>JAILYB010000055.1:2257500-4657500 GCA_021437785.1 Rhodomyrtus psidioides
CAAAAGTTAAGTCATCAAACAGGGGGAGACAAGAGATACTAATGTGACTTATGACAATAAGTCATGATGATTGCATACAGATACTAATGTGACTTATGACAATAAGTCATGATGATTGCATATGATGATTGCATATACAAGAACAAGTCCTCACAAGATCCTCACAGGAGATACTTTTTGAAGAGATATAACTATGATTGTTCTGTGAATATCATATTCTGTGAATGATAAGTTGTTTCAAGTACAACAGTTATGTGAGACTACACAAACAGGATATTCATTTTTAAAGTTGAAAAGATGAAACTAGTAAAATATACTTTCACTATGTTCAGCAGGAACAAGATCTGAAAAGAAATACAATTTTTTTCCTAAGCCGAACAGGTGAACAAGTTCCTTACTACGAGCATTTTATTAATATGTATGGCGACACATCTGCCAAAACAGGTTAACTTGAGCATGTTAAAACCGTTGTGATCTGAGCATGTGTTAAACTGCAAGTTCTGAGCTATCGCATAGTGACTTTATATCATAAGAAATATGTTTACATGCAAGTTCTGAGCTACTGTAATATGCTCATATATAAAAAATGAGCTATGAAGTTGCAAGTCCATGCGCACATACATGTTCTGAGCCTTTGTGTACCAATTCCATATCACAAGTAATATGCTCATTATTATTATGTTGCTCAAGTTTGTCATACATGTGATTAAGCTCTATAGAAAATCAAGTAGAATCACATGACAATGCTCTGAAATTACATTTGTGCTTAATCTCTAAATCTTAAGCATTATCGTAAGTTCTGAGACTACTTATATTGTGAAAATATTGACTTCAGAACATATTCTTGCTAGAAAGTATAAAGCGCAGATTGTTGAAATCTTTCATTAGCGAGATTGTACTAAGAGTAACTAAATCTTAGTTGCTCACCCTTATTATCAAAATCATTATTACTTTTGTGGATAGTTTTGTCATCATCAAAAAGGAGGAGATTGTTGAGAAAAACCCTAAGTGATTTTGAAGTTGACAAAATAATCCAAGTACTCTTAAGTTTTCGAGATAATGCCGTGAAATATTTGTTTTACATATTATCCTTTTGTACGGGGATGCACAAGATTGAATCTGTCAAAAAAGTTTTACTCAGATGGGATTTCTGAGGGACTCGGATGCTAGTTGGAGCTCAGACGTTGAGTAGGGATAACTCAGACGTTGAACTTTGAGCGGGGATAGCTCAAACGTTGGACTGATGCTCACGCTCTGAGTGGAGTATTCACATGCAGTAATCAGAACTTGAAGAGAACTTTCAAATGCGATTATTTGAAATACTACGACGGATACAATCGAGTTGGAACATTCTTGAAGATTCTCGAGGATAGAGATCAATCAAGGATGTGAAATCAAGGAGACAAACATACTACTTTCCAAATGAGTGAAATCATCTATGGAAACCCAGGATCATAATTGCATGGGAGATTTGATCTGAACGGGAAGACTTTTCCTTTGGCGATCCCCAACGGCTACGAGATCTTCTTTTGGTATGTCTTGTCCAAACGGGAAGTTTTGGAGCGGCCTCTTCTGGAAGCCTTTCAACGGGTAGATTGGAGGCGGAGGAGTATAAAAGACATCTCAAGGTCGAAGGGAAAATAAGGGTCGGCATTAAGAGGGAAAAGTCTTTATAATTCTTAGATCGAGAGTACTTCATTTCATACACACTTCTTGATTTATCCATTGTAATTGTGAGGAGGTATACACAAGAGTGTTAAGCGCTAGGTGGGGTATCCTGCGTATCAAGGAGATCACTAAGTTGTAACCTCTCGAACAGTTTACTAGTGGAATCCAGCCGATTGGCTGATAGCCGAAGAAGTGGACGTAGGCTTAACTAAAGCCGAACCACTATAAACCCTCTATGCAATCTTCTCTATCTCTACTATGATCATATTATATAAACTGTGATAGTAGAACTGCATACGAACTGTTTATATTGTCATACTGTGTTGCCATCATCTAAGAAGTTATAAAACACATGTACAATTGATATTCAGTGAAACAAACTTTTAAATTGCACTATAATCACCTATTCACCCTCCTCTAGGTGATAACGCTAGCCACAACAATTGGAAACTTGTCAATTGACTAGTTTGATAGCTATTGGAAGCATCAAGCCTGAAGGTCAGAAAGGAAATTGAGATGTTACGATGAACAGACACTGACATCTAAGGGATTAAGAAATAAATAGAGTAGGGAAAAAATCCAGACTTCCGAATACTTGGGAAAGAAACCTAAGTATTGGGGGATAGAAACCTTGACGTCCCGTGGACGAGAGTATGAATCTCATATTGAAGAGGAACTTAAAGATTGACCTCATTGGAAAATTTGAAGGGAGAACTATGGTGTCCCTTGGGATGGCACAAAGGTGTGCCAAAATTTTCCTTAATACTATCGTTGTATGGATTGAAAGTTGGGTTAATATAACCTGTGACCAAGTATTAGAAATGTCGACAAAAAAAGGGGCAGGATGTTGAAGTTGATGATTACTACGATCGTTGGGGATTTTCGAAGGGAATCGAGGGTGGATTACTATGGAAGTAACCCTGAATTTGCTTAAGAAGTCGATAAAGATATGACTCGAGTTGGATAATGGATGGCAAGTTAGTAAAGTTCATAAATCCCTGATGGTACAATGGGACGTTTGAAGGGAGTGATACGCCAAATGGTAAGGACACCAAAGAGTGCATTCTTGCGATATGTTAGTAATAACGGTGATGGGCATGTAGCTTGAGTTTAATATGATGCTCTGGAAAGGCCTTTAGTCAAGAATGCTATGGAAGTGTCAAGTGATGAAAGGAGTTACTTGAAAAGTAAGGAAGCGATGAGACGCCGATACCCGAAAAGACAGGACGGTTAGAAGGTTGCAAATTTCGAGGATGAAATTTCTTTAAGGGGGGAAGAGTTGTGACATTCCGAATTTCAACCCCTCGGGGCAATTGACTAGAGATGGGGTCTCGAATTGGAAATTGGACGATGCGAAATCCCAACATTGGAAATCAATTAGACGTCGCATCATCGAAGGTAATTTAAATTGGAAAAGTGAAGTTTCGGACGGGAAGTGTAAAATTACCATTTTGCCCCTCGACTCTTGCCCTTGCCTTAAGGAATTTGGAAGGACATTTTGGTCTCCCAAGGCTGCCGAAAATTTGGTCAAATGGAGGTCAAAGGAACCAAAAATATTAGTTAGTGGAAGACAAGTGTCAATCTTGGAGTGATTAGCATTTAATTACCACTCAAACCTGCCATTCAACTCTCTTTTTCTCCAATGATTTGTGGAAGACTGTAACATTCCGAATTTCGGCCCCTCTCGAGACTATTGAATGGAAAGATATCGATCGAGGTACTTCAGTTGTATCTCGCTCAGAGTAGGCCACTCTCGAGTTAACTGACCTAAAGGGAAAGACTAACGCGGAGTCGAGTAAGTAGACTTGGGGGATTTGAATGAGAATGGTACTTTGACCATAAGTGTGACATTCTGAATTCCTGTCATTTTGAGACTATGAAATGAGAAGTATCTATCGATGTATTTCAGTTTTATCTCGCTCGGACCTGATCAATTCGAGTTAACTAACTAGAAAGGGAAAGGCTAACGCATGACAAGTACGTGGACCTGGGAAACTCGAAAAAGGAAATGACGCTTTGACCATAAGGATTGCCGAGGGAACATTTAGAACCATTAAAGGCCAATCAAATAATGATTGAGGAATCCATTGCTAGCGTTATACGATTGGAGCACGGGTGATGCCGTTTGACCAATGCATAATTTGCGAAGTTTTCCTAAATCGAAAATGACGATCGAGACCGTCGGGACTAGTAATGAACCCTCGCAATTACATGACAACCAAAGCCGTCGTAGCTTGAGTCGTCCTAAGTGTGACGAGAGTCACAGAGTCGATACGCGTAACGTCTGCAAAAGCCGCCCGTTAGTTCGGGATAAACTGAAGATACAAATGACAGAAGATCGATCATGCAACAGAAGCTCGAAATTGGCAAACGGAAATGAAGAATTCCAACATTAGAAAAGAATTTGGACGTCGCCTCATCGAGGGTAATTTAGATTGAGAAAAGTGAAATTTGGACTGAAAGTGAAAAATTACCCTTTTACCCCTCAAAGGACATTCTTTCCTTTAGGACAAGCAAGGGCATTATAGTCATTTGCTCTCTCCCTATAGTGGCCGAAAATTTGAGGGTATTATAGTCAATTGTGCCCTAGATATTTATGAAGAAAAGTCAAGGACATTAATGAGAGGTGATGTGTTTGAGTAGGCTAGGTTAGAGCCCTAGGATGGCATTAACTTCTAGTCACATCCCTCACCTACCATTCAACCACTCTCTTTGCCTTGGGGATTAAGAAAAAAGGAAGAAGACCTCTCTCTCTCTAAAATTTTTGCTCAGCCACTTTCTCTCTCCCAATCTCACGCTCTCTCTCCCCTCTCCCTTTCATTTTCCCTCTTTCTCGCCGGCCAACTTGCGACCAGCACCGACCTGTCTAACTGTTTCGGTCATAACTCCGTTGTCCGACATCAGATTGAGGTGATTCTTTCTCCATTAGAAAGCTTATTGTCTCATCTTTCCATAGACATATTATAAGCTCAATTTGACCTAGTATATCTTTCCGTAGCTCGATTTGAGTGGACGAAGGTCAGAATCGGAGCGAACCAGGCCATGAGCTCCTTTAGACCGGTTTAGAAGGTTTATCTTGCTTCCAAATCAAGGTGAGACCTCCTTAAGACATAGTATTAAGGTTGAGTAAGTTTGGTTTGAAGTTTGGTTGTTGATAGATGGGTTTTAATGGTGGAACTTGGATGATTTTCTTAAGGACAGAATCTGTCATCTTCGACGAGTCTGGGAACCGAGCGCCTTTGAAGGCCGTAGAAGTGTCGCCTTGCCCCAAAATTTGATGGTAAGCTATCCTAAGACATGATACTACATGTTAGTAAAGGATTGGTGAGCTAGATTGAAGTTTTGATGGCCGGTTTGCATGGTGTTTCCTAGGAACAGAATCTGTCTTGCGCCGGACAGATTAGGAACCGAGGATTGTAGCGGTTCTTGAAGGAGTTCGTTGCTTAATTAGCTAGGTAAGAAGACTTCTAACCTTTTGTTAGGATGTTGAGTCACTAAAGGGTGGAGTTTTGGTTGAATTAAAAGGGTTTAAAGGACTGATTTGGTGAGAAATACCCGTGAGACCCGAAACCGTCCAAATCCCGTTTTCTGCGCACACCGATTTTAAAACGGCCCGTTCTAATTCATCCGATGTCCAAATTGAGTACCGTTTTCGCCCACACGACCGTAAGATCTTGAAGTTTAATACCATGAAAATTTTTTTTCCCAAAAGGTCAGTAGAAAAATTACAGTTTTCTCGAGAGTGAACCTGGTCGTGGTGAGTATTTTTGTGGTTGGGGTCATTGATGACTTTTCTTGATTGAATGCCCCTTTAACATGCCTAGGGAGCGTCGATATGATGCTGTGGTTGTTTGGTAATGATATGCCGTGTGTGAATTTGGGCATGTGATGATTAATGGGGTTCAATTGAAGGCTTTAATGCTTAGTTTTGCACTCGATGTCGCATGAGGCCTAATGTAGTGATATGCATATGCTTGATGGCCGAATGACATGCTTGAAATGGTGAATTGGTTGTGATTGAACCATGTGCCTTGAATGGCGATGAGATGACATAATGCCAGGAATTGCATGTGATTGTGATAAATGGCTTAATGAGAAAGAATCACTGTTTGTTTTTATGGCCAATGCATTGAGCTGAGGAGGGAGTTACTCCCATTGACCTGACGAGGTCGTGCGGCTAGAGAGTCCTACTTTGACCGAATCATCTCGAAGGCTGTAAGAATCGAGAGTCAGGTAGTGACCGAATCATCTCTAGGTCCGGACGCGAGAGTCCTATAGTCGACCTAATCATCTCGATGGTGCGAAGTATCGAGAGTCGCTATAGAGACCGAATCATCTCGCAGCAAGAGACATGATGACCGAATCATCTCGATAAGACGTCGAGAGTCATATGATTGACCGAATCATCTCGCGGCCCAAAGAGGGCGGCCCTTGATGGGCGTAAAGAAGATAAAAGACTGAAAAATGGTTCTTGATATGTTTCCGAGTCTGTATACTTGAATTGGCTGGAATGCCTGGGATGCCTGGAGCGCATGGAATGTCTATATTGCATGTATTGCTTGAGAAATTCGGATAGTAAAGTGAAAGTGTGAAAGACATGAACTTGAATGCCTAATATGCCTGAGCTGCTCTGTTATGACCAATTGCTTGAATGTCATGTGTGAAAAGCATTTTTTTTCCAAAACTTGCATATTTTCAAACGAGCCTGGAGGTACCAATAGTCTAGCTTAGGGTTAGGGTCGACTTGATGAGATTATTATCTCACCCCGTCGTGGGACCAACATTTTCAGACTCGAAGCACTGATGGAGACCCTTAAAGGAAGATGATGACGTGAAGGTTGATGAGCAATTGACTTGATGAGAAGTTTGTCTTTTCTGTTGAAGTCTATGAGGACATCTTAATGTTTCAAAGTTAGAGTTATACATTGAATTCATGATTTACCTTGGGAGTAAAATGCTTTTGTATTGGAACGTCCTAAAGTCATCATTTGTATTAAAGGGAAGAAGTAGTTATCTCATTTTCGCTTGTGCCCTTTCATTGTAATGATTTGATAAGTCGAAGGCTGAAGGATCCTGGAAGACAATCATAGTGATGGAAGTGCTTGGAGGGATGCTCGCTGGGTTTGGGGCGTGACATCCCCGTTTAAGTGGCATCAGAGCAAGGTTAGCTCGATCCAGTGTGATTGAGGTTTGGAGTGATAAGGAGTGATGACTTGAGGACAATTAGATAGTGAGACCTTTAGGACTAAGCATTGATCATTGAATCTTGAGGATTATAGGCTTGAACTTGTGTGATATTCTAATGGTCCTAGTGTTGACTTTAATGGATAATCTTGAGTAATGTGGTGATTGAGGTTTAAGTGGAAGCATGTGGAAACTAGAGAGATATAGGCATGGCTTTTGAGGTAGTAATTATGCTTGAGGTTAGTAGAGAATTGCTTATGATTAAAGGGTCAATTGAAGTATATGATTGTGATAATGGTTTGACAATGATCTAACTTGAGGAATGTGAATGCCGACCAGACTTGAGGGATAAGATTGAATATAGGCAATTGATCCATATGATGTAACGGTCATTGGTGGAATTAGAAACCCTCGATGGATAAGAATTGATCTAAAGGCGATTATGGTATGTAGAGTAGTGAGGATAGTTATGATGTGCACGTGTTTGTGATATTAAAATGAAACTTGATGCGGGTGCATACATGAGCTTGTCACTGTCAGACTTAATAAACTGCGCTTGGTATGGGACGAGTTGATAGGATACCTATAAACCGTAATGAAGCATGTTATGGAGCGTGTGGAACGGGGCTTCCTCCGTAGATGTATGACTTGGGACAACCTGCAACGGCCAGGTCTGATGAGGGCGGGGAGTGATCGCCGGGACAAAGAGGTCCAAACAAGGAGCGGCTCCTGACAGGCTTCTAAGATAGCAAGGAGGCAGGAATGACCCAAGTCATAAATTGAAAGGGAAAGCCTAGGTATCGGGTTAAGTCTGATTGTGGTTAAGAGATGTATGGCACGAGAGTGATTCTTAAAGCAACTGTTCGAAATTGGAATGGTTAAAAGCTTCGTGCTTGGTAGAGGGTGCCGTTTGAAAAAGAAAATTGATGTTTGTTATGGGCCTGTTAGGCGTGTTTTATGATTGTCATCGTGTGATTGTTTTGGCCAAGGTCTAATTGAGAGATTAGACGGCATATAGGGAGTTTATACCCCGTTAAACTGATGCCTGTTGAGAATGAGAAAGTCTGTCGTGTTTGTGACAGAGTGGGCGATGCCTTATGTTTAGAGTTTGGACGATTGACTTATAGAAGTAACGCCCTGTGTATTTGTTGGGTGTTGACCTAGTTGAGTTTTGGCCTAGTTGAGGCTTGCCTAGTAATGGCTGTTAATTAAGAAGTTGCCTCGTGGAAGCTGGCTTGATATGTGGATGTTGCTTAAGGATGATTTGGAATCCTTCGATAATGAGCAACTGGTTGAGAGATGTTTGGGAACCACTGGATAACTGATGGCGAAAGAAAATGAGATGAGCAGCCTGAGACTGCTAGACTTGAGTAGATGGCTTAAGTCTTGGATTCCTGGAGGGAATCATAGTGGTTCAAGTGGCATGAGAATCTAATGAGGATGAAAGACCAAGATACGGTCGCTAGAGGAGCACTTAGCTCGTATTTGTGAGATATGAGAAGATCCAAGCATTGAGATGGTTCATGAGAATTGAGTAAAGATGAGCGAATTAAGTATGGGTACTGGATGAGAATATGGCTCGATTTTGTAAATCGTGCGAGACAGAAGTGTAATTAGGGGTCGTGAGGACTTTATGCGAAAATGAGGAAATTTGATGGGTGGGCAAGCTCGAGGAAGAGCTGTCAATGTTACCCAAGTCGCCGAGACGACTAGTGCTGATGAGTTAAGCAATGGAAGTCACGAGAAAGGTGACTCTGAGCTACTTCATTCTAAAGTGAATGTGTGGAAAGAACCACGAGAGTTTTGAAAAGCTTGTGAAGTTATGTATAAGAATGAGATTGATTGAGGACGAACCGAGACCATTAGAAGTGGTATTGTGTGCTATCACCCCTAAAGAGTAGGGTGTCGTTCTGAAAGAGCGATTGGACCATGAGATGGTCGTTGAGGAAAAGGAAAGTGAGTGGACTTGATAGTCTCGACTGATTGTAATTCTAATGAATGGTTGAGGAAGCAAAAAGAACGCTTAGAGTGTAATTGTAGAGTGACTTGAGGTAGTCGAATTGAGTATTCGATACGTGAATTGGTGGAAACCAAGGAAGAACGAATCTTGTCACTTGAGGTGACTGAGTCACGGGAAGAAGAGTGTCAGACATGGTGAATCCTGGAGTGGAGGTACTGCCGTTGGCACAGACTCCAAGATTGACACCCTAAGGAATGGGAATGACAAGGTGGATTTGAAGTAAAAGAATGCCAATGAAGTGTATAGTTTGCTTCATAGGGTAAGAGACCCTAGTGTGAAAGGAAGAGAAGATCCAAATTGTCTTGGTATTAAGATTGAGCGTCTGGATTGAGAAAGAAGACGCAGAACTTGAATGATCCCTGGAAGTGAAGTTAGAGAAACTGTCATGTAGACAGCGTTAAATCCCAGGATAATGTAGACGTTCGGTTAAAGGGATGAAATTGAGACATGGTCGCAGTAGCTATTGGTGAAACCAAGAGGTCAAGGCACTAATGCTTCCTAAGGAAAGGGTAACAAAAATGAACAAAATGTTGTTTGGCCCTAGTGAGGACCCTTGAGAACAGACAGAGCTAAGGTATGAGCTCTCAAGTGAATGGTACCATGGAAAGTTGAAATGATTCGACACTTGGTAGTAATGAAGTGGATAACAGTCGGATTGGGCGTCCCAAAGAATAATTGGATTGGTTGTTACCGTCTAGAGAAACGATGATTGGACTCATCTAAGGAGTCGCGAGAAATATGAACAACTTTGAGAGTATCCTATGGACTCTAAGGAGATGCTCGTTGTATGCTAAATGTGAAACGCACGAGCTGCGGACCTGATGAGGTAAGATTCCTCAGTCGTGAAATTCCTGAGAAATGGAATCCTTGTGGAGCCTTTGAGGACGGGAATGAGTGATGAATCGACTAGGGTCGATGTGAGTTGCTGAAACTTGAAGTTCCTGGCATTGATGAATTGCAATAGACGGAACGTGGAAAGATTCCCCACCAGAATTGTTCCATTAATGAAATGGACTGAGGAAAAGAAGTAGCACGAATGAATAATGAACGTGAAAAGAGTTTCGAGGACTTAAATCAAGTCAACGACAATGTTGTGAATGGCGTTTCCGGCTGGAAATTGGAAAAGCTTATGAAGGTCGTAGTGACACAACACAGAATGAAACTTGAGGCATAATGAGGCAATCGGAAGTGGGCATTGCATATATATCGTAATGATAAGGCTATATGAGTTGGAATGCTTAAAGCATGATTGGAATTGGTTTGGGAAAGTCCTTGTAACAAAGTTTGGGAAAGCATAACCATTGTGAGTTGGTAGATTAAATTGGTTATTGAGGATCTCGAATGTAATCGAGGAAAAGCTATTAAGGACTTAATCATGAGTTGTATGAGAAGTCGAGAAGGCTAGGGTTCGATTTGGACAACCGAGGGTAAGTTAATGGAACTTGTGCATTCCCGAAGATGCAACATGACGTTTGAATTGGATGATTATGCCAATTGATTGAGGTACTCAAGGAGTGCGATTCTTGACGGTTGGGTAATGATCGTGATAGAAAACGATCTTAAATCTATTGCGACGTTCCAGGAAAAAAAAAAGCCTTCCGACAAGGAATTTGAAAAGCGAGATTACAAATGACGTACATATTATTCCCGAACCATTGGACGAATTGAAAAGAAGGTCCGTAAGCTAGGAGGTGCACCACCGACCAATGTTGTGAATGTCAAAGGAGAAAAGAGAAGTAAACGTAGATTAAGGATTGAGGGAATCAAGTCCTGGAGGAAGATAACTTTTGTCAGAGAAGACAAGTGAGAATGTCAAGTAATGGGAGGAACTACTTTGGAGAGTGAGAATGCGATGAGGCGTCTATACCCCAAGAGATTGGATAATTGGAAAGTGGCAAATTTCAAGGACGAAATTTCTGTAAGGGGGGAAGAGTTGTGACATTTTGAATTCCTGCCATTTTGAGACTATGAAATGAGAAGTATCTATCGATGTATTTCAGTTTTATCTCGCTCGGACCTGATCAATTCGAGTTAACTGACCAGAAAGGGAAAGGCTAACGCATGACAAGTACGTGGACCTGGGAAACTCGAAAAAGAAAATGACGCATTGACCATAAGGATTGCCGAGGGAACATTTAGAACCATTAAAGGCCGATCAAATAATGATTGAGGAATCCATTGCTAGCGTTATACGATTGGAGCACGGGTGATGCCGTTTGACCAATGTATAATTTGCAAAGTTTTCCTAAATCGAACAATGACGATCGAGACCATCGGGACTAGTAATGAACCCTCGCAAATACATGACAACCAAAGCCGTCGTAGCTTGAGTCGTCCTAAGTGTGACGATAGTCATAGAGTCGATACGCGTAACGTCTGCAAAAGCCGCCCATTAGTTCGGGATAAACTGAAGATACAAATGATAGAAGATCGATCATGCAACGGAAGCTCGAAATTGGAAAAAGGAAATGAAGAATTCCAACATTAGAAAAGAATTTGGACGTCGCCTCATCGAGGGTACTTTAGATTGAGAAAAGTGAAATTTGGACTGAAAGTGGAAAATTACCCTTTTACCCCTCAAATGACATTCTTTCCTTTAGGACAAGCAAGGGCATTATAGTCATTTGCTCTCTCCCTATAGTGGCCGAAAATTTGAGGGTATTATAGTCAATTGTGCCCTAGATATTTATGAAGAAAAGTCAAGGACATTAATGAGAGGTGATGTGTTTGTGTAGGCTAGGTTAGAGTCCTAGGATGGCATTAACTTCTAGTCACATCCCTCACCTACCATTCAATCACTCTCTTTGCCTTGGGGATTAAGGAAAAAGGAAGAATACCTCTCTCTCTCTAAAATTTTTGCTCAGCCACTTTCTCTCTCCCAATCTCACGCTCTCTCTCCCCTCTCCCTTTCATTTTCCCTCTTTCTCGCCGGCCAACTCGCGACCAGCACCGACCGGTCTCACTGTTTCGGCCATAACTCCGTCGTCCGACATCCGATTGAGGTGATTCTTTCTCCATTAGAAATCTTATTGTCTTATCGTTCCATAGACATATTATAAGCTCAATTTGACCCAGTAGATCTTTCCGTAGCTCGATTTGAGTGGACGAAGGTCAGAATCGGAGCGAACCAGGCCATGAGCTCCTTTAGACCGGTTTAGAAGGTTTATCTTGCTTCCAAATCAAGGTGAGACCTCCTTAAGACATAGTATTAAGGTTGAGTAAGTTTGGTTTGAAGTTTGGTTGTTGATAGATGGGTTTTAATGGTGGAACTTGGATGATTTTCTTAAGGACAGAATCTGTCATCTTCGACGAGTCTGGGAACCGAGCGCCTTTGAAGGCCGTAGAAGTGTCGCCTTGCCCCAAAATTTGATGGTAAGCTATCCTAAGACATGATACTACATGTTAGTAAAGGATTGGTGAGCTAGATTGAAGTTTTGATGGCCGGTTTGCATGGTGTTTCCTAGGAACAGAATCTGTCTTGCGCCGGACAGATTAGGAACCGAGGATTGTAGCGGTTCTTGAAGGAGTTCGTTGCTTAATTAGCTAGGTAAGAAGACTTCTAACCTTTTGTTAGGATGTTGAGTCACTAAAGGGTGGAGTTTTGGTTGAATTAAAAGGGTTTAAAGGACTGATTTGGTGAGAAATACCCGTGAGACCCGAAACCGTCCAAATCCCGTTTTCTGCGCACACCGATTTTAAAACGGCCCGTTCTAATTCATCCGATGTCCAAATTGAGCACCGTTTTCGCCCACACGACCGTAAGATCTTGAAGTTTAATACAATGAAATTTGTTTTCCCAAAAGGTCAGTAGAAAAATTACATTTTTCTCGAGAGTGAACCTGGTCGTGGTGAGTATTTTTGTGATTGGGGAGGGAGTTACTCCCATTGACCTGACGAAGTCGTGCGGCTAGAGAGTCCTACCTTGACCGAATCATCTCGAAGGCTGTAAGAATCGAGAGTCAGGTAGTGACCGAATCATCTCTAGGTCCGGACGCGAGAGTCCTATAGTCGACCGAATCATCTCGATGGCGCGGAGTGTCGAGAGTCGCTATAGAGACCGAATCATCTTGCAGCGAGAGTCATGATGACCGAATCATCGCGATAAGACGTCGAGAGTCATATGATTGACCGAATCATCTCGCGGCCCAAGGAGGGCGGCCCTTGATGGACGTAAAGAAGATAAAAGACTGAAACATGGTTCTTGTTATGTTTCCGAGTCTGTATGCTTGAATTGGCTGGAATGCCTGGGATGCCTGGAGCGCATGGAATGTCTATATTGCATGTATTGCTTGAGAAATTCGGATAGTAAAGTGAAAGTGTGAAAGACATGAACTTGAATGCCTGATATGCCTGAGATGCTCTGTTATGACCAATTGCTTGAATGTCATGTGTGAAAAGCATTTTTTTGCCAAAACTTGCATATTTTCAAACGAGCCTGGAGGTACCAATAGTCTAGCTTAGGGTTAGGGTCGACTTGCTGAGATTATTATCTCACCCCGTCGTGGGACCAACATTTTTAGACTCGAAGCACTGATGGAGACCCTTGAAGGAAGATGATGACGTGAGGGTTGATGAGCAATTGACTTGATGAGAAGTTTGTCTTTTCTGTTGAAGTCTATGAGGACCTCTTACTGTTTCGAAGTTAGAGTTATACATTGAATTCATGATTTACCTTGGGAGTAAAATGCTTTTGTATTGGAACGTCCTAAAGTCATCATTTGTATTAAAGGGAAGAAGTAGTTATCTCGTTTCCGCTTGTGCCCTTTCATTGTAATGATTTGATAAGTCGAAGGCTGAAGGATCCTGGAAGACAATCATAGTGATGGAAGTGCTTGGAGGGATGCTCGCTGGGTTTGGGGCGCGACAATAAGGATTGTCGAGGGAATATTTTGGGCCAGCAGAGATCGATCTAGGAACAATGAAGAATGCATTGCTAGCGTTATGCGTTGGGACGCCGGTAATTTCGCTTAACCAATGTGTAATTTGCGAGAAGTTCCTAAATCGAATTCCGATGATCAGGATTGCAGGAGCTAGAGATAAACCCTCATAATTACATGACAACCAAAGTCGCCACGACTTGAGAAAAATCCCAAGGTCGATACGCGTAGCGCCTGTAAGAATCGCCCGTCTGTTTGAGATAAATTGGAATTACAGTCGACGAGAGTTTGACATGAAATTGGACCTTGAGATTTGGGAATTGGACATTGAGGAATTCCAACATTTGAATTGAAATGGACGTCGCTTCATCAAGCATAATTCAAATTGGGAAAAATGAAGTTTCGGACGAAAAGTGCCAAATTACCGTTTTGCCTCTCAACCATTTGCCTTTGTTTTAAGGTTATTTGAAGGTCAAAATGGTCATTTAGGACCCCATGAGTGGCTGCCGAAAATTCGATGGGAGTGAGTCAATGGAAGTCAAATTTAGATGACCAATTATTGGAGCCATGCCACATGTCATCCTATGAGCAACCCCTTCTTGCACCAATTATTTGTGTCTTGCACCAATTATTGGTGTCTTCAAGCCAATAATTGAGAAAGCCTCTCTCTCTCTCTCTCTCTCTCTCTCTCTCTCTCTTCTTTCTCTCTCATTATTCGGCCGGCCACCTTCTTTCTCCTCCATTATCATCTTCCTCTTCTTCTTGGCCGAGAGAGACCCGTCGCTCAGCTCGCTGCCCTATTCCGACTGCCCTACTGTTTCGGCCATAACTTCTTTGTATGACATCGGATTGGGATGATTCCACTGGTATCTGAAAGCTTATTGTCTCCTCTTTCCAGAGACATATTATAAACTCAATTTGGCCTAGTACTTTTTCCCGTAGGTACGTTTGAGTGGGCAAAGGTCAGGCGAGGTTAGATTCTAACCCGGTTTTGGAGAAGGTTCTGTTTCGGGGGCTTCAAGACTTCAAATGGCCTCCAACTTTCGGTGAGATGTTTGAGACTCATAGTATTATTATTTCCTGAGCTAGGGTTATAAAGTTCTTTGGGTTTGGATGGGTTTATGCGGTTGAAATGAGGTGAATTTGTGGGACAGTTTCTGATCGTCTGAGGAGCTAATGGAATCGAGCTGCTATGCGACTCTTTGAGGTGTGATTTTTACTCCAAAATGTATGGTAAGCCTCCTAGACTTGTACATGGATGTATTGGCAAGTTAGGTTTATAATAAATTGGAGCTTAGAGGTTGATTTGTGGGCTGTTGATGTGTTTGAACTAGGGCCGGTTCTGTCCCCTGTACCGGCTGTGAAAACTGAACCCTTTAGTGGTTCGTGGAGGTGTCACCTAGTTGTAGAACTCTCGGTAAGGCCTCTTGGGATGTTAATTGATGTGTTGGCTTGAGGTTTGTGGAATTGGAATGAGTTGTGAATGAAATTTAATGGCCAGTTTGCATGAAATCTCTAGGACCGACTCTGCCCTATGTTGATCAGTTTCGTTTGAGGACTTCAAGCGATTAATTGTGGAATTTCGGTTGCTTGGTTTGTGGTAAGGCGACTTCTAACCCTTCGTTAGAGTGTTAAGTTATTAATAGATGAATTTTGGTTGAAATGGAAGTGTTTGAAGGGCTGATTTTGAAGTGAACCACGTAGAGGCTTAGAGCCGTGTAATCTGATTTCGGCGCGCACTAATTTTAAAGTGGCTCGTTCTAGGCCGTCCGATATCCAAATTGAGCTCCGTTTTCGCTCACACGTCCGTAAGACCTTGAAAAATAAAGTTCTGAAGGTAGATCTCTCAAAAGGTCTACAGAAAAATTTCGGTTTAGTCGGGACTGAATCTGGTGGTGGAACGCCAAGAATGGGCAGCTTGGTGTCGTGACGTTGCGTTGATCGTTTTCTGGAATCGCTTGGCCTAGGCTCGAGGTAAGTTATACCTAAACCTTTATTTGGATGTTATGTTACTAAAGGATGGAGTTTTGAGTCGGATTGAAGCGTCTTATGAACTGATTTTGTGAGAGACGCGAAGAAACGCAAATCTGCCCTATTTTGATGCATTGAGCTTGAGTGGTTTTATGGCATGAAAATTTTGAAATCGAGGTTGAACTGAGGAGCCTTAATCTGGTTGTGGCATGTGGTTGGGCCATGTGGTGTGCTTTATGGAAATTCTTATTGATATGAGTGCATTAAGCGGATTGGTTTACCAATCGAGTCTTGAGATAACTTGTGAATGATCAAATTTGAGATTTGATCGATTTGAGCTGAACGATGCTTGTGTTTTACTGAGAATTTCATAATGAGAAATGTGTTTTGTCCAGTTGAGGGACATTTGAAACGAATGCCTTATTTTGGCGTTGAATTTCTTGAGTTGTTCTTGAATGATGAATTTTGAGGCGTGAATTGTTTTCTTTAAATAAAAATCTAAGGCTTTCTATAATTGAAATGTTTATGAATAAAATGGCGTGTGGGATCGCCGAGGAGATGATATGTGCACTGGCATGTGGGATGGCCAATGGCACGTGGGATCGCCAAGGAATTATGAAATTTGGCCAATGTATTGGGAGGGAGTTACTCCCATTTGACCTAACGAGGTCGTGCGGCTAGAGAGTCCCACACTGACACGATTCATGTGGCATTCTGAATTTCCGACCCCTCGAGGCTAATGACATGGATTGGAAGCTCGAATTGGCAATTGGAAATGAAGAATTTCAAAATTGAAAAATGATTTGATGTCACCTCACCAACGGTCATTCAAAATGAGGAAAATGAAGTTTCGGACGAAAAGTGACAAATTACCGTTTTGCCCCTCAACCTTATACCTTTGCTTTATGAAAGTTGGAAGGGCAAAATGATCATTCTACCCTTCCCTTGTAGCTGTCAAAAATGGAGGGAAATATGGGTTAATGGAAGTCAAAGTGAAATGACCAATAATTGGACCAATGCCATGTGTCATCTCTTGGTTATACCAAGCATTAAATGGTATTAAATGCAATTTTGACAAAATGGTCTCAATTATTTGAGAGATATCTCCCCTAGCAGCAGCAAAGTCATGCACTCCCTTCCCCTCCTCCATTTTCCTTCAAAATCTTCTTCTTTTCCTCTCTAGCAAAACTGCTCCAAAAGACAGATTATGTTCCTCCTATTCAGCGAGCTCGAACGCCACTTTTCGATGTCCGATTGCCATGCTCGAACCACCAGAAGCTAGATCAATGTGTCCTTGACAAGCTCCAAGTGGAATGTTGTCATTTGGTTAAGTATTTTTACCTGTGTGAGCCCGAGACCAAAACCGGACGGAATCCACGCGAGCTGGGGTAAGGCCACCGTTCTCCCTCTTAGAGACTTCAAATGACTTCAATATTTTTGTGGGATCTTTATAACACATAGTACTCAAGTTGGATGGTCTTTGGTCACAAGTTTAGTGGTGTTAAAATAGGTTTTTATGGCTGATTATGGGTGGTTAAAATCGGACAGATTCTAACCGTGGAAGGATCGTAAAGGAACCGACCTGTTCGAAGGTCTTGTGGAGTTATTTCGCAACGAAACTCTTAGTGAGATTCCTAAACTTGTATATTGAGATGATAGAAAGTTGGTTTTTTGAGCAATTAGAGTTTAGAAGTGATTAAGGGCTGTTTGAAGTGAAAAACGCCGGATGCCGACCAATCTGCCTTTAACATGCATCGATTTTGAATTGAGTCGTTCTAAGTCGTCCGGTATCCAAATTGAGCTTCGTTTTTGCCCACGCGTCTGTAAGATCTTGAAGTTTAAGACCTGGAAATTTTTTTCTCAAAAAGTCAATATAAAAATTGTAATTTTCGTGAGACTGAAGCTGATTGTGGGGGGCTCAAATTGGCAGTTTTGGTGAATTGAAACTTTGGATGACTTGCCTTGCGAGAACGACAATTGGCATGCTTAGGAGCATCAAATTAACACTGTGACGACTTGAGAATAAGGTGTTGTCGCTGTTATTAAGGTATTGGCGTGATGGAATTGAGAAATAATTGAGTTTCGGTGTGGTTTTCCTAGGCACGCCGTGAAAGCCCTGTTGTAGCCGTGAGTTTACTGATCCAGGGGGATCATTTGGCTTGGAAATTGCTAGCTTGATCAAGGGTAAGTGTCCCTTAAACCTTTTCTAGGACATTAGGACACTACTAGTTGTATTGAATTGTTGAATTGAGTGATTGATGAATTGCTTAATTGAGTGGTAAGTTCCATTAGTTGAATGGCATAGTATGAAAATTGAATTGTGATATGCCTTGATGATATATTGGCTATTGAGCCCTTTATGATTTATATGGCCATAGCGCCTATGAGATTTACATGGCTATAATGCCTATGTGATATGAAGTGGCTATGATGCCCCATGATCAATTAGTGAATTGATTGAGCTTTGATTTATGACGGTCGAATATGAGGATGTGAACTGAGCTTGGTATGATTGTTTATTGAGAAATTCTCATTGGACATGACTGAATTATTGATGTGGGCAAGCGAATGTCATGTTAGCATGCATGGCTATATGGTGGTTCACACTTAATTGATAAATGTGCTTGAATTAGCATGTCTGAGATTGGCAGGGGAATACCTAGTTGATTGATTTCTTTGATTCTTGATGCTTTGTAATTGGCCAGAGAGCCCTCATGCATCGTAATTGGCCAGAGTGCCCTGATGCTTTGTAAATGGCTAGAGAGCCCCTGTCAATCAAAACGGCCAGAGAGCTCCAGTGACCTTTAAATGACCAGAGTGCCCCTATGATTGCATGGCCAGAGTGCCCTGATGCAAGTGAATTGGCCGGAGTGCCTTTGAGAAATATATCGCGGCCCGGGAGCCCTTGGCGATGAGAAATGTGATATCATTGTGGTAATTCTGAAGCATATGAGTTTATTATGTGCTAGTGTGTGAAGCTGGTCTCTAGGTACATGATGTGCTTGACTGTGATTCTTATTCATGCCAATTACCTTGAGATATTTGAATGCTATATGATAATGCCTTGATGAGCTTCTGTATATTGCTTTGTGGAATAGTTTGGAGGGACTGGCGGTCTAGTCTAGGTTTAGGGTTTACTTATTGAGATTTATATCTCACCCCATTGGGGATTAACATTTTTTAGGTCTGATGAATGGAAATGCTCGTTGCTTCCGTATGTTCATGGATTATATGAGTTGCGGGCCGAAAGATCCTGGGATACTACTATAATAAGACGGCCCGGTGGGATGTTCGCGTGCTTGGGGCGTGACAATTCATCTGGATTGAAAATGGGCGTCGAGAGTCGTATGGTGACCGAATCATCTCTAGGTCCGGACGCGAGAGTCTCATATGTACCGACGGGTCGTATGGAGACCAAATCATCTTGCAGCCCCAAAGTGGGCGGCCCAAGGTGGGCGGATATGAAATGATATATTTTCTGTGGAAAATCAAAGAATGATTTGTGAGAAAATTGATTATGCCTCATATTTGGAAATTTGCCTCATGAATTGAAAAGTTTGCCTCGCGATTTGAAAATCGCCCAGGAAGGGCGTGAAAGAAAAGGTTATGTTTTCTGGAAGTCCTGAGAATGGTATTTTGAGAAAAATTTGAGAGTTGCATCGAGGGTGTATTTTTGATTTAAAACCCTGACACTGTACGAAGCTCAGATTTTTACTATGATTTGTGACTAGGTCGAATTGTTTTGGAAAGTACCCCATTTTGCCATGCCAAGGCTTTTTTTTTATTACCAAAATTCTCTGCTTTTGAAAAGTGTCTGAAGGTACTGATAACCTTATGACATTTTGGATTTCCGAGCCCTCGAGGCTTGAAATAGGGAATGGAAGCTCGAATTGGTAATTGGAAATAAAGAATTTCAAAATTGGGAAATGAATTGACGTCGCCTCGCCAATGGTCATTCAAAAGGAGAAAAACGAAGTTTCGGACGAAAAGTGGCAAATGACCATTTTGCCCCTCAACTTCATACCTTTGCCTTAAGAAAGTCGTAAGGACAAAATAGTCAATCTACCCTTCCATAGAGGCTGCTAAAAAATCTTGAGGGACAAGTCAAGGAAGTCAAGGCCTTCTAGAAGCCTTGCCATGTGTCATCTTTTGGTTGAACCAAGCATTAAATGGAATTAATTGAAATCTTGACAAATTGACACCAATTATTTGAGGGATGTCCCTCTTGCAGCAGAAAATTCGTGCACCCCCTTCCTCCCCCACCATTTCCTTCAATTTTCCTGTCAAATTCCTCCATAGCCACTCTGCTCGCCGGACAGATTCTGTGCCTCCCGTTCGGTCAGCTCGAGGGGCCCTTCCCGGTGGCCATTTGAGGTGTTTTGACCCCCATAGGTTATTTAAAGATGTCCTTGACATTTTTCCGTTGGTTTCATGATTTTTGGAGGTCTGGTTAATTTATGGTGATTTTTGGAAGAAAAGTGGATAGATTTTGAGCTAGCTGAGGAGAAGTGTTGGTTCTAGCTCTTAGAAATTCCAAATGACCACAAATTTTTTAGGAGAGCTTCATAACATCTAGTAATATGTTCAGATGATCTATGGCTACAAATAGATGGTTTTAAAATGAGTTTTCATGGCTGATTGTGGGTGGTTAAAATCGGACAGATTCTGATTGTGGAAGGACCGTGAGGAAACCAGGTTGCTCAAAGCTTCGTGGTATGATTTTGCTCAAAACCTTTTCGGTGAGACCCCTAAACTTGATTTTTGATGTATTGGCAAGTTGGTTTTGAGAGGAATTTGGGTTAAGAGGTGATTAAGGAACTGTTTGAAGTGAAAAAGTGGGACGCCGTCCAATCTGCCCCCAGCGCGCATTGATTTTGAATTGAGTCGTTCTAAGTCGTCCGGTATCCAAATTGAGCTCCGTTTTCGCCCACGCGTCCGTAAGATCTTGAAGTTTAAGACCATGCTATTTTTTTTCTGGAAAGGTCAGTATAAAATTTGCAATTTTTGAGAGAATGAACCTGGTCGTCGGGCTAAGAAAAGGGCAGATTTTGGTGGAATGAAATTGTGACGACTTGCCTTGATAGAATGACATTGGCATTCTTAGGGGCATTGAATAAACATTATGAATACTTGAGAATGAGGTTTTATCGGTGTTGTTAAGGAATTGACGCGATGGGATTGAGAAATAATCGAGTTTCGATGTGGTTTTCCCAGGCACACCGTGAGAGCCATGTTTGGCCGTGAGTTTGCTGAGCTAGGTAGCTCATTGAGATGGAATATGCTAACTTGCTTAATGAGGTAAGTGTCCCTTAAACCTTTACTCGAACGTTAGGACACTACTAGATAGATTGGTTGGATGATTGGATTGCTTGCTGAAGCCGATAGCTTGAATTGCTTGATTGGTTGATTGAAATGGCAAAGAAAACTAATTATGAGATTGATTGCCTTGTGATATAGTGCGGCTATTGAGCCCTGTATTCATATGAATTGGCCGTGGGTCCTATTATTATTATTAAATTGGTCGTGGGCCCTATTATTGTTATTGAATTGGCCGTAGGCCCTAAGAACTTACATTGCGGCTGTGGGCCCTGGCGATGCTTGAGTGAATTGAAATTTCATCGCGGCTGTGGGCCCTAGCGATGACTAAATGACTTGTGAACTACATCGCGGCCGTGGGCTCTGGTGATAATTGAAAACTATATCGCTTCTTGTAGCCCTAGCGATGACATCGCGGCTGTGGGCCCTGGCGATGATTTGGCTTGGAACCTTATGAAATTATATCGTGGCTTGGAGCCTGGCGATACATCGCGGCCGTGGGCCCTGGCGATGACTAAATGGTTTGTCACAGTGATGACTTATGAAGTTGTTGTTGGAAAATTTGAGATATTTTGATGAGTGAGTGAATGAGAAATTGTTTCTCAAAGAACACCCTTGAGTTGGACGTGGGAAGTGGAAGTTTGCTAGTCCCACATTGGAAAGAAGGAAGGCCTTGAAGTGCTTTATATGTGGTTACACTCTTTTTGAGTTGTAACTATTGTAACAAGTACTATGCCTCGCGCGCACGCGCAGGAGGGGTACAAATCCTAGACCCCAACGAAGGCTCGACAAGTGGAAACTTGGGAGCGAGCGCACGACCTGCGTACGCGATTGCAGGATCGGTAATGGGCCCTACGACAAGCCCATTTTGCCTTCCGTTTTAAGTTTTTCCAACACAAACCGTTACAAAGTTTATGTAACAGCTATTCAGCTATTTAGTGGCTTGTTAATAGCATTAACTAAGTAATGGTTCTGCCGTTATAGAATTGAATGTTTATGGATCTGCCGTTAACAGAAGCATAACAGTTCTGTCATTTATGACTCTGCCGTTAACAGAAGCATAACGGTTCTGTCATTTATGGCTCTACCGTTAATAGAAGCATAACGGCTCTGCTATTATTGTGGCATCCCCCATTTATTAGATTCCTAATGACCAGGATTGGTCAAATGGGTTTTGAAGTTGACTTTTGACGC
The DNA here is from genome assembly GCA_021437785.1 of Rhodomyrtus psidioides. Lineage (NCBI taxonomy): Eukaryota > Viridiplantae > Streptophyta > Magnoliopsida > Myrtales > Myrtaceae > Rhodomyrtus > Rhodomyrtus psidioides. The sequence continues at coordinate 2,279,731 of JAILYB010000055.1, forward strand.
AAGGAATTGGAAATCATAAGACGGACGATGGAGAAATAATCGAGGGTTTTATTTTAAGAAGCGACGATCATTGGATTGATTGATTACTTATGAATTTTGAGGATTCTTGCCCATAGGATTGTATGTTTGAAAATTCCTAAGCTAGGTGCAAGAGTGAGAATCGGCCATGAGGACAATGTAAAGGGTGGCATGATATTTTCTTATGCAAGACTAGGTGGTCGACCGTCCAAAGGAATTAGCTAGAAATGAAATTTTGGATGCCAATTACCTAGGTGATTTTCGGCCGTGGAGTGGGGAGCAAGAGGCGATATTCTCCTCTTTGGCATGAATTTTCCATTTGCCATAGAAGACCTAGGAAGTGGCACAAGAAGCAAGCTTTTCCATTGGCCTATGTCATATCAAAATCTACTTTAGATAATAGGCCATTGAGGGTAGCGCCAAGTGGCGCATGGGCTCCTTCTTCCATGGACCCTCATTGGGCGAAAACCATGGGGAAATGGTAAAGAATTTCATTGGCGATTAATCATATAAACTTTTGTGACAATGATTGGTAGCCATTGGGGGTATTGCCAAGTGGCAATTGAAGGCTAGGAAGTGAAGGCATCCATGACAAGTGTCACATGAGAGCTTCCCTATGCCATGCAACAAAAAGGAAAACCCTCCATCTTCTCTTCCATTTTCCCCTATCTTCGTCCGAGCAAGAGGGAGAGAGTTCGTGAGAGTGAGCTTGAGTGAGGGACCGAGAGCTTGCGAGAGAGAGAACGGGCGACCGAGGAGCGCGAAGAGGAAGAAGAAGAGGCGGTCCGGCATGGCATTGTCAAGGGAACCGAGAAGAGAAGACGTCGAGCTCGAGCTATGTGACATTATGAATTTCCTGCCATTTTGAGGCAGTTGAATGTGAATGTACCTTATGATGTATTTCAGTCTTGTCTCGCTCAGATCTGATCAATCTTGAGTAAACTGACCAAAATGGAAAGGCTAAAGCATGACAATGTACGTGGACATAGGAAACTTAAAAAAGGAAATGACACTTTGACCATAAGGATTGTCGAGGGAACATTTAGAGCCAATGAGGCCGATCAGATGACGATTAAGGAATACAATGCTAGCGTCATACGATTGGATTGCGGGTGAAGCCGCTTAACCATTGTATAATTTGCAAATTTTCCTAAATCGAACTATGACGATTGAAGCCGTCGGAACTAGCAATGAACCCTCGCAATTACATGATAACCAGAGCTTCCATAACTTGAGTTATCCTTAGTGTGATGAGAATCACAGAGTAGATATGCGTAATGTTAGCAAAAGCCGCCCGTTAGTTCGAGACAAACTGGAATTACAATCGTCGGACGAATGATCTTGAAATGGAAGCTCAAAATTGGTAATTCGAAATAGAGAATTCCAATTATGAGTAGGAATTTGACAATGTCTCACCAAATGGTAATTTCGAATTGGAAAAGTGAAGTTTGGACTGAAAGTACGAAAAGACCGTTTTGCCCCTAGACCATTTGCACACGCCTAAAGAACTCAAGAAGGTCAAAATGGTCATTTTACCCATCCCTAGAGGCTTCTGAAAATACTTGGAGAAGAAGGCAAGGAAAGTCAATGGAAGTCAAAGTCAATGAAGCAACCAATGGGAGGTTGCCAAGTGTCATCCTATGGTTAAACCAAGCATTAATTGCCATTAATTGTGATCTTGACAAAATGGCACCAATTATTTCATGGACAACCTCCTTATCTTCAGCTGGTCGACCACCCTCACTCCTCCTTGCCAATTCCTTCATTTTCCTCTTCATCTTCACCTAACAAAAAACTGCCCAGAAAAACAGTTTCTGACCCTTCTGTTCGGTGTAGTCTAACGGCTCTTCCCGGCATCTTTTGGTCGAGCCCATTTAGCACAGATTAGTTCAAGATGTCCTTGACATATTTCCTTTGGTTTAATAAGTTTTGGAGGTCTGGTTGATTTATGGTGATTTTTGGAAGAAAAGCGGACGGATTCTGAGCTAGCTGAGGAGAAGTGTTGGTTCTAGCTCTTAAAAATTCCAAATGACCTCAAATGTTTTAGGAAAGCTTAATAACATCTATTACTATGTTCATATAGTTTATGGCTGCAAATAGATGGTTTCAGAATGAGTTTTATGGTTGATTATGGGTGGTACAAAAATGGACAGATTCTGACTTTGAAGAGATCAGGTTGTTTCGACGTCTTTGGGGTATCAATCCGCTTCAAATCTCACGGTGAGCTTCCTAAACCCATAAAGGAAGTTATTAACAAGTTGCTTATTGAAGGATTGAGGATTAGAATTGATTCATGGCTCGATTGAGCGGTTGGAACACAAAACCGGTTCTGTTTTGGATGATGTTCTTTGTGTACCGATTCTGTTGGGGGCTGATATAAGAGTGTTTTGACTTCCAATTGACTCAAGGGACTACCTATAATGTTGATTAAGGTATTAGTGGAAAGTATGTGAAGTGGATTGGGTTTTAAAAGTGATTTAAGGACTAATTTGGGCGCGAAACCTTCGAGTTATATTCTTCCCTATAAGTTGCTGTTTGAACCGAATACATAAAGGGTTCATGGTGATGTCGACGTGTATTTGATCAATTGTTAAGGCATCCTGGGTTGCCATTTGTTTGGTGATCGAGAGAATGATTTATTGAAAGTGAAGTTCGATTGGTTCTAATCCAAAATTGAGTGGATTTTGACTCGACATTGATGAACTTCCTAGGACGGCACGCGGTTCTCATTTGAATGTGATCTTGAGGATTGAGAAGGCTCGTTTGGTGTGGATTTTTGCTAATTGCTTGAGGTAAGTTATTCCTAAACCTTTATTAGGATGTTAGGTTACTAAAGGACGAAGCTTTGAGTTGGAGTGAATGGTTTTAAGGACTGATTTTGTGAGAGGCGCGAGGAAATAAATCTGCCCTGTTTTGGCAAGTTGTGCTTGATTGATTTGTGGCATGAGGAACTATGAAATCAAGGTGATTTTGAAAAGTCCTAATTTGGTAGTGGAATGTGGTTGAACTTCTTGGCATGTTTTATAAAAATTCCTATTTTAATTGAGTGTAATGAGGGGCATGGATGACTAATCAAGTCTCTAATGGAGATTTTGAAATCGTGATTGATGTCAAGCTTGAGTTTTATGAAAATGGCTGAATGATGCTTGTTTTCTTAATGGGAATTTCGTAACGTGGAACGTGTTTTGTCCAGTGAGGGACGCTTGAAATGAATGCCTCGAGTAGGCGATGAACTGCTTGATTTCATGAGTTGTTATTGAAGGAAGTATTTTGAGGCATGAATTATTTTCTTTGAACGAAAATTTGAGGCTGCTTTATAACTGGAAATTTTATGAATAAATGGCGTGTGGGATCGCCGAGGAAATCATAAGTGCATTGGCGTGTGGGATCGCCAATGGCATGTGGGATTGCCGGGAAAAATTATAAGTGCACTAGCGTGTGGGATCGCCAAGGAATTTATAATTTGGACAACGTATTGGGAGGGAGTTACTCCCATTTGACCTGACGAGGTCGTGCGGCTAGAGAGTCCCATATTGATATGATTCATCTCGATTGAAAATGGGCGTTGAGAGTCGTATGGTGACCGAATCATCTCTAGGTCCGGACGCGAGAGTCTCATATGTACCGACGGGTCATATGGAGACCGAATCATCTCGCAGCCCCAAAGTGGGCGGCCCAGGATGGGCGGAAATGGAAAGACTTGTTTTATGGGAAATTCAAAGAATGGGTTTTGAGAAATCGAAAATGCCTCATGATTTGAATAATTTGCCTCATGAATTGAAATTGGCCCAGAAAGGGGCATGTGAGAAAAGAACATGTTTTTTAGATATTTCGAGGAATGATTCTTTTGAGAAAGAATGAAAGTTGCCTTGTGTTTTTGAGATCGCGTCAAGTGTTTGCTTTTGATTGAAAACTCTGCCATTGTACGAAGCTTAGAGTTATCATGATTTTTCTTGACTGGGTCAAGCTGTTTTGAAAGTACTAAATGCCATGTTTTGGAAAGTACCCCCGTTTTGCCATGCCAAGATTTTTATTACCAAAATACCATGTTTTTCAAAAGTGTCTGGAGGTACTGGCAGCCTAGTTTAGGGTTAGGTTCGACTTACTGGGATTATATATCTCACCCCATCGTGGGACAACATTTTCAAGTCCTAGACGATGGAGAAATGAGCCTGCCATGGACTGGAATTGGAAGAAACTTTTGGAGGATGTGAAGATTTAATTTGATTAAGACCTTAGAGACTGTATATTCTTTGTAGTTAGAATTGTACCTGACTTGCCTTTAATGAGAAGTGTATCCCTTTCTTGTCCTAAGTCATCTCACCTGAGTTGTTTTTATGGAGTTGTCATCGCTTTCGCGTGCATGCTTCATATAGGTCTTTAAGTTAATGGCCGTTAGTTCCTGGGAGATAATCAAAGGTAACGGCAGAGGTGGGATGCTCGAGTGCTCGCCGGGTTCGGGGCGTGACAAGCTAGGCTAGCTATCAAGGCAAGATTTCCTTCAATCTTACCGTAGGATAGAAGTATTTAGTGGCTTTGTTTCATTGAGGAATCCACGTGAGGTTGTAAGGATGGAAACCGTTCGGTGGTCTTCGTTTTGGACATGCAGAATTTTGCGTTCTGTTCGTGGCATGAGGCGTGGCTAGCTTAAGTCAAATTGCATGAAATTGGTAGTGGATCTTGAGAAAAAAAGGAGGGAAATCTCGAGGACACTTAGTCACCAAGCTAGATGGAGTAGTTTGCACGTTGAGGGCCTATTGACACCTAATTTTTTATCAGCCTTTTTTGGTTATTTTTTAGAAAATTCATAGAAAATCCATAAAAAGTCAAAAAATTGCAAAATCAACTTTGGTGGCCTTGGCCAAGCCTAAGGAACTATTTTTGACAAAAAATAATTTTTTCATATTTTTTGTATTTTTTAGTTTTTTTAGAAAATAGAAAAATACTAGAAAAATAAGAAAAAATAGCATTTGAGGTCACAAAAATATGAAAAAATATCCAATATTTTTATTTTAAATCTCGTCTTTTTGACCTCACAAAAAATCGAAAATCAGATTCAATTTTAGGTGTTCCTTTGTAACACGTGATTGAATTTGAGAAAAAAAATGTCAATTGAGTCTTTTAATTTACAATTTTGGAATTTTTTAGGATCTTGACATTCAATCTAATTGTCTCTTATTGTAATTTAGCCCAATTATTTGTACAAAATGCTCAATTGCCTTTTACAAAATGCAAATTAAAGTGAAGTACTCTGCTCCTCCTAACTTTTATCAGAGGATGGAGGACATCATACCAGATGGATGGGGAGGCATGGATGACCCCGTCCAACCTGAAGGGCCTTTTATGAAAGAACCTGAATCATGGCACGACCAGATGACGGATACCAAGCTTGACACAGAGCAAGATACCGAAACAGAAAGTTTGAAAGAACAACAACGAGACTCAATTGAACAACTCTGGGGAAGGAGAGAATACCCGAGATCTGCAACATCAACGGTACTAGGCGACGACAACTGAAGTTGTCAACTAAGAGACGAAATTTCCTCAAGGGACTTTGAAAACACTGTGTCGATGATTGAAGCCGCTACGATAGTGGTGATTAAATTGGAGGATCTTGATATATTGACAGAGGTAGAAGATTGCCTAGTCAAGCCTGTTGTGATTCGATTGCCGGAAGAGGAAGAAGGTAACACAGCTAAACCAGAGACATCTTATCAGACGACAGTAACCATAAAAGTCCCTCCAGTAGAAGAGTACGATCCTAAAGCAGTCCATTGGGACTATGGGACGAGGGAAGTGGATGCAGTGATGAGATTTGGACGATTTTATGCCCCTAGGGAGGGTGAATCCGAAAAGAAGGAGGTCTCGAAGGAGGACGCTGACAAACTCATGTCTATCATTAAGACTAGCGAGTTTGAAGTAATAGAGAAACTGAGGAAGATGCCAACGTGTCGCGACCCGTCCGGAAGCGGACGCGGCTAATGGATTACCGATCGCGGGTCTTGGATCGGCGCGGGCCCTCCCAGGCCCATACCAAATCGCGGCGGGAGTATTATTCAAAGGATTCGGCGATAAGAGCCGATCGATTTCGACCTTTAGTGAGGTCGTGGTGGCATGTGCAACTTGTGCATGCATTTGGAGTCGCCACCGGTCTTTCTTGGAGGGTAGACCGGAAACCTTACTGACCGATTGAGAGAGATCGATCAGTTCTGCGGAACCAGAGATTTTGGGTTCGGGGACTTGGTTACGCTGGTGTCATTATCAACGCCCTTTTGGTACCTAACGCGAGTGATTTCCCTAGCTAAGAATTCATGTAGGCACAATTTTGAGTGGGGTAAGCTTGATTCAGGGTTTCATGCAGATTGGAAGACTATTCCTATCAATCACAATCAATTTAAATGAAAGCGCAATCAAGTGCATAAATAAATCTCATCGATGCACATCAATTCAAGTCAAAGGCTTCCTAGCATAGCCATAAGGGCTTAGGGAAGGCGTGATTTAGGACCAGGGGCAAAATGAGAAGATTTGGGAACGATTAGCCCGAAGGGCAAAATCGTCAATTTTTAGAAGATTTGGATACCGAATTACCCAAAATATTCCATGGCCATTTGAATGTGGCCATTTCCCATTTTTGAGAATTTTTTGAAATTTCTTGATTTTTCTTCAATTTTTGGAAGACGATTCGCCCGAAGGGCGAAATCGTCATTTTTAAGAAGGGTCGGGGTTCAAAACACCCGAAATGAGACTTGGCCAGTTGTTTGTGGCCATTTCCTATTTTTGGGGATTTTCTTGGATTTTTTTTTTTTTTAGAATTTTTTTGGAAGACGGTTTACCAGAAGGGCAAAACCGTCATTTCTGGAAAGATCGGGGATCGAAAGACCCGAAACAGGTCATGGCCAGTTGAATGTGGCCATTTCCTATTTTCTGGAATTTTTTTAGAATTTTTTTTTTTTATGAATTTTTATGAATTTTGATTATTTTTGGAAATTTTCTATTATTTTTTTTATTAAATAATTAAATAGGACAGGGGCCGGGTCGGGTTCTCGAACCCGGGCCTAGAACGGGCCGTCGGGCCTGATTAGGCCCGAATAAGAGGACCCAACCCGGGCCCGATGGGCACAACAAAAGGCCCAGGCCCCGAATTTCTTCTCCTTGCACGAACCGGGCCCCTACTCAGACTTCTGGCCCAGCTCCCTCACGCTCAGCCTTTTAACTTCTTTGAAATAAAATAGCCCAACCCACTAGCCCATACGAACGAATACTCCTATTCATCTTCTCCTTCGCGACGTCCCTGCATGGAACCAGGGGCGAGCTTGAGTCTGCTTTGACTTACGTCGCCGGCGTCGTCCATTTCGTAGGCTATCGCCGAAACTGTCAACCACCGCTGAAACCGTGGACTTCCATCAACTTCGACCACGAAACGATAAGCATCGTACGCGTTCCCACCGTGCTCGACTTCTTCTTTGTATCGCAGCTCCTCCTCCCTATAAGACCCGACGACGTCACTGTCCTTCCAACGACCAGCCTTCGCTCGTCGCACCCTTGCACCGCCAAAATCCGCTCGTCAAGCTGTTGCCGAGTCGTTCTCCGATGGACCCTATCGTCCCAAACACCGAGTCTACCCGAACCAGTGGCGAAAACGCGAGGCCAAAGTACGGGTTGCCTCCGCCAGGACCTACTTGCAAACTACCTTCACTCAGGTTCTCGTGTCGTCAACTCAGTCGGACTGACCCAGCCCTCGTGTTACTGTTCATCGTCTTCTTCAAGTGCATCCTCCTGTTCGTATGGGCCTGCTCGTTACTGGTCCGAGCTCGCGCATCGCTTCGCTACCGAAACGAGCTCGCGTCATCATTAAACTAGGTTCGAACTTGTGCGCCTCAACCTTCTGGTCGTACCGTCGCCAGACCATACCCCAACAGACTCACGACCGTCCGAAGAGCCAACGATCACCACCGGCGGACTCGATCGAGGACCATTAGTGACAGACTTGACCGAGAACCACCAGCGACAAACTCGACCAAGGCTCAAGATTTCACCAATTCATCGTCTCACGAGGTGGAGCCGGCAAGGAAAGGGGGTCGGAAGCTCAGGACCGAACATGCTAACCAACTAAAGCCAAAAAGGACTTCAACAACAAGATCCGTAGCGGCCCAGGAAAAGCAGAGAACAAGGGCTCGCCGGTCCAGGGAATCGAAGCTCTCGGCTGACAAGCTTCGGGACTGAAACGAGGCAACTAAGCCGAAGAGAAATAGGCTAACCTTTTCGCAACGAGTCGCGGACGAGTTCCCGGAGATCGACGGCTGCACTCTTGAGCTTCCTCCAACCTTCTCTCATTTCTTTCCTTTCCTCCTGTTTGCTTTTCTGAGAGCTCTTTTGCTCTCACGCTCAGTTCTCAATTTCACCGAGAGCTCTTGGGGTATGGGGTTCGAGAAAGAGAGAGTCAAGGGTCGGACTTTGCTGATTGAAGGTCAACGAACGGTGGCCATGGCTCCGGAGTCGCTCTCTCGGTCTCTCGTTTCCCTCGCTCCCCTCTCTTTGTCCAGTCGCTCGCCTCCATCCCTTCTTCTCTTTTCTATCTTTTTTTTTTCGTTGGCCGACCACCTTTGCCCTTCATTAGTGGACGACCACCTGCCCCGCTCTCGCCGAAAGAGTCTTCAGAAAAGCAAAAAAAACCCGGCAGGTCACCCCCAGCTGCATTTTTTATTTTGTACCTTTGTACCGCGCGGGTCGGGTCGGGTCTGACCCGACCGGCCCGGTTCGACTCTCCATGCCCAATTTAGCCCCGTATTGACCTCTTTTCATGAAATTGACATCAAAATCGGACTCCTTGACACGTTTTCTATCAAATATGGGTATTTTCGTAAATCAATTGATTTAGTGAAAACCCCAAATTGTCCCTAGGATCCGAAAATGATTTTTGCTCAATCAAGGGACTAAATGACCAAATTAGTCAAAATTGAGGCCACCGATGGATTCCTTATGATGAAAACCATCGGGTAGAGATGTTTAATTTTAATGGGTATGCCCGTATGAAATCTAATTTCAAAAATTGTGAAACCGGGGACTAAATTGAACGATTTTTATGCAATTAAACCCTTTTGTTTAAAATTGATCAAATTGGAGGGCAAATTGACCTAATTGTACTTCAGCCCTTTAGAATTCAATGTCATGGTTTATGAAAAGCGAGAATTGAAAATTAAAAGATTCGAAAAGGAATTTTTTAGGCTCGGTTCGGGTTTATGTTTGTGAAGGAACACCATGACCTAAGCCTAATTTCCCTGATAAAAAGTGAAAATATTAAAGGGGAAATTAAAATAAAATTACTGAATATTTTTGTGTATTTTTCTGACCACGAATGGTATTTGTTTCTAATTTTTTAGGTATTTTTATAATTAAATAAATTCTAAAAAATATTAAAAAATACAAAAAATATTTTTTGTTCAAAATTGGCTCCTAAGGCTAGGCTAAGGCTTCCAAAGTTGATTTTATAATTTTTTGACCTTTTTTTGATATTTTTAATTAATTTTAGAAATAAAAACTAAAATAAAAGATGGTCAAAAATCAGGTGTCAACACAACGCAAATATCTTTACTGGATTTATTCATCAATTCAGAAAAGCACAAGAATGCACTATTGAAGATACTCAACGAGGTGCACGTCCCTGAGACGATCAATGATGTCCAGTTATGAGACTTCGTAGGGGCGATCCTTTTGAAAGATCAATTAAGCTTCTCAGATGAAGACTTCCCCATGGAAGGAAGAGGGTACAACAAGGCCTTATACATTTCTGCGCAATGTAACGGGAAGAGAGTGGCTCACGTACTAATCGACAATGGATCGGCCTTCAACATTTGCCCTTTGGCTACTTTGAGAAGGTTGGGGATCAATGAGGAAACAATTAAAGCCTCCAAAACTGCTGTGAGGGCTTTTGATGGGATGAAGAAGACTGTGGTAGGTGAGATTGAGCTAGAGGTGCTCATCGGCCCAACCAAATTCTCTATAAATTTTCAAGTAATGGATCTGCCTAGTGCATTCGGGTTCTTGCTGGAAAGACCCTGGATCCATGTAGCACGAGCCGTACCGTCCAGCTTGCATCAGAAGGTGCGCTTCGTAGTGAATGGGAAGATGATTACCGTGCATAGGGAAGTCGACCTCCAAACATATCAGAATAGCGCTATTCCCTACATCGAGCCTGAAGCTAAGGTAGAAGCGAGTTATCATTCCTTGGAGTTGGTGGCAACGGTACACACTCCTGTGGGGGCAAAGTTGAGAGCTCCTTATATCACTGAAGCTAACCTTTTACCAGCCAAGATGCTACTAGCATATGGGTATAATCCCGGAGAAGGTCTAGGCAAGCACGGTCAAGGAATGAGTACCTCTCTGCAGTTGAAAGCCAACCAGCATAGGATGGGCTTGGGGTACCGGAAAGATCATATGGACGAGTCTGCCCCAAAGGCAACAGGTCGAGGCCGAGGCAAGAGCTTGGGACGCCATGGAAGCCAAAAAAATCAGAAGGATTCATTCATCGGTTCTCTAACTTGGAAAGGCAGGTCGCAGATATTCAATAATCCCTTGAACGCCCACTTTAGCCAGAACTCTAAATGGTTGTCAGAAGAGGACATCACTTCATCAACAAAACCAGATTTGGCGAACCCTTTCCTCGAAGATGACTTTGTGAATGTTGTCATAGAGTGGTTGGATGACGGAGCCACTTCCTCTGAGTAAAGAAACTCCTCTCCTGCTTTTAAATACTGCATTTAGAACTTTCTGCATTTTGTTGCATTTTCAGTTTGTTGTAGATATAGGAAAACGCCTTTGGATCTCTGGCCGTTGATCCAACATCATAGCTTGTAATGCGGTCCATTTTGCATTCAATAAAATCGCACAAGTTTTATTAAGGACATGTGGAACCACAAATCAGCCCGATGATGAGGCTAGTCTTTCGCACAGAAGCTTGAGGCCAGATTTTCCATATGATTCCTAATTTCCAAAGGATTTCCACGGGGCAAGGATTTCCGATGACATGAGGATTAGTCCCGTTTATACCTGCACTCATTTTGAAAATTATTTCGAAAAGATTTTCCACGATCATGCATGGCATTTTTATGGAGTACGAACTTGTCACGCCCCGAACTCGTCAAGCTTACGAGCATCACACCTTTGCCGTTACCTTTGATGATCTCCTAGGAACCAACAACCAATTCTTAAAGGTCTCTATGAAACATGCATGCGAAAGCGATGACAACTCCATTAAAAAAATAATAACCTCACTAGATGACTTAACACAAAAGAAAGGGTACACTTCTCATTAATGCCAATGTCGGGTACAATTCTAACTCCAAAATAATTTATAGTCTCTAAGGTCTCAATTCAAAATAAACCTTCATTTTTCACCAATGACTTCATCCAAATGCCAATCCATGGCAAGCTCAGGTCTCCATCGTCTAGAACCTAAAAATGTTGTCCCACGACGGGGTGAGACATATAATCCCAGTAAGTCAAACCTAACCCTAAACTAGGCCGCCAGTACCTCCAGACACTTTTGAAAAATAAGGTATTTTGGAATTAAAAATTTTGGCATGACAAAAACATGATTCCTTCAAAATATGGCCTTTCTAGTATTTTCGAATCAATTCGACTCAGTCACAAATCATGGCAAAAATCTGAGCTTCGTACAGTGGCAAGGTTTTTAATCAAAGTAAGCACTCGACGCCATCTCAAAGCATGAGGCGGCTTACATTTCTTTCTCAAAAGTATCATTCCGTGAAAATTTCCAGAAAATACATTCTTTTCTCTCACGCCCCTCTCTGGGCCAATTTCAATTCATGAGGCAATTTAAAACTCGTGAGGCAAACCTCCCTACATGAGGTAAATCATCAAGATATGAGGCACATTCAATTTCTCAAAATCATTCTCGACTTTTTCGGAAAATAGATCTTTCCATATCCGCCCATCCTAGGTCGCCCGCCATGGGGCTGTGAGATGATTCGATCTCCATATGACCCGTTGGTACATATGAGACTCTCGGGTTTGGACCTAGAGATGATTCGGTCACCATACGACTCTCGACGCCCATTTTCAATCGAGATGAATCGTGTCAGTATGGGACTCTCTAGCCGCACGACCTCGTCAGGTCAAATGGGAGTAACTCCCTCCCATTACGTTGGCCAAATTATAATCCTTGGCGATCCCACACGCCATTGGTGATCCCACACGCCAGTGCACTTATAATTTTTCCCCGGCGATCCCACACGCCAGTGCACTTATAATTTCCTCGGCTATCCCACACGCCATTTTATTCATAAAATTTCCAGTTATAAAGGTAAATCTCAGTTTTCACTTGAAAACAAGTTCACGCCTCAATTTTTAGTGAAAAACAATCTCATGCCTCAAAAACTCTTCATTTAAGAACAAGTCATGGGATTCATTGCCAAAACATGACATTCATATCAAACTTTAAACATCACGGCCAAAAGATCATTCGTGGCATATTAGGAAATTCATGGCCATAACATAAAACTCAGCTCTGGCGTTCTTTTCAATAAAACCTTGGGCTTTTCAAACGCAAAGGTCCATTGAGTGATAAAAAAAATTGTACGTTCAAGCAATTAAGCCCATAAAACCAAGCCAACACAACTAACAATGCCCATGCCCTTATCAGTACTCACATAGCATATAACCATAGCTTTGAGTTAGCACAATGTAGCAAAACGACGTGTTTTCCGATCAAGAACAAGCCAAAGGACATCACCTTCAAAACTGGTCAGATTTGGTTCTCATGGCATTCTCTCACAAAATCAACCCATAAATCATTCAATTCAACTCAAAACTCCGTCCTTTAGTAACCTAACATCCTAATAGAGGGTTGTGAGCAACTTACCATGTAAATAAGCTAGCTAAAATCCCCAAAGCCTCCTTGGAGCTCACGACCAGAATTAATCTCCAATGGACAAATTTGTCCTCTCTAAAATCTAAGCAATTAACAACCAATAAACTCCATCAATTTCACCACAAACTCCAACCAATAGCTCATTAACATGCTAAGCTAAGATTTAGGGACATCCACTCTTTAGTTCCAAGCAAAATCAGTCCATAAATCACTCATAAGTTCACGGTTCAGCCCATGTACACCAATCTGTTCGGTTCAAGCAAATACGTCACAAACGGCCATTTAATCCTAACAAATTCTCACTAATCCTCAACCATTCTTCTCTTACATGTTAACCTACATTTAAGAAGTCTCTTACCTTGAGAAATTAGCAAGGAAACCCCCGGTTAAGGCAGGAAGTTCACAGCTTTCCCCCGAACAGACCGGCCCAGATTTTTGTCCACAAAACAACAAGCCATCAGCCCTTAAATCCCATTATAATTCATCCCCAACCTCAAGTATATGTTTCCATATGTCTTAACTAAGGTCAAGAAGAGCCTTACCGAAGATTGGAGTGAAATAAGCTCGAAAATCTCATTGAGAGCTCTCGGGTTCAAATCTAACCAGTCTGACCTTTCCTCCTTCAAACGGCTCTACGAGACGAACGGCTGGGCCAAATTGGGCTCACGATATATCGTTATAACGGCAAGATAATAAGCTTTCTAATGGTGGATGGTTCGTCTCCATACGATAACGGACGAAGAAGTTATTACCAAAAGAATGGACGGTTTCGTGGCTGGGTGACGAGCTGGGCGAGAGAGAGAGGAGAGGGAATCCGAGGGAGTTTGAGAGAGAGAAGTGTTTGCTCAGCCAAAAATGAGAAGAAAGAGGGAGAGAGCTTCCTCAACAAGTGTAATGAAGAGAGAGAGGATAAGACTTGAGGTAATGGGTTTAGGTTAGGGTTAGGCTAGGTATGTGAGATTTGACTTGAGCATTAATGGCCTTGTCTTTATCCCCATAATATCTTGGTATCAAATGACCATAAAGCCCCTCAAATTTCGGCCATGTGGAGAAGACCAAATGACTAATTTGCCCTTGACTTATTCATAAGAAGGGAGTATCGTCCTGGTGGCAAAAAGGAATTGTTTTTTTCACTTGTAGTTCAAAACCTCACTTTTCCTAATTCTCATGAGACGAACCATGGTCTTACTTATCCTCGATGAGGCGGCGTCCAATTAATCCAAATATTGGAATTCCTCTATGTCCAATACCCAAATATCGAGGTCCAATTTCATGTCGTGCTCTCGTCGACTATAATTCTAGTTTTTCTCAAACTGACGGGCGACTCTTGCAGGCGCTACTCGTATCGACCTTAGGATTTCTCAAGTCGTAGCGACTTTGGTTGTCATGTGATTGCGAGGGTTTATCGCTAGTTCCTGCGGTCCTGATCATCGGAATCCGATTTAGGAAATTCTCGCAAATTACACATTGGTTAAGCGGAATCACCCGCGTCCCAACGTATAACGCTAGCAAGGCGTTTCATGATCGTTCCTAGATCGATCTCTGCTGGCCCAAAATATCCCCCTCGACAATCCTTATGGTCAAAGTGCCGTTTCTTATTCGAATTTTCCAAGTCCACGTACTCGACTCTGCCTTAGTCTTTCCCTTTTGGTCAGTTAACTCGAGAGTGGCTTGCTCCGAGCGAGATACGACTGAAATACCTCGATCGATATCCTTCCATTCAATAGCCTCGAGAGGGGTTGGAATTCAGAATGTCGCAACTTTTCCCCCTTTAAGGAAATTCCGTCCTCGAAATTTATAATCTTCTAATTGTCCAATCTCATGGGGTACTGACGCCTCATCGTATTCTCACTTTTCCAAGATAACTCCTCCCATTAATAGACGTTCCCATTTGCCCTCTTTTGGCAAAAGTTCTCTTCCTCCGGGACTTGTTTCCCTTCATTCCCAACATGTACTTGCTTTTCTCTACTCTCCTTCGACATTCATATCCTTGGTTGGTGGTACACTCTCAAGCATTCAAAACTTCCTTTCAATTGTCTGCTGGTCCGCGAATAATACACGCAACATACTGTAACCCCTGCTTTTCAAATTCCTTGTCGAAAGGCTTTTCCTGGACGCCGTAGTAGACTCAAGATCTTTTTCTTTCAGGATCATTGTTAGATCATCATAAAATCGTACTCTTCGGTGTTTCCACCTTTCAGGTATAATCCTTTAATCCATACGCCGTCCTTTCGTATCATCGAGGACGCACAAGTTCCATTAGCTTAACCTCCATTGCCCAAATTGAACTATGGCCTCCTCAATTACTTAGGCAAACCCATGATTGAATCTTTAGTAGCCCTTCCTTGATCACATTCAAGTTTCTCCGACGACTAATTAATCCATCACTTGCAATGGTTATACTTTCCCTCAATGGCATGCGTCAACTTTCAACCACGTACTTGGTCTCCTTCTCTTCCATTCTTTACATTTCTAAAACCAATGCAGGTCTTAACATACTTTCATGCTATTCCAATATAAGCCATGATTCTTCATATGAACTTCTCATAAGATCATCTCTCTAAGCTTCCCTTTTGTTCGTGGGCACGTTCCACTTTCCATGAAACTCCAAGGTTTCCTAAACTTCGCCACAGGGGCGGTTGTATATCAATTCCAATGACGCATGGGGTATTGTTGCTCATAGGATCTTACTGTCATGACGTACATGCAGTGTCATTTCAGATCGACTTGTTACGCCTCACATTTTCTTTCTGCGACACATCGTTATGATTCTCATTATCTTTTCACTTTCCAATGGGAGTACTCATATTGGTGCGGGGACTAACTAGGCTTAATTTCTTGGAATTTCCTTTTCATGTTTGTTCATCCGCTCATGCTACATCTCGTCCTTATTTCGTTTCTTCAATGAAATAACTCTTATGGGAAATCTTCCCACGACATCTATAGCATTCAATTACGATCCATCAGACTTAGGAAACCTCAAACCTCAGCAACTCTCGTTAGCCTTAGTCAATCCACCATCATTTGTTACCTCCTCAAGTATTCCATTTCCCAGAAAATTCACGACTCAAGAAACACCACCTTAACCAGCTGAAACTCGCATCTATTGCTCTCAGTATACAATGAGCGTTTCCTTAAGGTCCACATGATACTTTTCAAAGGCCATTCGTGTTCTTCATGACTCCTTGAATGAATCCGACCATCATCTCTCAAGACAGTAATAATCAATCCAATTATTTCTTGAGTACTCGATTCGATCGTCATCAGCTTCCTCACTACCAGGTGTCGAATTATTCCAACCGTCCTTTACACCATCCACTTGAGAGCATATGTTTTGACTTTCTCCGCTTCCACGGATCCCCAATTAAACCATCCAGCATTTTGTTCATTTTTGTCACTCTTTCCTCAAGAAACATCAGTGTCATACACGCTGGATTCCATAACCAACCAATGCGACTTTGTCTCAATTCAAGCCATTCGACTGAAAGTCGACATTATCTCAGAATCCAACATTGTCCACAACACAAGTCTCTCAGACTTAATTCTCAGAAGTCGTTCAAGCTTTGCATCTACATTCTCAATCTAGGCGTTCAACCTTAACACCAAGATACATAGGATTTTCTCTTCCTCTCACACTAAGGTTTCTTACTCTATGAAGGAAGCTATATACTTCAGTGGCATTCTTTTACTTCGAATCCACCTCGTCTTTCTCGTTCTATAAGACGTCAATCTCGGCGCCTACGCCACAGCAGCACCTGTACTCCATGATTCAGATGCCACCATATTCGACATTCTCTTCCCAATAACTTAGTCACCTCAAGTGACAAGGTCCAAAGGGCCGAAGTTCCTCCTCGGCTTCCAAAATTCACACCTTGGAAATTCAATTCGATTAAATCGAGCCGCCTTGTGGCCACAATCCAAGTAAACCTTTTTGCTTTCTTATCCATCCATTAGAATCACGAGTGGCTAGGACTATCAAGTCCATTCACTTTTCTTTCCATCAGCGACCATCTCATGGCCCAATCATCCTTAAGGACAACGCCTTATCCTTTAGGGAATAACAGCTTATAATTCAATCTCTAATGGTTTAAGTTCATTCTCGACCAATCTCATAGAATCATTAAACCCATGCAACTTGTCACGCCCCGAACCCGGCGAGCACGCGAGCATCCCCCCTCCGCCGTTACCTTTGATGATATCCCAGGAACCAACGGCCAATGCTTAAAGATCTATATGAAACATGCATGCGAAAGCGAGGACAACACCATACAAATAAAACACAAGATGGCTTAGGACAAAAGGGTACACCTTATATAAGGGTCAATCATACATCAGAGGTTATAATGCTAAATCCCCAAATACTTCATTTCCACCCTATGGTCACAAAAGGATTCATGATCATTTCTTCCATTGACTTCATCGAATGCCAATCCATGGCGAGCACTGGTTTCCTTTGTTTGGGACCTGCAAAATGTTGTCCCACGACGGGGTGAGATATATAATCCCAGTAAGTCGAACCTAACCCTAAACTAGGCTGCCAGTACCTCCAGACACTTTTGGAAAACATGGTATTTTGGTAATAAAAACTTTGGCATGGCAAAACGAGGTACTTTCCAAAACATGGCATTTAGTACTTTCAAAACAGTTTGACCCAGTTAAGAAAATCATGACAACTCAAAGGTTCGTACAATGGCAGAGTTTTCAATCAGAAACAAACGCATGACGCCACCTCAAAAACAAGAGGAAATTTTCACTTCTTTCTCAAAAGAATCATTCCCTGAAATATTCACAAAATACGTTCTTTTCTTTCACACCCCTCTGGGCCAATTTCCTTTCACGCCCCTCTCTGGGCTAATTTCAAATCATAAGGAAAATTTTCAAACATGAGGCATTTTCGATTTATCAAAACCCATTCTTTGAATTTCTCATAAAACAAGTCTTTCCATTTCCGCCCATCTTGGGCCGCCCACTTTAGGGCTGCGAGATGATTCGGTCTCCATATGACCCGTCGGTACATATGAGACTATCGCGTCCGGACCTAGAGATGATTCGGTCACCATACGACTCTCGACGCACATTATCAATCGAGATGAATCGTGTTAGTATGGGACTCTCTAGCCGCACGACCTCGTCAGGTCCAATGGGAGTAACTCCCTCCCAACACATTGGCCAAATTATAAATTCTCGACGATCCCACACGCCATTGGCGATCCCACACGCCCGTGCACTTATAATTTTTCCCTGCGATCCCACAAGCCATTGGCGATCCCACACGCCAGTGCACACATAATTTCCTCGGCGATCCCACACGCCATTTTATTCATAAAAATTTCAGTCATAGAAAGCCTCAGCTTTTTCATTTCAAGAAAACAATTCATGCCTCAAAATTCATCATTCAAAAACAACACAGGAGATTCATCGCCAAAACAAGGCATTCGTTTCAAATGTCCCTCAACTGGACAAAACATATTCCCCATCATAAAATGAAATCAAGCAGTTCATCGCCTACTCGAGGCATTTATTTCAAACGTCCGTCACTGGACAAAACATGTTTCAAGTCATAAATTTCTCAGTCAAGCACATGCATCACACGAATTAATTCAAACAAGGCCTCGGACAATTTAACAAATACGGCCAATTCATAGTTTCAAAGCTTGACTCAAAATCACATTTTTCGGCACTTTCAATCTTGGCTTTCCTTTCAATCAAAACTTTCGACTTCTCATCTCACATGCTCAAATAGCCATTAAAACACACATTCATGGTCAATTAGGGCTCCCCAAACAATTGATTTTCAATCAAACATGCCAAGGAATGCTAACTCACAAAACCAGACAGATTTGGACTCCCTCGCGCCTCTCACAAAATTCAGGCCATGAAATCATTCAATCCAACTCAAAACTCTGTCCTTTAGTAACCTAACCTCTTAATAAAGGTTTAGGCATAACTTACCTCAAGAAATTAGCAAAAATCCACTTCGATCAATCCTCATCAACCCCACAAATGTTCGGCAACCCAAGGTTCTCGTACCGTCCTAGGAAATTCATCAATGTCGAGTCAAAATCCATTCAATTCTCACTTCCTTGATACCAATCCCTCAATCATTAATCAAATGGAAACTCAAGATGCCTCATCAAATGATCGAATACACCACAATACTTCCACAAACCCTTAATATATTCTGTTTAAACAGTAAAATGCATAGCAGAATATAACTTGGTGTTTCCTGCTCCAAATAGCCCTTAAATCACTTCTAAATCCCAAGCCACTTCATATACTTTCCACTAACACCTTAATCAACATTACAGATAGTCCCATGAGTCAATTTGAAGTCAAAACACTCTTATATCGGCCCCCAACAAAATCGGTACACAAAGAACATCATCCAAAACATAACCGGTTTTGTGTTCCAACCGCTCAATCGAGCCATGAATCAATTCTAATCCTCAATCCTTCAATAATCAACTTTCTAAGACCTTCCTTTATGGGTTTAGGAGGCTCACCGCGAGATTTGAAGCGGATTGATACTCCAAAGACGTCGAAACAGCCCGATCTCTTCAAAGTCAGAATCTGTCCATTTTTGTACCACCTATAATCAGCCATAAAACTCATTCTAAAACCATCTATTTGCAGCCATAAACCATCTGAACATAGTACTAGATGTTATGAAGCTCTCCTAAAAAATTTGAGGTCATTTGGAATTTCTAAGAGCTAGAACCAACACCTCTCCTCAGCTAGCTCAGAATCCGTCCGCCTTTCTTCCAAAAATCACCATAAATCAACCAGACCTCCAAAAATCATGAAACCAACGGAAAAATGTCAAGGACATCTTGAACTAACCTGTGGTAAAAGGGCTCGACCAAAAGACACCAGGAAGAGCCGCTACACTGCACCGAACAGAAGGGTCAGAAACTGTTTTTCTGGGCAGTTTTCTGTTTGGTGAAGATGAAGAGGAAAATGAAGGGATTGGCAAGGAGGAGTGAGGGTGGTCGACCAGATGAAGATAAGGAGGTTGTCCATCAAATAATTGGTGCCATTTTGTCAAGATCACAATTAATGCCATTTAATGCTTGGTCCAATCAAAAGATGACACATGGCAACCTCCCATTAGTTGCTTCCTTGACTTTGACCTTCTTTGACCACTTAATCTTATCCTTTTCGGCAGCATATGGAGGAGGGGAAATGACCAAAATGACCTTCTGAATTTCTTAAGGCAAGACCAAAGGTCGAGGGGCAAAATGGTCATTTGGCATTTTTCGTCTGAAAGTTCATTTTTCAGTGTAAACCACCCTCGATGAGGCGACGTCCATATCAATTCAAATATTGGAATTCCTCATTGTCCAATACCCAATCTCGAGGTCTAATTTCAGGTCGAACTCTCGTCGACTGTAATTCCAATTTATCTCAAACTGACGGGCGACTCTTGCAGGTGCTACGCATATCGACCTTGGGATTTTTCTTAAGCCGTGGCGACTTTGGTTGTCATGTAATTGCGAGGGTTTATCACTAGTTCCTGCGGTCCTGATCGTCGGAATCCGATTTAGGAAATTCTCGCAAATTACACATTGGTTAAGCGGAATCACCCGCGTCCCAACGTATAACGCTAGCAAGGCATTCCATGATCGTTCCTAGATCGATCTCTGTTGGCCCAAAATATTCTATCGACAATCCTTATGGTCAAAGCGCCATTTCTTATTTAAAATCCTCAGGTCCACGTACCCGACCTTGCGTTAGTCTTTCCCTTTCGGTCAGTTAACTCGAGAGTGGCCTGCTTCGAGCGAGATACCACCGAAACACACCGATCGATATCCTTCCATTCCATAGCCTCGAGAGGGGCTGGAATTCGGAATGTCACACAACTAGTATGCCAATTTTTTTCCTTAACACTTCCCATGACAAAAGAGACGGACTATCAATTCAATTTTTCCACCATGGGCCTTACGCCCAGGTAATCAGCCTATCAGCCATTCCTTATAGGCACTTTCTATGATCCATAAGCGTTAACTTTCTCACTTATATCTCTTCCGATCATTTGACCTTTTCATTTATGCTTATTACAGCTTCTCAAATTCAGAAGCATCAACTAGCTATAGGGCTTCGAATTCAATCCATTCCTGGACCTTTTGTCCTACCCAACGGGTCTTGGACCACCTTTGGTATATGCCTAAACGACCTTGAGAACTTTATCTCACATTGGTCGATCGTCTTCAGATCCTTGCAAGACTATTAAAATCCAAACAACTTTTGCTCTAGAGCAATCTTAGAAGGTCACCTTTCATTGCACAATTTGACGAAGGCAATCCAGTTAAATATCGTGCTTTCAAGGAAAACTCTTCCTTTGGTGACCTTTCACCAATCATCAACAGCCTCTTAAGGCTAGGAACTATCAAGATCACTTCCTTTCTTCAATATATCCAAAACCTCTAAGGTTCCCTTTTCAAGTTCTCAATCCAGAGAAAGGTAGTTTCGGGATCTCTTTTCCCTTGATCCTCAGTTGATCTCAAGTTCCATTTCAGAAGTTATTCAAGACTCTCATGGTTCTTCTCCATATTTCTCATTTAGGATGAGTAGTCTCAGAGTCACCTTTCTCTTGACTTCCATCACTCAATTCATCGTCACTAGCATCAGTCACCTTTGTAACTTGGGTAACAATGACAGCTCCTTCTTGAGTCTGCTCACACATTTTATATTCTTATTTCCATTCAAGGTTCTCATGACCCCATTAGCCCATTGGGTCTCATACAATTCACAAACTTGAGCCAAAAGCTCCTTAAATGCCCTTATTCCGTTGGCCCAACCTTACTAGGTTCTCGTGACATTCAAGTCACTACAATTCCCTCCAGGAATTAAAGACCTAAGTCGTTCATCCAGGTCTAGCAGTCTTAGGCTGCTCATCTTATCATCTATCACAAGCAATCAATCATTCAGTGGTTCTACGCGAATCCTCAATCAATCACCAATCATCTAGGGATGTCAGATCATCCTTCATCAGTAACCACTCATCAGCCAGCCTTAACTAGGCAATTTCTCAACTATTCGCCAATTCCTAAGCAAGCATCAACTAGGCCAATATTAGGCAAACTCTAGAGGCACAATTTCAATGCGTCAAACGCTCACACCTCAAGTCCAGACGTATCTGCAACTTTAGCAATAACTCACTAGGCTATCTCAATTTCAAAAGGTATCAGCCTAATGGAACTCAATGCCAATACTAGCCAAACAGGCCAAATACAAGCGTCAATTTTTTTTTTCAAACAACACCCACTGCCATGTACGAAGCTCCTAACCATGCTAATCACTTATGCCATGAAATTTTGAAAATTCACTTTGAGGATCACTTCAGTGCAATGCGTCTCTTACCCAACATCAAACTTAACTCGATACCTAGACTCTCTATTTCAATTTATGACTTGGGTCTTCCCTGCCTCCTTGCTATCTTAGAAGCTTCCAGGAGCCGCTCCTTGTCCAAACCTCCTTGTCTCGGCGTACACTCCCCGCCCTCATCAGACCTGGTCGTTGCAGGTTGTCCCAAGACATACCTCTACGAAGAGAGTCCAGTTCCACACGTCCCATAACATGCTTCATTACAGTTTGTAGGTATCCCATCAGCTCGTCCTATACCAAGCGACAGTTTGTCAAGTCTAATAATGATAAGCTCATGCATTCACCTCCCTCAACTTTCATTTTAACGCCAAAAACACATGCACTGAATGATCATCCTCAATACTCGCCACATCACATTCGTTCTCAGATCAATTCCCCATCCATTAAAGTTTCTAATTCCACAAATGACCATCTCCCATATCAAATACTTATGTCCAGCCATGTACCTCAAGTTCGGTCGTGGGTAACCACAATCACGATTACAAAATCCAATCGACCCTTTTACTCATAAGCAATCCTCTATTAACCTCAAGCACATTCACAACCTCAAATCCATACTTATGGCTCCTCAATTTCTGCTTACTCCCTTATGAACCTCAATCATATTTCCACCCAAAATCATCAATCGAAATTGAAGCTATAACCATTTAAATATAACGCAAGTTCAAGCCTATAATCCCCACGATTCAGTAATCAATATTTAATCCCAAGGGTCTTACTATCTAATTGTCCTCAAGTCATCACTCCTTATCACTCCAAACCTCAATCAACTTGGATCGAGCTGACCTTGCTATGATACCACTTAAACGGGGATGTCACGCCCCGAACCCGTCGAGCTTGCGAGCATTCCACCTTTGCCGTTACCTTTGATGATCTCCCAAGAACCAACAGCCAATTCTTAAAGGTCTCTATGAAACATGCATGCGAAAGCGATGACAACTCCATTAAAAAAAAATAATAACCACACTAGATGGCTTAAGACAAAAGAAAGGGTACACTTCTCATTAATGCCAATGTCGGGTGCAATTCTAACTCCAAAATAATTTACAGTCTCTAAGGTCTCAATTCAAAATAAACCTTCATTTTTCTCCAATGACTTCATCCAAATGCCAATCCATGGCAAGCTCAGGTCTCCATCGTCTAGAACCTGAAAATGTTGTCACACGATGGGGTGAGATATATAATCCTAGTAAGTCAAACATAATCCTAAACTAGGCCGCCAGTCCCTCCAGACACTTTTGAAAAATAAGGTATTTTGGAATTAAAAACTTTGGCATGACAAAAACATGATTCCTTCAAAATATGGCCTTTCTAGTATTTTCGAATCAATTCGACTCAGTCACAAATCATGGCAAAAATCTGAGCTTCGTACAGTGGCAGAGTTTTTAATCAAAGTAAGCACTCGACGCCATCTCAAAGCATGAGGCGGCTTTCATTTCTTTCTCAAAAGTATCATTCTGTGAAAATTTCCAAAAAATACATTCTTTTCTCTCACGCCCTTCTCTAGGCCAATTTCAATTCATGAGGCAATTTAAAACTCGTGAGGCAAACCTCCATACTTGAGGTAAATCATCAAAATATGAGGCATATTCAATTTCTCAAAATCATTCTCGACTTTTCCGGAAAATAGATCTTTCCATATCCGCCCATCCTAGGCCGCCCGCCATGGGGCTACGAGATGATTCGGTCTCCATATGACCCATCGGTACATATGAGACTCTCGCGTTCGGACCTAGAGATGATTCGGTCACCATACGACTCTCGATGCCCATTTTCAATCGAGATGAATCGTGTCAGTATGGGACTCTCTAGCCGCACGACCTCGTCAGGTCAAATGGGAGTAACTCCCTCCCATTACGTTGGCCAAATTATAATCCTTGGCGATCCCACATGCCATTGGTGATCCTGCACGCCAGTGCACTTATAATTTTTTCCCGGCGATCCCACACGCCATCGGCGATCCCACACGCCAGTGCACTTATAATTTCCTCGGCTATCCCAAACGCCATTTTATTCATAAAATTTCCAGTTATAAAGGTAAATCTCAGTTTTCACTTGAAAACAAGTTCACGCCTCAATTTTTAGTGAAAAACAATCTCATGCCTCAAAAACTCTTCATTTAAGAACAAGTCATGGGATTCATTGCCAAAACATGACATTCATATCAAACTTTAAACATCACGGCCAAAAGATCATTCGTGGCATATTAGGAAATTCATGGCCATAACATAAAACTCAGCTCTGGCGTTCTTTTCAATAAAACCTTGGGCTTTTCAAACGCAAAGGTCCATTGAGTGATAAAAAAAATTGTACGTTCAAGCAATTAAGCCCATAAAACCAAGCCAACATAACTAACAATGCCCATGCCCTTATCAGTACTCACATAGCATATAACCATAGCTTTGAGTTAGCACAATTTAGCAAAACGACGTGTTTTCCGATCAAGAACAAGCCAAAGGACATCACCTTCAAAACTGGTCAGATTTGGTTCTCATGGCATTCTCTCACAAAATCAACCCATAAACCATTCAATTCAACTCAAAACTCCGTCCTTTAGTAACCTAACATCCTAATAGAGGGTCAGGAGCAACTTACCATTAAAATAAGCTAGCTAAAATCCCCAAAGCCTCCTCGGAGCTCACGGCCAGAATTAATCTCTAATGGACAGATTTGTCCTCTCTAAAATCTAAGCAATAAACAACCATTAAACTCCATCAATTTCACCCCAAACTCCAACCAATAGCTCATTAACATGCTAAGCTAAGATTTAGGGACATCCACTCTTTAGTTCCAAGCAAAATCAGTCCATAAATCACTCCTAAGTGCACGGTTCAGTACATGTACACCAATCTATTCGGTTCAAGCAAATACGTCACAAACGGCCATTTAATCCTAACAAATTCTCACTAATCCTCAACCATTCTTCTCTTAACATGTTAACCTAAGTTTAAGAAGTCTCTTACCTTAAGAACTTAGCAAGGAAACCCCCCGGTTAAGGCAGCAAGTTCACAGCTTTCCCCCGAACAGACCGGCCCAGATTTTTGTCCACAAAACAACAAGCCATCAGCCCTTAAATCCCATTATAATTCATCCCCAACCTCAAGTATATGTTTCCATATGTCTTAACTAAGGTCAAGGAGAGCCTTACCGAAGATTGGAGTGAAATAAGCTCGAAAATCCCACTGAGAGCTCTTGGGTTCAAATCTGACCAGTCTGACCTTTCCTCCTTCAAACGGCTCTACGGGATGAACGGCTGGGCCAAATTGGGCTCACGATATGTCGTTATAACGGCAAGAGAATAATCTTTCTAATGGTGGATGGATCATCTCCAAACGATAACAGACGAATAAGTTATGACCAAAAGAATGGACGGTTTCGTGGTTGGACGACGAGCTGGGCGAGAGAGAGGAGACAGAATCAGAGGGAGTTTGAGAGAGAGAAGTGTTTGCTCAGCCAAAAATAAGAAGAAAGAGGGAGAGAGCTTCCTCAACAAGTGTAATGAAGAGAGAGAGGATAAGACTTGAGGTGATGGGTTTAGGCTAGGGCTTAGGCTAGGTAGGTGAGATTTGACTTGAGCATTAATGGCCTTGTCTTTATCCCCATAATATTTTGGTATCAAATGACCATAAAGCCCCTCAAATTTCGGCCATGTGGAGAAGACCAAATGACTAATTTGCCCTTGACTTATTCTTACGAAAGGAGTATCGTCCTGGGGGCAAAAAGGAATTTTTTTTTCACTTGTAGTTCAAAACCTCACTTTTCCTAATTCTCATGAGACGAACCGTGGTCTTACTTATCCTCGATGAGGCGGCGTCCAATTATTCCAAATGTTGGAATTCCTCTATGTCCAATACCCAAATCTCGAGGTCCAATTTCATGTCGAGCTCTCGTCGATTGTAATTCCAGTTTTTCTCAAACTGACGGGCGACTCTTGCAGGCGCTACTCGTATCGACCTTAGCATTTCTCAAGTCGTAGCAACTTTGGTTGTCATGTGATTGCCATTGTTTATCGCTAGTTCCTGCGGTCCTGATCATCGGAATCCGATTTAGGAAATTCTCGCAAATTACACATTGGTTAAGCGGAATCACCCGCGTCCCAACGTATAACGCTAGCAAGGCATTCCATGATCGTTCCTAGATCGATCTCTGCTGGCCCAAAATATCCCCCTCGACAATCCTTATGGTCAAAGTGTCGTTTCTTATTCGAATTTTCCAAGTCCACATACTCGACTCTGCGTTAGTCTTTCCCTTTCGATTAGTTAACTCGAGAGTGGCCTGCTCCGAGCTAGATACAATTGAAATACCTCGATCGATATCCTTCTATTCAATAGCCTTGAGAGGGGTTGAAATTCAGAATGTCACAGAACTAACCATGCTCATGACATTTCAGGCATGTAATCTCAAACATACATACCAGGTTGTTATGCGATTCGAACCGTTACGTTGACTGTTCCTATAACATTGAGGAAGAGGAGGATGAAGGTTATGCGTCTATCTACAGGGAATGGAATGCCTTTGAGGTATCAATGCCTCCTACTTCAGAAGAACCGATTATTTTTAATTTGGGAGATACTGTGAATATCAAAGAAGTCAAGATCGGTGGACATTTATCCCGAGATGAAAGACTCGAGTTCACCAAATTACTGGAAGAGTACCAAGATGTCTTCGCTTGGTCCTACGCCGACATGCCAAGTTTGGATCCTAAGATTGTGGAGCATGCATTACCCACGGATCCCAGTGTCAAACCTATCAGACAAGGCATCAGACGGATGAAAACCGAGTTAGAAGACATGATTAAAAGAAGTTATGAAGCTTCTCAGGGTAGGCTTTATTGAGGTTATTCCATATTAGGACTGGATTGCGAATATAGTCCCCGTCATGAAGAAAGACGGCAAAGTTCGGATTTGCATAGATTATCGAGATCTAAATAGAGCAAGCCCGAAAGATGATTTCCCTTTACCTCACATTGACGTATTGGTGGATAGTACCGCGGGGTATGAACTATTCTCATTCATGGATGGGTTCTCCGGATATAACCAAATCCTCATGAAATAGGAGGACAAGCCAAAAACTGCCTTTACCACGCCCTGGGGGAACTTTTGTTACAAGGTTATGCCCTTTGGATTAAAGAACGCGAGGACCACCTACTAGAAGGCCATGGTCACGTTATTCCATGATATGATCCATAAGGAAATTGACGTATATGTCGATGACATGATCGCCAAGTCCAAAAAGAGGCAGGATCACATACAGGTGTTAAGAAAATTATTTAAGCGTCTGCGCAAATATAAGTTGAGGTTGAACTTTAACAAATGTGTGTTTGGGGTGAAATCTGGGAAACTTCTCGGATTCATGGTCAGTAACAGGGGCATCGAGATTGATCCCTCAAAGATTCAAGCCATCCATGATCTAGCAACTCCCTCCACGGTAAAAGAAGTGAGAAGCCATCTGGGGAGACTGAATTATATTGCCAGATTTATCAATCAACTGTCGGATGTGGCTAAACCAATCTTCAAACTACTCAAGAAAGGTGCGAAAGTGACATGGGACGCAGAATGCAGCAAGGCGTTCCAAAAGGTCAAGAACTATCTAGTCACTCCACCAGTACTTGTGCTGCCCATCCCAGGTTATCCCTTGACCTTATATCTGACTATACAGCAGGAATCTTTGGGAGCCTTACTTGCCCAAACAAGCCCGATGGATGGTAAAGAAAGAGCCATCTACTACTTGAGTAAGAAATTTACGCCATCTGAAGCAAAATACATACCAGTTGAAAGAGCTTGTGTAGCGACGGAATGGGTGCATCGCAGATTGAGACAATATATCCTACATCACCATATTCAGCTAGTAACGGAAAATGATCCCGTCAAATACCTTCTGGAGAAACTCGCGCTGATTGGGAAGTTAGAAAAATGGCAGGTGATGTTGTCTGAATTTGACATCAGGTGTTCTCCGCAAAAATCAATAAAAGGGAGAGCTATAGCAGACATGTTGGCAGAGAATCCATCAAATTGCAAGCCTTCTAGAGAAATAAAGGTTGAAGATCAAGTTCTGAACTTGACAGAAGATAAGTGGGCCATGTATTTCGATGGTGCTGTTAATCTATCTGGGGCAGTATTAATATCCCCTGATGATCAACATTATCCTGTTGCAGCAAAAATGACTTTCCCTTGCACCAACAATATCTCGGAATACGAGGCGTACATTCTAGGCTTACGATTGGCCATTTCCATAGGAATACCTAAGCTGCAAGTTTACGGAGATTCCATGCTCATCATTTTGCAGACACAGGGAGAGTGGAAGACGAAAGACGCAAAGCTCATCCCTTATCATGAATACCTTGAAGAATTGACACTTAAGTTTGAAGAGGTGTCATTCGAATACCTGCCAAGATCTCATAATCAATTTGCAGACGCGTTAGCCACCCTGGCCTCGATGCTACAAATAACTGATGGGTTGGAAATAGAACCCCTAAGGATCGGCATAGTTGAAAAGCCAGCCTATTGCATGCTAATCGAAGAAGAGTTTGATGGAGAGCCATGGTATTATGACATCAAGAATTATCTCTCAAAATGGGAGTTTCCCGAAGGATGTCAGGCGGGAGACCGGAGATACATAACCAAGATGGCCAGCAAGTTCTTCCTCAGTCGACAAATTCTGTACAAAAGGTCATTTGACTCCACTCTGTTAAGGTGCGTAGATGCCAAAGAAGCAAATACCCTCATGAAGTAAATCCATGAAGGTATATGTGGGCCACATATGAATGGCCACCTCCTCGCCAGAAAGATCATGCGGCTGAGCTACTATTGGATGACCATTAAGTCAGACTGTTGTCAACATGTCAGGTCATGCCACCAGTGCCAAATATAAGGCGATAATATTAATGCACCCCCGAATGAATTACATCAAATGTCTGAAGTTTGGCCTTTTTCTATGTGGGGGATAGACATGATAGGGTCTATCAATCCCACGGCTTCAAATGGTCATCGCTTCATCCTGGTGGCGATTGATTACTTCACAAAATGGATAGAAGCTAACTTTTACAAGAATGTCACTGCGAGAAATGTGGCAAGGTTCATAAAAGAGACATCATCTCTCGATATGGTACCCCTCAAGCAATCATTACAGATAATGGGTCCAACCTGAACAACAA
The DNA here is from genome assembly GCA_021437785.1 of Rhodomyrtus psidioides. Taxonomy (NCBI): domain Eukaryota; kingdom Viridiplantae; phylum Streptophyta; class Magnoliopsida; order Myrtales; family Myrtaceae; genus Rhodomyrtus; species Rhodomyrtus psidioides. Next base: position 2,309,175 of record JAILYB010000055.1, read on the forward strand.
GATTATCGATGATCTGCTGGATCACTTTGGTATTCGACATATTAATTCATCCCCTTATCGCTCGCAGATGAATGGAGCAGTGGAAGCGGCCAATAAGAACATCGAGAAGATTTTGGCCAAGACTGCAGAAAACTATAGGGATTGGCATGAAAGGCTACCCCTTGCCTTAATGGCATATCGAACTTCAATCAGGACTTCTACAAGGGCAACTCCCTACAGTTTGGAATACGGGATGGAAGCGGTCCTACCCGTGGAAGTTAAGATTCCCTCTTTAAGGATCTTATCAGAGGGTAAACTCTCTAAGTCAGAATACTCCGAGGACAGATATGAACAGCTGAACTTGATAGACGAGAAACGTCTTAGAGCCATCTGTCATGGTCAAAGTTACCAGAAGAGGGTGGCCAAGTCATTTAATCGAAAAGTCAAAGCAAGAAAGTTTGAAGTGAACGATCTGGTAATAAGGAAGACTTTGCCGAATGTTATCCATTCGGGAGGCAAGTTTACCCCGAATTACGAAGGCCCCTATATTGTCAAGAAGATTCTCACAGGAGGAGCATTGATTCTTGTAAATTCTGAGGGAGAAGAATTGGGGCACCTTGTAAACTTTGATGCTGTGAAGAGCATGTGTTCAGTTTTGTAGGATTTCAAGAAGTAAACTCAAAGTCGGATTTGTTCGAACAGAACCCTGGACTAGATGGATCTCGGCACCAAGTACCAGGTGATATGTATCTATTCCATCAAAGGTCAAGCCATCTTTTACTCACTAGAATATCTCTTCTATCATACATGCAGGAATGTCTGGTGAAGACAGAAGACAGCAAAAGAAGAGCACAGTAAAGTATCTCTCACTTCTTGTAAGATGAAAAGAACGAGAGAATGAACATTCACATACTTGGTCTCAAGAATAAACATTATTTCTGAAAATAAATTCAATGCATTTATTGCACACCTGTCAAAATCAGGAAATGGTCCAAAGCATGGATGATGCATCATGGAAGTCTCTTGTGGAGTAAAACGCCCGGAGAAAAACAAGCTGATTTTTCCAGAATAATGGCTTGCTTAGGCTATCTAGTAGGAATACTCCTCCAAGCGAAAGGCAAACCTGAGCCAAACACGTCCTACATACACTCGAGAGGTGAGAGAAGGGTGAGAATAGGAGAACCCGAATCTGAGGATACAAGGGCCCTTTGTAACCTAAGGTCCTAATAAGAGTTTAGAGTTAACTTACCAAGGCGAAATGCTAGTGAAACCGGTTGAGGAAACGGCGCAAGGTCGCGGTCCGAAAGTGGCACGGCGGTTCATGGGAGAATGAGCACGAATAGCTCACGAACGAAGCTCAAAGACCGGCGGCGAGGAGGCTCGATCGTGAGGGAGGAGTGACGACCGAATGAGCAAGAGAGAGTGTTTGAGAGCTAGAAGAAGAAGATGAGAGAAAAAAATGAGAGAATGAGGGAGAGAGAGAGAGTGGTCGGCCGAATATAGAGAGGGAAAGGATTGAGGGTTGCTTCTTCCATTTTCAAATCTAAGAGAGAAAGGCTTGAGTGGGGTGGTTAGTAGGTTTATGACATGAATAGTACTCTTGAATGACTAGTGGTTGGAGGGTGGTTCATGGGGAAATGGCCAAATCAAATCAAGTCCATCAAATCCAATCATGTCATTTCCTTGTCATTCTTTGTCCTTAATAATTCAAGAGCCAAATGACCAAAAGGTCCTCACATTTTTTGCCAAAGGGAGCCTACACCAAAAGACTATTTTGCCCTTGCTTAAATCTAAGAGAAAATGTGTTAATCTAAGGGTAAAAAGGTAATCTCCAAGTGTCAGTCCGAAATTCACTTTTCTAATCGATATGGAGTGAACCGTAACCTTAATGGTTCTTGATGAGGCGATGTCCAATTTATTACCGTTGGAATTCTCAAATATCCGACGCCTAATTCCAACGTCCAATTCGTGGCTAATGAAATCATACTTCGAAAAAGGGCCGGATTTTAGAATGTCACAACTCTTCCCTCCTTTTAAAAATTTCGTCCTCGAAATTTACCATAAATCTGACCATACACAACAACTGGGTGTTGACGCCTCATCACTACTTTATCTTCCTTGACGGTCCCCTCTTATTTCCAAAACCCCTAAATAGGTATGCACACCTCGGACTCGCCTTTTTCGAATCGGGCAAGCCTCGCATGGATGGGGTTCTAAGGAAGGCATAATCTCTCACTTGAAGTTCTAAAGATCTCTATCGTTTGTCCATGTAATTCTACTATCGATGCCAAGGCCTTCGAAACGACGCATCTGTCATCAAACTTGCCCAGGATCCGCGTAACACGCCTCAGATCCATACACTTTTCTAAAACCCGCGTCTCAACGCTTCAGGTTAACATCTCGCGTATTAACACATCAAGATGGGCAAAAATCCCCGCGTCAACACACTTCAGGGCATTACGCGACGTTCTAAACATGATTTCAAACAATCGGCCCACGAGGTAAACTAAGGACGCACCCATGCAACCCAAAAGGCTTAATACATTCCGATGCCCTTCCAATTAGTCCTTCATGAAGTCATTTCAAACCGTGATCGGTCACTCGCAATAAGTCCTTACTCAAGCATCTTCGATTAAGGTGTCACCGGTCGCCAACCGATCATCAAATCTGTCTACCAGCAATTTTCACTGTGAACATTTCCACAAGTTGTAGCCACCCGATACCATTCCCTACAAAGTTTGTGGTACACGTTGGCAACAGAACCTCAAGCACCTAGATCATTTCTTTCGGCCACCTATTCGTCTGCATATAACAGGGCGTGCTTGTGGCATAACTTCGTCCCCATGACATCTTTAGGACTCTCTCAATAGCTAAGGTAATTTAGGGTCTCTATTTGGCACAACCATCATTGAAATTCCACACGAATTGCTTGACGCCTATACCAATCGTCTCACGGTTTTCTTGACCTTTCAGGTGATCCCATGGCCAAATTCACAGCAATTCGTTCTTAGTTCTATTAGAGAGTTTCCCACAATTGGGGCCACTTGCCAAACTTATCGAGTCGTGCCTTCCTTCGTTGACACGTCCGATCCTTAGCCACGTGCTCGACTATTCCTCTCCTTGTTCTATTTCATCACTAGTACCGACATAAGTCCTGGTACTTCTTGGTACAATCCACTAGACACTATAGGTATCGCGACGAGTTTCCAATCTAATCCTGCCCTCTAAGCCCTTCGTCATCGTATACTTACACTCGTCCAGGAAGCTTCTAGGTCTCTATCCTTGGGTACTTAAGAGTCTGGATTTTCTCCATGTGTGTTCGTTGTCACGACCTCCTAGGTATCAGACCCCGTGGGTTGTAATGCTTTAGTCCCCTTCTGACTCACTGGCTTGACTTTCCAAATAGGCATCTGACTAGCCTTCTGGTAACTTCCAATTTAGAAGTTGAATATCATATTCCTTGAGTGAAGTATGTCCTTTACCCACCAATCTCGTGATGCTCAATTCTCAACCACAATCATCCTTTTATCCTTATTCCTCCCCAAGGTAAGGTAGGGCATCATATTCTAGTTCCTTAAGCAACTTCATCCGTCTGCGTTGCTTTATATATTTAATTCCTCCTCAGAACGATAGGTACTTCAAGTTTCGATGGTTCTTATTGATCTGAAATCTTCTTAACTACTTAAGTGGTATCTCTAAATTTCCAACGTAAGGACGATAGTTGTCAGTTCTGAATGACAAATTGGGGCGTCCATCTTGCTATGTCTACCATTACAATACATAGGTAGTAACCCTTCTACGTTGCATTATCATGAATCTTAATCCTTTCATTTTCGTTCGTCCATTCGCGCCACATCTCGCTGTTGTCTATTTCATTATTAGGACTGTTCTTGCCATAACTCATCAATTGCAAGCCATCAATTTAAGCAACTTAGAACTCCAGTAATCCATGCTAGTTTTCGACAATCCATTACTTATGCTAATCCTTAAGGGTTCCCAATGAATTCCATTTCTCAGAAACCTTATGACCAAGAACTTCGCCTCAATAGACTCAAATCTCTTGCTTTTACATTCTGCAAACAGCGGGCGTCCTCTTAGGATCCATGGAATATCTTCTCAAGGTCGTTCACGCTCCTTATGACTTCTTGATTCTGATCAATTCCTATCAATCGAACGTTTCTAATTCCACAGGCGGCTATCACATCTCAAAAATCAATGGCCTAACACAAATCTATGACCTCAAGCCTAGTCGCACGTTCAAGTCAAACCCATGTGTACTGGATTGCAACAGGCCTTTAATCCAAGTGTCCCTTATCCACTTCCTTGCTTCTCGTCTCACACCACCTAAGGTCGTTAGTAGCGATCGATAATCTAAGTCATCAAGATAAAACGCAACTCAAGCATAAATCCATTCATACCTGCCGTCTCTTTATAACTCATTTTCGTAAATGAAGCTTGTCAGTCAGTCGTTTTCCATTTCGACATATTGTCTAATCCACTGTCGATCTCTTAGATTATAACTCCAGGTAGTTATAAAGGTCATCAATGAAGGCTGATTCTAAGACCATCAGAATGCAACAAAATTCAAGCATATAATATCGAGACACTATCCGGTGATATTCACTCGTAACACCAAAACAAGTAGAATTTCTATTCTTCCATACTAGGGCCTCTTACCCTATGAGGGAGACTATACACTTTAGTGACATCCTCTTGTCACGAATCCACCTTGTTTTCCTCATTCCATAGGGCATCAATCTTGGAGCCCGCGCCAATAGCTGTACCTTTATCCTAGGATTCAGATGTACCCATACTCGGCATTCTCCTTCCAATAACTTTATCACCTCAAACATCAAGGTTCTAAGGAATCGAGATTCCTCCCTGGGTTTCCACCCATCCATACCTCGGATATTCAAGCCAATTAATTCAAATCACTTTGCGGCCACAATCCAAGCATCACTTTCCACGTACTCGTTCGTCCAATAAAATCACGAGTGGCTGCGATTATCGAGTTCGTCCACTTTTCTTCTCATCAACGACCACTTCATGGTCCAATCGTCCTTTAAAACAACGTCCTACCACCGAGGGAACAACAACTTAAAATTCCATTTCCAATGGTCCGATTCCATCTCAGCTAATCTCATAGAACCATTGAACTCAGGTAGGCTAGCATGTGGATTTCCTTTAACACTTCTCACGACAAGGGAGACGAACCACAAATTTCCTTTCTAGGTCTTACACTCAGGTACCAATCGTTCCTTACAGGTACATTCTAAACCCATTGAGCGGAAGCTCTCTTTACTCATGGTTTCTCTAGTCATTTAGCGCTTTGAGATGAAGTTCATCATAACACTTCGGATTCAAGGATACCAATTCATCACAGTGCTTCAATTTTCGGTTCCTTCTTGAACTTCATTTCCTTATCCAAAGGGTCTATGACCACCTTGGGACATGCTTGGATGATCTCAGTAATTCTACCCTGCAATGGCAGTTCCATCTCTGGTTCTCACAACCGTTGGGGGTTCTAACATTCTTGCTCCTTAACAATCATAGTAATGTATTTCTCCTTGATCAACTAGAAGAAGGCAATCCAATTAAGTGCTACGCCTCCAAGGGAAAATTATTTCCTGAGCAGCCTTTCATCAACCATGGGCAGCCCCTTACGACTAGTAACTGCCAGGATCGCTTTCTCCTTAATGTACTCGAAGCTTCTAGGGCTTCCTTACAATTCCTCAATCCAGATAGGGGCAGTCTCACAGTTACCTTTCCTGTCAACTCAATCGACTTCAACTCTGCTAACTATTCCACAAGCTAGTCCATCTGCCAGCTTCTATGCTCGTCTCCAATATCATCCTTTCGACTGTTAGTACTAACCCCAATAACCACAGCAGCGACAGCCTTAGCTGGCTAGGTAACACTGGCAGTCCAGCCCCAAGCTTGCCTACTCATCACATTCTCAATTTCTCCTAAGGCTTCAACTCTTGAGCCTTCACAACTTTTGGTCTCGAGCTAGGCGCTCCTCTGACATTCTTGCCTCGGTTGCTTACCCTTACTAGGCTCCAACATCACATGAGCCGCTACAATCCTACCCAGGAATTTAAAGACCCAAACTATCTTCATAAGTCTAGCAGTCCTAAACTGCTCACCACAATGGTAATCATAAGTCAGCCACTAACTGCCAAGCAATCACAAGTCATACTCAATTAGGAGTCTATCATCAAGCAGGCCTCAACTAGGGAAACATCAAGCAAACACTCAAGGCTTCAACTCAGTGAGGCACTTACCCATACCTTTAGTCCTGCAGCACCTGCGACTTAGCAAAATTACAACATGCTATTTAGCTTCTTAAACAAGCCGTAGCCAAACAACAACTTAACGCCAAGTGAGCCAATCATAATTCAAACAATCAAAGGCATATATCGAGAATTTCTCATCCACACCTCAAGCCCAGATGCATCTGCCCGTTAGCACAACCATAATCAGCTATCCAACCAAACACTTAGTAAACAACGCTTAGTGCCAAGTACGAAGCTCTAGGACCACTAATCGCCTACAACGATGCAAACAAATAGTGCCATTCACATGCGCCATATCAAATGCCATGCAATGTTTGCAAATTCATCTTGAGGATCAGCTTTAATGCAATAAATCTTTTTGATAAAAGAATCAGACTTAGCCCGATACCTAGACCCATCCTCTTCAATGTATGGTTTAGGTCATTCCTGCCTCCCTTTTTGTCTTAGAAGCCTGCCAGGAGCTACTCCTTGTCCGAACTTCTATGTCCCGGCGTACACTCCCCGCCCTCATTAGACCTGGTCTTTGCAGGTTGTCCTAAGTCATACACCTACGAAGAGAGTCCCGTTCCACACGTCCCATAACATGCTTCATTACGGTTTATAGGTATCCCACCAACTTGTCCCATACCAAGCGATGGCTTATCCAGTTCGACAATGATATGCTCATGCATGCACATCTCTCAACTTTTACTTTGATGCCATAGACACATGCAGTGCATGATCGTACTCACTGCCCGTCACATCGCAGTTTTCTCCAAATCAATTCTTATCCATAAAGGACTTCTAATTCCACAAATAACCATCCATCTCACAAGTCAATTGCCTACGTTCACTATGTACCTCAAGTTCACAATGACGATCATAAATTTCAATGACCCTTTACTCATAAGCAATCCTCTATTAACCTCAAATACATTTACAAGCTCAAATCCATACTTATAACTCATCACTTCTACTCGTTTCCTTGTGAGCCTCAAACATATAATCACCTAAGATCATCAATCAAAATCGATACACTAACCATTAGAACACGACACAAGTTCAAGCCTATAATCCTCGAGATTCAGAAATCGACGCCTAAGCTTAAGGGGTCTCCCTATCTAATTATCCTCAAGTCATCACTCCTTATCACCCCAAGTCTCAATCACATTGGATCGAACTGACCTTGCCCTATACCACTTAAACGGGGATGTCACGCCCCGCGTCCTTCACGAGCGCGCGAGCATCCCTTCTATGATCTTTCATCACGATTTACCCCAGGATCGAATCGTCGAACGATACACTCGCAGAATCAAAATGAACATGCGGAAGCGATGAATAAACTCCATACATAAAACTTTGACAAGATGACTTAAGACATAAAAAGGTGCACTCCTCAATATTGGCAAATACACTTCAAAGGTTACAGTCGTCCAATACCCATGGTTCAATTCTAAATCCACAAATCAAAGTAAAATTTCTAAGACCACAAGTGAGTTTGTATCAGTTCTCTCCACATCACTTCTTCGAATGCTAATTCATGGCAACCTTGAGTTTCCATCGCCTAGGACCTGAAAATGTTGGTCCCACAACGGGGTGAGATACGATCTCAATAAGCTAACCTTAAACCCAAACTAGGCATTTAGTACTTCCAGACACTACCTAACACATGCAATGACCAATAAATCATGAATAAAGCAATTGGCGCATAATAATTCAAATGAGGCGGAGGCATAGTAACATTCTTGAGCCCAGGCTAAACTTCGTACTTTGGCACTAAAATATTTATATCATAAACAGTGTACTCATACTTGATACCACCATAATTCCCAGGATTGAGCCCGCGTCATATAGGCGCCTCGGGCATTTCTCATCACTTAACCCGCGTCATAAAGGCGCATCAGGTATTCCTCAATGATTAACCCGCGTCATATAGGCGCATCATGTATTTCTCATTCGCGTCATAAAGGCGCATAAGGTATTCCTCAATGATTAACCCGCGTCATATAGGCGCATCAGGTATTTCTCATTACTTAGCCCGCGTCATAAAGGCGCCTCAGGCACTTCTCCTCAGTCAAGCCCACGTCATTTAGGCGCATCAGGCATTAATCATAATTCAATCCCGTGTCATATAGGCGCCTCAGGATTTCTCATCCAATAAGCTCATGCTTAAAAACAAGTACGACTGAGTAAAATCGATTGAGCAATTTAACCATTCAAGGAATCAATCATTATTTTCGTCACGTGGTCATTATCATATTAATATAGTCATTTGCCAAATAATCCACGTAAATATTCCACGTTTCAAATAATCCACATAACAATTAATCTACGTGCCAATACGTAAATATTCCACGTGTCAAATAATCCACATACCGAATAATCTACGTGCCAATTAATCCACGTAAATATTCCACGTGTCAAATAACACCCAAGGCCGAATATACTTAGGGTAAGATAGATCAATTTCGCTTGTTAATGCATCAACCTCATCATGGCCGAATATACATTTAGGTTTAATCAAGCATTCAAGCAACCCAAGCAAGCGATTCTACCACAAGAAACATTTCTATGCGAACTTGCCTTCCACGAACCGATTCTAACCAAACCCTTAGCATCACAAATCATCAACAAGCTACTATTTCAAGACATGAAACTACACGGCAACTTTGAATCCTCAAGGATAGGCTCGGCAAGCTTAGCTTCATTAGGGGTTCGCTCATGGAAACTACTCAATAGCCCTTCTATAGCATCCTTCGGTAACCTAAGGTCCTAATAAGAGTTTAGAGTTAACTTACCAAGGCGAAATGCTAGTGAAACCGGTTGAGGAAACGGCGCAAGGTCGCGGTCCGAAAGTGGCACGGCGGTTCATGGGAGAATGAGCTCGAATAGCTTGCGAACGAAGCTCAAAGACCGGCGGCGAGGAGGCTCGATCGTGAGGGAGGAGTGACGACCGAATGAGCAAGGGAGAGAGTTTGAGAGCTAGAAGAAGAAGATGAGAGAAAAAAATGAGAGAATGAGGGAGAGAGAGAGAGTGGTCGGCCGAATATAAAGAGGGAAAGGATTGAGGGTTGCTTCTTCCATTTTCAAATCTAAGAGAGAAAGGCTTGAGTGGGGTGGTTAGTAGGTTTATGACATGAATAGTACTCTTGAATGACTAGTGGTTGGAGGGTGGTTCATGGGGAAATGGCCAAATCAAATAAAGTCTATCAAATCCAATCATGTCATTTCCTTGTCATTCTTTGTCCTTAATAATTCACGAGCCAAATGACCAAAAGGTCCTCACATTTTTGGCCAAAGGGAGCCTACACCAAAAGACTATTTTGCCCTTGCTTAAATCTAAGAGAAAAGGTGTTAATCTAAGGGTAAAAAGGTAATCTCCAAGTGTCAGTCCGAAATTCATTTTTCTAATCGATATGGAGTGAACCGTAACCTTAATGGTTCTTGATGAGGCGATGTCCAATTTATTGCCGTTGGAATTCTCAAATATCCGACGCCTAATTCCAACGTCCAATTCGTGGCTAATGAAATCATACTTCGAAAAAGGGCCGGATTTTAGAATGTCACAACTCTTCCCTCCTTTTAAAAATTTCGTCCTCGAAATTTACCATAAATCTCACCATACACAACAACTGGGTGCTGACACCTCATCACTACTTTATCTTCCTCGACGGTCCCCTCTTATTGCCAAAACCCCTAAATAGGTCTGCACACCTCGGACTCGGCTTTTCAAATCGGGCAAGCCTCGCATGGATGGTGTTCTAAGGAAGGCATAATCTCTCACTTGAAGTTCTAAAGATCTCTATCGTTTGTCCATGTAATTCTACTATCGATGCCAAGGCCTTCGTAACGACGCATCTGTCATCAAACTTGCCCAGGATCCGCGTAACACGCCTCAGATCCATACACTTTTCTAAAACCCGCGTCTCAACGCTTCAGGTTAACATCTCGCGTATTAGCACATCAAGATGGGCAAAAATCCCCTCGTCAACACACTTCAGGGCATTACGCGACGTTCTAAACATGATTTCAAACAATCGGCCCACGAGGTAAACTAAGGACGCACCCATGCAACCCAAAAGGCTTAATACATTCCGATGCCCTTCCAATTAGTCCTTCATGAAGTCATTTCAAACCGTGATCGGTCACTTGCAATAAGTCCTTACTCAAGCATCTTCGATTAAGGTGTCACCGGTCGCCAACCGATCATCAAATCTGTCTACCAGCAATTTTCACTGTGAACATTTCCACAAGTTGTAGCCACCCGATACCATTCCCTACAAAGTTTGTGGTACACGCTGGCAACATAACCTCAAGCACCTAGATCATTTCTTTCGGCCACCTATTCGTCTGCATATAACAGGGCGTGCTTGTGGCATAACTTCGTCCCCATGACATCTTTAGGACTCTCTCAATAGCTAAGGTAATTTAGGGTCTCTATTTGGCACAACCATCATTGAAATTCCACACGAATTGCTTGACGCCTATACCAATCGTCTCACGGTTTTCTTGACCTTTCAGGTGATCCCATGGCCAAATTCACAGCAATTCGTTCTTAGTTCTATTAGAGAGTTTCCCACAATTGGGGCCACTTGCCAAACTTATCGAGTCGTGCCTTCCTTCGTTGACACGTCCGATCCTTAGCCACGTGCTCGACTATTCCTCTCCTTGTTCTATTTCGTCACTAGTACCGACGTAAGTCCTGGTACTTCTTGGTACAATCCACTAGACACTATAGGTGTCGCGACGAGTTTCCAATCTAATCCTGCCCTCTAAGCCCTTCGTCATCGTATACTTACACTCGTCCAGGAAGCTTCTAGGTCTCTATCCTTGGGTACTTAAGAGTCTGGATTTTCTCCATGTGTGTTCGTTGTCACGACCTCCTAGGTATCAGACCCCGTGGGTTGTAATGCTTTAGTCCCCTTCTGACTCACAGGCTTGACTTTCAAAATAGGCATCTGACTAGCCTTCTGGTAACTTCTAATTTAGAAGTTGAATATCATATTCCTTGAGTGAAGTATGTCCTTTACCCACCAATCTCGTGATGCTCAATTCTCAACCACAATCATCCTTTTATCCTTATTCCTCCCCAAGGTAAGGTAGGGAATCATATTCTAGTTCCTTAAGCAACTTCATCCGTCTGCGTTGCTTTATATATTTAATTCCTCCTCAGAACGATAGGTACTTCAAGTTTCGATGCTTTATATATTTAATTCCACAATCATCCTTCATCAAGCCTGCGCGCAAATGAACAGTGCAAGGTTGAATTTCAACGAGGAAATTGACCAAGCAATCGGCAGCAATTGAAGAAGAACTAGTGGGGGTTTTATTTATAGCAACAGTCCCCGTCGATCGAGACCAACATCACAACCAATGGCCGCCGGAACGGAGAGTAATCGGCCTCAAGGCTCTTGGTCTGCAAAAGTCAACTCAAACCAAACTTGTGCCTAATTCGCGTGAAATGAAGCCCGCCGGAGAACCATACGGAGTTAGACGATTCACCCATCTTCCCCGACGCCGTTTGGACCTAAAATCACGTGATGGCATGTGCCATTCGAGTCAGTTGGCCGTTCCCCGATTTAGCACCAAAACTCGAAGGGCTATATAAGCCTGTGGGGACTTTCAATTGAGGAGGTTGGTCAATTCAGTTAGTAGAGGACGAAGAGAATAGAGAGAGAGAGAGAGAGAGAGAGAGAGAGAGAGAGAGAGAGAGAGAGAGAGAGAGAGAGAGAGAGAAAGCGAGAGAGAGCTCGCCCTCCAACCGCCATTGTCGAGGGCTCGAGCTCGAACTGAGAGGCGTGAGTTGGGCCTTCTCTGGCCAAACCGAAGCCAAAGAAGGTCACCACGAGTTCGCCTGAGGCTCTAGGAAGCAATCGCCGTTGTCTGTGCAGCCTGAAATCGTGAGAACAGGTGAGTCACAGTCTCGAGTCCTTCACTGCGCTTCAATGGCGATTCATGCATTTCTTGTTCATTCTTGCAATTAATGTGTGCGTTTCGTTCCTTGGACATCACTGACCATTGTCGCACATCTATTTTGCATCGATTTCGCTCGCACACCCCGAATTGAGTCTCCCAATCCCAACCTCCATTGCCGAACATCGTCCATTCTTGCCCAGCCAAATCTGGGCCGAACGAGCTTAATCGGAGCTCGAGGTAAGTCTCCTGAACATCGATTGATGCTATCATGTGATGGAATTGCAATGATTTTGTGTTAATCGAGTAATCGAACTCTCATGGCCGTACTCAGTACTCTGCTTGATACTCGTGATTTTGGGAATGAGATGCTGCGATTCTTAGATATGTTAAACTAGAGTCGATCGCGAGTCGATTGCCGTTGGTCTCGCATGATTTCATCAAGAATCCACCGAAGGATTGTCGCCGGAGATCCTCAGCCGTCTATTCCGCCAGGGTCGAGAGGTTGAAGACGAAGTAGACGTGGCGCGGTCAACAGGTCAAAATTCCAGGTGTCGCGTCGCGATTGGTCCACGGAGATGTCGAGTCAGCTCGACCGTTAGGTTGTTAGGCTGAGGTGAAATTGATCCAACGGCCGAGATTACTCGTGTCTAATGAATGATATCCGTCCGATTAGAAATTAGGATAATTCAAAAATAGTTTTAATCGGAAAATCAAGTAGAACCGAAACGGTGCCGTTCAGGTTAATGGGTAAGCGACGCCGTTTTAGGTTAAGTAGGGATGGACGGCTCAGATCAAGTCTTACGTTCTAATCCTGATCGTAGATCGTAGTAATCAGATCAGACGGCCCTGGTCGAGTCTCCATTCAATCTGAGCCGTAGATTCTAGTCAGATCATCTTGCGATCGTGGACTAGCCACGTGGTGTAAAGAGGACCATTAGATCAGATCGAAAATAAAAAAATGGCGAATACGGCGTCGTTTTGGCCGAGGGTTTCGCGGGTCCGGGTCTGGACCGGGTTCCGACCCGAGTGGGTTGGGTTGACCCGGTCCGAAACATTTTTTTAAAATAAAAAATCAAAAAATGATTTTTATATAATAAAAAAATCAGAAAAATTCTAGAAAATTCTAAAAAATGCTAGAAAATCCCAGAAAATCCCAAAAAAATATGGAAAATTGAAAAAAAATTCCTAGACACTCCAGAGATCCCCAAAAATTGAGGATTGACCATAGATAACTGGTCTATCTTATTTTTGGGATTTCTTATCCGTTCTTCTGGAAATTGACGACAATGCCCTTTAGGGGTAATTCGTCCCCCACTCTGTATTCGAGATAGATCGAAAATGCCTGGATTAGGATAGGGCCAGTTAGGTGGCGAATCCTTATGCTTGGGTTTTCGAATCTCACCCATTTTCCTTGAAATGACGATTTTACCCCTCAAAGGGTAAATCATCTTTCCCATTCCAATCGAGTTTTGAAAATTGCTGAAAATTAGGATTTGGGTCAAGTGGACGACCAATCCTAATATTTGAGATTTTCAATTCTCATCTTTGTCCAAAATGACGATTTTACCCCTCCAAGGGTAAAATCACTTTTAAATTCCAGAAAAATTCTGAAAATTCTCGAAAAATAGAAAATGGATTGGTTTGATCGCCAATCCAATTTCCACCATCTTTTGACATCCTATTTCATCTGAAATGACAATTTCACCCTTCCGAGGTAAATTGTCCCCAAATTTCTCTAAATTACTATTTTGCCCCTCATGGGCAAATCATGTCCAAATCATTCCTAACCTTGATTGATACTTCTCTAAGCTGATAGAGCCTTACTAGGGATGCCATGTTGCTTTCATATGATTTATCCGCACGTTTTGGATCCTTGATTTGCGCATTTATTTTTATTGATTGTGAGTGATAGGGTAGTCATTCTCTTCTGCATGAACTCCTAGACTTAGGATCTGTACCCCACTCGTCTGTATGAAATCCAAGGATCAGATAAACCATTCAGCTTAGGTACCGAAAGGGCGTCAACTCTAACAATTGGCGTAACTAAGTCCCCGAACCCATTTATCTGATTTTCGCAGAATCGAATAGACCGCTCCCAACTATTCGATAGGGTTTCCGATCGTACCCTCCACGAAATGATTGGTGGCGACTCCTTGGCATGTACATGTAACACATGTCACTAGACCACACCGAAGGTTGACCACGTATATCCAGCCGTTGCGATTTGGGTAATGGACCTTAGGAAAGGCCCGCGTCCGATCAGGTAACATCGGGCGGCCCATTAACCCCCTCGTCGTCCTCCATTGAAAGGGTCACGACAGGGCCGAACTGAGTTCGGTTTTGGCATTTCTTTTTCTGTCCCGCCGATGAAGTGAAATTAGATTGTGTTCCATTTCCTTTTCTCGAGTTTTTATTGAAAAGCTAGCCTCGGATGGCATGACCATGACAATGGCTAGTCGAATTGAAAGAGATTTAGAGCTTGATTGTGTGGGAAATACCATGTTGTCTTCGGTTCAGCGAGTTATGTTTCTTTTCTGTTTAGTAAGTCGATTGATGATTTATTTAACTGCCTTGCATTACCTCATGGTGTATAACCGAGTGATAGGTCTAGGCAAAGAAGGATTTTGGGTGACTCATCGACTTGGAACGAACAATGGACTGAGCAACGATCCTAAGGAAGTCAAATTCTGATTCTGGTATAGTGCAGAATAGGTCCAGTTTTGTGGAAATAATTGTTGTAGCTAAGCTAGACTTACTTCCGTTCTTTATGATGGTAATCGTAAACTCATGATGGTATAAGTTGGATGAAACGATTCGTTATATTGGAAGAAGAAGACTCCTTCCTAGGAAGTGAACAGTGGCAGTGCGAATGGAGAATAGAACAAAAAACTTGGCACAAATTGACGACTAAAGTCCGTCATAAAGGAATCTCATGAAGGAAGCAATTGAGACCTTCTTTTAATCTTGTGTCATGAGCTTAGGCTAAGTTACTTGCTAGATTTATCGTTTGATGGCCAATAGCTCGGTAAACCCGAGAGCTTCCATGGGAGAATTGATGATTTTCGTAGCTAATAAAATTCTCTTTAATGCTTTGCTCGATTGGTTTTCATTATAATATATCTCATGAGTATTATCTTGTGAATTGGCATGCTCATTTTGTTGGTCTGGCATTGTTATATCAATTACAGAATTGATAGTGAGAATCTTGTGATTCGTGGCTGAGCATGCATTGGCATATGGTGCCGAGCGATATATGATGAGATATGTGGAGTAATTGCTCTTCAGTGCACTGAATTGAGATGACGCCCCTGGGCTGTGTGCGGGGATTTGTACGTGCTTGACGACCCTATGCTGTGTGCTGGATAGAGCCGTACCATGCGTCGAGGACGCCCTGGAGTAAGGGTCGCCGCAAGCCATTGGGCTTGGCGATGGTTGTGTAAGCGAAGAGCACGTCATTGCATTGCATCATGGCACTTCTGCATCTTATCACTCTTGTTTGAAATTATGGATTGTTATGGTACTTTATTGTCATAGAAATGTCCTATAGTCTGTCCTAGGGAGTCGTAGGACCCCTATGGTGGGATTGAATGTTTTCTTGCTTGCCGTCGCGCTAACCCACGTTTGTGGACATATTTTTCAGATTAACATCATGGTGACCATTCACAGGCGCTTTGGAGTTCCTATTGACTATGACTCTTACTATCGTGATATGATACATTTAGATGTTCTGCACCTGAAGTTAGTAGCTCATGTACATACTATGTGGGTCGACGAGGGTGAGCCTGTGTTGACTATATATCGTTGGTATGCCATCTATATTCGTGAGGGCAATAGGCTCATTGGTCCGTTTTTTGAGAGCACTTTTGATGCACCTCCCGTTCCTGCCGTACCAGTAGCTCCTGTTGAGCTCGAAGCTCCTGCTGCTCCTATGCCTCCTCCACCTGTTGTCCCCGCTGTCCTAGTTATCGCTGCTCCAGCACCCGTGCCAGCTGTGTTTGTTCCTCCACCCGAGCCACTTGAGGAGTCTGAGGATGAGGAAATGTTTCCCTCCGACCTGTCTTTGGAGGACTGGGGGTTTGGAGCTGGTCTTGGCGACTTTTTGGAGTAGGCGACTGATGTAGGGTGGAGTAGTTTTATTTTAGCCATCCCAGATTATGCCTATGGTTTCACGACTGAGTCATCTTTTGTTATATATATATGTATGAACTCATATGGTCGTGTATGACGCTTATATATATATATATATATATATATATATATATATATCTGAAGTTCTAGTTCTTGTGCTTGTTTGCCTAGGTGGTTCACTAAGTTGTTATTATTATGTGGCCTGTGGATACTTATTATTACTAAGTTAACCTCTATTTATCGCTATTAGAGACCTATGACCGTAGGGTGGCGATCTGGGACGCCACAGCTCTCCGAGGTGGTATCAGAGCATAGTGTTACCCGGAGTAATAAGGTGCGATAGGGATTAGGATGTTAGGATGCATGCATAAAGGACTAATGCATGTGATTGTTTAATGGCCGTATGTTTGGTGACCTTGTTTGGGCTACTCGCAGAGTTTTCCATTGGCAGTAGCAGTGAGATTTGATGAGACAGACTCAATTGAATATGGATTGATGTGCAGGATCAATAGATCATCATGAGAAGAACAAGGGCATCATCATCTAGAGGAAACGATGATGCTAGGGCAGGAGGTAGAGTTGAAGGACCAGTTGATCGGACTGATGAAATCCTCCAAGCTTTGGCTAATCTTAGTACAGCAATAGGAGCTCAACCACGACAAGCTCCAAATAGAGCCGATGATGGAACGGAAGAACGACGTTTACAGAAGTTGGTAGAGTGTTTCCTGAAGCTAGAGCCACCACGATTCACAGGATTAGGAGAACCTTATGAGGCTGAAAATGGATAAAAAGAATGGAGAAAATTTTCACGTTATTCCACTGTAAAAACGTGGATAGGGTCACTCTGGCGGAATATCAACTGGAAGACAATGCTCAGTACTGGTGGGCTGCGAGCAAGGATGTGGTGTTTCCACCAGGAACGGCTGTAACATGGGAAGCCTTTGTCAATGCCTTCTATGGCCAATACTTTTCTGGTTGTGCTAGGGATCAAAAGATTTCTGAGTTTATGAACCTGACTTAGGGTAGTATGACTGTAGTGCAATATGAAGCAAAGTTCTCTTAGCTTTCCAGGTTTACTCCTCAACTGATTGAGACTCAGGAACGTAGGTGCAAGAGGTTCCTGAATGGCCTCAAGATTGAAATACAGAAACAACTGGCGTCCCTAAGGATCAGGGAGTATACTGAGTTGTATGAACGAGCCCAGTTGGTGGAACAAGTGTTGTCAAAGGAAAAGAAAGAAGCAGAACAAAAGGCGGGAGGCAGCCGCATGGCGACTCAGAGACAGGATAACAAGAGACCCAGATGGTTTGATAGATCCTAAGAAACTCCCTATAAAAGGCGTAACTTTGGAAGATTCCGTGGGGTTGGAAAGAATCGAGCATTTGGACAAGCTCGAAATCGCGACAGAGTTTGTAACCGCTGTGGTAAGGCTCATGGAAATCTGCAATGTAATACTGGAAGAGAGTGTTATGGATGTGGACAAGTGGGACACATAGTGAAGGATTGTCCCCAGAAAAGACAGCAAGTCCAGCAGAATCAAGACAATCGAGCAAGACCTATTGGAGCACCGTAGAGACCTCCAGCTCAAGGCAAGATTCAAGCTATGACTCGAGAGGAAGCAGAAGCTTCTGGGACCACTATAGCAGGTATGATTCCTCTATGTGATAAGGATGCCTATGTGTTATTTGATACTGGAGCAACACATTCTTTTATATCGTCGAGATTTGCTCAGTCGTGTGAATTAAAGCCTGAAACACTCGAGGTACCCCTTAGTGTATCCACACCACTAAAGGACAAAATAGTGACTACTCTGATTTGCAAGGGATGTGAAATCGTAGTAGGAGGACATAGTCAGAAAATCGATTTGATAGTTATGGGCTTTTATGATTTTGATGCCATTATTGGTATGGATTAGCTGCGTGACTTGTGAGCCACTGTAGATTGTTTTAAAAAGGTAATTCGATTTAGCCCTCCTAATAAGACCAGTTTCGAGTTTGTGGGGACTGGAAACCGTGCGACTATACCTTTAGTATCCTCAGTGGAAGCTCATAAACTTCTAGGCAATAGGTGTCAAGGATTTCTTGCTAACGTAAGAGAGTTAACCAAGAAGGAAGTCAATATTGGTGATGTCCCAGTAGTTCGAGAATTCTTAGATGTTTTCCTTGAAGAATTACCAGGATTACCCCCGAAGCGAGAAGTTGAGTTTACTATTGAGCTAGCCCCAGGAACTGAGCCTATTTCTAAAGCTCCCTATAGAATGGCTTTGACTGAGCTTAAGGAACTGAAAGTACAATTGCAGGAATTGCTGGATAAAGGATTTATTAGGCCAAGTACTTCACCATGGGGAGTGCCGGTATTATTTGTCAAGAAGAAGGATGGATCACTTCGTTTATGCATCGATTACAAACAACTGAATCAGGCGACCA
This sequence comes from Rhodomyrtus psidioides, assembly GCA_021437785.1. Classification (NCBI taxonomy): domain Eukaryota; kingdom Viridiplantae; phylum Streptophyta; class Magnoliopsida; order Myrtales; family Myrtaceae; genus Rhodomyrtus; species Rhodomyrtus psidioides. The sequence continues at coordinate 2,327,899 of JAILYB010000055.1, forward strand.
TCAAGAATAAATATCCTTTGCCAAGAATTGATGACCTATTTGACCAACTGCAAGGAGCCTCTGTTTTCTCAAAGATTGATTTAAGGTCAGGTTACCATCGATTAGCAGTTAGAGAAGAAGATATCCCCAAGACTGCTTTTCGAACCAGGTATGGACACTATGAGTTCGTAGTCATGCCGTTTGGACTTACAAATGCCCCAGCCGCATTCATGGACTTAATGAACAGAGTGTTCAAACCCTATCTGGATCAATTTGTGATAGTGTTCATCGACGATATTTTGGTATATTCCAAGGGACGAAAGGAATACGAGAAACATCTACGGAAGGCGTTACAAATATTAAGGGAACACCAGTTGTATGAGACATTCAGCAAGTGTGAATTTTGGTTGGACGAGGTTATATTTCTTGGTCATATGGTGATAGAGAAGGGAATCTCTGTCGATCCAGCCAAAATCGAAGCTATTATAAATTGGCCGCGACCAACTACTGTTACCGAGATATGAAGTTTCCTTGGTCTCGCTGGATATTACCGCAGGTTTGTAGAAGGATTTTCTCGACTTGCGGGACCGTTAACTCAATTGACTCGAAAAGGAGTTAAATTCGAATGGACAAAGAAGTGTGAACAAGGCTTTCAAGAGCTTAAGAAAAGATTGACTTCGGCCCCAGTATTAACTATACCGTCAAGACCAGGAGGATTCGTGGTATACAGTGATGCATCTCATAAAGGATTGGGTTGCGTTTTAATACAGCATGGAAAGGTCGTAGCATATGCTTCAAGACAGTTACGACCCTATGAGTTGAATTACCCAACACATGACTTAGAACTGACAGCAGTAATTTTCGCATTGAAAATTTGGAGGCATCATCTGTAGGGAGAGAAATTTCAGATTTTCACTGATCACAAAAGTTTAAAGTACCTTTTCTCTCAAAAGGAATTAAATATGAGGCAAAAAAGATGGATGGAATTACTCAAATATTATGACTGCGAAATTCTTTACCACCATGGCAAGGCAAACAAAGTAGCAGATGCTTTGAGTAGGAAGACTACACTACGTATGGCAAGTCTGATGAGTAAAGCGTGGGAATTATTAGAAGAAGTGTCGAATTCAGACTTCATAATGGAGTTGGATGAAGTGACTGGCGTGTTTGCCACATTGAGAATCGAGTCCGAATTGGTACAAAGGATAAAAGAATTGCAACAGACAGATCTCCAAATCTCTAAGCTCCGACAAGAAACAATAGAGGGAAAAAGGCCAGATTTCTCAATTTCGGAAGAAGGAATTCTTCGTTTTCAAGGACGTTTATGTGCACCAGAAGAGGAAAGACTAAGAAAGGATATCCTGAATGAAGCCCATCGAAGCAATTATAGTATTCACCCTGGATGTACAAAGATGTACCGAAATCTCCAACAACATTATTGGTGGAATGGGATGAAGAAAGATATTGCAGAATTTGTCGCGAGATGCTTGACTTGTCAACAAGTAAAAGCAGAACATTTGAAGCATGCTGGTATGCTTAGACCATTAGACATTCCTGAATGGAAATGGGAACACATAACGATGGATTTCGTGCAAGGATTACCTAGAACTTCGAAGGGACATGATTCTATCTGGGTAATTGTGGATCGATTGACTAAGTCAGCTCACTTCCTAGCAGTCAGGACTATATACTCATTGGAGAAATTGGCTGAATTATATGTACAAATGATAGTAAAGTTACATGGAATTCCAGTGAGCATTACTTCAGATCGAGACCCAAGATTTACGTCAAAATTTTGGAAAAGCCTACAGGAAGCCATGGGAACTAAACTTCAGTTTAGTACAGCTTTCCACCCCCAGACCGATGGACAGACAGAAAGAGTTATACAAATCATAGAGGATATGCTCCGAGCATGTATTATGGATTTTAAAGGTAACTGGGAAGAGAAATTACATATAGCAGAATTTGCTTACAATAACAGTTACCAAAAGAGCATCGACATGGTACCGTTTGAGGCTTTATATGGACGGAGATGCAGAACGCCTTTATGTTGGGATGAAGTACGAGAACGAAGGATCACAGGGCCAGAAGTGATCCAAATCACAACTGAGGTCGTACAGATTGCTCGTGATAAATTGAAAACAGCCCAAAGTCGTCAAAAGAGTTATACGGATAAACGACGAAGACCGTTGGAGTTTGTGGTGGGCAACTACGTGTTTCTGAAAGTCTCGCCACTCAGAGGAATATCACGATTTGGAAGGAAAGGGAAACTGAGCCCTAGATATGTCGGACCTTTTGAAATACTGGAGAAGATAGGAGATTTGGCTTATCGGATACCCTACCGCCAAAACTGTCAAACGTGCATGATGTGTTTCATGTTTCTATGCTGAGAAAATATCATCCAGATACAGAGCACGTATTGGACTATGAAACTATTGAAGTGAGCGAAAAAGGTGAATACATAGAAAAGTCAGTGCGAATTTTGGATCGAAAGGAACAAGTCTTGAGGAACAAGACTATTCGTCTAGTGAAAGTTTTATGGCAATACCATGGTATGGAAGAAGCCACCTGGGAACTTGAAGAGACAATGAGACAATAGCACCCCCACCTGTTTGAAGCTACAGGTCAGTTTTGAAATCCTTCACTAGACATGTTGCATTTCATTTCAGTGAGTACTATAGAAGGTGCATGACCTATTTATGAGGTACAGAGTGATTGACTTAATCATTTGACCTTTGGATTGAAGAAAATAGTAACCAACCGTTATTTGTGTAAAGAAGTGGTTAGCCTTAGGACCGCTGTCGGCACAATAGCCGAGTGGCACCCCGGGGAATGATATGGTCAGATGAAGTGGTCGCTAGATCGAACCACAAGAGGAACGGATGTACATATTGTAAATTATTATCTGTGAATAAACATAGTAAAACACTTTTTGCTGCGATCGGCTATAGAGGAGATGGGTCATTTTCTGTAGACTTGGCCGTGGGGCTAGAAACTTAATTTCGAGGACAAAATACTTTTAAGGGGGGAAGAAGTTGTGGCATCCCCCATTTATTAGATTCCTAATGACCAGGATTGGTCAAATGGGTTTTGAAGTTGACTTTTGACGCAAGGAATTGGAAATCATAAGACGGACGATGGAGAAATAATCGATGGTTTTATTTTAAGAAGCGACGATCATTGGATTGATCGATTACTTATGAATTTTGAGGATTATTGCCCATAGGATTGTATGTTCGAAAATTCCTAAGCTAGGTGCAAGAGTGAGAATCGGCCATGAGGACAATGTAAAGGGTGACATGATATTTTCTTATGCAAGACTAGGTGGTCGACTGTCAAAAGAATTAGCTAGAAATGAAATTTTGGATGCCAATTACCTAGGTGATGTTCGGCCGTGGAGTGGGGAGCATGAGGCGATATACTCCTCTCTGGCATGAATTTTCCATTGGCCATAGAAGACCTAGGAAGTGGCGCAAGAAGCAAGCTTTTCCATTGGCCTATGTCATATCAAAATCTACTTTAGATAATAGGCCATTGAGGGTTGCACCAAGTGGCGCATGGGCTCCTTCTTCCATGGACCCTCATTGGGCGAAAACCATGGGGAAATGGCAAAGAATTTCATTGGTGATTAATCATATCAACTTCTGTGACAATGATTGGCGGCCATTGGGGGTATTGCCAAGTGGCAATTGAAGGCTAGGAAGTGAAGGCATCCATGACAAGTGTCACATGAGAGCTTCCCTATGCCATGCAACAACAAGGAAAACCTCCATCTTCTCTTCCATTTTCCCATATCTTCGTCCGAGCAAGTGAGAGAGAGAGGGAGAGTTCGTGAGAGTGAGCTTGAGTGAGGGACCGAGAGCTCGTGAGAGAGAGAACGGGCGACCGAGGAGCGCGAAAAGGAAGAAGAAGAGGCGGTCCGGCGTGGCATTGTCAAGGGAACTGAGAAGAGAAGACGTCGAGCTCGAGCTAGGCTAGCTATCAAGGCAAGATTTCCTTCAATTTTACCATAGGATAGAAGTATTTAGTGGCTTTGCTTCATTGAGGAATCCACGTGAGGTTGTAAGGATGGAAACCGTTCGGTGGTCTTCGTTTTGGACATGCAGAATTTTGCGTTCTGTTCGTGGCATGAGGCGTGACTAGCTTAAGTCAAATTGCATGAAATTGGTAGTGGATCTTGAAAAAAAAGGAGGGAAATCTCGAGGACACTTAGTCACCAAGCTAGATGGAGTAGTTTGCACGTTGAGGGCCGAACTAAGTTCGGTTTTGGCATTTCTTTTTCTGTCCCGCCGATGAAGTGAAATTAGATTGTGTTCCATTTCCTTTTCTCGAGTTTTTATTGAAAAGCTAGCCTTGGATGACATGACCATGACAATGGCTAGTCGAATTGAAAGAGATTTAGAGCTTGATTGTGTGGGAAATGCCATGTTGTCTTCGGTTCAGCGGGTTATGTTTCTTTTCTGTTTAGTAAGTCGATTGATGATTTATTTAACTGCCTTGCATTACCTCATGGTGTATGACCGAGTGATAGGTCTAGGCAAAGAAGGATTTTGGGTGACTCATCGACTTGGAACGAACAATGGACAGAGCAACGATCCTAAGGAAGTCAAATTCTGATTCTGGTATAGTGCAGAATAGGTCCGATTTTGTGGAAATAATTGTTGTAGCTAAGCTAGACTTACTTCCGTTCTTTATGATGGTGATCGTAAACTCATGATGGTACAAGTTGGATGAAACGATTCGTTATATTGGAAGAAGAAGACTCCGTCCTAGGAAGTGAACCGTGGCGGTGCGAATGGAGAATAGAACAAAAAACTTGGCACAAATTGACGACTAAAGTCCGCCATAAAGGAATCTCATGAAGGAAGCAATTGAGACCTTCTTTTAATCTTGTGTCATGAGCTTAGGCTAAGTTACTTGCTAGATTTATCGTTTGATGGCGAATAGCTCGGTAAACCCGAGAGCTTCCATAGGAGAATTGATGATTTTCGTAGCCAATAAAATTCTCTTTAATGCTTTGCTCGATTGGTTTTCATTATAACATATCTCATGAGTATTATCTTGTGAATTGGCATGCTCATTTTGTTGGCCTGGCATTGTTATATCAATTACAGAATTGATAGTGAGAATCTTCTGATTCATGGTTGAGCATGCATTGGCACATGGTGCCGAGCGATATATGATGAGATACGTGGAGTAATTGCACTTCAGTGCACTGAATTGAGATGACGCCCCTGGGCTGTGTGTGGGGATTTGTACGTGCTTGACGACCCTGTGCTATGTGCTGGATAGAGCCGTACCATGCGTCGAGGACGCCCTGGAGTAAGGGGTCGCCGCAAGCCATTGGGCTTGGTGATGGTTGTGTGAGCGAAGAGCAAGTCATTGCATTGCATCATGGCACTTCTGCATCTTATCACTCTTGTTTGAAATTGTGGATTGTTATGGTACTTTATTGTCATAGAAATGTCCTATAGTTTGTCCTAGGGAGTCGTAGGACCCCTATGGTGGGATTGAATATTTTCTTGCTAGCTGTCGCGCTAACCCACGTTTGTGGACATATTTTTCATATTAGCATCATGGTGACCATTCACAGGCGCTTTGGAGTTCCTGTTGACTATGACTCTTACTATCGTGATATGATACATTTAGAAGTTTCGCACCTGAAGTTAGTAGCTCATGTACATACTATGTGGGTCGACGAGGGTGAGCATGCGTTGACTATTTATCGTTGGTATGCCATCTATATTCGCGAGGGCAATAGGCTCATTGGTCCGTTTTCTGAGAGCACTTTTGATGCACCTCCCGTTCCTGCCGTACCAGTAGCTCCTGTTGAGCCCGTAGCTCCTGCTGCTCCTACGCCTCCTCCACCTGTTGTCCCCGCTGTCCTAGTTATCGCTGCTCCAGCACCCGTGCCAGCTGTGTTTGTTCCTCCACCCGAGCCACTTGAGGAGTCCGAGGATGAGGAAATGTTTCCCTCCGACTTGTCTGTGGAGGACTAAGGATTTGGAGTTGGTCTTGGCGACTTTTTGGAGTAGGCGACTGATGTAGGGTGGAGTAGTTTTATTTTAGCAATCCCAGATTATGCTTATGGTTTCACGACTGAGTCATCGTTTGTTATATATATATATATGTATGAACTCATATCGTCGTGTATGACGCTTATATATATATATATATATGAAGTTCTAGTTCTTATGCTTGTTTGCCTAGGTGGTTCACTAAGTTGTTATTATTACGTGGCCTGTTGATACTTATTGTTACTAAGTTAACCTCTATTTATCGCTATTTGATACCTATGACCGTAGGGTGGCGGTCTGGGATGCCACAATTATGGTTCTACCCGTTATGGTTCTGCTGTTACATAACTAAAGTTATAACAATAGATTTATTTAGCCGTTATTTCTTGTCTCCGAAATGCCCCCACTGACCTTATATATAGGTGACCTCCCATTCTAGTAAATTAAGAGAAGCTAGAGGAGTCAGAGGACATATATCTACATATGCATTGTGTTTTGACAGTGTTCGCGTTTGGCTAAGTTCGCCGAAAGTTATGGAGTGCTGTGCTTGCCTCTGTAGTTGTTTTACCGTTGTATCCTAGGAGATAGACGCCCACGAAACCTCAAAGCACATACAAGAGGGGGCGAATCTGTCTTAATGAAACTGTGTAGACAGGCCTCGGTATTTGTGTCAATTTCATTCATTTAGATTGTTCAGTTATAATTTTGATTTCGGTGTTAGTTCATATACTGTTCACAGTGTTTATGCCTCTGCCAACTCTTCGAACATGCTTCTGCCAATGGAGAGTTCATACATCTGCCAACTCAGCGGTGATGCCTCTATCAATTCAGTGTTTGTGCCACTGTCAACCTTGAACTCAAGTTTGTGCCAACAATCTGGTTTCAAAGATTTTCGTGTTTATGTCATTCATTTGAAGTGTATAATTCTCATACCAATGCCATCTTGAATTTTATATAACAAACTTAAGACATAAGTCTTGGGTGTTTCTATCATCCTTTTGAAGTTTATAGTGGTTCTACTAATGCCATCTTGAGTTCTTTCCTACAAGCTTAAGACAGATTCATATGGAGAATTCAGATGGCTACTGGAAAAATGTTGTCGATGTGTCTACTGACGACATCACCAAAGGCATTCAGATGGCTACTAGAAACAAAGTGTTGATATGTCTGCTGACGACATCACCAAAGGCATTCAGATGGCTATTGGAAATAGAGTTGTTGATGTGACTGCTGACGACATTATCAAAGGTGTTACCTCTGCTGTCTAACTACATCTGCCTGGATCATCCTCTGCCTCTACCGCCGCTTCTGTTCACTATGGTGAGAAATATGAAAAGTTCAACGGATTGAACTTTAAAAGGTGGCTAGAAAAAAAATGTTGTTGTATTTAACAACTTTGAAACTTGAGAGATTCTTGACTGGGGGACCTTTTAAGGTACCCGATGGAGAAACAGATAAGCAAGTCTTCAATGCTGTTGAGGCTTAGTTTATTTAACAATCTTGAATCTTGCGAGATTCTTGATTGAGGAACCTCCTAAGCAAGCCATCAATGTAGTTGAGGCTTGAAAGCATTCTGACTTCCTATGTAGGAATTATGTCATGAATGGCTTACATGACTCCTTGTACAATGTCTATTGTACAATAAGGACGTCAAAGGAATTATAAGAATCCTCAACTGAAAATATAAAACAGAGGATACCAGAACAAAGAAATTGTTGTCGGACGATTCCTTGATTTTATGACGGTGGATTCTAAGATTGTGATCAATCAAGTACAAGAAATTCAAGTGATCTTGCATGATATTCAGGTTGATTGAATGTACTTGAGAGAATCCTTGGACCGAGCTACGTGATGGGTCGATCGAGCTAGAGGTCAAGATGGCCATGCTTGATTCTGGGAGTGTGAACGGGGCGATCCCCGGGACGCATAGAGAGAATGTCCCTTGGCCCGAGAAATTCGAAGGCTCAAGGAATTCCAAGTATGTGGACAACTTCCTATGCGAGGAGAATCGATACTTGGTAACCCAATGAGCTAGGGATGACAAGGTGCGTGTGAACCCCGTACCCTTGTAATTGGAAAATGTGTTGCTGTGGTGATATACCAAGAGCTATGATAAGGCCAACCATATCGAGATATGGAAGGCATATGTGGCTGAGTTTCAAAAAGAAATTCTTCCCTCCTATGCGGAGTAGGTTTCTTGAAACGAGATATGACGCTTTGAATAAAAATATTGCTCAACAGAGGCTCTGAACGCAAAACGTTCAATAGAGGCTGTGAACGCAGTGTTCGATAGAAGCTGTGAATGCAAAGAGTTCAATAGAGGCTGTGAACGTAAAGAGTTCAACAGAGACTTTGAACACAAAAATGTTCAATAGAGGCTTTGCGCATGAAAGAAATGAGTCTACAGAGGCTCTGTGCGTAAAATGAATGAGTCAACAAAGGCTCTCCGTGTGAACGAAACACTGAACCTCTTGATTTGATTCATTTTGATGTTTGTGAATTGAAATTCATAAAAACAAGATGTGGTAATAAATATTTTATTGCCTTTATCAATGATAGCACTAAATAATGCTATGTGTATTTGTTTAAAAGCAAAAACGTAGTCTTAAGAGAAATTTGTTCTCTATAAGAATGAAGTCCGAAAAGTGATCAAGGCAATGAGAAGCACTAATTGATGAATTCTGTGCACAACATGGAATCGTAGATGAAGTAACCTTAAAATATGTGAGGTAAAACTACTTTATCAAAGAATTACCTTTTTAATAAGGTACCTCGAAATAAAGAGGATAAAACCTCTTATGAACTGTGGAAAGGTAGGAGACCATCCTACAAATGCTTACGAGTGTGGGGGTGTCTTGCAAAGTGGATGTTCCAAAATCTACTAGTGAATATGAATTCACATTAGCAGTGCAGCCATACTTTTGGAAATCCTATAAACAAATTGTTATAGCCAGATCCACAATGGAATCCGAAGTTACAACTTTGGATAAATGTGGTGAAGAGGCTGAATGGCTACGTCATTTCTTAGAGGATATTCCAAAATGGCAAAAACTTGTGCCACAAATCTGTATACATTGTGATAGTCAATCTGCGATTGGAAGAGCACATAGTAACATGTATATTGGTAAGTCTAGACATATACGTCGTAGACATAATACCATTAGACAACTACTCTCAACTTGAAATATCTCTATTGACTACGTAAAGTCAAAGGATAATATAGCGGATCCACTAACCAAAGGATTAAACAGAGAGTTAGTTGAAAAATCAACAAAAGGAATGGGATTGAAGCCCATTACAGAAAAGTTTGTATAAAGGAAAACACAACCTAGTTGACTGGAGATCCCAAGATTTAGGTTCAAAGGGACAACCTAATTATATGAACTGAATGATATCACTGTGCGGGTCTATCCCTCAAACCATTCCTATAAAAGAAATTGTGATTTGATATCCCCCAAGTATGTGGAGAAAATCAATTACTGTGGGGGTTTATCAAGAAAAATGATAGCAATTATTGCTTTAATGATTCTTAAGTGAAGTAATCCAATTACTCAAGATTAAGTAATCACCTATGTGAGAGAGAAGTGGGGCCGCTTCAAGGGAGAATTATTGAGGGGTTGAATTCTTTAGAAACTCTCGCAGAACCAGGACGATGTTCATGGCCAAAACGAACATACTCATGAGAACTGAACAAACGTTTAGATGATTCATGTGTGAAGTGTATGGGTATTTACTAAGAAAGCAGGACAGTTCAAGGACATCATGTTTACTGGACAGCTAGTAAATTAAATATACTTTCACAAGGGAAGGTTCAAAGGGTGACACCTACCTATCCTATGCAGGTTTCATTTGTTGAACACTATCACAGAGTCAAAACCAAAACAATTTTCATTTATGTGGGGGATTATTGGAAAATTTGAGATATTTTGATGGGTGAGTGAATGAGAAGTGGAAGTTTGCTAGTCCCACATTGGAAAGAAGGAAAGCCTTGAAGTGTTTTATATGTGGTTACACTCTTTTTGAGTGGTAACTATTATAACAAGTACTATGCCTCGCGCGCGCGCAGGGGGTTCAAATCCTAGACCCCAACGAAGGCTCGACAAGTGGAAACTTGGGCGCGATTGCAGGACCGGTAATGGGCCCCGCGACAAGTCCATTTTGCCTTTCGTTTTAAGTTTTTCCAACTCAAACCGTTAAAAATTTTATGTAACAGCTATTGAGCTATTTAGTGGCTTGTTAATAGCATTAACTAAGTAACGGTTCTGCCGTTACAGAATTGAATGTTTATGGTTCTGCCGTTAATAGAAGCATAACGGTTCTGTCATTTATGGCTCTGCCGTTAACAAAAGCATAACGGTTCTATCATGCGCATGTAAACTTGTGAAGTTTTGACACCTAAATGGTGGGGTTCCTGAGGCTTAAAGGCTCCCACCTCGAGTTCTAGAAAGGGTAGATTCCATTGCACAACTATCGTTGCATTGGGACCCAATCCATAGTTCGAAGTGAGCGAAATTAAAAATGGATTACCCTGTGTTTTTCCTCACGGAGGTTCCATTTTCAATTCCTTCTATTGTTTGCTTATAGGGGCGCCCGGGGTTTTAGGCGCGGTTGTGTGTGTTCAGGTGTCGTGATCATCACAATGCAAGTCATGCATAACAGTTTATCAATCAGCACTTCAAATCACCCACACAACATACATTCCTACGCCAACCTGCATAAAATAATGTTAATCACGGACTACACCCCTTATTTCTCCAATCTGCAAAAACGTTTAACACCTCAAGGGTTAAAGTACATACTTCAATTTGAAGAGCGTCTGCATAAAACATGTCAGAAAAATCAATCAACTTTTTAATCGGCTCAAGTCCACTAAATGGTTAAGAACCAGTCCCCAGTGGAGTCGCCAGTCTGTCGCGACCCTCTCGAGATTCGCCATGGGCTCTCGAGGGCTAATGGGCCGTCCAGTCTGGTCGGACGCGGGCCTCTCCCAAGGCCCGTTACCCAAATCGCAACGGAGGTATACGTAGTCGACCTTCAGTGTGGTCTAGTGACATGTGCTAAGTGTGCATGCCATGGAGTCGCCACCAATCATTTTTTGGAGGGTATGATTGGACCACCCTATTGAATAGTCGGGAGTTTCTATTCAATTCTACGATAACCAGAGAAATGGGTTCGGGGACTTAGTCACGTCAACTGTCAGAGTTGACGCCCTTTCGGTACCTAAGTTGATTGAATTTTCTGCAATTTTTCTCAAATTTTTTTTTTTGAATTTTTCCTTAATAATTCACTTTTTTTTATTTGATTTTTTTTTTAAATTTCCTGAAAATAAGTCCCAACTGAACGGTCTCTAACTCGCCACGTGGCGTCTCGGTGACAATCGAATCATTTTAATTTTTGTAAAATTTGAAATTCATTTCTTTTAATGTTAAAAATATTTTTTATTTTGAAAATCATCGGATCACGACACGTGGCTCATCTGCAACCATCCAATCTAGCATTTTTTTGTTTTTGTTTTTATAGGACGCAACACAATGCAAAAAATAAAGAAGATATTAAGTCATTATACAACATAAACATAAGCAAAGGAGATGGGATCCGGTGAATTTTACGACGTCGGAGTCCGTCGGTGCTCGTGCAACAATGTGTGGGGGGTATATACCACCAGCAGGAGGCTCGGCCTTCCGATTCTGGGGTAGCACAATATAATTTACAGAAAATAAATAAATAAACCACCTTGGACACCAATAGGAGGCTTAGCCTTCCGATTCTGGGTCTTTTATGCGAAATATAGAAATGCTATGACATAAAGTAAATACACAGCAAATATTTAGACACCAACAGGAGGCTCGGCCTTCCGATTCTGGGTCTTTTATGCGAAATATAGAAATGCTATGACATAAAGTAAATACACAGCAAATATTTAGACACCAACAGGAGGCTCGGCCTTCCGATTCTGGGTCTAATAGGTCAAATGTAAGGAGTGAAAGGTGGTCTTACCAAGATTGAACCCAAAACAAGCTCGGAAATCCAATTTGGCACTCGCGGACTCAAGTCTGATCAGTCTGACCTTTTCTCCTTCAAACAGCTCTACGGGACAAATGGCTCGGCCAAATTGGACTCACGATATGTCATTAGAACGGCAAGAGAATAAGCTTTCTAACAGTATATGGCTCGTTCCCATACGATTCCTAACGAAAGGGTTATGGCCGAAACACCGGACGGTTTTCAATCGCCCAATGACCAGAATATGTCCCAGAAAACTCCTTCAATTCAACCATTAAAACCCATCCAAAACTCAACTAGACTACAATCTCAGCTTGCTAGATTCCTAATTTAGGTGCTAGAGACATCTTATCGAATTTTGGAAGCAAGGCAAGCCCTTGAATCACTCACAATGTTCACGGCACCACCTTGACAGAATCGGTTCAGATTTTTCGAACAAAACAATAAGGGATCAGCCCTTAAATCCAAATATAATCCATCTTCAAACCATAGAACACAATAATATATGTCTTAACAAGGAGTGAGAGGTGGTCTTACCAAGATTGAACCCAAAACAAACCCGAAAATCCAATTTGGCACCCGCGGACTCAAGTCTGATCAGTCTGACATTTGCTCCTTCAAACAGCTCTACGGGACAAACGGCTGGTCCAAATTGGGCTCACGATATGTCATTAGAACGGCAAGAGAATAAGCTTTCTAACAGTATATGGATCATTCCCATACGATTCCTAACGAAAGAGTTATGGCCGAAACACCGGACGGTTTTTGATCTGGGCGGCGAGCTGAGCGAGAGAAAAAAACGAAAATGAAAGAGAGAGAGTTGAGGGAGAAGAAGCGTCGGGAGATGATGAGGGGGAGGAGATAAATAGGCAGCGGGAAGGAGAGAGGGAGTGGGGGAGAGAGAGAGAGAAAAAGAAAAAAAAATAATAATAATAAAATAATAAAATAATAAAAGTAAAAATAAAATAAAATAACAAAAAGAGAAGACAAAATCATTAGTCCCCTTTTCCTTTTAAATGATGATGTTTCCCTCCTTTTCCTTTTAATCATTACTAATATTTTTGTCAAATTCAATTTTATGGTGATCAGAGAACACCTAAAATCAAACCTGAATTTTACTATTTATGAGGTTAGAAAATAGATAAAATAAAAATAAAAATACCGACTATTTTTATATATCTTTGTGACCTCAAATATTATTTTTCTTGATTTTCTTTTTCTTTTTTTCTTTTTTTTTGTATTTTTCGAAAATATATATAAAAAAATGAAAATTATGAAAATTATTTTATTGGTCAAAATGGTTCATTTAGCTTGGCTAAGGTCACCAAAATTGATTTTTCAATTTTTTCAACTTTTTATGGATTTTCTATGAATTTTCAAAATAAAAATAAAAATAAAAAAAAGTTGATCAAAATTTAGGTGTCAACAGCTGCCCCTCTTTGAGAGGAATCTCGTTAGAGGTTTCTCTCAAAGATAAGGTGACACCTGAGTCCTGATCGACTCGACTCGGGAAACTAAAGGAAAAGGAGTCATGACATCCAATTTTCATGCTTGTCCATATATGCTATTTCTTGAAGGGGGAAACATTTTGACATGAGAGAGTGAGATAATAGAGAGACATACCTGCCACTTACCTGTTCGATGTTTGTGCGATTTTCGCGGTGTTTGATGGATTCAAGAGAATTTCTAGGAACTCGTTACTAGAGTATCCTAGAGAGGTTAAGCTCTGACCCGTATGGTAGGTCAAACCATAATGGGATTCCTAACTGATAGGAATCTAAGGAAGACGCGTCCCATTTGAGATTTGCCAATGATTTTGATCCGTATGGTGGATTGGACCATTGAGTTGACCATTTAAGTGATTTTCACTATTGGATTGACCCTTCAGGCGGTTTCTACCTTTGATTGACCCTTCAGGCGGTTTCTACCATTATTTTGACCCTTCATGCGGTTTCTACCTTGTGTTGACCCTTCAGGCGGTATCTACCATCATTTTGACCCTTCAGGCGGTATCTACCTTGTGTTGACCCTTCAGGCGGTTTCTACCATGGGTTTGACCCTTCAGGCGGTATCTACCATACATTGACCCTTCAGGCGGTTTCTACCATTGTTTTGACCCTTCAGGCGGTTTCTACCTTGTGTTGCTTTGAAAAGGGGTCTCATGACGAGGGTTCTCCACGTCCGATGAGACTGTCTGATTTTTGAAAAGGGGTCTCATGACGAGGGTTCTCCACGTCCGATGAGACTGCTTGATTTCTGAACAGGGGTCTCATGACGAGAGTTCTCCACGTCCGATGAGACTGCCTAAATTTTGAAAAGGGGTCTCATGACGAGGGTTCTCCACGTCTGATGAGACTGTTTGATATTTTTGAAAAGGGATCTCATGACGAGGGTTCTCCACGTCCGATGAGACTGTTTCTTTTGAAAGGGTTTTTCTTCCCCCCCTTTTTAGAGATCCCGAAGTTTGTCGGGAATTCAGTTTTGAAGCAATGAAAGATTTTATTTTGGCGAAAATTTCACTGGTACGCTGATGATGCGGGAAGTGACTTTTCTGGGAGCTGGGTTCTCCAGGTATCCTGCAGAAAAATAGATTTGTACGTTCTTCTGTTCAGAGCGAGGCCTTCTTTTGGGAGATTGGCGTCTCCAATGGATCCTGCAGAAGTTCGAGCCTGAAACATTTTTCTTCACCAAGAAAACGTTAGCAATCTTTGGGAAGACGACGGTTGTCCATCTGACAAAACCGTATGATTTAAGTTTTAATCATGAAATGTGCATTTTGATGCCGGAGGTTGTCCAAAGCATTCTTGCAACATGCAGATGTGATCACAAATTCCTTGCATGGAAAATCTGGATCAACAGTTTGAAAAATTCCAAAAAGAGATTGTTCAAAACATCAATTGGAATATTTCTCGACAAGGAGGCTATCTCACCTGTTTTGAGGTAATGATTTTTATAGGGGACGCACTCAATTCCCTATTAACATGTGCCTAGGTTTTAGGCTCATTCGCAGCGCATACATTTTGATCGGTCGGGAGGTCTTCCACGGGACCGTAATGTTGGGCTTGGTATTGGTTTTCAAGGGGGACTCATTTTTGAGTCAAAGCCATTGAACGAAAGTTTTCACCATCTGCTTCGGGTTTACAAGTCAAGAACCCTGCAAAATGAGAAAGAAATAGTCTTGCTCGTACCTCTTCGAGCTAAGCTATATGTTAACCCAAGTGTCTTAGTCAGAGAAGGCTGTTTCAGGGTTATGATGTTGGTAGGATTGGTGACCGAAAAAAGCTTGTTTTTGGCCCAGAATTTATGAGGGGATTGACCTTGGTGATCATTGCAAACTTGTCACCTGTCATTTCCATTATGTATCTTCAATTTTTGAGACGTGCAACCGTTTTTGAGGTGTGTACAAACTCTTTAGAGAGCGTCTCTTGTGGTATTAAGAGGTTGACAACTCTTTCTGTGTTTTTGCTCCACGGCTGACATCATTTGGGGAGCAGTCTTCTTGATCTGACTCCATTAGGGGTTTTTCCCTCTTCTTTTCCCTACCAGGTTTCTTTAGGGATCGATCAAATTGTTCACCCGAGCATCGGCCTCGCTTTTACCAGGCACTTTGCTTTTTCTTGATGCTGGGGATTTCTTTAATCCCTTGTCGCAAGTGGGATGCTTGTCAATTGTGCTAGATATATGACTTGGCTCTTAGCACGCTTGAGTATCAACTTAGTAGTTTCTTCGTAAACCCTAAGTCTTGAACTTCTCCGTTCCTGAAGTGATTTGCCTTTGTTTTGGAACTTGCAATGATCACCAATGGGTTTATGAAATGAATTCGCAGGCTCAACTTGGCTATGCAAAGGATATGGTGTGTGGGATAGAGAAATGAATGCTTCTCATCATCCTTTGGCACTTGGATTACCATATAAACAACACACAAAGATTAATGTTAGTCCGAGCAAGAAAATTTCTAACCATTTTCTCCTGATGCTACTGGACTCACCTCCATTTTGCCCCGATGTGGGGTGGTTCTTGATAGGGTTAAGAATGAAAAACGCCGTTCAAAGGGGTTTATCAATGGTCACCTGTAGTGTTTGGGGATATGAAACGAATGCCTCTGTCGTCCCAACCCATGTAATCGCTGCAAATGGTCCCTACCATCGTAGACCCAGATTTTGCTATCTGCCCACTCCACTCATCTCTCAAGTGTGTGTTGGACATGTTTGGATTAGGCTCGCCTCTCTTTTGAGTAAACTTCCTTTTGAATGATTTGACAAATAATGATATTTGGAAAAATTCACTCCCTTCTTTCCCAAAATTTATCCATTGAGGGGATCTTGTGATGTATCGTGCATGTTTTATTCATGCTTTGGGCAACCTCCCGATTTAAATCATGAACATCGATGCATTGGATAATTTTCATGACGACTGAAAGGATTTTAACATTCTTTATCTCCAGCTAACTGGGAAAGGGATACTTACCTACCTGTCGCGGCTGCAGACCCCTGAAAATGTAAGAGAAGCATATCATTGTATATTCACGAATTTTTTTGAAAATCGAAACGATACATCCTACCCTCGGTCATGTACCCTAACAAGTAGTATGTGGGATGTAAAAACTTGTTCGTCTCCAAGGCGACTCCCCTGTCAAAAACAAACAATAAGTGTCAGTTTGCGTTCCAAAATTCAAGACAAATTGGAACGATACCGCCTTGTTCTTGCTTGGTGTTTTCATTTGAACACAAACGCGCGGCTTGCAGAAATTGGCCATTTATATTGTGGCCACGATTCCTCCGTTTGGTTGGCGATGAATCATTCTCGAGGATTTGCCCCAGAGGAAATCCATTTGTGTTTTTGGGCGCATTCCAGCGTCACTCTTCATAGTTCCTCCACTTGATCAAAGACCCTTCCTTGGAGTGCTGACTCCCAAGGTTAATAATTTTATTCGCCTCCTCATTGGCGAGTTCTTTTCTTTTGTGGCTTTTGGCGCCAACGACTTCCTGTTAAATGAGGAAAACTCATGTTAAGCATGGGATTTATGGAGATCAAATTGGAACGATACAAAGTTACCGCCTCTAGGTTTGTATCCTGGGGTTTATTTCTGATGCAGATAACTCTGTCATTGCGTCTACGGATTTTGCCAGAGAAGAAACGTCTTTCTTTGCCCAGGGCAAAATTGATTCGCATGCCCCAGTCATGCCTTAACGCTTTCCTCTTTTGTTGGAGATTTCTAATCCCATCTGAATGAGTCCACGCACCTGCATGTGAAGAAATAGACGTGAGTTTTTATCTGACTTCATTTGGAATTTCTGAAAAGAGGTACTCCCTCCGAAGTTTCGTCCTTTCGTGCTTTTCGAGCAATTTGCCCCGGTGAGGCCGGTTTCGCTGTTTGTCCTCTCTGGATTTGATGACCCTGGTCTGTTACACTTTTAGGGGGGATCATGAGAGTTTGCCCCTGGCTGGGCTTCTCGGAGAAAAGGGAGAGACTTGCTCCCACGAGTTTTGCCAATCCTGGTCATCTATGAATTCGTGCTTTTCATTTTATTCAAAGAAGGTATTGATAAAACTTAAGATTTTCTTTTCAAGCATTCTTTTCACAGAGGTTTTCAGGTGATGAGAAACTTTTTCAGGTTTTCTCAAAGATTTTGTTCACAAATTGAGCCATTAGAACGCTCTTGAAAACATTGAGTCAGACTTATGTTATGAAAAGGGGTACTCCTTGTTTCGTCATTTGGAAGCACTGCCATTTGATTCCCCTGCTTTTGATCGTCGCTGGAATGGATGGCTCCGCATCGTTTTATTCCCCATTTAGGAGGGAATCTCCTCCTCGGGAACCTGAGTTATTTAACAATTGCTATGTATGCTTGGAATGGCATGCTTGAAGTGTCACAAAGACGGTTATAAAATAGAGAAAGTTCATGTAATGATAAACTTTTTTGGGAGACGTCTTAAGAAAAATTGAAAGGGTAGGATGGGAGCTAGCCCTCATATCATTGGGCATCCTCGCATCCCAAAACTTTGCAAACCAGGAGACATGTGGGAAATCAGGTCTCAGTTTTTTTTTTTTTTTTTTTTTTTTCGTCATTGACCGATTTGTGGCTCCCACACGTCCCCCTTTTTTTTTATTTTTGATTTTTGATGATTTTTTTGGTTTTTTTTAGTATACTTATATTACAATACAACACGTAAGAAAAAGCCCGAGGCACCTAATGTGGATTTAGATGCGTCGAAGAGAGACAGATATCTCTTTACTCCATGGTAGGAGCGTCGCCGTCGAGTGATTTGACAAAATCTCCCAAAGACAAGCTGGTCAAATCAAGTTCCTCCGATGTCGTTTCTATCCCCTCGTCCTTCGACCGTTTGGAATCCTCGGAGAAGAACCGGTCGAACTTGTTGTCGAAGATCACCCCCACGGTTTGGTGATCAGGAAGTGGATTATTTTGCACGTTTGGCTCTGTTTTGTCGAATTCAAGGATGCAATTATCGATAAGGGCTTGCACCTTGTGCTTCAAAACAATGCAATTGTCTACGTTATGGCCCTTCTCTCCCATGTGATAAACACATGACTGGCTTTCATCGTACCCGTTAAATTTCACCGGATTCGGCCTTGGAGGCTCCTTAACCACTAAGTGCTCCTCTAGTAACATAGGAAGTAATTTCGATAACGGCCTTGGCAGGGGGGTGAACTGCTTGGGAGGCAACTTCCTCCTTAGTTCATATGGTTTCTGTACCGACATCGACGAGTTTCCTTGCACCGTACTTGAATTGGAGAACTGCTTAGGGTTGGGTGGGTTTGGTACGAAGGCCACATCAACTTCAGCCTCCTTCTCCCTTCGGGCCGGATATTGGCGTCTTGTTGCGATTTCTGGTGCTTTCCTTTCCCTCATCGCCCATTCCAGCCTTTCTGCGATTTTTATGAGGTGTACAAATGTTTGACAACCAGATGTGTTCAGCCTATCGAAATACTCATAAGGCAACGCTCTCAAGAAAAGGTCGACCAGCTCGTCCTCTGGAATGGACGGTTTGACTTGTGTTGCTAAGGCCCGCCATCTTTGAGCGTAGGCACGGATTGCCTCATTCTTCCCTTTAGTGGTCCTCAGCAATTCTTCTCTGGAAGGGGCTGTAGCAGTATTGAACTTATATTGATGTAAAAAGTCCTCCGCCAGGTCTTCCCATCCATCATAGTCCTCCAAATCTAATTCGATGAACCAAGCCAGAGCAGCACCCGCCAGACTCTCTTGAAACGTGTTCATCAGCAAGGGAACGTAGTCAGAAAAAAGTGCCATTTTGCGTAGGTAATATTTTAAGTGGGCTCGGGGGCAGCTCGTCCCGTTGTATTTTCTGACGAAATCAGGTTCTTTATAGTCTAACGGCGCTTCAATTTTTGCAAATGGTGATATCTTGTCAAATCGAGCCAGCTCATACCCTTGGCTGCTTAGGCATTCCTCTATCTTCGCTAGCCTCTTTGCGCCTTCTTCGATTTTGCCCGGGGGTTTCTCCTTTTTGTCTTTTTCTAGGTCGATGACTGCAGACACGGCCTTCGGTAGTGCATCAGCTGCTAACACTCGATTAACATTCTCAACCACATTCTCTTCCCGAGTTCGCGCCACATTCGAGGCATTGGGGGGTGCGGGCGGAGCATCCTGGCTGAGGTCATGATTTCTTTCTTGTGCAGCCACCATCATGGCTTTCATTTCTGCTAGCATGGTGGCCATTGACGCCATCTGACCTTCCAAACTATTCACGCGAGATCCCAACTCCTCTTGCTCCATTCTGGCTCGGAGACGAGTTATAATACGAGTTATTCTTGGTTCCGTGATTAAAGCTACCTGCCCTGTGGTAGGTAGAAAGACGTGTTAGCATATGGAAAAAAGTTATACTGAGTTCAAGGGGTGAAAGGAATGATACTTACAAACCTTTTGAAGGGGGTAAGACATGTCAAACACATCGATCATGCGCATGTAAACTTGTGAAGTTTTGACACCTAAATGGTGGGGTTCCTGAGGCTTAAAGGCTCCCACCTCGAGTTCTAGAAAGGGTAGATTCCATTGCACAACTATCGTTGCATTGGGACCCAATCCATAGTTCGAAGTGAACGAAATTAAAAATGGATTACCCTGTGTTTTTCCTCACGGAGGTTCCATTTTCAATTCCTTCTATTGTTTGCTTATAGGGGCGCCCGGGGTTTTAGGCGCGGTTGTGTGTGTTCAGGTGTCGTGATCATCACAATGCAAGTCATGCATAATAGTTTATCAATCAGCACTTCAAATCACCCACACAACATACATTCCTACGCCAACCTGCATAAAATAATGTTAATCACGGACTACACCCCTTATTTCTCCAATCTGCAAAAACGTTTAACACCTCAAGGGTTAAAGTACATACTTCAATTTGAAGAGCGTCTGCATAAAACATGTCAGAAAAATCAATCAACTTTTTAATCGGCTCAAGTCCACTAAATGGTTAAGAACCAGTCCCCAGTGGAGTCGCCAGTCTGTCGCGACCCTCTCGAGATTCGCCATGGGCTCTCGAGGGCTAATGGGCCGTCCAGTCTGGTCGGACGCGGGCCTCTCCCAAGGCCCGTTACCCAAATCGCAACGGAGGTATACGTAGTCGACCTTCAGTGTGGTCTAGTGACATGTGCTAAGTGTGCATGCCATGGAGTCGCCACCAATCATTTTTTGGAGGGTATGATTGGACCACCCTATTGAATAGTCGGGAGTTTCTATTCAATTCTACAATAACCAGAGAAATGGGTTCGGGGACTTAGTTACGTCAACTGTCAGAGTTGACGCCCTTTCGGTACCTAAGTTGATTGAATTTTCTGAAATTTTCTCAATTTTTTTTTTTGAATTTTTCCTTAATAATTCACTTTTTTTATTTGATTTTTTTTTAAATTTCCTGAAAATAAGTCCCAACTGAACGGTCCCTAACTCGCCACGTGGCGTCTCGGTGACAATCGAATCATTTTAATTTTTGTAAAATTTGAAATTCATTTCTTTTAATGTTAAAAATATTTTTTATTTTGAAAATCATCGGATCACGACACGTGGCTCATCTGCAACCATCCAATCTAGCATTTTTTTGTTTTTGTTTTTATAGGACGCAACACAATGCAAAAAATAAAGAAGATATTAAGTCATTATACAACATAAACATAAGCAAAGGAGATGGGATCCGGTGAATTTTACGACGTCGGAGTCCGTCGGTGCTCGTGCAACAATGTGTGGGGGGTATATACCACCAGCAGGAGGCTCGGCCATCCGATTCTGGGGTAGCACAATATAATTTACCGAAAATAAATAAATAAAACACCTTGGACACCAATAGGAGGCTTAGCCTTCCGATTCTGGGTCTTTTATGCGAAATATAGAAATGCTATGACATAAAGTAAATACACAGCAAATATTTAGACACCAACAGGAGGCTCGGCCTTCCGATTCTGGGTCTTTTATGCGAAATATAGAAATGCTATGACATAAAGTAAATACACAGCAAATATTTAGACACCAACAGGAGGCTCGGCCTTCCGATTCTGGGTCTAATAGGTCAAATGTAAGGAGTGAAAGGTGGTCTTACCAAGATTGAACCCAAAACAAGCTCGGAAATCCAATTTGGCACTCGCGGACTCAAGTCTGATCAGTCTGACCTTTGCTCCTTCAAACAGCTCTACGGGACAAATTGCTCGGCCAAATTGGACTCACGATATGTCATTAGAACGGCAAGAGAATAAGCTTTCTAAAAGTATATGGCTCGTTCCCATACGATTCCTAACGAAAGAGTTATGGCCGAAACACCGGACGGTTTTCAATCGCCCAATGACCAGAATATGTCCCAGAAAACTCCTTCAATTCAACCATTAAAACCCATCCAAAACTCAACTAGACTACAATCTCAGCTTGCTAGATTCCTAATTTAGGTGCTAGAGACATCTTATCGAATTTTGGAAGCAAAGCAAGCCCTTGAATCACTCACAATGTTCACGGCACCACCTTGACAGAATCGGTTCAGATTTTTCGAACAAAACAATAAGGGATCAGCCCTTAAATCCAAATATAATCCATCTTCAAACCATAGAACACAATAATATATGTCTTAACAAGGAGTGAGAGGTGGTCTTACCAAGATTGAACCCAAAACAAACCCGAAAATCCAATTTGGCACCCGCGGACTCAAGTCTGATCAGTCTGACCTTTGCTCCTTCAAACAGCTCTACGGGACAAACGGCTGGTCCAAATTGGGCTCACGATATGTCATTAGAACGGAAAGAGAATAAGCTTTCTAACAGTATATGGATCGTTCCCATAAGATTCCTAACGAAAGAGTTATGGCCGAAACACCGGACGGTTTTTGATCTGGGCGGTGAGCTGAGCGAGAGAAAAAAACGAAAATGAAAGAGAGAGAGTTGAGGGAGAAGAAGCGTCGGGAGATGATGAGGGGGAGGAGATAAATAGGCAGCGGGAAGGAAAGAGGGAGTGGGGGAGAGAGAGAGAGAAAAAGAAAAAATAATAATAATAATAATAAAATAATAAAATAATAAAAGTAAAAATAAAATAAAATAACAAAAAGAGAAGACAAAATCATTAGTCCCCTTTTCCTTTTAAATGATGATGTTTCCCTCCTTTTCCTTTTAATCATTACTAATATTTTTGTCAAATTCAATTTTATGGTGATTAGAGAACACCTAAAATCAAACCTGAATTTTACTATTTATGAGGTTAGAAAATAGATAAAATAAAAATAAAAATACCGACTATTTTTATATATCTTTGTGACCTCAAATATTATTTTTCTTGATTTTCTTGATTTTCTTTTTCTTTTTTTCTTTTTTTTTTGTATTTTTCGAAAATATATATAAAAAAATGAAAATTATGAAAATTATTTTATTGGTCAAAATGGTTCATTTAGCTTGGCTAAGGTCACCAAAATTGATTTTTCAATTTTTTCAACTTTTATGGATTTTCTATGAATTTTAAAAATAAAAATAAAAATAAAAAAAAGTTGATCAAAATTTAGGTGTCAACATATAGATAGGCCTCGGTATTTGTGTCGATTTCATTCATTTAGATTGTTCAGTTATAATTTTGATTTAGATGTTAGTTCGTATACTGTTCACAGTGTTTATGCCTCTGCCAACTCATCGAACATGCTTCTGCCAATGGAGAGTTTATGCATCTGCCAACTCAGCGGTGATGCCTCTATCAGTTCAGCGTTTGTGCCTCTATCAACCTTGAACTGAAGTTTGTACCAACAATCTGGTTTCAGAGATTTTGGTGTTTATGTCATTCATTTGAAGTGTATAATTCTCATACCAATGCCATCTTGAATTTTATATAACAAACTTAAGAAAGAAGTCTTGGGTGTTTGTATCATCCTTTTGAAGCTTATAGTGGTTCTACTAATGCCATCTTGAGTTTTTTCCTACAAGCTTAAGACAAATTCATATTGAGAATTTAGATGGCTACTGGAAACAATGTTGTCGATGTGTCTGCTGACGACATCACCAAAGGCATTCAGATGGCTACTGAAAACAAAGTGTTGATGTGTCTGCTGACGACATCACCAAAGGCATTCAGATGGCTATTGGAAATAGAGTTGTTGATGTGACTACTGACGACATTATCAATGGCGTTGCCTCTGCTGTCCAACTGCATATGCCTAGATCATCCTCTGCCTCTACCGTCGCTTTTGTCCACTATGGTGAGAAATATGAAAAGTTCAACGGATTGAACTTTAATAGGTGGCTAGAAAAAGATGTTGTATTTAACAATTTTGAATCTTGAGAGATTCTTGACAGTTGGACCTTTTAAGGTATCTGATGGAGAAACAGATAAGCAAGCCTTCAAAGCTGTTGAGGCTTAGTTTATTTAACAATCTTGAACCTTGCGAGATTCTTGATTGAGGAACCTCCTAAGCAAGCCATCAATGCAGTTGAGGCTTGAAAGCATTTTGACTTCCTATGTAGGAATTATGTCATGAATGGCTTACATGACTCCTTGTACAATTTCTATTGTACAATAAGGATGTCAAAGGAATTATAAGAATCCTTAACCGAAAATATAAAACAGAGGATACCGGAACAAAGAAATTTGTAGTCGGACGATTCCTTGATTATATGACTGTGGATTCTAAGACTGTGATCAATCAAGTGCAAGAAATTCAAGTGATCTTGCATGAGATTCAGGTTGATTGAATGTACTTGAGTGAATCATTGGACCGAGCTACGTGATGGGTCGATCGAGCTAGAGGTCAAGATGGCCATGCTTGATTCTGGGTGTGTGAACGGGGCGATCCCCATGCCGCATAGATTGAATATCCCTTGGCCCGAGAAATTCGAAGGCTCAAGGAATTCCAAGTATGTGGAAAACTTCCTATGGGAGGAGAATCGATATTTGGTAACCCAATGAGCTAGGGATGACAAGGTGCGTGTGAACACCATATCCTTGTATTTGGAAAATGTGTTGCTGTGGTGATATACCATAGCAACGATAAGGCCAACCATATCAAGATATGGAAGGCATATGAGGCTGAGTTTCAAAAAGCAATTCTTCCCTCCTGTGCGGAGTAGGTTTCTTGAAACGAGATACGACGATTTGAACAAAAATATGGCTCAACGGAGGCTCTGATCGCAAAACGTTCAATAGAGGCTGTGAACGCAGTGTTCGATAGAAGCTGTGAATGCAATGAGTTCAATAGAGGCTGTGAACGTAAATAGTTCAACAAAGACTTTGAACGCAAAAAGGTTCAATAGAGGCTTTGCGCACGAAAGAAATGAGTCTACAGAGGCTCTGTGCGTGAAATGAATGAGTCAACAGAGGCTCTCCGTGTGAAAGAAACACTGAACCTCTTGATTTGATTCTTGTGATGTTTGTGAATTGAAATTCATAAAAATAAGATGTGCTAATAAATATTTTATTACCTTTATCGATGATAGCACTAAATAATGCTATGTGTATTTGCTTAAAAGCAAAAATGAAGTCTTAAGAGAAATTTGTTCTCTATAAGATTGAAGTCCGAAAAGTGATCAAGGCAATGAGAAGCACTAATTGATGAATTTTGTGCACAACATGAAATTTTAGATGAAGTAACCTCAAAATATGTGAGGTAAAACTACTTTATCAAAGAATTACCTTTTTCATAAGGTACCTCGAAATAAAGAGGATAAAACCCCTTATGAACTGTGGAAAGGTAGGAGACCATCCTACAAATGCTTACGAGTGTGGGGGTGTCTTGCAAAGTGGATGTTCCAAAATCTACTAGTGAATATGAATTCACATTAGCAGATGCAGCCATACTTTTGGAAATCCTATAAACAAATTATTATAGCCAGATCCATAATGGAATCCGAAGTTACAACTTTGGATAAATGTTGTGAAGAGGCTGAATGGCTACGCCATTTCTTAGAGGATATTCCAAAATGGCAAAAACCTGTGCCACCAATCTGTATACATTGTGATAGTCAATCTGCGATTGGAAGAGCACATAGTAACATGTATAATGGTAAGTCTAGACATATACGTCGTGGACATAATACCATTAGACAACTACTCTCAACTGGAATTATCTTTATTGACTACGTAAAGTCAAAGGATAATATTGCGGTTCCACTAACCAAAGGGTTAAACCGAGAGTTAGTTAAAAATTGACAAAAGGAATGGGACTGAAGCCCATTACAGAAAAGTTTATATAAAGGAAAACACAACCTAGTTGACTGGAGATCCCAAGATCTAGGTTCAAAGGGACAACCTAATTATATGAACTGAATGATATCACTGTGGGGGTCTATCCCTCAAACCATTCCTATAAAAGGAATTGTGATTTGATATCCCCCAAGTATGTGAAGAAAATCAATTACTGTGGGGGTTTATCAAGAAAAATGATAGCAATTATTGCTTTAATGATTCTTAAGTGAAGTAATCCAATTACTCAAGATTAAGTAATCACCTATGTGAGAGAGAAGTGGGGCCGCTTCAAGGGAGAATTATTGAGGGGCCGAATTCTTTAGAAACTCTCACAGAACCAGGACGATGTTCATGGCCAAAACGAACATACTCATGAGAACTAAACAAATGTTTAGATGATTCCTGTGTGTAGTGTATGGGTCATTTACTAAGAAAGTAGGACAGTTCAAGGACATCATGTCTACTGGACAGCTGGTAAATTAAATATACTTTCACAAGGGAAGGTTCAAAGGGTGACACCTACCTATCCTATGCAGGTTTCATTTGTTGAACACTATCACAGAGTCAAAACCAAAACAATTTTCATTCATGTGGGGGATTGTTGGAAAATTTGAGATATTTTGATGGGTGAGTGAATGAGAAATTGTTTCTCAAATAACACCATTGAGTTGGAAGTGGGAAGTGGAAGTTTGCTAGTCCCACATTGGAAAGAAGGAAAGCCTTGAAGTGCTTTATATATGGTTACACTCTTTTTGAGTGGTAACTATTGTAACAAGTACTATGCCTCGCGCGCACGCGCAGGGGGTCCAAATCCTAGACCCCAACGAAGGCTCGACAAGTGGAAACTTGGGCGCGAGCGCACACCTGTGTACGCGTTTGCAGGACCGGTAATGGACGACAAGCCCATTTTGCCTTCCGTTTTAAGTTTTTCCAACTCAAATCGATACAAATTTTATGTAACAGCTATTGAGCTATTTAGTGGCTTGTTAATAGCATTAACTAAGTAACGGTTCTGCCATTACAGAATTGAATGTTTATGGCTTTGCCGTTAACAGAAGCATAACGGTTCTGTCATTTATGACTCTGCCGTTAACAGAAGGATAACGGTTCTGTCATTTATGGCTCTGCCGTTAATAGAAGCATAATGGCTATGCTATTATGGTTCTACCCGTTATGGTTCTGCTGTTACATAATTAAAGTTATAACGGTAGATTTATTTAGCCGTTATTTCTTGTCTCCGAAATGCCCCTACTGACCTTATATATAGGTGACCTCTCACTCTAGTAAAGTAAGAGAAGTTAGAGGAGTTAGAGGACAAAGATCTGCATATGCATTGTGTTTTGATAATGTTCGTGTTTGGCCAAGTTCGCCGAAAGTTATGGAGTGTTGTGCTTGCCTCTGTGGTTGTTTTACCGTTGTATCCTGGAAGATAGGCACCCACGAAACCTCAAAGCATATACGAGAAGGGGCGAATCTGTCTTAAGGAAACTGTGTTGACATGCCTCGGTATTTGTGTCAATTTCATTTTTTTAGATTGTTTAGTTATAATTTTGATTTTGGTGTTAGTTCGTATACTGTTCACAATGTTTATGCCTCTGCCAACTCATCGAACATGCTTATGCCATTCGAGAGTTTATGCATCTGCCAACTCAGTAGTGATGCCTCTATCAGTTCAGCGTTTGTGCCTCTGTCAACCTTGAACTGAAGTTTGTGCCAACAATCTGGTTTCAGAGATTTTGGTGTTTATGTCATTCATTTGAAGTGTATAATTCTCATACCAATGCCATCTTGAATTTTATATAACAAACTTAAGACAGAAGTCTTGGGTGTTTGTATTATCCTTTTGAAGTTTATAGTGGTTCTACTAATGCCATCTTGAGTTCTTTCCAACAGTTGTGTGCTTGTTTATGCTAATGCTTTGATGAGCTTTTGTGAATTGCATTGTGGCATAGTCTGGGGGGACTGGCGGCCTGGTCTAGGTTTAGGGTTTACTTACTGAGATTTATATCTCACCCTAGTGGGGGCTTAATATTTTTCAGGTCCCAGGCGATGAGACTACAAGTTTGTCGAGGTTGAGTATTCGAAGATGGAATTATAGGATATGGATTCACATTTTGTGATATTAGAGATTGTCCTTTAGATTTGTGGATTAGGGATTGAACTTTTGGTATTTGATTAATGTGACCTTGATGTACCATGTTCCTGTCCCAAGTCATCTTGATGTATATATAAAGTGGAGTTGTTTTCTCGCTTCCATAGTCTGAGTGGATAGTGATGTTTGAAGGCCGATGAATCATGGGCAGTAGTGAAATGGTAAGGCCTTGGTGGGATGTTCGCGGACCAAACGGGTTCGGGGCGTGACATCCCCGTTTAAGTGGTATCGGAGCAAGGTCAGCTCGATCCAATTTGATTGAGGTTTGGAGTGATAAGGAGTGATGTCTTGGGGACAATTAGATAGTGAGACCTATAGTATTAAGCGTTGATCATTGAATCTTGAGGATTATAGGCTTGAATTCTTGTTGTGTCTTCATGGTCATAGTGTTGATTTTGATCGATGATCTTGGGTGGCGATATTATTGAGGTTCATAAATAAGTAAGCGGAAATTTGGGAGTTTTAAGTGTGGATTTGAGATCATAATTGTGCTTGTGGTTAGAAGAGAATTGTTTATGAATGGAGAGTCAATTGGAGTATTTGATTGTGACCATGGTTTTGTCAATGATCCAACTTGAGGTGTGGCATCCCCCGTTTGTGAGATTCCTAATGAGCAAGGATATCCGAAAGGGATTAGAGAATTGACTTTAAGAACAAGAATTCGAGACCTTAATATATTGGATTAATAATGTGGCCATGAGGTGTCAAGGCGACATATGTGGAAGTGAGCTAGGAATTTATCAAGGAACTTGTTGATTTTGGATTGTCACGGCTCAAGTTATATTATAAGAAATTTAGCCGTGAACATTGAGGAATATTGTGAGCAAGAATTCGGAATTAAGAGACCAATATACCAACAAAGGAAATTGATGTGATGTCATGAGATGGATTAAGGAATTTCGTACTCATGGACTATGGTACATTGGTCGAGAATCAAAGTCCCAAGACTAAATTATTATCAAGTCAAGTTGATTGGAAAATTAGAAAATTATCTTGGGATTATTACATGGCCGTGTGCTTTGATGCATTTCATGGACGGAAATTCTGATTTACAGGACCTACTAGTCATTGAGGGAATTGATAAGAAATTAGAGGAATTAATTGGATTTATACCATGGCCGAGAATATGAGGAACGTTGCCACCATTGGTTTATACTTGGAGAGCAAGGAAATTTATTAATGGCCGATTGATCAAGGGCTCATAAGGATTAATATGAGCTTGGAAGTATAATTGATTTTCCCTTAAGATTGGAGGCCAAGAATTTTCGGACCAATGGAGGTAGGAACATGTGGCGAAGTCATGTGCATGAACGACTATTGGCCAAATGGTATTGGGAATTAGCAAGGAAAGATGGACAATCATTGGCTCAATGTTTAATCAAGATCTTGTGATGGATAACAAACCAATAAGGGTAGTGACAAGTGGCAATGCCATTCCTCATGCATGAAATGTGATTGGCTAAAACTACCTAGGGAACTAACAAAGGAATGTGATTCAATCATTAGTCCAAAATCACATCAAGGTCTTATCAATGATAATCGACCAATGGGGGTAATGCGATGAGCAACCTTGGGAATAAGCAAACCTTTGTATTGGATTTTTGACCACTTGGGGTAATGCCAAGTGGCGTAAGTTTGTAAGGGAAATCCTCATATCATGGGATGTAAGACAAGTGTCAAAATTAAGAGCTTCTAAAGACATGCAAGAGGACATTTGGATCATAACAATAGGAGCTTCATTGGCCCTTAATACAAAGTGGGTAACATGAAAAATGACCACGACACCCGAGAGCCCGCATTTTCGGGTTTCAGCGCGCATCGAAAGTAAAACGGCTCGTTCGAAGTCGTCCGGAGTCCAAATCAAGCTCTGTTTTTTCCCACGTGACCGTAAGATGATGAGGAATTTGAATATGAGGTTTAATTGCTAAAAAAGAAAGTGAGATTTTGTTAGTTTTTCTGAGACTATAACTGACGTGAAAATCTAACATGGTTAATAGACACCCAGGGAATTTTTGGACAGGGCCACACGTGATTCTCTACTACCTTGGTGTACATGGATGTGACCATGGATAGCTTGATCGCCGTTGAATTAAATTGGAGGATGTAGAGCTGTGAATGGATGGCTAGATGAAAAGAGCTTATGAGAATTAAAATACTCTTGGTTACAAGGTGCATCGCCCCTTAAACTTGGGCATTAAGAATTAGGACAAGTGTTGGCATTGTCTCCAAATGCATGAAAATCTATTGGCCGTTGGGGACCTAGGAATTGGTGTTAGAAGCAAGGCCATCTATTGGTCTAATGTCCCATCAAAGTCTACTCAAAATATTGAACCACTAGAAGACTAGACAAGTGGCGCCTATGACCTTGTTTGCATGAAATCTCATTGGAGAAACAATCTTGGGAATGAGCACTTTTGCATGTGACAAAGGACTAATGGGGGTAATGGCAAGTGGCGACATTCTCCTCCTTGCATGAAAATTCATTGGCTAACCATCCTAGGGAAAATGCAAGAAACATAATTGGTGGTTAATCTTGTCAAGCTCCATGACAATGATTTATCATCAATGGGGACTATACAAGTGGCGATTACACTCTTGATGCATGAAATTCTATTGGCCGGTGGAACTCTAAAGCAACCATTAGAAGCATCACAACGAGGGAATCACCATTGCACCACGCAATCAGTTGCCTCTGCAACTTAGCCAATTCGAATCAATTACCCAACCAAGCAAGCAGCAGTCAACACTCAGTGCCAAGTACGAAGCCTTATAGCCTTAAGCCTACCAAAGATGACGCCAGTCAATATGCCAATCACAAGCGCCATTTCACATGCCATGCATTCTATGCCTAACTCTAGCGAATTTCCTAAGGTCTTGCTTCCCAACACTCCTCGAATCATTACACCTTATTACTCCAGTCCTCACTCAGCTTGATCGAGTTGACCTCGCTCTGATACCAATTAAACGGTGATGTAACGCCCCGAGTCCCTCCTGGCGCACATCATCGCCTTACAACCAGTTCTTTCTGTTACTGTATTATACCCAGGATCTTTGGTATGCATGGTAGGCAATGAAACTTAAATGAACATACAGCAGCGTCATGCAAAACTCCTAGACAATTAAACACGAGAGGGTTTGAGGGAAGTAAGACACTTAATCAAGTCATAGCATGCCATACGATTCACATTACAACACAAACATAAACTGGGATACAACACTTGGGATCAGGGGAGATGGTTAGCCTAATCAAAAGAGACGACGGGCTAAGGGTCAGGTACTACTCAAAAGTGGAACTCTAAAAGTCATGGATGCCTGGGCTATCTAAGGGTCGAGCTCGCGGTCATCATCGGGATCCTCGCGGTGCACTGGGTCGTACTCCTCCAGTTCTTCCTCGTCTTCCACTTCCTCTTGTTCTTCTTCAAACTCTGGCTCTGGATCTGCCTCATCCTCAGGTTCAGGCTGATCATGGTAGATGGCCTCTCCGTCAGGGTTGTACTCCTCCTCCAAAGGCTCGTCCTCGGAATCGTCTAGCTCTGCCTCATCCTCCTCGGGCTCGGACTCGTCCGTCTCCATGGGATCTTCGGCATCAGAGGGCCCCACGATGTCGCCATCAATCTCGGGGTTCTGAGACAGTGCCGGCGGAAGGTTTGGATCAGGTGCGGTCTCGGAGTCAGTGAGCTCCCCATCAGCAGGGTGTACAATCGAAGGATCCTGCTCGCCAATGACATCACCCGGCACGTCAAAAGTCCTCAGCGGCCCAACCTCAAGGTCTCCATCACGGTAGAACCATGCTGCAAACTTGTCCGCCCTCCAATCTGCTAAGCCTATATCCATCCAGATGGTGCCATACTTCCTAATGTAAGCTTTCCCCTCTCCTACCGGGTACTCCGTGGAATACTACTCTATCCAGACGGGCACCCCAAAAATCGGCGGCGGTGGCATGATCAGGGTTTGGGGTCTGAAAATGGGGGTCCCACGACGGGGTGAGATATACTCAATAAGCTAGCCTAACCCTAAGCTAGACCCTTGGGACTTCCAGACACTTCCCAACACATGCAATGGCCAAACAATCAAACAGCAGGCAATGGCATATAATAGCTCATTTAGAAACATATTTAGTCGTGCAATTCACAAATTAGGCTAGGCAGGACTTGTACTTGGGCACTTAACATATCATCATTTAGCAGATAATCCACATGTACGATACAATCGAAACTCTCATGGCTTAGCCCGCGTAATAACGCATCAGGCTTAAGAGATCAAGGAACCCGCGTTTAACGCCTCAGGTTTCCAATGCCATTTCTCATGACCCGCGTTTAACGCCTCAGGTCCATCCCGCGTTTAACGCATCAGGATGCCTCACATACGTATACTTATAATTTCTTTCCATCGCCATAATTAATTCAATCATGCGCACTCTCATCAAGTTGGGCTCGATTCGACCCCTCAAGCTACCATCCCATATCATGGAAATACATCGTAAAAATTCAACAGCCAAGTCCATGGTAATGTCATGCGGTCGATAACACATCAATTGAGATAAATCAATACTTCGAGCATGGCCATTCGGCCAGGTTACACAGTCAATGGCACATAAATCAATTAAGGCCTAAAACCCGCCAATTAATCACACTAGACCCAAAATCGCTAACATAGGGCCACTTAGCTCAATTGAACTTCTTTCCATTCCCTCGATTAGAGTGCGATCCATAGGTTAAAAGTCGTTTACTAAATGTGCTCGCACGATTTCCCCAAAACCGAATACTCCTAAGCCTCAATTAGGATTCCATCAATTCAAATAGATATAATTCAAGCTCTAGCTAGTCCTAAGACATCATGGGGCATTCGGCACACCCTAGGACACTCATCAATTCATTCCATCCATGGTTCCTAACATTCAATCATCAAAACTCATCCATGAAAATTCGGATCACAATATGCAAATTCGGATCCCTAGAGGACCCCACCGAAACAGCCCCCTAAATGTTACAAAATCATCCCCAATTGGTCTTTCCATGCACTCAAGGTTCTAGCAAAAGGTTAGGGGAGCTTACCAAGTCCAAGAGCTAGGGCGAGCCGGCGGCAAATGGCGAGGGGAGGCGCGGCGCACGGCGGTCTGATCTGGTCCGCGGGGTCCTAGGCGGCAATCATCACAAACAAACCTTAATACTACTTTTACCACAAGCCTAAAGCCTCTTAATATGTCTACCTAAGCACTAAGAGCAACTTACCTCAAGATCAACAATGAACTCCCAAGAACAGCCCCCTCCTACTATCTCTCGGCTCGGTTCGGTCCCGGGGGTCTACGGGCGGCTCTCGGCTTCAACGGCGGCCTAGCTAGGTTCGAGAGGGAGGGGAGCGTCGCCTAGGTGGTGGTCGGAGGTGGCGGAGCGGCGGCGAAGAGGCGACCGGCCGCGGCTTGGCCGAGAGAGAGAAGGCGACGGGCGAGAGTGAGAGGGAAGGGAGAGCGACGAGAGAGTAGAGAGAGAGAGAAGTCGGCCGAATGAGGTGCAAGGGAGGGGAGTGTGTGATATGAAGAGAAGGATTTTTGGAGGGAAAAAGGGTAGTGGGGTGGTTCATGGGGTATGTGACAAGGAATAGTGCTTAGGAATGACAAGGTTAGTGGGGTAGGTTTAAGGGAAATTGTCCAATCAAGCTTGGTGTCATGCACTTCAATAATTCAAAGACCAAAAGACTCAAATGCCCTTGCATTTTCGGCTGAAGGCTTAGGGGGGCAAATGACCATTTTGCCCTTGCTTGGTTTAGGGAAAAAGTGCACTAAACTAGGGGTAAAAGGGTCCTACGGTACTTGGCGATCCGAATTTCGCTTTTCTAACCTATACGGGACAATTTCTAACCTTAATAACTCCTCGATGAAGCGACGTCCAAATTTACTCCAATGCGATCTTCGAATGTCCGGCCTCAAATCTCGAAATCCAAACCATGGCTAAATTCAGTCAATTGTCATTCCAGCGCGTCTCAGACTAATGGACGGCTCTTAGGAGTTACGCGTATCGACCCGCGACTTATGTCGCGTTTCAGAGTTACTCGAGCCACGGCGGCTTTGGTTGTCATGTAATCGCGAGGGTCAATCACTAGTCCCGAAGGTCACGACCGTTAGGAATCGATTTAGGTTAATTCGCAAATCATGCCATGGTCATACGGAATCACCCGTGACCAAATCGCATGACACTAGCAAATCGTTCTGAAACCATTCTTAGATCGACCCGTAGCGGTCCAGAATATTGCCTCGACGATCCTTATGGTCAAAGCGTCGACTCGTGGTTAAGTTCTTTGGTCCACGTACTTTAAATCCTAGACGGCCATTCCCCATTGGTTAGTCGACTCGAGAGTGATCAGTTCTGAGCGAGATTAACTGGAATACATCGATAGACATTCATTCACTGATAAGTTTCGAGATGGGGTCAGAATTCAGAATGTCACAACTCTTCCCCCCTTACAAAAATTTCGTCCTCGAAATTTACATTACAACCACCTACTCAAACAAATGGGGGTGCTGACGCCTCATCGCTTCCTCACTTTCCCAAATGGCTCCTTCAGTTCCATGGTGCTCCCAGATCACCTTTACTAATGGAATCGTCTTGTTCCTTAGGACTTGCTCCTTCCTGTCCTCGATCCTGATTGGTCTCTCCACATATGTTACCCGATCGTCCACTTCTATCACCTCGTGGTCCAGCACGTGAGTTGCGTCTGGTTCATACTTCCTCAGCTTCGACACGTGGAATACGTTGTGAACTTGTGATAAACTTGGCGGCAAGGTGAGTCTGTAGGCCAGAGTTCCAATCCGCTCCAGAATTTCGAAAGGGCCTACATACCTCGGACTCAACTTCCCTTTCTTCCCAAACCGAGATAGACCTCGCATTGGCGACACTTTCAAGAAAACATGGTCTCCTACTTGAAACTCCAAAGGTCTGCGCCGCTTGTCGGCGTAACTCTTTTGGCGACTCTACGCGGTTTTCAATCTTTCTCTTATGATTTTCACTGCCTCCACTGACTGTTCTACTAGCTCCGGGCCTGTTATGCTTCGTTCACCAACCTCGTCCCAGCATAAAGGTGTCCTGCAGGCTCTACCGTATAGTGCTTCGAACGGTGCCATTCCGATGCTCTGCTGGTAACTGTTGTTATAGGCAAACTCCACCAGGTGTAATTGATCTTCCCAACCTCCTTTAAAGTCCAATACGCAAGCTCTCAGCATGTCCTCAAGCGTCTGAATTGTCCTTTCTGATTGTCCGTCCGTCTGGGGGTGATAAGCGGTGCTGTACTGTAGTTTCGTTCCCAAAGCCTCTTGTAGGCTTTTCCAAAATGAAGCGGTAAACTTGGGGTCTCTGTCCGAAGTAATCGTCACTGGAACTCCATGAAGGCGAACTACGTACCTCATGTACAACTCTGCGTATCTATCCATCGCGAAATCTTTCCTTACTGCCAAGAAGTGTGCGGACTTAGTCAGTCTATCCACGATCACCCAAATCGAATCATGTCCTCTCTGACTCATCGGCAAACCCATGACGAAGTCCATGGTGATGTGCTCCCACTTCCACTCGGGGATTTCCAAAGGCTGTAACATCCCACCAGGCTTACAATGCTGAGCCTTAACTTGCTGGCACGTCAAACACTTCGCCACATGCTTAGCTACATCTACTTTCATTCCATTCCACCAGTAGTGTTGACGCAAGTTCTGATACATCTTCGTGCTACCCGGGTGAATACTATAGTTGCTCCTATGCGCTTCCGACAAGATCTTTTCTCTTAGCTCCTCGTCACTGGGTACGCACAAGCGTCCACGAAAATTCAGAATCCCATCTTCGGACACTTGAAAGTCGGGTTTCCTTTTTCCGGCATCCATTTCCAAGATCTTTTGGATGTCGGGGTCCGTAGATTGCAACGCTTTCACCTTCTCATGAATCTCTGGCTCAATCCTCAATGTCGCTAGAAGACAAGACAGCTGGCAAACTTCGAGCCTAAACTCCGAATCCCTTACCTTTTCCAACAAGGTCCATTCCTTAACCAACAAATGTGCGATGCTTGACTTCCGACTCAGCGCATCCGCAGCCTTATTTGCCTTTCCGGGGTGATAAAGAATATCACAATCATAGTCCTTGAGCAGTTCCATCCAGCGACGTTGTCTCATGTTTAACTCCTTTTGGGAAAACAAGTACTTCAAACTCTGGTGGTCCGTGTAAATCTGAAACCTTTCTCCGCACAAGTAGTGCCTCCAAATCTTCAAGGCGAAGATGATAGCTGCTAGTTCCAAATCATGCGTCGGGTAGTTCATCTCATGAGGTCTTAACTGTCTCGATGCATAAGCTACAACTCTTCCATGTTGCATCAAGACGCACCCTAATCCCTTCAGCAACGCATCGCTATAAATTTCGTAACCTCCAGGTCCAGAAGGGATGGTCAACACTGGTGCAGTCGTCAAACGATGCTTTAGTTCCTGAAAACTCCTCTCACATTTATCCGTCCATTCAAACCTCGTATCCTTCTTAGTCAGCCTTGTCAAAGGAGTAGCTATTTAGGAAAACTTTTCTACGAACCTGCGGTAATATCCTGCCAACTCTAGGAAGCTTCGAACCTCCGTTACTGACGTAGGTCTAGGCCAATTCGTTACTGCTTCAATCTTTGTCGGGTCTACAGAAATTCCATTTCCAGAGATGACATGTCCAAGGAATGCAACTTTGTTAAGCCAAAACTCGCACTTACTGAACTTGGCGTACAGCGAGTGTTCCCTCAACGTCCGTAGAACTCTACTCAATTGTTCCTCGTGCTCCTCAGGGCTCTTCGAGTAAATCAAAATGTCGTCGATGAAAACAATGACGAACTGATCCAAGTACTCCTTAAACACTCTATGCATCAATCCATGAAAGCAGCTGGGGCATTAGTCAATCCAAACGGCATGACTGTGAACTCGTAATGCCCATATCTTGTCCGAAAGGCGGTCTTCGGTACATCTTCCTTCTTAATCCTCAACTGATGATAACCCGTCCTTAGGTCTATCTTGGAGAACACAGAAGCTCCTTGTAGTTGATCAAACAAGTCGTCAATTCTTGGTAACGGGTACTTATTCTTGATAGTCACCTGGTTCAACTGCCGGTAATCAATGCATAACCGCAACGACCCATCCTTCTTTCGTACAAACAAGACTGGCGCTCCCCAAGGCGAAGCGCTTGGACGAATAAATCCTTTGTCCAGCAATTCTTGCATCTGAACCTTCAATTCCTTCAACTCTGACAAGGACATCCTATAGGGTGCCTTCGAGATTGGCTCTGTTCCCGGTGCTAATTCAATCACAAACTCTATTTCCCTTTCTGGAGGCAACCCTGGTAACTCTTGAGGAAAGACATCAGGGTAATCACGTACTACAGCTATGTCCTCTAGCTTTGGTTCCTCTACGGTCGGATCCACTACGGCTGCTAAGTAAGCTTGACATCCTTCGTCCAATAGCCTAGTCACCTCAAGTGACGAAATCAAAGGGATGGAGGTTCCTCCTCGACTTCCCACGAACTCAAATCTAGGGCGATCATTAGGATGGAAATGAATCACCCTGCTACCACAATCAACGACAGCTCTTTGCCTACTTAACCAATCCATTCCGATAATCATGTCAAAGTCAAACATAGGCAGCACAGCTAAATCTATTCGTTCCTCACTACCCCCAATGACTATCTTACAATCTGAACAACCTAAAGAAACCAGCACTTTATCCTTTAAAGGGGTGGTAACATGCAATATCACTTCCAGTGGTTTCAATTCAATTCCGACCAAATCAACAAACTGAGCAGATATAAACGAATGCGATGCTCCAGGGTCAAACAAGGCATAGGCAGCATGATCACATAAAGTAATCGTACCTGTGACCACGCCAGGCGCGTTCTCCGCCTCCCTACGCGCCACAGCATAAACCCTTCCTTGAGCTGGCGGCCTATTGGCATTGTTCTGCGGAGCTCCCGCCTGCGGTCCCGCTGGTGGCCGGTTCCCTTGAGTCTGAGCTCCTGGTGCCTGACTCGGGCAGTTCCTTATCTGATGGCCCAACTGGCCACACTTGAAGCAAGCGCCCGTCCTGCTCGGGCAAGGTCCGTTCCCATGCTTCCGTCCACACAAACGGCAGTTCCAACTCGGCCGGGGAGCAGGCTTGCTAATGTTCCTTCTGATCGGAGGGACGAAACGTCGGTTGCTCACCATTGGCCTTTTGCCGAACTGGCGGTTATCCCTCACGGGAGTGAACCGCGATCCGGATGCTACTCCTCTTTCTCTCATGTCCCTTTTCACCAACTGACCTCTTTCATAGATGGCGTCATAGCCCTGTAATTCCAACAGCACCAACTGGCTGCGAAGGTCAGGTCTCAATCCATCTCTGAACCTTCTCGCCCTATCCTCAGGGTTTTCGACCATTCTAGGGGCATACTTAGACAGTCTTGCGAATTCGGCCTCGTACTGATCGATGGTCATCTGATTCTGTCGAAGATTCTAAAATTCAATCATCTTCTGTTCTCGAGCCGCTCTGGAGAAATACTTGGCAGTAAACACTTCAGAGAAGACAGTCCAGTTGGGTTCTATGCCTTCTGGGAAGATTCTTCCCTTGGTGGCCTTCCACCAATCATTCGCCGTACCTCGTAGCTGGTATACAGCTAGGACTACCTTCTCAGCCTCAGTACAACCCAACGCCTCAAAGGCCTTTTCCAATTCTTCAATCCAAGCAGGGGCAGTTCCAGGGTCCCCTGTACCATCGAACTTTGGTGGCTTCAGCTTCATAAAGTGTTCCATCAGCTGGCCCATCCCTCGATTTCCTTGTCCATGGGCGTTGCCACCATCATTACCATAACCGTTGTTCCCGTTATTCCCGTTTTCTAGGTTGGCGGCAGCGACTGCAGCTTCAGTAGCCTGGGCAACGGCAGCAGCTCTTTCCTGGGCCTACCTGCCCATTAAGTTCCCAATCTCTTCCAAGATCCTCATAACTCCGTCATACCTAGGATCTTCTACCGGTTGCGGCCTAGAGCTAGACGCTCCTCCCGTACCTCTGGTCCGGTTACTCATCTCGCTAAGTTTCACAACACCTGAGCCACTATAATTCCATTTGGGAATTAGAGACCTAAGTCATCTACTTAAGTCGAACAAGGCTACGCTATACTCATAGCAGCAATCATAGTTAAAGCAACCATTAGAAGCATCACAACGAGGGAATCACCATTGCACCACGCAATCAGTTGCCTCTGCAACTTAGCCAATTCGAATCAATTACCCAACCAAGCAAGCAGCAGTCAACACTCAGTGCCAAGTACGAAGCCTTATAGCCTTAAGCCTACCAAAGATGACGCCAGTCAATATGCCAATCACAAGCGCCATTTCACATGCCATGCATTCTATGCCTAACTCTAGCGAATTTCCTAAGGTCTTGCTTCCCAACACTCCTCGAATCATTACACCTTATTACTCCAGTCCTCACTCAGCTTGATCGAGTTGACCTCGCTCTGATACCAATTAAACGGTGATGTAACGCCCCGAGTCCCTCCTGGCGCACATCATCGCCTTACAACCAGTTCTTTCTGTTACTGTATTATACCCAGGATCTTTGGTATGCATGGTAGGCAATGAAACTTAAATGAACATACATCAGCGTCATGCAAAACTCCTAGACAATTAAACACGAGAGGGTTTGAGGGAAGTAAGACACTTAATCAGGTCATAGCATGCCATACGATTCACATTACAACACAAACATAAACTGGGATACAACACTTGGGATCAGGGGAGATGGCTAGCCTAATCAAAAGAGACGACGGGCTAAGGGTCAGGTACTACTCAAAAGTGGAACTCTAAAAGTCATGGATGCCTGGGCTATCTAAGGGTCGAGCTCGCGGTCATCATCGGGATCCTCGCGGTGCACTGGGTCGTACTCCTCCAGTTCTTCCTCGTCTTCCACTTCCTCTTGTTCTTCTTCAAACTTTGGCTCTGGCTCTGCCTCATCCTCGGGTTCAGGCTGATCATGGTAGATGGCCTCTCTGTCAGGGTTGTACTCCTCCTCCAAAGGCTCGTCCTCGGAATCGTCTAGCTCTGCCTCATCCTCCTCGGGCTCGGACTCGTCTGTCTCCATGGGATCTTCGGCATCAGAGGGCCCCACGATGTCGCCATCAATCTCGGGGTTCTGAGACGGTGCCGGCGGAAGGTCTGGATCAGGTGCGGTCTCGGAGTCAGTGAGCTCCCCATCAGCAGGGTGTACAATCGAAGGATCCTGCTCGCCAATGACATCCCCCGGCACGTCAAAAGTCCTCAGCGGCCCAACCTCAAGGTCTCCATCACGGTAGAACCATGCTGCAAACTTGTCCGCCCTCCAATCTGCTAAGCCTATATCCATCCAGATGGTGCCATACTTCCTAATGTAAGCTTTCCCCTCTCCCACCGGGTACTCCGTGGAATACTGCTCTATCCAGACGGGCACCCCAAAAATCGGCGGCGGTGGCATGATCAGGGTTTGGGGTCTGAAAATGGGGGTCCCACGACGGAGTGAGATATACTCAATAAGCTAGCCTAACCCTAAGCTAGACCCTTGGGACTTCCAGACACTTCCCAACACATGCAATGGCCAAACAATCAAACAGCAGGCAATGGCATATAATAGCTCATTTAGAAACATATTTAGTCGTGCAATTCACAAATTAGGCTAGGCAGGACTTGTACTTGGGCACTTAACATATCATCATTTAGCAGATAATCCACATGTACGATACAATCGAAACTCTCATGGCTTAGCCCGCGTAATAACGCATCAGGCTTAAGAGATCAAGGAACCCGCGTTTAACGCCTCAGGTTTCCAATGCCATTTCTCATGACCCGCGTTTAACGCCTCAGGTCCATCCCGCGTTTAACGCATCAGGATGCCTCACATACGTATACTTATAATTTCTTTCCATCGCCATAATTAATTCAATCATGCGCACTCTCATCAAGTTGGGCTCGATTCGACCCCTCAAGCTACCATCCCATATCATGGAAATACATCGTAAAAATTCAACAGCCAAGTCCATGGTAATGTCATGCGGTCGATAACACATCAATTGAGATAAATCAATACTTCGAGCATGGCCATTCGGCCAGGTTACACAGTCAATGGCACATAAATCAATTAAGGCCTAAAACCCGCCAATTAATCACACTAGACCCAAAATCGCTAACATAGGGCCACTTAGCTCAATTGAACTTCTTGCCATTCCCTCGATTAGAGTGCGATCCATAGGTTAAAAGTCGTTTACTAAACGTGCTCGCACGATTTCCCCAAAACCGAATACTCCTAAGCCTCAATTAGGATTCCATCAATTCAAATAGATATAATTCAAGCTCTAGCTAGTCCTAAGACATCATGGGGCATTCGGCCCACCCTAGGACACTCATCAATTCATTCCATCCATGGTTCCTAACATTCAATCATCAAAACTCATCCATGAAAATTCGGATCACAATATGCAAATTCGGATCCCTAGAGGACCCCACCGAAACAGCCCCCTAAATGTTACAAAATCATCCCCAATTGGTCTTTCCATGCACTCAAGGTTCTAGCAAAAGGTTAGGGGAGCTTACCAAGTCCAAGAGCTAGGGCGAGCCGGCGGCAAATGGCGAGGGGAGGCGCGGCGCACGGCGGTCTGATCTGGTCCGCGGGGTCCTAGGCGCAAATCATCACAAACAAACCTTAATACTACTTTTACCACGAGCCTAAAGCCTTTTAATATGTCTACCTAAGCACTAAGAGCAACTTACCTCAAGATCAACAATGAACTCCCAAGAACAGCCCCCTCCTACTATCTCTCGGCTCGGTTGAGTCCCGGGGGTCTACGGGCGGCTCTCGGCTTCAACGGCGGCCTAGCTAGGTTCGAGAGGGAGGGGAGCGTCGCCTAGGTGGTGGTCGGAGGTGGCGGAGCGGCGGCGAAGAGGCGACCGGCCGCGGCTTGGCCGAGAGAGAGAAGGCGACGGGCGAGAGTGAGAGGGAAGGGAGAGCGACGAGAGAGTAGAGAGAGAGAGAAGTCGGCCGAATGAGGTGCAAGGGAGGGGAGTGTGTGATATGAAGAGAAGGATTTTTGGAGGGAAAAAGGGTAGTGGGGTGGTTCATGGGGTATGTGACAAGGAATAGTGCTTAGGAATGACAAGGTTAGTGGGGTAGGTTTAAGGGAAATTGTCCAATCAAGCTTGGTGTCATGCACTTCAATAATTCAAAGACCAAAAGACTCAAATGCCCTTGCATTTTCGGCTGAAGGCTTAGGGGGGCAAATGACCATTTTGCCCTTGCTTGGTTTAGGGAAAAAGTGCACTAAACTAGGGGTAAAAGGGTCCTACGGTACTTGGCGATCCGAATTTCGCTTTTCTAACCTATACGGGACAATTTCTAACCTTAATAACCCCTCGATGAAGCGACGTCCAAATTTACTCCAATGCGATCTCCGAATGTCCGGCCTCAAATCTCGAAATCCAAACC
Source organism: Rhodomyrtus psidioides (assembly GCA_021437785.1). Lineage (NCBI taxonomy): Eukaryota > Viridiplantae > Streptophyta > Magnoliopsida > Myrtales > Myrtaceae > Rhodomyrtus > Rhodomyrtus psidioides. Next base: position 2,370,199 of record JAILYB010000055.1, read on the forward strand.
ATGGCTAAATTCAGTCAATTGTCATTCCAGCGCGTCTCAGACTAACGGGCGGCTCTTAGGAGTTACGCGTATCGACCCGCGACTTATGTCGCGTTTAAGAGTTACTCGAGCCACGGCGGCTTTGGTTGTCATGTAATCGCGAGGGTCAATCACTTGTCCCGAAGGTCACGACCGTTAGGAATCGATTTAGGTTAATTCGCAAATCATGCCCTGGTCATACGGAATCACCCGTGAACCAATCGCATGACACTAGCAAATCGTTCTAAAACCATTCTTAGATCGACCCGTAGCGGTCCAGAATATTGCCTCGACGATCCTTATGGTCAAAGCGTCGACTCGTGGTTAAGTTCTTTGGTCCACGTACTTTAAATCCTAGACGGCAATTCCCCATTGGTTAGTCGACTCGAGAGTGATCAGTTCTGAGCGAGATTAACTGGAATCATCGATAGACATTCATTCACTGATAAGTTTCGAGATGGGGTCAGAATTCAGAATGTCACAACATTGACATTGGTATGTTGGCTTCGCGATTGAGTTATCGCCTGCAAGAATTGAGATTGTGAATCATGACATACATGGCCAAGCATACATTATACATGGAATGATATTGATGAGATCTGTGAAGATATTTACTCTTCAGTGCACTGAATTGAGTTGACGCCCCTGAGCTGTGTGCGGGGATTTATTCGTACTTGACGACCCTGTGCTGTGTGCTGGGTAGAGTTGTACCACGCGTCGTGACGCCCCTGGGCTGTGTGCTGGGATATGTACTTACTTGACGATCCTGAGCTGTGTGCGGGGGAGAGTTGTACCATGCGTCGTGGATGCCCTGGAGTAGGGGTCGCAAGTCAATTGACTTGGCGATGGTGAGATGATTGAAGAGCACGTCATTCCATATTGCATTGGCATTCTCATTACTTTATATTATTGATGCCTGATGATTTGAATTGATGTTGTTACATACTCTTGATGCCTTGATTATATAGTTGTCTTTTTAGTTGGTTTTAGGGAGTCTTAGGACCCCTATGGTGGGGTTGAATGTTTTTCTTGCTAGCCGTCACGCTAACCCACGTTGTGGGAACATTTTTCAGATTGGGAGATTTGACAACTAGGCTTTGAGTATCGGAGCTGGAGGCTAGGAGGTACCTGGGATGCCACATGAGGTATATGAGTTATAAGTAGTATTTGGATTGAAGATCAGTTGTGATCGAATGCATATGGATGTAACTTGAATAGCGAATAGACTTGAGGTATATGATGGAATATAGGCGATTGATTCTTGTGATGTGACGGTCATTGGTGGAATTATAAACCTTCGATGGATAAGAATTGATCTGAAGGCGCTTGTGGTATGACCAATAGTGAGAACAAACATGATGTGTACGTGTTTGTGGCATTAAAATGAAAGTTGATGTGGGTGCATGTATGAGCTTATCGCTATCAGACTTAATAAACTGTCGCTTAGTATGGGGCGAGTTGATGGGATACCTATAAACCATAATAAAGCATGTTATGAGGCGTGTGGAACGGGGCTTCCTCCGTAGATGTATGACTTGGGACAACCTGTAACAACCAGGTCTGATGAGGGTGGGGAGTGATCGCTGGGATAGAGAGGTCTGGACAAGGGGCGGCTTCTGACAGGCTTCTAAGATAGCGAGGAGGCAGGAATGACCCAAGTCATAAATTGAAAGGGAAAGTCTAGGTATCAGGTTGAGTCTGATTGTGGTTAAGAGATGTATGGCACTAGAGTGATTCTCGAAGTGAATTTTTGAAAGTGGCATGGCATTTGTAATGACGCTTGTGACAGGCTTGGCTGAGAGCCCTGTATTTGGCAGTGAGTGCCGTTTGAAAAAGAAAATTGATGTTGTGATTGGCCTAGTTGGCATATGTTGTAATTGGCATCATGTAATTGTTGTGGCCGAAGTCTAACTGAGAGATTAGATGGCACGCGGGGTTTATACCCATTGAACTGATGCTTGTTGAGATTGAGATAGCATGTTGTGTTTATGCTAGAGTGGCGGATGCCCTTGGATTTATGGCATGAACGATTGAAATGGCACTTTGAGTACTTGCTTGACAATGGCTTAGTTGAGTTTTTGCCTAGTGAGGCTTGCCTAGTAAATGGCTGTTGATTGAAATTTGCCTCGTGGAGGCTTGCTTGTTATGTGGTTGCTGCTTAAGGAGGATTTGGAATCCTTGGATGGTGAACAACTAGTTGAGAGTAATGGGAACCACTGGATGGTTGATGGTGAACGATGATGAGATGAGCAGCCTGAGACTACTAGACTTGAGTAGATGACTTGAGTCTTCGATTTCTGGAGGGAATCATGATGGGTCAAGTGACATGAGAATCTAATGACGTTGAATGACCAAAGTATGGTCGCAGAAGAGCATTGCGCTCGAGTATACATGATATGGGAGATCCGAGAACTGAGAAGGATCATGAGAATTGAGTAAAGAAGAGAGATTAGAGTATGAGTACCAAAAGAGAATATGGCTCGGTTTTGTTAATCGTGCGGACCCAAGTGTAATAAGGGGTCATGAGAATTCTATGTGGAAATGAAGAAATTTGATGGGTAGGCAAGCTCGAGAAAAAACTACCCTTGTACTCAAGTCGCTGAGACGACTAATGCTGATGAGCTAAATGATGAAAGTTACGAGAAATGTGACTTTGAGATTACTTATTTCCAAAGTGGAAACGTGGATATGAACCACGAGAATTTTGAAAAGCTTGTGAAGCCATGTGTAAGGTTGAGATTGACTGAGTTTGATGAAGAGATGGGAGTTGAAACTGCCTTCTTATAAATTAAGGGTTTTGTGAGAAGACCTTAGATATTTTGGGTGCACTAAAGAAAGAAAGTGACCTTGGCAGTTATTAGCCTTAAGAGGCTGTTGATGATTGGTGAAGTGTCACCAAGGGAAGAGTTTTCTTGAGGGCATGGTATCTGTATAGATCGCCTTCATTGAGTCGTTTAATGGAAGTATCTTCTTGGGATTGCTTGAGAACAATAGTTGTGTGGATCCTAATAATCTTGTAAGGATCTGAGAACGATCGACCAGTGTGAGATAGAGTTCTCAAGGTGATCTAAGTGTGCCAAGGGTGGTCAAAGACCCTTTGAGTGAGATGTGAGGTTTTCGAGTGCAAAGAAATTTGAAAGCCTTATGGCTAGTGATTATTCCTGACTTTGAGGAATGGTAATGGGACTCAGTAAGAGAAATGAATGATCGGAAGACATGTGAATAAGAGAACTCATGCTCATAGATTACGAGCAAAGAGATGTTCATTATGGAACATGGAACGTGCTTGCGAGAAACGGTTTTTACCTTGGCGGGAGTCTCGTAATGAGAGACTGGCATATCGTTCCTTCCGTTGTGGGGAAAGTTGAGAAAAGAGTTATGTCAGTTGTCTGACGTTGATGATTCTATGAGATCGATTAAGGTTGAATCGAGACCACTAGAAGTGGTATTGGGTGTTGTCAGCCCTAAAGAGTAGGGTGTCGCTTTTAAAGGGGCGATTGGACCATGAGATGGTCATTAAGGGAAAGGACAGTGAATGGACTTGATAGTCCTGATTGTTCGAAATTCTAATGAATGATTGGGTAAACGAAAACAGCGCTTATAGAGTAATTACAAAGTGACTCGAGGTAGTTGAATTGAGTAATCGATACGAGAAATTTGTGGAGACCGAGGGAGAACCTCGACTCTTTGGAATCTTGTCACTTGAGGTGACTGAGTCGCTAGAGGAGAATGTGAGGCATAGGGATATTTGAATCCTGGAATGAAGGTATGGCCGTTGATATAGATTCCAAGATTGACGTCCTATGGAATAAGAAGGACAAGGTGGAATCGAAGTGGTAGAATGCCATTGAGGTGTATAGTATCCTTTAAAGGGTAAGAGACCCTAGTGTGAAAGGAAGAGAAAATCCAAAATGTCTTGATATTGAGATTGAGAGTCTAGATTGAGAAAGAAGACGCATAACTTGAATGATTTCTGGAAGTAAAGTCTAAGGAACTGTCCTATAGACAATGTTGAATTCCAGGATAATTTCGATGCTCGGTTGAATGAATGAAATTGAGACACGGTAGCGTTATCTGGTTGTAAAACCAAGAGGCCAAGGTACTAATGCTTCTTGAGGAAAGAGTGACAAAAAATGAACAAAATGTTGTTCGGTCCTAGAGGAGACCCGTGACAACAGAGAGCCAAGGTTTGAGCTCTCAAGTGAAAAGTGTGAGAAATGGTTTGAAAAATTCGACATGTGGTAGAAAGAAGTTGATAATAGTTGAATTAAGTGCCCAAGGAATGATTGAGTTGATTATTACCATCTTGAGAGATGATGATTGGACTCATTTAAGGAGTCATGAGAAACATGAACAACTTTTGAGAGTATCGTATGGACTCTAAAGAGATGCTCGTTGTATTCTAATTGTGAAAAGCATGAACCATGTGCCTGATGAGATAAGATTCCTTAGTCGTGAAATTATGAGAAATGAAATCCATGTGGAGCCTTTGAAGATGGGAATGAGGGATGAATCTACTGAGTCGATATGAGTTGCTAGAAGTTGAAATTTCCTGAGTTTGATGGATTGTTATAAAAGGAACGTAGGAAGATTCCTCACAAGAATTGTTCCATTGATGAAGTGGACTAAGAATGGGATGTAACCCGAATGGGTGAATGAACGCGCTGAGTCTTTGAAGGCTTGAGTCAAGTTGACGATTATACTGTTAATAGTGTTTTTGTATGGAATCAAAAGAGTGGAGAGGATCACAATGATGTGAGGTGGAAAGGAAATTTGAGGCATAGCAAGGCAGATTAAAGTGGGTTGTGTGAATGCGCCTTGACAATAAGACCTTATGAGTTGGAATGCTTGGCGCATGACTGAAGTTGGTTTGTGAATGTCCTTGCGATAGAGTTGAGAAACATTGTTTGGGTGGAAGAAGACTTTGAGTCTTTATCTACCACGAGAGAATAAGGTAGTACGAAGAGATTCCCGAGGGGAATTGAACAAGTGGCAACGCAGATGTATGAAATTGTTATGAATATAGGAGCGTTGCTTGTGTAAAGAGAGACCTCGCAAGTTATGTGAACTATAAGAGGCTGAGAATTGAGCATTGTGTAATTGGTGATGGAGGGACAGATCTTCCCTCGAGAAACAAGAGATTCAACTTCTAAATTGGAAGTTTGCCAATTGACTAATCGACGGCTACTAGAAGCACCTAGCCTAAAAGCCAGAAAGGAATTGAGGTATTGCCATGATCGAACCCTAATACTTAAGGGGTTATAGGAATGAATAGAACCCTTGAGGTTCCAAGGAAGAAAGTATAAGTCTAGTATTGAAGGGGAACTTAAAGAGATGACCTCATCAGAAGTTCAAAAGGAGAATTATGGTGTCCCTTGGGATGGCACAAGGATGTGCCAAGATTTTTCCTTAATCCTATCGGTGATATAGACTGAGAGTTGAATTAGTCTATCATGTGGTCGTGCATTAGACATGCCAATAAGAGAACGGGACATGACCACGAAGGTTGATGGATTATTTTGATCCAAGGGAATTTTTGAATGGAATCAAGAACGGATTACTACGGAAGTAATCGTGGAAGTGTTTAAGAAATCGAGAGGACTATGGCTCGATTTGGATAATGGAGGGCAAGTTGATTAAGCCCTTGAATCTCCATTGGTACAAACAGACGTTTGAAGAGAATGATCCGCCTGATGGCATGGGCACTAAGGAGTGCATTTTGACGATGATTTAATAATAATGATGCTAGGCGAATGGAAGAGGTTATTTGAAAGAGTGAGGTAGCGGTAAGGCGTCGATGCCCAAGAGATTGAGTGGATAAGAAGATGGCAAATTTCAAGGACGAAATTTCTTTAAGGGGGGAAGAATTGCGACATTCTGGATTTCCGACCCCTCGAGGCTTGAAATAGGGAATGGAAGCATGAATTGGTAATTGGAAATAAAGAATTTCAAAATTGGGAAAGGAATTGACTTCACCTCGCCAATGGTCATTCGAAAGGAGAAAAATGAAGTTTCGGACGAAAAGTGGCAAATGACCATTTTGCCCCTCAACTTCATACCTTTGCCTTAAGAAAGTCGGAAGGGCAAAATAGTCAATCTACCTTTCCGTAGAGGCTGCTGCAAAATCTTGAGGGACAAGTCAAGGAAGTCAAGGTCTTCTAGAAGCCTTGCCATGTGTCATCTTTTGGTTGAACCAAGCATTAAATGGCATTAATTTCCTTACCCAAAAAAAATGGCATTAATTGAAATCTTGACAATTGGCACCAATTATTTGAGGGATGTCCCTCTTGCAGCAGAAAATTCGTACACCCCATTCCTCCCCCACCATTTCCTTCAATTTTCCTGTACAATTCCTCCATAGCCACTCTGCTCGCCGGACAGATTCTGTGCCTCCTGTTCGGTCAGCTCGAGCGGCCCTTCCCGGTGGCCATTTGAGGTGTTTCGGCCACGACAGGTTAGTTCAATATGTCCTTGACTTTTTTCCGTTGGTTTCATGATTTTTGGAGGTCTGGTTAATTTATGGTGATTTTTGGAAGAAAACCGGACAGATTCTGAGCTAGCTGAGGAGAAGTGTTGGTTCTAGCTCTTAGAAATTCCAAATGACCTCAAATTTTTTAGGAGAGCTTCATAACATCTAGTACTATGTTCAGATGATCTATGGCTACAAATAGATGGTTTTAAAATGAGTTTTCATGGCTGATTGTGGTTGGTTAAAATCGGACAGATTCTGATCGTGGAAGGACCGTGAGGAAACTGGGTTGCTCAAAGCTTTGTGGTGTGATTTTGCTCAAAACCTTTTCGGTGAGACCCCTAAACTTGATGTTTGATGTATTGGCAAGTTGGTTTTGAGAGGAATTTGGGTTAAGAGGTGATTAAGGAACTGTTTGAAGTGAAAAAGTGGGACGCCGTCCAATCTGCCCCCAGTGCGCACTGATTTTGAATTGAGTCGTTCTAAGTCGTCCGGTATCCAAATTGAGCTCCATTTTCGCCCACGCGTTCGTAAGATCTTGAAGTTTAAGACCCTGCTACTTTTTTTTAAAACGGTCAGCAGAAAAATTGCAATTTTTGAGAGAATGAACCTGGTTGTGGGGCTACGAAAAGGGCAGATTTTGGTGGAATGAAATTGTGAGGACTCACCTTGATAGAATGACATTGGCATGCTTAGGGGCATTGAATAAACATTATGAATACTTGAGAATGAGGTGTTATCGGTGTTGTTAAGGAATTGGCGCGATGGGATTGAGAAATAATCGAGTTTCGATGTGGTTTTCCCAGGCACGCCGTGAGAGCCATGTTTGGCCGTGAGTTTACTGAGCTAGCTAGCTCATTGGGATGGAATATGCTAACTTTCTTAATGAGGTAAGTGTCCCTTAAACCTTTACTCGAACGTTAGGACACTACTGGATAGATTGGTTGGATGATTGGATTGCTTGCTGAAGCCGATAGCTTGAATTGCTTAATTGGTCGATTGAAATAGCAAAGAAAACTAATTGTGAGATTGATTGCCTTGTGATATAGTGCGGCTATTGAGCCCTGTATTCGTATAAATTGGCCGTGTACCCTATTATTATTATTAAATTGGCCGTGGGCCCTATTATTGTTATTGAATTGGTCGTGGGCCCTATTATTGCTACTGAATTGGCCGTGGGCCCTGTCATTGCTATTGAATTGGCCGTGGGCCCTGAGAACTTACATCACGGCCGTGGGCCCTGGCGATGCTTGAGTGAGTTGAAATTTCATCGCGGCCATGGGCCCTAGCGATGACTGAATGACTCGTGAACTACATCGTGGCCGTGGGCCCTGGCGATGATTGAAAACTATATTGCGGCTTGTAGTCCTGGCGATGACATCGCGGCCGTGGGCCCTGGCGATGATTTCGCTTGGAACCCTATGAAATTATATCGTGGCTTGGAGCCTGGCGATACATCGCGGCCGTGGGCCCTGGCGATGACTAAATGGTTTGTCACAGTGATGACTTATGAAGTTGTGTGCTTGTTTATGCTAATGCCTTGATGAGCTTTTGTGAATTGCATTGTGGTATAGTCTGGGGGGACTGGCGGCCTGGTCTAGGTTTAGGGTTTACTTACTGAGATTTATATCTCACCCTAGTGGGGGCTTAACATTTTTCAGGTCCCAAGCGATGAGACGACAAGTTTGTCGAGGTTGAGTATTCGAAGATGGAATTACATGATATGGATTCGCATTTTGTGACATTAGAGATTGTCCTTTTGATTTGTGGATTAGGAATTGAACTTTTGGTATTTGATTAATGTGACCTTGATGTACCATATTCCTGTCCCAAGTCATCTTGATGTATATATAAAGTGGAGTTATTTTCTCGCTTACATAGTCTGAGTGGGTAGTGATGTTTGAAGGCCGATGAATCCTGGGAAGCAATGAAATGGTAAGGTTTTCGTGGGATGTTCGCGGACCAAACGGGTTCGGGGCGTGACAAGCCTAGTTTAGGGTTAGGTTCAACTTACTGAGATTATATATCTCACCCCGTCGTGGGACCAATATTTTCAGGTCTCAGACGCAAGAAACACGGGCTCGCCATGGATTGGCATAATGGAAGCAGTCATTGGAGGAAATGAAGATTTTATTTGATTGAGACCTTAGAGACTGTCTATGGTTTGGAGTTCAAATGGTACTTGACTTTGGCATTAATGAGAAGTGTGCCCCTTTCTTTGTCCTAAGTCATCCTGTGTTATTTTTATGTATGGAGTTGTTCTTGCTTTCGCTTACATGCTTCATATAGGTCTGTAAGTTTTGGCCGTTGGTTCTTGGGAGATCATCAAAGATGACGGTCAAGGTGGGATGCTCGCGTGCCGCTGGGCTCGGGGCGTGACATCCTTGTTTAAGTGGTATCAGAGCAAGGTCAGCTCGATCCAATGTGATTGAGGTTTGGAGTGATAAGGAGTGATGACTTGGGGACAATTAGATAGCGAGACCTTTAGGATTGAGCATTGATCACTAAATCTTGAGGATTATAGTCTTGAACTTGTGTACGCTTTAATGGTTCTAGCATTGATTTTGATTGGTGATTTTGGGTGGTGATATTATGGAGGTTCACAAGGAAGCAAGCAGAAATTGAGAAGCCATGCGCATGGATTTAAGGTTGAGAATGTTCTTAAGGTTAATAGAGGATTGCTTATGAGTAAAAGGGTTGATTGGATTTTGTGATCGTGATTGTGATTACCCACGACTGAACTTGAGGTATATGGCTGGACATAAGTAATTGATATGTGATATGGTCATTTTGTGGAATTAGAAACTTCCATGGACAGGGATTGATCTGAGAACAAATGTGATATGGCGAGTATTGAGGACAATCATTCAGTGCGTGTGTTTATGGCATTAAAATGAAAGTTGAGGAAGGTGAATGCATGAGCTTATCATTATTAGACTTGATAAACTGTCGCTTGGTATGGAACGAACTGACGGGATACCTACAAACCGTAATGAAGCATGTTATGGGACGTGTGGAATGAGACTCTCTTCGTAGATGTATGCCTTGGGACAACCCGCAACGACTAGGTCTGACGAGGGCGGGGAGTATACGTCGGGACATAGAGATTCGGACAAGGAGCGGCTCCTGGCAGGCTTCTAAGATAGAAAGGAGGCAAGAATGACCCAAGTCATAAATTGAAAGAGAGAGTCTAGGTATCGGGTTGAGTCTGATTTTGGCTAAGAGATGTATTACACTAAAGTGGCCCTCAAGGTGAATTTTCAAAATTGCATGGCATTCGTAATGGCATATGTGATAGGCATGGTTAGGAGCTTCGTACATGGCAGTTGGTGTTGTTTGGAAAAGAAAATTGACATGTGTGTTTGGCATGTATGGCGAGTTTTGGTACTGAATGTCGTTTGACTGGTATCTTGTGAAATTGAGATAGCCTGTTGACTTATTGCTAAGTCGCAGATACGTCTAGACTTATGATACGAGCACTTGAACCAATGAGTTGTGATTCGAGAGTTTGCCTAATAGATGGCGACTAGTTGAGGAATTGCCTAGTTGAGGCTGGCTTGATGAGTGGATACTGGTGAAGGATGATTTGAAATCCCTGAATGATTGGAGATTGATTGAGAATTTGCTTAGAACCACTGGATGGTAGATTGCTTGTGATAGATGATAAGATGAGCAGCCTAAGACTACTAGACCTGGATGAAAGACTTAAGTCTTTAATTCTTGGAGGGAATTATAGTGACTCGAATGTCACGAGGACCTAGTAAGGTTAGGCCGAAGGAGTAAAGGCATTTAAGGAGCATTTGGCTCGAGTTTGTGAATTGTATGAGATCCAAGGGCTAATGGCGTCATGAAAACCTTGAATGAAAATAGGAATCTAAAAGGTGTGAGTAGACTCAAGAAGGAGCTGTCATTGTTGCCCAAGTCACTGAGGTGGCTGATGCTAATATTGATGAATTAAGTGATGGAAGTCATGAGAAAGGTGACTTTGAGACTATTCGTTCTTAAATGGGAAATGTGGAAAAGAACCACAAGAGCTTTGAATAACTTGTGAAGTGAATCATGAGGTTGAGATCGACTGAGGTTCGATGGAAAAGATGATCCCGAAACTTCCTTCCGCTGGATTGACAACTTGGAAAGGAAACCTTAGAGGTTTTGGGTACACTGAAGAAAGACAGTGACCCTGACAGTTCATAGCCTTAAAAAGCTATTGATGATTGGTGAAAGGTCACCGAAGGAAGAAGTTTTCTTTGAAGGCATGGTATCTGTCTAGATCGACTTCGCTGAGTTGTTCAATGGAAGTACCTTCCTAAGATTGCTCGAGAACAAAGGCTACCCGAATTCTGATGATTCTGTGAGAATCTGAGGAGGATCGACCAATGTGAGACAGAGTTCTCAAGGTCGTTTAAGTGTACTAAGAGTGGTCAGTGACCTTTTGAATGAGACGTAAAGTTCCTAAGTGGATTGAATTTGAAAGCATTATGGCTAGTTGTTATCCATGACTTTGAGAAGTGGTAATAGGACTTAGTAAAGGAAGTGAACGATCAGAAGACATATGAATAAGAGAGCACATGCTCATGGATTACGAGCAAAGAAATGTTCCTTATGGAACATGGGATGTGCTTGTGAAGATGGCTATTACCATGGCGTAAGGCTTTTGGTGGTTGACATCTTGTGGTTATGAGAAATATAAAAGAGACTGATGTGTCAATCTGTCGGACCCTGTTAATTTTATGAAATCGATTGAGGTTGAATCGAGACCACTAGAAGTGGTATTGTGAGTTACCACCCCTAAAGAGTAGGGTGCCGTTCTTAAAAGGGCGATTGGGCCATGAGATGGTCGTTAAGGGAAGGGAAAGTAAATGGACTTGATAGTCCTAACTACTCGTGATTTTAATAAATGAATAAACGAGTAAGCAGAAAGGGCTTCTTTGACTATAGTAGCAAGCTAGCTTGATTTGATTGGTTTGAATGCCTAAGGTGTGGAATTGTGGAGACTGAGGAAGAACCTCGACTCCTTAGAACCTTGTCACTTGAGGTGACTGAGTCTTTGGAAGAAGAATGTCGAGTATGGTGGCATCTAGATCCTGAAGTACAATCACCGATGTTGGCATGGACTCCAAGACTGACGTCCTAAGGAATAGGAAGGACGAGGTGGATTTGAAATGAGAGAATACCACCGAAGTGTATAGTTTTCTTCATAGGGTAAGAGACCCTAGTGTGGAAGGAAAAGGAAATCCGAGTTGTCTTGAGATTAAGATTGAGCGTATGGGCTGAGAAAGAAGACGCAGAATTTGGATGATTTCTGGAAGTTAAGTTTGAGAAACTGTCCAATAGACAACGTTGAATTCCCGGATGATGTCGAGGTTCAGTTGAATGGATGAAATTGAAATAGGGTCACATTAGCTAGTTGTGAAACCAAGTGGCTAAGGCCCTAATGCTTTTTGAGGAAAGGGTTACATGAATGAATAGAATGTTATATGGTCCTAGTAGATACCATGAGAGTAAAGAGCCAAGATATGAGCCCTCAAGTGAAAGGTACGATTGGCAGTTGGAATGATTCGGCACCTGGTAGCAAGAAGCTGATAATAGTCAGATTGAGTATCCAAGGAATAATTGGATTGGTTGTTACCGTCTTGAGAGACGATGATTGGATTCGTTTAAGGATTCATGAGAAACATGAATAACCTTCGAGAGTATCTTGTGGATACTAAGGAAAGTGCTCATTGTATGCTAAATGTGAAAAGCGTGAGCTGTGAACTTGACGAGGCAAGATTCCTTTGTCGTGAAGTTTATGGGAGGTGAAATCCCTGTGGGGCATTTGAGAAATGGAATAAGCGATGGATCGACTGAGGTGGATGTGAGTTAAATAAATGTGAAGTTCCCTGGAATTGATGGATTGTTATAGACAGAACGTGGAAAGAGTTTTCAGAGACTTGAGTCAAGTTGATGACTACGCGGATAATGACGTTCCTGTTTGGAATCAAAAGAGTCGAGAGAATTATAATGACGTGACGGAGGAAGGAAATTTGAGGCGTAGCAAGGCAGGCTAAAGTGGGATGTACGAATGCACTTTAACAATAAGACCTTATAAGTTGGAAAGTTTCATGCATGATTGAAGTTGGATTGCGAATGTCCTTGCGACAAAATTTGGGAAACATTGTTTGGGTGGAAGAAGATTTTGAATCTTTATCTACCATGAGAAAATAAGATAGTAGTTCCCCGAGAGGCAACATTGATGTATGAAAATTGCTTAAGGATATCAGAGCGTTGCTTGTTTAAAAAAAAGACCTCGAAGTCATGTGAACTATAAGATGTTGAGAACATTGACTACCTAAAGGGAATTGAAGGAAAGTCACGTGGAACGAAGAGATTATCCAAGCGTTATAACTACGATGCCCAAGTCGCTAAGGAAAGGTGAATTAAGTAGTGGATGCTTATAATTGAGAATTGAGCATTGGGTAATTGGTGATGGAGGGACAGATCTTCCCTCGAGAAATAAGAGATTCAACTTCTAAATTGGAAATAATCGTGAGTTTGCGTAGGGAGTCAAAAAAGTTATGACTCGATTTGGTTGATCGGGGGCAAGTTGATAAAGTCCTTGAATTCCTGATGGTACGAGAGGACGTTGGAGGGAGTGATACGTCAGATGGTATGGGCACCAAAGAGTGCAGTCTTGCGGTGGGTTAGTAATGATGGTGATAGGCAAGGAGCTTGAGTTTATTATGATGCTCTGGAAAGGCCTTCAATCATGAATGTTATGAGAACGTCAAGTAATGGAAGGAGTTATCATGAAAAGTAAGGATGTGATGAGGCGTCTATACCACATGAGACTGGATAATTGGAAAATGGCAAATTTCGAGGATGAAATTTCTTTATGGGGGGAAGAGTTATGACATTCCGAATTTCGGCCCCTCTCGAGGCTATTGAATGGAAAGATATCGATCGAGATATTTCAGTTGTATCTCGCTCATAGCAGGCCACTCTCGAGTTAACTGACCTAAAGGGAAAGACTAACGCGGAGTCGAGTACGTGGACCTGGGGGATTTGAATGAGAAATGGCACTTTGACCATAAGGATTGTCGAAGGAATATTTTGGGCCAGCAGAGATCGATCTAGGAACGATCAGGAATGCCTTGCTAGCGTTATGCGTTGGGACGCAGGTGATTCCGCTTAACTAATGTGTAATTTGCGAGAATTTCCTAAATCGAATTCTGATGATCAGGATCGCAGGAGCTAGCGATAAACCCGCGGAATTACATGACAACCAAAGTCGCCACGACTTGAGAAAAATCCCAAGGTCGATACACGTAGCGCCTGCAAGAGTCACCCGTCAGTTTGAGATAAACTGGAATTACAGTTGTGACATTCTGAATTTCCTGCCATTTTGAGGCTGTTGAATGTGAATGTACCTTACGATGTATTTCAGTTTTGTCTCGCTCAGATCTGATCAATCTTGAGTAAACTGACCAAAAGGGAAAGGCTAACGCATAACAAGGTACGTGGACCTAGGAAACTCGAAAAAAGAAGTGACGCTTTGACCATAACGATTGTCGAAGGAACATTTAGAGCCAATGAGGCCGATCAGATAATGATTAAGGAATACAATGCTAGCGTTATACGATTGGATCGCGGGTGAAGCCGCTTAACCAATGTATAATTTGCAAATTTTCCTAAATCGAACTTTGACGATCGAAGCCGTCGGAACTAGCGATGAACCCTCGCAATTACATGACAACCAAAGCTGTCATAACTTGAGTTATCCTCAGTGTGATGAGAATCACAGAGTCGATACGCGTAGTGTTTGCAAAAGCCGCCCGTTAGTTCGAGACAAACTGGAATTTCGATCGGCGGATGAATGATCATGAAATGGAAGCTCAAAATTGGCAATTGGAAATAGAGAATTCCAATTCTGAGTAGGAATTTGACAATGTCTCGCCCAATTGGTAATTTCGAATTGGAAAAGTGAAGTTTGGACTGAAAGTGCGAAAAGACCGTTTTGCCCCTAGACCATTTGCCCATGCCTTAAGAACTCAAGAAGGACAAAATGGACATTTCCTCTCCCCACCTATGGCTTCCGAAAATTCATTGAGGGGTCAAAGTTGGAGTCAAAGCTAATCTTGCATTATTGGACCCATGACACTTGTCACCCATTGGAGGCCTTAAGCATTTATTACCCATCTAATCCCATCTTATCAATTTGGAGCTCAATTATATGTGTGAGACAATGTTATTGAAGACTCCATCTGCTGTGCAAGCCTCCTCCACACGTTCACCTCATTTCCCCTTCATTTTGCTCTCAACAGAAAACTACCAGAAAAGTCCGGTTTCTGCCCTCCCGTTCGGTCCGTACGATCGGCCACTCCCGACGTTTCATCGCTTCCGTCGATTACCACAGGTTATATCAGGATTTCCTTGACATTTTGCCGTTGGTTTCATGATTTTTGGAGGTCTGGTTGATTTATGGTGATTTTTGGAAAAAAGGCGGACAGATTCTGAGCTAGCTGAGGAGAAGTGTTGGTTCTAGCTCTTAGAAATTCCAAATGACCTCAAATATTTTAGGAGAGCTTCATAACATCTAGTACTATATTCAGATGGTTTATGGTTACAAATAGATGGTTTTAGAATGAGATTTCATGGCTTATTTGAGGTGGTCTTTACCGAACAGATTCTGCCTCCTCCGACCGGTAGAGGATCCGTGAGCTTTTGAGGTCCGCCGAGGTGTCACCTTGCCCCGAAACTTGTTGCTAAGACACCCTAAGACATGATATTACATGTTAGCAAAGGATAGATGAGTTATATTGGAGTTTTGATGGTCGGTTTATATGGAAACTTGTTGGAACAGAATCTGCCCGGCACTGAACAGAGTAGGATTCGAAGTTTGTTGCGGTTCTTGGAGGAGTTTATTGGCTTATTTAGCTTGGTAAGTTGATTCTAAGCCTTTGTTAGGATGTTGGGTTACTAAAGGGTGGATCTTTGGTGAAATTGAAAGGATTTTAAAGGTGGTTTTGGTAAGAAAAACGTGAGAGACCCGAGAGGTGTCCAAATCCCGTTTCTGCGCACACCGATTTTAAAACGGCCCGTTCTAATTCATCCGATATCCAAATTGAGCACCGTTTTCGCCCACACGACCACAAGATCTTGAATTGTAGTACCATCAAATTATTTTTCCCAAAAATTCAGTATAAATATTTCATTTTTCATGAGAATGAACCTGGTCATGGTGGGTAGTCATGTGGATTGAGGTCATTGATGACTTTTCTTGATTGAATGTTCCTTAAACATGCCTAGGGAGTGTCTAGTTGATGCTGTGATTGTTTGATGATGAAATGCTATGTGAGAAAATGGGCATGTGATGATTAATTGGGATTCAATCGAGGGCTTTAATGCTCGGTGTTGCAATTGGTGTCGGATGATGCATGGTGTAACGATATGCATGTGTATGATGGCCGAATGGCTTGTTTTAAATGGTGAACCTAATGTGCTTAAATGCATGCCTTGAGTGGCAATGGCATGATTTTGCTTGTGATTGTGAAATTGAGATTAATGAAAAGGTTCACAATGATGTTTTATGGCCAATGCATTGAGCCGGGGAGGGAGTTACTCCCATTGACCCGATGAGGTCGTGCGGCTAGAGAGTCCTACCTTGACCGAATCATCTCGAAGGCTGTAAGAATCGAGAGTCAGGTAGTGACCGAATCATCTCTAGGTCCGGACGTGAGAGTCCTATAGTCGACCGAATCATCTCGATGGCGCGGAGTGTCGAGAGTCGCTATAGAGACCGAATCATCTCGCAGCGAGAGTCATGATGACCGAATCATCTCGATAAGACGTCGAGAGTCATATGATTGACCGAATCATCTCGCGGCCCAAGTGGGGCGGCCCTTGATGGGCGTAAAGAAGATAAAAGACTGAAACATGATTCTTGATATGTTTTCGAGTCTGTATGCTTGAATTGGCTGGAATGCCTGGGATGCCTAGAGTGCATGGAATGTTTAATATGCCTGTATGGCTTGAGAAACTCAGATTGGAAAATGAAAGTATGGAAGAAATGAACCTGGTGCCTGATATGCCTGAGTTGCTTTATTAGGCCAATTGCTTGAGTGTCATGTGTGAAAATCATTTTGCCCAAACCTTACATATTTTCAAACGTGCCTGGCGGTACCAATAGTCTAGCTTAGGGTTAGGGTTTACTTACTGAGATTATTATCTCACCCCGTCGTGGGACCAACATTTCAGACCTAAAGCCTTGAAGGAAGCCTCGGAGGTGATGAAGAAGGGAAGGGAGAAGATGAAGTCGTGTCTGTCTAGTTTGTGGATTTCTTTTTGAAGTTCTTCTTTTGTGGTCCCATAGTGCCTTCCTCTTAACCCTTCTGTATTTTGATGTACTAGATCTTTTAACTGGGAGACGCTGTGTGTTGTTTTTAAATCATATGTCTCCTTATGTCTTTTCTTTTATGTCTGGGGTTTTGTTTCGCTCCCGCATGCGTTTTTCATATCGCGCTCCACGAGTAAAGCCGTTGGATCATGGGTTGTCTTATTTAGATTGACGGCTGTGTGGGATGTTGGCGTGCCCGCCGAGGTCGGGGCGTGACAACAGTTGACAAGAGTTTGACATGAAGTTGGACCTCGGGATTTGAGTATTGGACATTGAGGAATTCCAACAATTGAATTGAAATGGACGTCGCTTCATCAAGCGCAATTCAGATTGGGAAAAACGAATTTTCGGACGAAAAGTGCCAAATTACCGTTTTGCCCCTCAACCATTTGCCTTTGTCTTAAGGTTATTTGAAGGTCAAAATGGTCATTTAGGACCCCAAGAGCGGCTGCTGAAAATTCGATGGGAGTGAGTCAATGGAAGTCAAATTTAGATGACCAATTATTGGAGCCATTCCACATGTCATCCTATGAGCAACCCCTTCTTGCACCAATTATTGGTGTCATCAAGCCAATAATTGAGAAAGCCGCTCTCTCTCTCCTTCCTCTCTCATTATTCGGCCGGCCACCTTCTCTCTCCTCCATTATCATCTTCCTCTTCTTCTTGGCCGAGAGAGACCCGTCGCCCAGCTCGTTGCCCTGTTCCGACTGCCCCACTCTTTCGGCCATAACTTCTTTGTCTGACACCGGATTGAGGTGATTCCATCGACATCTGAAAGTGTATTGTCTCCTCTTTCCAGGAACATATTATAAGCTCACTTTGTCCCAGCCATATTTCTCGTAGGTCCGTTGGAATGGGAAAAGATCAAGCGAGGTCAGATTCTGACTCGGTTTTGGAGAAGGTTCTGTTTCGGGGGCTTCAAGACTTCAAATGGCCTCCAACGTTCGGTGAGATCTTCAAGACTCATAGTACTAATGTTGGCTGAGCTAGGGTTATAAATTTCTTTGGGTTTGGATGGGTTTATGCGGTTGAAATGAGGTGAATTCTGTGGGACAGTTTCTGATCGTCTGAGGAGCTAATGGAACCAGGCTGCTATGCGACTCTTTGAGGTGTGATTTGTACTCCAAAATGCATGGTAAGCCTCCTAGACTTGTACATGAATGTATTGGCAAGTTGGTTTTGTAATAAATTGGAGCTTAGAGGTTGATTTGTGGGCTGTTGATGTGTTTGAACCAGGGCCGGTTCTGTCCCCTCTACCGGCTCTGAAATCCGAACCCTTTAGTGGTTCGTGGAGTTGTCGCCTTGTTGTAGAACTCTCGGTAAGGCATCTTGGGATGTTAATTGATGTGTTGGCTTGAGGTTTGTGGAATTGGAATGAGTTGTGAATGAAATTTAATGGCCAGTTTGCATGAAATCTCAAGGACCGACTCTGCCCTATGTTGATCAGTTTCGTTTGAGGACTTCAAGCGACTAATTGTGGAATTTCGCTTGCTTGGTTTGTGGTAAGGCGACTTCTAACCCTTCGTTAGAGTGTTAAGTTATTAATAGATGAATCGTGGTTGAATTAGAAGTGTTTGAAGGGTTGATTTTGAAGTGAACCACGTAGAGGCTTAGAACCGTGTAATCTGATTTCGGCGCGCACTAATTTTGAAATGGCTCGTTCTAGGTCGTCCGATATCCAAATTGAGCTTTGTTTTCGCTCACACGTCCGTAAGACCTTGAAAAGTAGGGTTCTGAAGGTAGATCTCTTAAAAGGTCTACAGAAAAATGTCAGTTTAGTCGGGACTGAATCTGGTCGTGGAACGCCAAGAATGGACAGCTTGGTGCTGCGATGTTATGTTGATCGTTTTATGAAATCGCTTGGCCTAGGCTCGAGGTAAGTTATGTTTAAACCTTTATTAGGATGTTATGTTACTAAAGGACGGAGTTTTGAGTCGGATTGAAGGGTCTTATAAACTGATTTTGTGAGAGACGCGAGGAAACCCAAATCTGCCCTATTTTGATGCATTGAGCTTGAGTGGTCTTATGGCATGAAAATTTTGAAATCGAGGTTGAACTGAGGAGTCTTAATCTAGTTGTGGCATGTGGTTGGGCCATGTGGCGTGATTTGTGGAAATTCTCATTGATATGAGTGCATTAAGCAGATTGGTTCACCAATCGAGTCTTGAGATAACTTGTGAATGATCAAATTTGAGATTTGATCGATTTGAGCTGAATGATGCTTGTGTTTTACTGAGAATTTCATAATGAGAAATGTGTTTTGTCCAGTTGAGGGACATTTGAAATGAATGCCTTATTTTGGTGATGAATTTCATGAGTTGTTCTTGAATGATGAATTTTGAGGCGTGAATTATTTTCTTTAAATAAAAATCTGAGGCTTTCTATAATTGAAATGTTTATGAATAAAATGGCGTGTGGGATCGCCGAGGAGATGATATGTGCACTGGCGTGTGGGATAGCCAATGGCGTGTATGATCGCCAAGGAATTATGAAATTTGGCCAATGTATTGGGAGGGAGTTACTCACATTTGACCTGACGAGTTCGTGCGGCTAGAGAGTCCCACGTTGACTCGATTGAAAATGGACGTCGAGAGTCGTATGGTGACCGAATCATCTCTAGGTCCGGACACGAGAGTCTCATATGTACCGACGGGTCGTATGGAGACCGAATCATCTCGCAGCCCCAAAGTGGGCAGCCCAAGGTGGGCGAATATGAAATGATATGTTTTCTAGGGAAAATCAAAGAATGATTTGTGAGAAAATTGATTATGCCTCATATTTAGAAATTTGCCTCATGAATTGAAAAGTTTGCCATACGATTTGAAAATGGCCTAGGAAGGGCGTGAAAGAAAAGGTTATGTTTTCTGGAAGTCTTGAGAATGGTATTTTGAGAAAAATTTGAGAGTTACCTCGAGTGTGTATCTTTGATTTAAAACCCTGCCACTGTACGAAGCTCAGAATTTTGCTATGATTTGTGACTAGGTCGAATTGTTTTGGAAAGTACCTCATTTTGCCATGCCAAGGTTTTTTTATTACCAAAATTCCCTGCTTTTGAAAAGTGTATGGAGGTACTGACAGCCTAGTTTAGGATTAGGTTCAATTTACTGAGCTTATATATCTCACCCCATCGTGGGACCAACATTTTCAGGTCTTAGACGCAGGAAACACGAGCTCGCCATAGATTGGCATAATGGAAGAAGTCATTGGAGGAAATGAAGATTTTATTTGATTGAGACCTTAGAGACTGTATGTGGTTTGGAGTTCAAATGGTACTAGACTTTGGCATTAATGAGAAGTGTACCCCTTTCTTTGTCCTAAGTCATCTTGTGTTATTTTTATGTATGGAGTTGTTCTCGCTTTTGCATACATACTTCATATAGGTCTGTAAGTTTTGGCCGTTGGTTTATGCGAGATCATCAAAGATGACGATCAAGGTGGGATGCTCGCGTGCCACTGGACCCGGGGCGTGACAAAGACTCCTTCACATTTAGCTTAGCCGAAACACACACACACACACACACACACACACACACACACACACACACACACACACACACACACACACACACTCTCTCTCTCTCTCTTCACTTCTTCTTCTTCCTCTTCTTCTTCACTCAGCTGAACCAGACCTGCACGACCAGCACGGACCACCTCCCTTCCTCCGGCCATAACTTCTTCGTCCGATGTTGGATTGAGGTAAAATAACCTCCAATAGAAATCTTATCGTCTTATCTTTCTAGAGACATGTCGTGAGCTCTATTTGGCCCAGCTGTTTGCCCCGTAGGTCTGTTTAAATGGGTAAAGGTCAGATTGAGGCAGAATCTGACCGGTTTTGGAGAAGGGCCTACTTCGTGAGCTTCGAGACTTCAAATAGCTCCAAACTTTTAGTGAGATCTTCTATACTCATAGTACTAGGGTTTACTAAGCTGTGATTGCAAATTTATTTGATATTTGAGGAGTTTCCATGATTGATTTGAGGTGATTTCTTGAGGGCAGATTCTGACTGCCTGCACGCCGAGAGAAACCGAGCTGCTTGAAGGACCTTGAGGCTTTATTTCGCTTCGAAATCTTCGGTGCCATTCCTAAACATGTGGATTAAGGTTTTAGCAAGTTAAATTTGTGGTGAATTAGAGCCTAAGATTGAATTGTGGACTGATTTGTGAGGTATGGAGCAGAACTGGTTCTGCCCTGTGTTGTGGCTGAGTGAACCGTGCACTTTGAGGCTTAGGAAAGGTGTCACCTTGCTATTAAACTGTTGTTAAGACACCTTAGGAAGTTAATTGATGTGTTATGAAAGTATATGTGCAAGGGAATTGAGAATCGAATGAGTTTTGATGTGGAATTTGTTGAGAAAAACCCCGGTGTGATTTTGAAGTTGACAAAACAATCCAAGTACTCTTAAGTTTTCGAGATAATGCCGTGGAATACTTGTTTTGCAGATTATCCTTTGATGCGGGGATGCACAAGATTGAATTTGTCAAAAAGGTTTTGCTCAAATGGAATTTCTGAAGGACTCAGATGCTGGTTGGAGCTCAAACGTTGAGTGGCGATAACTCAGATATTGAACGTTGAGTGGGGATAGCTTAGACGTTGGACTGATGCTCAAGCTCTGAGTGGAGTATTCGCGTACAGTAATCAGAACTTGAAGAGGACTTTCAAATGTGCTTATTTGAAATACTACAACGGATACAATCGAGCTGGATCATTCTTGAAGATTCTCGGGGGTAGAGATCAATCAAGGATGCGAAATCAAGGAGACAAACATAAGACTTTCCAAATGAGTGAAATCATCTATGGAAACCCAGGATATAAATGTATGGGCGATTTGATCCTAAACGGGAAGACTTTCCTTTGGCGATTCCTAACGGCTGCGAGATCTTCTTTTGGTATGTCTTGTCCAAACGGAAAGTTTTGGAGAGACCTCTTCTGGAAGCCTTTCAATGGGTAGATTGGAGGCAGAGGAGTATAAAAGTCATCTCAAGGTCGAAAGGAAAAGAGAGAAATCGACGTTAAAAGGGCAAAGTCTTTATAATTTTTAGATCGAGAGTACTTCATTTTATACACACTTCTTGATTGATCCATTGTAATTATGAGGAGGTATAAACAAGAGTGTTGAGCGCTAGGTGGGGTATCCTACGTGTCAAGGATCACTAAGCTGTAACCTCTCGAGTAGTTTACTAGTGGAATCCAATCGATTGGCTGATAGCCGAAGAAGTGGACGTAGGCTTAACCAAAGCCGAACCACTATAAACTCTATGTGCAGTATTCTCTATCTCTACTCTGATCATCTTATATAATCTGTGCTAGTAGAACTGCATAAGAATCGTTTATATTGACATACTGTGTTGCCATCATCTAAGACGTTATAAAAACGCCTGTGCAATTGATATTCCGCGAAAAACTTTTAAATTGCACTATAATCACCTATTCACCGCTCTAGGTGATAGCGCTAGCCCCAACAATTGGTATTAGAGCCTGGTGCTCATATTTTGTGAAGTGTTTTTACTTCCAAGCTAACGATCTCTATGGCTAACAATTTTTCTCCCACATGGATTGAAGGTGGAAGCAACAACAGACCACCATATTTTGATGGGAAGGAGTACAGCGATTGGCAAAACAAATTCAAAGCATTTCTAAGATGCCAAGATCCTCATATCTTGGACGTTGTACAAAGAGGAGTAAATCTAGCTGCAAATTCCATGACCACATCAAATGCATGGGATAACAATCCAATGCCGACTATTACTTTGTCAACCACCGGGATTGCCATGAGAGATGCTCTTTATGCAAAAGCCGTCTATTCATTTTATAGTGCCTTATCTCCTACTGAATACAAACGTATTGCAGATTGGTCCTCATCGAAAGAGATCTGGAACAAGCTCTACATCACCTATGAAGGAACAGATAAAGTAAAGGAGACCAAAGTCAATTTTCTTCTCGGTCAATATGAAGCATTCAAGATGAAGCCCGAAGAAACTATGAAACAAATGTTTGACAGATTCACGGAGATAGTGAACGGCCTTACATACCATGGGCAGCTTGTTTCAGGACCAATGAGGGTCAACAAGCTACTAAGAGCTCTCACGAAGGAATGGGACAATGTCAAAACATCCATTCGAGAAACTCAGAGGATATCTCCTCTATCTATGGACGAACTCATTGGAACTCTTCAATCATATGTAGAAGAAAGAGTCAATGAAGAGACAACCTCAAAAGGTAAGAAGTCCATTGCATTAAAATCTAACTCTGATTCAGATGCTTCAGATTCAGAAGATGAAGATGACGAGGAGCTAGCACTCATGGTCAAGAGATTCAGAAGAATGGCCAAGAAAGGCAAGAACTTCAAAGACAAAAAGGATCTCAGACGATATGATCAGAAACGATCATCTGAGACCAAAAGCGAAAGCCAAGAAGTCATATGCTATGAATGCAGAAAGAGATGACATATCAAACCAAATTTCCCTCTATTAAAGAAGAAAGACGGGATGAAAAATCCAAGAAAGCCTTGAAAGAAGAAACTTGGAGCGACACTGGATGTGAAAGCGACGAGGAATATGCAAACATATGTCTCATGGCCAACTCAGATGATGATCACCAGGTAACACATTCGAATATTCCTGTTGAGGTATCTGACTATATAGACAAGTTATGTTTAGAATATAGAGCTACTCTTAAGAGGCTTTTTGAACTGAAAAAGGAAATAACAGCTTTTAAACAGAAAGATATTTCTCAAAAAGAAAAGATTACTTTTCTCGAAAAGGAACTTATGAATTGAAGGAAAACTCTGATCGCGTGTCTAACGAGAATATTCGTTTGAAAACGGATATTAAAGATTTGAGAAAGAAACTAATTTTTTTAGAAAGGAAAGAAATCTTTTTGACACTGAGAAGAACTCTTTGAAAAAGGAGAAAGATATCTTCAAAAAAGAGAATGTCTCTTTAAGGAAGGAAATCTCGAATATTCATAAGAAGTTCTGTACTGGTTCCAAAACGTTACAGCATATACTTTCTATAAAAGTCCCAAATTATAATAAATCGGGATTAGGATTCCAAAAAGAAAGTGACGTGAAAAATCACTTTCCTTCTATTAAGGAAAGAATCAGGAGAAGACCTCCAAAGAGATTTTACGAAGATCATTTTCGAAAACAGTTTGTGAAATTCAAAGGTGAAGATTTATATGCTAGGAAAAATAAATGGTACCTTGATAGTGGGTGCTCAAGACACATGACTAGAGATGCAACAAAGTTCACCAACATTGAAATGTTCAATGGCGGAAACATCTCCTTTGGAGGAAATAACAAGGGAACAATTATTGGCAATGGAACCGTGAAGATTGGAAATCTTCTTGTCTATGATGTTTCGTTGGTTAAGGGCTTGAATTTCAATCTTATAAGTATAAGCCAATTATACGAAATTGGATATAAAGTTTATTTTGCATAGAATAAATGCTCAGGTACAAGCGAAGATTCAGAATCTTCGTTCACTGGACGAAGACATGGTAATATGTACCTACTAGATACAACGTCTGAAGAAGAGAAGTGTCTTCTATTTGTTAAAGACGATCCAGAACTTTGGCACAGAAAGCTAGGACATATAAGCCTCAAGCAAATATCAAAGCTCTCCAAAAAGAAACTTGTAAGAGGCCTCCCAGAAGCAAAGTTTGAAAGGACTAAGCATTGTGAAGCTTGCACGTTTGGAAAACAAGTAATAAATTCTTACAAGTCTATAAATGAAGTATCTACTAACTGTGCTCTGCAGCTATTACATATAGATGTGTTCGGATTTACTCGAACTCAGAGTATTGGAGGTAAAAGATATTGTCTAGTCATTGTGGATGATTATACCGGGTTTACTTGGGTGTTCTTCCTTACTCATAAAAGTGATGCTTTTTCATATTTCGAAACATTTTCAAAGAAAGTTCAAAATGAAAAAGGTTATTATATTTCAAGCATCAAAACAGATCATGGACGGGAATTTGAAAATCATTACTTTACTGAATTTTGTGATCAAAATGGTTTTCAACACAATTTTTCATCTCTGTATACTCCACAGCAAAATGGTGTTGTTGAAAGGAAGAATAGAACTTTACAAGAAATGGCACGAACTGTTCTGATTGAAAGCAAAGCATCTTCATTTTTTGGGCAGAAGCTGTTTCTACTGCCTGCTATATTATAAATCGAGTTTTTCTGAGATCATTGCTTGAGAAAACCCCTTATGAGCTTTTCAAAGGAAAGAAACCAAACATTTCATATTTTCACATCTTTGGTTGTAAATACTATATCCTTAAGAACTCAAGTGATCAGACGAGTAAGTTTGACGAAAGATCAGACGAATGAGTATTCTTGGGATATTCAACTGAGAAGTAGAGCTCATCATCTGAGAAGCAGGACATATCATCTGAGAATGAAAAAGCAATTAAACCTTCTCAGAACTTCGAAGAGAAGCAACTAGCCATAAACCCTGAAGATTCAAATGCTGAAGAATCAATTGAACATGAGCTTGAAAAATCAAAGAAAAACTAAAAATACAAATCCAGTCATTCTAAAGATCAAGTCATTGGAAACATCAATGAAGGAGTCAAAACCAGATCGAAACTAAGAAGTGCAATAAATGCATTTTCTCTAGTTTCTGAGTATGAACCCAAAAGAATTGAAGAAGCTCTTGCAGATGAAAGCTGGATTGAAGCTATGCAACAAGATCTACATCAATTCAAACTCAATGAAGTATGGAAATTGGTGCCAAGACCAAAGAATCATCCTGTTATTGGAACCAAATGGGTATTCAGAAACAAATTGGATGATAAAGGCAAGGTAACCAGGAACAAGGCAAGACTTGTTGCCAAAAGATACTCTCAAGAAGAGGGAATCGACTATGATGAAACTTATACCCCAGTAGCAAGACTTGAATCCATCAGACTTATACTCACATATGCTTGTTATCACGATTTCAAGCTATATCAAATGGATGTCAAGAGTGCATTCCTGGATGGATACATCAATGAGGAAGTCTATGTTGATCAACCTCCAGGTTTTGAAGATCCAAAATATCCAAATCATGTGTTCAAACTTCAAAAGGCGCTCTATGGACTAAAGCGAGCTCCACGAGCGTGGTATGAAAGGTTAAGTAATTTCCTTACCAACCAAGGCTTTGAGAAAGGTAAAGTTGATACAACTTTATTTATTAAAAGAGAAGGTAAAGAAATTTTACTTATTCAGATTTATGTAGATGATATTATATTTGGTTCATCTAACAAAAATCTCTATAAGGAATTTTCTCAGATCATGCAGAATGAATTTGGGATGAGCATGATGGGAGAACTTACATTCTTCCTAGGACTGCAGGTCAATCAGACTAAACAAGGCACATTTGTACATCAAGAGAAATATGCTCTTGAACTGGTAAAGAAGTTTGGTCAAGAAAATTATAAAAAAACTTATTTGCCTATGTCTTCTTCATCCAAACTAGACAAGGATGAACAGGGTAAATAGGTTGATCAGAAGCTTTATAGAAGCATGATTGGTTCATTACTATATTTAACTGCTTCTAGACCTGACATCATTTTTAGTGTATGCATGTGTGCTAGATTTCAATCAGATCTGAAGGAATCACACCTTACTGCTGTCAAAAGAATCATAAAATACATAGGAACCTATCCTAGTATGGGACTATGGTATCCTAAGACCTCACATCTTATATTACATGGATATTCAGATGCTGATCTTGCAAGTTGTAAATTAGACAGAAAAAATACTTCAAGAACATGTCAACTCCTCGGATCAATGCTAGTGTCTTGGTTCTCCAAGAAACAGAACACTGTAGCTCTATCAATTGCAGAAGCTGAGTATGTCGCCTTAGGGAGTTGCTGTGCACAAATCCTATGGATGAAGCAACAACTGATGGACTTTGGTGTTCAATCTCACAATGTGGAAATCCAATGTGACAATACCAGTGCAATCAATCTCACCAAGAATCCAATTCTGCACTCACAAGCTATGCATATTGAGATTAAACATCATTTCATTCGTGATCATGTGCATAATGGTGATATTAACATTCAATTTGTTGATTCAAAGCATCAATTAGCTGACATAATCACCAAACCACTAGATAGAAATACTTTTGAATATATTAGACATGAATTAGGTATTACTATGATGCCCGTTTAAGTTGCTTTCTAGACAGGAAAATCTTGCTTTGAAGCATAAAGTTATATATGGAAGAAGCAAAGTTGCCAAAGCTTCATCTGAAGAAACTCTATGACTACAAGGAACTCAGACCTTACAGCATTATCTGAAGATCACATCTTCTGAGTGGAAAACGACTAAAGGCTTGATCATTCAAATTTTTGGCACGTAATTAGTTATATTTCTGGCAACAAATATGGTACGAATCTTCACAATCTTACTAAATGTTCTACAAATATTGTGATTGTATGGATTGTGCTGATTGCCGTGATTGAGTGATTGATTGATTATTTATTCAAATTGATTATTTCGTACAATCTTTCCAAAAATTCTACTTCAATCATATCTTCAGACACTCTAACTTCCAAAATAGTTTTTAATCACTCTATTATTTAAACATTCTTCTTCTTCAAAGGAATATACACATCCCCGTTACTTCAATACAATCCTTCTTCCTAAACACTTATGTCATCCCTCATGAATTCCAAAAGTCTTTCTGAATCAAAAGAATCCTTTGACAATTTCAAAATCACTTTAAGTGATTTAGAAAAACACCTTGCTTTTGATCCTTTAATCGAAGCAGAATGAGAGGAAAGAGAGGTTGAATCAAAAGCCAGGATAGATGAAGACGAAATCTGTCACGGAGAGATGTTAGAAGAATATCATGTCCTCATGCAAGAAAATAGAGAGGGTGATGATAAATTGGATGGAATCAACGAAGCCATGGAAACTGAAGAAGAGAAAGAAGAACTGAACAAGGAAACATATGCTGAACTGCTAAAGGAGATTGTATACTTCCAAAATGAGTTGAAACATCAAACTCATAAATTGTACAAGATTCTATTTCAGGAAAATAGAAAGTTATGGGAGAAGTTAGCACAAGAATTCTCAAAATTACTGAATAACTTGACTGAGAAGACCGGTCTAGCCTTTCTCAAAATGGATTGCATTGAGAAAATGTCACGCCCCGCGTCCCGACGAGCGCGCCGACATCGCCCCAACGTCGTTCCTTGTTACTAACATACCCAGGATCGATCGACCAGCAATAAGCTTAGAAAATACAAATGTACATGCGGAAGCGGCATACATAACTCCCTATCATAAATTAAAACAAGATGACTTTAGGACATCAACAACAATACATAGCATAAAATAGATCCATTTTTACACAACGACTCAGACATAAACGACATACATAAAAAGGGTTTGGGAGAGGGTGGTCAGCCTAAACAAAAAGGGTCAATAGGCTAGGATATGCATCACTATCCTAAGGGCGCTCCAAAAGTCAAGGACTACTAAATAATCTAAAGGTCGGGGTCGCTGTCACTAGAAAGGTCCTCTACTCTACCCAGTCACCTGGTTGCACTTCTCTTGGCACCTCTTCTTCTTCGTCTTCTTCTTCTTCTTCAGGCTTGGACTCAGAGAACACTGGGAAGACTCCCTCAGCGGGGTAGGCCACCCAGTCCATGGCGACGTCTTCTGCATCCGCTAACACTGGCTCCAGCTTTGGTGCATCCAAGGAATCGTCATCGGCATCAGAGGGCTCGATCACCTCACCGTCGGCGATAGGATTCTGAGATGGCACCGCCGGAAGAGGCGCCTCCGGCTCGGAATCGGTCTCCAGATCAGAAATCTCACCATCTAGAGGGTAACAATTCGCCGGGTCCAGCTGCTCACCAATCACGTCCCAAGGTACATCAAAAGTCCTCAGAGGGCCATGAGTAGTGTCGCCGTCCCGGTAATACCAAGCTGCAAACGCGTCCGACCTCTAATGATCGGTCCCAATATCCAACGAAACTGTACTGCGCCTCTTGATGAACCACTTTCCCTCCCCGGCTGGGTACTCAGTGTCGTATGAGTCAATACGCATGGGTACCCCAAAAACTCGCGGCGGCATGACTAAGGCTTAGTGTCTGAAAAAGGTTGGTCCCACGACGGGGTGAGATAAAATCTCAATAAGCTAATCCTAACCCTAGGCTAGGCACTCAGTATTTCCAGACACTCCCAAACACATGCAATGACCAATAAATCAAGAATGAGGCAATTGGCATAAAACAATTTAATTAGGCAAGGTCTTAAAACATTTCCAGTCCTAGGCTAAACTTCGTACTTAGGCACTCGATTACTCATATTACAAACAATGTACTCATGCTTGATATAACCACAATTCTCATTACCAAGCCCGCGTCGTATAGGCGCCTCAGGCATTTCCCACCAATTAACCCACGTCATATAAGCGCATCAGGCATTTCTCATCATTTAACCCGCGTCATATAGGCGCATCAGGTAATTATCCTTAGCCAAGCCCGCGTCATATAGGCGCATCAGGTGTTTATCATTAATCAATCCCGCGTCGTATAGGCGCCTCAGGATATCACATCAACCAATCCCACGTCGTATAGGCACATCAAGATGCCATGCTCACATAAGCTCATAATTAAAACACGTATGGCTGTATACATTCAATTGAGCATTTTAACAATTCAAAGCATCAATTAGCCATCACCTCCCCAATGCCATACCCTGGTACTACGTTACCTCATTAAATCAAGCTAGACCGTTTTAATACTTCATAATCGAATACAATTCGATTTAGGGAAAAGTTATTATTCATTGTCATCTCTTATTCGACCATGACACGAATCAATGGAACCAATTGATTAATTAACCTATTCAAGGTATCAATTCATCACACTAGGCCGAAATCACATCCATGGGGTCATTTCAATCACTTAATTGCTTCCCATGGTTTACGGCCATGGTTCAATTCACGGTCATTAGGCCATTTTCACACAATGTGTCACTACTTTATCCATGGCCGAATATGCCTAGAGGTCAATCAATGGTTCCTTAAACCAATCAAGCTCAATCAACTCTAACACACCTAATAAGCACGCATAGGTATTCGGCCCTCACAAGAACGTATCAATAACCAAGTTTGCTCATGATATCAACCTAATAGGTGTCACAAATCATCAATTACCATCGATCCTTTGCTCTACAAGTTCGGTTCCACAGAGTTCCCTTTAGGTCAGCCCATATAACACTTAAATCCTAACTCTCTCTTGGTCCTTCCATAATCCAAGGTCTTACCAAAGGGTTAGGACAAGATTACCTAGTCAAGAAGTCAAGGAAGGCCGGCGGCAATGGCGACGTGAGGCGCGGGCAAGACGGGTCCGGCGAGGAGCAAGCTCGGTTCCTTGAAGTTCAACCACAAATAACCAAGAACAAACATCAATGACACTCATAGGATAGGCCTCTAACCTCTTAACATGATAATCAAAGCCTCGACGGTCGCTTACCTCAAGAACAACCCCGGTTCTCTCTCACGGTCTTGATTCGGTTCGACGGTGGCTCAAGCGGCTCCGGGCTTCAAACGCGGCTGTCCTAGGGTCTACGGTGGAGAGGAGGTCGGGTGGTGGTCGGCGGCCGGCATGGCGTTGCACGGTGGAGCCGAGAGGGGGAGAGAACGAGAGAACGAACGAGAGAGGGAGAGAGCGTAAGGGAGAGAGAGAGAGAGATGAGGGGTGGCCGAATGGGGGTGGGGGGAGAGGAAGAGTGAGGGGTGTCCCTCAAACCAAAGAGAAAGTTGGAGGGAAAAGAGCTAGTGGGGTTGGTAATGGGGAAGGTACAAGGAATAGTGGCTAGGAATGACTATAGTGGTTCATGGGGTAATTCCAATCAATGGTCAAGTCACTTGGTCAATCCATCAACCAATAATTCAAAGGGGGGCAAATGACCAAATGGTCCTCCAATTTTCGGCCAAGAGGGAAGGATGGCAATTGTCCAAATTGCCCTTGCTCATTTCTAAAGGAAAGGGTAATTATCTAAGGGTAAAAGGGTAATTTCCTAATCGTTGATCCGAAATTCACTTTTCTAAATGCTAAGGACGAATTCTAATCCTAATGGTCCCCGATGAGGCGATGTCGAATTTATTCCCGTTGGAATCCTTGAATATCCGGCCTCCCATCTCGAAGTCCAATTTATGGCTAAATTCAGTCGTTTGTCATTCCAGCGTATCTTAGACTAACGGGCGGCTCTTAGGAGTTACGCGTATCGACCCCCGACTAATGTCGCGTTTAAGAGTCACTCATGCCACGGCGACTTTGGTTGTCATGTAATTGCGAGGTTTAATTGCTAGTCCCGAAGGTTGCGATCGTTAGGAATCGGTTTAGGTTAATTCGCAAATCATGTTATGGTTATCCGGAATCACCCGCGGACCAATTGCATGACACCAGCAAATTGTTCTGAAACCATTCTTAAATCGACCTTTAGCGGTCCAAAATATTTCCTCGGCAATCCTTATGGTCAAAGTACCGACTCGTGGTTGAGTTCTTTAGTCCACGTACTTAAATCCTATCTAGCCATTCCCCTTTGGTTAGTCGACTCGAGAGTGATCAATTTTGAGCGAGATTTACTGAAATATATCGATAGGCATTTATTCATTCAAAAGCTTCAAGATAGGGTCGGAATTCAGAATGTCACAGAAAAGAATGCAAAGACTCCAAGAAGTCATCAACAATGAGTTGGAAGGATTCTCCAAAATGATTGTGAAGAAATTCTCGCAGGACTTCACTTTATCCAAGCCAGCTTCTAAGAACTCCAATCAAATTATGCATGAGTCTACACAACTCTTTACTCTGGTAAAATCTCTCACTGTTGAAAAAGCTGCTTTTTACCTTGAGAGAAAAATTATACTTACTAGAGCTGTTAGAGAAGCAATTATCGAAATCAAAGAACAAGGAGACAGTAATAGATCTGTGAAAGACTTGATAGTGCATAATGGTTTTGTTTCGGAAGAGGATGTAGTCGAATTTACATCAAAATCAACTGAAGAAGAGTTGAAGAATGCCTCATCCAAACAAACAAATATTCAGTCCAGGACTGCTCTACTGCTGAATGATTTCAAGATACCAGATCTCATAAGATTCTGTAAGGAGAATGAGCAAGAAATGGCAAGAGCAGGATACGCAAGATGGCTTGTCCAAGAGAATCAACTTGATCCAAGTGAAATTCTATTGGGTATGTATGCTCTTGAAAAATTATCTTTATAGATGAATGATGAAATAGATGCTGAATTACAGCAACAAGCGTGTGACAAGGATCGAGAACTGACGTGTGATTGTTGGGACAAGGTAAAAAGGAAAGATATCTCAAATTCAGATCAGTTATGGGACATTCTATTCAAACAGGGCGAATGCAAAGATAATCTATGAAAATTTCGCTCTGACTTCCTTATCATTCTTTCTCAATTCAAGGAAGAAATGAGTAGGGGTGTGCAAACTGGACCGGACCGGCCCGGACCGGCCCGGGACAGGCCCGGACCGGGCGGGTTGGTCCGGTCCTTGAGGTGGATGGGTTGGTCCCCGGTCCCAATAAATGGGACCGGTGACTGGGCGGTCCGGTCCTCGGGTTCTTGTGTTGGGACCGGACCGGCCCGGCCCGGACCGGACCGTCAATAATATATAATTATTTTTATATATAAATGTATATAATTACAAAAGAAATTGAAAACAAAACGGAGGACAGACTCCTTGGTCCTCTTCCGATGGTTCTTGGTGAGGACAACGATAGCTTTGGGGTGGTGAGGCCTAGTTCGTCGACGCGAAAGTGATGGGAGACGGGATGGTGCGTTGTGGAGTCGTCGTGAGGTTAACCGACGATAAATTTTGACATATTGTTTCATCTTGGAGGTTGTCTTTTGAATCCCGCTTCCCAGTTGTAAACTCGTTTGTTTGAGAGAACATGTGTGGATTGATGTCTAACTGTTGTTCATGTCTCTGTTGATGTATGCATTTGGTTAGTATGGCATGCCTTTTGCCTGCCGATCTATGTTTTGCCAGGGTGTCATTGGTGTCTTACGCACTTGTTTGTATGGCTTTGTAGAGGTTGGGCCGGGACCAGGACCGGACCGGACCGACGATCCTGGTCCTGTTCGGTCCCGGTCCGGTCCATGGTCCCGAAAGTATGGGGACCGGACTATTGGTCCGGTCCTCGGGTTCATGCCGGGACCGGACCGGCCCAGACCATGCACACCCCTAGAAATGAGTCTGAAAAGCATAAACTTGTGTGATGAAATGTGGCAAAAGTGTCATCTTACTTGTTTGACAATTGAAGAGACCACAAAGAAATTGAATCAGGTGGAAGATGAAATCAAATTGCATATTGCTGAAATGACAAAATCTGCTGTATTCCAGCTCTATGCTGAATCTTCCTCTCATCGCTGAAGCTATCCATAATGCCTCTCGACTAAGATTTTTTTTTTGGTAAGGTAAGTTTGTATATACTTTTCAAGTCACTAGGTACAAAAAATTGGGCACAAAAACCACGAACCAAAATTGGCAGCAGGTGCCAAGGTGGGTTCAATGGTGACCGGTTGTAAGATCACACTCAAGTCAAGTGAGTCTATCTAGAAGCTGACAAACGGCCAGCAAAGGAACAGCAGAGTAAAGGACGCGGCATAAGCAGAACAGATTGGGGGAGAGAGAGAAAAATACATTAAAAGACAGCCAAAACAAGTGGCTTAACGATTCGGAAAAGAGCCTTACAACCAAGACAGGAAACCGCCATCCAGAATAAACCAAAATCCCTGAGAATAAGATCCTGTGAGGTAATGAGGCACTGCAAGGGGGTCGAGTAAGGAACAAAAGGGAACAGTCGGCTCCATCCAATAACAATCGTATCCCTTGTGACAGCAGCAAAAGGAGTCGGAGTGGAGATGGCCGAACCAGCATGCAGTAAAGGTAAAACAACACTAGAAAAGAAGAAGACCAGCAGTAAAAGCAGGGC
Organism: Rhodomyrtus psidioides; assembly: GCA_021437785.1. NCBI lineage: Eukaryota > Viridiplantae > Streptophyta > Magnoliopsida > Myrtales > Myrtaceae > Rhodomyrtus > Rhodomyrtus psidioides. The sequence goes on from JAILYB010000055.1 coordinate 2,404,033, forward strand.
CTGGTAAGTGGCGTAACACAAAGCTGCCTCTCTCGGCCTAAGGAGGGCCAAGTCAAATAAGCAGCAGAAGAAGATATCCACAACAGGAGGTAACAGAGTGGCCGTGGTCTTCAAAAAGTTGAGCAGCATGCAGCCTTTCGAGAATGAGGTGCTGGTAGCAGGCCCCCAACTGTGATGATATAGGCAGCCAAACAAAGCCCAAAAGACTACATCAATGAAAAGCTGAGTGAAAAAAAAAACAGCACTAAAAAGAAAACTAGAAAAAAAAACCTGTCAGCCAGTCTGAAGCACAAGGAGGAGGGGGAAGGGGGAGATCTCCACAAAGAGAAAGACAGCATGGAGTAAGAAGGAAGAGGAAGAAGAAAAGAAGAGCAGAACAAAGAAGCAATGAACAACAACAAAACTAAAACATGGCCAACACAGCAGCAGCAGTAACAATAAGGGTACGAGCAGGGATCCACCCCCAAGTCAGTGGAGTGCAATGACTCAAGGCCAAGAGGCTGTGAAGCTCCAAGGGCCAGCAGCAAACCAGGTGGACAGCACCAACCATATGGCCAAACCACCCATACCAATAACATGTCAGCCAATCCAATAAGTAAAGAGGCCAGCAACAAACAGGTCAACCACTAGTGGAGCTTAGGAAACAAACCAACTTCAGCGCAGGACCATAACAGGTGGCTTTTTATTTTCTTTTGACGGCTGATACACCCTGCAGCAGTAGATGCCAAGATAATAGAATAATGCCAGCAGCAAGTTGCCCAAAATCCCCACTTAAACAACTCAGCTGCAACAGTATGAACACAGACCAACAAGTGCAGCAGATAACCAGGCCATTTAAATGAACAGAACAATAGCAAGCAAAGGACCCAGCACTAGAGAGAGTGGCAGATTCTGATCAGTCCAAGTAGAAGCAGTAACTGAGGCGGTAGCAGGTATGCTCCATGTGCATTCTCTCGGGCAGCACATCCTACATGAAAAGGAGGCAGCAGTAAAAAAATATAGTAGCATGAACTAAACATCATTCGGCTCCACCACCTCAGCATATATGCCTCCCTGATGTAAAAAAAAAAACTAAGAATGGACCGTTAGGGAAGAAGGCTCCATAGAGAAGGTGTTTAAGAAATCCATTTATGGGGTTTCCTCAAAGATAGTAGGGGAAAGACCCCAATTCATCTGGATTCTCCTATTCCGGGGGCGATCGCGCACCCGTCCCATTGCGACCGCTTTGCGCTTCAATCTTTCCATTTATGTGACATTCTGAATTTCCTGCCATTTTGAGGGTGTTGAATGTGAATGTACCTTACGATGTATTTCAGTTTTGTCTCGCTCAGATCTGATCAATCTTGAGTAAACTGACCAAAAGGGAAAGGCTGACGCATAACAAGATACGTGGACCTAGGAAACTCGAAAAAGGAAGTGACGCTTTGAACATAAGGATTGTCGAGGGAACATTTAGAGCCAATGAGGCCGATCAGATAATGATTAAGGAATACAATGCTAGCGTTATACGATTGGATAGCGGGTGAAGCCGCTTAACCAATGTATAATTTGCAAATTTTCCTAAATCGAACTTTGACGATCGACGCCGTCGGAACTAGCGATGAACCCTCGCAATTACATGACAACCAAAGCTGTCATAACTTGAGTTATCCTAAGTGTGATGAGAATCACAGAGTCGATACGCGTAGCGTTTGCAAAAGCCGCCCGTTAGTTCGAGACAAACTGGAATTTCGATCGATGGACGAATGATCATGAAATGGAAGCTCAAAATAGGCAATTGGAAATAGAGAATTCCAATTCCGAGTATGAATTTGACAATGTCTCGCCTAATGGTAATTTCGAATTGGAAAAGTGAAGTTTGGACTGAAAGTGCGAAAAGACCGTTTTGCCCCTAGACCATTTACCCTTGCCTTAAGACTTCATGAAGGACAAAATGGACAATTCCTCTCCCTATCTATGGCTGCTGAAAATGAGAAGAAAAATTGGTCAAAGGAAGTCAAAGAAGGTTGGATAATTATTGAGAAGAAGACAAGTGTCAAGCTCTTGCGGTTTGTCATTTATTAATCACTTTTAACCTACCATTCAAAGTGAGTTGACCAAGGTTTGAGCTAAGTTGGTCTTCTTCTTCCTCTCTCTCATAATTCACGACCACTTTCCTTCCTTCTTCCCCCATTTGTGTTATCTTCTCTCTCGCCCGCCAGCTCGCGGCCAGCACAGATCTGTCATACTGTTTTGGTCATAACTCCGTCGTCCGACATCAGAATGAGGTGATTCTTTCGCCATTAGAAAGCTTATTGTCTTGTCTTTCCATAGACATATTATAAGCTCGTTTTGACCCAGTAGATATTTCCGTAGCTCCGTTTGAGTAGACGAAGGTCAGATTCGGAGTGAACCTGGGCGTGAGCTCCTTTGGACAGACTTTGGGAGCTTGCCTTGCTTCCAAATTAAGGTGAGACCTTCTTAAGACATAGTATTAAGGTTGAGTAAGTTTGGTTTGAAGATTGGTTGATGATAGATGGGTTTTAATGGTGGAATTTGGATGATTTCATCTAGGACAGAATCTGTCCCCTTCGACGGGTCTGGGAACCGAGCGCCTTTGAAGGCCGTAGAAGTATCGCCTTGCCCCAAAATTTGTTGGTAAGGTACCATAAGACATGATATTACATGTTAGCAAAGAATAGATGAGTTATATTGGACTTTTGATGGTTGGTTTATATGGAAACTTGTTGGAACAGAATCTGCCCGGCATTGAACAGTGTAGGATCCGAAGTTTGTTGCGGTTCTTGGAGGAGTTTATTGGCTTATTTAGCTTGGTAAGTTGATTCTAAGCCTTTATTAAGATGTTGAGTCACTAAAGGGTGGAATTTTGGTTGAATTAAAAGGGTTTAAAGGACTGATTTGGTGAGAAATACCCGTGAGACCCGAAACCATTCAATTTCCGTTTTCTGCGCACACCGATTTTAAAACGGCCCGTTCTAATTCATCCGATGTCCAAATTGAGCATCGTTTTTGTCCACACGACCGTAAGATCTTGAAGTTTAATACCATGAAATTTTTTTTCCCAAAAAGTCAGTAGAAAAAGTGCAGTTTTCTCGAGAGTGAACCTGGTCGTGGTGAGTATTTTTGTGGTTTGGGGTCATTGATGACTTTTCTTGATTGAATGCCCCTTTAACATGCCTAGGGAGCGTCGATATGATGGTGTGGTTGTTTGGTGATGATATGCCGTGTGTGAATTTGGGCATGTGATGATTAATTGGGTTCAATTGAAGGCTTTAATGCTTGGTTTTGCACTCGATGTCGCATGAGGCCTAATGTAGTGATATGCATATGCTTGATGGACGAATGATATGCTTGAAATGGTGAATTGGTTGGGATTGAACCGTGTGCCTTGAATGGCGATGATATGACATGATTCCATGAATTGCCTATGATTGTGATAAATGGCTTAATGAGAAAGAATCACTGTTTGTTTTTATGGCCAGTGCATTGAGCCGGGGAGGGAGTTACTCCCATTGACCTGACGAGGTCGTGCGGCTAGAGAGTCCTACCTTGACCGAATCATCTCGAAGGCTGTAAGAATCGAGAGTCAGGTAGTAATCGAATCATCTCTAGGTCCGGACGTGAGAGTACTATAGTCGACCGAATCATCTCGATGGCGCGGAGTGTCGAGAGTCGCTATAGAGACCGAATCATCTCGATAAGACGTCGAGAGTCATATGATTGACCGAATCATCTCGCGGCCCAAGGAGGGCGGCCCTTGATGGGCGTAAGGAAGATAAAAGACTGAAACATGATTCTTGATATGTTTTCGAGTCTGTATGCTTGAATTGGCTGGAATGCCTGGGATGCCAAGAGTGCATGGAATGTTTATTATGCCTGTATGGCTTGAGAGACTCATATTGGAAAATGAAAGTATGGAAGAAATGAACCTGGTACCTGATATGCCTAAGTTGTTTTATTATGCCAATTGCTTGAGTGTCATGTGTGAAAATCATTTTGCCCAAAACTTGCATATTTTCAAACGTGCCTGGCGGTACCAATAGCCTAGCTTAGGGTTAGGGTTTACTTACTGAGATTATTATCTCACCCCGTCGTGGGACCAACATTTCAGACCCAAAGCCTTGAAGAATGCCCAGGAGGTGATGAAGAAGGAAAAAGGAGGAAGATGAAGACGAGTTTGTCAAGTTTTTGAATTTCTTTTTGGAAGTTTCTTTTGTAGTCCCATAGTGCCTTCCTCTGAACCCTTCTGTCTTTTGATGTACTAGACCTTTTTAACTGTAAGACGATGTGTGTTGTTTCTTTGTTTTTAAATCATAGGTCACCTTATGTTTGTTATTATGTCTGGGATTTTATTTTCGTTTCCGCATGTGCTTCTCATATCACACTCTGAAAGTATATTCGTCGGATCCTGGCTTATCTTATTTGTATTGACGGCTGTGTGGGATGTTGGCGTGCCCGCCGAGGTCGGGGCGTGACATCCCCGTTTAAGTGGTATCAGAGCGAGGTTAGCTCGATTAAATCTTTTCGATGTCTGGAGTGATAAGGAGTGGTGACTATAGGATGGTTTGGTAGTGAGACTCTAAGGGGATTCGCTAGAGTTAGGCACGAAATGCATGACATATGAATTGGCGCTTGTGATTGGCATTGTGTTCAGGCATGACTGGTTGTGATATATTGATATGCTGGAAAGCTGGTTGCGATTTTGCTAACACGCAGATGCGTCTGGACCTAAGGTATGAGTGAAATCTCCCTGTTGTGATGCCTCTAATTGTTTGAGTTGTGATGAATGGCTAGCTGTGATTGTTGAGGTGATAAGTAGCCTGGAGTTGTTAGACTTAAGTTAGTGACTTAGGTCTCTAATTCCTGAGTGGAATTGTAGTGGTCCAGGTGTTGTGGAAACTAGCGAGATGAGCCACCGAGGTAGAAACACTAGAGGAGCATCTAGCTCGAGAGCACCAGCGGCCGAGGATCCAAGAGTTGATGGAGTCTTGAGGGCGCTAGAGCAAATTGGAGAGATAATGGGAAAGGAAGCCCAAGATAGGGCTGCTGCGGCCCTTCGACAGGCCGAAGATAGAGCAGAGATAATAGCTCAAGCTGCTGAAGCTGCAGTAACTGCTGTGAACCTAGCGAATGGAAATAATGGACAAGCAATGAGAGGTGGCAATGTGCAAGGCCTTGAGAATCGTGCTGTGGGTCAATTGATGGAGCAATTTCTGAAGCTAAAACCATCGAGGTTTGATGGCAGAGGAGACCCTGAGTTAGCCCCCAGATGGATTGAAGAGCTGGAGAAAGCATTTACGGTGTTAGGGTGCACTGAAGCTGAGAAGGTAACCCTAGCGACTTACCAGCTCCAAGGAACTGCGAATGATTTGTGGAAGGCCACTAAAGGAATGGTTTTTCCTGAAGGGATTGAGCCGACATGGGCGATCTTTGCCGAGACTTTTAATGTGAAATATTTCTCTGAAGCTGCCCAAGAACAGAAGTTGGCTGAATTCCAGAATCTTCGCCAGAATCAAATGACTGTTGATCAGTATGAGGCAGAATTTGCAAGGTTGTCGAAGTATGCACCAAGGATGGTGGAGAATCCGTGGGATCGGACGAGAAGGTTTCGAGATGGATTGAGGCCCGATATTCGCAGCCAGATGATCTCAATGAACCTGAGGGATTACAATGAGATCTATACCAGGAGCCAGATGATTGAAAGAGATATGAGGAATAGAGGAATTTCCTCAGGACCGCGGTTTAATCCAGTCAGAGACAATCGAAATTTGGGCAAAGGTCCTATGGTGAACAATAGGAGGTTTGTTCCCCTAGTTAAGAGGAATATCGTGAAACCTGCTCACCAGAACAACTGGAGTTGTCGCCTCTGTGGACGAAGGCATGGAAGTGGACCATGTCCAAGGAAAATGGGAGGATGTTTCAAATGTGGCAAGATGGGCCATAGGGCAAGGGAATGTGGACAACATGGTCCTCAGTATCAACCGCCACGAGCTCAACAAGGACCACAAGCTGGAGCTGCCCCGCAGGCCAATCAAAATAGGCCGCCGGCTCAAGGAAGGGTGTATGCCGTAGCTCGCAAGGAGGCGGAGGAGACGCCTGGCGTGGTCACGGGTAAGATCTCTCTCTGTGATCATGCTGCTTATGCCTTGTTTGACCCTGGAGAGTGGCATTCGTTTGTGTCTGCCCAGTTTGCTAATTTGACTGAAATGAAATTGGAACCGCTGGATGTTATCTTGCATGTGACAACACCCTTAATGGATAGAGTGCTTGTTTCACTAGGATGCCGGAATTGTAAGATAGTTATCGGAGGTAGTGAAAGACGAATAGATTTGGCTGTGTTGCCCATGTTTGATTTTGATGTCATTATTGGAATGGACTGGCTGAGTAAACAAGGGGCTGTAATGGATTGTGGTAGTAGGGTAATTCGATTTCATCCTGTCGATCGCCCTAGTTTTGAGTTTGTGGGGAGCCGAGGAGGAACTTCGATTTCTTTGGTTTCGTCACTAGAGGTGACTAAGTTAATGAATGAAGGGTGTGGGGCTTACTTAGCCATTGTGGTGGATACGACGATTGAAGAGCCTAAGTTAGAGGAAATAGCCGTAGTATGTGAATTCCCTGATGTGTTTCCTCAAGAATTGCCTAGTTTACCACCTGAAAGAGAAGTGGAGTTCTCGATTGAATTAGCCCCTGGGACGGAGCCGATTTCGAAAGCACCATATAGGATGTCTCTGTATGAGTTAAAGGAACTAAAGGTACAGATGCAGGAATTACTGGACAAGGGATTTATTCGTCCAAGTGCGTCGCTGTGGGGTGCACCTGTGTTGTTTGTGAAGAAAAAAGATGGGTCATTGCGCTTGTGCATTGACTATAGGCAACTGAATCAAGTTACTATTAAGAACAAGTATCCATTGCCAAGGATAGATGACTTGTTTGATCAGTTGCAAGGAGCGTCCATGTTCTCTAAGATTGACTTAAGGACAGGTTATCATCAGTTGAGGATCAAGAAAGAGGATATACCGAAAACGGCTTTTAGGACGAGGTATGGACATTACGAGTTTACCGTCATGCCGTTTGGGTTGACTAACGCCCCAGCTGCATTTATGGATTTGATGCATCGAGTATTCAAGGAGTATCTGGATCAATTTGTTATCATCTTCATTGATGATATTCTGATTTACTCAAGGTGCAATGAGGATCATGAACGACATTTGCAGATTGTCTTACAGACCTTAAGGGAACACTCGCTCTATGCTAAATTTAGTAAGTGCGAGTTTTGGTTGTATAAGGTTGCATTTCTTGGTCATGTAGTGTCTGGAGAAGGAATCTCCGTGGATCCTTCAAAGATCGAGGCAGTTATGAATTGGCCTAGACCCACAACGGTTACTGAAGTTCGAAGTTTCCTAGGATTGGCGGGTTACTATAGACGCTTTGTAGAGAAGTTCTCATCTATAGCCACTCCGTTGACGAGGTTGACTAAGAAAGATACACGGTTTGAATGGACGGATAAATGCGAAAGGAGTTTTCAGGAACTTAAGCGAAGGTTGACGACTGCACCGATTTTGACGATTCCGTCTGGTCTTGGAGGATATGAGATTTATAGTGATGCGTCGTTGAAGGGACTAGGATGCGTCCTAATACAACATGGGAAAGTAGTGGCGTATGCGTCGCATCAGTTAAGACCTCATGAGATGAACTACCCGACGCATTGGCTGCAATTGTTTTTGCGCTGAAGATTTGGAGACATTATTTGTGTGGTGAGAAGTTCCAAATCTATACGGACCATCAGAGTTTAAAGTATTTATTCTCTCAGAAGGAATTGAATATGAGGCAACGTAGGTGGATGGAATTGCTTAAAGACTATGATTGTGATATTCTATATCACCCTGGAAAGGCTAACAGGGTAGCAGATGCCCTTAGTCGAAAGTCGAGCATTGCGCATCTGTTGGTCAAGGGATGGTCTATACTGGAAAGACTGAGAGATTCAGAGTTTAAGTTGGAAGTTTGCCGATTGTCAAGTTTGATGGCAACTTTGAGAGTCGAACCAGAAATACAGGAGAGGATTAAGGCATTGCAATCCATGGACCCAGATATACAGAAGATCTTGGAAATGGATGTGGACAAGAGGAAGTTTGACTTCCAAGTATCTGAAGATGAAACATTGAAGTTCCGAGGACGACTGTGAGTACCCAATGACGAGGAACTTAAGGAAAATATTTTGTTTGAAGCTCACAGGAGCAACTACAGTATTCATCCGGGTAGCACAAAGATGTACCAGAACTTACGTCAGCATTATTGGTGGAATGGGATGAAAGTGGACGTGGCTAAGCACGTGGCTAAGTGTCTGACATGTCAGCAAGTGAAGGCACAACATTGTAAACCTGGTGGTATGTTTCAACCTTTGGAAATTCCCGAATGGAAGTGGGAACATATCACCATGGACTTTGTCATGGGCTTACCGAGGAGTCAAAGGGGTCACGATTCAATTTGGGTGATAGTGGATAGATTGACCAAGTCTGCTCATTTCCTGCCAGTACGAAAGGATTTCGCGATGGAGAGATATGCTGATTTGTATATGCGACACGTAGTGCGACTTCATGGAGTGCCTGTGACAATAACGTCAGATAGAGATCCTAAGTTTACTGCGAATTTTTGGAAGAGTCTACAGAATGCCATGGGAACGAAATTGCAGTTTAGTACGGCGTACCATCCACAGACTGATGGACAGTCTGAGAGGACGATTCAGACGTTAGAGGATATGTTGCGAGCATGTGTCATTGATTTTAAAAGTGGATGGGAGGAGAAACTGCACTTGGTGGAATTTGCATATAATAACAGCCATCAGCAAAGTATCGAAATGGCACCATTCGAAGCGCTGTATGGTAGAGCGTGTAGGACTCCGATATGTTGGGATGAAGTTGGTGAGAGGAGCATAACAGGCCCAGAATTGGTGGAACAATCCATTGAGGCTGTTAAGATCATTCGAGAAAGGCTTAAGACGGCCCAGAGTCGCCAGAAAAGCTATGCCGATAAGCGACGAAGGCCTTTGGAATTTCAAGTGGGTGACCAAGTCTTTCTCAAGGTGTCACCTATGCGAGGATTATCTCGATTTGGAAAGAAAGGGAAGCTGAGTCCAAGGTACGTAGGTCCATTTGAGATATTAGAAAAGATTGGGACTTTAGCTTATCGTCTTGCCTTGCCGCCAAGCTTATCGCAAGTTCATAATGTGTTTCATGTGTCGATGCTGAGGAAATATGAACCAGACCCGACTCACGTACTGGATCATGAAGTCATCGAAGTGGACGATAAGATATTGTATGTGGAAAGGCCAATACGAGTTGAAGATCGAAAGGAGCAAGTCTTCTGGAACAAGACGATTCCACTCGTCAAGGTGATCTGGGAACACCATGGAACGGAAGGCGCTACTTGGGAAAGCGAAGAAGCGATGAGGAGCCAGTACCCCCATTTATTTGAATAGATCTGGTTATTCCAAATTTCGAGGACGAAATTTTTTGTAAGGGGGGAAGAATTGTGACATTCTGAATTTCCTGCCATTTTCAGGCTGTTGAATGTGAATGTACCTTACGATGTATTTCATTTTTGTCTCGCTCAAATCTGATCAATCTTGAGTAAACTGACCAAAAGGGAAAGGCTGACGCATAACAAGATACGTGGACCTAGGAAACTCGAAAAAGGAAGTGACGCTTTGACCATAAGGATTGTCGAGGGAACATTTAGAGCCAATGAGGCCGATCAGATAATGATTAAGGAATACAATGCTAGCGTTATACGATTGGATCGCGGGTGAAGCCGCTTAACCAATGTATAATTTGCAAATTTTCCTAAATCGAACTTTGACGATCGACGCCGTCGGAACTAGCGATGAACCCTCGCAATTACATGACAACCAAAGCTGTCATAACTTGAGTTATCCTAAGTGTGATGAGAATCATAGAGTCGATACGCGTAGTGTTTGCAAAAGCCGCCCGTTAGTTCGAGACAAACTGGAATTTCGATCGATGGACAAATGATCATGAAATGGAAGCTCAAAATAGGCAATTGGAAATAGAGAATTCCAATTCCGAGTAGGAATTTGACAATGTCTCGCCTAATGGTAATTTCAAATTGGAAAAGTGAAGTTTGGACTGAAAGTGCGAAAAGACCGTTTTGCCCCTACACCATTTACCCTTGCCTTAAGACTTCATGAAGGACAAAATGGAGAATTCCTCTCCCTATCTATGGCTGCTGAAAATGAGAAGAAAAATTGGTCAAAGGAAGTCAAAGAAGGTTGGATAATTATTGAGAAGAAGACAAGTGTCAAGCTCTTGTGGTTTGTCATTTATTAATCACTTTTAACCTACCATTCAAAGTGAGTTGACCAAGGTTTGAGCTAAGTTGGTCTTCTTCTTCCTCTCTCTCATAATTCACGACCACTTTCCTTCCTTCTTCCCCCATTTGTGTTTTCTTCTCTCTCGCCCGCCAGCTCGCGGCCAGCACAGATCTGTCGTACTGTTTTGGTCATAACTCCGTCTTCCGACATCAGAATGAGGTGATTCTTTCTCCATTAGAAAGCTTATTGTCTTGTCTTTCCATAGACATATTATAAGCTCGTTTTGACCCAGTAGATATTTCCGTAGCTCCGTTTGGGTAGACGAAGGTCAGATTCGGAGTGAACCTGGGCGTGAGCTCCTTTGGACAGACTTTGGGAGCTTGCCTTGCTTCCAAATTAAGGTGAGACCTTCTTAAGACATAGTATTAAGGTTGAGTAAGTTTAGTTTGAAGATTGGTTGATGATAGATGGGTTTTAATGGTGGAATTTGGATGATTTCATCTAGGACAGAATCTGTCCCCTTCGACGGGTCTGGGAACCGAGCGCCTTTGAAGGCCGTAGAAGTATCGCCTTGCCCCAAAATTTGTTGGTAAGGTACCATAAGACATGATATTACATGTTAGCAAAGGATAGATGAGTTATATTGGACTTTTGATGGTTGGTTTATATGGAAACTTGTTGGAACAGAATCTGCCCGGCATTGAACAGTGTAGGATCCAAAGTTTGTTGCGGTTCTTGGAGGAGTTTATTGGCTTATTTAGCTTGGTAAGTTGATTCTAAGCCTTTGTTAGGATGTTGAGTCACTAAAGGGTGGAATTTTGGTTGAATTAAAAGGGTTTAAAGGACTGATTTGGTGAGAAATACCCGTGAGACCCGAAACCATTCAATTTCCGTTTTCTGCGCACACCGATTTTAAAACGGCCCGTTCTAATTCATCCGATGTCCAAATTGAGCATCGTTTTTTCCCACACGACCGTAAGATCTTGAAGTTTAATACCATGAAATTTGTTTTCCCAAAAAGTCAGTAGAAAAATTTCAGTTTTCTCGAGAGTGAACCTGGTCGTGGTGAGTATTTTTGTGGTTTGGGGTCATTGATGACTTTTCTTGATTGAATGCCCCTTTAACATGCCTAGGGAGCGTCGATATGATGCTGTGGTTGTTTGGTGATGATATGCCGTGTGTGAATTTGGGCATGTGATGATTAATTGGGTTCAATTGAAGGCTTTAATGCTTGGTTTTGCACTCGATGTCGCATGAGGCCTAATGAAGTGATATGCATATGCTTGATGGCCGAATGATATGCTTGAAATGGTGAATTGGTTGGGATTGAACCGTGTGCCTTGAATGGCGATGATATGACATGATTCCATGAATTGCCTATGATTGTGATAAATGGCTTAATGAGAAAGAATCACTGTTTGTTTTTATGGCCAATGCTTTGAGCCGGGGAGGGAGTTACTCCCATTGACCTGACGAGGTCGTGCGGCTAGAGAGTCCTACCTTGACCGAATCATCTCGAAGGCTGTAAGAATCGAGAGTCAGGTAGTGACCGAATCATCTCTAGGTCCGGACGCGAGAGTCCTATAGTCGACCGAATCATCTCGATGGCGCGGAGTGTCGAGAGTCGCTATAGAGACCGAATCATCTCGCAGCTAGAGTCATGATGACCGAATCATCTCGATAAGACGTCGAGAGTCATATGATTGACCGAATCATCTCGCGGCCCAAGGAGGGCGGCCCTTGATGGGCGTAAAGAAGATAAAAGACTGAAACATGATTCTTGATATGTTTTCGAGTCTGTATGCTTGAATTGGCTGGAATGCCTGGGATGCCAAGAGTGCATAGAATGTTTATTATGCCTGTATGGCTTGAGAGACTCATATTGGAAAATGAAAGTATGGAAGAAATGAACCTGGTGCCTGATATGCCTAAGTTGTTTTATTATGCCAATTGCTTGAGTGTCATGTGTGAAAATCATTTTGCCCAAAACTTGCATATTTTCAAACGTGCCTGGCGGTACCAATAGCCTAGCTTAGGGTTAGGGTTTACTTACTGAGATTATTATCTCACCCCGCCGTGGGACCAACATTTCAGACCCAAAGCCTTAAAGAATGCCCAAGAGGTGATGAAGAAGGAAAAAGGAGGAAGATGAAGACGAGTTTGTCAAGTTTTTGAATTTCTTTTTGGAAGTTTCTTTTGTAGTCCCATAGTGCCTTCCTCTGAACCCTTCTATCTTTTGATGTACTAGACCTTTTTAACTGTAAGACGATGTGTGTTGTTTGTTTGTTTTTAAATCCTAGGTCACCTTATGTTTGCTATTATGTCTGGGATTTTATTTCCGTTTCCGCATGTGCTTCTCATATCACGCTCTGAAAGTATAGTTGTCGGATCCTGGGTTATCTTATTTGTATTGACGGCTGTGTGGGATGTTGGCGTGCCCGCCGGGGTCGGGGCGTGACAATTTATCTTCCATCAAGCCCATCAACCCTCTGCACCATCCACATACCAACCCCAACAAAAAGACTAAAAAGATTGTTTCAATGTTTTTCATCTTTTTGTTTCTGGGTTGTTTGAACGAACTTTTTTCAATGTTTTTAATGATGTGTAATTTGCTTATCCTGGATGATGCTTGACTATATTTTCGTACTTTGCTCAACCCTGTTATTCAATACTATACCTTTATTGGATAAATCATATATTCAGGGGGTGTATTTATGCTATCATTGGATAAATCATGTATTCAGGGGGAGTATTACTCCATCTTTGTTCGACCTTGTTGTTGTGGCTAGCAATATCAACTAGAGGGGGGTGAATAGGTGATTATGGTGCAATTTAAAAGTTTTTAGCGGAATATCAATTGCATATGCGTTTTTATAACGTCTCAGATGATGGCAACACAGTATGTCAATATAAACTATTCCTATGCAGTTCTACTATCACAGATTATATAAAATGATCAGAGTAGAGATAGAGAATACTGCATAGAGAGTTTATAGTGGTTCGGCTTTTGGTTAAGCCTACATCCACTTCTTCGGCTATCAGCCAATCGACGGGATTCCACTAGTAAACGGCTCGAGAGGTTACAGATTAGTGATCCTTGACACGCAGGATACCCCACCTTGCGCTCAACACTCTTGTGTACACCTCCTCACAATTACAATGGATGAATCAATAAGTGTGTATAAAATGAAGTACTCTCGATCTAAGAATTATAAAGACTTTGCCCTTTTAACGCCGATCTCTCTCTTTTCCTTTCGACCTTGAGATGTCTTTTATACTCCTCCGCCTCCAATCTACCCGTTGAAAGGCTTCCAGAAGAGGTCTCTTCTCCCGTTTGGACAAGACATACCAAAAGAAGATCTCGTAGCCATTAGGAATTGCCAAAGGAAAGTCTTCCCCATTCGGATCAAATCGCCCATACAATTATGATCCTGGGTTTCCATAGATGATTTCACTCATTTGGAAAGTCGTATATTTGTCTCCTTGATTTCGCATCCTTGATTGATCTCTATCCCCGAGAATCTTCAAGAATGATCCAGCTCGATTGTATCCATTGTAGTATTTCAAATAAGCACATTTGAAAGTCTTCTTCAAGTTCAGATTACTGCACGCGAATACTCCACTCAGAGCTTGAGCATCAGTCCAACGTCTGAGCTATCCACACTCGACGTTCAACGTCTGAGTTATCCCCACTCAACGTCTGAGCTCCAACCAGCATCTGAGTCCCTCAGAAATCTCATCTAAGCAAAACCTTTTTGACAGATTCAATCTTGTGCATTCCCGCACCAAAGGATAATCTGCAAAATAAGTATTCCACGGCATTATCTCGAAAACTTAAGAGTACTTGGATTGTTTTGTCAACTTCAAAATCACACAGGGGTTTTTCTCAACAATCTCCTCCTTTTTTATGATGACAAAACTATCCACAAAAGTAACAATAATTTATATAAAGGATTGAGCAACTAAAATTTAGTTACTCTTAGTACAATCTTGCTAATAAAGGATTTCAACAATCTGTGCCTTGTACTTCTAGCAAGAGTAAGTTCTGAAGTCAATATTTTAAGAAAATGGGTAGTCTCAGAACTTGCGGTAATGCTTAAGATTTAGAGATTAAGCACATGCATAATATCATATCATTGTCATGTGATTCTATTTGATCTTCTATAGAGCTTAATCACATGTATGACAAACTTGAGTAGCATGATAATGAGCACAACACTTGTGATATGGAATTACTACACAATAGCTTAGAACATGTATGCGAATACGAACTTGCTACTTAATAGCTCAGAGCTTATAGTTGAGCATACTGCTTGTAATATCAATTTGCTATACAATAGCTCAGTACTTACAGTGTAAAACATGTTCAGATCATGACGATTTTAACATGCTCAAGTCGACATGTTTTGGTAGATGTGTTACCAAACATACAGATTCATAAAATGCTCGTAGTAAAGGAACTTTTTCACCTGTTCGGTTTAGGAATGAGATTGTATGACTTTTCAGATCTTGTTCCTACTGAACAAAGTGAAACTGTATTTTACTAGTTCCATCTTCTCTCCTGTGAAAATCATGTTTGTATGTGTTCTCACATAACTTTTGTACTTGAAACAACTTATCATTCACAGAATATGATATTCACAAAAATATCCATAGAGATAAAATGTTTTCAATAAATTTCTCCTGTGTAGACTTGTTCATGTTCTCCTATGTAGACTTGTTCCTGTATGTTCATCATGACTTATTGTTATAAGTCACATTAGTGTCTCTTGTCTCCTCTGTTTTGATGACTGAAACTTTTGTGTAACTCTCCCCCCCTTTTTCTCATCAGCAGAAAAGGATAACAGAGTGACCACAAGGTCAAACAAAGATGGAGTAATACTCCCCCTGAATACATGATTTATCTAATGATAGCATAAATACTCCCCTGAATGTATGATTTATCCAATAAAGGTAGAGCATTGAATAACAGGGTTGAGCAAAGTACGAAAATAAAGTCAAGCATCATTCAGGATAAGCAAATTACACACCAATAAAAACAGTGAACAACATTGAAAAAAGTTCGTTCAAACAACCCAGAAACAAAAAGATGAAAAACATTGAAAAAATCTTTTGAGTCTTTTTGTTGGGGTTGGGATGTGGATGGTGCAGAGGGTTGATGGGCTTGATGGAAGATAAATGGAAAGATTGAAGCGAATCTTAGTCGAGAGGCATTATGGATAGCTTCAGCGATGAGAGGAAGATTTAGCATAGAGCTGGAATACAACATATTTTGTCATTTCAGTAATCTGCAATTTGATTCATCTTCCACCTGATTCAATTTCTTTGTGGTCTCTTCAATTGTCAGACAAGTAAGATGACACTTCTTCCCCATTTCATCACACAAGTTTCTGCTTTTCAGACTCATTTCTTCCTTGAATTGAGAAAGAATGATAAGGAAGTCAAAGCGAAATTTTCGCAAATTATCTTTGCATTCGCCCTGTTTGAATAGAATGTCACATAACTGATCTGAATCTGAGATATCTTTCCTTTTTACCTTGCCCCAGCAATCACACGTCAGTTCTCGATCCTTGTCATACTCTTGTTTCTATAATTCAGCATTTATTTCATCATTCATTTGTAAAGATAATTTTTCAAGAGCATACATAGAATTTCACTAGGATCAAGTTGATTCTCTTGGACAAGCCATCTTGCGTATTCTGCTCTTGCCATTTCTTGCTTATTCTCATTATAGAATCTTATGAGATCTGGTATCTTGAAATCATTCAGCGGTAGAGCAGTCCTGGACTGAATATTTGTTTGTTTGGATGAGGCATTCTTCAACTCTTCTTCAGTTGATTTTGATGTAAATTCGACTACATCCTATTCCGAAACAAAACCATTATGCACTATCAAGTCTTTCATAGACCTATTACTGCCTTCTTGTTCTTTGATTTCGATAATTGCTTCTCTAACAACTCTAGCAAGTATAATTTTTCTCTCAAGGTAAAAAGCAGCTTTTTCAATAGTGAGAGATTTTACCAGCGTAAAGAGTTGTGCAGACTCATGCATCATTTGATTGGAGTTCTTAGAAGCTGGCTTGGATAAAGTGAAGTCCTGCGGGAGCTTCTTCACAATCATTTTGGAGAATCCTTCCAACTCATTGTTGATGACTTCTTGGAATCTTGGAATCCTTTTCTCAATGCAATCCATTTTGAGAAAAACTAGACCGGTCTTCTCAGTCAAGTTATTCACTAATTTTGAGAATTCTTGTGCTAACTTCTCCCATAACTTTCTATTTTCCTGAAACAAAATCTTGTACAATTCATGAGTTTGATGTTTCAACTCATTTTGGAAGTATACAACCTCCTTTAGCAGTTCAGCATTTGTTTCCTTGTTCAGTTCTTCTTTCTCTTCTTCAGTTTCCATGGCTTCGTTGATTCCATCCAATTGATCATCACCCTCTTTATTTTCTTGTATGAGGACATGATATTCTTCTAACATCTCTCCGTGACAGATTTCCTCTTCATCCATCCTAGCTTTTGATTCAACCTCTCTTTCCTCTCTTTCTGCTTCGATTAAAGGATCAGAAGCAAGGTGTTTTTCTAAATCACTTAAAGTGATTTTGAAATTGTCTGAGGATTCTTTTGATTCGGAAAGACTTTTGGAATCCATGAGGGATGACAAAAGTGTTTAGGAAGAAGAATTGTATTGAAGTAATGTGGATGTGTATATTCCTTTGAAGAAGAAGAATGTTTAAATAATAGAGTGATTAAAAACTATTTTGGAAGTTAGAGTGTCTGAAGATATGATTGAAATCGAATTTTTGGAAAGATTGTACGAAATCAATCAATTTGAACAAATAATCAATCAATCACTCAATCACTGCAATCAACACAATCCATACAATCACAATATTTGCAGAACTTTTAGTAAGATTGTGAAGATTTGTACCTTATTTGTTGCCAGAAATATAACTACTTACGCGCCAAAAATTTGAATAATCAAACCTTTAGTCGTTTTCCACTTAGAAGATGTGATCTTCATATGATGCTTTAAGGTCTGAGTTCCTTGTAGTCATAGAGCTTCTTCAGATGAAGCTTTGGCAACTTTATGCTTCGAAGCAAGATTTTCCTGTCTAGATAGCAACTTAAACAGGCATCATAGTAATACCTAATTCTTGTCTGATATATTCAAAAGTATTTCTATCAAGTGGTTTGGTGAATATGTCAGCTAATTGATGCTTTGAATCAAAAAATTGAATGTTAATATCACCATTATGCACATGATCACGAATGAAATGATGTTTAATCTCAATATGCGTAGCTCGTGAGTGCAGAATTGGATTCTTGATGAGATTGATTGCACTGGTGTTGTCATATTGGATTTTCACATTGTGAGATTGAACACAAAAGTCCTTCAGTTGTTGCTTCATCCATAGGATTTGTGCACAGCAACTCCCTAAGGCGACATACTTAGCTTCTGCAGTTGATAGAGCTACAGGGTTTTGTTTCTTGGAGAACCAGGACACTAGCATTGATCCGAGAAGTTGACATGTTCCTGAAGTACTTTTTCTGTCTAATTTACAACCTGCAAGATTAGCATTTGAATATCCATGTAATATAAGATCTGAGGTCTTAGGATACCACAGTCTCATACTAGGATAGTGTGATGTCCCAGGTCGCCACGCTAACGATCAAGATCTCTAATAGTATAATAGCCTAATAGCACACCAAGGCTTAAAGACTATAACCCACTACTATCACGCATGTCAATTAACTTATGAATGGCGCATGATTACGGAAGCACATAAAAGTAGGCAAGAACTAAACGCAAGCTTTTATTTATATAACACATCATAATGACCACATAAGTAGTTCACGTGCATATATATACAAGATAGTGACTACGGTCATCGATCTATAGGTGCAACTGGGATGGCAAGAAGGGAAACTACTCCATCGACATCAAAAGTCGCCTATACCAAAAAGTCATCCAAAAGTGTCAGCCAACGGCTCCAGTCCTCACTCCTCGTTTGAGTGATCGGTGAGGAGTAGCTTAGTCTCCAAGTCGTAGTCCTCGTCCAAAGACTTTAGTGGTGGAACATATAAGTCCATCTCATCAACAATAGGCTCCAGGGCAGCAACAGGCTCAGCCGGTACAGGTGGCGGCTGAGGTATCTCAAGTACGGGGATCTCAGGAAGTGCATGAGCTATAGGTACTACAGGCTCGGAGGGCGCATCAAATGCATCATCATGAAACGGACCAACTAACTACTCGCCAACACGAACATAGATGAATACCAACTATACATAACGACTCCATGAAGAACTCCCTCGTCAATCCAAACACTATAGATATGCATCAAAATCTAAGATGTGGTACATCCATATGAACATAATCACGATAAATAGACACATAATCAAGCGGAACTGCAAAGCGTCTGGCAACAGGAGGCATGATGCTAATCTGAAAATATTTTCCACAAACGTAGGTTAGCACGACGGCTAGCAAGAAAATCACTCAATCCCACCATAGGGGTCCTAAGACTCCTTAGGGACAATTATGAAACAATAAGTGAGCAAGGCATATTAATAATTCAAATCAAGAGTATGGAATAGTAATATTATCATGAAATGAATATGTCAATGTAACATGAGATGACGTGCTCTTCGTTCATTTACACCATTGCAAGGCGTTCCACCTTGCAATCCCACTCTCCGGGGCTCCGCGACGCAAGGTACGACTCTACCCAGCACACGGTACAAGGTCCTCATATACATACAAATCCCCGCACACAGCCCAGGGGCGTCAACTCGATTCAGTGCACTGAAGAGAAATTACTCCACATATCTCATCAATATCATTCCATGTACGATGTATGCTTCGAGAACTCAAATCTCACATGCCATATTTCAATTGCCATGCCAATGTATTAATATCAATATCCACAAAGGCCAGTACATGGAAAATCAAATCACCAAGTTCATCCAAATATAGCATATATAATCGAACTTCACAGACCAAGGAAATTCTCAAATCTTCTTCATATAGTTCTCGGGTCAATCCAGCTTCTGACTCCAATTTCATCAATTCAGCGAGTAATCCATTAAGTCTTGGCCTATAATTCATTGTAGAATATTCCTTAACTTCCTTATTTCATTCCTTCCTAGATTGCAAATTAATCTACCCTCTATGTCCCCTATTCAAGTCCAAAAATCTGATATGTCCAATGCCCGAACATAATATGTTCTTATCCTGAGTCAGTCCCAATTTCGCCTCATTTCATTTAATCGCTCGAACACCTACTTAGGACAAACATAACTTAACAACGTCCAAGGTAAAAGAACATAGTCTAGCTGGATTTACACATCCAAAATCGCATAAAGAACAGAACAGATTATGTACTAGGATAATCAATGCAGTTCTCAGTTTGAACTCTACAACTTGACTTTCGACTGACTTCAATTTAGCTAGCCCTTCAACCGTTACTCAACATTAATCACTTCTAGCATACCTTGAGTAAAAGGAATATAATCTAAAACCATTTGCACGACAAGAACAGCACATAAAACACAACCGAACCAGTTCTACACCAAAATAGTTTCTACTCACAAAATCATTCGAAATTTCTATCAATTTAACCAACTATTCAAACCTCACTTAATATAAACATAATCCTACGACATTCAAGACAAAAGAATACAATGTGGTTTAATTTTCTATAGAATAACAATATACACACAGAATCGTTCATGTCCTAGAAACCGAACACCAATTCGGTTCAAATCTTGCGACTCGATCCTTACTTGCTTCATTTCTCTTA
Organism: Rhodomyrtus psidioides; assembly: GCA_021437785.1. Lineage (NCBI taxonomy): Eukaryota > Viridiplantae > Streptophyta > Magnoliopsida > Myrtales > Myrtaceae > Rhodomyrtus > Rhodomyrtus psidioides. Next base: position 2,424,165 of record JAILYB010000055.1, read on the forward strand.
ACTATTCGACTATCATGGTGTCCTAATCTAATCCTTCAATTACTCAGCTCAAGTTCACAGAACATAGATAAAAATTTACTCTGTTTCCACACCTAGATCAGAACCGAACAGCAGCAACATCAACTCAGTCCACAGAACAAGTTTTCCTTCCTAAACACTTAGATTAGGCTCCTCATCTTGACAACTACACAAAAACATCTAGCCTATGACAGAATTGAGTAAGTTCCTTGCCTTCTTGAAGTCGTAAACCTGTTCGAATGCCCCTGATTCCTTCTGCTCCTTGGTGAAATTACCGACCAGTCCAACTCCTTCTCTCGATCTCTATCTCTCTCGATCGGACTAAGGAGAAAATGAGCAGAAAAATCCTTCTTGTTCATCAAGTCTTCCTATATATACTAGGAGGGAGAGAGATTGAGAGGTGATTCTACAAAACAAGTGGCGACCACCTCCTTGGTATGCCTATAATCCCAGTCCAAATGTCATCTTGCATGCATTCTTAAAATTCTGATCTTGACACTTGTAAGTGATCCCTCAATATATGGGTATTTCCTTGTGCATTCTCGCCACTTGCACTACCCCCATAGGTCCAATATCCATTGCTAGATTTTATTGAATTCTTAACCAATGATTGGACTACATTCCTTGCTATTTCCCTAGGCCATTGGCCACTCCTTCTTGCACATGAGGGAAATCGCCACTTGTCTTTACCCTAAGTGGTCTACTATCATTGGAAAGATTTTGAGAAGACAAACTTTGCCATTTCCTTAGGCCATTTGGCCAATGAAATTTCATGCACAAGAAATGGACCCGCCAAGTGTCGTAACCCTAAGTGACCGAAATTATCTTGTCCTCCAAGGATAAGGAAATCAATCTAATAAGTCGAGCTTATGTTATTTTTCATGGACTCATGGTTGATCAACCAATCATATGTTTCCTTGTCCTCCAAGTACAATCCAATGGTGACCATAGTCCCTCCATTTTTCGGCCATGAACAAATTTGAAATTGCTATCCTTTAATTCCTCATCAATTTCTCTTGCTAATAATCCGACCATGAGATTATAGTATTCGACCAATGTACCATGATCTCAAAATTCTTCAACTGGTCCTTCTAAAATTCTCACTCATTCAACTCTAAATTTATGTCCATCACATTCTTCCACATACTCGGCTATTTTCCTTATATCTTCACGTGAGTCTTATTGAATCCAGAATTCACAAATTCCTTGTTAATTCCCTAGCTCACTTCCACATGTGTTGTATTGGCATATAATGACCTTATAGTTAATCCAAGGTCACGAGGTCTCTAATTCATGCTCTTAAAATCAGCTTCAAAACCCATTTCAGACTTCTCCGGTTATTAGAAGTCTACTAAATGGGGATGCCACAGATAGGTTCCTATGTATTTTATGATTCTTTTGACAGCAGTAAGGTGTGATTCCTTCGGATCTGATTGAAATCTGGCACACATACATACACTAAAAATGATGTCAGGTCTAGAAGCAGTTAAATATAGTAATGAACCAATCATGCTTCTATAAAGCTTCTGATCAACCTGTTTACCATGTTCATCCTTGTCTAGTTTGGATGAAGAAGACATAGGCAAATCAATTTTCTTGCAGTTTTCTTGACCAAACTTCTTTACTAGTTCAAGAGCATATTTCTCTTGATGTACGAATGTGCCTTATTTAGTCTGATTGTCCTGCAGTCCTAGGAAGAATGTAAGTTCTCCTATCATGCTCATCTCAAATTCATTCTGCATGATTTGAGAAAATTCCTTGCAGAGATTTTTGTTAGATGAACCAAATATAATATCATCTACATAAATCTGAATAAGTAAAATTTATTTACCTTCTCTTTTAATAAATAAAGTTGTATCAACTTTACCTTTCTCAAAGCCTTGGTTGGTAAGGAAATTACTTAACCTTTCATACCACGCTCTTGGAGCTTGCTTTAGTCCATAGAGCGCCTTTTGAAGTTTGAACACATGATTTGGATATTTTGGATCTTCAAAACCTGGAGGTTGATCAACATAGACTTCCTCCTTGATGTATCCATTCAGGAATGCACTCTTGACATCCATTTGATATAGCTTGAAATCGTGGTAACAAGCATAGGCGAGTAGGAGTCTGATGGATTCAAGTCTTGCTACTAGGGCATAGGTTTCATCATAGTCGATTCCCTCTTCTTGAGAGTATCCTTTGGCAACAAGTCTTGCCTTGTTCTTGGTTACCTTGCATTTATCATCCAGTTTGTTTCTGAATACCCATTTGGTTCCAATAACAAGATGATTTTTTAGTCTTGGCACCAATTTCCATACTTCATTGAGTTTAAATTGATGTAACTCTTGTTGTATAGCTTCAATCCAGCTTTCATCGGCAAGAGTTTCTTCAATTCTTTTGGGTTCATACTCAGAAACCAGAGCAAATGCATTTATTGTACTTCTTAGTTTCGATCTGGTTTTGACTCCTTCAGTGATGTTTCCAATGACTTGATCTTTAGAATGACTGGATTTGTATTTCCAATTTTTCTTTGATTTTCAAGCTCATGTTCAATTGATTCTTCAGCATTTGAATCTTCAGGGTTTATGGCTGGTTGCTTCTCTTCGAAGTTCTGAGAAGGTTTGATTGCTTTTTCATCCTCAGATGATATGTCCTGCTTATCAGATGATGAGCTCTGCTTCTCAGATGATGAATTCTGCCTCTTAGATGGTGAGTTCTGATCATCTGACGCTTCATTAACAGTGATGACCTTCTGAGCAGTATACTCATCCTCGAATTTCACATTCATAGATTCTTCAACTGTTTGAGAATTTTTGTTGAAGACTCGGTAGGCTTTGCTTGAAGTTGAATATCCCAAGAACACTCCTTCGTCTGATCTTTCATCAAACTTACTCGTCCGATCACTTGAGTTCTTGAGGATATAGCATTTACAACCAAAGATATGAAAATATGAAATGTTTGGTTTCTTTCCTTTGAAAAGCTCGTAAGGGGTTTTCTCAAGCAATGGTTTCAGAAAAACTCTATTTATAATATAGCAGACAGTAGAAACAGCTTCAGCCCAAAAATATGAAGGTGCTTTGCTTTCAATCAGAAGAGTTCGTGCCATTTCTTGTAAAGATCTATTCTTCCTTTCAACAACTCCATTTTACTGTGGAGTATACGGAGATGAAAGATTATGTTGAAACCATTTTGATCGCAAAATTTAGCAAAGTAATGATTTTCAAATTCCCCTTCATGATCTGTTTTGATGCTTGAAATAGAATAACCTTTTTCATTTTGAACTTTCTTTGAAAATGTTTCGAAATATGAAAAAGCATCACTTTTATGAGCAAGGAAGAACACCCAAGTAAACCTAGTATAATCATCCATAATGACCAAACAATATCTTTTACCTCCAATACTCTGAGTTCGAGTAAGTCCGAACATATCTGTATGTAATAGCTGCAGAGCACGGTTAGTAGATACTTCATTTATAAACTTGTAAGACTTTCTTACTTGTTTTCCCAATGTGCAAGCTTCACAATGCTTAGTCCTTTCAAACTTTGCTTTTGGGAGGCCTCTTACAAGTTTCTTTTTGGAGAGCTTCGATATTTGCTTGAGGCTTATATGTCCTAGCTTTCTGTGCCAGAGTTTTGGATCGTCTTTAACGGATAGAGGACACATCTCTTCTTTAGACGTTGTATCCAGTAGGTACATATTACCATGTCTTCGTCCAGTGAACGAAGATTGTCTTCGCTTGTACCTGAGCACTTATTCTCTACAAAATAAACTTTATATCTAATGTCGCATAATTGGCTTATACTTATAAGATTGAAATTCAAACCCTTAACCGATGAAACATCATGGACAAGAAGATTTTCAATCTTCACGGTTCCTTTGTCAATAATTGTTCCCTTGTTATTTCCTCCAAAGGAGACGTTTCCGCCATTGAACATTTCAATGTTGGTGAACTTTGTTGCATCTCCAGTCATGTGTCTTGAGCACACACTATCAAGGTACCATTTATTTTTCCTTTTCATTGGTACATGCAATGATCAGTAAAACTCAAGTTTTCTTTGGTACCCAGATTTGTTTGGGTCCTTTGGGGTTAGCAACATTTGTATATCTAAGAATATCTCGAGTAGATCTTTTGATTTTAGTACAATAACTAAGAGAGTGTCTAGTATCACCACAGTTTGAGCAAGCATATAAATCTTCACCTTGGAATTTCACAAACTGTTTTCGAAAATGATCTTCATAAAATCTCTTAGGAGGTCTTCTCCTGATTCTTTCCTTAATAGAAGAAAAGTGATTTTCCACGTCACTTTCTTTTTGGAATCCTAATCCCGATTTATTACAATCCGGGACTTGTATAGAAAGTATATGCTGTAACGTTTTGGAACCAGTAGAGAACTTCTTATGAATATTCGAGATTTCCTTCCTTAAAGAGACATTCTCTTTTTCGAAGATATCTTTCTCCTTTTTCAAAGAGTTCTTCTCGGTGTCAAAAAGATTTCTTTCCTTTCTCAAAAAATTAGTTTCTTTCTCAAGATCTTTAATATCCGTTTTCAAACGAATATTCTTGTTAGACACGCGATCAGAGTTCTCCTTCAATTCATAAAGTTCCTTTTCGAGAAAAGTAATCTTTTCTTTTTGAGAAAAATCCTTCTGTTTAAAAGCTGTTATTTCCTTTTTTTTAGTTCAGAAAGCCTCTTAAGAGTGGCTCTATATTCTAAACATAACTCGTCTATATAGTTAGATACCTCAACAGGAATATTCGAATGTGTTACCTGGAGATCATCATCTGAGTCGCCCATGAGACATATGTTTGCATATTCCTCGTCGCTTTCACATTCAGTGTCGCTCCAAGTTTTTGGTTTCAAGGCTTTTTCGGATTTTTCATCCCTGCCTTTCTTCTTTAATAGAGGGCAATTTGGTTTGATATGTCTTCTCTTTCTACATTCATAGCATATGACTTCTTGGCTTTCGCCTTTGGTCTCAGATGATCGTTTCTGATCATATCGTCTGAGATCCTTTTTGTCTTTGAAGTTCTTGCCTTTCTTGGCCATTCTTCTGAATCTCTTGACCATGAGTGCTAGCTCCTCGTCATCTTCATCTTCTGAATCTGAAGCATCTGAATCAGAGTTAGATTTTAATGCAATGGACTTCTTACCTTTTGAGGTTGTCTCTTCATTGACTCTTTCTTCTTCACATGATTGAAGAGTTTCAATGAGTTCGTCCATAGATAGAGGAGATATCCTCTGCGTTTCTCGAATGGATGTTTTGACATTGTCTCATTCCTTTGTGAGAGATCTTAATAGCTTGTTGACTCTCATTGGTCTTGAAACAGGATGCCCGTGGTATGTAAGACCGTTCACTATCTGTGCAAATCTGTCAAACATTTGTTTCACAGTTTCTCCGGGCTTCATCTTGAATGCTTCATATTGGCCGAGAAAAAAATTGACTTTGGTCTCCTTTACCCTATCTGTTCCTTCATAGGTGATGTAGAGCTTGTCCCAGATCTCTTTCGATGAGGAACAATCTGCAATACGTTTGTATTCAGTAGGAGATAAAGCACTATAAAATGAATATACAGCTTTTACATCAAGAGCATCTCTCTTGGCAATCTATGTGGTTCACAAAGTAGCAGTCGGCGTTGGATTGTTATCCCCTGCATTTGATGTGGTCGTGGAATTTGCAGCTGGATTTACTCCTCTTTGTACAACATCCCAGATCTGAGGATCTTGGCATCTTAGAAATATTTTGAATTTATTTTGCCAATCGCTGTAATCCTTCCTATCAAAATATGGTGGTCTGTTGTTGCTTCCACCTTCGATCCATGTGGGAGAAAAATTGCTAGCCATAAAGATCGTTAGCTCGGAAGTAAAAACACTTCACAAAACATGAGCATCAGGCACTGATACCAATTGTTATGGCTAGCGATATTACCTAGAGGGGGGTGAATAGGTGATTATGGTGCAATTTAAAAGTTTTTCGCGAAATATCAATTGCACAGGCATTTTTATAACGTCTCAGATGATGGCAACACAGTATGTCAATATAAACGATTCCTATGCAGTTCTACTATCACAGATTATATAAGATGATCGAGTAGAGATAGTGTGACATTCTGAAATTCGACCCTTTTCGAAGTATGATTGAATGAGATTTCTAGTCAGTGCGCTCCAGTTAAATCTCGCTCAGAGTTGGCCACTCTTGAGAAGACTAACCGATGGGGAAAGGCTAAGTAGGATTTAAGTACGTAGACCAAAGTACTCGACCATGGATTGGTACCTTGACCATAAGGATTGCCGATGGAATATTTTGAGCCATTATAGGCTGGTCTGAGATTGGTCACAAAACGATTTGCTAGTGTTAAACAATTGGATCACGGGTGATTCCGTTTGACCATCGTATAATTTGCAAATTAACCTAAACCAATTCTTGACGATCGCGTCCTCTGGAACTAGCGATTGACCCTCGCAATTACATGACAACCAAGGTCGCCATGACTCGAATAACTCTTAAACGTGACATTAGTCGCGGGTCGATACGCGTAACTCCTAAGAGCCACATGTTAGTTTGAGATACACCGAAACCGCCATTGACAGATTTTAGCCATGAAATTGGACTTCGGAATTGGGCGTCGGATATTCGAGAATTCCAACGGTAATGAATTGGACGTCGCCTCATCGAGGACAATTAAGATTAGAATTCGCCCATTATTGATTAGAAAAGTGAAATTCGGATCAACGATTGGAAATTACCTTTATACCCTTAGGTTAATGCCTTTTCTCTTAGATTTAAGCAAGGACAAAATGGACAATTGCCCCTCCCCATCCTTGGCCGAAAATTGAAGGGTAGCACGGTCATTTGACCAATTGAATTATTAGAGGACAAAGAATGACAAGAATAGACTTGATGTGATTTGGCTTCTTCCCCATTAATAACCACCACCAACTACACTATTCATGGTCAAATCAAGTCCATCACTTGTCTCTCACCATCAAATCCCCCATGAACCACTCCCACCAGATGTAACTAGCAATATCTCCTAGAGGGGGGTGAATAGGAGATTCTGAACACAATTACAAATTTCGTGCGGAATGGATAGAGTTCAGTGTACGAATAGGAACAAAAGCAGTATAACAGTGTGCAGAAAATCTAAACATAAGAGTAAGAGTTTAGAGAAGAGGATATTGCACACGATGTTTATAGTGGTTCGGCTTGGATCAAGCCTACGTCCACTCTCCCACGATGACAGCCGATTGGCTGGATTTCACTATGAAGAATCAAGAAGATTACAATCACTCAAGTGTTTTGTTTCCTTCTCACACAGATTTTCACAGTGGAGGATTTTGAGTACACAGAATACTCTCTCAGATGAAACTCAAATTATTCTTACACTTTGGATTGTTGTTCTCTCTCTTACACTCTAGTCGAACATTATTCTTCTTTTATACTCCCCTGCTTCCAAACTAGCCATTGGATTCCAGCCAAGGGATCACTCTTCAATCCTTGATTGGACGTCATCAATCTTGATTGAACGAGTCTGTATCTTCAGAAGATATGTAGACCGTTGGGTAAGACATTGAACCCTTCTGATTCAGTCGCCCATACAACTGAATCTCCAGCTTCCATAAGTGTGATAAGTTTGAGTTGATTCCCGAGGATATATTCCTTAGAAGATGATATCCCATTATAGAAAGTCCCTTAATTGACAGGGTGGGATATCGGGATAATTGAATGTCACTTGCCTTGATCGGAAACTTGCCATACGTGGGTCTTCGTGTATTGTGAAATTCAGGAACTGATCTTCCTTCGTCAGAAGCACTTCCATCTGACCATTCGTCAGCGCGATAGAATTGGAGTCACTCAATCTGCTGCTTACACATTCTTCATGCATCACATTTCATTTAACAATATCTTTTGAAGGTTTTGTCAGAATCAAAATATAGGAGAATTTCCACAACAATCTCCCCATTTTTGATGGTGACAAAACTTCTCCTAGTTGCAAATTTAAAGGAAAAATTTAACCAGTGATAATATAATAAAAGTGAGTAGCCATCACATTTGCTCCTGCAGGTAATCATCATTAGAGATTCTGTAATGAAATTGTGCTCATATGAGAGCATGTTGAGAGTAAGATTATCCTGCAATAATCCTGCACAAAACTAAACTTCTTAGTAAATTGTCCAGCAAAACGGTAGGATAGGTCTTCTCCTCCTTTCCTCTAAATTGAAATATGATATGATTAGAGAAATATGATTAGAGATAATCTATTGAGACTGCAAAAAAAATAATTTCAACTTCTCCCCCTTTTTGTCAACATCAGAAAGAAGAAAAAAATAGCTTTAAAAAATAATATGGGAGTTTTTAAGAGGAGGGATGATTTTCAGGCTCAGTATCAGCTTCCTCTCGAGAAGGTCCTACAAAGCTTCTTCCCATCATTTGAGCATGATCTCTGACAGCTTGAGAAGAGTGCATGTTTGAGGCTGTTCTGTCCGTTCTGACCAGTGTATATGTAGGCAGGTTGGCTATCTCATCACTAAACATTCTCCCATAGAGATCAATGGACTTTTCAAGCTTAGTCACCTGACTAGTCAAACCCTGCAGCTTCCTATCTGTCTTCTGTTCAAAAGCCTGCAGTTGCTGATCAAATTTTGTTTCCATGGCAGCCATTGTCTGAAGAAGAGTGTTTTGGAGATTTTCCAACAGCACCTGAAGTTCCACTTGTGGTTGAGAAGGTGCAGGTTTGTGAGTCTCCCCCTCAATTTGTGCCTTGGTGAAAGCCTGGGAGGCTTGGATTTCAATGAGAAATACATCTGATGTAACAGGCACGGGCTCTTTCTCCCCCTGAATTATAGCTCTTTTCCCTTTTTCCTTTGAGCTTGGCACGGAGACTATTTCTTCATCAATATCCATGGGAATGGACTGTGCACTGGACAATTGATCTTCTCGGGCAATTACTGAAGCTAGACTTGCAGTATCTTTGGGAATTGTAGCCCTGGTGGAAGAGACAGAGTAAGCTTCAATGTCATCTTGTTCTTCCCCCTGTTCTGTTGACGTCAGTGTTACTAGAACTTTAGCTAGCAATTCCTCATGATCACAGTTGACGATTTGGGTATCACACTCTGTGTCATCTGCAAATCGTGCAACTTGCTCCTCATTCCACATTGTGAGGAATTCTTCCTTAGTCAGATCACAGGGATATACAACCTTTTCTTGTGGTTGTATTTCTGTTTCATCTCCTTCTTCCTCATCTCCCCCAGCATTATGATTTTCAGACTCACCACCTTCATATGATCCACCTCGAGATTGGGTAGCTTCAGAATCATATTCCCATTGTCTTCCTCACTTGCGTCTGAGTCCTTATCAGCAGGAGTGTTTGTTTGTTGCCCTTTAACAGCCATGACTTTTCTCTTCTTTGGAGATTTCTGCCTTGACTCTTCCTCAAAGTCCACAATGACTGGTTCATTGTTCTTCGTTCTCCATCCAGCAGGAGTCATCTTGTATCCCATCTTTGTTACCATAGTCTCTCCAGCAGTCATTAGAGGAATTTCTTGCTCGACAAAGGCACCTAGGCCATCAATCTTGAAATGATTGATTATTTTGAAGATCAACGCCGCATAAGGAAGTTGCCCCTTTGGCTTGAGAGCTGATCTGTACATATGCAATAGTACAGTGTGAGCATAAGAAATCCTTTGTCCTGTCAAGATTCCCCATAGCAACTTTGCCTCGTATTTTGATATATCTGTCTTTGACGCTGGCTTGGGTCTGAGATATTCAATGATCACCTTGTGCATCATGATATGTTTCAAGGGAAAGTCCGTGTATGCAAGATGTGACTTTGATTCCCTTGAGAAACTCGATTTGCCAGTCAGGAAGCAGAAAGCTTCACTTGCAGTGACATCCAAGGGTTTGAAATCTCCCTTTCTGGTTCCCATGATTAAAGCCAATTCATCAACAGTCAGAAAATACTGCTTTTTTTTTATTGTGAAAGCCAGAGAGTTGAAGTTGACAAACTGAATATTTGAATAGAAGTAAGCTACCATATCAGGAAAAGTGTAGCCTCTCCTAGTTATAAACTGATCTAGCTTCATCTTTTCTAGATGCTTCCTCAGATAGATGCCATTGCTGTCAAAGTACTTTAACTCAAATACCCTTTGAGGTATAATACCTCTCTGTTTCATTGCTTCAAACCTTTCTTTGTGAGCCTGATTCTGGATCAATGGATCAGGAAAGCTTTTATCCAAATTAAAGCCTATATTTTTCACAAATTCATTGAACAGAATGTCATCATCATCTTCCACCTTCGCCTTCGTACCGCCAGGTCTAATTGGGGATCGTCTACGTTTCGAACTTGTCTCTGCCACTTTCTCCTTTCCTTTTCTAGAGACAGACGTAGGTTTTTCTACAGCAAGTGGTTCAACGATTTTTCCAGGCAGACTAAGAAACTCCAAAAGTTCGCCCTCACTATCAAAATGATGAGTTTTCAGCAGTTTTCTAAGTTCGTTTCCAAAATCTCCTACGGCCTTGATTCCATCATACATTGGCTTAATAGAATGAGCCATAGATTCCTTTATTTCAAAGGCAGACAGAGATAGACCTTTTGTCCGGCGAAGTGCTTCTCGTTGTTCGTTGATTTGGGTGTCTGTGAGTTCCGCGCCGCTTGTAGTTGAGGCGGAGAACTTCCTCTTCGACTGAGACGTCTTCTTCAAGTCAGAGGCTGATTTTGGAGCCATTGATGCGTAGAAAGTTTGAAACTCTGAGTGAAAGAATGTTGCTTTGAGGAGGAAATCGAGAGCGATAGGTTTTCAACACGGTTTTAGGGTTTTGATTAGAGAGAATTTTGAAAGTAAGAGAACAGAGGTGACGGTTCAGCGTTTTTATAAAAGAGGCGGTTATTTTTGGAAACACAAAAGAGAATTTTGATTTAAAAAGGAATTCTTAAAAAAAATATTCACAGTCAATCAGATATTAAGCGATATTTATTCATATGAGGAACTTACCTAAAAGATAGCTTTTAGAGATAACTGACCTTTTGATTTAAGAAAAGTGTGAATTTTTTTCCTTACGCGCCTTTTTGACGTCCCTTCTGATGCTCCTTCTGATGCTCCTTCTGACGCTCCTTCTGATGCTTCTTCTGACTCTTCTTCTGACTCTCCTTCTGACTTTCCTTCTGACTCTCCTTCTGACTCTCCTTCTTACGCTCCTTCTGATGCTCCTTCTGACTTTCCTTCTGACTCTCCTTCTGACGTATCCTGTTCTAAGATATACTTAAGAAGGAAGGTTAATAATAGATAATTCATTTCTGATAAAATTAAAACTCTGTTTATCAAGTGGTTTAGTAAAAAAATCTGCAAGTTGATTTTTCGTGTCAATGTATTGAATGTTAACATCACGGTTTTGAACATGATCACGTATGAAGTGATGCTTGATCTCAATATGCTTTGTTCTTGAGTGAAGTACAAGATTCTTTGTGAGATTTATGGCACTTGTGTTGTCACATAGGATTTCCACAGCTGATTCTTCAACACCATAGTCCTTGAGCTGCTGTTTTAGCCAAAGTATTTGAGTGCAGCAGCTTCCAAGATATACGTATTCTGCTTCAGCTGTACTGAGTGCCACTGTATTTTGTTTCTTTGAGTACCATGAGACAAGCATGTTTCCCATAAGTTGACAGGTTCCAGATGTACTTTTTCTATCAATTTTGCAACCTGCAAGATCTGCATCTGAATAACCTTTTAGTGTAAAATCAGAAGATTTAGAATACCACAAACCATAGTTGGGATAAGTCCCTATGTATTTGATTATTCTCTTGACTGCTGATAAGTGTGATTCTCTTAGACTTGACTGAAATCTTGCACATAAGCAGACACTATACAGTATGTCGGGTCTTGAAGCTGTAAGATAGAGTAATGATCCGATCAAACTCCGATATAGTTTGGGATCGACTTCTTTTACATCTTCATTCTTATCTAATTTGGAAGAGTGAGACATAGGAGTTTCTGTCTTCTTGCCATTCTCCATACCAAACTTCTTCACTATTTCTAATGCATACTTCTCTTGAAATATGAAGGTTCCTTTCTGAGATTGATGAATTTGAAGACCAAGAAAGAACCGTAATTCTCCCATCATACTCATCTCAAATTCATCCTGCATTGTTTTAGAGAATTTCTTGCAGAGAAGTTCATTAGAGGAGCCGAATATAATATCATCAACATAAATTTGAACTAAAAGGATATCTTTACCTTTTCTTTGAATAAAAAGAGTGGTATCTACATTACCTTTAGTGAAGCTGTGTTGAGATAAAAAATTACTTAACCTTTCATACCAGGCACGGGGTGCTTGTTTCAATCCATAGAGTGCCTTTTTTTAAGACATATACCATATCCTTTTCTTTAGGTTCTTCGAAGCCAGGAGGTTGTTCAACATATACCTCTTCTTTGATGTAGTCGTTTAGGAAGGCACTTTTCACGTCCATCTGAAAAAGTTTGAAGTCATTGTAACAAGCATAAGCAAGAAGTAGCCTAATGGCTTCTAACCTGGCAACCGGTGCGTAGGTTTCATCATAATCTATTCCTTCTTCTTGAGAATATCCTTTTGCTACAAGTCTTGCTTTGTTTCTCACAACTTTTCCTTTGTCATCAAGTTTGTTTCTGAATACCCATTTTGTTCCAATTACTAGACGATTTTTGGGACGATTGACTAGTTCCCAAACATTGTTGACTTTGAACTGATGTAGCTCTTCCTGCATTGCATTTATCCATTTTTCATCTGCTAATGCATCTTCAATCCTTTTTGGCTCCAATTCAGACACCAAGGCGATGTTGCTCATTGCTTGCTTGAACTTGGATCTTGTTTTTACACCATCATTTATGCTGCCAATGATAAGTTCCTTTGGATGGCTTGACTTATGCTTCCAGTTTTTGTCAAGGCCATCATTTGAGGATATTGTGGATTCATTCTAATAATCTTCTAGTCTTTCTTCAGCTGAGGAAGTTTCCTTCTGAACATTCTCCGAACTCGTATTCACATCTGATTCTGCTGGTGAGTTCGTGACTTGATGAAATGTATGCATTTGAATGGATTCAGGTTCATCATCCTGGTTGCTTTCATCGAACTTGATGTTCAATGATTCCTCAATAATACGAGTGTTCTTGTTGTAAGCTCTGTAGGCTTTGCTTGTTGTTGAATATCCCAAGAAAATTCCTTCATCTGATCTTTCATCAAACTTTCCAACTCGATCATTAGCATTCTTTAGAATAAAGCATTTGCAACCGAATACATGAAAGTATGCAATATCAGGCTTTCTTTCTTTGAAAAATTCATAGGGAGTTTTCTCAGAAAAAGGTCTGAGGGAAATTCGATTTAAGATATAACAAGCTGCTGAAACAGCCTCAGCCCAAAAGTTAGAGGCAATTTTACTTTCAATAAGAAGAGTTCTGGCCATTTCTTGCAACGATCTGTTTTTCCTTTCTACTACCCCCATTTTGTTGTGGAGTATAAGGAGCAGAGAAGTTATGCTGAATTCCGAAATTAGTGCAAAAAACTGAGAAATTTTTATTTTCAAATTCTTCCCCATGATCCGTTCTCAAACTGGAAATAGTGTAACCCTTTTCATTTTGAATTCTTTTAGCAAGTTTTGAAAAGGATATGAAAGCTTCGTTTTTGTGAGCAAGAAATGAAACCCATGTAAATCTAGATAAGTCATCAACTATGACAAGGCAATATTTCTTACCTCCAATGCTTAGAATTCTATTTGGTCCGAAGATGTCCATATGAAGTAGCTGCAGACAACGCTTAGTGGAAACTTGATTTAAAGACTTAAAAGAACTTCTTACCTGCTTACCTAGTGTGCATGCATGACATAGTCCACTTTTCTCAAATTTTGTTTGGGGTAATCCTCGAACAAGTCCCTTCTTGGAAAGCTTTGAAATATGTTTCACACTAATATGACCAAACTTTCTGTGCCAAAGATCAGATTCATCCTTAACAGAAATAAGACATTTAGCATGTTCACAGTCAGCATTAATGTCTAAAAGATAAATATTCCCATGCCTTCGTCCCGTGAAGGATTGCTTCTTATCCTTGCTCATACCTGTGCATTTTAGATCTTGGAACCAAATATCATATCCAGAGTCACAGAGTTGACTTACAGAAATCAAGTTGTAGTTCAATCCTTTGACTAGAGAGACATCTTTAACGGTCAGATTTCCAATCTTTACATTTCCTTTCCCGATCACTTTACCCTTGTTCCTTCCTCCAAACGACACACTTCTTCCATCACAATCTGAGAGGGATATAAATACATCTGGATTTCCAGTCATGAGACTTGAACAACCACTATCCAGAAACCACTTGTTCTTCCTTCTCTTTGGTACCTGCAATAGATAACCAACTTACTGTTTCTTTGGTACCCATGTTTTCTTGGGTCCTTCTGTGTTAGTATATTTTGACCTTTTAATAGGTCTCCAAATTTGCTTGCAGTAATCCTTAGTATGGCTAGGATCACCACAATTCACACAAGGTTGTCGAATGTAGGATCTAGTAAAATGCTTATAAAAATGATGCTTGTAGTTGGAAAACGTTGGTTTTCGAAATTCAGTTTTAAAGACATTTCTTTGGCTACTTTCCTTTTTAAAACCTAACCCAGATCGATCATAGAAGGGTATTTGTTTTGATATAATGCTATTTAGAGTTTCTGAGCTTTGTGAAAACCTTTTTGATATAGTAGAAATTTTTTCTTTCAAGGAAGCATTTTCTTTTGAAACTGAATCATGATTTTCTTTCATCTGGTGAAACTCTTGTTGTAGAAAACTAATTTTTTCTTCTTGGGACAAATTCTGTTGTTTTAAAGAAGTATTTTCCTTTTTCAGATAAGAAACCTTCTCAAGAGCTTCTTTGTAGTTTCTACACAATTCATCAATATATTCAACAACTTCATCAGGGAGTTCAGATGAACATACCTCAGTTTCTGAATCTGAACTTGAGTTTGATTCGGCCATGAGACAAATATTTACATAATCATTCTCGCTTTCATCAGAATCACCCAAAGTTTCTGCCTTTAGAGCCTTCTTGTACTTCTCATACTTGAGTTTGTCCTTCTTTAAAATTGGGCAGTTCGGTTTGATATGTCCTGCTTTCTTACAGTGGAAGCAAATCACGTCTTTTCTATCTTGTGAGTCGTTGCTTGATATTTTTACCTCACTCTTCTTCCAAGGTTTCTTTCCTTTGATGTTTCTGCCTTTCCGAGCCATCTTCCTAAATTGCTTGACCATGAGGGCTAATTCTTCATCATCCTCATCTTCATCATCTGTGTCAGAAAAACATTGATTAATTTGACTTTTTAAGGTAATAGATTTTTTACCTTTCTGATCTCCCTTTTTGTTTGCTCGTTCTGTTTCATAGGATTGCAAAGTGCCGACTAGCTCATCCACCGAGAGTGGTCTAATTGTTTGGTATTCTTGAATTGATGGCTTGATGTAATTCCAATCATCTGTGAGTCCACGTAGTATCTTCCTGACTTGCATTGGTTCAGCAATAGGTGCACCTTGTCTTGCAAGTCCACTTGCCAAAGTTTGAAACCTGTCTATCATATCTGCAATAGATTCATCAGGCTTCATTTTAAATGCTTCATAGTCACTCAATAAAATACTGAGCTTTGTTTCTTTCACACGATTTGTTCCTTGAAAGGTAACATGAAGTCTATCCCATATTGCCTTAGATGATTCTTCCTTTGAGACACGATTATAAAGAGGAGTAGATAAGGCACAAAAGAGAGCATTGACAGCTTTAGAATCAAGGCCTTTTCTTTTAGCCTTTTCAGCATCAGTCATTGTTGTGACAATGTTTACTCCGTCAGCAGAGGTTGGATTTGTGGTATTTGCAGGAACTATTCCATTTGTAACGACATCCCACATCATATCATCATAGGCTTTGAAGAACCACTTCATCTTGTTACTCCACATATTGTAATCCTTTCCATCAAAGTATGGAGGCTTGTTAGCAAAGTACGAATCGCTTGTTCCTGAGGAGTGATTGCTAGACATAGTAGATCGTTAACTCTGAAGTCAATAAACACTTCGTAAAATGAGCAACCTGCTCTGATACCAATTGATGTAACTAGCAATATCTCCTAGAGGGGGGTGAATAGGAGATTCTGAACACAATTACAAATTTCGTGCGGAATGGATAGAGTTCAGTGTACGAATAGGAACAAAAGCAGTATAACAGTGTGCAGAAAATCTAAACACAAGAGTAAGAGTTTAGAGAAGAGGATATTGCACACGATGTTTATAGTGGTTCGGCTTGGATCAAGCCTACGTCCACTCTCCCACGATGACAGCCGATTGGCTGGATTTCACTATGAAGAATCAAGAAGATTACAATCACTCAAGTGTTTTGTTTCCTTCTCACACAGATTTTCACAGTGAAGGATTTTGAGTACACAGAATACTCTCTCAAATGAAACTCAAATTATTCTTGCACTTTGGATTGTTGTTCTCTCTCTTACACTCTAGTCGAACATTATTCTTCTTTTATACTCCCCTGCTTCCAAACTAGCCGTTGGATTCCAGCCAATGGATCGCTCTTCAATCCTTGATTGGACGTCATCAATTTTGATTGAACGAGTCTGTATCTTCAGAAGATATGTAGACCGTTGGGTAAGACATTGAACCCTTCTGATTCAGTCGCCCATACAACTGAATCTCCAGCTTCCATAAGTGTGATAAGTTTGAGTTGATTCCCAAGGATATATTCCTTAGAAGATGATATCCCATTATAGAAAGTCCCTTAATTGACAGGGTGGGATATCGGGATAATTGAATGTCACTTGCCTTGATCGGAAACTTGCCATACGTGGGTCTTCGTGTTTTGTGAAATTCAGGAACTGATCTTTCTTCAGATTCGTCTAAGAAGAAATTGATCAGTTGACATGGAATGGTAATACGGAGATTTGATGTGATCCATCTGTCACTGTTTGGATCGTCAGGAGCACTTCCATCTGACCCTTAGTCAGAAGCACTTCCATCTGACCCTACGTCAGAAGCACTTCCATCTAACCCTTCGTCAGAAGCACTTCCATCTGACCATTCGTCAGCGCAACAGAATTGGAGTCACTCAATCTGCTGCTTACACATTCTTCCTGCATCACATTTCATTTAACAATATCTTTTGAAGGTTTTGTCAGAATCAAAATATAGGAGAATTTCCACAACACCACCTACTCCCATCAACTCTCTCTCTCTCTCTCTCTCTCTCTCTCTCTCTCTCTCTCTCTCTCTCTCTCTCCCTCTCTCTCCCTCTTGCATTTGAAAGTGGATGATGCCAACTTCCCCTTCCTATTACCCCCCATTCGGCCGAACACCACCCCACCTCACTCTCTCATTTTTCATTTCCTCTCTTCCTCTCAAACTCTCCCTCTCATTACCTCTCTCGGCCTCTCGGTGGAACCGCCACCGGCCACCACTCCTCCCCGCCCCATCGCCGGTCTTCAAGCTTGTTTTGTCTTGGTAAGGCTTCTCGAGACTTAGACCTAAGTTCTATTTAGTTGTTAAGAGGAATGTAGGGTGATTTTTAGATGAAATCCATGGCTAACTCGTAGTGTTCATATTTGGACCTCGCCGGATCAGATTTGGGCCGTGAGCTCCACCGTCGCTTCAACCAGTTTTCCTTGGCTCATTGACTTGGTAAGTTAGTTCAACCCTTTGTTAGGACCTTATTATGGAAAGACCGAGTAGTCTTGATTAGATTGAATTTCATGGATTTATGTCGTAGCATCTTTGAGGAACCCGAATTTGTGCCTTATGTACTAAGTGAGATCTTGAATTGTGATGCTTGAGATGATGGAACCTTGGTTGCAAATGTCTACGGGGTATGTTTATAAGAGGACCGAATGCTATATAGGGTCATTGAGAAGACTAGAACTTGTTTAAGCTTGATTGGGATAGTGAAATACTTGATTCGTGCCAATATGTATATTCGGCCATGATAGAGTTGATGAGATACCAAATGAAAATAACCTATTCTAACCTAAGTGTATTCGGCCATAGGCTAAGTTATTAGAATAATTGATCGAATTGATGACCGCCCTTGTTTGAGCTTGATTCTTTTCGGCCCTAGTGTAAATTGATGCATTAGTGAATGAAAACTTCCTAGTAATCCCTAAGAATGTTCGGCCATGGGCTAACTTGTAAGAAGAATTGATTGAATTGATTGAATGAGGCTAGGGAATATTCGGCCATGAGAAGTCCGCAATGTTTCGCCGAATTAAAATGGCTATTGTTCTTATCATTGCCTTAGCTGCGTAATGAAATGGTCAATTATGTGATTGGATTGATGTGGAATTCTAAATTGAAGCTTATGTGGATTCGGCCATTAGTGCCCGTGGTGCATGAAATGACTAAATCAAGGAATTGACATTCTATGTCGTGACTATGGTTGAATTGGAGTGATAATGATCGACGAATTCCTAAATTACATTATATTCGATCATGGAGTACTAAAATGGCCTAGCTTGATTGAATGAGGCAACGTGGTTGTCACGCCCCGACCCCGGCGGGCACGTCAACATCCCACACAGCCGTCAATCTAAATAAGACAACCTAGGATCCAACGGCTTTACTCGTGGAGCGCGATATGAAAAACGCATGCGGGAGCGAAACAAAACCCCAGACATAAACGAAAAGACATAAGGCGACATAGGATTTAAAAACAACACACAGCGTCTCCTAGTTAAAAGATCTAGTACATCAAAATACAGAAGGGTTAAGAGGAAGGCACTATGGGACCACAAAAGAAGAACTTCAAAAAGAAATCCACAAACTAGACAGACACGTCTTCATCTTCTCCCTTCCCTTCTTCATCACCTCCGAGGCTTCCTTCAAGGCTTTAGGTCTGAAATGTTGGTCCCACGACGGGGTGAGATAATAATCTCAGTACGTAAACCCTAACCCTAAGCTAGACTATTGGTACCGCCAGGCACGTTTGAAAATATGCAAGTTTTGGGCAAAATGATTTTCACACATGACACTCAAGCAATTGGCATAATAAAGCAACTCAGGCATATCAGGCACCAGGTTCATTTCTTCCATACTTTCATTTTCCAATCTGAGTTTCTCAAGCCATACAGGCATATCAAACATTCCATGCACTCTAGGCATCCCAGGCATTCCAGCCAATTCAAGCAAACAGACTCGAAAACATATCAAGAATCATGTTTCAGTCTTTTATCTTCTTTACGCCCATCAAGGGCCACCCCACTTGGGCCGCGAGATGATTCGGTCAATCATATGACTCTCGACGTCTTATCGAGATGATTCGGTCATCATGACTCTCGCTGCGAGATGATTCGGTCTCTATAGCGACTCTCGACACTCCGCGCCATCGAGATGATTCGGTCTACTATAGGACTCTCGCGTCCGGACCTAGAGATGATTCGGTCACTACCTGACTCTCGATTCTTACAGCCTTCGAGATGATTCGGTCAACATAGGACTCTCTAGTCGCACGACCTCGTCAGGTCAATGGGAGTAACTCCCCCCCGGCTCAATGCATTGGCCATAAAACATCATTGTGAACCTTTTCATTAATCTCAATTTCATAATCACAAGCAAAATCATGCCATCGCCACTCAAGGCACACATTTAAGCACATCAGGTTCACCATTTAAAACAAGCCATTCGGCCATCATACACATGCATATCGTTACACCATGCATCATCCGACACCAATTGCGACACCAAGCATTAAAGCCCTCGATTGAATCCCAATTAATCATCACATGCCCATT
This sequence comes from Rhodomyrtus psidioides, assembly GCA_021437785.1. NCBI lineage: Eukaryota > Viridiplantae > Streptophyta > Magnoliopsida > Myrtales > Myrtaceae > Rhodomyrtus > Rhodomyrtus psidioides. Next base: position 2,443,942 of record JAILYB010000055.1, read on the forward strand.
TCTCACATAGCATTTCATCATAAAAAAATCACAACATCAACTAGACACTCCCTAGGCATGTTTAAGGAACATTCAATCAAGAAAAGTCATCAATGACCCCAATCCACATGACTACCCACCATGACCAGGTTCATTCTCATGAAAACTGAAATATTTCTACTGCCTTTTTGGGAAAACGAATTTCATGGTACTAAACTTCAAGATCTTGTGGTCGTGTGGGCGAAAACGGTGCTCAATTTGGACATCGGATGAATTAGAACGGGCCGTTTTAAAATCGGTGTGCGCAGAAAACGGGATTTGGACACCTCTCGGGTCTCTCACGTTTTTCTCACCAAAACCACCTTTAAAATCCTTTCAATTTCACCAAAGATCCACCCTTTAGTAACCCAACATCCTAACAAAGGCTTAGAATCAACTTACCAAGCTAAATAAGCCAATAAACTCCTCCAAGAACCGCAACAAACTTCGAATCCTACTCTGTTCAGTGCCGGGCAGATTCTATTCCAACAAGTTTCCATATAAACCGACCATCAAAACTCCAATATAACTCATCTATCCTTTGCTAACATGTAATATCATGTCTTAGGGTGTCTTACAAACAAGTTTCGGGGCAAGGTGACACCTCGGCAGACCTCAAAAGCTCACGGATCCTCTACCGGTCGGAGGAGGCAGAATCTGTTCGGTAAAGACCACCTCAAATCAGCCATGAAATCTCATTCTAAAACCATCTATTTGTAGCCATAAACCATCTGAATATAATACTAGATGTTATGAAGCTCTCCTAAAAGATTTGAGGTCATTTGGAATTTCTAAGAGCTAGAACCAACACTTCTCCTCAGCTAGCTCAGAATCCGTCCGCCTTTTTTCCAAAAATCACCATAAATCAACCAGACCTCCAAAAATCATGAAACCAACGGAAAAATGTCAAGGACATCCTGATAGAACCTGTGATAATCGACGGCGCGATGCAACGGCGGGAGAGGCCGATCGTACGGACCGAACGGGAGGGCAGAAACCTGACTTTTCTGGCAGTTTTCTGTTGAGAGAAAAATGAAGGGGAAATGAGGTGAACGTGTGGAGGAGGCATGCAAAGAAGTTGGAGTCTTCAATAACATTGTCTCACACATATAATTGAGCTCCAAATTGATAAGATGGGATTAGATGGGTAATAAATGCTTAAGGCCTCCAATGGGTGACAAGTGTCATGGGTCCAATAATGCAAGATTAGCTTTGACTCCAACTTTGACCCCTCAATGAATTTTCGGCAGCCATAGGTGGGGAGAGGAAATGTCCATTTTGTCCTTCTTGAGTTCTTAAGGCATGGGCAAATGGTCTAGGGGCAAAACGGTCTTTTCGCACTTTCAGTCCAAACTTCACTTTTCCAATTCGAAATTACCAATTGGGCGAGACATTGTCAAATCCCTACTCAGAATTGGAATTCTCTATTTCCAATTGCCAATTTTGAGCTTCCGTTTCATGATCATTCGTCCGCCGATCGAAATTCCAGTTTGTCTCGAACTAACGGGTGGCTTTTGCAACACTACGCGTATCGACTCTGTGATTCTCATCACACTGAGGATAACTCAAGTTATGACAGCTTTGGTTGTCATGTAATTGCGAGGGTTCATCGCTAGTTCCGACGGCTTCGATCGTCAAAGTTCGATTTAGGAAAATTTGCAAATTATACATTGGTTAAGCGGCTTCACCCGCGATCCAATCGTATAACGCTAGCATTGTATTCCTTAATCATTATCTGATCGGCCTCATTGGCTCTAAATGTTCCCTCGACAATCCTTATGGTCAAAGCGTCACTTCCTTTTTCGAGTTTCCTAGGTCCACGTACCTTGTTATGCGTTAGTCTTTCCATTTTGGTCAGTTTACTCAAGATTGATCAGATCTGAGCGAGACAAAACTGAAATACATCATAAGGTACATTCACATTCAACAGCCTCAAAATGACAGGAAATTCAGAATGTCACAATTCTTCCCCCTTACAAAAATTTCGTCCTCGAAATTTGGAATAACCTAGATCTATTCAAATAAATGGGGGTACTGGAACCTCATCGCTTCTTCGCTTTCCCAAGTAGCGCCTTCCGTTCCATGGTGTTCCCAGATCACCTTGACGAGTGGAATCGTCTTGTTCCGCAAGACTTGCTCCTTTCGATCTTCAACTCGTATCGGCCTTTCCACATACGATATCTTATCGTCCACATCGATGACTTCATGATCCAGTACATGAGTCGGGTCCGGTTCATATTTCCTCAGCATCGACACATGAAATGCATTATGAACTTGCGATAAGCTTGGCGGCAAGGCAAGACGATAAGCTAAAGTCCCAATCTTTTCTAATATATCAAATGGACCTACGTACCTTGGACTCAGCTTTCCCTTCTTTCCAAATCGAGATAATCCTCGCATAGGTGACACTTTGAGAAAGACATGGTCACCCACTTGAAATTCCAAAGGCCTTCGTCGCTTATCCGCATAGCTTTTCTGGCGACTCTAGGCCGTCTTAAGCCTTTCTCGAATGATCTTACCAGCCTCAACTGACTGCTCCACAAATTCTGGGCCTGTCATACTCCTCTCACCAACTTCATCCCAGCATATCGGAGTCCTACACGCTCTACCATATAGCGCTTCGAACGGTGCCATTCCGATACTCTGCTGATAGCTATTATTATATGCAAATTCCACCAAGTGCAGTTTCTCCTCCCATCGACCTTTAAAATCAATAACACATGCTCGCAGCATATCCTCTAACGTCTGAATCGTTCTCTCAGATTGTCCATCGGTCTGTGGATGACACGCTGTACTAAACTGCAATTTCGTTCCCATGGCATCCTGTAGACTCTTCCAGAAATTCGCAGTAAACTTAGGATCTCTATCTGACGTTATTGTCACAGGCACTCCATGAAGTCGCACCACGTGTCGCATATACAAATCAGCACATCTCTCCATCGCGAAATCCTTTCGCACAGGCAGGAAATGAGCGGACTTGGTCAATCTGTCCACTATCACCCAAATTGAATCGTGACCTCTTTGACTCCTTGGTAAGCCCATGATAAAATCCATGGTGATATGCTCCCACTTCCATTCGGGAATTTCCAAAGGTTGAAGCATACCACCAGGTTTACAATGCTGCGCCTTCACTTGCTGACACGTCAGACACTTAGCTACGTGCTTAGCCACGTCCACTTTCATCCCATTCCACCAATAATGTTGACGTAAGTTTTGGTACATCTTTGTGCTACCCGGATGAATACTATAATTACTCCTGTGAGCTTCAGACAAAATCTTTTCCTTAAGTTCCTCGTCATTGGGTACACATAGTCGTCCTCGGAACTTCAATGTTTCATCTTCAGATACTTGGAAGTCAGACTTCCTCTTGTCCACATCCATTTCCAAGATTTTCTGTATATCAGGGTCCGTGGATTGCAATGCCTTAATCCTCTCTTGTATTTCCGGTTCGACTCTTAAAGTTGCCATCAAACTTGACAATCGGTGAACTTCCAACTTAAACTCTGAATCTCTCAATCTTTCCAGTACAGACCATCCCTTGACCAACAGATGCGCAATGCTCGACTTTCGACTAAGGGCATCTGCTACCCTATTAGCCTTTCCAGGGTGATATAGAATATCACAGTCATAATCTTTAAGCAATTCCATCCACCTACGTTGCCTCATATTTAATTCCTTCTGAGAAAATAAATACTTTAGGCTCTGGTGATCAGTATAGATCTGGAACTTCTCACCACACAAATAATGTCTCCAAATCTTTAACGCAAAAACAATTGCGGCCAATTCCAAATTGTGCGTCGGGTAGTTCATCTCATGAGGTCTTAACTGACGTGACGCATATGCCACTACTTTTCCATGTTGCATTAGGACGCATCCTAGTCCTTTCAACGACGCATCATTATAAATCTCATATCCTCCAGGACCAGACGGAATTGTCAGTATCGGTGCAGTCGTCAACCTTCGCTTAAGTTCCTGAAAACTCCTTTCGCATTTATCTGTCCATTCAAACCGTGTATCTTTCTTAGTCAACCTTGTTAACGGAGTAGCTATAGATGAGAACTTCTCTACAAAGCGTCTATAGTAACCTGCTAATCCCAGAAAACTTCGGACTTCCGTTACTGTTGTAGGTCCAGGCCAATTCATAACTGCCTCGATCTTCGAAGGATCCACTGAGATTCCTTCTTCAGATACTACATGACCAAGAAATGCAACCTTATTCAACCAGAACTCACACTTACTAAATTTAGCATAGAGTGAGTGTTCCCTTAAGGTCTGTAAGACAATCCGCAAATGTCGTTCATGATCCTCATTGCACCTTGAGTAAATCAAAATATCATCAATGAAGACGATAACAAATTGATCTAGATACTCCTTGAATACTCGATGCATCAAATCCATAAATGCAGCTGGGGCGTTAGTCAACCCAAACGGCATGACAGTAAACTCGTAATGTCCATACCTCGTCCTAAAAGCCGTTTTCGGTATATCCTCCTTTTTGATCCTCAATTGATGATAACCGGTCCTTAAGTCAATCTTAGAGAACACGGACGCTCCTTGCAACTGATCAAACAAGTCATCTATCCTTGGTAATGGATACTTGTTCTTAATAGTAACTTGATTCAGTTGCCTATAGTCAATGCACATATGTAATGACCCATCCTTTTTCTTCACAAACAACACAGGTGCACCCCACGGCGATGCACTTGGACGAATAAATCCCTTGTCCAGTAATTCCTGCATCTGTACCTTTAGTTCCTTTAATTCCGACAAAGACATCCTATATGGTGCTTCGAAATTGGTTCCGTCCCAAGGGCTAATTCAATCGAGAACTCCACTTCTCTTTCAGGTGGTAAACTAGGCAACTCTTGCGGAAACACATCAGAGAATTCACATACTACGGCTATTTCCTCCAACTTAGGCTCTTCAATCGTCGTATCCACCACAATGGCTAAGTAAGCCTCACACCCTTCATTCATTAACTTAGTCACCTCTAGTGACGAAACCAAAGGAATCGAGATTCCTCCTCGGCTCCCCACAAACTCGAAACTAGGGCGATTGACAGGATGAAATCGAATTACCCTACTCCCACAATCCATTACAGCCCCTTTGTTTACTCCGCCAGTCCATTCCAATAATGACATCAAAATCAAACATGGGCAACACAGCCAAATCTATTTGTCTTTCATTACCTCTGCTAACTATCTTACAATTCCGGCATCCTAGTGAAACAAGAACTCTATCCATTAAGGGTGTTGTCACATGCAAGATAACATCCAGCGGTTCCAATTTCATTTCAGTCAAATCAGCAAACTGGGCAGACACAAACGAATGCGACGCTCCAGGGTCAAACAAGGCATAAGCAGCATGATCACAGAGAGAGATCTTACCCGTGACCACGCCAGGCGTCTCCTCCGCCTCCCTGCGAGCTACGGCATACACCCTTCCTTGAGCCGACGGCCTATTTTGATTGGCCTGCGGGGCAGCTCCAGCTTGTGGTCCTTGTTGAGCTCGTGGCGGTTGATACTGAGGACCAGCATTTTATTGTCCACATTCCCTTGCCCTATGGCCCATCTTGCCACATTTGAAACATCCTCCCATTTGCCTTGGACATGGTCCACTTCCATGCCTTCGCCCACAGAGGCGACAACTCCAGTTGTTCTGGTGAGCAGGTTTCACGATATTCCTCTTAATTGGGGGAACAAACCTCCTATTGTTCACCATAGGACCTTTGCCCAAATTTCGATTGTCTCTGACTGGATTAAACCGCGGTCCTGAGGAAATTCCTCTATTCCTCATATCTCTTTCAATCATCTGGCTCCTGGTATAGATCTCATTGTAATCCCTCAAGTTCATTGAGATCATATGGCTGCGAATATCAGGCCTCAATCCATCTCGGAACCTTCTCGCCCGATCCCACGGATTCTCCACCATCCTTGGTGCATACTTCGACAACCTTGCAAATTCCACCTCATATTGATCAACGGTCATTTGATTCTGGCGAAGATTCTGAAACTCAGCCAACTTCTGTTCTTGGGCAGCTTCAGAGAAATATTTCACATTAAAAGTCTCAGCAAAAGGTGCCCACGTCGGTTCAGTCCCTTCAGGAAAAACCATTCCCTTGGTGGCCTTCCACCAATCATTCGCAGTTCCTTGGAGCTGGTAAGCCGCTAGGGTCACCTTCTCAGCTTCAGTGCACCCTAAAACTGTAAATGCTTTCTCCAGCTCTTCAATCCATCTAGCAGCTAACTCAGGGTCTCCTCTGCCATCAAACCTCGATGGTTTTAGCTTCAGAAATTGCTCCATCAACTGTCCCATAGCGCGATTCTCAGGGCCTTGCACATTACCACCTCCAATTCCTTGGCCATAATTTGGTTCACAGCTGCCACTGCAGCTTCAGCAGCTTGAGCTATTATCTCTGCTCTATCTTCGGCCTGTCGAAGGGCAGCTGCGGCTCGATCTTGAGCTTCCTTTCCCAGTAACTCTCCAATTTGCTCTAGCGCCCTCAAGACTCCATCAACTCTTGGATCCTTGGCCACTGGTGCTCTCGAGCTAGACGCTCCTCTAGTGTTTCTACCTCGGTAGCTCATCTCGCTAGTTTTCACAACACCTGGACCACTACAATTCCACTCAGGAATTAGAGACCTAAGTCACTCACTTAAGTCTAACAACTCCAGGCTACTCATCACCCCAATAATCATAGCTAGCCATTCATCACAACTCAAACAATCAGAGGCATCACAACAGGGAGATTTCACTCATACCTCAGGTCCAGACGCATCTGCGTATTAGCAAAATCGCAACCAGCTTTCAAGCATATCAACATATCACAACCAGTCATGCCTGAACACAATACCAATCACAAGCACCAATTCATATGTCATGCATTTCGTGCCTAACTCTAGTGAATCCCCCTAGAGTCTCACTACCTAACCATCCTATAGTCACCACTCCTTATCACTCCAGACATCAAAAAGATTAGATCGACCTAACCTCGCTCTGATACCACTTAAACGGGGATGTCACGCCCCGATCCCGGCGGGCACGCCAACATCCCACACAGCCGTCAATCTAAATAAGACAACCCAGGATCCAACGGCTTTACTCGTGGAGCGCGATATGAAAAATGCATGCGGGAGCGAAACAAAACCCCAGACATAAAAGAAAAGACATAAGGCGACATAGGATTTAAAAACAACACACAGCGTCTCCCAGTTAAAAGATCTAGTACATCAAAATACAGAAGGGTTAAGAGGAAGGCACTATGGGACCACAAAAGAACAACTTCAAAAAGAAATCCACAAACTAGACAGACACGTCTTCATCTTCTCCCTTCCCTTCTTCATCACCTCCGAGGCTTCCTTCAAGGCTTTAGGTCTGAAATGTTGGTCCCACGACGGGGTGAGATAATAATCTCAGTAAGTAAATCCTAACCCTAAGCTAGACTATTGGTACCGCCAGGCACGTTTGAAAATATGCAAGTTTTGGGCAAAATGATTTTCACACATGACACTCAAGCAATTGGCATAATAAAGCAACTCAGGCATATCAGGCACCAGGTTCATTTCTTCCATACTTTCATTTTCCAATATGAGTTTCTCAAGCCATACAGGCATATTCAACATTCCATGCACTCTAGGCATCCCAGGCATTCCAGCCAATTCAAGCATACAGACTCGAAAACATATCAAGAATCATGTTTCAGTCTTTTATCTTCTTTACGCCCATCAAGGGCCACCCCACTTGGGCTGCGAGATGATTCGGTCAATCATATGACTCTCGACGTCTTATCGAGATGATTCGGTCATCATGACTCTCGCTGCGAGATGATTCGGTCTCTATAGCGACTCTCGACACTCCGCGCCATCGAGATGATTCGGTCTACTATAGGACTCTCGCGTCCAGACCTAGAGATGATTAGGTCACTACCTGACTCTCGATTCTTACAGCCTTCGAGATGATTCGGTCAAGGTAGGACTCTCTAGCCACACGACCTCGTCAGGTCAATGGGAGTAACTCCCTCCCTGGCTCAATGCATTGGCCATAAAACATCATTGTGAACCTTTTCATTAATCTCAATTTCACAATCACAAGCAAAATCATGCCATCGCCACTCAAGGCACGCATTTAAGCACATCAGGTTCACCATTTAAAACAAGCCATTCGGCCATCATACACATGCATATCGTTACACCATGCATCATCCGACACCAATTGCGACACCGAGCATTAAAGCCCTCGATTGAATCCCAATTAATCATCACATGCCCATTTTCTCACATAGCATTTCATCATCAAACAATCACAACATCAACTAGACACTCCCTAGGCATGTTTAAGGAACATTCAATGAAGAAAAGTCATCAATGACCCCAATCCACATGACTACCCACCATGACCAGGTTCATTCTCATGAAAACTGAAATATTTATACTGCCTTTTTGGGAAAACGAATTTCATGGTACTAAACTTCAAGATCTTGTGGTCGTGTGGGCAAAAACGGTGCTCAATTTGGACATCGGATGAATTAGAACGGGCCGTTTTAAAATCGGTGTGCGCAGAAAACGGGATTTGGACACCTCTCGGGTCTCTCACGTTTTTCTCACCAAAACCACCTTTAAAATCCTTTCAATTTCACCAAAGATCCACCTTTTAGTAACCCAACATCCTAACAAAGGCTTAGAATCAACTTACCAAGCTAAATAAGCCAATAAACTCCTCCAAGAACCGCAACAAACTTCGAATCCTACTCTGTTCAGTGCCGGGCAGATTCTATTCCAACAAGTTTCCATATAAACCGACCATCAAAACTCCAATATAACTCATCTATCCTTTGCTAACATGTAATATCATGTCTTAGGGTGTCTTACCAACAAGTTTCGGGGCAAGGTGACACCTCGGCGGACCTCAAAAGCTCACGGATCCTCTACCGGTCGGAGGAGGCAGAATCTGTTCGGTAAAGACCACCTCAAATCAGCCATGAAATCTCATTCTAAAACCATCTATTTGTAGCCATAAACCATCTGAATATAGTACTAGATGTTATGAAGCTCTCCTAAAATATTTGAGGTCATTTGGAATTTCTAAGAGTTACAACCAACACTTCTCCTCAGCTAGCTTAGAATCCGTCCGCCTTTTTTCCAAAAATCACCATAAATCAACCAGACCTCCAAAAATCATGAAACCAACGGAAAAATGTCAAGGACATCCTGATCTAACCTGTGATAGTCGGCGGTGACGATGCAACGTCGGGAGAGGCCGCTCGTACGGGCCAAACGGGAGGGCAGAAACCTGACTTTTCTGGCAGTTTTCTGTTGAGAGCAAAATGAAGGGGAAATGAGGTGAACGTGTGGAGGAGGCTTGCACAGCAGATGGAGTCTTCAATAACATTGTCTCACACATATAATTGAGCTCCAAATTGATAAGATGGGATTAGATGGGTAATAAATGCTTAAGGCCTCCAATGGGTGACAAGTGTCATGGGTCCAATAATGCAAGATTAGCTTTGACTCCAACTTTGACCCCTCAATGAATTTTCGGCAGCCATAGGTGGGGAGAGGAAATGTCCATTTTGTCCTTCTTGAGTTCTTAAGGCATGGGCAAATGGTCTAGGGGCAAAACGGTCTTTTCGCACTTTCAGTCCAAACTTCACTTTTCCAATTCGAAATTACCAATTGGGCGAGACATTGTCAAATTCCTACTTGGAATTGGAATTCTCTATTTCCAATTGCCAATTTTGAGCTTCCATTTCATGATCATTCGTCCGCCGATCGAAATTCCAGTTTGTCTCGAACTAACGGGCGGCTTTTGCAAACACTACGCTGTTGACACCTGATTTTTGACCATCCGTTATTATAGTTTTTTATCTCTAAAATTAATTAAAAATAGCAAAAAAGGTCAAAAAATTGCAAAATCAACTTTGGGAGCCTTAGCCTAGCCTTAGGAACCAATTTTGAACAAAAAATATTTTTTGAATTTTTTAATATTTTTTGGAATTTATTTAATTATAAAAATACCCAAAAAATCAGAAAAATACCATCCGTGGTCAGAAAATTACAAAAAATATTCAGAAATTTTATTTTAATTCTCTCTTTAATATTTTCACATTTTATTAGGGAAATTCGGCTTGGTTCATTGGGTTCCTTCACAAACCTAATCCCGAACCGGGCCTAAAAAATCCTTTTCGAGTCTTTTAATTTTCAATTCTCGGTTTTTATAAGCTATGACATTAGACTCTAAAGTATCGAAATGCAATTGGGTCAATTTACGCTCCAATTTGATCAATTTTAACCAAAAGGGCTTAATTGCATAAAAATCTTTCAATTTAGTCCCTGGTTTCACAATTTTTGAAATTAAATTTCACACGGGCACACCCATTAAAATTAAACACCTCTACCCAACAGTTTTCATCATGCTGAATCCATTGGTGGGCTCAATTTTGGCTAATTCGATCGTTTAGGCCTTCGATTTGGCGAAATTAAATTTCGGATCCTAGGGACAATTTGGGGTTTTCACATAATTTCAATAAATTGATTCACGAAAATACCCATATTTGATGGAAAACATGTCAAGGAATCCGATTTTGCCATCAATTTCATGAAAAGAGGTCATTTGGGGGGTCAATTTGGCGATTTGGGCGATTTGGCCGAACCGGGTCGGTCGGGTCCGACCCGACCCGGTCCGACCCGGGTCTGCAAATGCACAGAATGTGCAGCAGACCGTGGACAGAAGGTGAAAAAAATAGGGCAGCGTGGGGGCATGCGTTTTTCAAAGAAAAAGAAACACCGAGCGTGGGGGACAAGAGGACGGAAGGCCATGCTCGTCTCTGAGGCCGAGGAGCGCCGGTCGGCCACGCAAAACCGAGAGATTCTCGGATAAAAACCGAGCTCGGCCATAGGAGAGAGAGGGAGTTTGGGGGGAGTAAGGACGAAGCCGGAAGGTGGCAAGGCTTCCCCGCACACCACGGAACCCCATCGGAGCTTCGGCGGTCGTCGGCAATCTCCGGGTAGGTCGGTATCTCGCCGGATCTCCATTTTTCTTTACGCACGCCATGTGTTCGATGAAATGACGATGCCTACTTCGATTCGGTTTTGCCTCGGCCGTGCATTGTCTGCGTAGCATGTGCTCGTTTTTTGTCCTAAGTTAATCCTAGCACTACTCTATGGTCTGTGTATGTCCTCGCTTTGCATCAAAACCCGGCGAAAACCGAGCCCGGAGTCTCGCCTTTCACCGTTCGGACCTATAGCTCGGCGGGGAGCTTCCGGCGGTCGCTAAGCTCAAAACGAGCTCAGGTAAGCTTCTAGACTCTTCTTGGATGCCATGTGATGCAAAGAAATCGAGTTTGAGCGACAAAAAATTTTTATGCAAATCGATTCGCCGGAGCCGGTTCGGTCGTCGGTCGTTTAGGTGTTTTCCGACGTGTTTTATTGCCATGTTTTGATTACATGTTGATGATGAGTGTCTAAGGAATCGAATGCCGCAAGAACGGGCGAAAAATACCAAGTTTCGGGCCCGTTTCGCAATTTTCCGGCGACCTCGCCGGATTTTTACTATTCCCGCCGGATTTTTCACTGTTCATCGTCTTCTCCGGCGACCCTCCGGCCGGTCAACGGTCAACGGCCGACGTGGCGTGCCACATAGGCAGCCACGTCAGCCGGGTGGGGTCCGGTCCGCTTATTTTCAAATAAAACAAACGGACGGTCACGATCGCGACACGTGTCGCGATCCTGGAATTTTTGGAAAATTAAAAAATGATTTTCGAATAAAATAAATGAATTCCGGTTTATTTAATTAGCAATCGATCCGACGGACGAGATTGAGCCACGTGGCTCACTGAGGAACGTCCGATTTTGTGTAAGATCGGACGCACCGAAGTCCGACACGTGGCGTGTTTTGATCCGTCGGATGGGGGGCTATTTTTCAGAAAATATAATAAATTGATTTTTTATCCGACGGTCATGATCGAGCCACGTGGCTCTCTGTGAGTCACCCGATCTAGTGGAAGATCGGGCGCACGAGACGAAGCCACGTGGCACAACGTGGACCGTCCGATCCGGGGAATTTTCGGATAATTAAATAAAATACATAAAAAATCAAAAAAAATTGTAAAAAATGGAAAAATATTTAAAAATATAAAACGGCGTCGTTTTAGGCCGTTTTCGACCCCTAGGGTCGGGCCGGGCGCCCGAGAGGCGTGGGCCGGGTTTGACCCGGCCCGGAAAATATTTTTAAATATTAAAAAATTCAGAAAATAATAAAAAATAATAAAAAATTCAAAAAATCAATAAAAAATAGAAAATTCATAAAAAATTCAAAAAATTCGGAAAATTCAGAAAAATTCTAAAAAATTCCAGAAAATAGGAAATGGCCACAAACAACTGGCCATGACCTGTTTCGGGTCTTTCGACCCCCTATCTTTTCAGAAATGACGGTTTTGCCCTTCCGGCAAACCGTCTTCTAAAAAAATTCTAAAAAATCCAGGAAAATCCCAAAAAATAGGAAATGGCCACAAACAACTGGCCAAGGCTCATTCCGGGTGTTTTGAACCCCGACCTCCTTTAAAATGACGATTTCGCCCTTTGGGCGAATCGTCTTCCAAAAAATCGAAGAAAAATCAAGAAATTCCAAAAAATTCTCAAAAATGGAAAATGGCCACAATCAACTGGCCATGGAATATTTTGGGTAATTCGGTATCCAAACCTTCCAAAAATGACAATTTTTCCCTTTGGGCTAATTGTCCCCTAATCTTCCCATTTTACCCCTAGCCCTAAATCACATCTTCCCTAAGCCCTTATGGCTATACTAGGAGGCCAATGATTGAAATTGATGTGCATTAACGTGATTTATTTATGCACTTGATTGCGCTTTCATTATATTGACTGTGATTTGATAGGACCAGTCTTCCAATCTGCATGAAACCCTGACTCATACCTATCTCACCTAAAATTGCGCCTGCATGAAATCTTGAATAGGAAAATCACTCGCGTTAGGTACCGAAAGGGCGTCGGTAATGACACCGACGTAACCAAGTCCCCGAACCCAAAATCTCTGGTTCCGCAGAACTGATCGATCTCTCCCAATCGGTCAGTAAGGTTTCCGGTCTACCCTCCAAGAAAGACCGGTGGCGACTCCAAATGCATGCACAAGTTGCACATGCCACCACGACCACACTAAGGTCGAAAGCGATTGACTCTTATCGTCGAATCCCTCAAAAGACACTCCCGCCGCGACTTGGTATGGGCCTGGGAGGGCCCGCGCCGATTTAAGGCCCGCGATCCACATTTCAGAGTGGGAAGGCCCGCGATCGGTAATCCATTAGCCGCGTCCGTTTTTTCGGACGGGTCGCGACAGCTGGCGACTCCACTGGGGAACGTTGTTCTAGAACACTTGGTTCTGGACCTCAAGCGACTCCACTGTGATTTTTCTAACGTTGTTCTAGAACACTTGGTTCTGGACCTCACGATAGGTGTTATATGTTTTTGCAGATTGGAGTGATAAGGGGTGTAGTCTGTGATTAACATTGTCTTATGCAGAATGGGCGTAGGAATGTATGTTATATGGATCATTTGAAGCGCTGATTGATATATAAATTGTTGCGCATGATTCACTGCATATTTGAGGATCACGACACTTTGCACAAAGCGCCCAAACCCAGGCCGCGAAATCACCTTTTCAGGTAGCCATAGATCAGGGATCGATATGCAACGCTCTAGCGTGGATTGCGCTGGGGTCGACCATATTCGATCCCACTCACTATCCAAGTCGAGACTTTTATCCATTTGTTGTGGATTGCGCTCATGGACGAATTTATCGACTCGGATAGAGGGAAGCCTCTAGGTTCCTCGCCTAAGCCATTTTGATTTCTAGAGTCAAGCCTCACTCGTCTCATGCGCATGTATATGGATGGTTGGTATACCTAAAACCAAAAATCATTGGGTACCTCTCATGGTAAGGTCCTGTCGTTTCTATTTAAATTCACTTGCAGCCCTTTTTTTATTTTGCACAACATGCTGCATTCATCAAATTCGAGGGTTGAGTTCAATTCCGTTATAGAGTATGGATAAAGTAGAGATGATCTCTCCAAGTCGGTCCCACATCCCGGACGTATTCGAGTATGAGCGACGTGTCATCCGCCATCGGACTGTCGGGACGTTCAACGGAGTTTACCCTTTTCAAGTTGTCCAAGGAATGATCCAGTAACCATACCGGAAGTTGAAGGACAGGCGGTAACAGCAAATTCAAGACACCTACCGGACATTATCAAAAGGGCACCTGATGAAAATGAAGATCCGAAGGGCCGAACCGAAGACACCAAGCGTCGTCCCTTGAAGACCCGACTTGGGGCATCTCTTTAGGTTCTTAAGGGCTACATTCCCATTGTCCATTTTCTTTTATCAGGATCATCGAGTCTGTAAGGAGCACCCGTCTGTGGGTCTCCCATCTATCTTTTACACCTCGATTCCTAAGTCTTGTCTAAGTGTCTTGACATTGGAATGTGACACTGGAATTTCTCTCAACCCTTCAGATTTTCCGATTCAATTGCGTGTCTCGCCCAGATGAAATTTTCGTTAGAACTCACACTTGGTATTTAACCCAAGTACGAGGATCTAACATTCATTTCATGGTGCGCTGGACATGGAATTGTACCGGTCTATAGCATGCATCATTGGTAATCCTTGGTAATTAACTAAAGTCGTCCATGTTTCCTGAATTCAAGAGGAGACATGATATCCAAATTACCTTCAAGAAATCATTTCAATTTGGATGTCCTATCTCTAATCGAATTTAGGACACATTGGAATTGCATTTTTATCTTCTTGGAAATTCCATAGGTTTTCTGGGGATTTGCCAAAAGTGATAACCATGGATTACGCTCCTTTTAGTTTGATGTTTTCTCTTGAAAAACATCGATAAGAATTTTTCACATGAGGTTAAGGCTTGTGTAAAAATTCTTATCTTCGTTAATCACAAGAAAGCATAAAATTGAAAGGATTTATGCTTTACTTCCCTTTCTGACATATTCCTGTCATTCGAACAGGTAATTTCCAGAATCAAAATCCGAGGACTTGTGTGAAGAATCAGTCACAAGTTAAAATGGACCAGGATGGCATAGAAAAGCGCTTGACCACACAGGGGGTACCCCGACAGTCTTAAATTCTAACCTGACTGTCCGACCAGGGAATCATCAAGAAAAATAGTCAACTAATGAGGGAAGACCAGGGAATTCTCAAGAAAAATAGTCAACTGATGAGGGCATCTTGCCATCTTTCAAGACGTGGAACGGCATGCAATCAAAGGAGCCACATGCGAAAGAGAGTTAGCTGTAATCTAATCTCTTTAAATTTGAAAATTTGCTGATTGTGTTTTATTGACCCTCAGGAGTGGTCCTTCAAGAATATCGAAGCTAGTCGACAACTCGAGCCACTAGGATGGATGTTTGAAGACAGACAAAGGAGTAAACTTCTCACTAGGACGACATACTGGGGCAAAGCCCGCCAAGATGAAAAGAGACAGGAACCTCCGAACGGCAGATATCCCCTAATTGAAAAGGGAACCGTAAAAATTGTGAAGGGATCAAAGCAGTCGACTGGGGCATATCCCACTCAACTAGGGCAGACGCCACCTGACCGGGGCAATCGGATCAAGGATAAGGACGTGTCGTTCCTAATTGATTTCCAATCAGATATTGGCATAATATTTCCTATCTTTTCCTCTCAGGTGAAAAACATGATAAGATGGTTGAAGGCCAACAAAGAGAAACTTGCATTCCTTACAAGATGAAGAAGAAGGTGCCTTCATCAGACGTCACCCATTGGGTTTGTAAAGACAAGATGGACCAAATCGGGAAGAACCCCAAACAGGCAGCACGAAGAAAGAGCAATCTAATTAGGATCGACCCTCCCAAGCCGAAAAAGGGTGTATCTGTTCCAGATCAAACTAAGTTATTCATAAGTTGATATGGTTTTCCATTCTTGCAGGTGATGGCAAAATGAATGGGACCACTGAAGAATTTCCATCGTCTTGGATGCCAGAAGTGACTAGAGCGGGGATAGTAAATCCGTAGTCGTTTCAATTAAAGCTCCTTATGAAGTAATCGAATCATTCATCCATTTCATCGCACAGGTGGAATAAAAGATTGTTAAAGCGTGAGGTGAATGCGGCAGGACACGATTGTTGACACCTGATTTTCGACCATTTATTATTGTGATTTTTATTCTTTAAAATCAATTAAAAATATCAAAAAAGGTCATAAAATCACAAAATTAACTTTGAAAGCCTTGGCTTAGCCTCGGGGACCAATTTTGAACAAAAAATATTTTTTGGTATTTTATAATATTTTTCGAATTTATTTAATTATAAAAATACCCAAAAAATCAGAAAAATAATATTTGAGGCCACAAAAAAATATAAAAATAGTCGGTATATGAAAATTCAGGTTCAATTTTAGGTGTCCCTCGATCATCATAAAATTGAATTTGGGCAAAAAATATTAATAATAATAAAAAGAAAAAAAGAAGAAGAGAAAAACATAATCATTAAAAGAAAAAGCAAAAAAAAAAAAAAAAGAGATTTGACCAAATAATTCTGTCTTTGCCTTTTTACTGTTGCTTTTATTTTTTTATTTTTTTTATTACTATTATTATTATTATCTTTATTTTTATTATTACTTTTTTATCTTTATTTTTCCCGCTCACAGGCTCCCTCATTTTTTAACTCTCTCTCTCCCCTGTGTATCTCACACGTTTTTTTTTTCCTGAGAACTCTCTCTCTCACTCGTTCTTCAGACACAACACCGAACCAACATCTTTCTCTTCCTTTCTGATTTTCGCACGTCCGCAACCTTCAACCAGACCATCACCGGACCTCCATCACCTCTTCCTCCATCCGGCTCACCTCGTCACTGCCACCATCGTCATCAGCATCGCCCCCGTAGACTGCCTCGCATAAGCAGGGAACCGAGCAGAGAGAGAAAGGAAGGAAGGAGAGAAACCGAGAGCTTCAGAAGCTCGACCCTGACAACCTCCCCTCTCTTCAGCTCGGCCACCACTCCCCGACCACCTCAAACCTTCATCCTTGGTCGCGCCATCACCGTGCGACCATCGACCGCCGTCCGAGAGCCACCGGGAAAGCCGAGGAGCCCAAATATCCGATTTTGGTGTCGAGGACCGTTCGGGCCATACCGTCCCTTTCCGTGGCTCCTGACCCCCCCACGGACTTCGCCCCCCGACCGCTAGGAATATCACTGCCCCGCCATGGCAGCCGAACGTCGCCGGAAACGGTAAGTTGAGCCTTTGAGCTCCATCTCGGCCTTCAATGGCATCTCAAGCTCTATTCATTCGTTCTGCGAACGGTTGATCTCGAATTGCTCCTTACATCTCCCTGATCCTTTCTGCTTTGGTTTCATGCAATTCCACCGCGTGAAAACCCGCGTCGGCCTCCGACGACCTCCGACCGGTCGCGAGCTCTACGGCTCATTTCATATCGAACCGAAGCTCCGCGTGGCTCAGGTAGGTCTGCTGGAACTCCAAGAATGCTTCTCAATAAGTTATATCAGTCATGTAACGTGTAGAATAGCCAGAACCAAGCTTCGCCGGTGATCCAGTTTCGGTCGGAGATGGCAAGTCGATCGTTCGGTGTTCTGCTATGTCTAGCTGCTGATATGTTGTAGATGACGTCCATATGAGTCTAATGCCGTTGATTTCGTGCGATTTGGAGTCCCGTAGGTCAAGTTACGACCCTCCGACGAGGCGCCGGCGAGGGAACGCCGGCGCCGGTCGTCTTCCCCGACGAGACGTTGACCGGTCAACGCATGTTGACCTGGTCAACGCTTACGTGGCGCTGACGTGGCGGCCACGTGGTGACCACGTTAGCGCGCGTAATAACTAAAAGAATAAAAAAAATAAAAAATAATCTGACGGTCCCAAATACGCCACGTGGCTCGATCTAGAGCGTCCCGTCCAAATTCACGAAACGGCGCCGTTTTGGTCGTGTAGGAGGCGGGCCGGGCCTGGTTCGCGAGTCTGGGTCGTGGGCCGGGTCATCCGACCCGGTCCGGTTTTTTATTATTATTTTTTTTTAATAAAAAATAATAATAAATCAAAAAAATCAATAAAAAATCATAAAAAAATTCAAAAAAATTCGAAAAATTCAGAAAAATTCTAAAAAATTCCAGAAAATAGGAAATGGCCACATTCAACTGGCCATGACCTGTTCCGGGTCTTTCGACCCCCGATCTTTTCCGAAATGACGGTTTTGCCCTTCCGGCAAACCGTCTTCCAAAAAAATTCTAAAAAATTCAGGAAAATCCCAAAAAATAGGAAATGGCCACAATCAACTGGCAATGGGGTATTTTGGGTGATTTGGTATCCAAATCTTCCAAAAATTGACGATTTTGCCCTTCGGGCTAAATCGCCTCCAAATCCTTCCATTTTACCCCGGTCCGAAATCATACCTTCCCTAAGCCCTTATGGCTATATTAGGAAGCCATTGATGTGCATCGATGAGGTTTATTTATGCATTTGATTGCGCTTTCATTAAAATTGATTGTGGTTGATAGGAATAGTCCCCCAATCTGCATGAAACCCTGAATCAAACTCACCCCACCCAAAACTGTGTCTGCATGAACTCTTAGCTAAGAAAATCACTTGCGTTAGGTACCGAAAGGGCGTTGGTAATGACACCAGCGTAACCAAGTCCCCGAACCCAAAATCTCTGGTTCCGCAGAACTGATCGATCTCTCCCAATCGGTTAGTAAGGTTTCCGGTCTACCCTCCAAGAAAGATCGGTGGCGACTCCAAATGTATGCACAAGTTGCACATGCCACCACGACCACATTGAAGGTCGAAAGCGATCGACTCTTATCGTCGAATCCTTTGAATAATACTCCCGCCGCGATTTGGTATGGGCCTGGGAGGGCCCGCGCCGATCCATGACCCGCGATCGGTAATCCATTAGCCGCGTCCGCTTTCGGACGGGTCGCGACAGCTGGCGACTCCACTGGGGACTCTTGCTCTAGAACATATGATTCTAGACCTCAAGTGGACTTAGGCCGTAATTAAAACGCTGAGTGATTTTTCTAACCTTGCAGGCGCTCTCGAAGGTGAGGTAAGTCCGCTTACGGTAGGTGTTATATGTTTTTGGCAGATTGGAGAAATAAGGGGTGTAGTCCGTGATTAACATTGTCTTATGCAGGTTGGGCGTAGGAATGTATGTTGTGTGGATGATTTGAAGTGCTGATTGATAAACTGCTGTGCATGAATTGCATTATGATGATCACAACACGTGGACACACACAACCGCGCCTAAAACCCCGGGCGCCGCCTTTAGGAACACAATAGAAGGAATTGAGAATGGAATCTCCGTGAGGAAAAACGCGGGGTAATCCACTTTTCAATTCCGCTCGCTTCGAACTATGGATCGAGTCCCAATGCAACGATAGCTGTGCAATGGAATCGGCTCTTTCTAGAACTCGAGGTGGGAACCTTAACCTTAGGTGCCAAACCCTCTGATTTTTAGAAGTTTACCATCACTTGTCTCATGCGCATGTCTTTGGGCGGTTGGTACACCTAAAACCGCACATAAGTCGACGAGTTTGGTTGGTAAGGCTCTCTATCCCTCAAATCTATTACAGTTCATATAAATATAGGCATTTCATTCATCGCATTCTGGTGATTAGATTAAATGCCATTTCAAGGATAGATATGTGTGTTTTTCCCAAACGTCCTTGTAGAAGACGAGGAGGATGATATCCCATGGCGAACACCGAGTGAGCAACAAAGGAGCCTACTATGGACATTATTGAGATATCGTCCAATGAAGATGACGAGTTGGGGCAAGTGATCCTGAAGACACAGATCGAGCTTGGGGCATCCTTGAACGTTAGGATCACATTCCTTTGTTTTATTTTCCATTACTAATCCTCTTGTATAGGGTTTATTTTTATCGAAGTTTTCTCTATCTCACCCCTTAGAGTGATTGTATTAGGGATCTATTGGTGTATACATTCAGATGGAGCTTGGTTGTATTTCTTTTGACGGGTCATGGGAATGTGATAGTGGCATTTTCTCTAATCATCCGGATACTCCCAAGTCAAGTTTATAATTCCTTTAGAGGAAATTAAAATTGGAAGTCTTGCACGACCTTTTTGGTCGTATAGGGTAATCCAACCCCAATTTCGCTAGAAGGAATTATACACCTGAATCGGTTCATGCATGTGTTACGCCGCTGGTAATCCACGATAATTGATCAAGAGTACCGGCATTGTTTCGAATTTAATGACGAGATAGATGTCCAAATTGCCCTCGTTCTTAACAAAACTGCTTTGATTTGGATGCCGTATCTTCAATTAAATTTAAAACGCGTCGTTGGTCAAAAGCGATTATCATGAATTACATTCCTTTCAATAGTATGCTTTCCTTCGAGGAATATTGATAAAAACTTTTCGCACAAGATTATCCTTGTAAAAGTTTTTGTCTTTATTAATCACGAGCAAGCATAAGATTGAAAGGGGTTTATGCTTTCTTTTTTAAATTATTTCTTCTGATTCAGTCGTTTCATTTGCAGGTGAAAAATAGGTAATAGAGAGAAATTTTCTCCTGGATGAATCTGAGGCTATTCTTTCATCTGATCATGAGCAAGTTAGAAAATCAGGACATATTTGCTCAACTTATTGATATTATAGTTCAGCTCACCCAAGTTGAAGATGTTCGGATGCTCGAAGAAATGGACCATATAAAAAGCTAAAACACACACACATGAGCTTTCATTCACTTTCGCTCAATCGAAAGACTTTCAAAGCAGATTAATACAGATTAGCGAGGCGGAAAAGTAAAGCCGAACTGAGCCCTAATCAGCAGCACGAAGGAGCTCAATTGGCCCTCCATATGGTTGATTCCCTGCCTACACTCACCGCTCCGTATATCATGATCCGCGAGCTGGAGATGAAGGCGCTTGCACTCATTCTTAAGGTCAGCAACCTTGGCCCTGTGATCTTCAGCAGCAAGTTCCAAGTCCCGGACCAATTCCCTCCCACGGGATACATCCGCCGTAACAGTATCGAGTCGCTCTTCCAGCCAATCGCTCTGAAACTTCAACATGATGTTACGACGATCGTGCTCATAAGTGATCAGGCACAAGGCCAAACGCTCCACCAAATGTCCACGTTCACGAAGCATCGTCGAGACCCGCTCGTTGGCAGTTTCCATAACCTTGTTGTGGCTGTCAGCCACGAAGTTAGTCAACGTCAGGCAGTCACAGCGGTCTTCGTAGCGGGCTCGCAAGACACGAGCCACGAGAACTTCGCGGTGAGCAACGCGGTAAGCCTCTAGAAAGTTTGCAAAGAGGGCTGGGAATGTTTTATACTCCTTCTCCAACTCAGTACCCTCGATGGAAGTAGTGTCTGTGGCCGCAAATAGAACGCGGACCTCAGCCTCGATCTCCGGATGATCGGCTATGTAAGCATAGCCCCGACCCAAGAGATTATAGAGTTTTTCCCATCGGGCCGGGACTGCGATTGAAAAGACGCAAGCATGGGAAGAGTCAGAGGAAGAAGCAGAAGACGAAGCCATTTCTTGTTGGAAGGATGGAGAGGAAGACGAGTGCGATGGAATGAATGAAAGTGAAAGCTGGGCAAATGAGAGCACTAACCTTCTCCTCGTTTCATAGTAGCTCAAAAATGGAGAAAAGTTACAGCAATAATGCTTGTGGAGCCGGGGTAGTTAATGTAAAGCAGGGGCTGCTCCTCCCGTGAAGCATCAGACATGTCTCGATCCGCGATTTCAGGCCTGACGAGTTTGAAAAGTTGTAAAAGAGTTGTCTATTTCACCATTATTGAGATGGAGCGGGAGTCGAGCGCAGATATCGAAGGAGCCGCGATAGGGTTGATAGCTTTGTCATGATGAAAAGCTGAGCGGGTGGTGGACGTAATTTAGTCTTTTGAGAGATAGTGGGGGACAGGTTCGGCTATCGAGGAAAGAAAAGCGATCCGTGATCTCTCCACCATGAAAAGGAAGGAAGACGACAAGACGAGAAACTCAAAATCTCTAGAAGAGCGCTCGCCTGGTGATCGTCTTCCATGCTCGAAGAGCGGCTCCTGAATACGCAAAGTCACTCAAAAGAAAGTTTAGAGAGAGTAAACATAGGAAGAGGATTACAAGACCTCGAGTGAATAAAAGAGGACGAACAAACCTTTTCTTGATCCAGTATGTTTAACAGTCATAGTCATTTGTTGGAGATGACTGACCCAAATGTCCTAGGTAATGTGCAGTTGGGAGAACTCGAAGTCTTTGGGATCGAGCCAGATGTCGAAACCATACTACCCAACCCTGCTGGCAACGAGGTTCAGGATCAGGGCAGCGACGATGACAGTGGTGGCGACGACGACAGTAGCAGCAACAACGACGGCAGCGGCGATGTCCCATCTCGTGGAAGAAGACGTCGCCGGCTCTACACTGAGAAGGAAATCCAGATACTCGAAGCCGCCTTCAATAAGTGCCGTTACCCGGATACGAGACGAAGAAGAAAATTAGCCCGGGAATTAGAGATGGAACCCTTAAGGGTCAAGCACTGGTTCCAAAACAGACGGGCCAGATCAGTGGTTCGGGGAAAGTGTCAAGAGCTCGAAACTCTAAAAGAAGAATACGCCAAGCTTCGAGCAGAAAACATGTGGTGTAAGGAGGTCCTCATCAACGCCGCTTGCCTTAACTGCGGTGGTTCTATCGACACTCGCGAAATGTTCCGTGATAAGTTTTCTATGAGAATCGCAGGTGGTCGTCCGCCACCCCACTCCCTCAAACCATCTTTGGAAAGAGGGGAGGCGCGTTACTACAATTTCCCTGACAATGGGCTTACTATCACCACAGACCAGTTCGAAGTCAACCAGCTTCCCCTGCAACAACCTCTGGCACAACCAGACCCCGCCGAGAGTGAATCGAGGAATGATCGCCGAGTCACGGATGCTATCCTGAGTCGCCAAAAGAAGTTCATATGGTCTCCAGAGCTTCACAGAAAATTCCTTGATGCGGTTCACCAAATAGGGAATGATTCATTATGTCCAACACGCGTACATGAGGTCATGAATGAACCGGGACTCGCTAGAAGGTTAGTCGCAAACCACCTTAATGGTTACCGCAGGAAACTACGACGGCGTCATGCCGCACGGCGCCTAGAAGAGCCCGACTCGAACTTGAACATTAGGTACGGCTACGAATGCAACAGCCATGCCTCAAGAAGAGCCTTGCCGAGTCTCGATACCAACCAAGCCGGTAGCTCTACCACCAACTGTTGGAGAATTGGTCAATATAGCCCTATCAGTCATCTTAATGTTCCTCAAGAATACGTGCCACCGGTGCAACAAATATACACTTCCCCGCTCGAGCAGCGGCCGTCCACCGACGCTCTTCCTGCTGCTGATCCACCCACGACGTCTAATGTTCAGGAGTTCGCCCAACTAGGGCATATGATCTCAGATGATCTAGTGGGGGAACACTTCGAACAATTTTGCTTCCCTGATCTCTGAGTGAGACACGCTTTTAATAGGAAAGAGGTCGACCCTCCTCTTTTCTTCTCAAACAAAGATGGTGGTCACAGTTCGAAGAATCCATCAGGAGGAGGCTAGCAAACCTTTACGGCCATGATCTGGAGCCGATGACCGCGCACCTGAACCCAGACATGATGGGGTGGTGATCGAACATACCCAGAGAAAAGGGGGGGCTTGTACACAAGTAGAACTTATTTCTTATTTGCGCATTGTAAAGTTTCAATCGGAGCAGTTCCTTTCTTCTTTAAGGCCTAGGGTTGATTTCACACAATGATGCTTGCTAACATCATCATGTTTAGCTACAACAATCTTTTGTCACGATGGGTTCGAGGTAAATCGACCAAGCGCACGAAGGCAAACGTGACAGCATAGGTTACAAACATAACGTGAGCGGGCTCGAAAGCGGAAAGATCGTCAGTTGCCTCAAACACTATGATTGCGAAACCAAGGGCAATATTGAATCTTGCGAAGGATAAGCGGAAATGTGCATACACTCTTATTTATAGCACTTAACAGGAGACTTTACAAACAGACTACTGAGGAGGAACCATAAATCCAAAGTGAGTTCTAATGAGCATCACAAATGAGCTCAATTGATTCTCCATGCTATCCATGCCTTGCTTACAACCCACACTCTGGGAATCGAGGTCTACAAGCTTGAAGAAAAGGAGACGACATTTCTCCTTAAGGTCGTTCACCTTGGTCTCATAGTACTCGAACTCAAGCTCTAAGTCCTGAGCCAGCACCCTCCCGCGAGCTATATCCATGCTCAGGTCTTCAAGCCTTTCCTCCAACCAGGCACACTGGAACCTCAGCACGAGGTTGTGCTGATCTTGCTCAAAGGCGGTGTCAAAAAGAGCCAGACGCTCCACCAAGTTGTCCCTCTCACGGACCAACATCGAAACCTGGGCGTGGGCGTATTCAACAGCCCTTTTATGGTTATCGGCCGTCAGCATGGCCAACATCAGGGACTCAGTTCGGTCCTGATAGCGGGCTCGCACGATACCAGCCAGAGTGACCTCCCGGCTAGCAACTTCATAAGCCTGCAGGAAATTGTTGAAGAGAGTTGGGAAGATCACAAACTCCCTTTGAAGTTTCGTACCTTCAATACACACAGTATCCAGGGCTGGAATCAGAGTACGAACTTCAACCTCAGCTTCAGGATGACTGTTTATGTAGCCATAACCTCTACCCAAGAGGTGATAAAACCTCTCCCATTGGGTTGAAGCTTCGGCTGAGGCAGCGGGTACAGGAGAGGAAGCCATCTGCGATTCAACGACAGAGAAAAGAAGGAATGATGGAGGAGTGTTTGAGAGGTTAGATCGAAACGTTAATCTCCTCGATGTCAACCTCTCGCCCTTTAACGCTCGAACGAGAAAGGGAAAGCTGCAATAATTTTTCTATACGCAGCAGGGCTAATCAAGCCTCATTAATACATCCCTGGTGAGTCACAGATCCACCTCTGTCCCGTGATTTCGGGCTTAGAAAAAGTAACAACACCTAAAGGCCGGCGGACCTATTACTTTGGAGACCGAGCTAGGGGGACAGGCGTAATGCTCGATAAAGCAAAAGTCGGCACGGGAGATCTGCACGCTCCACTCAGGCAAGAGAGAGTAAGAACGGACGGGGGGAATCACGAAGTCTCGAAAGGAACGCCCGTCAGACGCTCGTTACTCGATTTCAAAGCGACGCTTCTTGGAACACGCCTAATCCCTGATAATTACAGAGAGGGCGGACATCTGAGAAAGGGTGGAGAAGATCAAGCGAACGAAGATCAGGAAAAGACATTTCGACCCAAAATGTTCAAGGGGTACCATCATCTGTTGGAAACGCCTGACCTGAATGTTTCCGAACTTGAACGGCTAGAGGAATTTGAAGACCTCGGAAATGAATTCGTCACGAAGGATATGGAAATCGACTCGACCATCCAGGAGACTCAAGCCCTCAGCGACCAAGACGCCAGCGACGATGATCCGCGCCAGAAAAGAAAGCGTCGCCAGCTCTACACTCCGGATGAGGTCCAGATACTTGAAGCTATCTTCAAGGGATGCCCTTTCCCGGACACAGAACAGAGGAAGAAGTTGGGTCAAAAACTAGGGACGAGCCCTTTGAGGATCTTGAATTGGTTTCAAAATAAACGAACCAAGCTGAGTAAGCAGTACAAACGACGGGAGACCGCATTTCTAAAGGAACAGAACGAGAAGCTTCGAACAAAGAACGTGAGGTATGAAGAAGTTCTTAGCACTATTGTCTGCCCTAACTGCGGTGGCCCTACCACTCTCAGTAGATTGTTTCCCGTTAAGCCTTCTGCTAGGATCGAAAATACTGGTGATGTGCATGAACAAATCAATCCTACAAAGATAGTGCCAGTGCCTTCTGGAGGAGGGAATATATGCCACTATGATGAGAGTCACCACGAGTCTTCTCCACAACGACTTATGGCAGGATCAGATCCTGCTCGAGAAGGGTTAAAGATCAGCCGTCAAGCTGTCGACGCTATTCTGAACCAAGAGAAGAAGATTTTCGCGTGGCCCCTTGAGCTTCACCGCCGGTTCTTAGACGTGGTTCGGCGAATAGGGCTCGACTATGCACGCCCGAAGAAAGTAATGGAGGCCCTGAATGCACCAGAACTTACCAAGGCTATGGTCTCAAATCACCTCGGTTGTTACAGAAGAGCGCTAAGACAGCGTCATGCTAACCTTGGTTACAAATTCAACACTTATTGGGAAATTGATCAGAGTATTCATCTGAGTCATCCCAATTTTCTTCAAGAGTGTGTGCCACAGATGCAGCAGGTGCAGCACCCATCCGTCGCTGTTTTTCCGCTTACTGATGAGCTTTCTACGCTTAGTGCTCAAGGACTTGCCGAACTAGGGCATGTGGTTTCAAAGGATCTAACAAAGGAATGCGTTGAGCATTTTTGTTTCCCTAATTCCCAAGTAGAGGATGCTTATGGGGACCAATCAGTCAACTCCCCTCTCATGTTCTCGAGAAGGGATGGAGGTTCCAGTTCGAAGAACCAGTCGGGCGATACTACCCAACCCATACATCAATATTTCGAAGGATCAGATTACTTCTGCGATGATCAGTCAGTGATACTTCGATCCAAAATGTTCCAAGGATACCGTCATTTGTTGGAAACGCCCGACTTAGAAGTCTCCGAGCTTAAACTGCTGGAAGAATTTGAAGATCACGGGACCGAATCCGGCACGATGGTCATGGAGATTGACACCTCCAACGATGAAACTCAAGGTTGTGGTAACGAAAACAATGCCCATAGCAGTGATCAGCGTCAGAAAGGAAAACATCCCCTTCACCGTACTTCAAGTCAAGACCGGGAGCTTGATTTTTTCTTCGAGGAATGCCCCCATCCAGATGAGAAGTAGAGGGCTGAGCTAGGTCGAGAGTTAGGGTGGGAGCCTAGGAAGGTCAATAATTGGTTTCGTAACAAACGAGCCCGGCTGGGGAATCTACATAGACAGCAAGAGCTAGCGATTCTGAAGGAAGAAAATGAAAAGCTTCGAACAGAAAGCGCTAGGTATGAGGAAGCGCTGAGCAGTGCCACTTGCCTTGATTGCAATAACCATATTCTCATCAGTGAAATATTCTCCGAAGAGCCACTTCTAGAGATTGGTAGTGCTCATATGTTACAATGCCTTTCGCAATGTCTTCCGGTGCAGTCAGATACCGTCGAAGGCTTACAAGAGCAGTTTCCAACACAATCAGATCTCATAGAGATTAGTCGGCAAGCTGTTCTTGTTGACAAGAAAGTGCGATTTTCTTGGACTGCTGAACTCCATCAGAAATTTGTTGATACAGTTCGACAGTTGGGGATCGACACGGCACGATCAACGCGCATACACGAAATCCTGAACGTGCCGGGACTCTCTAAAGTTAACGTCGCGAGCCACCTTGGATATTTCAGGAGGTTGCTAAAAGAGGGACGGGTGACACTGAGCTCGGATGGAGCTGGTTCGAACTTAAATATTGGTCATAACTGCAACCACGATGATTGTAGAGCCGGGAACACCCAACCATGCTTCGGTGTTGACGAGACCAGCAACCATGTCACCGACTCCTCTAACCCAAATCAGAACGCTCCATCAAGCAGTCTCAATACCTCTCAAGTGTATATACCGCAGTTCCCGCAAATAGGAACTCCCCAATTTGAGTACCAACCTGTTGCTAGTGCTCTTCCCATGGCAAATCCAACATTTACATGGGACATGTCTACATATTTGCCGGTCAACAAGGGAGGTTCCAGCTCGGGGAATCAAATCATCCAAGGCGAGAGTGATCTATCGCCAGCGGTCGGTAACACTCGACTTGAGCATCAATGGCTCGGAGATTCGAGCGATTTCCTTGGAGAGGAACTCAATTTCTGGCTCGATCAGCCTGAAGCTGGCGGACTCTTGCAATAGTGATACAGAGCCGACGATCAGGTGTTTGATTCAAGGCGCGATTTGTAAAAAAATGTTCGGAGAAAAGAGGTTGAATAGCCTGAATGAATGTATTGGCAATCCCATTGTAAGGCTCCCATGGGGGCATTTCTCATTTACGTTTAAAACTAGTCGTACGAAGATCCGCCTTACCTTCTAAGCATCTTTAAGCTCAGGGGCGAGCTCCCCAAGCAATGATCATCGTTCGCAGAGCATAATGGAATACATCCCTTCAATGCAAAATGCATCTGGCCGCGAAGCCACCCATTTGATGATAAACATGGATAAATCACTTAAGGAGTCATGCGTTCAAATAGCAGAACAGACGCTGCCCAGCTGGGGGCAGATGAACCATTGATGTTACAAACACTCCAAGCATGGATAGGCGGATTTGATAGATGTTGTTCATATCAACACGCCACATCAGAATGGGATGAAAATCAAGAGTAAAGTTGTATCGTCCCAATTTGTCTTGAATTTGGGAATATGAATTGACACTTATTGTTTATCCTTGACAGGGGAGCCGCCTTGCAGACAAACAGGTTTTTACATCCCATGTACTACTCGTTAGAGTACATGACTAAGGGTAGGATGTATCGTTTCTATTTTTGGAAAATTCGTGAACATACAATGATATGCTTCTTTTACAATTTGCAGGGATCCGCAGCTGCGACGGGCAGGTAAGTACCCCTTTTCCCAGTTAGCTGGAGATAAAAAATGTCAGAATACTCTCAATCGGCATAAAGATTTTCCAATGCATCGATATTCATAATTTAAATCGGGAGGTTACCTGAAGCATGAATAGAACATGCACGGTACATCACAAAATCCCCTCGACGGATGAATTTTGGAGAAAAGAAAATGAATTTTTCCAAATATGATTATTTTTCAAACCATTCAAAAGGATGTTTCCTCAAAAGAGAGGCAAGCTCAAATCCAAACACATCCTACATACACTTGAGAGATGGGTGGAGCGAATCAAATAGTAAAATCTGGACCTACGGAGGTAGGGACCATTCGCAGCGATTACATGGATTGGGACGACAGAGGCGTTCGTTTCATATCATAAACACTACAGGTGACCGTTGACAACCCATTTGAACGGCGGTTTTCATTCCTAACCCTGTCAAGAGCCACCCCACACCGGGGCAAAAAGGGAAGTAAGTCCAGCAGCGTCAGGAGAAAATGGTTAGAAATTTTCTTGCTCGGACTAACATTAATCTTTGTGTGTTGTTTATATGGTAATCCAAGTGCCATAGGATGACGAGAAGCATTCATTCTCTATCCCACACACTGAATCCTTTGCATAGCCAACTTGAGCCTGCAAATTCATTTCATTTCATGAACCCGTTGGTGATCATTGCACATTCCAAGATGAAGGCATCATCACCTCATAAACGGAGGAGTTCAAGACTCAGGGATTACGAAGAGAATTCCCGGACTGATATTTAAAGCATGTTTAGACTATATGTCTAGCATGATCCCATGAAGATGAGAAAAAGTGGGATTTTAAAAATGAATGAGAAAAATCCACGGCATCGAGAAAAAGCAAAGTGCATGGTAAAAGCAAGGCCGATGCTCGTGTAAGTTGCTTGATTGATCCGCAATGAAGCCGGATGGGAAAATAGGAAATCCCTAAAGGAGTCAGATCAAAAGGTTGCTCCTCCAAATGATGTCAAGCGTGGAGGAAAGACGCAGACAGAATTGTCAATGCAGCCGGAGATTCTCCCTAAAGAATTTGTGCACACCTCAAGTGGTTGCACACCTAAAAAAAAAAAATTGAAGATGCAGAATGGAAAAGACAGGTGACAAGTTTGCAATGATCACCAACGTCAATCCCCTCATGAATTCTGGGCCAAAAACAAGCCTGTTTCGGTCCCCAATCCTACCAACATCATAACCCTGAAACAGTCTTCTCTGACTAAGACACTTGGGTTAACATATAGCTTAGCTCGAAGAAGTACGAGCAAGACTATTTCTTTCTCATTTTGCAGGGTTCTTGACTTGTAAACCCGAAGTAGATAATGAAAATTTTTATTCAAATGGCCTCGACTCCAAGGCGGGTCCCCCTTGAAAACCAATACCCAAGCCCAACATTACGGTCTCGTGGAAGACCTCCCGACCGATCAAAATGTATGCGCTGCGAATGATCCTAAAACCTAGGCACAGGTTAGTAGGAAGTTGAGCACATTCATTACAAAAGACCATTATCACAGAGCGGTGAGGAGCCCTCTTGGATGAGAAATTCTCCAATAGATGTTTTGAACAAACTCTTTTTGGAAATTCCAAATTGTTTGATCCAGATTTTCCGTGCAAGGGATTTGTGATCACATTTGCATGTTGCAGGAATGTTTTGGATGGCCTTCGGCATCAAAATGCACATTTCATGATTAAAACTTAAGTCATACGGTTTTGTCAAATGGACAGCCGTGGTCTTTCCAAAGATTACTAACGTTTTCTTGGTGAAGAAAAATCTTTCAGGCTCAAACTTCTGCAGGATACCTGGAAAACCCAGCTCCCAGAATGTCGCCTCAACAGACTCAAGCAGTCTCATCGGACGTGGAGAGCCCTCGTCATGAGACCCCTTTTCAAAGCAAACTAAAGGTAGAAACCGCCTGAAGGGTCAAACCAAGGTAGATACCGCCTGAAGGGTCAAAACATAGGTAGAAACCGCCTGAAGGGTCAACCCAAGGTAGATACCGCCTGAAGGGTCAAATGAAGGTAGAAACCGCCTGAAGGGTCAAAACAAAGGTAGAAACCGCCTGAAGGGTCAAAACAAGGGTAGAAACCGCCTAAAGGGTCAACTCAAAGGTAGATACCGCCATAAGGATCAACCCAATGGTCCGATCCACCATACGGATCGAAACTTTGACTAATTCCAGATGTTGAAGAAATTGTTTTCCTAGGTAAGCCTTATTGTAGGCGAACCGCTTATGGTCTAATCCATCATACGGATCAAAATCCCTGGCAAATTCTCAAAGAAAGAATGCGTCTTCCTTAGGTTCCTACCAGTTAGGAATCCCATGATGGTGTGACCTACCATACAGGTCAGAGCTTAATCCCCCTAGGATATCTTGAATGATGAGTCCTAGGTATCTTCGTGAAAGTCGTCGCAACCGGCGGCATCCGACAGGTGAGCTTCAGGTAAGCCTCTCTCACTCCGACCTATGCTCAAATCGTTGGAGTAAATCGGGGGTTAATTCGAGCTTTATCAAGAGTCTTAAGGATTCGATGTCATAGCATTTCTTCTCTCATTTTCCAGTTGAGTCGGTTAGGAATCATGTGCCATCTTATCTTTGGGAGAAACCTCTAACGAGATTCCTCTCAAAGAGGGGCAGCTGTTGACACCTGATTTTCGACCATTTATTATTGTGATTTTTATTCTTTAAAATCAATTAAAAATATCAAAAAAGGTCATAAAATCACAAAATCAACTTTGAAAGCCTTGGCTTAGCCTCGGGGACCAATTTTGAACAAAAAATATTTTTTGGTATTTTATAATATTTTTCGAATTTATTTAATTATAAAAATACCCAAAAAATCAGAAAAATAATATTTGAGGCCACAAAAAAATATAAAAATAGTCGGTATATGAAAATTCAGGTTCAATTTTAGGTGTCCCTCGATCATCATAAAATTGAATTTGGGCAAAAAATATTAATAATAATAAAAAGAAAAAAAGAAGAAGAGAAAAACATAATCATTAAAAGAAAAAGCAAAAAAAAAAGAAAAAAAAAAGAGATTTGACCAAATAATTCTGTCTTTGCCTTTTTACTGTTGATTTTATTTTTTTATTTTTTTTATTACTATTATTATTATTATCTTTATTTTTATTATTACTTTTTTATCTTTTTTTTTCCCGCTCACAGGCTCCCTCATTTTTTAACTCTCTCTCTCCCCTGTGTATCTCACACGTTTTTTTTTTCCTGAGAACTCTCTCTCTCACTCGTTCTTCAAACACAACACCGAACCAACATCTTTCTCTTCCTTTCTGATTTTCGCACGTCCGCAACCTTCAACCAGACCATCACCGGACCTCCATCACCTCTTCCTCCATCCGGCTCACCTCGTCACTGCCACCATCGTCATCAGCATCGCCCCCGTAGACTGCCTCGCATAAGCAGGGAACCGAGCAGAGAGAGAAAGGAAGGAAGGAGAGAAACCGAGAGCTTCGGAAGCTCGACCCTGACAACCTCCCCTCTCTTCAGCTCGGCCACCACTCCCCGACCACCTCAAACCTTCATCCTTGGTCGCGCCATCACCGTGCGACCATCGACCGCCGTCCGAGAGCCACCGGGAAAGCCGAGGAGCCCAAATATCCGATTTTGGTGTCGAGGACCGTTCGGGCCATACCGTCCCTTTCCGTGGCTCCTGACCCCCCCACGGACTTCGCCCCCCGACCGCTAGGAATATCACTGCCCCGCCATGGCAGCCGAACGTCGCCGGAAACGGTAAGTTGAGCCTTTGAGCTCCATCTCGGCCTTCAATGGCATCTCAAGCTCTATTCATTCGTTCTGCGAACGGTTGATCTCGAATTGCTCCTTACATCTCCCTGATCCTTTCTGCTTTGGTTTCATGCAATTCCACCGCGTGAAAACCCGCGTCGGCCTCCGACGACCTCCGACCGGTCGCGAGCTCTACGGCTCATTTCATATCGAACCGAAGCTCCGCGTGGCTCAGGTAGGTCTGCTGGAACTCCAAGAATGCTTCTCAATAAGTTATATCAGTCATGTAACGTGTAGAATAGCCAGAACCAAGCTTCGCCGGTGATCCAGTTTCGGTCGGAGATGGCAAGTCGATCGTTCGGTGTTCTGCTATGTCTAGCTGCTGATATGTTGTAGATGACGTCCATACGAGTCTAATGCCGTTGATTTCGTGCGATTTGGAGTCCCGTAGGTCAAGTTACGACCCTCCGACGAGGCGCCGGCGAGGGAACGCCGGCGCCGGTCGTCTTCCCCGACGAGACGTTGACCGGTCAACGCATGTTGACCTGGTCAACGCTTACGTGGCGCTGACGTGGCGGCCACGTGGTGACCACGTCAGCGCGCGTAATAACTAAAAGAATAAAAAAATAAAAAATAATCTGACGGTCCCAAATACGCCACGTGGCTCGATCTGGAGCGTCCCGTCCAAATTCACGAAACGGCGCCGTTTTGGTCGTGTAGGAGGCGGGCCGGGCCTGGTTCGCGAGTCTGGGTCGTGGGCCGGGTCATCCGACCCGGTCCGGATTTTTATTATTATTATTTTTTTTAATAAAAAATAATAATAAATCAAAAAAATCAATAAAAAAATAAAAAATCATAAAAAAATTCAAAAAAATTCGAAAAATTCTAAAAAATTCTAAAAAATTCCAGAAAATAGGAAATGGCCACATTCAACTGGCCATGACCTGTTCCGGGTCTTTCGACCCCCGATCTTTTCCGAAATGACGGTTTTGCCCTTCCGGCAAACCGTCTTCCAAAAAAATTCTAAAAAATTCAGGAAAATCCCAAAAAATAGGAAATGGCCACAATCAACTGGCAATGGGGTATTTTGGGTGATTTGGTATCCAAATCTTCCAAAAATTGACGATTTTGCCCTTCGGGCTAAATCGCCTCCAAATCCTTCCATTTTACCCCGGTCCGAAATCATACCTTCCCTAAGCCCTTATGGCTATATTAGGAAGCCATTGATGTGCATCGATGAGGTTTATTTATGCATTTGATTGCGCTTTCATTAAAATTGATTGTGGTTGATAGGAATAGTCCCCCAATCTGCATGAAACCCTGAATCAAACTCACCCCACCCAAAACTGTGTCTGCATGAACTCTTAGCTAAGAAAATCACTTGCGTTAGGTACCGAAAGGGCGTTGGTAATGACACCAGCGTAACCAAGTCCCCGAACCCAAAATCTCTGGTTCCGCAGAACTGATCGATCTCTCCCAATCGGTCAGTAAGGTTTCCGGTCTACCCTCCAAGAAAGATCGGTGGCGACTCCAAATGCATGCACAAGTTACACATGCCACCACGACCACATTGAAGGTCGAAAGCGATCGACTCTTATCGTCGAATCCTTTGAATAATACTCCCGCCGCGATTTGGTATGGGCCTGGGAGGGCCCGCGCCGATCCAAGACCCGCGATCGGTAATCCATTAGCCGCGTCCGCTTTCGGACGGGTCGCGACAACGATGAAAGAAACTGTCGCCTGTGAAGTATCACTTCAGGCTGTTGAAGTACTCGGTCGCGAGTAAACCCACGCTGGCGGATGCCAAATAGCAGAACGCTCGAGGGACATCATGAAACGATGACAAGGCAGAAGGTGCATGAAGAAATCAAAACGCATTGATGAGACTAAGAAGTGTCGGAACATCAAATGCTGAAATCTTCGAAGGATTGTATGAGCATATCATCTGGTATCCCAAAAGAGAATACAGAGTAGATACCAGGCGTCAGAGAATTTGAAAGGTGCGGGACGCCAAAATCACCTAACACGGAGTGGATCGGCTCCGACTAAGTGGGAATGCATCAACACGGCATGATCAAACTACCCATAAATAAATCAGTCAGCCCCAGACAACGCATCCAGTTGCTGGGGGCAAATCACTCTCTACCCAGAAAGGGTACCGAATGTAGGATATGCCGAATTCACCATGGGGATACGTAGGGGAAGTCCCTGAAGCAGTTATCACCCATGAATCATGATGAAGTGGAATAATCAATCAAAGACAAAACACATCAAACCCTTCTAAATGAGAAGGAGAACGATACGGAGCCATCGATTATGGTAAAAGGACGTATCGTTCCAAAATGATTATTTTCTTGATATGAGAATAATGTTTCATTTCTTTTTCCTTTCAGGTTGGGAACAGAAGCAAAGGGCCCAAGAAGCAATGCCTTCAAATGACAAACAGGGAGTACCCCTTTTCATGGCATCTCAGACATGCACTTTGGCTAAATATTTTTAAGAGCATTCTAATAGCTCAATTTGTGAACAAAACCTTTGAGAAAACTTGAAGAAGTTTATCATCATTTAGAAATCTCTGTGAAAAGAGCGCTTGAAAAGAAAACTTCAAGTTTTCCAGATTGACATATCTGATAAAAATGCTTTCTCTGAATAGAGTGAAAAGCACGAACTCATGTTTCGTTGCTGGCACACATAACATGCATCATGCATATCATGCACATATCATGCATACAGAGAACCCAAAGGGAGAAATGCTGGTTCCCGCAGGATAAATTTCAAGGGTAAATTGTATCGACTCCAATAGTCAATTATACATGCCCTTTACTCATGAGATCTCTTCTTTTCAATAGGGGAACATCGAACATCTCGAATGGCGACTGTGATGGAGAGAATCACCAAACCGCCACATGACAAATCTCCAGATTGTCAGGCTGTCTAGGGACAGAGAAAAAATAATCGAAGAATCTGGCAATCGAGATAGATGACCAGAATCGACAAAAATTCATGAGAGCGGGCTCCCCCACCTGCTTCGAGGAGCCAAGCCGGGGGCAAATTCTCACGATCCCCCATGAAAGTGCATCGAACCAGGGTTATCAAACCCAGAGACGACAAACACCAAGACCAGCCTCACTGGGGCAAAATACTTGGAAAACACTACTCCTTCAAATGTTGGAAGGACGAAGTCTCGAAGGGAGTACCTCCTTCCTGAAATTTCAAATGAAGCCAGATAAATCCCTACACCTGTCTCTTCATATGCAGGTGCGTGAATGTCTTCAAATCGGATTGAAAATCGTCTAGGAGCATGGGAATGCCAAGGCACGCTGCCAAGATGAACACCGCCCAACTGGGGCAAAGCAGTTGTCGACGTGATTGGAGATCGTCTCGCGAACAACACCCACAAATACAGACGAGATGAACCAGCATCCATCATCCACATCAAATGAGAAGCGTCAATAATCGACGAAGGAAAGGAATACGTCAGTAATGCATCATCAGGAATCCCAAGAGGGAAGACATCCCCAAAGAGGATGGAGATTATGGCAAAACGCAAGAATGAATTTAGCTGGGGCAGGCATCACCTAGCCATGATGAACCACGTCTAACCGGGGCAAGTGAATCATTTGTGCGCCGGAAAAAGGAATGACATTTCTTCTCTGGCAAAATCCATGGACGCAATGACAGAGTCGTCCTCAGCGGAAGTAAACCCTAGGATACAAACCTGGGTGAACGGTAACTTTGTATCGTTCCAAATTGATCTCCCAAAGATTCCATGCTTAACATGAGTTTGCTCTCATTTGGCAGAAAATTGGTGGCACCAAAAAGCCACAAAAGAAAGGATCTCGCCCGACGTGGAGGCGAAAAGAAATATCCGTTGCAAGAGGCAAGTTGCCAGGAAACGGAACCCTAGAAAATGACGTGGAATACGTCCAAAAGCACAAATTGATCTCATCTAGTGCAAATCCTAGAGAAGGATTTCGTTGCCAAACAGATGGATAGATCATGGCCACGAGATAGATGGCCGACTTCAACAAGCCTTACATTTGCGTTCAAATGGAGGCGCGAAGCGAGAGTAAAGCAGTATCGTTTCGGTTTGTCTTGAATTTCGAAACACGAACTTACACTTAATGTTTATTGTTGACAGGGATTCACCGTCAAGATGGACAGAAAATTGTTGGCACCAGAAAGCCGCAAAATAAAAGAACTCGCCGACAAGGAAGCAAATAGAATTATCAACCTTAGAAATCAGGACTCCAAGAAATGGTCTTTGATTATAAGACTGAGTGGAGGGTAAAAAGTATCGCTCGCACATTACATGCTTTGACATGCATTCTGATAAAAATTTCCTTTTTCCTTGAATAAAAGGAACTCTGAAGAATGGCGCTGGAATGCGTCCAAAATCACAAATGGATCTCCTCTAGGGAAAATCCTTGTGAAGGATTTATCGCCAACCAAACGAAGGGATCAAGGGCACAAGATAGAGGGCCAAATTCTGCAAGCCGCGCGTTTGTGTTCAAATAGAAACAAAAAACAAGAACAAGGCTGTATCGTTCCAATTTGCCTTAAATTTTGGAACGCAAACTGACATCTATTTCCCGTCTTTGACAGGGGATCGCCATCAAGGCGAAACAGGTTTTCACATCCCATGTATTACCCATGGGAACACATGACCAAGGGTAAGATGTATCGTTCTAATTTTTTGAAAAATTCATGAACGTACAATAACATGTTTCTTCCGCATTTTCAGGGATCTCCAGCCGCGAGGGACAGGTAAGTATCCCTCTCCCCAATCCATTGAAGATGTTAAACAAAAAAGAAAAAAAAAAGAGAAAAAGAAAAACTTTCAGAATCTAATGTCTAGAAAAGACATAGAGTTCTAACTTCAGTGACATTCATGTTTTAAAACAGGAGGTTGTCTGAACATGAATAAGGACATGCATTGTGCATCATAAAACCCCCTTGACGGGTAAAATTTTTGGAGAAATGAAAGAGATTTTTCCAATCAAAAGTTGTTCAAAACTTTCAAAAGGACGTTTCCTCGAAATACGAGAGGCAAAGCCTAAATCCAAACACGTCCTATACACACTTGAGAGAGAAGTGGAGCGGGTCAGATAGCAAAATCTGGACCTACGGAAGTAGGGATTATTCGCGGCAATTACATGAATTGGGATGACGGAGGCATTCGTTTCATATCCCCAAACACTACAGGTGACCATTGACAACCCCTTCGAACGGCGGTTTTCATTCTTAACCCTGTCAAGAACCACCCCACATCGGGGCAAAAAGGGAGCAAGTCCAGCAGCATCAGGAGAAAATGGTTAGAAATTTTCTTGCTCGGACTAACATCAATCTTTGTGTGTTGTTTATATGGTAATCCAAGTGCCATAGGATGACGAGAAGCATTCATTTCTCTATCCCACACACCATATCCTTTGCATAACCAAGTTGAGCCTGCAAATTCATTTCATAAACCCGTTGGTGGTCATTGCAAGTTCCAAGACAGAGGCAGCATCACTTCAAAAACGGAAGAGTTCAAGACTTAGGGTTTGCGAAGAAATTCCTAAGTTAATGCTTTGGGCACATGTCTAACACGATCTCCCGAAGATGAGAAAAAGTGGGATTTCAAGAGAAAAAAAAATGATGAGAAAAGCCCCCAGCATCAAGAAAAAGCAAAGTGCCTGGTAAAAGCAAGGCCGATGCTTGAATGAACAATCTGCATTGACCCCCAGTGAAACCTGTTTGAAAAGGGGAGAAGAAAAATCTAAAAGGAGTCAGATTCAAAAGACTACTCCTCAAACAGTGTCAAGCGCGGAGCAAAGACGCAAACAGAGTTGTCGGCCTCTTAATGCAGCCAGACACGCTCTCATAGGAATTTGTGCACACCCTAAAAATGGTCGTGCACCTCAAAAACTGAAGATGCAGAATGGAAAAGACAGGTGGCAAATTTGCAATGATCACCAATGTCAATCCCTTCACAAATTCTGGGCCAAAAACGAGACTTTTTTCGGTCCCCAATCCTACCAAAGTTACGACCCTGAAACAGTCTTCTCTGATTAAGACACTTGGGTTAACATATGGCTTAGCTCGAAGAGGTACGAGCAAGACTATTTCTTTCTCATTTTGCAGGGTCCTTGACTTGTAAACCCGGAGCAGATGGTGAAGACTTTCATTCGATGGCCTCGACTCCAAAGCGGGTCCCCCTTGAAAACCGACGCCCAAGCCCAACATTACGGTCCCGTGGAAGACCTCCCGACCGATCAAAATGTATGCGCTGCGAATGAGCCTAAAACCTAGGCACAGGTTAGTAGGGAATTGAGTGCATCCCCCATAAGAGACCACTATCGCAAGACAGGTGAGAAGACCTCTTCGGCGAGAAATATTCCAATTGATGTTTTGAGCAAACTCTTTTTGGAATCTTCAAATTATTTGATCCAGATTTTCCGTGCAAGGGATTTGTGATCACATTTGCATGTTGCAAGAATGCTTTGGAAGACCTCCAGCATCAAAATGCACACTGCATGACTAAAACTTGAATCATACGGCTTCGTCAAGTGGCCAACCATCGTCTTCCCAGAGATTACTAACATTCTCCTGGTGAAGAAAAATCTTTCAGGCTCAAATTTCCGCAGGATACCTGGAGAACCCAGCTCCCAGACTGTCGCCTCAACAAACTCAAGGTAGAAACCGCTTGAAGGGTCAACTCAAGGTAGAAACCGCCTAAAGGGTCACTCAAAGGTAGAAACCGCCTGAAGGGTCACTCAAAGGTAGAAACCGCCTGAAGGGTCAACCAAAGGTAGATACCGCCTGAAGGGTCAAACCAAAGGTAGATACCGCCTGAAGGGTCAAACTCAAGGTAGAAACCGCCTGAAGGGTCAACTCAAGGTAGAAACCGCCTGAAGGGTCAAATCAAAGGTAGAAACCGCCTGAAGGGTCAACTCAAAGGTAGAAACCGCTTAAAGGGTCAACTCAAGGTAGAAACCGCCTGAAGGGTCAACCAATGGTAGAAACCGCCTGAAGGGTCAATCAAAGGTAGAAACCGCCTGAAGGGTCAACTCAAGGTAGATACCGCCTGAAGGGTCAACTCAAGGTAGATACCGCCTGAAGGGTCAACTCAAGGTAGAAACCGCCTGAAGGGTCAACCAAAGGTAGAAACCGCCTGAAGGGTCAACTCAAAGGTAGATACCGCCTGAAGGGTCAACTCAAAGGTAGACACCGCCTGAAGGGTCAAATCATGACAGAAACCAAGTAATCCCATCGGACGTGGAAAACCTCCGTTTTGGGAACCTTTTCAAAAAATCAGGCAGTCTTAGCATGACGTGGAGAACCCTCGTCCTAGGACCCTTTTTTTAAAAAAAATTAAACATTCCCATCAGACGTGGAAAACCTCCGTTTTGGGAACCTTTTCAAGAAAACCAGGCAGTCTTAGCATGACGTGGAGAACCCTCGTCCTAGGACCCCTTTTCAAAATTAAACATTCCCATCGGACGTAGAAAACCTCCGACTTGGGAACCTTTTGAAGAACCAAACATTCCCATCGGACGTAGAAAACCTCCGACTTGGGAACTTTTTGAAGAACCAAGCATTCCCATCGGACGTAGAAAACCTCCAATTCGGGAACCCATTTCAAAAATCAGGAAATCCCATCGGACGTAGAAAACCTCCGTGTTGGGAACTCCTTTTGAGAAACAAACCATCCCAGCGGACATGGAAAACTTCCGTCTTGGGAATCTTTTTCAAAAATAGGCAATCCCATTGGACGTGGAAAACCTCCAATTCGGGAACCCATTTCAAAAATCAGGAAATCCCATCGGACGTAGAAAACCTCCGTGTTGGGAACTCCTTTTGAGAAACAAACCATCCCAGCGGACATGGAAAACCTCCGTCTTGGGAATCTTTTTCAAAAATAGGCAATCCCATTGGACGTGGAAAACCTCCAATTCGGGAACCCATTTCAAAAATCAGGAAATCCCATCGGACGTAGAAAACCTCCGTGTTGGGAACTCCTTTTGAGAAACAAACCATCCCAGCGGACGTGGAAAACCTATGTCTTGGGAATCTTTTTCAAAAATAGGCAATCCCATTGGACGTGGAGAAACCTCGTCATGGGACCCCTTTTCAGAAAAACAGGTAATCTCATCAGGCGTGGAGAAACCTCGTCATGAGACCCCTTCCCAGAAAAACAGGTAATCTCATCAGGCGTGGAGAAACCTCGTCATGAGACCCCTTCCCAGAAAAACAGGTAATCTCATCGGACGTGGAGAAACCTCGTCATGGGACCCCTTTTCAAAAGAACAGGCAATCTCATCAGGCGTGGAGAAACCTCGTCATGGGACCCCTTTTCAAAATTCAGGAAATCTCATCAGGCGTGGAGAAACCTCGTCATGAGACCCCTTTTCAGAAAAACAGGTAATCTCATCAGGCGTGGAGAAACCTCGTCATGAGACCCCTTCCCAGAAAAACAGGTAATCTCATCAGGCGTGGAGAAACCTCGTCATGAGACACCTTCCCAGAAAAACAGGTAATCTCATCGGACGTGGAGAAACCTCGTCATGGGACCCCTTTTCAAAAGAACAGGCAATCTCATCAGGCGTGGAGAAACCTCGTCATGGGACCCCTTTTCAAAATTCAGGTAATCTCATCAGGCGTGGAGAAACCTCGTCATGAGACCCCTTTTCAGAAAAACAGGTAATCTCATCAGGCGTGGAGAAACCTCGTCATGAGACCCCTTCCCAGAAAAACAGGTAATCTCATCAGGCGTGGAGAAACCTCGTCATGAGACCCCTTCCCAGAAAAACAGGTAATCTCATCGGACGTGGAGAAACCTCGTCATGGGACCCCTTTTCAAAAGAACAGGCAATCTCATCAGGCGTGGAGAAACCTCGTCATGGGACCCCTTTTCAAAATTCAGGTAATCTCATCAGGCGTGGAGAAACCTCGTCATGAGACCCCTTCCCAGAAAAATAGGTAATCTCATCAGGCGTGGAGAAACCTCGTCATGAGACCCCTTCCCAGAAAAACAGGTAATCTCATCGGACGTGGAGAAACCTCGTCATGGGACCCCTTTTCAAAAGAACAGGTAATCTCATCAGGCGTGGAGAAACCTCGTCATGAGACCCCTACCAGAAAAGCAGGTAATCTCATCAGGCGTGGAGAAACCTCGTCATGAGACCCCTACCAGAAAAGCAGGTAATCTCATCAGTCGTGGAGAAACCTCGTCATGAGACCCCTTCTCAGAAAAACAGGTAATCTCATCGGACGTGGAGAACCCTCGTCATGAGACCCCTTTTCAAAAATCAGGAAATCCCCTTGGACTTGGAGAACCCTTGTCCCGGGAACCTTTTCAAAAGATCAAACCATCCCTGCGGACGTGGAAAACCTCCGACTCGGGACTCCTTCTCAGAAAAACAGGTAATCCCATCGGACGTGAAAAACCTCCGTTTTGGGAACCCTTTCAAAAAATCAGGAAATCCCATTGGACTTGGAGAACCGCTGTCCTGGGAACCTTTTCAAAAGATCAAACTGTCTCGCCGGACGTAGCAAACCTCCGACTGAGAAATCCCCTCTGGCCCCGCTAGTCAGCGCCATGGGATCCCATTTCAAGCCAAAAATATCCCATCTGTCACCGCTAGTCAGCGTCATGGGATCCCCAAAGCTCGGGGTGCTCGATAAATCTTTCTGTGAGTGTTTCCTGTCAGTAGCCGGGAAAGGTTTTCGAGGAATAAAGCCTGGGATAGTGTGTCAGAAGCTACGAGGGCCTATAAAAAAAACAAAAAAAAAAGAAGAAAAAACAAAAACAAAAACAAACAAAAAAAAAAGAGGAAGAAAACAAAAAAGGGGAACAAGCCCCTCCTTCTTCCGGCATCCTGAGAGCGCAGTGATAAAACCTCAGACTCCGCATGCGCAGGACCCAATGGGCAGACTTCAGGTAACCCGCTCCCCCTCAGGCCCACGTTCGAATTGCAAGAGTAAACCGGTGATTAATTTGAGCATTCATCAAAAGACTTAAGGGTTCGATGTCATAGCATTTCTTTTCCCCAATCGAGTCGGTTAAGGTTCAGGTGTCATTTTGTCTTTGAAAGCAACCTCTGACGAGCTCACTCTCAAAGAGGGGCAGCTGTTGACACCTGATTTTTGACCATCCGTTATTATAGTTTTTTA
Source organism: Rhodomyrtus psidioides (assembly GCA_021437785.1). NCBI lineage: Eukaryota > Viridiplantae > Streptophyta > Magnoliopsida > Myrtales > Myrtaceae > Rhodomyrtus > Rhodomyrtus psidioides. Next base: position 2,486,532 of record JAILYB010000055.1, read on the forward strand.
TCTCTAAAATTAATTAAAAATAGCAAAAAAGGTCAAAAAATTGCAAAATCAACTTTTGGAGCCTTAGCCTAGCCTTAGGAACCAATTTTGAACAAAAAATATTTTTTGAATTTTTTAATATTTTTTGGAATTTATTTAATTATAAAAATACCCAAAAAATCAGAAAAATACCATCCGTGGTCAGAAAATTACAAAAAATATTCAGAAATTTTATTTTAATTCTCTCTTTAATATTTTCACATTTTATTAGGGAAATTCGGCTTGGTTCATTGGGTTCCTTCACAAACCTAATCCCGAACCGGGCCTAAAAAATCCTTTTCGAGTCTTTTAATTTTCAATTCTCGGTTTTTATAAGCTATGACATTAGACTCTAAAGTATCGAAATGCAATTGAGTCAATTTGCCCTCCAATTTGATCAATTTTAACCAAAAGGGCTTAATTGCATAAAAATCTTTCAATTTAGTCCCCGGTTTCACAATTTTTGAAATTAAATTTCACACGGGCACACCCATTAAAATTAAACACCTCTACCCAACAGTTTTCATCATGCTGAATCCATTGGTGGGCTCAATTTTGGCTAATTCGATCGTTTAGGCCTTCGATTTGGCGAAATTAAATTTCGGATCCTAGGGACAATTTGGGGTTTTCACAGAATTTCAATAAATTGATTCACGAAAATACCCATATTTGATGGAAAACATGTCAAGGAATCCGATTTTGCCATCAATTTCATGAAAAGAGGTCATTTGGGGGGTCAATTTGGCGATTTGGGCGATTTGGCCGAACCGGGTCGGTCGGGTCCGGCCCGACCCGACCCGGTCCGACCCGGGTCTGCAAATGCACAGAATGTGCAGCAGACCGTGGACAGAAGGTGAAAAAAACAGGGCAGCGTGGGGGCATGCGTTTTTCAAAGAAAAAGAAACACCGAGCGTGGGGGACAAGAGGACGGAAGGCCATGCTCGTCTCTGAGGCCGAGGAGCGCCGGTCGGCCACGCAAAACCGAGAGATTCTCGGATAAAAACCCAGCTCGGCCATAGGAGAGAGAGGGAGTTTGGGGGGAGTAAGGACGAAGCCGGAAGGTGGCAAGGCTTCCCCGCACACCACGGAACCACATCGGAGCTTCGGCGGTCGTCGGCAATCTCCGGGTAGGTCGGTATCTCGCCGGATCTCCATTTTTCTTTACGCACGCCATGTGTTCGATGAAATGACGATGCCTACTTCGATTCGGTTTTGCCTCGGCCGTGCATTGTCTGCGTAGCATGTGCTCGTTTTTTGTCCTAAGTTAATCCTAGCACTACTCTATGGTCTGTGTATGTCCTCGCTTTGCATCAAAACCCGGCGAAAACCGAGCCCGGAGTCTCGCCTTTCACCGTTCGGACCTATAGCTCGGCGGGGAGCTTCCGGCGGTCGCTAAGCTCAAAACGAGCTCAGGTAAGCTTCTAGACTCTTCTTGGATGCCATGTGATGCAAAGAAATCGAGTTTGAGCGACAAAAAATTTTTATGCAAATCGGTTCGCCGGAGCCGGTTCGGTCGTCGGTCGTTTAGGTGTTTTCCGACGTGTTTTATTGCCATGTTTTGATTACATGTTGATGATGAGTGTCTAAGGAATCGAATGCCGCAAGAACGGGCGAAAAATACCAAGTTTCGGGCCCGTTTCGCAATTTTCCGGCGACCTCGCCGGATTTTTACTATTCCCGCCGGATTTTTCACTGTTCATCGTCTTCTCCGGCGACCCTCCGGCCGGTCAACGGTCAACGGCCGACGTGGCGTGCCACATAGGCAGCCACGTCAGCCGGGTGGGGTCCGGTCCGCTTATTTTCAAATAAAACAAACGGACGGTCACGATCGCGACACGTGTCGCGATCCTGGAATTTTTGGAAAATTAAAAAATGATTTTCGAATAAAATAAATGAATTCCGGTTTATTTAATTAGCAATCAATCCGACGGACGAGATTGAGCCACGTGGCTCACTGAGGAACGTCCGATTTTGTGTAAGATCGGACGCACCGGAGTCCGACACGTGGCGTGTTTTGATCCGTCGGATGGGGGGCTATTTTTCAGAAAATATAATAAATTGATTTTTGATCCGACGGTCATGATCGAGCCACGTGGCTCTCTGTGAGTCGCCCGATCTAGTGGAAGATCGGGCGCACGAGACGAAGCCACGTGGCACAACGTGGACCGTCCGATCCGGGGAATTTTCGGATAATTAAATAAAATACATAAAAAATCAAAAAAATTGTAAAAAATGGAAAAATATTTAAAAATATAAAACGGCGTCGTTTTAGGCCGGTTTCGACCCCTAGGGTCGGGCCGGGCGCCCGAGAGGCGTGGGCCGGGTTTGACCCGGCCCGGAAAATATTTTTAAATATTAAAAAATTCAGAAAATAATAAAAAATAATAAAAAAATTCAAAAAATCAATAAAAAATAGAAAATTCATAAAAAATTCAAAAAATTCGGAAAATTCAGAAAAATTCTAAAAAATTCCAGAAAATAGGAAATGGCCACAAACAACTGGCCACGACCTGTTTCGGGTCTTTCGACCCCCTATCTTTTCAGAAATGACGGTTTTGCCCTTCCGGCAAACCGTCTTCCAAAAAAATTCTAAAAAATCCAGGAAAATCCCAAAAAATAGGAAATGGCCACAAACAACTGGCCAAGGCTCATTCCGGGTTTTTTGAACCTCGACCTCCTTTAAAATGACGATTTCGCCCTTTGGGCGAATCGTCTTCCAAAAAATCGAAGAAAAATCAAGAAATTCCAAAAAATTCTCAAAAATGGGAAATGGCCACAATCAACTGGCCATGGAATATTTTGGGTAATTCGGTATCCAAACCTTCCAAAAATGACAATTTTTCCCTTTGGGCTAATTGTCCCATAATCTTCCCATTTTACCCCTAGCCCTAAATCACATCTTCCCTAAGCCCTTATGGCTATACTAGGAGGCCAATGATTGAAATTGATGTGCATTAACGTGATTTATTTATGCACTTGATTGCGCTTTCATTATATTGACTGTGATTTGATAGGACCAGTCTTCCAATCTGCATGAAACCCTGACTCATACCTATCTCACCTAAAATTGCGCCTGCATGAAATCTTGAATAGGAAAATCACTCGCGTTAGGTACCGAAAGGGCGTCGGTAATGACACCGACGTAACCAAGTCCCCGAACCCAAAATCTCTGGTTCCGCAGAACTGATCGATCTCTCCCAATCGGTCAGTAAGGTTTCCGGTCTACCCTCCAAGAAAGACCGGTGGCGACTCCAAATGCATGCACAAGTTGCACATGCCACCACGACCACACTAAGGTCGAAAGTGATTGACTCTTATCGTCGAATCCCTCAAAAGACACTCCCGCCGCGACTTGGTATGGGCCTGGGAGGGCCCGCGCCGATTTAAGGCCCGCGATCCACATTTCAGAGTGGGAAGGCCCGCGATCGGTAATCCATTAGCCGCGTCCGTTTTTTCGGACGGGTCGCGACATACGCGTATCAACTCTGTAATTCTCATCACACTGAGGATAACTCAAGTTATGACAGCTTTGGTTGTCATGTAATTGCGAGGGTTCATCGCTAGTTCCGACGGCTTCGATCGTCAAAGTTCGATTTAGGAAAATTTGCAAATTATACATTGGTTAAGCGGCTTCACCCGCGATCCAATCGTATAACGCTAGCATTGTATTCCTTAATCATTATCTGATCGGCCTCATTGGCTCTAAATGTTCCCTCGACAATCCTTATGGTCAAAGCGTCACTTCCTTTTTCGAGTTTCCTAGGTCCACGTACCTTGTTATGCGTTAGCCTTTCCCTTTTGGTCAGTTTACTCAAGATTGATTAGATCTGAGCGAGACAAAACTGAAATACATCGTAAGGTATATTCACATTCAACAGCCTCAAAATGGCAGGAAATTCAGAATGTCACAGTGGTACCATGGTATGACATTGAGGATGCGATGACTAATTGATGCCTTGAATTATTAAAATGCTCAATTGATTGTATTTGGCCATACTTGTTTTAATTATGAGCTTATTTGATGTGAAATCCTGAGGCGCCTATTTGACGCGGGATTGTGTAATGATAAATGCCTGATGCGCCTATACGACGCGGGCTTGATTGAGGAGAATAACTGATGCGCCTATATGACGCTGGTAAGTCATGAGGTAGTATCCTGATGCGCCTATATGACGCGGGATTGACTGATGTGATATCCTGATGCGTCTATATGACGCGGGATTGAATGATGTGATATCCCGATGCGCCTATATGACGTAGGATTGAATGATGTGGTATCCTGATGCGCCTATATGACGCGGGATTGAATGTTGAAAAATGCCTGATGTGCCTAAATGACGCGGGTTTATTGATTGGGATAACCTAAGGCGATGATTCGCGGGCCTAGCCATGGAAAGTGAAGTCGTATCATGTACAAGCACTATTCTTTATGCTATGAGTGGTTAAGTGCCGAAGTACGAAGCTTAGACCTGTTTATGAAGTGATGGTTGGAGTAGGATCGAATTGTAGTGCATAAATGTCATGCCGTGTTTTCTTGTGCTTGTTGTCATGCCATTTAGGGTCTTTGCCATGTTGTTTGTACTGGAAATAGAATTGCATGTTTTAGGGAGTGTCTGGAAGTACTAAGTACCTAGCTTAGGGTTAGGATTAGCTTATTGAGATTTATCTCACCCCGACGTGGGACCCATTTTTCAGACCCCAATCCTTGACCCCGATCATTATGTCGCGCCGTTTTGGAGCTCCGAAGGAATTTGAGACCTGAAATTCTCGACGATATACTGGAGGATCTCGATGCTGGACTTGCAGATGAAGAACCTGAACCCAAGTCGACGGATGTTGTTAAACCGGATGCTTAGGGATAGTTATATCACCACTCTTCAGACGTTCCCTTGAGATAGGCAGACTGGAATTTAGTAGTGACCCAGTTATGTAATGTTTGAAGTTTGATTTTGTAAAACTTTGTGTTGTATGCATTCTAAGTCATCTTGTCAAAGTTTTATGAATGGAGTTTATTTATCGCTTCCGCATGCGTATTTCATTCCGCGGGTATATTGTTAGATGTATTCGATCCTTGGGACCTAACGCAAACTAAGGGCAAGAAGGGATGTTCGCGCGCCCTAAAGGACGCGGGGCGTGACAGATAGAGAATACTGTACATAGAGTTTATAGTGGTTCGGCTTTTGGTTAAGCCTACGTCCACTTCGTCGGCTATCAACCAATCGGCTGGATTCCACTAGTAAACTGTTCGAGAGGTTACAGCTTAGTGATCCTTTACACGTAGGATACCCCACCTAGCGCTCAACACTCTTGTGTACACCTCCTCACAATTACAATGGATGAATCAAGAAGTGTGTATAAAATGAAGTACTCTCGATCTAAGAATTATAAAGACTTTACCCTTTTAACGCCGATCTCTCTATTTTCCTTTCGACCTTGAGATGTCTTTTATACTCCTCCGCCTCCAATCTACCTGTTGAAAGGCTTCCAGAAGAGGTCTCTCCAAAACTTCCCGTTTGGACAAGACATACCAAAAGAAGATCTCGTAGCCGTTAGGAATCGCCAAAGGAAAGTCTTCCTCGTTCGGATCAAATCGCCCATACAATTATGATCCTGGTGGGTTTCCATAGATGATTTCACTCATTTGGAAAGTTGTATGTTTGTCTCCTTGATTTCGCATCCTTGATTGATCTCTATCCCCGAGAATCTTCAAGAATGATCCAACTCGATTGTATTGGTTGTAGTATTTCAAATAAGCACATTTGAAAGCCCTCTTCAAGTTCTGATTACTGCACGCGAATACTCCACTCAGAGCTTGTGCATCTGTCCAACGTCTAAGCTATCCCCGCTCAACGTTCAACGTCTGAGTTATCCCCACTCAACGTATGAGCTCCAACCAGCATCTGAATCCCTCAAAAATCCCATCTGAGCAAAACATTTTTTACAGATTCAATCCTGTGCATCCCCGCACCAAAGGATAATCTACAAAACAAGTATTCCACGGCATTATCTTGAAAACTTAAGAGTACTTAGATTATTTTGTCAACTTCAAAATCTCACATGGGTTTTTCTCAACAGACTTAATGTGGACTTCTCGAGTACAGAATCTGATCGCCGAAGTACCGGTTGAACCGTGGGCCCTTGCGTGGTCCTTTGGTCAATTTCCTTGGCTCAAATTCTTGGTAAGCCTTCTTAGAACATTGCTTGTCATGCTAGGGTAACTTATGGTTAAATTAGGGAGTTTGATGGTTGAACTTTGTGAAACTCCTAGGAACCGATTTTGCCCTATGCCGAACAGATTTGAAATCGAAACTTTGTGGCTGCTCATGATGGAAGTTGCTAGCTTGAATGGATAAGTAAGTTGATTCTAACCCTTCCTAGGATGTTAGGTTACTAATAGGTGATTTATGATTGGTTTGGTGGTGTTTAAGGGACTGTTTTGGTGTGAGAATCACTCAAGACCCGAAAGCCGTGTAATTTGAATTCAGCGCGCATTGATTTTGAAATGATCCGTTCTTAGCCATCCGGTGTCCAAATTGAGCCTCGTTTTCGTTCACGCGTCCGTAAGACTTTAAGGGATAATATTCTGGAACTGGATTTCTCAATTGGTCAGTAGAAAAATGTCAGTTTTCTCGTGAATGAAGCTGGTCGTGGAGGTCAAGAATGGACAGTTTTGGTGAATTATGGTTTTGATGACTTGTCTTGATTGAATATCTCTCTAATATGCCTAGGAAGTGTTGAATTGATGCTGTGATTTTTCGGCGATGATATTCCGTGTGTGAAATTGGGCATGTGTTGATTAATTGGGTTCAATTGGGGGTTTCAATGCTCGGTTTTTCACTCGATGTCGAATGAGGCTTAATGTAAGGTTATGCATATGCATGATAGCCGAATGATGTGCCTGAAATGAGGAACTGGATGTGATCGAACCGTGTGCCTTGATTTGGCAATGAAATGTTTGAGTTTCCTTAATTGTTTTCAAAGGAAAAATTGAGCCCAAAGAACAACTTGCTTGATTGATTTCCCTTGTTGAGGAATTGATACCATGCCCTTGGGTAGGCTCAGCCATTAGTGATCTTTGGAGTAAATGGCTAGTTGTTTGTTTAGTCAAGTTGTACTCGATCATAAAGTGATGAAATGATGAGAAAGGGCTGAGTTATGATATATGCCCTTTTATTTATTTGGCCAATGATTGATTGATTCATGAGTACATATTCATGTGATGCCTTGATGCGTTAAACGCCGGGCATGAGTAAATTCTGATGCGTTATTACGCGGGATTTGACCTGAGGCGTTGTGACGCGGGTCTATGAAAGGCAAGTTGTATGCCGAGGCGTGTTGACGTGAGGTTTAGATTATCTTGATGCATTTTTACGCAGGATATTGCATTTGGTCAAGTAAGGATGACTAACCTGATTCGTTATTACGCGGGTAGTATCCTAACCTGAGACGTTATTACGCAGGCGATTGAGAAACACGACTTGAGGCATTATTACGTGGGTCCTGGCAATATGTATGTGTTGACGTGGGCTTGGCAATTGAAATTGAAAGTATGAGGAGCCTGATGCGTGTTGACGCGGGCATAGCCATTGAAATGGGAAGTATGATAAGCCTGATGCGTGTTGACGCGGGCTTGACCATTGAAATTGGAAGTATGAGGAGCCTGATGCGTGTTGACGCGGGAATAGCCATTGAAATGGAAAGTGTGACGAGCCTGAAGCGTATCAATGCGGGCCTAGCTATTCGGCAAAGAGAACTATGATGAGATTGAGCTCTTGAGAAGTGTTTTGACTAGTGAGCCCACGAAAAGTGATTCATGAACTAAACATTATGCTAGTATGCCTGAAATGCCTGACGTACCATGTTTTGCCTATTGCCATGTTTGAAAGGAATTTACTTCAAAGCCTACATGTTTTTCAAATGTGCTTGGAGGTACTAATAGCTTAGCTTAGGGTTAGGATCGACTTACTGAGATTTTTATCTCACTCCATCGTGGGATTAATATTTCAGGTCCTAGACAATGGAAACCCGAGCTTGCCATGGATTGGCATTTGAAGAAGTCTTTGGAAGATTGGATATAAACCCTTTTGTGGCTTTAGGGATTGTATTTTGATTTGTGGATTTAGAATTGAACCATTTGTACTCGATCACTATAACCTCTGAGGTGTATTAAAGAGATTTGAGAAGTGCACCCTTTTTCTATCCTAAGTCATCTTGTTTTATTTATGTATGGAGTTGTTTTGTTGCTTCTGCATATGCATATCATTCGAGGACCGCAAGAGCTTGGCCAAAGAATCCTGGGTAATATTAATGAGTTGAACAGCCTAGTGGGATGTTCACGTGCTCACCGGGTTCGGGGCGTGACAAATAAGCTAGAGCATATCAGGCTAATTCCTTCACAGAATATACTCAATTGGAGTTCAGAAGCTTACATACATGTCCGATTGACCTTATTTGACCTAGGTTTAGCTAGGAAAGCTTCAACACACTTGGCAATGGCAGAGAGGATTGTGAGGCTCAGACGTAAGGTTTTATGCAAAATCAAGATACAAATAGATTGCGAACGAGCTTAGTGTAGTTCTAGGAGTAAAACGCCTCAACTAATTGCAAGGATTAAGGTCGGAGACGAGCTCCACCATTGATGCACAATGAGAAGCTCGAAGAAGAAGATTACCTTTTTTTGGCAATGTCGAGCCAATTGAGATGGTGCGATCACCTCTTTGAAGCCTCAACGAGCTTCCTGAAGTGGAATCGTGGCTCGGTTTGGTCTAGATCACTCCGACGAAGACCTCACAATCGAAGCTCGAGCTCGCGACAATTCGAGCTATCTCTTGCCTCCTCTCTCTCTCTCTCTCTCTCTCTCTCTCTCTCTCTCTCTCTCTCTCTCTCTCTGAGGTCTGTGTGAAGCAAATGAGCGATCTCCCTTCAATTGAAAACGCGTGAGGCCTTATACCAATTTTCCAATTTTGACGCAATCGAGGGGGATCGTCGAGCTCTGTCACGTGCTCCAATGTGCCAATTGGCACATTGACAGCGATGGAATGGTATGGAATCCGTCCAAGTCCATCAGGCCTGCCACGAGCTCAAATAAACAAAAATGCTTGAATTTGACATTCAGTTGACTTTTCTAGGGTCGGAGGTTTGAATGGCTATTCCGCCATGCTCCGGCGACGTCAGGCGGTGCCACCGGTCTCGGTCAACAAGGAAGGACGAGAGGAACAAAACGCACACCCAAACTCGATCAATTATCATCGAATTGGCCCTCAATTTTGTGGTGAAAATCCATCTGCAATTCGTTCAAAACTGGTGCGAAATGGGGAAGGAGATGAACAGTACTCGATCGGGTCTGTGGACCGGATTCGGTTTGGCCCGCAGACCCGGTCGACTTTCAATTTCAAAATTAATCAAAATTCATGGGGAATTAATCAAATTGAACCTCAAAATTGATCTTAAGGGCATGAATACTATCTAAAAAAGTGATTTTCCCTAAAATTTAGATTTTGACATGATTCTGAAAATTGGCAATTTCAAAGCCCTAATGGCCAAATCGAACCAAACCACCCCCACCAATCGATTCAGAAGTAAAACACCATAGGTGGTGGTCCTATTTTTGCTTCGCAATCTCTAGATTTTAAGTAATTTCATTTTATTCAAAATCCAAGAACTAAATTGAAAGAAAAGTATGCAACTTCATCCAATCTATGCAATCATGTAATTTTAATGAACAATTGGACTAAATTGCAATGCAGGGCAATCAAATTGAATGTCAAGACTCTAAAGTGCAAAACTTACAAATTAAAAGACTCAAATGATAATTTTTGGACAAATTCAACTTTATGTGTAACGAAGGAATACTTAGAATTGGATTTGGTTTTTGAATTTTTGTGATGTCAATATTAAAAGAGAATTAAAAGAAAAATATATACTATTTTTTTTATTTTTTGACCTCGAAAACTTTTTTTCTTGAATTTTCATCTATTTTTTATTTTCAAAAAATATAAAAAATTATGAAAAATATGAAAAATTATTTTTATTCAAAGATGGCTTCTTAGGTTTGGTCAAGGTCTCCAAAGTTGATTTTTGAAATTTTGACTTTTTATGAAATTTTTAAGAAATAAACGGAAAAAACTAATAAAAATTCTGGTGTTAACATCTAGAACATGTACTACACTCCACCAGTTAGATGCTTACACATAAAAAAGGGTAAATACAATTAAATTGGTATATATGTGATAAATTTATTTTAATTTTTTTTACCATGAAAAATCTCAAACTAGTACTTCTGTGACAAATTTATCTCAAACTATTTTTTTTATTACCGAAAAATTTAAACTGATATATCTGTGACAAATTTACCCTAAACTAATTATTTTTACCACTACAAACCCAAACTAGTACACTTGTGATAAATTTGCTCTAAGTTAAATTGAATTAATATCATGAAAAATAATAAATTGATACACATGTGACAAATATAGGATTAAAACCCCAAATTGATACATCCATGAACTACACATGTCATCCAATTCAGCAAATTGATAATTAGATTTAATGAAAACTAACGAATGGTAAATTTATCACAAATGTAACAGTTTGGTATAAATTTCTAACAAGTGCACTAGTTTAGAGTTTTCATGGTAAAAAAAAATTAGAAGAAATTTGTTACAAGTGTACCGTATAGGATTTTTCTGTGATATTATCCCTAAAAAGAAAGGATAGGGAACATCCATCTTTTCTGCCGAGCATGTTGATATATCTGCCACTGGGAACAAAAACAGAATGGAAGGCTCAAAATTTTCCTCCATTAACAAAGTGTGGTCGTACGGTACAGGTTGCTGACCCACTCTTTCCGAACTGCGTACTTAGAAAATAGCAAAAAGGCTTCTAACCGCCCGGTAGAGACAGCCCCGGTTAGAAGCCCTAGTTTTGTGAAATCCCCCAAAGCTTCTAAAATGACATGCAAAAGAGGGGACATATAATAAAAATTCCATAACTTTCGTACGGTGCTCATTTGAATATCATAAATTTTTTTCACTAGTGCCACGGGTTGCCTCGCTCTGGAAATCTAATGTGGATAGCGGAAAAACTAACATGACACCGCCGGGACAAATTTGTTGGAAATTTGTAATGTTTTATGGAATTTTTAAAAAATTTAAAATCTTTGGATTTTCATGTTTGGTTTTTCTTTTCCATTTTTTCCCATGGCAGCGTCATCAGCGTGGCTAGCCGCCTTTGCGGCCCCGCTAGCCAAGGGCGAGGGTTTCATGGTCGGCCAGGGCTGCAATGACCCTCGCCATCGGGAAAAAAAAGAAAAATAGAAAAATTTCAAAGTAAAAATAATAAAAATTTTCATGTTACTGAAAATTAAATAAAAAAATCCACATATAACGATTTGTCAAAAATAACACTCAAGTGATCAATTTTAGTCCAATGTGGCACTTTAGTGAGCCAAAAAAAATTTGCTCGAGACAAATTAAATAAAAAATTGACGTAGGATGATTTGTTGAAAATGACACTCAAATGATCAATTTTAGTCTGATTTGGCACTCAAATGAGCGCTATGCAAAACTTATGGCACTCCTGCTGACCTTCCCCTGGAAAAGAGGAATAGAAGAACAATAATTAGAAAATGAAGCTTTACACCAATCGATGAAAGGTGCAGTGGTACACAATCTCTCCTTGATGTATATCGACGAGCTCCATCCGTATTCTTCGGACAAATGCCCTGCCCTATTGCTCGACTGTAGATACAATAAGCAAACGTCTTCCCCCTGGAGGTTGATGGCGCTATAGTCTCTGAAAATTATCATAATGATACTAACTAAATATTCAAGGTGCGCGATAACTACGAAAGCAAAGACAACCCTGTGACTGATCAACAGGAATCATGCCACCCCCTTTGGACGCGTCAATAGCCTCGAGCAAAGAGACGACCTCGTCCATCTCTGGTCGTTTGTCTGGATTAGCATCCCAGCATTGTTTCATAACGTTTGCAAGAGAACTCGGGCAGCATCTTGGGATATTGGGTCTCAGGTTCTGTTGCACATATAGTTACCAAAGAGGATTAAAAATCAGAGACGACAAATTCCCAGCAGCAGCAATATTACTGCTCACTATTTGCCTCTCATAATGCAAGCGATAGAACCGAACAATACCTGGCACGCCACGGCTGAAGTCATTTCTGATAAACTAAGGTCAGGGTACCACATGTCGCAACAATAAATTTCCCACAGACAGATGCCGAAACTGTAGACATCGCATTTTTTGTTATGTGGGTTTCCATTTAGTACCTGCACCCAGTTTTGTTGCGTCAAAAATTGTTTATTCTGTAGCATATCAGCCTTTTACTTTTAGTCGTTCACTTCACCTTTTTGGTTACTTAAAGTGATGAAACACCAGTTCATCACTGCAATTTAGCTAAATATGTTGCAAGCTGAAAAGAAGAAACCATAGAAACAGGAACAAGAAAAGAGGGAATAAGGGTCTCCCATGGACTTTCTGGATGGTACTATGCAATTGTCAAACTCCAAACGAATATAAAATTGCTACTACTTGTCAGGAAATAAAAAACCAGAAATTGCTATAGTACCTCAGGAGCCATATAACCTAATGTCCCAGTTTCTTCACACATGTCATTGGGATTTGAAACTTCAGCACGACCCTCCCCGAAGTCCGCCATCTTCAAAGTATGCGTTTTGTCCAATAGCATGTTCATTGTCTTCACATCTCCATGGACAATTTTCTGCGAGTGGAGGTAACTCAAGCTGCAATAATTAAAATGAAAATTAAGGGCTTGTTTGGTTCAGCATTTGAGATGAGCATTGGGGCTCTAAAGTCCCTTGGCCAAATGCAAATACTGTTTGGTTCATTTTTTGGCTCACTTTGGACAGATGCAATTGCATCTCAAATGCCCTCTAAAGGCCTTTAGGCCAAAGTACCTCTGGAGGTACTTTGAGAAGTTGCATCTCAAATGCAACTAATTTTTTTTAAAATTTTATCACATTCACTTGCCGCCTCCAACCGCCACCGTTCATCGCCGATCACCGTCACCGCCTCCCATCGTCGGTGGCCGACCTCGCCACCGGTCGCCGGACGCCGCCGCCGGACTCCGGTGCCGGACGACGATCGCCGGACGCCGGCCGTCGCCTCCACCGGTCGCCGGACGCCAATCGTCGGACGCCGCCCGCCGCCGGACGGTGAACACCGATCGTCGGACGTCGGCCGCCGGACGCAACCGCCGCCGCCGGTCGCCGATTGCCGGACGCCGCCGCCGGACGCCGCCGCCGGTCGCCAGACGCCGCCGCCGGTCGGCGGACGCCGGACGCCGGACGCGGGTCGCGGGACGCCGGACGCCGGACGCCGCCGGTCGCCGGTCGCCGGTCGTCGGACGCCGCCGCAGGTCGCCGGACGCCGCCGGTCGCCGGACGTCGGTCGCCGGGCGCCGCCGCCGGTCGCCGGACGTCGGTCGCCGGGCGCCGCCGCCGGTCGCCGGACGCCGGTCGCCGGGCGCCGCCGCCGGTCGCCGGACGCCGCCACCGGTCGCCGGACGCCGCCACCGGTCGCCGGACGCTGCCGGTCACCGGACGCCGTCGGACACCGGATGCCGCCGCCGGTCGCCGGACGCCGGTCGCCGGACGCCACCGCCGGTCGCCGCCGAACGCCGCCGGTCGCCAGAAGCCGCCGGACGCCGCCGGTCGCCGGACGCCGCCGCCGGTCGCCGGACGCCGAATGCCGCCGCCGCCGGTCGCCGGACGCCGCCGCTGGTCGCCGGACGCCGCCGCCGGCCGCCGTCGATCGCCGGACGCCGCCGCCGTTGGTCGCCGGACGCCGTCGATAGCCGAACGCCACCGCCGCCGGACGCCGCCGCCACCGAACGCCGGACGCAACCGCCACCGCCGATCGCCAGACGCCGCCGCCACCGCAAGTCGCCGGATGCCGCCGCAGCCGGACGCCATCGCCGGTTGCCGAACGTCGGTGCCGGACGTCGATCGTTGGACGCCGGCCGTCGCAGCCGCCGATCGCCGCCGCCGATCGCCGCACGCCAATCGTCGGACACCGGTCGTGAGACGCCGGTCGTGAGACGCCGGTCGTGAGACGCCGGTCGCGAGACGCCGGTCGCCGAACGCCGGTCGCCGGCCGCCATTCGCCAGCCATCGTCGATCGCCGGACGACGGTCACCGGACGTCGGCCGCCGCCGCCTTCGCCACCGTCGTCGAAGGTCACTGGTCGCCGCCGCCGCCATCACTTTTTTTTTTATTATAAAAAAGTAAAAATATTTTACAAAGTATATTTTTCACCAAACGGCATTTACGCCAAAGTTGCTTTCAAATGCATTTCTAAAAAATATTTTGCCAAACACTACTTGCATTTTGGAAAAGATCTTTAGCCTAAAGGTATTTGCATTTCCTCAAAGTCCCTTGGCCAAATGCTGAACCAAACAGGCCCTAACCCGTGCAGCTAGGGATGTAAAAATATACGGTGCGCTCAATTAAAAGCACAGAGTGTTCTATTATATACCCTCTGGCGAGAGCAAGCGCAAGCTGCATAACCTCCTTGAATAATAGTTTCCTCCTCCTGTTCTTGATGAGGTAATTCTTGAGATTTCCCCCACGAATAAATTCTACAACAACACAGCATAAATTCCTGGGCATACTGATTGGACCATTGTCAGTTTGTATTTGTAGATCTGATGAGCCCATTGTTGCTCCAATGAACTGAAAAGGAGAGATGAGACTGAAATTTAAAACCAGTAGAAATAACTTTTTCTGTACAAGCAAAGTAGGACAATGCTAAAGTTCTTGCACATCCTATTTTGTAATTTAACATTCTGCTTCCTGAAAATATTTCCAAAAGCATATTCGAGTTATTTAGGAAGAGAAATATAGATATAGTACCATAAACCACACTGCATCTTTGGAGAATGCGGAGAAGATGGATATATGTAGCAAGTGAGCATTACCATAGAACATGGAGAGTAAAAAAAAAAAATAGTAGATGATGATAAAACAAACTGGTAGTTCAGAGTTTGGCAAAAGATCTATCAAACACGTTAATTTTCATCCATCTCAGCCACCATTTCCAGCAGACATTGAGTCAAAGCCATTTTGCTATTCCCTCTTCTCCCTCTGTCACTCTGTTTACATGGTGCTTGAGAATCAGGCTTAGAACATGACTCAACCGTAGTCTTCTCCCATGACACGTAAAAATGGCAATTTTGTCGACCAAGGATATTTTTACAGAAGAGTACATGCTTATGATTCTTAAGGACTGAACTAATGGAAGTTGTTAGGTAATCAGCCTTTAGAGAATGCAGTGATTGATACCAGAGGAAGTTTAGGGTTATCCTACAGCAACACTCACAGTCGGAAGATAGTACATGCCAAAGCTGGCTAGGCACTCTTCATTATCAATTCTTCCATAAAACACAATGATAGAAGTCATACAGCATAAAGCTGTCCCTAAACAAGCTAATGGTGTAGAATTGAAATGCATACCCAGACGCTGCATGACATGATGGTCAAGGAGAAAGCGTAATGAGAGAGAGAGAGCAATAGGGTGAAGCATAAACCTTGGTAACATTGGGATGGTCGAGCTTGCGCCACACTGCAACTTCTTGGGTAAAAGCAGCCTTCAGTGAAACGATGTCAGCTTCGGGCCTCTGTCCCTCTTCACCGCAGTCAAGAAGTTTAACTATCAAAAGACATACTAGGTCAGTGATGCAAAGGAAACGAAATTTACCAAGATGTGCAGAGGCAAAGCGCTAATAGAAATTACGCCGACAACATGATCACGTGTGGGTTAGCTAGATTTAAAGGAATTGAGCGAATAATTTTCTAAAAGATATGCCATGTAATGATGATACTTTCCAGTAAGGCAAACAAACCATTCCCAAAATGATCGGCATGGCCACTGTATTGGTATGAATCACGGTGCAAATATCACGGCCAATATATCATCCAAATCACTGCTAATATAGACATACACATTTATCGCGGTGGACATTTGATCCAATTCCCTCCAACTCTTGGTTTCTTATTTCTTTTTCTTTTTTTGGGTCAGATGCTCTCAGTTTCGTTAAGAGCTACAAATGTCACTTTTCAGTATGTCAAGAACATTGCATATCCTCTTGCTGCTGAGACATAAAAGGGGTATCCTAAAGAATTAAATACGAGTGGCAGGGAGGACCAAGCAATCCATTCATTCCTGGACCGACAAGTTATTCAAGAAGGGAAAAAGACAAAAGAAGATCCGGTCTAAACATTACCATCGAGAGACCCAACACTGGTGCGCATGGAAACACTTTTATTTTAGAAATCAACTTCCATAAGTTGATTTTTCCAGTTGACTTTTCTAATACTGCTCCAAAAGTGATTTTTTACCTCGAATGGCTTCAAAACTAATTCTAGGAAAAAAATACTTCAAAAATGAAAATTAATGCTGCTGATCAAATGAATTTCTATTTCAGAAGCACCTATGGAACAAAAATCCCACTTCAGAAGTATTGGCATGCCCGCCGTCACATGCCAAACATATATCAGCATCGTAACTCCCACAGAAATTGCTATTATTAAAATATATGGCACATTGAGAATGGAAAAATATCACAGGACGATTCTGGGTACCGGAATTGCTGATTGAAGAGCATTCCGAGATCAAGAATCAGGCGGGGACGAAGTTGAATAGACCGGTCGATGACTTACCAGCGACAGCCTGGCCGTCGTAGACGCCGCGGTGTATGGCGCCGAAGGTGCCGCGCGCAATGACGGCCTTGATGAACAGCTTGGCCGGGTCAATTTCCCACTCATGCCGCTCCTCCTTCGGCTTCGGCACAGACGAACTGGAGTCCGAAGACGTGCCATTACCACTCGCCTCTTCGTCTTCTTTCCCTTCAGTCATAGCCACGGCTCTGGTGAACCCCTCGAGCTGCTCATCGACGCTCTTCGGATCAATCTGATCCGCCCTCACATACCCTTCGCCGCTCTCCTTCATCTTCTCCCTCAGTCCCTCGCTTTACTCTCCGCAACAACTCGATAAAAATGGGTTCCGTCCCTCCTCTTATATGGAGCTTTGTAGAGTTTAGATTTGTATGTGGAGAGAAAGACAAAGGAAGGTGAAAAGAATATCAAAAGTCCTTTGGAGCGAAACGGATCCTAGGCAGGGGATCCGGATTCTCTTTGGAGATTCACTTTATTTTACAGATTTACGGTTATGCACGGTTGGCGACGATCCCCTGCACTTATTTTTTTATGTTCAGGGTGATCCCACCGTTCATTTGGGTGGGCCCCCTATGTGAAGGGTGGGGATCCTCCTGCCCATAAAAAATATAGGCAGGAGACGGTGGCCTCTTTTGTAACTCCTTCCAAGGCAACATTCACGGCTTCGGGGTAGTTTGGCAATAGATTTTTGGGTTAATATCACCAAAAACTCTAAATTGACACATCTATGATAATTTTACTTCAAATTATTTTTTTGACCATAAAAAAACCCCAAACTGGTACTGTTGTGATAAATTTACCATTCGTTAGTTTTCCTTAAATTTTACCGTCGAATTGCCGAATTGGATGACACCGGCAATTGTTGGGTGTACACGTTACTCTATATTTGCTACTGGTGCGTCGATTTAAAATTTTTCGTGGTATTAACTCAATTTAACGGAAACTAACATAGGATAAAATTGTCATATGTGTACAGTTTGGGATTTTTTATGGTAAAAAATTTATTTTGGGGTAAATTTGTCACAGTTATATCAATTTAAGGCTTTTGGTAGTCAAAAAAATAGTTTTGGGTAAATTTGTCACAAGTGTACTAGTTTGGAGTTTTTGATGGTCAAAAAAATAGTTTGGGGTAAATTTGTCACATGTGTACCATTTTGGGGTTTTTCGCGGTATTAACCCTAGATTTTGTTGTTGGGCATTTGGTGGAGCCTGTTTAAATGGCAAGATCCTTTTGTTCAGCAAGTTTTGCACCTTAATCTCCAAGCAATCATCTGTATTATGTCCTTTTTCCTCTTGTGGTATTCAAGTGACTTGGACATATCGAACCCAACAAACTTTGGAGGGTTCTTGTCACGCCCCAAACCCCAGGGTACGCGACATCCAGGTCAAACCGTCCCTCGGGTCATAAGGATAGCATCCCAAGACTGCTATCGACCCACGATAATTTAATGGAATATGCAAACGGAAACGTTTAATACTCCAGACAACAAGGTAATACAGGGATAGAAAAGCAGGGCACATATCGAATCGAGAACATCATTTCATTTATAGTCATGTCTCATCTCAACAGAGGTATTACATCATTCGGCCTCATAGTTCGAAACGAGGTAGGGTTTTCATCACATCTACTCCAAATGTTCTCTACCCCAACTCTCAGATAACCACAAGTTCCATACCTAAAAAATGTTCCCACAAAACGGTGAGATATAATCTTAGTGAGTCAACACCTAAGCATTGGCTAGAGCGTTGATTCGTTTAGAACAACCTACCATGCAATCACCAGGCATCAGGCATATATAACAATCACAAGCAACTTACCCGTTTCCTCTTTCACACATAGCGCAAGGCGAGAACAATATAAAGTCGTGTCATTCTAGACAACTATCAAAATATGCCAGCAGTCGTAACGCATCCAAGCATTATATCTCAATCACAGGCAACTTACCAACCAGGGTGTCACACGTAATGCAACATGAACAAAGCATACCAATCATATCAATCCGACTCGACCATCAACTCATTTAATCATTCATGATACATCACATCATCGTTCAGATCCACTGAACATATTTGTAACACCTCACGTCTAGGATCCTTCGGCCAATCATATAACAACTTGACCAAGAAACGATATCGCAGAAGCCATAAAATTTGCTCCATACAAATTACAATGAGATGACTCAGGACAAAGGGTATACACCTCTTATAAATAAAATTCTCCTCACGAGTTATCGCAATCAAGTATCCAAAATTCAATTCATAAATCCTCAAAATTCAGATACAATCCCTAAGGCCACCAAAGACATAAAACCATTCATTTCATTACTTCATCGAGAGCTCATCCTCATCTCGCCTGTACTTCCGTATTCAAAGACCTGAAAAAGTTAATCCCCCACTAGGGTGAGATATATATATCTCAGCAAGTGAAACCTAACCCTATACCTCAATGCCAGTCCTACCAGATCACACACAAATGCCACTCACAATGCAAGACATCAAGCAATGCAATGGCAACATGCATCTCACAATAACAACACCCATAATCAGACATGGACAATCAACACCACAATCATGCTCAAATTCATATTCTCAATATACAAACATAGGCATCTCATACGCCACAGCCACCACTTTCTCAACCACCCACATACTCTACTGGCACTCCTGCTACCAGACATCGTTGGGGTCATCCCATTGGTAAAGGTTTTGTGGCAGCATCATACCTTAGAAGAAGCTACCTGGGAACTTGGGGAAACAATGAAACAACAGTACCCTCATCTATTTGAATCACAGGCCGAGCCTTTGACTCTTGACTAGACATACTACATTTTTACTATAATGGATGGCTTCGCCAGGAAATCTTCGCCAATGTCAACTCGAAGTAAACTTAAAGGAAAGTAAAAGCAACTCGTTGCCACTGTCGGCACATTAGCCGAGTGGTATATGGGAATGAAGTGGTCCGAAGTGGTGGTCGCTAGATCAACCCTTGAAAGTGTGGTTGGATGTATCTTGTAATTATAATAATAAAAATATTTTTGCCGCAGTGCAATAAGTACTTCAATATGTTGTGAAGTATTTCTGGTATTAAAAAGGAAATACTGGAGGAATTCAAAGAAACCATACTCAAATTTCGAGAACGAAATTTTATTTTATAAGGTGGAGGGAAAAATGTGACAGCCCATTTTTATTAGGTTCTAAACAGTCAAGGAAGATAAAAAAGGATTAGAAAGCTGGCTCGTTATAGTAGGATTTGACGGGTCTAAGGAATCCATTTAAGGTCCAAACAAATTTGGACGATATGTGTATATGCAATTGTAATGGATTGGATTGATTTGCTTTGAGATGCTCAGACTGAAGAGCCTCAGTTGAAGCTCTGAGGTGCGACAATGGTGGTCGCGAGACGAGCGCGCTCTCTCTCTCTCTCTCACACACACACTCACTCACTCTCTCTCTCTCTCTTTTAGGCCTGTAAGTATAGAATGAGCGATCCCCCTTGCTCTGAAAATGTGTGAGGGCTAATCGCGCGGGGAGTTGCCAACTCAAACCACGTTCCATCACGTGCAAAATGGCACGTCGACGGCGACGGAATCGGTTGCGATTATGTCCAAGTCCCTGAGCCCCTCCATTGAGCTCAAATGCACATGAAATGTTCCAATTTCATGTTTTGTTGACTTTTGCAAGGTGCACGGTTTGACTGGCTATTCCTCCGTGCTTCGGTGACGTTAGGCGATGCTACGGTCTCGATCGACAGGGCATGAGCTATGGAACAGAACACCCACCATAGATCGTCCAATTATAGCCGATTGGCCCTCCAATTTCTTGATTGGATTCACTTGTAAAACTGGAATTAGCGCGAACCAAAGTTAGGGAACGACAATGTGTAGGCCGGGTTTGCGTGCCGGATCCGGTCTGACCCGCAAACACAATCGCTATAATTTTTTAGATTAATGAAAATATGTGGGGAATTTATCAAATTAAACCTCAAAATTGAATTCAAGGACATCAATATCCTCTAAAAATATAATTTTCCCTAAAAGTTGGTCACGAATTGCATAAAACTCCAAAATTTGATTTTGACCCGGTTAAGGAAATTGGCAATTTCAAAGTCTAAATGACCAAACCAAACCAAACCACCCCACCAATCGATTTAGAAGGTAAAAAACTATAGTGGTTCTATCTTTTCATGGCAATCCCAAGATTTTAATTAATTTCATTTTATCCAGAATCTAGAGACTAAATTGAAAGAAAATTATGCAATTTTGACCAATTTATGCAATCGTGTAATTTCTATGAACATTGGATCAAATTGCAATGCAGGGAAATCAAATTGAATGTCAAGACTCTAAGAATGCAAAATTTAAAATTAAAAGACTCAAATAGTAATTTTTGGATAAATTCAACTCTATTTATAACAAAAGAAACACTTAGAATTGGACTTGATATTTGAATTTTTGTGAGGTCAAAATGAAAAGGGAATTAAAAAAGTATAGACTATTTTTGAATATTTTTATGACCTCAAAAAATTATTTTTTGTGAATTTTCAATTATTTTCCTATTTTTAGAAAATATTAAAAATGCCAAAAATATGAAAAATTATTTTTTTTTATCCAAAAATGGTTTTCTAGGCTTGGCCAAGGCCACCGAAGTTGATTTTGTGATTTTTTGACTTTTTATGAATTTCTCTATGATTTTTCTAAAAACTAGACTGGAAAGGAATGATCAAAATTAGGTGTCAACAATAGTCGGATGGTATGTACAAAGTGTACGTGCCATTAGAGTCGCCACCAACCATTACTTAGAGGGTATGGTCAGTAACCCTAGTGAAAGGTTGAGAGTCATCAATTGATTCTGTGAGAACTAAAGAAGTAGGTTCGGGGATTTGGTTACGTCGGTAATATTACCGACGCTCTTTCGGTACCTAAGTTGAGTGACTTCTAAACTAAGATTTCATATATGTGCTTTAAAAAGTGAGGTAAGCTCTAATGTTCTAAAGAGTATCACACATAGTGAAAATTTATATTCTATCAATCACAATCATGAATTAAGGTGGGCCAATCAAGGAATCAGTTATGCAAGGATAAATCACATCAAGCCAATCAATCAAAGTCAACATGGCATGCCTAGTATAGCCCAATAGGCTTAGACAATAACTCATCTCGGTTCAAGTTGGTTGGAAAACATTTTGGGCGCCAAATGCCAGAAGGTTAAAATGGTCAATTGAGAAGTTTTGGGGACCCAAAAATCACAACTTAGGATCAAGCCAGTTGAATGTGTCTATTTTCCATTTTTTTGTGATTTTTTGGATTTTTTTATTAATTTTTTAATTTTTTATTGATTTTTAAATTTTTAAATTTTTTTAATGCTTTAGATCGATCAACCCAGCCCATGCGAATCGGGCGCCCGACCCAGACCCAGATCCGAACTGTCTAAACCTAAAACGACGTCGTTCAACAATTTTTTTTTAATAATTTTTCTATTTTTCTGATTTTTAAACCTATTTTCCAGAATTTAAAAATTCCAATTACAGATTTAACGGTTTCTGTTGAACCACTTGTCACCACTATAGCCATAAGATCACTTGTGTATTTAAAATAACAGAAATAACAAACCCACTGACGTGGGTGCCACGTGTCATGCCTGTTAGTGATCTGCCCTAGGAGCCAATCAAGGTTGAAACTCTAACATTGGTTGTGGATCAGGTTGTATCGGCAAAATCGACCTTCACTATACTTAGGTACTTATAATGTCTTGCTACAGACCATTTATGACTTGTGAGCCTAAAGAGTTTTGGGCACACTGCTAATGTTTAGTGAACCTACATGGTCGTACATAATCACGAACTGAGCACTTATTTTCTCTGGCCCTTAATCTGCTTAAGAAGTAGATTTGATCTATTCTCCTTATACTGAATCATGCGGATTATGAGATAACAATTAAAACGCACGATTTGACTGATCGATAAAAGTTCCCGATTCAACTCGGTAAAAGTTCCCGAATCAATTCGGGAAATCGTTCACTGGTCGGTAAAGTTACCGAATCGAAAAGTTGTTCTCTGATCGGTAAGGTATATTGGGGATATATATATATATATATATCTCGAAGAAGGGTAAAAACCTAAGAGACACTTCTGAGTCGTTCTTTCGAGAGAGAGTCTCAGAGAAAGAAAAGGCGGCCATCAGAGAAACTCCAAGATCATATAGCTAGCACTTGGATCGTTGGAGATCGCTGTTCATGTGTGTGGATACCAATAGAGGCACAACACCTAGGGCGCTAATCCAAACACAACCGATTGTCAATTTGTTGCCGATCGCAAAAGGTACGTCTTGAATCTATTCTGATTTCGATATTCACATGGATCCTGTATTTGGGTTTCGTTCCGCTGCGTTTTTGAATCCAGGAAATCCCAACAGTGGTATTAGAGCCGCTTGTGTCATATCGAAATTGAATGGATTAATGTGATTGATCCAGAGGCGTTCTGTTAAGTAAACAGAATTACAAATTCTGTTTAGGGTTTTGAGAAAGAACAAAGCATGAACGACCTTAGGGATGATTTAGTTGAAATCACCCATCCTAGCAGCGTCGGTTCCAAGGGATGGGCAGTTTCCTGAGAAACAGAATTGAGAGTTCTGTCTAGGTTTTGGGGGCGCTGCCCCCGAGCCCCCGCGAGGGGCGCTGCCCCTTCGAACCCCGCAAGGGGGCGCAGCCCCTTTGACATCTGCATGGATTGTTCGTTCCCAGTATAATTGTTATACCCTTGTTATGATATGTGATGTTTTGTTTATGTCCATAACATGTGTAGTATAAACATTGAAATGTCCCTGACAATATTAAGTAATAACTTGATGCCTTTCCAATCATACACCTATCAATGCTTGAATCGTCAAAAGATGGATCTGCCAAAGCAGGGTGTCTTTAACTATTTGAATAAGGTAGGATGGATAATGGTTATCCATATGTCAAGATTGGTTTACTTAACAAGGCTATCAAAACGGTTTTGGGCCTTGAGGCATGGAGTTTGGGGATAAGACATGCGATGTCAACCCCAACAACCAAGAATTGTATTCGATACAATTGAAAGAGTTGTCTAACTAAATAACTGAGTCTTGAGCGATAAGCCAAAGTTTATTCGAGTCTTGGTGAAATATGAATCTTGGTCCACTATACTTATAGGGACACTTTTTGCAAAAGTATAGTGGGAATATTTTATTAATGAACATTTCACTTTGCATATTTGTTGTAGATAATGACAAACACCTCTGCATCAAGCTTTTCACTGCGGTCTGTCCTTAAGAAGGACAAACTGAATGGTTCAAACTTTTTGGATTGGTATAGAAGTTTGAGAATTGTTCTCAAGCAGGAGAAAAAGGAATATGTCTTGGAGAAACCACCCCCTAAGAAGGCACCTGCTTCCAATGCTCCCCATACTGAAAGAAATGCTTACCAGAAGCATAAAGATGATGCATTGGATGCATCTTGTCTAATGCTAGCTATCATGACCTCAGACCTTCAGAAGCAGTTTGAGAACGTGGATGCTTATGATATGATCAGGAACCTGAAAAATTTGTTTCAGGAGCAGGCACACACTGAAAGGTACTAGACGATAAAAGCTTTAATTGAATGCAAGCTAGCAAGTGGGAGCTCAGTTAGCCCACATGTCATAAAGATGATAGGTTATATTGAAAACCTGAAGCGACTGGGCTCTCCCATTAGTCAAGAGTTGGCTACTGACATTATATTTCAATCACTACCTCATGATTATGACACGTTTGTTATGAACTATAACATACATAATCTGAATAAGACTTTGACTGAGTTGCATGGGATGCTCAAAATTGCTGAGCAGAATATCAAGAAGGACCCTATCCCTGATGTTCTCATGGTTCAGAAGGGGAAAGACTTTAAAAAGTCAGATATGGTCAAGGGTAAGGGTAAGGGCACTAAGCCTAAACCCAAATCCAAGACTAAAATGGGTCTGACTGCTGATGTTGTCTGCTTTCATTGTGGTAACAAGGGACATTGGAAGAGGAATTGCAAGAAATATTTGGAGAATCTGAAGAAGAAGGGAAGTGGGGCTTCTACTTCAGGTATTTATGTTATAGAAGTAAATGTTACTTCTAGTTCTACTTCATGGGTATTAGATACCGGTTGTGGTACTCACATTTGTATGAATGTGCAGGGACTGAAATGAAGTAGAACGCCAGCAAAAGGTGAAGTGGAACTACGCGTTGGAACTGGAGCAAGAGTTGCTGCATTAGCCGCAGGTACATGTGATGTAGCTTTGCCTTCTGGCATGATTTTAGAACTGAATAATTGCTACTATGTACTTGCTATACGTAGGAATATCATTTATGTTTCTTGTTTGGACAAGGAAGGTTTCTGTTTTGATATAAAGAACAACAGTTGTTCATTTTATCTTAATGGATTGTTTTATGGTAGCGCCTATATTACGGATGTGATATATGTTCTAAATCTTGATGTGCCAATCTATAACGTAAATACAAAAAGGTTTAAATCTAATGATTTGAATCCGACCTACCTATGGCATTGTCGATTAGGCCACGTAAACGAGAAAAGAATTCACAAGCTCTATAGCGATGGGCTTAAGTTCATTTGATTTTGAATCATATGACAAGTGTGAATCTTGTTTGGTTGGCAAATGACAAAAGCTCCTTTTACTAATCAAAGTGAGCGGGCAAAAGAATTGTTGGCCATTATACATATTGATGTGTGTGGACCACTAAGTTCTACAGCCAGAGGAGGTTATCAGTACTTCATTACATTTACTGATATTACAGTAGATATAGATATGTTTATTTGATAAAACATAAATCTGAGTCCTTTGAAAAGTTCAAGGAATTTCAGAACAAAGCACTAACATGATCCTACCATATACAAGACAATCGAGCATAACGCAAATGGATTTTTGTGTCCAAAATGGCCATTAAGAACAGAACAGTTTTTATTCTAAAAGCCGAGTCCAATTTCTGTTCCATGCCTGCAAATCAGCGACAATTCATCCCAAATCAAATATTCCTTTGACCATTACTATATCCTAGCTTCTCCCACCAAAACTTAGCTCAGGATCATACGAGGTAGCTTAATTTAACACCAAACGACGCTTCAACAGAATGTGATAGACCAATCCTAATCCGAGAGAGCAGTTTCGGATTCCAATTACAAATCAAGTCCTAATTTCTTTGAGTCGACCAGTCATTCTCACAGTAACAATGACCTAACCCAACTCTTCAATATTTAACTCAGGAACCTACAGTCTAGCTCAAAAGATCATCTCCATCTTCATGCCAAGAACAGAACCGAATTGCATTGTTCTATATCAGTCCACATAATCGATTTATGCCCAAAAACTCTTATTCGACCCACCTAGCATGACAATCTCACATCATACTTCTATCCTACAGTGAAGTTGAAGGAATCCCTTGCCTTAGAGTTGAATTGTGCAGCTGTTCTATCAAGTTTGCTCCCCCTCCATGTGTGTCGTTCCTTCGATCAGCTTCCCGATCCATCGACGATCCTTGCTCGAGCTACTGTCCCTTGGCTTGAGATTTTGGACGTCCAAATGAAGAGGGTAGAGAGGGAGAGAGATATCCCGAAAACCTCTTTTGTTTGATCCCTACGCAACTTATATAGTGCTCCAAAACTTGGGGATCAAGCTAGGCGACAAATGTCTTTTCGGTTTTGACACTTGGCGGACATGCGGCAAGCTAAGCCACCATTTGGCCTATTTGTCTTGCATGCACGCCACTTGTTTCTCATGCATCTTCATAGCGTTCTCCACTTGTCACATTACCCTCTCCCACTTGACACTTGTTACACATGCTCAAGAACTTGAATCTGTCCCACAATCCCATCCAGGTTCACTCTCGTCCAAACTGACAATTTTTCACTGACTTTTTTGGCAATCAGACCGCATATTCTTGTTCCTCGTCATCTTACGGTCGCGTGGGAGAAAACGGAGCTCAATTTGGACTCCAGACGACTTCGAACGAGCCGTTTTACTTTCGACGCGCGCTGAAACCCGAAAATACGGGCTCTCGGGTCGGGTAACGTTTTTGTGCAATTTCACTTTGTATTGAGGGCCGATGAAGCTCCTATTGTTATGATCCAAATGTCCTATTGCATGTATTAAGAAGCTCTTGATTTTGACACTTGTCTTACATCCTATGATATGAGGATTTCCCTTACAAACTTACGCCACTTGGCATTACCCCCATTGTTCCATTATCCAAGCAAGATTTTGACATGACCCTAGACCAATGGTTGGCCTTGCTTCCTTTGCCACTTCCCTAGGTCCCAACCGGCCAATGAATTCTCATGGAAGAAGGAGAAGTGCCGCCACTTGTATGGTTCCCTAAGGGTCCATTTTCTAAGGCAATATCTTGATGAGACTATAGGCCAATGGTCTCTCTTGCATCTTCCCTAGGATGGTTGGCCAATAAACTTTCATGCAAGAAGAAACAATGCCGCCACTTGTATAGTCTTCTAATGGCTTATTACCTAAAGCAAGATCTTGAGAAGACATTCAACAAATGATTGGTCATTCTCCTTTGCTAGTTCCCTAGGCCATTCGGCCACTCAAATTTCATGCACATGGGAGGAGCTTGCCAAGTGTTCTTACCCCAAATGGCCGAAAATTCCTTGTCCTCCAAGGCCATGGGGAAGAATTCCCTTAAGCCAAGTTCATACTTATTTCCATAGGCCCTTGCTTGATTGACCAATGCTTTAATCCCTTGGTCACCAAGTTTGATCCTTTGGTGATAATTTCCCTCATATCTTCGGCCAAGAAATAATTCCAAGGTATTTCTTAATCTCCTCATCAATTTCCACTTTAATAATAATTTGATCTTGGAACCAAAATTTTCGACCAATGTACTAAGATCCTTAAATCCAAAATCCTTCAATTGATTTTGCCTAATATCTCATCAACTCCGTTTGATGGAAAATTGGTCGATGAAACTCGAATTTCTATCCATCATATTCCTCAATGTACACGACCAATTCCTCATAATATCACTTGAGCCTTAACGAATCCAAAATTGACAAGTTCCTTGATAATTTCCTAACTCGTTTCCACATATGTCACCTTGACATATCTTGGCCTCTTTGCTTAATCCTGTATAATGAGGTTCCAATTTCTTGTTCTTAAAGTTAACTCTCTTATCCCTTTC
Source organism: Rhodomyrtus psidioides (assembly GCA_021437785.1). Lineage (NCBI taxonomy): Eukaryota > Viridiplantae > Streptophyta > Magnoliopsida > Myrtales > Myrtaceae > Rhodomyrtus > Rhodomyrtus psidioides. Next base: position 2,514,448 of record JAILYB010000055.1, read on the forward strand.
GGATATCCTCGCTCATTAGGAAACTTGCAAACGGGGGATGCCACAAGACCTATTTGGGGATTTTGACAATAAAAGGGAACCGCCGAGGAAGATGAAGTATTGATGAAGCGTTATCACCCAGTTGTTAAACATGGCGGGATTTATGGCAAATTTCGAGGACGAAATTTTTATAAGAAGGAAAGAGTTGTGACATTCTGAAATCCGACCCCCATTTCGAAGTAAGATTGCCACGAATTGGACTTCGGAATTGGGCATCGGGTATTCGAGGATTCCAACAGGAATAAATTGGGCGTCGTCTCATCGGGGACCATTAAGATTATAACTCGCCCGTTAGCATTAGAAAAGTGGACTTCGGACTGACAAGCGAAAACGACCATTTTACCCTTAAGTTAGTATTCTTTCTCTTAAATTTAAGTAAGGGTAATTTGGGCTTTTGCCATCCCCTATATTTGGCCGAAAATTTAGGGGTAGTATGGTCAATTGGTCATTGGATATTTGATGATAAGAAATGACAAGAATGGACTAGACATTTTCCCTTTCAACCACTTCTCACCAACTTGTCAATCCAAGTTACTATTCATGTCCTTACCCCTCCAACCACTCCTCTCAATCACTCTCCCTCTTGGACTTGATTTGGATGAAGCTCTCTCTCTCCCCTTCCACTTCTCTCACTCGGCCGACCCTCTCTTCTCCTCCTCACTCTCTCATTTTCTCTCTCGTTTCCTCTCCCTCCCTCACGGTTCCCTCACGTTCTCTCTCCCTCTCTCGCCTCACCGCCACCGAGCAAGGAGAAGCCGCGAAGAACGCGGGCCGTTCTTGGAAGTCTCTTGTCCAATTTGAGGTAGGTAACCCTTAGAACCTAGATGTGAATGTTAGGATGTTAGAAGCTTATGTTAGGAGTGTTATTGACTCATTTCTTTGGTTATTTTCGGTTGGTTTAAGGGAGAACCGAGCCTCGTCATCGCCGGACAGAATTGAACTTTAGACTTCGCTGCCTCTTCGACCGACTCGTCGCGACTCCATCGTTTGGTAAGTTAGTTCTAAACCCTTATTAGGACCTTAGGTTACCGAAGGACGAGTTAGAGAGGTTATTGAGTAGTTTCGTGATTGAATCCCCGATGGATTTATGCATAGCCGAATCTGACCTTGAGGAAATGACAATGCTTTGCCATGCTAAGGCTTGATTTTATTGCATACTTGATGAGTTGTGATGCTAAGGGTTTGAGTAGGTCGATCCACGAGCGTTAAATTGCATAGGGCTACTCTTTGTCGTGAAGCTTCTTGATTTAGTGACTTAAATATTTATTTGATCCCTAGCGGATATTCGGTCTTGATGAGATTTAACATGGATTATTTACGTAGATTATTTGGCACGTGTATTATTTACGTGGATTATTTGGCACGTAGATTATTTGGCACGTGGATTATTTGATTTAGCAATTGGCTATATTAATATGTTAATGACCACGTGACGAAAATAGTAATTGATGCCTTGAATGGTTAAATGCTCGATTGATTGTATTTAGCCATACGTGTTTTAATTATGAGCTTACGTGAGCATAGTATCCTGATGCGCCTATACGACGCGGGATTATAAAATGAGAATATCCTGATGCGCCTATACGACGCAGGATTGTGTGAAATGAGAACATCCTGATGCGCCTATATAACACGGGATTGCGTGTAACGAGAATATCCTGATGCGCCTACACGACGCGGGATTGTGTAATAAGAAATTCCTGATGCGCCTATACGATGCGGGATTGTGTAATAAGAAATTCCTGATGCGCCTATACGACGCAGGATTGTTTGATAAAAATGCCTGAGGCGCCTATATGACGCGGGCCTGACCACGAAATGTAAGATTGTATCAAACATGAGTGCCATTTTTGACGATATGAGTATTTGAGTGCCAAAGTACGAAGTTTAGTCCAATATTGAGAATTTTACCATGATTTTGCCTTAATGAAACTGTTATGTGTTATTTGCCTCATTCTTGAATTATTGGTTATTGCATGTGTTAGGTAGTGTCTGGAAGTACTAAGTGCCTAGTTTGGGTTTAGGATTAGCTTATTGAGATTTATCTCACCCCGTCGTGGGACCCATTTTTCAGACCCCAAGCCTTGACGCCGATGATATGCTGGAGAATCCCGATGCTGATCTTGAAGCTGGAGAGTCTGTACTAAAGTCGATGGCTGTTGTCAAATCTTATACGTAGGAGTAGTTGTACCACTTCTTTTCTGATGTTTCCTAGAAAATAAAATGTTTGAGGTTTTGGACCAACCCAGTCATGTGTTATGATTTCAAGCGGAATATTGTAAACCGACATGTTGTAATTGTGTAGATTACATCCTAAGTCATCTTGTTGTAGTTTTATGTATGGAGTCTATTTATCGCTTCCGCATGTGCATCCCATTTCGCGAGTTTATCATTAAGTGTTTTCGATCCTTGCGACCGATCGCGAAGAAAGTACAATGAAGGGATGTCCGCGCGCTACCAAGGACGCGGGGGGTGACAACTTTCTTTTGGCGATCCCTAACGGTTACCAGATCTTCTTTTGGTATGTCTTGTCCAAATGGAGAAATTTTGGAGAGACCACTTCTAGAAGCCTTGCAACGGGTATATTGGAGGCGGAGGAGTATAAAAGACATCTCAAGGTCTGAGGGACAAAAGGTCTGCGTTAAGAGGGCAAAGTCTTTATAATTCTTAGATCGAGAGTACTTCATTTTATACACACTTCTTGATTCATCCATTATAATTGTGAGGAGGTGTATACAAGAGTGTTGAGCGCTAGGTGGGATATCCTACGTGTCAAGGAGATCACTCAGTTGTAACCTCTCGAGCAGTTTACTAGTGGAATCCAGCCGATTGGCTGATAGTTGAAGAAGTGGACGTAGGCTTAACCTAAACCGAATTGCTATAAACTCTCTATGCAGTCTTCTCTATCTCTACTCTGATCATTTTATATAATCTGTGATAGTAGAACTGCGCACGAACTGTTTATATTGATATACTATGTTGCCATTGTCTGAGACGTTATAGAAATGCTTGTGCAATTGATATTCCGTGAAAAATACTCAAATTGCACTATAATCACCTATTCACTCCCCTCTGGGTGATAACGCTAGCCACAACGTTAATTATCCTCGATGAGGCGACGTCCAATTCCTTTCAAATGTTGGAATTCTTCATTGTCTGATATCCAATTTCGAGATCCCATTTCATGGTCAGTTTTTCGTCAATCATAATTTCAGTTTAACTCAAACTAACGGGCAGCTTATGCAAACGTTACGCGTATCGACTCAGTGATTCTCATCACACTTAGGATTACTCAATCACGGCGACTTTGATTGTCATGTAATTGCGATGGTATATCGCTAGCTCCGACGGTCTCGATCATCAGAGTTCAATTTAGGAAAAGTTTGCAAATCATACGTTGGTTAAGCGGAATCTCCCGCTCCCCAATCATATAATGCTAGCAATAGATTCCATAATCATTCTTAGATCGGCCTTTATTGGCTCTATTCCCTTGGTAATCCTTATGGTCAAAGCGCCATTCCTTATTCGAGTTCCTAGGTTCACGTACCTAGTCCTGCTTTAGCCTTTCCCTTTTGATCAATTAAGTTCACGTACCTAGTCCTGCTTTAGCCTTTCCCTTTTGGACAATTAACTCGAGTTTGATCATGTTCGAGTGAGACATAATCGAAATACATCGATAGATATCCTTTCATTCATAAGTCTCGAAATGGTTGAAAATTCAGAATGTCACAACTCTTCCCCTTACAAAAATTCCGTTCTCGAAATTTACAATACATCTAATTACTCAAACAAATGGGGGTGCCGACGCCTCATCGTATCTTCGCTTTCCCAAGTCGCTCCTTTAGTGCCGTGGTGCTCCCAAATCACCTTCACGTACAACTCGGCATACCTATCCATTGCGAAATCTTTTCTAGCTCCTTGGTAGACCCATAACAAAATGTGCACAGGTTCAAAATGTGCATACTTGGTCAGCCTATCTACAATTACTTAAATCGAGTAATGTCCTCTCCTCGGTAGACCCATAACAAAATCCATGGTCACGTGCTCCCATTTTCATTCAGGAATTTCCAACGGCTGTAACATCCCGCCAGACTTACAATGCTGCGTTTTTACCTGTTGACACATCAGACACTTAGTCACATACTTGGCTACGTCCACTTTCATTCCGTTCCACCAGTAGTGCTGACATAGATTCTGGTACATCTTCGTGCTACCTAGATGAATGCTATAATTGCTCCTATGAGCCTCTGATAAGATCCTTTCCCTTAGCTCTTCATCATTAGGTACACACAAACGCCCATGAAATTTCAAAGTTCCGTCCTTAGACACTTGGAATTCAGGTTTTCTTTTCGCTGCATCTATCTCGAGGATCTTTTGGATTTTTAGGTCCGTAGACTGCATAGCTTTTATCCTTTCCTGGATTTCGGGTTCAATCCTCAATGTCTCTAACAGACTAGACAAAGGACAAATCTCCAGCTTGAACTCCAAATCCCTCAATCCTTCCAACAGAGCCCATCCTTTAACCATTAATTGCACAATGCTTGATTTCTGACTAAGCGCATCCGCGACCCTATTTGCCTTTCTAGGATGGTACAAGATGTCACAGTCGTAATCCCTAAGTAACTCCATCCATCGGCATTGTCTCATGTTCAATTCCTTTTGGGAAAACAAACACTTTAGACTCTGGTGATCGGTATAGATATGGAATCTTTCTCCACACAAATAGTGCCTCCAAATCTTCAACGCAAAGATAATAGCTGCTAGTTCCAAATCATGCGTTTGGTAGTTCATCTCATGAGGCCTCAGTTGTCATGACGCATAAGAAACAACTCTTCCATGTTGTATTAGCACACATCCAAATCCCTTTAGAGATGCGTCGCTATAAATTTCATAACCTCCAGGTCCAGAAGGAATCATTAACATTGATGCGGTCGTCAACCGACACTTAAGCTCTTGGAAGCTCCATTCGCACTCATATGTCCACTCAAACCGCGTATCTTTCTTAGTCAATCTTGTCAGAGGAATGTCGATTGAAGAAAAATTCTCCATAAACCTTATGTAGTATCTTGTCAATCCTAGAAAACTTCGGACTTCCGTCACTGACGTTGGTCTAAGCCAATTCGTGACTGCCTCAATCTTGACAGGGTCCATTGAAATTCCATTTCCAGAAATCACATGTCCAAGGAATGCGACCTGACTGAGCCAAAACTCGTACTTACTAAACTTAATGTAAAGCAAGTGTTCTATTAACGTTTGTAGAACCACCCTTAGGTGCTGTTCATGTTCCTCAGGGCTCTTCGAGTAAATTAAGATGTCGTCAATAAAGACTATAACAAACTGGTCCAGGTACTCCTTGAATGCTCGATGCATTAAATCCATAAAAGCGGCTGGGGCATTAGTCAATCCAAAAGGCATGACTGTAAACTCATAATGCCATACCTCGTTCCAAAAGCCGTCTTCGGTATGTCTTCCTTCTTAATCCTCAGCTGATGGTAACCCGTCCTCATGTCTATCTTGGAAAACATTGAGGCTCCCTACATCTGATCGAACATGTCATCAATCCTCGATAACGAGTACTTATTCTTGATGGTCACTTGATTCAATTGCCTGTAATCGATGCACAAGCGTAAAGACCCATCCTTCTTTCTTATAAACAACACCGGCGCTTCCCACGGCGACGCGCTCGATTGAATGAATCCCTTGTCTAACAACTCTTACATCTGAACCTTTAACTCTTTCAATTCTGACAAGGACACCCTATATGGTGCTTTCGAGATTGGCTCCGTTCCAAGGGCTAACTCAATCACGAACTCAATTTCTCTTTCTGATGGTAATCTTGGCAATTCTTGAGGAAAGACATCTGGAAAATCACGTACTATGGCTATATCCCTCAACTTCAGTTCTTCGACTATCGTATCAACTACTACTGCTAGGTAAGCTTGGCATCCTTTATCTAACAGCTTTGCCGCCTCAAGCGACGAGACTAAAGGAATCGAAGTTCCTCCTCGACTTCCTACGAATTCAAATCTAGGGTGATCATCTAGATAGAAATGGATCACCCTGCTACCACAATCGATTATGGCTTTTTTCTTACCCAACCAATCCATTCCAATAATCACATCAAGATCATACATAGGCAGCACAACCAAATCTATCCGTTCCTCACTACCACCAACGACTATCTTACAATCTGTGCAACCTAGCACATTATCCTTTAACGGAGTGGTAACATGTAAAATCACATCCAATAGTTTCAATTATATACCAACCAAATCAACAAACTGAGTAGACACGAAGGAATGCGATGCTCCAGGATCAAACAAAGCATAGGCAGCATGGCTGCATAAATTAACCGTACCTGTGACCACGCCAGATGCGTCCTCTGTCTCCCTTCGTGCCACAGCATAAACCCTTCCTTAGGCTGGCGGTCGGTTCAGATCGTTCGGCGGAACTACAGCCGATGGTTCTACCTGTGGTCGTTGTCCTTGAGGTCGGGGTCCTAGGGTTTGGCTTGACAGTTCCATAACTGATGGCCCAATTGGCCACACTTGAAGTATGCACCCATTTTACTTGGGCAAGGCCCGTTCCCATGCCTTCTTCCACATAAACGGCAATTCCAATTCAATTGGTGCGACGGCTTCCCAATGTTCTTTCTAGCTGGAGGAACAAAGCGTCTGTTGCTTGCCATCGGCCTCTTGCCAAGCTGGCGATTGTCTCTAGATGGAGTAAACCGCGACCCAGATGCGGTAGCTCTTTCTTTCATATCCCTCTCGATCATCTGGCTTTGTTTATAAATCTCCTTGTAGATTCTCAAGTTCATGGCTACCATCTGACTACGAAGATCCGGCCTTAGTCCATCTCGAAATCTCCGTGCGTTATCTAGTAGATCCTCAACCAATCTCGATGCGTACAACGATAATCTGGCAGACCCTGATTCATACTGGTCAACGGTTAGTTGATTCTAACGCAGTTGCTAGAATTCTACGAGCTTCCTTTCCCGAGCAGTCTCCGAGAAGTACTTGTCATTAAACGCTGCAATGAAGGCGGCCCAAGTGAGGACGGTGCCTTTCGAAAATACCCCATCCTTAATGGCACTCCATCAGACATTAGCGGTATCCTCCAATTGGTAGACCTCTAGGAGCACGTTCTCCTCCTCCGTGCACCTCAAGACTCCAAAAGCTTTCTCTAATTTCTCAATTCATCTAGGCGCCAACTCAAGGTCTCCAATGCCATTAAACTGAGCTAGTTTTAACTTCATGAATTGCTCTACCAGCTGGCCCATTTGTCGATTCGCGTTTCCATCTCCTTGGGCATTGCTGTTGACACCTAAATTTTGATCAAGTCATTTTAGTATTTTCTTAGAAAAATTCATAAAAAAGTAAAAAAAAAAAAATTCAAAATCAACTTTAGAACCCATTTTGAGACGAAAATAATTTTCTCCATTTTTCGCATTTTTTAATATTTCTCAAAAATAAAAAAATAAGAGAAAATTTACAAAAAATAGTTTTTGACGTAAAAAAAATACACAAAATTAGCCTATATTTTTATTTTAATTCCCTTTTCCTATTGACCTCACAAAAAACTAAAAATTAATTCAATTCTGGGCATTCCTTTGTAACACCTAGAGTTGAATTTAGCCAAAAAAAAAAATACAATTTGAGTATTTTAATTTGCCATTTTCACATTTTTAGAGTCTAGATATTCGATTCAAGTATCCTACACTCTCAATTTACCCAATCACCCTTTTAATTGCACGAATTGCATGAATTGGGAAAAATCCCTAAATATCTTTGCAATTTAGCCCCTAGAACTTGCAATTTTTGAAATTACTTTTGATCCAGGGACTACCATACCAAAATTGGACCATTGTCGCGACCCATCCGGAAGCGGACGCGGCTAATGGATTACCGATCACGGGTCTTGGATCGGTGCGAGCCCTCCCAGGCCCATACCAAATCGCGGCGGGAGTATTTTTCAGGAGGATTCAACGATAAGAGTCGATCGCTTTCGACCTTAGTGTGGTCGTGGTGGCATGTGCAACTTGTGCATGCATTTGGAGTCGCCACCGGTCTTTCTTGGAGGGTAGACCGGAAACCTTACCGATCGATTGGGAGAGATCGATCAGTTCTACGGAACCAGAGATTTTGGGTTCGGGGACTTGGTTACGCTGGTGTCGTTACCAACGCCCTTTCGGTACCTAATGCGAGTGATTTTCCTAACTAGGATTTCATGCAGGCACAATTTTGGGTGAGGTAAGTCTGACTTTGCACATTAACCAGTTTAACATGCTCACGTAATCATAATAAATAAATAGATGTCAATCACATAAATATCTATCCTACGTGGTGATCATGGAATTATGATTTAATGGGTCTCGAGCCAATGAGACCACATATAATCATTTTAATATTTTAATAACGGAGAGCCGCTCTTCGCTTCTTCTTGGTTTCTTGAACTCTTCAAGAATTGGGCCCCAAAGAGCTCGCCGACTTAAAAGGCTCCTCCACGTAATCCTCGTAGCATTTACATCAACAATTGACTATGCTAAAAATAAAGATTACATGAAAAATAAAAGGAGTACGCAGCCTCCATTTAATAATTACAACCCCAAATATATAAATAATCATCATACATTCATATATACATCAATCACATTGATTAGGGATTTTTCCATGATCACCACCCTTTCACGTAAGTAATAAATTCACAATTTAAAACTTAGGAAGGCACAATAAAAATTCTACGTTGAATCATATTCAGAATTTTTACGTAAAATAAGATAGCCATAAATTTTCGATTCAAAATTGATTTAGTCTCAATTTTTGCTACGTTGATTAATTTATCATATAAAATAATCAATCTCCATTAGCCATATAAGACGAACAATTCGTTAATACATATTGGCCATAGTATTGCAAAAATTGCAAAAAATAAATTAAATGCACAAAAACACCTAAGGATTGGCTCTGATACCACTGTTGGGATCCACGTAACACGTAGCGGAAATAAATAACAACCCACACATGTATCTCCAGAGGCGTACTTCGTGCATTTCAATCGAAAAAAATCACAAAGTCTCAAAGGGAGTAAATAGATTACCTCTCGTAGCGTGCTTGAACGGAGGTGTCGGTTCGATGTTCTTCGATCTCAGCCTCCACAAGTGTTAGGCATCTAGTTCGGACGCACCACCAATTGACGAACGGGGAGACGACTAATAACTCCACAACAATTGTGCTAGCAATATGCGGAATCAATATTCCGAACTTAGTATATTTTGCTCGCTCAAGATTATGAGAATATAGAGAGTGTTTGTGTTCTTCTCTCTAAGCTCTCAAAAATTTGCACACTCTACAAAATGTCTCTCCCCTTCAACCTCAAAACTCTTGCCATCCTTTTATAGCCAAAAATACCTTCCAATAAATTGTATTTAAAAATAGCACTAACAATTATAAATTCTATCTAAAAATAGCACTCACAAATAAATGACATTTAAAAATAGCACTAACAATAGCACTCACAATTTATAATACAAAAATGCTATTTAAAAATAGCACTAACAATAGCACTCACAATTTATAATACAAAAATTCTATTTAAAAATAGCACTAACAATTATAAATTCTATCTAATAATAGCACTCACAAATAAATGACATCTAAAAATAGCACTAACAATAGCACTCACAATTTATAATACAAAAATGCTATTTAAAAATAGCACTAACAATAGCACTCACAATTTATAATACAAAAATTCTATTTAAAAATAGCACTAACAATTATAAATTCTATCTAATAATAGCACTCACAATTTATGATAAATAAATGCCATTTAAAAATAGCACTAACAATAGCACTCACAATTTATGATAAATAAATGTCATTTAAAAATAGCACTAACAATAGCACTCACAATTTATAATACAAAAAATGCTATTTAAAAATAGCACTCACAATACAAAAATGCTAAAAAAAGGCACTAACAAAGGTGTTAAAAATAATAACCATTATTATTATTACAAGAGTTAAAGAGGTTACCAAACAATACAAATATGCATAACGTATAAATACGTATGATGTATAAATACGTAGAGCATACGTATACATCCGTGAAACCGGGGACTAATTGAAAGAAAAATGTGCAATTAAGCCCTTTTGGTAAAAATTGATTAAATTGGAGGGCAAATTGACCTAATTGCACTTTAAGACTTTAGAATCCAATGTCATAGCTTATAAAAAGTGAGAATTGAAAACTAAAAGACTCGAAAATGATTTTTTTTTTTAGGCTCGGTTCGGGTTTATGTTTGTGAAGGAACATAGTGACCCGAGCCGAATTTTTGAGATTTAAAGTGACACACTTGAAGAGGAAATTAAAACAAAATTATCGAATATTTTTGGGTATTTTTCTGACCACGAATGGTATTTTTCTGATTTTTTGGGTATTTTTATAATTAAATAAACTCGAAAAATATTAAAAATACCGAAAAATATTTTTTGTTCAAAATTGGTTCCTAAGGTTAAACCAAGGCTTCCAAAGTTGATTTTGTGATTTTATGACCTTTTTTGATATTTTTAATTAATTTTAAAGAATAAAAATCACAATAATAAATGGTAAAAAAAATCAGGTGTCAACAGCTGCCCCTCTTTGAAAGGAATCTCGTTAGAGGTTTCTCTCAAAGATAAGGTGGCACCTGATTCCTAACCGACTCAACTGGGAAAATAAGAGAAGAAATGTTATGACATCGGATCCTTAAGCCTATTGATAAAAGCTCAAATCAATCTCCGGTTTGCTCTAACAATTTGAACATGGGCCGGAGTGAGAGAGGCTTACCTGAAGCTCACCTGTCGGATGCTGCCGGTTGCGACGACTTTCAAGAAGATGCCTAGGACTCGTCATTCAGAATATCCCAAGGAGATTAAGCTCTGACCTGTATGGTAGGTCATACCATGATGGGATTCCTAACTTGTAGGAACCTAAGGAAGGCGCATCCCACGCTTTGGGATTTGCCAAGAATTTTGATCCGTATGGTGGATCAGACCTTTGTGTTGATCCTTACTGCGATATTTATCAATGAGTGGACCCTTATGCGGTTTCTACCATATGTGACCCTTCAGGCGGTTTCTACCATTAATGTGATCCCTCAGGCGGTTTCTACCTTGGTTTGACCATTCAGGCGGTTTCTACCTTGAGTTGACCCTTCAGGCGGTTTCTACCTTTGATTTGACCCTTCAGGCGGTTTCTACCTTGTGTTGACCCTTCAGGCGGTATCTACCATGTGTTGACCCTTCAGGCGGTATCTACCTTGTGTTGACCCTTCAAGCGGTATCTACCTTTGATTTTGACCATTCAGGCGGTATCTACCTTTGATTTGACCCTTCAGGCGGTATCTACCATGAGTTGACCCTTCAGGCGGTTTCTACCTTGTGTTGACCCTTCAGGCGGTATCTACCATGTTTGAAAAGGGGTCTCATGACGAGGGTTCTCCACGTCCGATGAGACTGTTTGATATTTTGAAAATGGGTCCTGGGACGAGGGTTCTCCACGTCTGATAGGACTTTTTCTTTTAAAAGGATTTTTCTTCCCCTTTTTTTGAGACCCCGAAGTTTGTCGGGAATTCAGTTTTTTGAAGCAGTGAAAGATTTTATTTTGACAAAACTTCACTTGAGTCTGTTGAGGCGACATTCTGGGAGTTGGGTTCTCCAAGTATCCTGCATAAGTTTGAGCCTGAAAGATTTTTCTTCACCAAGAAAACGTTAGTAATCTTTGGGAAGACCACGACTGTCCATTTTGACAAAACCGTATGATTTAAGTTTTAATCATGAAATGTGCATTTTGATGCTGGGGGTTATCCAAAGCATTCTTGCAACATGCAAATGTGATCACAAATCCCTTGCACGGAAAATCTGGATCAACAGTTTGAAAATTCCAAAAAGAGTTTGTTCAAAACATCAATTGGAATATTTCTCGACAATGAGGTCTTCTCACCTGTTTTGCGATCGTGTTTTTTTATAGGGGATACACTCGATTCCCTATTAACCCGTGCCTAGGTTTTAGGCTCATTCGCAGCGCATACATTTTGATCGGTCGGGAGGTCTTCCACGGGACCGTAATGTTGGGCTTGGATATTGGTCTTCAAGGGGGACTCACTTTTGAGTCAAGGTCATTGAATGAAAGTTTTCACCATCTGCTCCGGGTTTACAAGTCAAGAACCCTGCAAAATGAGAAAGAAATAGTCTTGCTCGTACTTCTTCGAGCTGAGCTGTATGTTAACCCAAGTGTCTTAGTCAGAGAAGACTGTTTCAGGGTTATGATGTTGGTAGGATTGGGGACCGAAAAAGGCTTGTTTTTGGCCCAGAATTCATGACGAGTTTGACATTGGTGATCATTGCTGATTTACCTCATGTCTTTTCCTTTCTGCATCTTTAGTTTTTGAGGTGTACAACCGATTTTGAGGTGTGCACCAGCTCTTTAGAGAGCGTCCCTTGTTGCATTCAGAGACCGACTCTCTCCATGTCTTTGTTCTGTGCTTGGCAGCATTTGGGGAGCAACTTTTTTTATTTGACTCCTTTAAGAATTTTTTTTTTTTTTTCATCCAAGTTTCACTGGGGATCAAGCAAACAGCTTTTATGAGCATCGGCCTTGCTTTTACCAGGCACTTTGCTTTTTCTCGATGCCGTGGATTTTTCTCATTCATTTTTGAAATCCCACTTTTTCTCATCTTCATAGGATCGCGTTAGACCTATGATCAAAGGTCTAACAAGGTTAAACATTAACTTAGGAATTCTTTTGCAAACCCTAAGTCTTGAACTTCTTCGTTTCTGAAGTGATGCTGCATCCGTCTTGGAATGTGCAATGATCACCAACGGGTTTATGAAATGATTCTGCAGGCTCAACTTGGCTATGCAAAGGATTCGGTGTGTGGGATAGAGAAATGAATGCTTCTCATCATCCTATGGCACTTGGATTACCATATAAACAACACACAAAGATTAATGTTAGTCCGAGCAAGAAAATTTCTAACCATTTTCTCCTGATGCTGCTGGACTCACCTCCATTTTGCCCCGATGTGGGGTGGTTCTTGACAGGGTTAAGAATGAAAACCGCCGTTCAAAGGGGTTATCAACGGTCACCTGTAGTGTTTGGGGGATATGAAACGAATGCCTCCGTCGTCCCAACCCATGTAATCGCTGCGAATGGTCCCTACTTCCGTAGGTCCAGATTCTGCTGTCTTATCCGCTCCATTTCTCTCTTAAGTGTGTATAGGACGTGTTTGGACTAGGCTTTGCCTCTCGTCTTTTGAGAAAACGTCCTTTTGAAAGTTTTGAACAACTTTTGATTGGAAAAATCTCTTTCGTTTTCTCCAAAAAATTTACCCGTCAATGGGATTTTATGATGCCCAATGCATGTTCAGATAACCTCATGTTTCAAAACATGAATGCCAATGAAGTTAGAATCCTATGTCTTTTCTAGACATCAGATTCTAAAAGCTTTTCTTTTCTTCTCTATTTTTTATTCAACATTTTCAATGGATTGGGGAAAGGGATACTTACCTGTCCCCCGCGGCTGGAGATCCCTGAAAATGCGGAAGAAACATGTTATTGTTCGTTCATGAATTTTTCAAAAAATTAGAACGATACATCTTACCCTCGGTCGTGTGCCCCTGCGAGTGCACACAGGTTGTCAAAATTTGTCCTCCTTGATGGTGAGTCCCTATCAAGGATAAATAGCAAGTGTTAACTCATATTCCCAAATTGAAGACAAATTGGGACAATACAACTTTACTCTTGGTTCTCATCCCGTTCTGATGTCGCGTATTGATATGAACCACGTCTATCAAATCCGCTTATCCATGCTTGGAATATTTGCAATATCAATGGTTCAGCTGCCCCCGGTTGGGCAACGTCTGTTTTGTTATTTGAACAGATGGCTCCTTGAGTGATTTATCCACGTTTAACACCTGAGAAGGGAAAGAAATGAGACATTACTTTGGTATTCGGTTGAAGATCGTTTAGGAACGATACATCGTTTTACCAAATGGGAGGCTTCGTGACCAAACGTATTTCGTGCTGAATGGGGGTAGATCCCATTATGCTCCGCGGGTGATAGTCATCGTTCATGGAATTTGCTCCACGGATTAAGTGATTAATCCATGGCCCTTGGCTCGAAGACGTTCAAAGGGTAATGTTGACACTCAGAGCGGTTAGTTTTCAGCGTTAATTACAATGTTCCCGCGGGAACTTTACAACGAAATCCGTAACACATTCATTCGATGTATTCACCTCTCACTCTCCTGAGCCTTCTAATGATTTAGCACACGAGCTTCGAACCAGATGTCCGGTCGCCGGTACCGGTCACGACTGCGAAGATGCACTTGTTCCAAAATGCTTGACCCATAGGCTGAGTTGCTCATTCAGGAGATCGTCCGACCGCTCGAGTCGTCCAAGTTGAGCATCCTTAATTGCTGGTGACGGACTTCTCCCATTTTCGGCATGAACAACCTGGTTTCTCGGTTTATGCGTGATCCACACGCCGAGTTGCTCACTGAGGGACTCGCTTGAAATTTCAAGCCATTGACGCCCAAGTCGGGCATCCTCAACCGTTGGCGATGGGTTCCTCACACTACTTTCGACATGAACAACCTCACTTCTCGAGTTGGTATTTTCATCGTTGTCCAGTAGGTTTGTACCCGATGCTGGATTCGCCGTAGGAATAACACTAACGATCGGTTGGTGCTCAAATTGGGGAGTCCATACCTGCTGAAATTGTTGTACATACTCTTGGGGAGTACCAGGGTAACTCAGGGGGGAATTCAGCCGATCGAACCAAGAATAGATGTTTTCAAGGAGATCGTCTGAACCATCGAGCGACTGACACTCAGGTTGAGTATTGTCGACTACTGGAGAAGGAATCTTTTTGCCATTTTCGTCATGGACCACCTGATTCTTCGAGCCGGAATCTCCGTAATCGTCTCGTAAGATTGTATGTGCATCTCCTGCCAGTGTTAGATCCGCTGTAGGACTAGTATTAACGGCCAGTCGGTGCTCAGACTGGGGAGTCCCGATTTGCTGAAATTGCGGTACATACTCCTGAGGAGTACTGGGATAACCCATGGGAGTACTCTGATTGATGCCTGAACAATCGACCGTGTAATTGTCAGTCCCATCGGTGTTAAGAGGTGATTGGATGCTTCCTGCTTCATGAGGATTGCGATCACAGCCATGCTCATCGTTTAAACTTGAACTGCCTCTCTCTTGGTCTAGCGCCACTCGTCCATCTCTCAGTAGTCTTTTGTAGCACCAAAGGTGGTTCCTGACTTTATTTCTATCCAATTCCGGCATGTTCATGATCTTGAGTATGCGCGATGGGCGAGCCAAACTGATCCCTAACTGTTGAACTGCATCAACAAATTTGCTATGAAGCTCCGAGGTCCAATAAAACCTTGTTTTCTTGCTAGCCGAAGTAGGGTTGGCAACTCGGCGGCTACTCTTCGTGGAATCTGGTCGTGTTGAACCGCCTCTATCTTGGTCTAGCGACGCTCGTCCATCTCTCAGTAGTTTCTTGTAGCGCCAAAGGTGATTCTTGACCATATTTTTAGTCAGTCCCGGCACGTTCATGATTTCGAGTATGCGCAATGGGCAAGCAAAACTGATCCCCAACTGTTGAACTGCATCAACAAATTTGCTATGAAACTCCGGGGTCCAACGAAATCTTATTTTCTTGCTAGCCGAAGTGGTGTCAGCAACTTGGCGGTTACTCTTCTCGGAATCTGGTCGTGTTGGAGGTTGCTCTGGAGGGGATTTAGTGGTCTCAGATCGGCTGGTCATGATGGTGAGTTCATCATCGAGCGGACCCGACTTGTCATGACGCATGTTCCCTTCCACAATGGGCGTCGACTTTGACCTTATAGCACTAGTTTCCTCTTGTAGATCCTCGGCGGTACCCGCCTGTTCCGAAAGATGTTGCGAAGGGCATTGCAACAAATGAGCATTATAAACCCCCAGATCTGGCTCTTCAGTGAATACTCCGTCCGTGGGAACAGGGTTACCGCACTCCAGGCAAATAGCGATGCTTAGAGCTTTTTTGTACTGAGTGTTTTTTATTCGAAGCTTTTCATTTTCCTCCCTTACAACCGCTAACTCGTGCCGATCGCGTTGCTGCTTCAGCCGGGTTCGTTTGTTTTCAAACCAGCACTTGACCTTCCGAGGCTCCCACCCTATCTCCTGGCCCATTTTGATTTTCTGTTCCATGTCCGGATAGGGGTATTCCCTGAAAAACAATTCGAGTTTATGGACTTGACCTGAAGTGTTGCGTTTGAGATATTCCCCTTTCTGACGCTGATAACCGTCGCGGGTACTGTTCTCGTTAACCAAGCCGCGGGTTTCATCATTAGAAGGATCGGTCTCCATGGCCCTCGTGTCAGGTTCGGTCTTGAGATCTTCAAACTCTTCCAGCAGCTCAAGCTCGGAGACCTCCAAGTCTGGCGCTTCCAGTAAATGACAGAATCCCTTGAACATTTTGACCGGGATATCACTGTTTGATTTTCCGTTAACTCAGCTTTCTTTGTTCCTCCTTGGATCTTCACTTTCTCTGCAAATTCTGAGAGGTTAAAGGAGCCGGATCACCGTTCTTCGATCAAAGGTGATGGCTACCCGACGAGCGCTCTTCTCAATGTTTCGAGATTACCACTTCGTCCTTTTGTGATGGCTACTTGACGAGCGTTTTTCTCAAGGCTTCGTAATTCCCACTTTGTCCTTTTTTGCTCTTTTCTACGTGAACGGAGCCTGAAGATCTCTTGCGTTGATTTCGCTTTGTCGAGCACTACGCTTGTCCCCCTGGCCCAGTCTCTAGAGTAACAAGCCTGCCCACCTTTCGGCGCCATTATGTTTCGTAAAACCCGAGATCACAGGACGGTGGTGGATTCGTGACTCATCGGGGATGCATTAACGAAACCCGCTTGGCTCTACTGCACATAAAATATTATTACCACTTCTCCCTGTACTCGAGCATTTATAAGGTGATAGATTGATGTCAAGAAGATTAACACTTTAGCCTTATCAGACTCAGCCTCTCAAACACTCTTCACATTCTCACTCTCTCTTCTCCGTCATTCCATCGCATATGGATTCCTCCTCTATGCCTGTTGCCTTACCTGAAGCTTCGACCCAATGGGAGAGATTTTACCACCTCTTGGGTAGGGGTTATGGCTACATAAACAATCATCCTGAAGCTGAGGTTGAAGTTCGTACTCTGATTCCGGCCCTGGATACTGCGTGTATTGAAGGTACGAAACTGCAAAGGGAGTTTGTGATCTTCCCAACTCTCTTTAACAATTTCATGCAGGCTTACGAAGTTGCTAGCCGGGAGGTCACTTTGGCTGGTATCGTGCGAGCCCGTTATCAGGACCGAACTGAGTCCCTGATGTTGGCCATGCTGACGGCCGATAACCATAAAAGGGCTGTTGAATACGCCCACGCCCAGGTTTCGATGCTGGTCCGTGAGAGGGACAACTTGGTGGAGCGTCTGGCTCTTTTTGACACCGCCTTTGAGCAAGACCAGCACAACTTCGTGCTGAGGTTCCAGTGTGCCTGGTTGGAGGAAAGGCTTGAAGACCTGAGCATGGATATAGCTCGCGGGAGGGTGCTGGCTCATGACTTAGAGCTTGAGTTCGAGTACTATGACACCAAGGTGAACGAACTTAAGGAGAAATGTCGTCTCCTTTTCTTCAAGCTTGTAGACCTCGATTCCCGGAGTGTGGGTTGTAAGCAAGGCATGGATAGCATGGAGAGTCAGTTAAGCTTTTTTGTGATGCTTGTCAGAACTCATTTTGGGTTTACTGCTCCCCCTCAGTGATCCACTTGTAAACTTTCCTGCTGAATGAAATAAATGCGAGTTTGTTTATATATGCTCTTTCATTCTGCATTGTTGACTAGCCAAGAAAGGTTTTTGCTTTCGGATCTACGCGACTCCTTTTTCGCCTGTGTCAACAGATTGACTACGCATCATTCTCACAGCCCGACGCTTTATATTTGATTGACCTGAATGCCTCGTGAGAAATAGATTTGTAGTTGCTCGAAACTTAAAGATTGCCCCTGATTTTGCGGTCATTGCGTTTGGGGCCGCTAGTAATCTTTCACTTTCGAGCTCGATCACATTCTGCTAGTAACTCATGCTATCAATTCTGCCTTCACGCGTCGGGGCTGATTTTACCTTGAACTTAATAACAAGGAATTACCGTATACACACGAGATGACGTTTGCGAAAAACATTATGCAGAATCAACTCTAGCTATTGAAGAAACAAACGCATGCACCGATGAGAACTTTACAATAGGAGATACATCCTTCTCGCGTACATCCCCTTCTTTCTTGGGGCATGTCCAATGACTAACCAGTCTGGCCTCAGCTTAGGTGTGCCATTACCAAGTGAAGATCATGGTTGCCAACCTTTAATAGCTTCCAACTGATCGAACCAGGTATCAAGTCCTTCATCGAAGAAATCACCCGACCCCTCGAACGATTGATGTGTAGGTTGAGCTGCATCGCCCGACGGGTTCTTCGAACTGGAACCTCCATCTTTGTCTGGGATTATAAGAGGAGATTTGATCGATTGACTACCACAAGCATCTCCCACTTGGGGATTAGGGAAATAAGAGTGCTCCAAGCTTTCTCCCATTAGATCATCTGAAGCCATATGCTCTGATTGGGCAAACCCTTGAGCACTGGGCGTGGTGGGCTGATCTGCGACAGGATGAACATTGACTAGCTGCTGCTCGGACGGAGGAGTGCTTACTCGTTGCACTTGTGATGCGTGTTCTTGAGGAATATTGAAATGACTCGCGAGGATATCCTGATCAAATCCCCAATAGTCGTCCAGATTCGACCGGGCCTCATTTGTCATAAGGGTGCTGGGTTCGCAGCCGAGTCTATTGCTCGGATTCAGTTCTGCATAACGCTGTCCTAACGCCCTTCTGTAGCAACCAAGGTGATTCGCGACTAATTGCTTGGTAAGTCCCGGTACGTTCATGACCCTAAGTATGCTTGTCGGACCTATGAAGTCGAGTCCTATCTGTCGAACTGCGTCCAAGAACTTGAGATGAAGCTCCGGGGGCCAAGTGAATTTCTTCTTCTCGTCGTCCAGAGTGGCGTAGATAGCCTGCCGACTAACCTCTAACTCCTCTTGAACCGTATCTGATCTTACCGGAAGCTGTTGTGGAGGAGATTCATGGGCTTCGATGAGGTGACTCCGATCATAACGACACGTATCTTCTTCCTCCGAAGACACTGGTATAATTTCTGTAGGATCGATCTGCTCATGCGCGCCATTAGCAGGATCTGATTGTACCGGAGATGGCTCAAGGGAGCAGGGGGATAAATGAGCACCTTCCATCTTCGTAGAAGGCTTACTGGGGAACAATTTACTGAGGGTGGTAGGGCCACCGCAGTCAGGGCAGGTAATAGTACTGAGAATTTTCTCATACCACATGTTTTCCATTTGAAGGTTTTGGTTCTGCTCTTTTAGGGCCGTGATCTCCTTACGCCTGTGTTGGACACCTAGTCTGAAACGTCTATTCTGAAACCAAAAATGGATTCTCATAGGATTCATTCCCAGCTTCTGGCCCAATTCAATCTTTTGTTCCTCGTTTGGGCAAGGGCATTCATCGAAGAAAGCTTCAAGCTCCTGGATTTCTTTCCGAGCGTAGCGCTGGCGACTTTTTCTTTTCCGGGGTTGAGCGTCGTGGCCACTGCCGTCGTCACCACTGCGATCTTGATGTTCGTCACCGGCGATGTTGAGTTCCATGGCTTCGATGTCGAATCTGATTCTAGAGAATTTGAGGTCTTTCAACGAACTCGTCACTCGGGGTTCTCTGTTCTCTTTTGTATACTCGCTCTTTCGATTTGTTGCCTCCTTTTCCTCGAAAGCTAGGTCTGTTCAGCGTTCTGTTTTTGACACGACGGAACTGTTTACCTCCTGCTCAGCTTTCCGACACGAAGGGGTAACCAAGTCCTTCCGCGGCTTCTTCGATAGTAGCGCTCGCCTTTCACTTTTCCTCGATAGTCATGCCTGTTCAGCACTGTCTTCTCTTTTTAAGTGGCAGAGCTGTTCACTCGCCGCCCAGCTTTATGCGTGATGGAACAACACAATCCTTTCGCGGCTTCTTCGATAGTTGCGCTCGCCTTTCACTTTTCCTCAATAGTCATGCCTGTTCAGCACTGTCTTCTCTTTTTAAGTGGCAGAGCTGTTCACTCGCCGCCCAGCTTCATGCGTGATGGAACAACACAATCCTTTCGCGGCTTCTTCGATAGTTGCGCTCGCCTTTCACTTTTCCTCAATAGTCATGCCTGTTCAGCACTGTCTTCTCTTTTTAAGTGGCAGAGCTGTTCACTCGCCGCCCAGCTTCATGCGTGATGGAACAACACAATCCTTCCACGGCTTCTTCGATAGTTGCGCTCGCCTCCCTCCCAGCTTTAATAATGGCGAGACCGAATTTGTCAGGCCTGAAATTGCGGATCAGGACATGTCTGATGATTCACGGGAGGAGCAGCCCTCGCTTTACATTAATTAACCCGGCTCCACAAGCATTATTGCTGCAACTTTTCTCCACTCTCGAGACGCTATAAAATGCGGAGTTGGTGTTTGGGAGATTAACGCTCTCATATAATTTGCTTCCATCCTCTAATCGCTCCACTACACACATCTCCGTCGAAAATGGCTTCTTCCCAAGTTCACACTTTCTCAGCCGAAGCTTTGACTCGATGGAAAGAGTTCTATAACCTCTTGGGTCGAGGCTACGCTCACATAGCCGATCATCCCGAAACCGAGGATGAGATCAGAGTCATGTTCGGGGACCTGGACATCACCTCCCTCGAGGGTACCGCGTTGGGGAGGGAATACAATATTTTTCCAACGCTCTTTACGAACTCCTTGGAGGTCTACCGCGCTGCTCATCGGGGAGTTACCGTGGCTCGTGTCTTGCGAGCCCGTTATGAGGATCAGTCCGACCGCCTAGCGTTGGCTGACTACCTGGCCGATAGTCACAAAAAGGCTGTTGAGTTCGCCAAAGAGCGGGTTTCGACATTGCTACGCGAGAGGAGGAATCTGGTGGAGGACTTAGCTCTATCTCTGGCTACCTATGAGCGCGATCGACGTAATGCCCTGCTAAGGAATCGGAGCGAGTGGCTGGAAGAAAGGCTCAACGGCATAAACGAGGATATAACTCGTGAGAATGGACTTGTTCGGGACTTGGAAGCAGTCGCTGAAGATCACGAGACTCAGGTTGTTGCAGTCAATGATGAACGCAAACGCCTCCACCTCAGGCTTGCGGACCATGATACGCGGAGTGGTGTGTATAAACAAAGCATCCATAACTTGGAGGGCCAGCTGGGCTCCTTTGTGTCGTTGATTAGGGCTCACTTTTGCTTTACTTTTCCACCCCAATGAATTGTATGATCTGGTTTGGGCAAGAATGAATGAAAGCCCCTGTGTTTGTTTTAGCTTTTATATGATCCATTTCTTCGAGCATCCGGACATCTTAGACTTGGATGAGCCGATCCATAATAAGTCGAGTAGATGTGTTCTGATTTTCTAACTCACTCATGGTCAGATGAAAGAATAGCCTCAGACTTATCCAAGAAAAGATTTCTTTATGCTACTTGTTTTTCACCTGCAAATGAAAAGACCGAGTCAAAAGGAATAATCTGAAAAAGAAAGCATAGACCCCTTTCAATCTTATGCTTGCTCGTAATTAATAATGACAAGAACTTTTACAAGGGTTTTAATCTTGTGCGAAAAGTTTTTATCAATATTCCTCGAAAGAAAGCATACTATTGAAAGGAATGTAATTCACGATAATTGCTTTTGACCAATATTCAGAAGAGCGAATTAGTCAAAAATGCAAGGCATAACGACGTGTTTTTAAATTTAATTGAAGATACGGCATCCAAATCAAGGCTGTTTTGTTAAGAACGAGAGCAATTTGGACATCTATCTCGTCATTAAATTCGAAATAACGTCAATACTCTTGATCAATTATCGTGGATTACTTAGTGACGTATGACATGCATGGACCAATTCAAGTGTATAATTCCTTCTAGCGAAATTGGGGTTGGATTACCCTGTACGACCAAAAAGGTCGTGTAAGATTTTCAACTTTAGTTTCCTCTAAAGGAATTATAAACTTGACTTGGGAGTATTCGGATGATTAGAGAAAATGCCACTATCACATTCCCATGACCCGTCAAAAGAAATACAACCGAGTTCCATCTGAATGTATACACCAATAGATCCCTAATACAATCACTCTAAGGGGTGAGATAGAGAAAGCCTCGATAAAAATAAACCCTATACAAGAGGACTAGTAATGGAAAATGAAACCAAGGAATGTGATCCTAACGTTTAAGGATGCCCCAAGTTCGATCTGTGACTTCCGGATCACTTGCCCCAACTCGTCATCTTCATTGGATGATATCTCAATAATGTCCATAGTAGGCTCCTTTGTTGCTCACTCGGTGTTCGCCATGGGATATCATCCTCCTCGTCTTCTATCAAGGACGTTTGGGAAAAACACATGCATCTATCCTTGAAATGGCATTTAATCTAATCACCAGAATGCAATGAATGAAATGCCTATATTTATATGAACTGTAATAGTTTTGAGGGATAGAGAGTCTTACCAACCCAACTCGTCGACTTATGTGCGATTTTAGGTGTACCAACCGCCCAAAGACATGCGCATGAGACAAGTGATGGTGAACTTCTAAAAATCAGAGGGTTTGGCACCTAAGGTTAAGGTTCCCACCTCGAGTTCTAGAAAGAGCCGATTCCATTGCACAACTATCGTTGCATTGGGACTCAATCCATAGTTCGAAGCGAGCAGAATTGAGAAGTGGATTACCCCGTGTTTTTCCTCACGGAGATTCCATTTTCAATTCCTTCTATTGTGTTCCTAAAGGCGGCGCCTGGGGTTTTAGGCGCGGTTGTGTGTGTCCATGTGTCGTGATCATCACAATGCAAGTCATGCACAACAATTTATCAATCAGCACTTCAAATCATCCACACAACATACATTCCTACGCCACACCTGCGTAAAATAAAGTTAATCACAGACTACACCCCTTATTACTCCAATCTGCAAAAACATATAACACCTATCGTGAGCGGACTTACCTCACCTTCAAGAGCGCCTGTAGGGTTAGAAAAATCACTCAATTTTTATTACGGCCTAAGTCCACTTGAGGTCTAGAACCATAGTTTCTAGAACAAGTCCCCAGCGGAGTCGCCAGCTGTCGCGACCCATCCGGAAGCGGACGCGGCTAATGGATTACCGATCACGGGTCTTGGATCGGTGCGAGCCCTCCCAGGCCCATACCAAATCGCGGCGGGAGTATTTTCAGGAGGATTCAACGATAAGAGTCGATCGCTTTCGACCTTAGTGTGGTCGTGGTGGCATGTGCAACTTGTGCATGCATTTGGAGTCGCCACCGGTCTTTCTTGGAGGGTAGACCGGAAACCTTACCGATCGATTGGGAGAGATCGATCAGTTCTACGGAACCAGAGATTTTGGGTTCGGGGACTTGGTTACGCTGGTGTCGTTACCAACGCCCTTTCGGTACCTAATGCGAGTGATTTTCCTAACTAGGATTTCATGCAGGCACAATTTTGGGTGAGGTAAGTCTGACTTTGCACATTAACCAGTTTAACATGCTCACGTAATCATAATAAATAAATAGATGTCAATCACATAAATATCTATCCTACGTGGTGATCATGGAATTATGATTTAATGGGTCTCGAGCCAATGAGACCACATATAATCATTTTAATATTTTAATAACGGAGAGCCGCTCTTCGCTTCTTCTTGGTTTCTTGAACTCTTCAAGAATTGGGCCCCAAAGAGCTCGCCGACTTAAAAGGCTCCTCCACGTAATCCTCGTAGCATTTACATCAACAATTGACTATGCTAAAAATAAAGATTACATGAAAAATAAAAGGAGTACGCAGCCTCCATTTAATAATTACAACCCCAAATATATAAATAATCATCATACATTCATATATACATCAATCACATTGATTAGGGATTTTTCCATGATCACCACCCTTTCACGTAAGTAATAAATTCACAATTTAAAACTTAGGAAGGCACAATAAAAATTCTACGTTGAATCATATTCAGAATTTTTACGTAAAATAAGATAGCCATAAATTTTCGATTCAAAATTGATTTAGTCTCAATTTTTGCTACGTTGATTAATTTATCATATAAAATAATCAATCTCCATTAGCCATATAAGACGAACAATTCGTTAATACATATTGGCCATAGTATTGCAAAAATTGCAAAAAATAAATTAAATGCACAAAAACACCTAAGGATTGGCTCTGATACCACTGTTGGGATCCACGTAACACGTAGCGGAAATAAATAACAACCCACACATGTATCTCCAGAGGCGTACTTCGTGCATTTCAATCGAAAAAAATCACAAAGTCTCAAAGGGAGTAAATAGATTACCTCTCGTAGCGTGCTTGAACGGAGGTGTCGGTTCGATGTTCTTCGATCTCAGCCTCCACAAGTGTTAGGCATCTAGTTCGGACGCACCACCAATTGACGAACGGGGAGACGACTAATAACTCCACAACAATTGTGCTAGCAATATGCGGAATCAATATTCCGAACTTAGTATATTTTGCTCGCTCAAGATTATGAGAATATAGAGAGTGTTTGTGTTCTTCTCTCTAAGCTCTCAAAAATTTGCACACTCTACAAAATGTCTCTCCCCTTCAACCTCAAAACTCTTGCCATCCTTTTATAGCCAAAAATACCTTCCAATAAATTGTATTTAAAAATAGCACTAACAATTATAAATTCTATCTAAAAATAGCACTCACAAATAAATGACATTTAAAAATAGCACTAAAAATAGCACTCACAATTTATAATACAAAAATGCTATTTAAAAATAGCACTAACAATAGCACTCACAATTTATAATACAAAAATTCTATTTAAAAATAGCACTAACAATTATAAATTCTATCTAATAATAGAACTCACAAATAAATGACATCTAAAAATAGCACTAACAATAGCACTCACAATTTATAATACAAAAATGCTATTTAAAAATAGCACTAACAATAGCACTCACAATTTATAATACAAAAATTCTATTTAAAAATAGCACTAACAATTATAAATTCTATCTAATAATAGCACTCACAATTTATGATAAATAAATGCCATTTAAAAATAGCACTAACAATAGCACTCACAATTTATGATAAATAAATGTCATTTAAAAATAGCACTAACAATAGCACTCACAATTTATAATACAAAAAATGCTATTTAAAAATAGCACTCACAATACAAAAATGCTAAAAAAAGGCACTAACAAAGGTGTTAAAAATAATAACCATTATTATTATTACAAGAGTTAAAGAGGTTACCAAACAATACAAATATGCATAACGTATAAATACGTATGATGTATAAATACGTAGAGCATACGTATACATCCGTGAAACCGGGGACTAATTGAAAGAAAAATGTGCAATTAAGCCCTTTTGGTAAAAATTGATTAAATTGGAGGGCAAATTGACCTAATTGCACTTTAAGACTTTAGAATCCAATGTCATAGCTTATAAAAAGTGAGAATTGAAAACTAAAAGACTCGAAAATGATTTTTTTTTTTTAGGCTCGGTTCGGGTTTATGTTTGTGAAGGAACATAGTGACCCGAGCCGAATTTTTGAGATTTAAAGTGACACACTTGAAGAGGAAATTAAAACAAAATTATCGAATATTTTTGGGTATTTTTCTGACCACGAATGGTATTTTTCTGATTTTTTGGGTATTTTTATAATTAAATAAACTCGAAAAATATTAAAAATACCCAAAAATATTTTTTGTTCAAAATTGGTTCCTAAGGTTAAACCAAGGCTTCCAAAGTTGATTTTGTGATTTTATGACCTTTTTTGATATTTTTAATTAATTTTAAAGAATAAAAATCACAATAATAAATGGTAAAAAAAATCAGGTGTCAACAACCATCACCTTATGTTTTTGAACGTTCTGGATCGATTGGCTTGGGTGATTTGGTCTAATTTGGCCGTTTGAGCTCTCAATTTCACAAATTCCTGAATTGCGATTAAAGACAAATTTGGGGTTTTTGCATAAATTGACATGAGCTTTTGGGTAAAACCACATTTTTAGATAATATTCATGCCCCTAAGTTCAATTTTAAGATTTAATTTCAAAAAATCCCCACCGATTTTGATTAATTTTGAAAATTACAAGTCGGAACAGGTTCTGACCAGCCAGACCGCCCGATCAGACTGGTCGAACCGGTCAGGAACAGTATCATCTTCTTCCTCAGGACTCCCGCGCGAATGAACAGTTCGCGGGCGAATTTTGATCGAGCAATTGACTGGACCATCAGCTATAATCGGATGAGCTTAGGTGGACGTTTTATTCCTCTGGTAAAAGCCTTTTGATCGGGACCAGCCGTGCCATCTGACGTCGCCGGAGTGGAGAGAAATTGACTGGTCAATCCGTCGGGCCTGCAAAAGTCAACAAAACTCAAACTCAGACCAAATGCACTTTGAATTCACATCAAATAATGCTTGACGAAGGACCAAACGGGACTGGACGGAAACCCAATTGTTCCGTCACCGTCCGACGTGCCAAAGTGCACGTGTGAGCACGTGAGGTGGCTCGGCCGAAGCCCCGCGATCCCTCGAAAAGTTAGAATTCAAGTATAAGAGCCAATTGATCATTCTAGAAGAAGTGAGGATGAAAGGAGAAGCTCATTCTTCTTTTGAGATCGAATAGAAGAGAGAGAGAGAGAGAAAAAAAAAAGCGAGAGAGAGCTCGCCTTCCAACCTCCATTGTCAAAGGCTCGAGCTCGGACTGTGAGGCACTGCTTGGGCCAATTTAGTCCAAACCGAAGCTGTAGGTGTCATCAGAAGTTTACCGGAGCACGCAGGAAGTGATCGTCGCCGGCCGCGCCGTCTGAAACCGCGAAAACAGGTGAGTCAAGTTTCGAGCTCCTCACTATGCATCAATGGCGACTCACTTGTCTTACGTTCATTCTTGCATTTAGTGTGTGCATTTTGTTCCCCAAACATCGTTGACCACGATCGCACTCTTATTTTGCATCGATTCACCCCAAATCTCTCGAGTCGAACCTCTAACCTTGCTCGGTCTAGCCGATCACTGGGGATGCATTTATAGCCAATTCTAGCTCAATCGGCGCTCGAGGTAAGTCTCTTGAACACCTTATCATACTTCTATGTAGTTGAATTGGCCTGATTTTGTGTAAATCGTATGATCGAATTTCCATGGCCGTACTCGACATTTTGCATGCTGCTTGCGATTCTACACATGAAATGCTTTGATTCGTAGGTATGTTAAACTGGAGAGTGAGACCAGCTGAACGACACTAGTTTCATGTCAATCGGTCTAGGTTTAGTCATCGATCGGCGCCGGAGAAGTCTCGGCCATCCATTCCGTCAGGGTCGGGAGGCTGAAGACGAAGCTGACGTGGCTGGTCAAAGAATCAGCGGTCTTGGGTGGTAGTCTATCATTGGTCCATGTAGTTGCCCAGTCAAAATGGCTATTAGGGTCTGATTTTTGAGCGGGTAGATCTGACAGCTTAGATAAATCGAGTCAAATAATTAGCAGCCGTTCGATTAATAATTAGAATATTAGAAATTAGTTTTATAATCAGAAAAAAAAAACATTTGAAACGGCGCCGTTTGGTTAAATGAGTAGGCGACATCGTTTAAGTTAGTGTAAACGGACGGTGTAGATCGAGTCTAATCTTTTAATCCCGGCCGTAAATTTTGGTAATTAGATCAGACGGTCTTGATTGAGTCTTCGTTGAATCTGAACCATAGCTATTGGTAAACAGATCTGCGAGCGGTGGCTTAGCCACGCAGGCGAGTCTGGATCGTAGGATTAGATATTGAATTTTCGAATAATCAGAAAAGGATTAAAAAAATCAGAAAAATAATAAAAAAATCTAAAAAACAATGCGGCGTCGTTTTAGGCTAGGGTTATCAAAGCAGGTCCGGATGCGGGTCTGGGTCGGGTTGACCAGTTTGTTGACCGGGTTGACCCGGTCTGAATTATTAATAAAAAATAATAATAAATTTCTAAAAATCAATAAAAAATAGAAAATTAGTAAAAAAAATTAAAAAAATTAAGAAAAATTCAAAAAAATTAAAAAAAAAATGAAAAAATCACAGCAATTGGAAAAGCCACATTCAACTAGTTTAACCCAATTTTGTGATTTTTGGGTCCACCAACCTTCCAAAATGACCATTTTGCCCCTTCTGGCATTTGGTCACCAAAAATTCCCAAAATTTTCCAAACTTTAGTAAATCACTTCTCTAGGCCTATAGGGCCTCATTAGCCCTCACATGGGGATTGTTGTGCTGATTTGATGCGATTTATCCTCACTTGTGAAATTGATTCCTTGATTGAGCTTTTTAAATTCTTGGTTGTGATTGATTGGATAGAACTCTACGATATGCATGAAACCCCTTTGGTTATTAGAGCTTACCTTACCCCCATGAGCATCTACATGTAATCACAGTTAGGAATCACACAACTTAGGCTTTGGATCCCCAGACCCATTTCTCTGGTAACGTAGAATCGATTGGGACTCCCGACCTCTCAATAGGGTTTCCGACCATACCTTCCTCAAATGGTCGGTGACGACTCCAAATTGTGGCACGTACACTTTTGCGCTTGTCACACGACCACACTAAGGTCGACATCAATTTTTAAATCCTAAAGGGTATGCAAACCTTCTCCGCTGGAACGCACCCTCGACAAAGAAACGACTTCATTGACGTACCGACGCCAAGACCCCCCGCCTTAGGAGTAGGAATGGGGTGGAGCAATTTCACCATGTCGAGGTGTTTGTTAAAAAAAAAAAAGCGCACGACAATTGCCACCTTCATTATCTTGGCCATTATTCCCATTATTTCCATTGTTTCCATTGGCCAAGTTGGCAGCAACAATGGCAGCCTCTACAGCTTGGGTGACAGCAACATTTCTATCCTTAGTCTGTCTGTCCATCAAGTCTCCAATGTGTTCTTGTGACATTCTGAAATTCAACCATTCTTCGAAGGTTACGATGGTGTTAAATTGGACGTCGCCTCATCAAGGACCTATAGGATTGAGATTCGCCCCGTATCGATTAGAAACGTAAAATTTGGACTAACGATTGGAAGTTGCCCTTTTACCCCTAAGTTAGTGTCCTTTCCATTAGAATAAAGCAAGGGCAAAATGGACTTTTGCCACCCCTAGCTTCAACCAAAAATTAGAGGGTAATGAGGTCATTTGACCATTGAAATTATTGAAGGATGGATGGACTTGATGGATTTGCCATTTACCCCATGAACCACCCCCCATCAAGTTGTCATTCTAGGACACTATTCATGTACTTTCCCCTCCAACCACTCCCTTCAATCACTTTCCCCCTTGCTCTTGGAAATGGATGAAGCTCTCTCTCCCCCTACACCATTTGGCCAACACTCTCCCTCTCATTCACGCTCCCTCTCCCGTTCACTCTCCCTCTCGTTCTCTCGCCGCTCTCTCTTCATATCTCTCTCTCGGTTTCAAGAGGAAACCAACCGGTCGCCACACTCCACCGCCCCTTGCCGCCACCATCACGACCTCCTATCCTCCTTGGTCCGTGAGAGAGCCGCCGACCAAGCCCGGAGCCGCACGATCACCCTTGATCCGAATCAAACCGTGGGGAACCGAGGGTTGTTCTTGGAGAGTTCTTGGTTGTTCTTGAGGTAAGCGACCGTCGAGGTTTTGATGATCATGTCAAGGGATTAGAGGTTTGCCCTAGGAGTGTCGTTGATGCTTATCCTTGACTAATTTGTGGTTGAACTTCAAGGATCCAAGCTTGCTCCTTGCCAGACCCGTTTGCCCGAGCCTCCCGTCGCCATTACCGTCGGCTTTTCCTTGGACTTTTGGACTAGGTAAGCTTGTCCTAACCTTTAGTTAGTACCTTGAGTATGGAAGGACCAAGTGAGGGCTAGGTTAGATGGATTTTTATGGGCCGGTTGAGGTAGGACACCTAGGGACCGAAATTTTCATCCTAAGACAAGTTGTGATTGCTCGTTTGTGGCGCTTGAAAGGTTAAAACTATGTTGGAATTAGGCTAGGGGATATATTCATGTGCGGGCCGAATGCTTGCGTGTACTTATGATGTAAGCTAAGAATGATTGGAACTTGATTAAGTTGATGGACACTTATTTGTGCCTAGGAGTGTTCGGCCATGGAAGAAATATGAGGCCTCGCTGTTGACACCTAAATTTTGATCAACTTTTTTTATTTTGAAAATTCATAGAAAATCCATAAAAAGTTGAAAAAATTGAAAAATCAATTTTGGTGACCTTAGCCAAGCTAAATGAACCATTTTGACCAAAAAAATAATTTTCATTTTTTTCATTTTTTTATATATATTTTCGAAAAATACAAAAAAAAAAGAAAAAAAAGAAAAAGAAAATCAAGAAAAATAATATTTGAGGTCACAAAGATATATAAAAATAGTCGGTATTTTTATTTTTATTTTATCTATTTTCTAACCTCATAAATAGTAAAATTCAGGTTTGATTTTAGGTGTTCTCTGATCACCATAAAATTGAATTTGACAAAAATATTAGTAATGATTAAAAGGAAAAGGAGGGAAACATCATCATTTAAAAGGAAAAGGGGACTAATGATTTTGTCTTCTCTTTTTGTTATTTTATTTTATTTTTACTTTTTTTATTTTTTTTATTTTATTATTTTATTATTATTTTTTTTTTCTTTCTCTCTCTCTCTCTCCCCACTCCCTCTCTCCTTCCCGCTGCCTATTTATCTCCTCCCCCTCATCATCTCCCGACTCTTCTTCTCCCTCAACTCTCTCTCTTTCATTTTCGTTTTTTCCTCTCGCTCAGCTCGCCGCCCAGATCAAAAACCGTCCGGTTTTTAGTTCATAACTCTTTCGTTAGACATCGTATGCGAACGAGCCATATACCATTGGAAAGCTTATTCTCTTGCCGTTCTAATGACATATTGTGAGCCCAATTTGGACCAGCTGTTTGTCCCGTAGAGCTGTTTTAAGGAGCAAAGGTCAGACTGATCAGACTTGAGTCCGCGGGTGCCAAATTGGATTTTCGGGTTTGTTTTGGGTTCAATCTTGGTAAGACCACCTCTCACTCCTTGTTAAGACATATATTATTGTGTTTTATGGTTTGAAGATGGATTATATTTGGATTTAAGGGCTGATCCCTTATTATTTTGTTCGAGAAATCTGAACCGGTTCTGTCAAGGTGGTGCCGTGAACATTGTGAGTGATTCAAGGGCTTGTCTTGCTTCCAATATTCGATAAGATGTCTCTAGCACCTAAATTAGGAATCTAGCAAGCTGAGATTGTAGTCTAGTTGAGTTTTGGATGGGTTTTAATGGTTGAATTGAAGGAGTTTTCTGGGACAGATTCTGGTCATTGGGCGATTGAAAACCGTCCGGTTTTTCGGCCATAACTCTTTCGTTAGGAATCGTATGGGAACGAGCCATATACTGTTAGAAAGCTTATTCTATTGCCGTTCTAATGACATATCGTGAGTCCAATTTGGCCGAGCCATTTGTCCCGTAGAGCTGTTTGAAGGAGCAAAGGTCAGACTGATCAGACTTGAGTCCGCGAGTGCCAAATTAGATTTCCGAGCTTGTTTTGGGTTCAATCTTGGTAAGACCACCTTTCACTCCTTACATTTTACCTATTAGACCCAGAATCGGAAGGCCGAGCCTCCTGTTGGTGTCTAAATATTGGCTGTGTATTTACTTTATGTCATAGCATTTCTATATTTCGCATAAAAGACCCAGAATCGGAAGGCCGAGCCTCCTGTTGGTGTCTAAATATTTGCTGTGTATTTACTTTATGTCATAGCATTTCTATATTTCGCATAAAAGACCCAGAATCGGAAGGCTAAGCCTCCTATTGGTGTCCAAGGTGTTTTATTTATTTATTTTCTCTAAATTATATTATGCTACCCCAGAATCGGAAGGCCGAGCCTCCTGCTGGTGGTATATACCCCCCACACATTGTTGCACGAGCACCGACGGACTCCGACGTCGTAAAATTCACCGGATCCCATCTCCTTTGCTTATGTTTATGTTGTATAATGACTTAATATCTTCTTTATTTTTTGCATTGTGTTGCGTCCTATAAAAACAAAAACAAAAAAAATGCTAGATTGGATGGTTGCAGATGAGCCACGTGTCGTGATCCGATGATTTTCAAAACAAAAAATATTTTTAACATTAAAAGAAATGAATTTCAAATTTTACAAAAATAAAAATGATTCGATTGTCACCGAGACGCCACGTGGCGAGTTAGGGACCGTTCAGTTGGGACTTATTTTCAGGAAATTTAAAAAAAAAATCAAATAAAAAAAAGTGAATTATTAAGGAAAAATTCAAAAGAAAAAATTGAGAAAAATTGCAGAAAATTCAATCAACTTAGGTACCGAAAGGGCGTCAACTCTGACAGTTGACGTAACTAAGTCCCCGAACCCATTTCTCTGGTTATCGTAGAATTGAATAGAAACTCCCGACTATTCAATAGGGTGGTCCAATCATACCCTCCAAAAAATGATTGGTGGCGACTCCATGGCATGCACACTTAGCACATGTCACTAGATCACACTGAAGGTCGACTACGCATACCTCTGTTGCGATTTGGGTAATGGGCCTTGGGAGAGGTCCGCGTTCGACCAGACTGGACGACCCATTAGCCCTCGAGAGCACACAGGCAACCTCGAGAGGGTCGCAACACTCGCCTAATTAAAATGACCAATATTCCTAATATTGCCTTGGCCGTGTACTAGTATAATGGATTATTTGGCACGTGGATTATTTACGTGGATTATTTGGCACGTAGATTATTTAGCACGTGGATTATTTGGGACGTGGATTATTTGGCATGTGGATTATTTACGTGGATTATTTGGCAAGTGGATAATTTACGTGGATTATTTGGCACATGGACTATTTGATTTGGCAATTGGCTATATTAATATGTTAATGACCACATGATGAAAATAGTAATTGATACCTTGAATGGTTAAATTGCTCAATTGATTGTACTTAGTCATACTTGTTTTTAAGCATGAGCTTATTTAATGTGAAATCCTGAGGTGCCTATATGACGCGGGATTGGTTGATGTGATATCCTGAGGCGCCTATACGACGCGGGATTGATTAATGATAAATGCCTGATGCGCCTATATGACGCGGGCTTGGCTAAGGAAAAATACCTGATGCGCCTATATGACGCGGGTTAAATAATGAAAATACCTGATGCGCCTATATGACGCCGGTTAAATAATGAAAATACCTGATGCGCCTGTATGACGCGGGTTAAGTGATGAGAATACCTGATGCGCCTGTATGACGCGGGTTAAGTGCTGAGAATACCTGATGCGCCTATATGACGCGGGTTAAATAATGAGAAATGCCTGAGGCGCCTCTATGACGCGGGCCTAGCCATGGGAATTATGATGGTATCAAGCATGATTTCAATATTTATGACATGAGTGACTAAGTGCCAAAGTACAAAGTTTAGCCTAAAACTGAGAATGTTTTTAAGACCTTGCCTTTAATAAATTGTTTTGTGCCAATTGTCCGATTCTTAACCATTTGGTCAGTGCATGTGTTTAGGAGTGTTTGGAAGTACTAAGTGCCTAGCCTAGGGTTAGGATTAGCTTATTGAGATTTATCTCACCCCGTCGTGGGACCCACTTTTTCAGACCCCAAGCCTTGACCCCGATGGTATACTGGAGAATCTCGATGCTGAACTTGAAGCTGGAGAGTCTGGACTAAAGTCGATGGATGTTGTCAAACCAGAGGCGTAGGAGTAGTCATACCACTTCTTTTCGGATGTTTCCTAGAAATAAACAGTTTGAAGTTTAGGATCGACCCAGTCATGTTTTATGATTTCAAGCTAAATATTGTAAACCGACTATTTTGTAATTATATTGAACACATTGTAAGTCATCTTGTGAAGTTGTATGTATGGAGTTTAATTGTCGCTTCCGCATGTGCATTTCATTCCGCGAGTGTATATCAGAGGCGTATTGATCATGGGGAATAGTCGCGAAGGTAGAGTTGAAAGGGATGTTCGCATGCTCGTAAGAATGCGGGGCGTGACAGCTCTAATGCCCTTATGACGCCATCCCATCCACTCTAGGGTCTTCCAATACTTGCAGCCTCGAGCTAGAAGCTCCTCTATTTCCCCTAGTTCGGTTGCTCATCCTCACTAAAAATTACAACACCTGAATCACTATAATTTCATCAAGGAATTAGATACCTAAATCTTCTACTCAAGCCCAGTGATTCTATGCTACACAGCAAGGCAAC
Source organism: Rhodomyrtus psidioides (assembly GCA_021437785.1). Classification (NCBI taxonomy): domain Eukaryota; kingdom Viridiplantae; phylum Streptophyta; class Magnoliopsida; order Myrtales; family Myrtaceae; genus Rhodomyrtus; species Rhodomyrtus psidioides. Next base: position 2,548,911 of record JAILYB010000055.1, read on the forward strand.
ATTCGCAATCGAAGCAACCAATCACGCGGCAACATTCAAGAGCACACAATCAAAGGTTCACAATCATACCTCAAATCCAGACACATCTACGCCTTAGTACAATCAAGAACAGCCATCCATTCGCTAGCAGGGCATTCAATAACAACACTCAGTTCTAAGTACGAAGCTTTATGGTCTTATAATCACCCACGGTGATGCCAATCCAATAGGCCAATCACAAGCGCCAATTCAAATGACGTGCATTTCATGCCTAACCCTAGCGAACCTCCTATGGTAGACCTAACCTTGCTCTGATGCCACTCAAACGAGGATGTCACACCCTGCGTCCCTCAGCGAACACGCAACACCCCTCAAGTAACGCTTACTTCGTGTCAACCTAGGATCGAACAACGAATGACATGCAAATGAATTTAAATATGCATGCGGAAACGATAGACAACTCCGTACACAAATGCATAAGATGACTCAAGATAACAACATACTGTACATATCATAAAACACCAGGAGTTCCTTACAAACGACTAGGGACAAGGACAAAAGACAAAATACAAATACAAGGTACATACTGGGGGTCAGAAGGGGACATAGTGTGGCGTCCCAGACCGCCACCCTACGGTCAAAGGTCTCCAATAGCGATAATTAGAGATTCACTTATAATAATCAGTAGACTATAGTCTATTTACCACAGGCCACTAGCAATAACGATAATAATAATAATATAACAACTTAGCGAACCCTTAAGGCAAACAAACATAAGAACTAGAACTTCCATATAATAAGCGTCGTACACGACCATAAGAGTTCATATATATATATAACAAAAGATGACTCCGTCGTGAAACCATAGGCATAAATTGGGATGGCCAACAAAAACTACTCCATCTTCCTACGTAGTCGCCTATGTCCAAAATGTCGCCAAGACTATCTCCAGTCCTCAATCCTCCTCAGACAGGTGGGAAGGAAACATCTCCTCATCCTCAGACTCCTCGAGTGGCTCGGGTGGAGGAACATACACATCTGGCACAGGTGCTGAAGAAGGAATAGGATCAGCGACAGCAGCAGCAGGTGGAGGAGGCACAGGAGCTACGGGCACTACAGGAGGTGCGTCAAATGTACTCTCGGAGAACGGACCAATAAGCCTATTCCCCTCACTGATATAGATAGCATACCAACGATATATGGTCAATGTGGGCTCCCCCTCATCGACCCACATAGTATGTACATGAGCTACAAGTTTCAAGTGCGGAACATCTAAATGTATCATATCGCGATAGTAAGAGTCATAGTCAATAGGAACTCCAAAGCGTCGGTGAACTGTTGCCATGGAGCTAATTTGAAAATATGTCCGCAAACGTGGGTTAACACGATGGCTAGCAAGAAAACATTCAATCCCACCATAGGGGTCCTAAGTCTCCCTAGGACATACTATAGGACAATTCTATTACAATATAACACAGTAGCATATCATAAATTAGTCAAGAATCACAAAATGCAGAAATGCCATGCTATCATGAAATGACGTGCTCTTCGCTCACACAACCATCACCAAGCCCAAAGGCTGGCAGCGACCCCTACTCCAGGGCATCCTCGACGCATGGAACGGCTTTACCCAGCACACAGCACAGGGTCGCCATCTCATTTCAGTGCACGGAAGAGTAAAAACTCCACATATCTCATCATATATCAGTCGGCATCACGTGCCAATGCATGCTCGGCCATGAGTCACAAGATTCTCACTATCAATTCTGCAATTGATAAAACAATTCCAGGCCAACAAACAAGCATGCCAATTCACAAGTACATGTTCATGAGATATGATATCAAGAAAATCAATCGAGCAAAGCATCACAGCTAGAAACTCAATGACTAAGAAAATAGTCAAAACTACACTTCAAGGCCGAACCTATTGTTGCATTAAAACAGAGCATACTTCTTTTCTTGGAACCACAGATCAGTCCATCCCTTGTTCAGTTCGACTTGTCATTCAAAGGTCCTTCTCATATAGACTTGACACTTCATTAGACTATGCAGGATAATGCAATGTGTCTCAGTCCAATTTTAATTTACGCCAAAAACAGAATGAGGAACAGCTTTATTCTAAACTGAAAACCGCCAAGACTCCAAGTTATAAATCGAGTCCTACTTCTACGAACCAACCAATCTTCGCCACAATAACTACTTCACACATCTTTCCTTCAATATCACGCTAGAAAAACTATAAGGTAATCGGAATTAACTTCATTTACACAATTGGACAAAGAGGACAGCAAACATCACCGAATCCAGTTTCGGTCCTAGGCTTGCAATTCACCAAGTTTTCTTCAATTTCCATAGGTGTCCTCACGCCCACGATATCCCTATACCATCATCAAGTCCTATCTTCTAAATCATGCAAAGTGATTCACTACAACCTCAATCGACACGCTAAACAGAAAGAAATAAATCTGCATTGAATCGAGCATGGATCAGCGCACGACAGGTAATTCGGTTCTAACCTTCTTCCAACGGGCCATCCATTGCTAATTCCATATCATCCTAATTTAATTCTTCACTAAGCACTTCCGAACTTACCACGTGACACGATTTCTTCATCATTTACAACTAAGAGTAAAATAAAAACTCCACTGTCTTCATCTACCTCACCGAGCAGAGATGGCACGAACAACTCCTACATCGAGCTTCCTAGGATCACATTACTACATTACACAACTATCCTATGGTAAGATTGAAGGGATTCTTGCCTTGGTAACTTGTTCTTGCTCGAGCATGACGCCTTTTTTTTTTCCACTTGGTTTCCTCGACGACGACAAGCTGCCCTCTTCCCCTTTTTCATCTCTCTCGGCCTCTTGCTCTCCCTTACTTCACGAGCTCTCTCCCTTCCTCACTCGCTCGCAAACTCTCTCTCTCTCTCTCTCACTACTAGCTTCGGTCGACCAAGAGGAAAGAGGAAGATGAGAAGATGGAAGGTCTTTCCATAGTTGCATGCCCAAAGAATCCTTCAAGTGATACTTGTCACACATGCACTTCTTCCCCATAGCTACACGCCACTTTGCATTGCCCTAAGTGGCCACTAATCATTGTCACAAGATTGATGAGATTGATCACCAATGGGGCTTCTTGCATTTTCCCTAGGGTTTTCGCCCAATAATGTCTTATGCACGGAAGAGTTCATGCGCCACTTGGCGCTACCCTCATTGTTGCATTATCCCATCATGATTTTGATGGAACTCTTGGCCACTAGTTGAGCTTGCTTCTTGCCCCATTTCCTAGGTCTTCAATGGCCAATGGTTGGTCCCAAAAAAAAAAAATGGCCAATGGAAAAATTCATGCACCACTAGCTCCCTTCATGTCTTGGCCGAACACCAATGGAATTTGGCATCCAAAATTCCATTCCTTGCTATTTCTTTTAGGATGGTCGACCAATAAATTTTTTGTACAAGGAAACTACCATGCCGCCACTAGCATTTCTCCCATGATCGAACCTCACATGTCCATCAAGCTCGGGAAAATTTCGAGTATAATGTCCTAGGTGCCAAAATTCTCGTAAATTCATAGGTAGTCGGCCCATCCGATGGTTGTCTCGACTTTTCAAATTCCATCCAATGCATCGTCTTTCTTAAAATGAAATCCTCGATCATTATTCCATTGTCCATCTATTTTCTAAGAAATCAAATCCTTGTCTCGCAGGCCTCTTTAGCGACTCTTCTAGTTCCCAATTTCCTTGCGTCAAAAGTCAGCTTCAAAACACATTTGACCAATTCTGGTCATTTGGAATCTAGTAAACGGGGGATGCCACAGCTTCTAATGTCATATAATAAGCGTCGTACACGACCCTAAGAGTTCATACATATATATATATATATATATATATATATATATATATATATATATATATATATATATATATATATATATCAAAAGATGACTCGGTCGTGAAACCATAGGCATAAACTGGGATTGCCAACAAAAACTACTCCATCGTCCTACGTAGTCGCCTATGTCCAAAATGTCGCCAAGACAATCTCCAGTCCTCAATCTTCCTCAGACAGGTCGGAAGGAAACATCTCCTCGTCCTCAGACTCCTCGAGTGGCTCGGGTGGAGGAACATACACATCTGGCACAGGTGTTGGAGGAGGAATAGGATCAGCGACATCAGCAGCAGGTGGAGGAGGCACAGGAGCTATGGGCACTACAGGAGGTGCAGGAGCTACGGGCACAACAGGAACTGGAGGAGCGTCAAATGTACTCTCGGAGAACGGACCAATAAGCCTATTACCCTCACAGATATAGATAGCATACCAACGATATATGGTCAATGCGGGCGCCCCCTCATCGACCTACATAGTATGTACATGAGCTACAAGTTTCAAGTGCGGAACATCTAAATGTATCATATCGCGATAGTAAGAGTCATAGTCAATAGGAACTCCAAAGCGTCGGTGAACTATCGCCATGGAGCTAATCTGAAAATATGTCCACAAACGTGGGTTAGCACGACGGCTAGCAAGAAAACATTCAATCCCACCATAGGGTCCTAAGACTCCCTAGGACATACTATAGGATAATTCTATAACAATATAACACAGTAGCATATCATAAATTAGTCAAGAATCACAAAATGCAGAAATGCCATGCTATCATGAAATGACGTGCTATTCGCTCACACAACCATCGCCAAGCCCAAAGGCTTGCAGCGACCCCCACTCTAGGAAGTCCTCGACGCATGGTACGGCTCTACCCAGCACACAGCACAGGGTCGTCAAGCACGTACAAATCCCCGCACACAGCCCAGGGGCGTCATCTCGATTCAGTGCACTGAAGAGCAAAAACTCCACATATCTCATCATATATCAGTTGGCATCACGTGCCAATGCATGCCCGGCCATGAGTCACAAGATTCTCACTATCAATTCTGCAATTGATATAACAATTCCAGGCCAACAAACAAGCATGCCAATTCACAAGTACATGTTCATGAGATATGATATCAAGAAAATCAATCGAAGAAAGCATCACCGCTAGAAACTCAATGACTAAGAAAATAGTCAAAACTACACTTCAAGGCCGAACCTATTGTTGCATTAAAACGGAGCATACTTCTTTTCTTGGAACCACAGATCAGTCCATCCCTTGTTCAGTTCGACTTGTCATTCAAAGGTCCTTCTCATATAGACTTGACACTTCATTAGACTATGCAGGATAATGCAATGTGTCTCTGTCCAATTTTAATTTATGCCAAAAACAGAATGAGGAACAGCTTTATTCTAAACTGAAAACCGCCAAGACTCCAAGCTATAAATCGAGTCCTACTTCTACGAACCAACCAATCTTCGCCACAATCACTACTTCACGCATCTTTCCTTCAATATCACGCTAGAAAAACTATAAGGTAATCGGAATTAACTTCATTTACACAATTGCACAAAGAGGACAACAAACATCACCGAATCCAGTTTCGGTCCTAGGCTTGCAATTCACCAAGTTTTCTTCAATTTCCATAGGTGTCCTCACGCCCATGATATCCCTATACCATCATCAAGTCCAATCTTCTAAATCATGCAAAGTGATTCACTACAACCTCAATCGACAAGCTAAACAGAAAGAAACAAATCTGCATTCAATCGAGCATGGATCATCGTACGGTAGGTAATTCGGTTCTAACCTTCTTCCAACGGGCCATCCATTGCTAATTCCATATCATCCTAATTTAATTCTTCACTAAGCACTTCTGAACTTACCACGTGACACGATTTCATCATCATTTACAACTAAGAGTAAAATAAAAGCTACACTATCTTCATCTACCTCACCGAGCAGAGATGGCATGAACAACTCCTACATCGAGCTTCCTAGGATCACATTACTACATTACACAACTATCCTATGATAAGATTGAAATTTTTCTTGCCTTGGTAGCTTGTTCTTGCTCGAGCACGACGCCTTTTTTTCCTCTTGATTTCCTCGACGACGACAAGCCGCCCTTCTTCCCCCTTTTCGTCGCTCTCGGCCTCTTGCTCTCCCTCACTTCACGAGCTCTCTCCCTTCCTCACTCGCTCGCAAACTCTCTCTCTTTCTCACTACTAGCTTCGGTCGACCAAGAGCAAAGAGGAAGATGAGAAGATGGAAGGTCTTTCCTTAGTTGCATGCCCAAAGAATCCTTCAAGTGACACTTGTCACACATGCACTTCTTCCCCATAGCCACATGCCACTTTGCATTGCCCTAAGTGGCCACTAATCATTGTCACAAGATTGATGAGATTGATCAGCAATGGGGCTTCTTGCATTTTCCCTAGGGTTTTCGCCCAATAATGTCTTATGCATGGAAGAGTTCATGCGCCACTTGGCGCTACCCTCATTGTTGCATTATCCCATCAAGATTTTGATGGAACTCTTGGCCACTAGTTGAGCTTGCTTCTTGCGCCATTTCCTAGGTCTTCAATGGCCAATGGAAAAATTCATGCACCACTAGCTCCCTTCATGTCTTGGCCGAACACTAATGAAATTTGGCATCCAAAATTCTATTCCTTGCTATTTCTTTTAGGATGGTCGACCAATAAATTTTTTGTACAAGGAAACTACCATGCCGCCACTAGCATTGCTCTCATGATCAAACCTCACATGTCCTTCATGCTCGGGGAAATTTTGAGTATACTGTCCTAGGTGCCAAAATTCTCATAAATTCATAGGTAGTCGGCCCATCCGATGGTCGTCTCGACTTTCCAAATTCCATCCAATGCATCGTCGTTTCTTAAAATGAAATCCTCGATTATTACTCCATTGTCCATCTATTTTCTAAGAAATCAAATCCTCGTCTCACAGGCTTCTTTAGCGACTCTTCTAGTTCCCAATTTCCTTGCGTCAAAAGTCAGCTTCAAAACACATTTGACCAATTCTGGTAATTTGGAATCTAGTAAACGGGGGATGCCACACATAGACCAAATTCGAAAGACAATACCTAGGTCGCACCTCAAGGCCTATAACCTAAGAGGGCATCCAAAAAGATCTAGAGTCTCTTAGGATACTAATCGGCATCGCTATCTTCGGCTTCATCTTCTTCTTCAGTGGGGTCGTACTCAGAATAACTCTCGAAGCCAACATCCATAGGTTATTCTTCTTCATCTTCCTCGGACACAGATAACTCTATCACCTCAATGTCTTCCTCGACGGTCGGGGACTTCTCAGTGACATTCCTAGACTAAACTACGGTGTTATCCCTCTCGACTTCAATAGGAGCAGGGGGGCACCATGGCGGAATCGCATCCCTATATACTTCAGAAGGCTTCAGAGGTCCAGTGGTCATATCCTCAACCCGGTAATACCAAGACTCATAGTGATTAGGCTTCCAATAGTCACCCCTTTCATCGACCCAAATCGTAGTCCCTTTCCTTATGTACACCATATCCTGGTCTACTAGAAATTCCTCGATGGATGTATCCATATCCATCGGGGTACCAAAACATACGGGAAGCATATTTAGGGCTTGGGAATTGAAAAACAAATACCACGATGGGGTGAGAATACATCTCAATAAGCTAGCCCTAAACCTAAACTAGGCCATTAGTACCTCCAGATATCTTTTAAAAGAAACGTGCAATAGTTCACCAAGAAAATAACACAACACACTCAATGCATCATAATAAAGACATCACGATTGGCATTATACAATCACAATTCAAGAACATTCATATCATCAAGACCATGCTTCGTACTAGAACAATAATCCGATTATATGCATAAATAGAGAATAGCTTCAATCTCATCATGATTTCAATTCCAATGGCTAGGCCCGCGTAAATACGCCTTAGTCTAAATCAATTTACAAACACGCGTCAAATACGCCTCAGGTTTTCGTGCCATTCCAAGACTCGAGTCAACACGCATCAAGTCAATCCCTCGTTCAACGCCTCAGGAGATAAGTCAACCTCGCGTTTAACACATTAAGGTTCAATAGGCCATTAGGCTCACAGTTAAATCAATTAAGGCTAGCTATCATAAATCATGCTTTTCATCATTCAAAGAATCACACGCGGCTCTTAAGCCTCATCCTTTCACTTTCGGATTACAAGCCATATCTCATCTTTAAAATAACTTCATGATCAAGTATAACTCGATTAGTGTAACATTCTGAATTTCCTACCAATTTGAGGCCGTTGAATGTGGATGTATCTTACGATGTATTTCAGTCTTGTCTCGCTCAGATCTGATCAATCTTGAGCAAACTGACCAAAAGGGAAAGGCTAACGCATAACAAGGTACGTGGACCTAAGAAACTCGAAAAAGAAAATGACGCTTTGACCATAAGGATTGTCGAGCGAATATTTATAGCCAATGAGGGAGATCAGATAACGATTAAGGAATACAATGCTAGCGTTATACGATTGGATCGCGGGTGAAGCCGCTTAACCAATGTATAATTTGCAAATTTTCCTAAATCGAACTATGACGATCGAAGCCGTCGGAACTAGCGATGAACCCTCGCAATTACATGATAACCAAAGCTGTATTAACTTGAGTTATCCTCAGTGTGATGAGAATCACAGAGTCGATACACGTAATGTTTGCAAAAGCCGCCCGTTAGTTCGAGACAAACTGGAATCACGATCGACGGACGAAGGATCATGAAATGGAAGCTCAAAATTGGCAATTGGAATTAGAGAATTCCAATTCTAGATAGGAATTTGACAATGTCTCGCCAAATGGTAATTTCGGATTGAAAAAGTAAAGTTTGGACTGAAAGTGTAAAATTACCATTTTGCCCATAGACTATTTGCTCATGCCTTAAGAACTCAAGAAGGACGAAATAGACATTTCCCCCCTCCATTATTGGCTGCCAAAACTTGCTACCCAAGGAGTCAATGGATGAGTCACTACCTTGGTTGCATTATGGACTAATGCCGCATGTCACTCATTAAAGGTGTTTGGCATTAATGACCTTCACCTAACCAAGTCTTATCAAGATTAACCTCAATTATGTGTGTGTGACAATTATATGAAGCCTCATCAGCCGTGTATAGCCATCCCCACCATTTACCTTTGATTTTCTCCCCATTTTGCTCTCAACTGAAAACTGCCCCAGAAGACAGTTTTCATCCTTTTTGTTCGGTCCACTCAAGCCCCTCTTTCCGGCGCCGTCTGGATGAACTCCGACCACTAGGAGCAAGCTTGACGTGTCCCCGACAAGTTCCAAGTGGTAGATCGAGGTTTCGTTGGACGGCTTTTTCATACCAGCCCATAGACCAAAACCGGACGAATTTTGCACGAGCTGGGGTAAGGTCTTTGTTCTACCTCTTAGAGACTCTGATTGGCCTTAAAATTTTTAGGAGAGCTTCATAACATCTATTACTACGTTCAGATGGTCGGTGGCTGCAAGTAGATGGCTTTAAAATGGGTTTTTATGGCTGATTATGGGAGGTACAAAACTGGACGGATTCTGACCTTGTGGAGATCGGGCTGTTTCGAAGTCCTTGGGGGTACCAATCCACTTCAAATCTCTTGGTGAGCCTTATAATAATGTAAATGAAAGTCTTGGTCTGTTGTTTGTTTGAGGAGTTAGGCGTAGAATTGAAGTATGGCTCGATTGAGTGGTTGGAACTCAAAATCGATTCTATTTTGTGGATGTATACATGCTGGCCGATTCTGTTTAGGGACAAAATGAGGAATATTTGGATATCAATTGACCTATAATATCTGGTATGATATCATGTGAGATGTCAATGTGAAATGTGAGAAGTGGATTGAGGTTTAAAGGTGATTTATGGCAAGTTTGGTGCACGAAACTCTAAGTTGTGTCTTGCCATGTGTATGGTTGAGTAAACCGAACACATTAAGGGTTTGGAGTGAGCTTTGTCATGTGTCCAATTGTTATAAAAGATGTCTTGCATGGCCAATGGCATGGCTAGGGAAAGATAGAGTTGATGGAAGTAAGCGTCTATAGTTCGTAACTCAAGAATGGTTAATCTTGTTAGGTTGACGACGCATTCGTGGGAATTCTATAATTGTGGCTTTGAGGAGAATTGCTTGGTGTTGTATTGTGATATTTAATCAGGTAAGTGTTACCTAATTCTTTCTCTGAATGCCTGGACACACTGGATGAGTAATGTTAGTGGTCTGCCCTAAGAACTGATCAAGGTTGATACTCTAAAATTGGTTGTGGATCAGGTTGTGTCGGGAAACCGACCTTCACTATACTTAGGTAGTTATAATGTCTTGCTAGAGACCGCTTATGACTTGTGGGCCAAAAGAGTTTTGAGCACACTGCTAATATCTAGTGAACCTACAGGGTCGCACACAATCATGAACTGAGCTCTTATTTTCTCTTGCCCTTAATCTGCTTAAGAACTAGATTTGATCTATTCTCCTTATACCGAACATGCGAGTTATGAGATAACGACTAAACGCACGATTGAACTGATAGGGAAAAGATCCCGATTCCATTCGGTAAAAGTTCCTGATTCAAGTCGGTAAGAGCTCCCGAATCAATTCGGGAAATTGTTCACTGGTCGGTAAAAGTTACCGAATCAGGAAAGTTGCCAAATAGGGAAGTTGTTCCCTGATCGGTAAAGTTACTGAACGTATACTGGGGATATATAAATAGCTCGAAAAAGGGTGAAAACCTAAGTCACCTTTTTGAGTCGTTCTTTCGCGAGAGAGTCTCAGAGAAAGAAAAGGCGGCCTTCAAAGAAATTCCAAGATCAAATAGCTAGCACTTAGATCGTTGGGGATTGTTGTTCGTGTGTGTGGATACCAGTAGAGGCGCAACACTTGGGGTGCTAATCCAGACACAATCGATTGTCAATTTGTTGCCGATCGCAAAAGGTACGTCTCGAATATATTCTGATTTCGATATTCACATGGATCTTGTATTTGGGTTTCGTTCCGCTGCGATTTATGATTACAGGAAACCCAACAAGTAATTGAATGATGTGATTGACTGATGAATTTTTATGAAATGAATTACATGTGTGTCTTGATGGCATGGTGAAACTGGATGAGAAAGGTGTTGAGCATACCATTTGGTCTGATGACCCCGGCGGTATCGGAGGGTGGTGAAATAAAATGAAAATGTGAATGCCATTTGGTCTGATGACCTTCGCGGCATGGAGTGCTTGTAAGCCTAGAGAGTACTGATTAGTTTATGACCCTAGTGGTATGTGGACATCGTTTGATCTGATGACCCCGGTGATGTTAGGTGGCAGGAGTGCCAGTGGAGTATGTGGGTGGTTGAGAAAGAGGTGGCTGTGGTGTATTTGAGTATATGTGCTTGTGTGTGAGACCCTAGAATTGAGCATGACTGTTTGTATGGTTTGTCCATGCCTATAATTGATAATGTCTTGCGAGGTGCCTGATGCCATTGCATTGCTTGTTATCTTGCATTTTGAGTGGCATTTGCGTGTGATCTGGTAGGACTGGCATTGAGGTATAGGGCTAGGTTTCACTTTCTGAGATGTCGATCTCACCCCTTAGTTGGACAAACTTTTCAGACCTTAAACCCCAATCATATTGCCAATTCGCCTGGGCAATCCAAAGAAGATGATCGCCCTTTTTGACGAGTTCCCGTATCGGAAGGGTATTATGTACGTCAGGAAGCGCACAACTATCTAGGTAGATGAAGGAAAACTGGAGCTACAACCCCACCGTTTTGAAGCCTGGTTTCGTCAAGTGGGAGATAGCAGCTTGATGGGACCCTTGCTGACGGAGAATGTTCCGTGGGAAGTGATTTCAACCCGGTGTCATCCGTCTCGACCGGGTATTGAGGTAGTTAACCCAGTGTCCGTAGAAAGTTCAAGAAACATACCCGAAGTGTCAAAATCTCCACTGTCTTCTGAGGAGTACATGAACTATATGGAGATATCTGCTGATACGATTGAGGCCACTGAGGAAGAAGATGAAGCAGAAGCTGAAGAAGAAGAGGAAACTGAGGAAGACATAGAAGAGCCTTCAGAGGACGTTCCATCCGAGACTTTTTCGGATTACGACCCAGATGCTGAGGATGACAATGGAAGAGATGATTGAAGCTGTTCTGATGAGAAGTCTGAGTGAAAGGGGTTAGGTGACTAAGGAACAATTTTGGTGTGAAGCTCTAGGAAGGGTATAGTAGTAACCTTTGAACCCTAGGCCTTAGTTTCTTTTCCTACCCAGGTGTGCGGTTTTATGTTTTTTTCTTTTCCCTTCCACTGTATGTACTGAATGTTTATGGAATGTATAAATGGGTGTGCTTTTGAATTCGTCCAAAACTCCCCTTTTCTTTTTATCTTTATTGTATGGTGATGTATCATGTCTTCCGTGTGTGCACTTCATATCATACTAGGCCGTGTGAGGTTCCTGGGCAATGATTGACCTGAGGTGGATGTAATGAGCTCCAAGGGACGCAGGGCGTTACATCCCCATTCGAGTGGTATCAGAGCTAGTTAATAGCAGGTTACCAAGAGTACAGTCGATAGACAATAATAAGGAGTAAATGAATTTGGATGAGTTGGGGTAGTGAGACCCTAGGGGGAGTCGTTAGAGTCAAGCATGAATGCATGGCATATGAATGGCGCGCATGTGGTTGGCATCTTGACATGGCATGGTTGTGGTGCACTTATGAGGGGTCGAGCTCTGTACTTTGCTTATTGTTGTAGATGTGGATTGAATGAGTGAGGTATACCTCTGATTTTGCTAAGTTGCAGATGAGTCTGGACTTGAGGTATGGATATGTATCCCTAGTTGATGTGCTCATGAGAATACCTGAGTGATTGACTGTTGTTATATAATTGCTGCTTTGTTGAGTAGCATAGAAATGTAGAGATATGAGTAAGTGAATTAGATCTCTAATTCCGTGGTGGAATTATAGTGACACATGTGAGCTAAGTTTGAGCAATATGAGCAATAAACCTGGAAGATCGAGAGGAGGAGCTTCTAGTTCTGGTACACCGGCGACTGAGGGTCCTAATATGGAGGGAGTTCTTAGGGCCTTGGCCTAGATTGGAGAGATAATGGGGAAGGAGGCTCAAGATAGAGCGGCTGCAGCTCTTGTTCAAGCTGAAGATAGAGCTGAGATAATAGCTCAGGCTGCTGAAGCTGCAATGACAGCTATGAATATGGCGCATGGAAATAATGTTCAAGGCGCTGAGACTGGTAATGCCTAGGGTGATCCCAATGCTAACAGGCAGATGGGTCAGTTATTAAAGCAGTTTATAAAGTTGAAGCCGACCCAGTTCAATGGGACTAGAGTCCCTGAGTTAGCGCCAAGGTGGATTGAAAAGCTTGAGAAAGCTTTTGGGGTGCTAAAGTGCACCGATGAGGAGAAAGCATTGCCATCTTATTGGTTAAAGGATGGTCTTTGTTAGAGGAGTTGAGGGATTATGAATTTAAACTAGAAGTTTGCCAACTAACAAGTTTAATGGCAACTCTAAGAGTTGAACCTGACATTCATAAGAGAGTAAAGACTTTGCAGTCCATAGATCCAGAGATTCAAAAGATTCTTGGAATGGATGCGATGAAAAGGAAAGCTGAGTTCCAAGTGTCAGAAGATGGAATTCTGAAGTTTCGAGGACGTTTATGTGTACCTAGTGATGAGGAACTTAAGGAAAGGATTTTGTCGGAAGCTCGCAGGAGCAATTACAGTATTCATCTAGGTAGCACTAAGATGTATCAGAATCTGCGTTAACACTACTGGTGGAACGGAATGAAGGTGGATGTAGCTAAGCATGTAGCGAAGTGTTTAACATGTTAGCAGGTGAAAGCTCAACATTGCAAACTAGGAGGATTGCTACAACCTCTAGAAATTCCTGAATGGAAATGGGAACATGTGACGATGGATTTTGTGATGGGATTACCGAGGAGTTAGAAAGGTCATGACTCAATTTGGTTAATTGTGGATAGACTAACTAAGTCGGCACACTTCATACATGTACGAAAATATTTTGCAATGGAAAGGTACACAGAATTATATATGCATCAGATTATGCGCTTGCATGGAGTTCCAGTTACGATCACGTCGGATCGAGATCCTAAGTTTACAGCAAACTTTTGGAAGAGTCTGTAGGAGGCTTTGGGAACTAGGTTGCAATTTAGTACGGCACATCATCCACAGACGGATGGACAATCAGAGAGGACAATCCAAATACTCGAGGATATGTTGCGAACCTGTGTCATAGATTTTAAAGGTGGCTGGGAAGATCAACTACATTTGGTGGAGTTTGCGTATAATAACAGTTACCATCAAAGCATTGGTATGGCACCGTTCGAAGCACTTTATGGTTGAGCTTGCAGAATGCCTGTGTGTTGGGACGAAATTGGAGAAAGAAGTATTACAGGCCTTGAGTTAGTGGAACAGTCTGTCGAAGTGATTAAGGTCATTAGAGAAAGGCTGAGAATGGCACAAAGTCGACAAAAGAGCTACGCTGATAAAAGACACAAACCATTGGAATTTCAAGTTGGCGACCATGTTTTCTTGAAGGTATCACCAATGCGGGGATTGTCTCGATTTGGGAAAAAAGGGAAAATTGAGTTCGAGATATGTAGGTCCTTTTGAGATTCTGGAGCAAATTGGAACTTTGGCCAACCGACTCGCTCTGCCGCCTAGCTTGTCTCAAGTACATAATGTTTTTCATGTGTCAATGCTGAGGAAATACGAGCCAGATCCGACTCATGTTTTGGATTTTGAAACCATCAAGGTTGATGACAAGGTGTCATATGTGGAAAAGCCTATCAGAATCGAGGATCGAAAGGAGCAAGTCTTAAGGAATAAGACGATTCCATTAGTCAAAGTAATATGGGAGCATCACGGGACTGAAGGAGCAACACGGGAAAGCGAAGAAGCTATGAGACGCCAGTACCCCCATTTGTTTACCTAAGTTGGGTCTATTGTAAATTTCGAAGACGAAATTTCTATAATGGGAAGAGAATTGTGACATTATGAATTTCCTGCCATTTTGAGGCTGTTGAATGTGAATGTACCTTACGATGTATTTCAGTCTTGTCTCGCTAAGATCTGATCAATCTTGAGTAAACTGACCAAAAGGGAAAGGCTAACGCATAACAAGGTACGTGGACCTAGGAAACTCGAAAAAGGAAATGACGCTTTGACCACAAGGATTGTCGAGAGAACATTTAAAGCTAATGAGGTAGATCAGATAATGATTAAGGAATACAATGCTAGCATTATATGATTGGATCGCAGGTGAAGCCGCTTAACCAATGTATAATTTGTAAATTTTCCTAAATCGAACTATGACGATCGAAGCCGTCGGAACTAGCGATAAACCCTCGCAATTACATGATAACCAAAGCTGTCTTAACTTGAGTTATCCTCAGTGTGATGAGAATCACAGAGTCAATGCGCGTAATGTTTGCAAAAGCCGCACGTTAGTTCGAGACAAACTGGAATCACGATCGACGGACGAAGGATCCTGAAATGAAACCTCAAAATTGGCAATTGGAAATAGAGAATTCCAATTATGGATAGGAATTTGACAATGTCTCGCCAAATGGTAATTTCGGATTGGAAAAGTGAAGTTTGGATTGAAAGTGCAAAATTACCATTTTGCGTCTAGACTATTTGCTCATGCCTTAAGAACTCAAGAAGGACGAAATGGACATTTCCCCCTCCATTATTGGCTGCCGAAACTTGCTGCCCAAGGAGTCAATGGATGAGTCAAAGCCTTGGTTGCATTATGGACTAATGCCACAAGTCACTCATTGAAGGTGTTTGGCATTAATGACCCTCACTTAACTAAGTATTGTCAAGATTAACCTCAATTATGTGTGTGAGACAATTATATGAAGCCTCATCAGCCGTGTATAGCCATCCCACCATTTACCTCTGATTTTCTCTCCATTTTGCTCTCAACCGAAAACTGCCCCAGAAGACAGTTTTCATCCCTTATGTTCGGTCCACTCGAGCCCCTCCTTCCGGCTCCGTCTAGTTGAACTCCGACCACTAGGAGCAAGCTTGACGTGTCCCCGACAAGTTCCAAGTGGTAGATCGAGGTTTCGTTGGACGGCTTTTTCATACCAGCCCTTAGACCAAAATCGTACGAATTTCGCGCGAGCTGGGGTAAGGTCTTCGTTCTACCTCATAGAGACTTCGATTGGCCTCAAAATTTTTAGGAGAGCTTCATAACATCTAGTACTATGTTTAGATGGTCAGTGGCTGCAATAGATGATTTTAAAATGGGTTTTTCTGGCTGATTAAGGGAGGTACAAAACTGGACAGATTCTGACCTTGTGGAGACGGGGCTGTTCCGAAGTCCTTGGGGGTACCAATCCACTTCAAATCTCTTGGTGTGCCTTCTAATCATGTAAATGGTCTTGGGATGTTGTTTGTGGGAGGAGTTAGGAGTGGAATTGAAGTATGGCTCAATTGAGCGGTTGGAACTCAAAATCGGTTCTGTTTTGAGGATGTATACATGCTGGCCGATTCTGTTTAGGGACAAAATGAGGAATATTTGGACATCAATTGACCTATAATATTTGGTATGATATCATGTGAGACGTCAATGTGAAGTGTGAGAAGTGGATTGAGGTTTAAAGGTGATTTAGGGCAAGTTTGGTGCACGAAAGTCTAAGTTGTGTCTTGCGATGTGTATGGCTGAGTAAACCGAACACATTAAGGGTTCGAAGTGAGCTTTGTCATGTGTCCAATTGTTAGAAAAGATGTCTTGCATTGCCAATGGCATGGCTAGGGAAAGATTGAGTTGATGGAAGTAAGCGTTCCATAGTTCGTAACTCAAGAATAGTTAATCTTGTTAGGTTGACGACGCATTCGTGGAAATTATGTACTTGTGGCTTTGAGGAGAATTGCTTGGTGTTGTATTGTGATATTTAATCAGGTAAGTGTTACATAATCCTTTCTCTGAATGCTTGGACACACTAGATGAGTAATTAAATGATGTGATTGATTGATGAATTTTTATGAAATGAATTGCATGTGTGTCATGATGGCATGGTGAAACTGAATAAGAAAGGTGTTGAGGATACCATTTGGTCTGATGACCCCGGTGCACGGAGTGGTTGTAAGCCTGGAGAGTACCGATTGGTCTGATGACCCCAGTGGTACGTGGACATCGTTTGGTCTAATGACCCCAGTGATGTCAGGTGGCAAGAGTGCTAGTGGAGTATGTGGGTGGTTGAGAAAGAGGTGGCTATGGTGTTTTTGAGTATATGTGCCTGTGTATGAAGCCCTGGAATTGAGCATGACTGTTTGTATGGGTTGTCCCTGCTTGTTATTGATAATGTCTTTCGAGGTGCTTGATGCCATTGCATTGCTTGTTATCTTGCATTTTGAGTGGCATTTGCGTGTGATTTGGTAGGACTGGCATTGAGGTATAGGGCTAGGTTTCACTTTCTGAGATGTCGATCTCACCCCTTAGTAGGACAAACTTTTCAGACCCTAAACCCTAATCATGTTGCCAATCCGCTTGGACGATCCAAGGAAGATGACCACCCTTTTTGACGAGTTCCCGTATCGGAAGGGTATTATGTGCGTCAGGAAGCGCACAACTGTCTAGGTAGATGAAGGAAAGCTGGAGCTACAACTCCACCGTTTTGAAGCCTGGTTTCGTCAAGTGGGAGATAGCAGCTTGATGGGACCCTTGCTGACGGAGGATGTTCCGTGGGAAGCGATTCCATCCTGGTGTCATCCGTCCGACCGGGTATTGAGGTAGTTAACCCAGTGTCCGTGGAAAGTTCAAGAAACATACCCGAAGTGTCAAAATCTCCACTGTCTTCTGCGGGGTACATGAACTATATGGAGATATCTGCTGATGCGATCGAGGCCACTGACGAAGAAGACGAAGCCGAAGCTGAAGAAGAAGAGGAAACCGAGGAAGACATAGAAGAGCCTTCAGAGGATGTTCCATCCAAGACTTTTTCGGATTACGACCCAGATGCTGAGGAGGGCGATGGAAGAGATGATTCAAGCTGTTCTGATGAGAAGTCTGAGTGAAAGGGGTTAAGTGACTAAGGAACAATTTTGGTGTGAGGCTCTAGGAAGGGTATAGTAGTAACCTTTGAACCCTAGGCCTTAGTTTCTTTTCCTACCCAGGTATGCGGCTTTATGTTTTTGTGTTTTTCCTTCCACTGTATATACTGTATGTTTATAGAATGTATAAATTGGTGTGCTTTTGAATTCGTCCAAAACTCTCCTTTTTTTATCTTTATTGTACGGTGATGTATCACTTCTTCCGTGTGTGCACTTAATATCATACTAGGCCGTGTGAGGTTCCTGGGTAATGATTGGCCTGAGGCAGATGTAATGAGCTCCAAGGGACGCGGGGCGTTACAATTAGACAAGCAACTAGCCTTTTACCAAGAGAAACAATCATGGTCGAACCTACTCATATGCATGTTACAAATTGCACGACAAGGCAATCAATCAAACAAGTCATTCTTGGCCTCAATTCATCCACCTCTCTAGGATTGAACTCTACCATTGCCAAATTAAACATAGATCTCACACATTTGATACTCAAAGGACCAAATGCCACACGGCCATTGAGAGCACATGTCAACCGAATATCCACCTAGCAATTTCAATCTAGAATTTCACAATTTCACCCCAAGGCAAGCAAGTATGGTTCAGTCAATACCATCTCAATCGGTACTAGGAATCTCAAGCACATTTGACACACAAAGACCATTAATGCAAGCCTCAATTTTGTCCCTTGGTACCATAATGTCCTAATGAAGGTTTAGAGGCCGCTTACCAAGCTAATTAAGCGAACAATTTCCACCAAAATCAGCCACAAAGTACGGTTCTTCTTGGTTCGGTGCAGGGCAGTACTCGGTCCTAGAGGAATCACACAAACCGGCCACTATAACCTCTCTAAGCTTCATTCTAACTCAAGTACTCCTTGCTAACATATAGTACTACACCCCAAGATGTCTTACCGAAAATTTTCGAGCAAGGCGACACCTCGAAATCCTTCAAAGTGCCTCGGTTCCAACCGGTCAACAGGGGGACAGTTTCTGCCCTTGCAAGAACATGAGATTTCATCCATTAAAATCTATCTAAACCTCAACCAATCTTCAATCTTCAGTCAATAGACTCTTAAACTATGTCTTAAGGAAGTCTTACCAAAAATTGGAAGCTAAATGAGCTCTTAAAACTAGCGCAAGAGTGCTCTCGATTAGGCTGTGCTCGATAGGGAGCAGTCTCGCTTCTGGGGTTGAACGGGCGGATTTCGATGACGAACGGCTGAACTGCGGCCAATGGGATATAGAGGAGAGGCTAAGGGACGTTGTGGTGGTTGGCACTTCGGCTGGAGGTGGTTGGAGATGGCCATCGAAGGGAGCGAACCGAAGAGCAGCGGCTGGTCAGGTGAGGGTTCCACGGCCGAAGGAAGAAGAAGAAGAAAAGAAAAATTGAGAGAGAGTGAGGGGGAGAGGTCTCGGCCGAATGGGGGAAGGGAGGAGAAGAAGGCTTCCTTAATCCTTCCTTGGTCAAAGCAAGAAGAAAGGTTGGTGGGAAAAGACCACAATTAATGGTAAGTGGGCTTCTTAATCCTAGTAATGACACTTGTCCCTTATTCATTAATATCTTAGGTCTAAATGACTCTTGTGCCCTCAAGATTTTCGGCCACTATAGGGATTGGCAAATGACTAAATTGCCCTTAGATAATCTTAAGGCAAGAATATCACTGTGCATTCTGAATTCCTTCCATTTTGAGACTATGGAAAGAGAAGTATCTATCGATGTATTTCAGTTTTATCTCGCTCGGACCTGATCAATTCGAGTTAACTAACCAGAACGGGAAAGGCTAATGCATGACAAATACGTAGACCTGGGAAACTCGAAAAAGGAAATGACGCTTTGACCATAAGGATTGCTAAGGGAACATTTAGAACCATTAAAGGCCGATCAAATAACGATTGAGGAATCCATTGCTAGCGTTATACGATTGGAGCACGGGTGATGCCGTTTAACCAATGTATAATTTGCGAAGTTTTCCTAAATCGAACAATGACGATCGAGACTGTCGAAACTAGTAATGAACCCTCGCAATTACATGACAACCAAAACCGTCGTAACTTGAGTCGTCCTAAGTGTGACGAGAGTCATAGAGTCAATAGGCGTAACGTCTGCAAAAGCTGCCCATTAGTTCGAGATAAACTGAAGATATAAATTACAGAAGATCGATCATGCAACGGAAGCTCGAAATTGGCAAATGAAAATGAAGAATTCCAACATTAGAAAAGAATTTGGACGCTTCATCGAGGGCAATTTAAATTGAGAAAAGTAAAATTTGGACTGAAAATGAAAAATTACCCTTTTACCCCTTAAAGGACATTCTTTCCTTTAGAACAAGCAAGCGCATTATGGTCATTTGCTCTCTCCCTATAGTGGCCAAAAGTTTGAGGGTATTATAGTCAATTTGTGCTCTAGATTTTTATGAAGAAAAGTCAAAGAGAGTCAATGCATTGATTAGATGAAGACAAGTGGCACATTGAGATAAGTTGGCATCAAATGGTTGTCTAATCTCCCTCACCTACCATTCTCTCTCTCCTTGACTTAGGGACCAAGGAAAATTAAGAAGACCTCTCTCTCTTCATTTTTGTTCAGCCAATTTCCCTCTCTCTCCCAATCTCACGCTCTCTCTCCCCTCTCCCTTTCATTTTCCCTCTTTCTCGCCCGCTATCTCGCGGCCAGCTCAAACCCGTCTCACTGTTTCGGCCATAACGCCGTCGTCCGACATCGGATTGAGGTGATTATTTTTCCATTAGAAAGCCAATTGTCTTATCTTTCTATAGAAATATTATAAGCTCAATTTGACCCAGTAGATCTTTCTGTAGCTCGATTTGAGTGGACGAAGGTTAGATTCTAAGCGAAATAGATCGTGAGCTCCTTCGGACAGACTTTGGGAGCTTGCCTTGCTTCCAAATCAAGGTGAGACCTTCTTAAGATATAGTATTAAGGTTTAGAAAGTTTAGATTGAAGTTTGGATGAAGAAAGATGGGTTTTAATGGATGAACTTTGATGGATTTCATCTAGGACAGAATCTGTCCTCTTCGACGGGTTTAGGAACCGAGCACCTTTGAAGGTCGTAGAAGCGTCGCCTTGCCCCGAAACTTGTTGGTAAGACACCCTAAGACATGATACTACATGTTAGCAAAGGATAGATGAGTTAGATTGAAGATTTGATGGCCGGTTTGCATGGTTTTTCTTAGGGACAGAATCTGCCCGGCATTGAACAATGTAGGATTCGAAGTTTGTTGCGGTTCTTGGAGGAGTTTATTGGCTTATTTAGCTGGGTAAGAAGAGTTCTAACCTTTTGTTATGATGTTGAGTCACTAAAGGGTGGATTTTTGGTGGAATTGAAATTATTTAAGGGGCTGCTTCGGAGTGAAAAACGTGGGGAGTCCGAATTGCCGAATGCCCTGTTTTCAGCGCGCACCGTTTTTGAAATGGTTCGTTATAATTCATCCGATATCCATATTGAGTACCCTTTTCACCCACACGACCGTAAGATCTTGAAGAACAAGATTCTTAAATTTGTTTTCCCAAAAAATCAGTAAAAAAATTGCAGTTTTCTTGAGAACGAGCCTGGTCGTGGGTGAGTAGTTCGGTGGATTGGGTCATTGATGACTTTTCTTGATTGAATGCCCCTTTAACATGCCTAGGGAGTGTCTAATGGATGCTGTGATTGTTTGGTGATGAAATGCTATGTGAAAAAATGGGCATGTGTTAATTAATTGGGATTCAATCGAGGGCTTTGATGCTCGATTTCGCAATTGGTGTCGAATGATGCATAGTGTGACAAGGTGCATGTGTATGATGCCCAAATGGCTTGTTTTAATTGATGAACCGGATGTGTTTGAATGCGTGCCTTAAATGGCGATGGCATGAATTTGCTTGTGATTATGAAATTGGGATTAATGATAAGATTCACAATGATGTTTTATGGCCAATGCATTGAGCTGGGGAGGGAGTTACTCCCAATGACCTGGCGAGGTCTTGCGGCTAGAGAGTCCTACCTTGACCGAATCATCTCGAGGGTTGTAAGAATCGAGAGTCAGGTAGTGATCGAATCATCTCTAGGTCCGGACGCGAAAGTCCTATAGTCGACCGAATCATCTCGATGACGCGGAGTGTTGAGAGTCGCTATAGAGACAGAATCATCTCGCAGCGAGAGTCATGATGACCGAATCATCTCGCGGCCCAAGGAGGGCAGCCCTTAATGGGCGTAAGGAAGATAAAAGATTGAAACATGATCGTGATGTGTTTCCGAGTCTGTATGTTTGAAAGGTTTGAATTGGCTGGAATGCCTGAGATGCCTGGAGTGCATGGAATGCTCGATGTGCCTGCATGGCTTGTGAAGTGTGAATTGGGAAAGTGAATTTGTGACTGACATGAGTCTATGAATGCCTGACATGCCATGTCTTGCCAATTGCCTGAATGTCATGTATGAAAAATATTTTCCAAAACTTGCATATTTTCAAACGTGCCTGGAGGTACCAATAGTCTAGCCTAGGGTTAGGGTTAACTTACTGAGATTATTATCTCACCCCGTCGTAGGACCAATATTTTCAGACCCAAAGCCTTGAAGAATGCTTCGAAGGTGATGAAGAAGGAAAATGAGGAAGATGAAGACGAGTCTGTCTAGTTTGTGGATTTCTTTTTGAAGTTCTTCTTTTGTGGCCTTATAGTGCCTTCCGCTGATCCCTTCCGTCTTTTGATGTACTAGACCTTTTAACTGTAAGACGATGTGTGTTTGTTTTTAATCCTATGTTACCATGTATCCTTTTTTGTCTGGGGTTGTTTTCGTTTCCGCATGTGCTTTCATATAGCACCCGAGAGTTGGCCGTTGGATCTTGGGTTATCTTATTAAGATTAACGACTGTGTGGGATGCTGGCGTGCCCGCCGGGGTCGGGGTGTGAAATCCCCGTTTAAGTGGTATCAGAGCGAGGTTAGCTCGATCAAATCTTTTCGATGTCTGGAGTGATAAAGAGTTGTGACTATAGGATGGTTGGGTAGTGAGACTCTAGGGGAATCCACTAGAGTTAGGCACGAAATGCATGACATATGAATTGACGCTTGCGATTGGTTTTGTGTTCGGGCATGACTGGTTGTGATATGTTGATATGCTTGAAAGCTGGTTGCGATTTTGCTAATGCGCAGATGCGTCTGGACCTAAGGTATGAGTGAAATCTCCCTATTGTGATGCCTCTGATTGTTTGAGTTGTGATGAATGGCTAGCTGTGATTGTTGAGGTGATAAGTAGCCTAGAGTTGTTAGACTTAAGTGAGTGACTTAGGTCTCTAATTCCTGAATGGAATTGTAGTGGTCCAGGTTTGTGGAAACTAGCGAGATGAGCAACCGAGGTAGGAACACTAGAGGAGCATCTAGCTCGAGAGCACCAGCTGCCGAGGATCCAAGAGTTGATGGAGTTTTGAGGGCGCTGGAGCAAATTGGAGAGATAGTGGGAAAGGAAGCCCAAGATAGGGCTGTTGCGGCCCTTTGACAGGCTGAAGATAGAGCGGAGATAATAGCTCAGGCTGCTGAAGCTGCAATGGCAGTTGTGAACCTAGCGAATGGAAATAATGGCCAAGGAATTGGAGGTGGCAATGTGCTAGGCCCTGAGAATCGCGCTATGGGTAAGTTGATAGAGCAATTTCTGAAGCTGAAACCATCGAGGTTTGATGGCAGAGGAGACCCTGAGTTAGCTCCCAGATGGATTGAAGAGCTAGAGAAAGCATTTACAGTTTTAGGGTGCACTGAAGCTGAGAAGGTGACCCTAGCGGCTTACCAGCTCCAAGGAACTGCAAATGATTGGTGGAAGGCCACCAAGGGAATGGTTTTCCCTGAAGGGATTGAGCCGACATGGGCAATCTTTGCCGAGACTTTTAATGTGAAATATTTCTCTGAAGCTGCCCAAGAACAGAAGTTGGCTGAGTTCCAAAACCTTCGTCAGAATCAAATGACTGTTGATCAGTATGAGGCGGAATTTGTAAGGTTGTCGAAGTATGCACCAAGGATGGTGGAGAATCGGTGGGATCGGGCGAGAAGGTTCCGAGATGGGTTGAGGCCCGATATTCGTAGCCAGATGATCTTAATGAACCTGAGGGATTACAATGAGATCTATACCAGGAGCCAGATGATTGAAAGAGATATGAGGAATATAGGACTTTCCTCAGGACCGCGGTTCAATCTAGTCAGAGACAATCGAAATTTTGGCAAGGGACCCATGGTAAACAATAGGAGGTTTGTTCCCCCAGTGAAGAAGAACATTGCAAAGCCTGTTCACCAAAATAACTGGAATTGTCGCCTCTGTGGGCGAAGGCATGGGAATGGACCCTGTCCAAAGCAGACAAGAGGATGCTTTAAGTGTGGCAAGATGGGCCACAGGGCAAGGGAGTGTGGACAACAAGATGTAGGTCCTCAGTATCAACCGCCACGAGCTCAGCAAGGACCACAAGCTGGAGCTGCCCCGCAGGCCAATCAAAATAGGCCGCCGACTCAAGGAAGGGTGTATGTTGTAGCTCGCAAGAAGGGGGAGGAGACGCATGGCGTGGTCACGGGTAAGATCTCTCTTTGTGATCATACTGCTTATGCCTTGTTTGACCATGGAGCGTTGCATTCGTTTATGTCTGCCCAGTTTGCTGATTTGACTGAAATGAAATTGGAACCATTGGATGTTATGTTGCATGTGACAACGCCTTTGTTGGATAAGGTGTTTGTTACATTAGGATGCCAGAATTGTAAGATAGTTATTGGAGGTAGTGAAAGACGAATAGATTTGGTTGTGTTGCCCATGTTTGATTTTGATGTCATTGTTGGAATGGATTGGTTGAGTAAACAAGGGGCCGTAATGGATTGTGGTAGTCGGGTAATTCGATTTCATCTTGTCGATCACCCTAGTTTCGAGTTTGTGGGGAGCCGAGGAGGAACCTCAATCCCTTTGGTTTCGTCACTAGAGGTGACTAAACTATTGAATGAAGGATGTGAGGCTTATTTAGCCATTGTGGTGGATACAACAATTGAGGAGCCTAAGCTAGAAGAAATAACAGTGGTACGTGAATTCTCTGATGTATTTCCCTAAGAGTTGCCTGGTTTACCATCTGAAAGAGAAGTGGAGTTCTCGATTGAATTAGCTCCTGGAACAGAACCGATTTCGAAAGCGCCGTATAGAATGTCCTTGTCGGAGCTAAAGGAACTAAAGGTGCAGATGCAGGAGTTACTGGACAAGGGATTTATTCGTCCAAGTGCATCGCCTTGGGGAGCACCTGTGTTGTTTGTGAAGAAAAAAGGATGGCTCATTGCGCCTGTGCATTGACTATAGGCAACTGAATCAAGTTACTATTAAGAACAAGTATCCATTGCCAAGGATAGATGACTTGTTTGATCAGTTGCAAGGAGCATCCGTGTTCTCTAAGATTGACTTAAGGACGGGTTATCATCAGTTGAGGATCAAGAAAGAGGATATACCGAAAACGGCTTTTAGGACGAGGTATGGACATTACGAGTTTACAGTCATGCCGTTTGGGTTGACTAACGCCCCGGCTGCATTTATGGATTTGATGCATCGAGTATTCAAGGAGTATCTGGATCAATTTGTTATCATCTTCATTGACGATATTTTGATTCACTCGAGGTGCAATGAGGATCATGAACGACATTTACGGATTGTCTTACAGACCTTAAGGGAACACTCGCTCTATGCTAAATTTAGTAAGTGCGAGTTCTGGTTAAATAAGGTAGCGTTTCTCGGTCACGTAGTATCTGGAGATGGAATCTCTATGGACCCTTCGAAGATCGAGGCAGTTATGAATTGGCCTAGACCTACAACACTCACGGAAGTCTGAAGTTTTCTGGGATTGGCAGGTTACTATAGACGCTTTGTAGAGAAGTTCTCGCCTATAGCTATTCCTTTAACGAGGTTGACTAAGAAAGATACACTGTTTGAATGGACATACAAATGTGAAAGGAGTTTTCAAGAGCTTAAGCGACGTCTGACGACTGCACATATACTGACAATTCCGTCTGGTCCTGGAGGGTATGAAATTTACAGTGATGCGTCATTGAAGGGACTAGGATGCGTCCTAATGCAACATGGGAAAGTAGTAAGGTCTGATAGATTCCAATCTTGCTACCGGAGCATAAGTTTCATCGTAATCGATTCCTTCTTCTTGAGAGTAGCCCTTGGCAATAAGTCTTGCCTTGCTTCTGGTTACCTTGCCTTTATCATCCAATTTGTTTCTGAATACCCATTTGGTTCCGATAACAGGATGATCCTTTGGTCTTGATACCAATTTCCAAACTTCATGGAGTTTGAATTGATATAACTCTTGTTGCATAGCTTCAATCCAGCTTTCATCTTCAAGGATTTCTTCAATTCGTTTGGGTTCAAACTCAGAAACCAGAGCAAATACATTTATTGCATTCCTTAGTTTTGATCTGGTTCTGATTCCTTCATCAATGTTTCCAATGACTTGATCTGAGGGATGACTGGACTTGTATTTTCAGTTTTTCTTTGACTTTTCACGATCATTGTCAATTGATTCTTCAGTATTTAGATCTTCAGAAGTTGCAATTGGCTGAATATTCTCCATGTTCTGAGAAGATTCTTTTGCTTCTTCAGTCTCATATGATGAGTTATGCTTCTCAGATGATTGGTTCTGATAATCTAACACTTCATTTTTAGTAATGATCTTCTGAGTAGTGTACTCATCTTCGAATTTCAAGTTCATGGATTCTTCAATCGTCTGAGATTTCTTGTTGAAGACTCGATAGGCTTTGCTTGAAGTAGAATACCCCAAGAATACTGCTTCGTCTGATCTTTCATCAAACTTACTTAGCCGATCACTTGAGTTTTTAAGAATATAGCATTTATAGCCAAAAATATGAAAATATGAAATATTTGACTTCTTTCCTTTGTAAAGCTCATAGGGGGTTTTCTCAAGTAATGGTCTAAGAAATACACGATTTATGATATAGCTATTGAGAAAAACCCCTAAGTGATTTTGAAGTTGACAAAACAATCCAAGTACTCTTAAGTTTCGAGATAATGCCGTGGAATACTTGTTTTGCATATTATCCTTTCGTGCAAAGATGCATAGGATTGAATCTGTCAAAAAGGTTTTACTCAGATGGGATTTCTGAGGGACTCAGATATTGGTTGGAGCTCAGACGTTGAGTGGGGATAACTCAGACGTTGAGTGGGGACAGCTTCGACGTTGGACTGATGCTCAAGCTCTGAGTGGAGTATTCACATGCAGTAATCAAAACTTGAAGAGGACTTTCAAATGCGCGTACTTGAAATGCTACAACGGATACAATTGAGCTGGATCACTCTTGAGGATTCTCGAAGATAGAGATCAATCAAGGATGCGAAATCAAGGAGACAAACATATGACTTTCCAAATGAGTGAAATCATCTATGGAAACTCAGGATCATAATTGTATGGGCGATTTGATCCAAACGGGGAAGACTTTCCTTTGGCGATCCCCAACGGCTACGAGATCTTCTTTTGGTATGTCTTGTCCAAACGGGAAGTTTTGGAGAGACCTCTTCTGGAAGCCTTGCAACGAGTAGATTGGAGGCGGAGGAGTATAAAAGACATCTCAAGGTCAAAGGGACACCAAGGTCGGCATTAAGAGGAAAAGGTCTTCATAATTCTTAGATCGAGAGTACTTCATTTCATACACACTTCTTGATTCATTCATTGTAATTGTGAGGAGGTGTACACAAGAGTGTTGAGCGCTAGGTGGGGTATTGTGACATTCTGAATTTCATGCCATTTTGAGACTATTGAATGAGATGTATCTATCGATATATTTCAGTTTTATTTCACTCGAATCTGATAAATCCTGAGTAGACTGACCAAAAGGGAAAGGCTAACGCATGCCAAGGTATGTGGACCTAGGAAACTCGAAGAAGGAAATGACGTTTTGACCATAAGGATTGCCGAGGGAACATTTAGAGCCAATAAAGGCCGATCAAATAACGATTAAGGAATCTGTTGTTAGCATTGTACGATTGGAGCGCGGGTGATGCCGTATAACCAATGTATAATTTGAGAAGTTTTCCTAAATCGAACTATGACGATCGAGACCGTCAGAACTAGCAATGAACCCTCGCAATTACATGACAACCAAAGCCGTTGTAACCTAAGTTGTCCTAAGTATGATGAGAATCACAGGGTCGATACGCGTAACGTCTGCAAAAGCCACCCGTTAGTTCGAGATAAACTGAAGATACGATTGACGAGAGATCGATCACGAAATGGCAGCTCGAAATTGGCAAATGGAAATGAAGAATTCCAACATTAGAAAAGAATTTGACGTAGCCCCGCCGATGGTAATTTAAAATTAAAAAAGTGAAATTTCGGACGGAAGTGCAAAATTACCATTTTGCCCCTCGACCATTTGCCCTTGCCTTAAGATTAATAGAAGGATAAAATGGTCATTTGGACCTCCTAAGGTGGCTGCCGAAAATTGATGGAGATAAGGTCAAAGGAAGTCAAAGCCAAAGATGTTATTATTGGAGGCTTGACAAGTGTCATTCATTGAAGAGCTTAGACATTAAGGGTCTGCATGGTAACCATTATCATTCTGTAATTTGATTCTAGAACCAAAAAGAATGAGAATGATATTTGATAACGCAAATAAAAGTGATTCTCATTTTGAACCAGAATCACTTTTAAAGCTAACAAAAAAAAGCAAAAAAGAGTAGCTTCTTGAAACTCATCCCACTTTTAACAAAGTCGTTCTCTTCGCATAAAAAAAAAACACAACAGACTCCTCGCTCGTTCTCGCTTCGTCGCAACTCCCTCGCTCCTGCCGCGTCTCCACCAAGCGCCCACCACGAGCTTCGCAACAGCACGAGGAGGCTGTTGTGGAGGTCGGACGTGTTGTCGACGGAGGCCATATAAGCCGTCCAGTCCCTCAAGCTGGCCAAATCCATTCCTCGGTTGAACCACATCCTCAGCACGACCCTCTCTCGGCTCTTGAAATCCGATCTCTTGAACGCCTTTGCCGAGCTCAAGAGACAGAATGAGGTCGATTTGGCCCTCAAGGTATCGCCTTTTTGGAGTTTGTGGTTCCTGGGTCTTGGTTTTCTTTTCTTTTCTTGTTGGTTTTCGAATTCTCTCTTTGTAACTTTGGTGTTTGATGTGAAGGATTTCTGCCCTTCTAGATAGGAATTGCAAGTTTAGAAGGCCATTTCTGGTCTCTGCGTAAGTTGCATTCTTTGATTGTGGCGGATCCTCCAACTGGTATGAGCAGAGCAAGTGATCTGGCAATTGAGTTTTGCTCTGAAGTTTGGTAAATTCATTTTTCACATTGGTCTGTCGGTGATTCAATCGGTACATCGAGCTAGTGAGTGGCATGGGCGATTTGTAGAAAATGGCGATTGTTGATTGATGAGATTGGCTTACCTTGCAACAATGATTCTTGTAGGCTTTTATGGCCTTGTAAATTTTATCCATGGGCACTCTTTCTAATCTTCTAAATTAGACATTCACAAAGAAAGGAGAATCTTTGTGCAGATTAATTTCAAATTAATAGATAACAATAGTTTTTTTTGTCGAGACAGATAACAATAGTTACCTTGGGTAGAAATGCAGGTTTTGCATATTTCATCAAGGAAAACAACGATGCGCATATTCAAACTACTTTTCTCATTAGTGTTTTGAGGAAAAAGAGAAGCAAAGCAATAACCTCACTGTATCACATGGGTGGTGTGAATTTTGGATGCACTATTTCAATATTTCCTTTGTACTGTTCTCATTCTATCTAAAAGATTCCAGTTGTAGGTCTTTGAGTATGTGTGCAAGGAGGAATGGTACCAAACTGATCTTGCTTTGCGTTGCGACGTGATCCAACTATTGGGAAAGAATAAAATGGTTGCTCTCGCCGAAATTGTTTTCTCCGGACTTCCGAAAGAAGGGATTGAAGGTGAGACAAGGGCGTATGCCTAGATGATTGGAGCATATCTAACGGCAGACATGATTGAAAAGGCAATGCAGACTTATGAGAAGATGAAAGCGGCTGGTCGTACCCCAAATGAATTTACCCTGATGATCCTCATAAGAAATCTAGAGAATGCCGGAGAAAGAGAACTGGTAGAGTTTGTGAAGAGAGATTGTGTTGAATATTTGGATTCTCCTAAAAGGTTGCTAGAAGAAGTTGAAAGAAAATATGTATGAATTTACTCTTCCATACTCATTCCAGCATTATGTTCTATATATAAATGCTCATGTCTCTTGGATGTTATCTGGAGATGAATTTTCTTTAAGGCCAGTCATCATTGCTCAAAAATAATTGTTTGACGCAACGGGACTAGAGCTTTATACTCTTGGCTTGTTCAAGTAGGAGTAGCGGTCAGGTGGTCCGATTTGTTCTTCGCTTTTGAGAGTTATTTTGCTTCCACGCATGTTCTACGTTTATACTAGAATGTATTTCTTCTTTCCATTGATAGCTGCTTATAATAAATTTTTGGGATGTACGACCTAATTCTGTTGTTTGAGTGCCAATCTTCCATTCATTAGTGACAACTTATGGAGGCCTGGAGAAGTATTGTGATGGCTTTAGTTTTTAACATCCTTTCCCTTTCTTTCTTGATGCTTGAACTTTACTTTGTGACATGCGTTAATGTGAAACTTGGCATCTTGAAGATGAAGTTCATAACTTCTGTTCTTATTCTTTTCCAGCCGAAAAGGAGGTCGATTGAACTTGTTTGAGGACTTACAGCTATGCAAGCATGAGCAGCTAGAAGTTCTCTTCCAGCAATGAGAGGACACACCGCTTTTGCCGACTTTGATCAAAATCATTGCACATGGTTTGCAGCAGGATCTTGAATTTTTTCATTGAAATAGAACACATGGGTAATCGCTGTCAAAATGTTATAGGCATTGGTGCGTAGCTAGGTCTCTAATGCAGAGGAACGTAGGCCGGATGAAGCAGACTCCGGATGTTTATAGCAGGTGCTGTTGGCGTCTTTTCTCATGTTGCAGAGTCACTGTTGCTTAGGTTATATGGAAC
This sequence comes from Rhodomyrtus psidioides, assembly GCA_021437785.1. Lineage (NCBI taxonomy): Eukaryota > Viridiplantae > Streptophyta > Magnoliopsida > Myrtales > Myrtaceae > Rhodomyrtus > Rhodomyrtus psidioides. Next base: position 2,579,876 of record JAILYB010000055.1, read on the forward strand.
ATGTTTTTTAATTAATCAGAAAATGTAGATGTTCTATTTGTTTGTGGATGGACCTCATTTGTTATAGTCACAAGTTGCTTCTAGTTGAGTTCTTCCTTGATGGATCAATCGATAGACATTACTGTTGATAATCCCGAGTATACCTTTATTTGTCAATCTGCTATAAGGAATTTTATTGTCCTTTAAGGATGCCTCGATGAATTTGATCCTCTGTATCAGATTGTTTGTTGATGATATTACCTTGTTTTCGTTTCTTCTCGTGTATTGGGCTAAATATAAGCGCAAGGAAAGGCAGGAAAATTGCATGTTCTGTTGAATTTAGGCTATGGCAAAATAAAATCTTTAGCATATGTATTCTTCAGAAGCGCTTGTTTTATTTCCCGGATGAGATGTAATGGATGATGTGAAACATGGTGTTTCTGCTAGTTATGTGCTATAAAAAAATAGATACAATTAATCTTTTTGCGTCTTCACTATAGGCACTCTTTAATTATTTTAGTATGCATTAAAAATTAATCTTCAATTTATGATAATTACATATTTATTTGACTTAAATGTAAAAAATTAGGAAGAGAAACAGTTTTTAGAAACAGAAAATTTATGCAGTTATCAAACGCGTTTCTCATCCAGGAACAAAAATGTTAAGCAGTTATCAAACGCATTCTCATTCAGGAACAGAATCAGAAAAGTCATTTTAATCAGAAATCAGAACCAGAATGGTTACCATGCGCAGCCTAATTATCCCAATAGCCAATCTTGTCACCTTGGCACCAATTATTTATGTGGAAGCTCTCTCTCTCCGCTCTCTCCATTTCTTCTTTTTCTTCTTCTCTCTCTCTCTCGGTCGAATAGCTCTAGCTCGACCAGTATCGACCACCTCCCTTTCTCCGGACATAACTTATTCGTCCGGTGTTGGATTGAGGTGATTCTACCGCCATTAGAAAGCTTATCGTCTTATCTTTCTAGGAACATATTATAAGCCCAATTTGGCCCAGTATTTTTTCCTATAGGTCTGTTTGAACGAGAAAATGTCATATTGAGGCAGAATCTTACCGGTTTTGGAGAAGGACCTGTTTCGTGGGCTCCGAGACTTAAAATGGCTCCAAATTTTTGGTGAGATATTCTACACTCATAGTACTTGAGTTGGCTGAATAGAGGTTGTGAGTTCTTTGGAGATTTAGAGTATTTTTATGGCTGATTTGTAGCGGTTTCTACCGAATATATTCTGACCACCGTGGGGAAACCGGGCTGTTCGAAGCTTTGTAGTATTATTTCGCTCTAAGCCTTTTCGGTGAGACTCCTAAACTTGTTGTTCGATGTATTGACAAGTCGGTTTTGTGAGGAATTTGGGTTAAGAGGTGGTTAAAGGGGCTGTTGTGGAGTGAAATTCGTGAGAGGCCGAGAGCCATATAAATCTGTTCCTAGCGCCCATTGATTTTTAAAATGGCTCGTTCTAGGTCGTCCGATATCCAAATTGAGCTCCGTTTTCGCTCACACGTCCGTAAGACCTCAAAGGACAAGTTTATGAAAGTAGATTTCTCAAAAAGTCAATAGATAAATACCAATGTGTTCGGGACTGAATATGGTCGTGGAAGACCAAAATGGACAGCTCGGTGCCGCGTCGTTACGTCGATCATTTTATGGAATTGCTTGGCCTAACCTTGAGGTAAGTTATGGCTAAACCTCTATTAGGATGTTAGGTTACTAAAGGACAGAGTTTTGAATCAGATTGAAGGGTTTTATGAACTGATTTTGTGACAGAGGCAAGGAAACCCAAATCTGTCCTATTTTGATGAATTGAGCTTGAGTGATTTTATGGCATGGAAATTTTGAAATCGAGGTTGAACTGAGGAGTCTTAATCTGATTGTGGCATGTGATTAGGCCTTTTGACATGTTTTATAGAAATTTCCATTTGAATTGAGTACATGGAGTGGCTTGAAGTGCTAAATGGGTCTAGAGATGACTTGTGGAATGGAATTCTGAGATTTATTTGGAAAATGCCAAGTTTAGGATTGGAAGGATGATCATTTGACAGTTGTGCTAAGTCGAGGATGTGTATGTGTGGTAACACGATTGTGCTTTACTTTAAAAAGAGTTTTTATTGAAAGCACTTGATTTCTGAGAATTGTGGAATTGTGGAATTTGAATCGAGGGCGTGGGCCGATTTGTATTTGATTAAACTCGTTGTTTATTGAATGAAAACTAATGGCCAATCGGTCTGGTGTTTGATCCCGACGTCTGGTGTTTGATCCCAAATGTTGTTGTGGGTGTTGGATCCCAAGATTATGAGCTCAGGGACTTGATCCCATTTGGCTTGACGAGGTCACTGCGGCTAGAGAGTCTTACAGTAGACCGAATCATCTCGTGGTGCTAGAGTAACGAGAGTCATTGTTTTGACCGAATTATCTCTAGATGCGGACGCGAGAGTCTTCATGTTGACTGCTTCGAGGGAGTTAAGGTATCGAGCATCACATGTTTGACCGAATCATCTCGCAGGATTGGACATGACGAGAGTCTCATAGTTGACCGAATCATCTCGACGGTGCTAGGGAGCGAGAGTCACTATGACGACTGAATCATCTCGTCGTAATAAAGTGAAAGGAAGAATTGTTTTCTGTGGCTAATTGATTTCATGTCAAGATATGGCTTGATTAAAGAGAATTTTTATCAAGGCCTAAGGCGCTTTGGCACGGGCGGGTAACGACTTGTTACCATTGAGTGAAAACCAAGTTTTGTGAGAAAATGGAATGGAATCGAATGATGGTTTTGGAACAAAGAACTGTTTTCACTGAGTTGTTTAACTGAAAACCCTGCCATAATACGAAGCTGAGTTTTTCTCATGAAATTTGTGTTGCTGAAATGAGTCGCTTTTGAAAGACTGAAAGGCCGTGTTTTAAACGTTGCCCTATTTTGCCATGCCAATACTTTTATACCCTAAAATACCCTGTTTTACAAAAGTGTCTGGAGGTACTAGCAGCCTAGTTTAGGGTTAGGTTTAGCTTACTGAGATTTTATATCTCACCCCATCGTGGGATAACATTTTTCAGGTCCCAGACAATGGAAACCCGAGCTTGTCATGGATTGGCACTTGAGGAAGTCATTAGAGGAAATGAAGATTAATCTAATTGAGATCGTAAGGACAGAATATATTCTTTGGAGTTAGAATTGTACCTAACTATGATTTTAATGAGAAGTATGCCCTTTTTATCCTAAGTCATCTTGTGTTGTTTTATTTGTATGGGGTTGTTTCACGTTTCCGCATGCATCTCATTTTGGAAGCGTTGAGTATATTTGTTGGCTGTTGGATCCTGGGTAATCTATTGTTGAAAAGAACCGCCTGGTGGGATGTTCTCGTGCTCGCTGGGTTCGGGGCTTAACATCCTCACTTGTTTTGTATCAGTACAAAGTCAGCTCGAACCAATTTGATTGAGATTTGGAGTGATAAGGAGTGATGACTTGAGTACGATTAGATAGTGAGACCCTTAGAATTAAGTATTGATTGTTGAATCTCGAGGATTATACGTTTGAACTTGTGTCGCGCTTTAATGGTTATAGTATCAATTTCAATCGATGATCTTGGGTAATGGTGTGATTGAGGTTCACAAGGATGCTAGTGGAAATTGAGTATAGGCATGAACTTTGAGGTTGTAAATGTGTTTGAAGTTAATAGATGATTGCTTATGGGTAAAGGATCGATTGGATTTTATGATCGTGATTGTGACTTTGAGGTATATGGTTGATCCTAGGCAATTGATCTGTGAGATGGTCATTTGTGGAACTACAAATCTTTTGTTGATAAGAATTGATCTGGAGGTGAATGTGATATGACGAGTAGTGGGGACGATCATGCAGTGCATGTGTTTATGGCATTGAAATGAAAGTTGAAGAAGGTGAATGCATGAGCTTATTACTATCAGACTTGATAAACCTCGCTTGGTATGGGACAAGCTGATGGGATACCCACAACCCGTAATGAAGCATGTTATGGGACGTGTGGAACAGTACTCTCTTCATAGATGTATGTCTTGGAACAACCTGCAAAGACCAAGTCTGATAAGGGCGAGTAGTGTATGCCAGGACAGAGAGCTTCGGACAAGGAGCGGCTCCTGGCAAGCTAGGTATCGGGTTGAGTCTGATTTTGGTTAAGGGATGTATTGCACTGAAGTTGTGACATTCCGAATTCCAACCCTTTTCGAGGCTATTGATTGGAAAGGTATCGATCAGTGTGTTTCAGTCATATCTCGCTCGGAGCTAGCCACTCTCGAGTCAATTGACCGAAGGGGTAAGACTAACGCAGAGTTAGCACGCGGACCAAGGAGACTCGAATGAGAAATGGCACTTTGATCAAAGGATTGTCGAGGGGATATTTTGGGAAAGCAGAGATCGATCTAGGAAGGATCATGGAATGTCTTGCTAGTGTTATACATTGGGACGCGGGTGATTCCGCCTAACCAATGTGTAATTTGCGAGAATTTCCTAAATCGGATTCCGACGATCAGGACCGAAGGAACTAGCGATAAACCATCACAATCACATGACAATCAAAGTTACCACGACTTGATAAATCCTAAGGTCGTTACGCGTAGCGCCTGCAAGAGTCATCCGTCAGTTTGAGATAAACTGGAATTACAGTCGACGAGAAATTGATATGAATTGGACCACGGATGTGGGTATCGGACAATGAGGAATTCCAACATTTGAAAAGAATTGGACGTCGCCTCATCGAGGGTAGCCTAGATTGGGAAAAATTCAAATTTTGGACTACAAGTGAAAATTATCATTTTACCCCTAGGATAATACTCATTCCTTAAGAATAAGTCAAGGGCAAACAAGTCTTTTACCCTTCCTATCTTGGCCGAAAATTTGAGAGTAGTGTGATCAATTGGCTTCAAGATATTATGTAGAAAAGTCAAGATAGCCATTAATGCATTGTCAAATCCCTCACTTGCCTAGTCTAATTAGCCATTAAATGCCTAAGCTATCACCTCAACTTTTTCTCTCTCCCTTGGCTTGCAAAAGAAGCCTTCTTCTCATTCTTCTCCTTCATTTGGCCGAATACCATCTCTCTCTTTCATTTGTCTCAAAAATCTCTCTCGGCTCCCTCTCTCTCTCGCTGCTCGCTCAAAACTCTACACCGGCACCCTTCACTGTTTTGGCCATAACTTCTTCGTCCGACATCGTATTAAGGTGATTCCACCGCCATTAGAAATCTTATCCTCTTGCCGTTCCAAAAAAGTATTATGTGGCCACATCCACCCAGCCTTCTGTCCTGTAGAGCTGTTTGAAGGAGCAAAGGTCGGATCAGTCAGTTTTGACCCGGAGAGATCCTAAGTGGGATTTTCGAGCTCTTTTCACTCCAACCTTCGGTAAGCCACTCCTTGAACCTAGTTAAGACATTTAAAAACTTGTATTTGAGGTCTAGGTGGATATTTGAAGAATTTTGATAGCCAAACTCTTGTGGTTTTCAAAGGAGCAGAATCTGTCCGTCGGCGGCCAAGTTGGAACAGTGACAATTTGAAGTCTGTCGAGGCGTCATTTGACTTGGAAATCAATGGTGAGCCAACCTAGAACTTAGATCTAAGTGTTAGTTAGCTTGTGGCTGAGTTTGGTGTAGTGTAGAAGTTGATTTATAGCTAAACCATGACTTGATCCTCACTTGGGCAGAATCTGTCCACCGGAAGACAAGTTGAGTCCGCGAGCTTCGCGCGGCCCTTTGGTCATTTTTTTTGGCTGGAAATGCTTGGTAATCCTTTCTAGGACCTTGCTTGAGATGTTAGAGTGGCCTATGGTCGAATTTGGGAGTAATTTAGCGAAGTTTGATGACTGAAACTTTGTGAAACGCTTAAGGACTAATTCTGGACAGTTTGGTGTGAGAGCTTGCGTCGCTTATTTCTTGGATATCTCTAGCCTAGCTTGTTGGTAAGATTTTCCTAACCCTTTATTAGGGAGTTAGGTTACTAAGAGATGGCCTTATTTGATAAATCGATGAATTTATGAACCAGTTTTAATTGAGGAACGCTAAGAACCCAAATCTGCCATGTTTCAGTTAAGTTGGATTTGAGTGATTTTTAGCATGAAATTTGTTATTCAAGGTCGATTTATGAAGTCCTAACCTGATTGTGAGTGATGGCTAAACCCTTGTCATGCATTGTAGAAGTCTTTATTTTATTTGAGCGCAATAAGTGGCATGTATCGTTAAATCGATTTTCAAAATGGCCTGCGAGGTCGAGAGCTTGAGTTGGTTATGAGTGAATGTTAATTCTTGACTCAAAGAATGATCGTTTGGAATTTGTGCTGAGTCAAAATTGTTCGTGGTAACACGATCATGCTTTACTTTAAAATGAGTTTTTATTGAAAGCACTTGATTTTTGAGAATGGTAGAATTTGAAACGAGGCCGTGGGACGGTTTGCATTTGATCGAACTTAAACTCAATTTCTGAGAAATTATGGTTTATTGAGTATGAAACGAGGTTGTGAATCGATTTGCATTTGATTGAGTTTGCTTGAAATGAATGAAAATTTGAGGCCAATCCAGTTGGGTGTTTGATCCCAACTTTTAATGACGGGCATTTGATCCCGTGTTTGGGTGTTTGATCCCAAGATTATGAGCTCAGGGACTTGATTCCATTTGACCTGACGAGGTCACTGCGGCTAGAGAGTCTTACAGTCGACCGAATCATCTCGTGGTGCTGGAGTAACGAGAGTCACTGTAATAACCGAATCATCTCTAGGTCCGGACACAAGAGTCTTCATGTTGACTGCTTCGAGGGAGTTCATGTATCGGGCGTCACATGTTAGACTGAATCATCTCGACGGCGATGGGGAGCGAGAGTCACTATGACGACCGAATCATCTCGTCGTAATAAATTGAAAAGATAAATTATTTTCTGTGGCTAATTGATTTCCTGGTAAGGAATGTTATGAGAATAAGGGAATTCATCTTGTTACCATTGATTGAATGTCAAATTTCTTGAGGAAACTAGAATTGAACGATGCTTTTGGAATAAGAATTGTTTTCCCTGAGGTTGTTTAACTGAAAACCCTGCCTAAGTACGAAGTCAAGCGTTTATCATGATTTTGACTATCAAGTCATTTGAAAAAGGATTGGAATGCCACTTTTGGTCAAAAATGTGCATTGTTTGTGAATCATCATGTTTTGCCGAGGCAATCATACTTTTACTATGCCAAAATCTTTTTATTTGAAAATACAAATTTTCAAAAGTGTCTGGAGGTACTAGCGACCTAGTTTAGGGTTAGGTCTAATTTACTGAGATTTATATCTCACCCCATCGTGGGACAATATTTTTCAGGTCCCTAAAGACGAAGTCCCGGGGATGTCGAAGACGATTAGCCGAAGAAGCACTTGATGTATTGTAGACATGTGACCTTGTATGATCTTCCATTTATAAACCGAAAACACTTTGAATATTTGATTAAACGTTTCTGATGCATCGTTCTAAAGCCCTCTTTTATTTATTAAGTGTAGGGTTGTTTTTCTCGCTTTCGCTTGCATGCTTCATTTAGGTCCTTTGACATTTGGCCGTCGGATCTTGGATGACTATCAAAGTTAACGGTTGCTGAGGGATGTTCGCGTGCCCGCCGGGCTTGGGGTGTGACATCCTCGTTTGGTTGGTATCAGAGCAAGGTCAGCTCGATCCAATCTGGTCGAGACATGGAGCGATAAGTAGTAAGGACTTTAGAACGATTAGATAGTGAGACTTTAGGTGGTTATAAGGCACGATTTGCATGTCATTTGTAATGGCGCATGTGAATGGCATGATTAAAAGCTTCGTACTTGGCAAGGGGTGTCTTTCAAAGAATTGATGCGTGTGTTTGGCCTGTTTGGCAAGATTGTGTGCTTGGCACTGAATGTTATTTTAACTGGTGTCCTCTGGAATTGAATTAGTCGATTGAGTTATGGCTAAGTTGCAGATGTGTCTGAACTTAGAGTGTGAATTGGTATTCCTCTGAATTAGCACCTTGAGTGTTTTATTGATGTAGCCTAGTTGAGGCTTGCCTAGTAGTGGCGATTGGTTAAGAACTGCATGAGACCCCTGGATGAAGGGTTGCTTTATTGAGATTACTGTGTTGTTGAGAGGCCTAGGGTTATCAGACCTGAGTAATGACGTAGGCCTTTGGTCCCAGGTGGGATTGGGGTGATTTGAACGAGGACCTAGTCAGTGTGAGTTAACGGAGTAAATTTGTTAAAGGAGCGCTGGACCTGAGTCGCTGAGACGACGAGCGTTGTTACTACCGAAGTAAGTGTTAGAAGTCTTGAAAAAGATGACAAGGGAGGAAATGGAAGTAACCAGATGAATAACCGGTGAAAAGATTTTGAGGTTAGAACTGACTGAGTTCCATGGAAAAGGCGACCCTGAAATTGTTCGTCTTCTGATTGAAGGTCAGATAACAAGCCCTAGAGGTTCTAGGTATCTTGAAGAAGGAGAGTTACCCTAGCTATTATTGGTCTTAAGACATTGTCAAGGATTGGAAAGCAATAAGGAGACGGATATGCTAGTCTCTTCGACCTGGCTTAATCTAAAAAATTGACTGAGATAGAATTGAGGTCGTTAGAAATTGATTTATAAGTTATTGTTTCTTAAAGGAAAGGGCGTTGGTCCCTTTGAGATGATTGAACCATAAGATGGTTGCTAGTAAAAGGGAAAATGAGTAGACTTGATAGTCTTGGCTAGGCGTGGTCCCGAAGTATAGCTGAAGGGGAATGGTAGGTTGAACAGAGGAGATTGTTTTAGACCATAACAGCAGAGGACTAAATTGATTGAACTGACCTTCTTAAGTGTAAGTTAGTAGGAGGCCGAGGAGGAACCTCGATCATTGGAGCCTCATCACTTGAAGGGATTGAGTTGTTAACAAGGGAATATCAAATGTCGTGGTATTTTAACTATGACATTCCGAATTTCTAACCCCTCGAGGCTAATGATATGAATTGAAAGCTCAAAATTGGCAATTGAAAATAGAGAATTCCAAGATTAGAAAAGGACTTGACGTCGTCTTGTTAATGGTAATTTCGAATTAGAAAAGTGAAGTTTCGGACTGAAAGGGCAAAATGATCATTTTGCCCTCGACCCTTTGCTTTGTCTTAAGATTTCAAGAAGGACAAAATGGTCATTTCCTCTTCACCATAGGGCTACCGAAAATTGGATAAGAAGAGGTCAAGAAAGTCAAAGGCAATTGGGATAATTATTTCCAAAAGGGTAAGTGTCATCCTAGGGTTGGTTGGCATTAATTACCCCATCAAATCCATCTTGTCTTTTAATCTCAATAATTTGGTGGACACTCCCCGTACCTCTCTTTGGTCATGCACTTCTCTCCCCCATCTCCATTTTCTTCAAAAATTCTCTCCATTTCCTCTCTAGCAAAACTGCTCCAAAAGACAGATTATGTTCCTCCTGTTCGGTGTGCTCGACCGGCCCCTTCCGGCGTCCATTTGACATGCACCGATCACCAGAAGCTAGATCAATGTGTCCTTAACAAGCTCCAAGTGGAATTTTTTCATTTAGTTAAGTATTTTTATCTGTGTGAGTCTGAGATAAAAACCAGACGGAATCCGCGCGAGCTGGGGTAAGGCCTCCGTTCTCCCTCTTAGAGACTTCAAATGACTTCGTTCTTTCTGTGGGATCTCTATAACACATAGTACTCAAGTTGGATGGTCTATGGTTGCAAGTTTAGTGGTGTTAAAATAAGTTTTCATGGCTGATTGTGGGGGGTTAAAATCGGACAGATTCAGACCGTGGAAGGACTGTGAAGGAACTGAGTTGTTTGAAGCTTTTGTGGTGTTATTTCTCTCCAAGCTTTTCGGTGACACTCATAAACTTGATGTTTGATGTATTGGCAAGTTGATTTTGAGAGGCATTTGGGTTAAGAGGTGATTAAAGGGCTGTTAGAGGAGAAAACGTGAGGGGCCATCCAATTTGCCCTCAATGCGCACCAATTTTGAATTGAGTCGTTCTAAGTCGTCCGGTATCCAAATTGAGCTCCGTTTTCGTTCACGAGTCCTTAAGATCTTAAAGTTTGACCCTAGAATTTTTTTCCCAAAAAGTCAGGAGAAAAATTACAGTTTTTGTGAGAATGAACCTGGTCATGGAGCCTAGAAAAGGGGCAGACTTGGGTGGAATGAAAGTTATGATGACTTGCCTTGATAGAACGACATTGGCATGCTTAGGAGCATCAAATTAATACTGTGACGACTTGAGGATAAGGTGTTGTCGGTGTTATTGAAGTATTGGCACGATAGAATTGAGAAATAATTGAGTTTCAATGTGGTTTTCCTAGGCATGCTGTCGGTGCCCTGTTTGGCAGTGAGCTTGCTAACCTAGGAGGGTCGTTTGGATTGAATTGCTAGCTTGCTTGAAGAGGTAAGTGTCCCTTAAACCTCTACTAGGACGTTAGGACACTACTGGATGCGTTTGACTGGTGATTTGATCAATGAGTGGATTGATTGAAGTTTGATTTATAAGGATCGAATATGAGCATGTGAAATGATTTGGCTAGAATGCCTATATGATTTTGGTTGAAATGAGGATTGACTTGGTTGTGTGATGTCTATAATATAATTTCCTGTGTGATTTAATTGGCTATGATGCCCCAGAGATGTGAATTGGCTTGATGCCCTTGTTATATGAATGGCCTATAGCGCCCAAGCGATCAATTGGCTTGTAGCCCCGGAGATCGCATTGGCTTGGAGTTCTAGAAGTACCGATTGGCTTGTGGCCCCAGTGGTACCATTTGATTAAAAGTCATTACGATATCAATTGGCATGTGGCCTCGGTGATATCAATTGATCGCATTGGCTTGGAGCCCCAGAAGTACCGATTGGCCAGTGGTCATAGTGGTACCATTTGACTAAAAGTCATTACAATATCGATTGGCCTATGTCCCCGGTGATATCAATTGATCGCTTTGGCTTAGAGCCCCAAAAGTGCCGATTGGCCTGTGGCCCTATTGGTACCATTTGATTAAAAGTCATTACGATATCGATTGGCCTATGGCCCCGGTGATATCAATTAGCCTGAGTGCCTAGAGAACTATATCGCGGCTTGTAGCCCTGGCGATACATCGCGGCTTATAGCCCTGTCGATGATGATTGAGTAACTATATCGTGGCTTGTAGCCCTGGCGATACATCGCGGCTTGTAGCCCTGGCGATGAGCGAATAAAATGTCATGATGGTAACTTGTGATACTGTGAGTTTAATTTGTGCTGAAGTGTGATGCTTGGATCTTATAGTATGTGATGTGCTTGATGGTGATGTTCTTTAAATCAAAGTACCATGAGAAAGGGATATTGCGATGCAATATGATAATACCTCGATGAGCTTTTGTGTATTGCATTGTGGCATAGTCTGAGGGGACTGGCGGTCTGGTCTAGGTTTAGGGTTTACTTACTGAGATTTATATCTCACCCCATTGGGGATTAACATTTTTTCAGGTCCCAAGCAATGATACGTCAAGTTTGTCAAGGTTGGACATTCGAAGAAGGAACTGTATGATATGGATTCACACTTTGTGATATTAGGGATTGTATTTATGATTTGTGGATATAGAAACAGAATCTTTAGTATTTGACCATAGAAAGGTTTCGAGGTGTATTTTATGAATAATGCAAGTGTACCCTTTTGTCCTGAGTCATCTCGTTAGGGATTTGAATGGAGCTATTTTACTGCTTTCGTGACCTTGTTTCATTTTGATGTTATTATTGATTGGCCGAAGAATCATGGGAGATTAAAGACATGAACGGCCTGGGTGATGTTCGCGTGCTCGCTGGGTTCGGGGCGTGACATCCCCGTTTAAGTGGTATCAGAGCAAGGTCAGCTCGATCCAATGTGATTGAGGTTTGGGGTGATAAGAAGTGATGACTTGGGGACAATTAGATAGTGAGACCTATAGGATTAAGCAATGATCATTGAATCTTGAGGATTATAGGCTTGAACTTGTGTTGTATTCCGATGGTTCTAGAATCGATTTTTATGAATGATTTTGAGTGATGTTGTGATTGAGGTTCAAGTGGAAACAAGCTGAAATTAAAGAGACATAAGCATGGATTTTGAGGTAGTAATTGTGCTTGAGGATAGTAGAGAATTGCTTATGAATGAGGGGTCAATTGGATTACATGATTGTGATTGTGGTTTGTCAATGACCCAACTTGAGGAATACGAGTTATAAAGAGACGACTGGTGTTAGTGGATTCAGGCTTGAATTGTGTTATATCTTGATGGTTTTAGTTATCGATTGCTATTGACAACCTTGGGTGATATGAAATGAGATGCATACCATGAGTATTTGGATTGAAGATCAGTTATGAACGAATGCATATGGATTGACTTGAATAGCGACTAAACTTGAGGTGCATGGGTGAATATAGGCAATTGATCCATGCGATGTGACGGTCATTGGTGGAATTAGAAATCTTCAATGGATAAAAATTGATCTGAGGGCGATTGTGGTATGACAAATAGCGAGAACAAACATGCTGTGCACGCGCTTGTGGTTAAGAAATGAAAGTTGATGAGGGTGCATGCATGCGCTTGTCACTATCAGACTTAATAAACTATCGCTTGGTATGGGACGAGTTGATGGGATACATATAAACCGTAATGAAGCATGTTATGGGATGTGTGGAACGGGGCTTCCTCCGTAGATGTATGACTTGGGACAAGGGTGAACCATGGCCTTCTCTCAGTTAGCTCATATTTTGTCCGGTTTTCTTCCAAAAATCACCATAAATTGACCAAACCTCCAAATATCATGAAACTAGCGGGACAATGTCAGGGACATCCTGACCTAACCTGTGGTAAACAGGCTCAACCAAACGACGTCGGGAAGAGCCGCTAGACTGCACCGAACAGAAGTCTCCAAAACTATTTTTCTGGACAGTTTTTGGTGAGGTGAGTTTGAGGGGAAATTGGAATGAATGTGAGGGAGATGATACACACAGCAGATGAGGTCTTCCATTTACTTGTCCCACACATATTATTGGCCTAAATTGATAAGACTTGATTAGGTGAGGGTATTTAATGCTTGGGGGTCTCTAAGCTTGACATGTGGCAAGTAACCAATAATGCATCTTCAACTTTGACTTAACTTTGACCCATTGGACAGCAAGTTTCGGCAGCCACGGTGGAGGGAAAAATGTCCATTTCGTCCTTCATGAAATCTTAAGGCTTAGGCAAATGGTCTAGGGGCAAAATGGTCATTTGTCATTTTTCGTCCAAAACTTCGTTTTCTCTATTCTGAATGACCATTAGCGAGACGACGTCAAACCCTTTTCCAATTTTGAAATTCTTCCTTGCCAATTGCAAATTCGAGCTTTCATTTCCTATCTCAAGCCTCGAGGGGTCGGAAATCCAGAATGTCACAATTCTTCCCCCCTTAAAGAAATTTCACCCTCGAAATTTGCCACTTTCTTATCCACTCAGTCTCTTGGGCATCGACGTCTTGTTGCATTCTCATTCTTCAAGATAATTCTTTCCATGACTCGACATTCTTATTTGTCTTTCCAAACAGAAGTCCTCCTGCCTTAGGACTTATTTCCTCCAGTCCTCAATATGTATTTATTTCTCTCTATTTCTTTCGACGTTCTTATCATCTGTTAGCAGTTTACCCTCGAGCTTTCACATCATCTCTTCCATTTGTTTATCACCATTATTATTAAACCCTCGCCAGAACGCATACTTTAATGCCCATACCATCTGGCATATCATTCTCTTCAAGCGTCCTTTCGTGCTAACAGAAATTCAAGGGCCTTATCAACTTGCCCTCCATTATCTCATTCGAGTTATAGCCCTCTCGATTCCACAAATAATTTCACGATTACTTCCGTTGTAATCCGTTCTTGATTCCATTCGAAAATCCTCTTGAATCAAAGTGATCTATCAACCTTCATGGTCACGTCTCTCAATCTTATCAACGTGTTTAATGCTCGACCATGTAATAGACTAATCCAACTTTCAGTCCTTATCACTGATAGTATTAAAGAAATTCTTAACACATCCTCGTGCCATCCCAAGGGACACCAAAATTCTCCCTTCAATACTGGACTCATACCTTCATCCATGAAACATCAAAGGTTTCTATTCTCAACTTCCACAATTTCTTTCCCAAGAATTTGGAAGTCTGGTTTTCTTTCCTACCATGTTCACTCTAATAATCCTTTGGATCTCAGGGTCCACTCCTCGCAACCCCTTAATTCATTTCTGACTTTCGGACCTGATTCTTCCAGTAGCCATCAACCTAGTCGACTGGCGAACTTCCAATTTAGAAGTTGAATCTCTTATTTCTCGAGGGAAGATCTATCCCTCTATCATCAATTACACAATGCTCAACTCTCAACCTCTTATAGTTCACATAACTTCGAGGTCTTTCTTTATACAAGTGACACTCTCATGTTCATCGATAATTTTATACATCAGCGTTGCCTCTCCTTCGATTCCTCTCGGGAAACTACTATCTTATTTCCTTGTGGTAGATATAGATTCAAAATCCTCTTCCACCCAAACCATGTTTCCCAAACTTTGTCACAATGACATTTGCAAACCAACTCCAATCATGCTCTAAGCATTTTAACTCATATGGCATTATTGTCACGGCGTACTCGCACAATTCGTATCAGTTTGCCATATAACAACTCAAATTCCTTTGTTACGCCACGTCATTATGATTCTATTGACTCTTTTCATTCTAAACATGAACGTCACTACCAGCGTAATCGTCAACTTGACTCAAGCCCTCAAAGACTCTTCGCGTTTATTCACCCCTTCGGGTTACATCTCTTCTTGAGTCCATTTCATCAAGGAAACAACTCTCGTGGGGAATCTTCCACAATCCGTCTATAACAATCCATCAATCTCAGGAAACTTCAAGCTTCAGCAACTCACATCAACCCTAGTCGATTCGTCACTTATTCCCATCCTCAAATGCTCCACAGGGATTTCATTCCTCATAAATTTCACGACTGAGGAATTTTACCTCATCAGGCCCATAGCTCGTGCTCTTCATATTCCACATATAACGAGCATCTTCTTAAAGTCCATAGGACACTCTCGAAAGTCAATCACATTTCTCGTGACTCCTTAAATGAGTCCAATCATCGTCTCTCTAGACGGTAACACCCAATTAGTCATTCCTTGGACACCCAATCCGACTGCTATCCACTCATTACTATCAAGTGTTGTATCATTTCAACTATCCATGGTACTAGTCACTTGAGAGCTCATATCTTGGCTCTCTGTTCTCAAGGGTCTCCACTCGAACCGAACAACATTTTGTTCATTTTTGTCATTCTTTCCTCGGGAAGCATCAGTACTTTAGCCTCTGGGTTCCACACCTAGCTAATGCGATCATGTCTCGATTTCATCCATTCAACTGAATGCCAACATTATCTTGGAATTCAACGCTGTCTACAGGGTAGTTTCTCGGACTTCACTTCCAGAATCATTCGAATTATGCGTCTTCTTTCTCAATCTAGACGCTCAATCTCAATATCATGGCGATTCAGCTTTTCTCTTCCTTTCACGCTAGGGTCTCTTACCCTACGAATGAAACTATACACTTCAGTGGCATTCTTCACTTCGAATCCACCTTGTCCTTCCCATTCCATAAAGCGTCATTCTCGAAGTCTGTGCCAACGGCGGTACCGTCCCTCCAAGATTCAAATTTCACTAGGTCTGACACTCTTCTTCTAGTGACTCAGTCACCTCAAGTGACAAAATTCCAAGGAGTCGAGGTTCTTCCTCGGTCTCGCAAATTCCCATATCGAATACTCAATTCGACTACCTTGAGTCACTTTATAATTACACTCTAAGCGCTCTTTTCACTTACTCAACCATTCATTTGCATTACGAACAACCAGGACTATCAAGTCCATTCACTTTCCTTTCCCTCAACGACCATCTCGTGGTCCAATCGTCCTTTAAGAACGACACCCTACTCTTTAGGGCTGTTAACACATAATACCACTTCTAGTGGTTCCGACCCAACCTCAATCGATCTCATAAAATCAACAGGGTCTGACAGACTAATATGTCAGTCTCTTTTATACTTCTCACAACCACAAGAGGTTATCCGCCATAAACCTTACGTCAAGATAGTAGTCATCTTCACAAGCACATTCCATGTTCCATAATGAACATTCCTTTGCTCATAATTCTTGAGCAGGAGTTTTCTTACTCATATTTCTTCCAATCATTCATTCCTCTTACCGAGTCACATTACCATTCCTTAAGGTCAGGAATAATCACTAGCCCTCAGGCTTTCAAATTCCAATCCACTCTGAGACCTCACGTCTCACTCAAGGGTCTTTGACCACCCTTAACATAGGCTTAAACGACCTTGAGAACTCTGTCTCACACTGGTCGATCGTCCTCAGATCCTTGCAAGATCATTAGGATCCACACAACTATTGCTCTCAAGCAATCCCAGGAAAATACTTTCCATCGAATAATTCAACGAATGCGGTCCGAACATATCCCATGCCTTCAAGGAAAACTCTTCCCTTGGCGACACTTCACCAATCATCAACAACCTCTTAAGGCTAATAACTGCTAGGGTCACTTTCTTTCTTTAGTGCACCTAGAATCTCTAAAGTTTTCTCGCGAAACCCTCAATTTATAAGAAGGCAGCTTCAACTCCCCTTTCTTCATGTTTCCACCTCGGAAATGAGTAATCTCAGAGTCACTTCACTCGTAACTTACATCACTTAACTCATCAGCACTAGTCGTCTCAGTGACTTAGGTACAAGGGCAGCTTCTTCTCGAGCTTGCCTATCCATCAAATTTCCTCATTTCCTCTTAAAGTTCTCACGACCCCTTATTACACTTGGGTCTCGCACGATCAACAAAATCGAGCCATATTCTCTTCCTGTACTCAAACCACAGTCGCTCACTTTTGCTCAGTTCTCATGATCCATCTCAGTTCTTTGGATCTCCTCATATTTCACATATTCGAGCCAAGTGCTCCACTAGCGACCATACTTTGGTCGTTCAACCATATTAAGTTCTCATGCCACTTGAACCATTATGATTCTCTCCAGGAAACCAAGACTTAAGCCATCTATTCAAGTCTAGCAGTCTCTAGCTGCTCGTCTCATTTTCTTTCACCATCAATCAACCATCCAGTGGCGCTTAAGCAACTTTCAACTAGTTGCTCCTCATTCAAGGATTCTAAATCATCCTTAAGCAACATCTGCATGTCAGGCTAGCCTCCACGAGGTAAATTCTCCATTAATAGCCATTACTAGGCAAGCCTCAACTAGGCTAACATCAAACAACCACTTAAGGTATCACTTCCATGAGTCACACGCTCATACATTAAGCATAACGCATCTGCCACTCTGTCATAAACATGACAGGCTATCTCCATCTCAACAAGCATCAGATTAATGGAGTATAAACTCCTCACACTGTCTAATCTCTCAATTAGACCTCGGCCATAACAATCACGCGATACCAATTACTCAACATGCAAACTAGGCCAATCACGAATATCAACTTTCTTTTTCAAACGGCATCCACTGCCAAATACAAGGCTCTCAACCACGCCTATCACAGGCGCCATTACAAATGACACGCCACTTTCAAACATTCTCCTTAAGAATCATTCTTGTGCCAGACATCTCTTAACCACAATCAGACTCAACCCTGATACCTAGGCTTTCTCTTTCAATTTATGGCCTGGGTCATTCCTGCCTCCTTGATCTTAGAAGCCTCCCAGGAGCCGCTCCTTCTCCGGACCTCTCTGTCCCGGCGATCACTCCCCCGCCCTTCTCAGACCTAGTTGTTGCAGGCTGTCCCAAACCATACGTCTACGGAGGAAGCCCCGCTCCACAAGTCCCATAACATGCTTCCTAACGGTTTATAGGTATCCTATCAACTCGTCCCATACCAAACGACAGTTTATCAAGTCTGATGGTGATAAGCTCATGCATGCACCCTTGTCGACTTTCTTTTCATAGCCACCAACACGTGTACATCATGACTGTCCTCACTACTTGTCATACTACAATCGCCTTCAGATCAATTATTATCCATCGAAGGTTTCTAAATCCACCAATGACCATCACATCACATGGATCAATTGCCTATATTCATCATACACCTCAAGTTTAGTCGCTACTCAAATCAAATTCATATACAGTCTATCACCACTGATCTTCAATCCAAATACTCTTTGTGTACATCTCACCTCATATCACCAAGGTTGTCAGTAGCAATCGACAACTAAAATCATCAAGATTCAACACAATTCAAGCCTAAATCCACTAATACAAATCATCTCTGTATAACTCGCTTTCCTCAAGGTGGGTCATTGACAATCACATCCATATACCTCAATTGATCCTTCAATCATAAGCAATTCCCTACTAACCTCAAGCATAATTACTACTGTAAAATTCATGCCTATGTCTCTTTAGTTTCAACTTGCTTCCACTTCAACCTCAATCACCGCATTACCCAAGATCGACCATTAAAGTCGACACTAGAACCATTAGAATATCATACAAGTTCAAGCCTACAATCCTCAAGATTCAATGATCAATGCTTAATCCTATAGGTCTCACTATCTAATTGTCCTCAAGTCATCACTCCTTATCACTCCAAATCTCAATCACATTGGATCGAGCAGACCTTGCTCTGATACCACTTAAACGGGGATGTCACGCCCCGAACCCTGCGAGTACTTGAACATCCCACCTGCCGTCGTACTTTAAATTGTCTCCCAGGATCCCTCGGCCAACAATACATTTTTAAATATCCATACTTAAACGGAAGCGATAAACATCTCCTTACATCAATTAACAAATGAAATGGCTTTGGACAAAAATGGTACACTTCAATTCCTACAGCGGTCGAATATAAATAAGGGTTCAATCTCTAATCCACAAAATCAAATACAATCCCTAAGACCACATAATGTTTACACCCATTCACCCGATCTCTTTCCCAAATACTCATCTACCTCAGTAGTCTTTTGTTTCCACCGTCGAGGTCATGAAAAAAAAAATTAATCCCTAACGGGGTGAGATATAAATCTCAGTAAGTAAACCATAAACCTAGACTAGACCGCCAGTCCTCCCAGACATCATTATAAAGAAACATGCTCAGGGACTCATGTCATTCACAAATTCAATATCACTTTTCGAACTTTGCAAGCCACTCAGGCATATCAGACATTCCACACACCCCAAGCATTCCAGCCAATTAACTTTTCAACTATACAGACTTAGAAACACATCACGATTCATGATTCAATCTTTTATCCTCTTTACGCCCATCAAGGGCCGCCCATTTTGGGGCTCCGAGATGATTCGGTCTCCATATGACCCGTCGGTACATATGAGACTCTCGCGTCCGGACCTAGAGATGATTCAGTCACCATACGACTCTCGACATCGATTTCCAATCGAGATGAATCGTGTCAGTATGAGACTCTCTAGCCCCACGATCTCGTCAGCTCAAACGGGAGTAACTCCCTCCATATCAAATTGAGTCAAATGGAGTAACTCCCTCCATATCAAATTGATCGGCCTCAAGTTCTCATTTAAAACAATTTCGTGCTCAAATCTTTCTTATTAAGCCTTTCATCACAATCACAGGCATTATAATTTATCGCCATTCAAGGCACATCGTTCAAACACAACGAGCTCATAAATTTAAGCCTATCATTCGGCCATTTCATTCGCATAAGGGCACTCTGGTCATGCGATTCACGTAAGGGCACTCTGGCTGTTTCAATTCTCATGAATCAAGAAATCAATCAACTAGGCATTCCCTTGCCAACCTCAGACACACTAACTCAAACACATTTATCAACTAATCATTTTGCCAATCAATTCAATCCAGTAGTGTCCTAACGTCCTAGTAGAGGTTTATGGAAAACTTACCTTGATCTACTAACACAATTCCAACCAATCGCTCTTCCTTGATCCCACAAATATACGGCCAACCAAGAATCATGTGTCGTCTTAGGAAGTCATCAATTTAAGGTCAGAATCCAACAAATCCTCACTTGCACTAAATCAATCCCTCAATAACCAATCAAGTGGCAACTCAGGATGCCTCATCAATGGATCGAAATCATCACAATAATTCCACAAACCCTTAATATATTCTGCTTAAACAGTAAATTGCATAACATAATTTAACTTGGTGTTTCCTGCTCAAAATAGCCCTTAAATCGCTCATAAATCCCAAACCACTTCATATACTTCCAATTAACACCTCATACTACATCGCATAAGGTCTCATGAGTTATTTTGAAGTAAAATTACCACTGAAAACACCCCCAACAGAACAGGTCAGAACAGGGCAGTAGCAATGCACAACCGATTTCAATCTAAACCATGCATATCAAGCCATACTTCCATTCTAGGCTACATTTCTCACGAATTTAATTCAATATCATCTCAATATATGAGTTTTGGAAGCTCACCTAGAATTTTGGAGAGAAACAACAGCCCAAAGCCCTCCAACAGCTCGGTTTCTCCTTGGCGCGCAACGAACATTTTTTCTGTTCAGTGAAGTCCATCCAAAATCAGCCATGAAAACCTCTATACCTCCAACCAAATTACCATTTCTGCTCATGGAACTTGAGTACTATAAGTTATAGAGTTCCCACAAAATTTTCGGAGCCATTTGAATTTTCTAAGAGGGTGAACCATGACCCTCTCTCAGTTAGCTCAGATTCCGTCCGGTTTTCTTCCAAAAATCACCATAAATTGACCAAACCTCCAAAAATCATGAAACCAGCGGGAAAATGTCAGGGACATCCTGAACTAACCTGTGGTAAAGGGGCTCAACCAAACGACGCCGGGAAGAGCCGCTAGACTGCACCGAACAGAAGGCTCCAAAACTATATTTCTGGACAGTTTTAGGTGAGGTGAGTTTGAGGGGAAATTGGAATGAACGTGCGGGAGATGATACACACAGCAGATGAGGTCTTCCATTTACTTGTCTCACATATATTATTGGCCTAAATTGATAAGACTTTGTTAGGTGAGGGCATTTAATGCTTGGGGGTCTCTAAGCTTGACATGTGGCAAGTAACCAATAATGCATCTTCAACTTTGTCTCAACTTTGACCCCTTGGACAGCAAGTTTCGGCAGCCATGGTGGAGGGGAAAATGTCCTTTTCATCCTTCGTGAAATCTTAAGGCTTAGGCAAATGGTCTAGGGGCAAAATGGTCATTTGTCATTTTTCGTCCGAAACTTTATTTTCTCTATTCTGAATGACCATTAGCGAGATGACGTCAAACCCTTTTCTAATTTTGAAATTCTTCCTTTCCAATTGCCAATTCGAGCTTTCATTTCCTATCTCAAGCCTCGAGGGGTCGGAAATCTAGAATGTCACAATATTTGTGCTTAATCTTCAAAACTTAAGCATTATCGCAAGTTCTGAGACTGCTCGTATTGTTAAAATACTTATTCTTGCTAGAAGAACAAACGACAGATTGTTGAAATCCATTTTTAGCAAGATTACACTAAGAGTAACTAAATGCTAGTTGCTCATTCTTTTATTCAAACCGTTGTTGCTTTTGTGGATAGTTTTGTCATTATCAAAAAGAGGAAGATTGTTGAGAAAAACCCTAAGTGATTTTGAAGTTGACAAAACAATCCAAGTGTTCTTAAGTTTCGAGATAATGCCGTGGAATACTTGTTTTGCAGATTATCCTTTGGTGCGGGAATGCACATGATTGAATCTGTCAAAACGGTTTTGCTCAGATGGGATTTCTGAGGGACTCAGATGCTGGTTGGAGCTCAGATGTTAAGTGGGGATAACTCAGACGTTGGACGTTGAGCGGTGATAGCTTAGATGTTGGACTGATACTCAAGCTCTAAGTAGAGTATTCACGTGCAGTAATCAGAACTTGAAGAATACTTTCAAATGCGCTTATTTGAAATGCTACAACGGATACAATCGAGCTGGATCATTCTTGAGGATTCTCGGGGATAGAGATCAATCACGGATGCGAAATCAAGGAGACAAACATATGACTTTCCAAATGAGTGAAATCATCTATAGAAACCCAAGATCATAATTGTATGGGCGATTTGATCCGAACGGGGAAGACTTTCCTTTGGCGATCCCCAACGGCTACGTGATCTTCTTTTGGTATGTCTTGTCCAAACGGGAAGTTTTGGAGAGACCTTTTTTGGAAGCCTTGCAACGGTAGATTGGAGGCGGAGGAGTATAAAAGACATCTCAAGGTCGAAAGGACACCAAGGTCGGCGTTAAGAGGGAAAACTCTTTATAATTCTTAGATCGAGAGTACTTCATTTCATACACACTTCTTGATTCATCCATTGTAATTGTGAGGAGGTGTACACAAGAGTATTGAACGCTAGGTGGGGTATCCTGCTTGTCAAGGAGATCACTAAGCTGTAACCTCTCGAGCAGTTTATTAGTGGAATCCAGCCGATTGGCTGATAGCCGAAGAAGTGGACGTAGGCTTAACCAAAGCCGAACCACTGTAAACCCTCTGTCCAGTCTTCTCTATCCCTACTCTGATCATTTTATATAATCTGTGATAGTAGAACTGCATACGAACTGCTTATATTGATATACTGTGTTGCCATCGTTTGAAACGTCATAGAAACGCCTGTGCAATTGATATTTCGCGAAAAACACTCAAATTGCACTATAATCACCTATTCACCCCCTCTAGGTGATAACGCTAGCCACAACAATAGCAAGCAGTAGAAACAACTTTAGCCCAAAAATATGATAGAGCTTTGCTTTCAATTAAAAGAGTTCGTGCCATTTATTGTAAAGATCTATTCTTCCTTTCAATAACTCCATTTTGTTGTGAAGAGTATGGAGATGAAAAATTATGCTGAAAACCATTTTGATCGAAAAAGTCTACAAAGTATTGATTTTCAAATTCCCCTCCATGATCAGTTTTGATGCATGAAATAGAGTAACCTTTTTCGTTTTGAACTTTCTTTGAAATGGTTTCAAAATATGAGAAGACATTGCTTTTATGTGCAATAAAGAAAACCCAAGTAAATCTGGTATAATCATCCACAATAACTAAACAGTATCTTTTACCTCTAATGCTCTGAGTTCGAGAAGGTCCGAAGACATCTATATGTAATAGCTGCAGAGCATGATCAGTAGACACTTCATTTATAGATTTGTAAGAACTTCTTACTTGTTTTCTAAGTGTGCAAGCTTCACAATGCTTAGTCCTTTCAAATTTGGCTTCTGGGAGTCCTCTTACTAGCTTCTTTTTGGAGAGCTTTGATATCTGCTTGAGGCTTATGTGTCCCAGCTTCCTGTGCCAAAGTTCTGGATCGTCTTTGACAGATAGAAGACATTTTTCTTCCTTAGATGATGTATCTAGAAGGTACATGTTACCATGTCTTCGTCTAGTGAACGAAGATTCATTGTCTTGACTTATACCTGAGCACTTATTTTCTGCAAAATAAACTTTGTATCCAATGTCGCATAATTGGCTAATACTAATAAGATTGAAATTCAAACCCATAACCAATGAAACATCATTGATATGAAGATTTTCAATCTTCACGGTTCCTTTGCCAATAATTGTTCCTTTGTTATTTCCTCCAAAGGAAATGTTTCCACCATCGAACATCTCAAGATTGATGAATTTTGTTGCATCTCCAGTCATGTGTCTGGAACACCCACTACTGAGGTACCATTTATTTTTCTTTTGCATTGGTACCTGCAATGATCAATGAAATTCAAGTCTTCTTTGGTACCTAAATTTGTTTGGGTCCTTTGGGGCTAGCAACATTTGCATACCTAAGAATGTCTCCAGTTGATCTTTTTATTTTGGAACAATAACTCCGAGAATGTCTAGTATCACCACAGTTTGAGCAAACATATAGATCTTGATTTTTGAATTTTACAAATTGTTTTCTAAAATGGATCTCGTAAGATTTCCTAGGAGGTCTTCTCTTGATTCTTTCTTTAACAGAAGGAAAACAATTTTCTACAATACTTTCCTCTTGAAATCCCAATCCCAATTTGTTATAATACGGAATTTGCATAGAAAGTATGTGTTGTAATATTTTGGATCCTGTAGAGAATTTTTTATGTATATTTGAGATTTCTTTCCTTAAAGAAACATTCTCTCTTTCGAAAAGATCTTTTTCCTTTTTCAAAGAATTCCTCTCTTCATCAATAAAATTTCTTTCCTTTTTCAAGGATTCAGTTTCTTTCTCAAGATTTTCCAATTCGGATTTCAATTGAATATTCTCATTAGACAAACAATCAGATTTTTTGTTTAATTCGAAAAATTCCTTTTCGAGAAAACTAATCTTATTTTTTTAGAAAGATCTCTCTGTTTAAAAATAGCTGCTTCCTCTTTCAATTCGGAAAGTCTTTTAAGAGTAGCTTTTATTATAAACATAGCTCGTCTATTTAATCTGATACCTCAAAAGGAATGTTTGAATGAATTACCTCGAGGTCATCATCTGAGTCTGCCATGAGACATATGTTGGTATACTCTTCGTCACTTTCACATTCAGCGTCGCTCCAAGTCTCTACTTTCAAGGCTTTCTTGGATTTTCCATCCCTGCATTTCTTCTTTAATAGAGGACATTTTGGTTTAATGTGATCTCTCTTCTTGCATACGTAGCATATGACTTCTTGACTTTCATTTTTGGTCTCAGATGATCGTTTCTGATCATATCATCTGAGATCCTTTCTGTCTTTGAAGTTCTTGCCTTTCTTAGCCATTCTCCTAAATCTTTTGACCATGAGTGCTAACTCCTCATCATCTTCATATTCTGAATCTGAAACATCAGAATCAGCATTAGATTTTAAAGCATTTGACGTAGTCTCTTCATTGACTCTTTCTTCCTCATAGGATTGAAGAGTTCCAATAAGCTCGTCCATAGATAAAGGATATATCCTTTGAGTCTCTCGAATGGAGGTTTTGACATTGTCACATTCTTTTGTGAGAGCTTTCAGCAGTTTGTTGACTCTCATCGGTCTTGAAACATGTTGCCCATGGTATGTAAGACTATTCACTATTTCAATGAATTTGTCAAACATTTGTTTAACAGTTTCTTCGGGTTTCATTTTGAATGATTTATATTGGCCAAGAAGGAAATTGACTTTGGTCTCCTTGACTATGTCTGTTCCTTCATATGTGATGTAGAGCTTGTCACAAGTCTCTTTCAATGAGGAACAATTTGCAATACTTTTACATTCAGTAGGAGATAAAGCACTATAAAATGAATAAATATCCTTTGCATCAAGAGCATCTCTCTTGGCAATTTCAATAGGTGACAGAGTGGCTATCGGCATTGAATTATTATCCCCTGCATTTTATCCGGTCGTGGCATTTGCAGTCGGATTCACTCCTCTTTGTACAACATCCCATATCTGGGGATTTTGGCATCTAATGTATGCTTTGAATTTGTTTTGTCAGTCGCTGTACTCTTTCCCTTCAAAAGATAGTGGTCTGTTGTTGCTTCCACCGTCGATCCACGTAGGAAAAAAATTGCTAGCCATAAAGATCGTTAGTTCGGAAGTAAAAACACTTCACAAAATATGAGCACCAGGCTCTGATACCAATTGTTGTGGCTAGCGTTATCACCTAGATGGGGTGAATAGGTGATTATAGTGCAATTTCAAAGTTTATCGCGGAATACAAAATTGCACAAGCGTTAATATGACATCTCAGATGATGACAACACAGTATATCACTAAGAACAATTCATATGCAATTCTACTATTACAGTATATATGATATGATCAAAGTAGGGATAGAGAAAACTGCACAAAAGGGCTTATAGTGGTTCGGATTTGGTTAAGCCTACGTCCACTTCTTCGGCTATCAGCCAATCGACTGGATTCCACTAGTAAACTGCTCGAGTGGTTACAGTTTAGTGATCTCCTTGATACGCATGATACCCCACCTAGCGCTCAAAACTCTTGTGTACATCTCCTCACAATTAAAATGGATGTATCAAGAAGTGTGTATGAAATGAAGTACTCTTGATCTAACAATTATAAAGACTTTTCTTTCTTGACGCCGATCTTTTTATCCCTTCGACCTTGAGATGTCTTTTATACTCCTCCGCCTTCAATCTAACCGTTGCAAGGCTTCCAGAAGAGGTCTCTCCAAAACATCTCGTTTGGACAAGACATATCAAAATAAGATCTCGTAGCCGTTGGGGATCGCCAAAGGAAAGTCTTCCCTGTTCGGATCAAATCGCCCATACAATTACGATCTTGGGTTTCCATAGATAATTTCTCTCATTTGAAAAGTTGTGTGTGTGTCTCCTTGATTTCGCATCCTTGATTGATCTATAACCTCGAGAATCCTCAAAAATGATCCAGCTCGATTGTGTCCGTTGTAATGTATCAATTAAGTACATTTCAAAGTTCTCTTCAAGTTCTGATTACTGCATGTGAATACTACACTTAGAGCTTGAGCGTCATTCCAACGTCTGAGCTATCTCCGCTCAACATCTAAACTCGAACAAGCCTCTAAGTCCCTCAGAAATTCCATCTGAGCAAAACCTTTTTGACAGATTCAATCCTATGCATCCCGGCACCAAAGGACAATCTGTAAAATAAGTATTCCACGGCATTATCTCGAAACTTAAGAGCATTTGGATTGCTTTGTCAACATCAAAATCACTTAGGGATTTTTCTCAATAGTTGTTAGAGATAAAGCCCTCACCTTTGATCAAGTGGAGGATGTTGGGATTCACGTAACACGTACGGGCAAATAAAAATTAGTAAACGCAGCGGAAATAAATAACAACCCATACATGTATCTCCAGAGGCGTACTTCGTGCATTTCAATCGAAAAAATCACAAAGCACCAAAGGGAGTAAATAGACTACCTCTTGTAGCGTGCTTGAAACGGAGGTGTCGGTTCGATGTTCTTCGATCTCAGCCCCACAAGTGTCGGGCCTCTAGTTCAGACACACCACCAATTGACGAACGGGGAGACGACTAATAATTCCACAACAATTGTGCTAGCAAATTGCGGAATCAATATTCCAAACCAATTTACGGAATCAATATTCCGAACTTGGTATATTTTGGTCACTCAAAATTATGAGAATATAGAGAGTGTTTGTGTTCTTCTCTCAAAGCTCTCAAAAATCTGCTCACTCTACAAATGAGCTAACCCCAACCTCAAAACTCTTGCCATCCTTTTATAGCCAAAAACACCTTCTAATAAATTGTATTTGTAAAATAGCACTAACAAATAATAAATGCTTTCTAAAAATAGCACTCACAATTTATGATAAATAAATGCCATATAAAAATAGTACTAACAATAGCACTCACAATTTATAAATAGCACTCACATCTTATAATACAAAAATGCTATTTAAAAATAGCACTAATAATTATAAATGCTATCTAAAAATAGCACTCACAATTTATCATAAATAAATGCCATTTAAAATTAGCACTAACAAATATAAATGCTATCTAACAATAGCACTCACAATTTATCATAAATGAATGTCATTTAAAATTAGCACTAACAATTATAAATGCTATCTAACAATAGCACTCACAATTTATAATTAGCACTCACATTTTACAATACAAAAATGCTATTTAAAAATAGCACTAACAAAGGTGTTAAAAATAATAATAACCATTATTATTATTACATGAGTTAAAGAGGTTACCAAACAGTAAATTACGTATAACGTACAAATACGTATAACGTACAAATACATAGAGCATACGTGTACATCGTATATACACGTGCAAGTGACCAAAAAGAGAAATAAAATTAAATCTCATTTAATTTAATTTCAACCCAACTAATTGGTATAATTGCAAACAAATTTGCAATGTCGTCTTTCCATACTGCGTTGTCATGTATTGGTTATGGTGTGTGACATTCCTAGGTTCATCACCGAGCTGGCAGTAAGACATGCACTAACACATTAGTACTTCCAAGAGAATTGATTGTCCCGATCATCCTCTAGGTCCTACAAGCCATGAGTGACATCTAGCAATATGTCATGGCTACCCAGACAGTGTGAATTCTTTTTAAGAACATTATGAACCTGTCAGCTTTGGCTACAGTGTAATTCAATCCTTCTGTCTTACTATGTCCCGATCGAACAAAGGCCATGGAATATTTGTCAAGCCACCAATTCGATCATATGTACAAATCTAACTTGACATGCATTTATATGAGACATGAACATTTCATTCTCAATCAAAACCCCGGCCGAGGATTTCAATGCATTGTTACAATTAGATCACATAGGACATCATACCTTTATTAATAAGGAGACAGATTCCATATTGCGTACACATGTGACTTCGTATGTGCCTGAACTACGACCATCAAGTACAGAGACGAATCAACGACCCGCCAATATGCGCACTTGTGAACCATAGCCATTTATCACACAAGTCAACACTGTACCTCAGGTCTAAGGATTATTTACACAAGACCAAAGCATGAACGATTAGACATTGACCACGCAAAAAGCTTCCATGTCGCTAATCATTCAATATGTGTCACGTTCAGTGAACTTGTCCGATACAAGCACCTATGTTCTAACTCGGATATCGCAATACCCAATGACTTGTGACTCGTCATTCCCTTAAGTATCTGATACTTAATTATGAAGTTAAGAACATACCGACCTCAACAGGACAATTGATATCCATTCAATAATCCATTGATCGGGAACTGTTTTAAAGATTCAGTCTAACCGTAAACCTGTCACATATATTCTCAACGTTTTAAGAATAGGTTCGGCTACAACTGATCTTATGGATTTTATTCATTTATATTTGGACAAATGAATAAATACGTCTTTGCCACTGATAAGAAATCAGAAGTGCAACGGATATACCCAATATGTGACTATTACACAATTGCTTTAGGGCATATCTCTAACAATCTCCCACTTGCACTAAAGCCAACTAGTTTGGTACCTCAAACCCATTTTATCAAGGTGTCTTTCAAATAAAGACTGAGGTATTGCTTTAGTAAAGGGATCTGCCACGTTTTCCGCTGAGGCGATTTTCTGCAAGGCGATATCACCTCTCCCAACTATTTCTCTGATGAGATGGAAGCGTCTCTCTATGTGTTTGGATTTTTGATGAGACCGTGGTTCCTTAGCTTGAGCTATAGCCCCATTGTTGTCACAAAACAATGTAATCGGCTGCTCAATGGAAGGAACTACTCCAAGTTCAGAAATGAACTTGTTCATCCAAACAGCTTCCTTCGCCGCTTCAGAAGCAGCTACATACTCTGCCTCAGTAGTGGAATCAGCAGTTATGCTTTGTTTGGAACTCTTCCAACTAACTGCACCACCATTGAGTGTAAAAACAAACCCAGATGTAGACTTAAAGTCATTCGGATCTGATTGAAAATCAGAATCAATATACGCTTCAACTTTAAACTCTCCTTCTCCGTATATCAAGAATAAATCCTTAGTCCTTCGCAAGTACTTCAGGATATTCTTGACTGCTATCCAGTGCTCTTCCCCTGGATCAGACTGATATCTGCTAGTAACACTTACAGCATGCGCGATATCAAGTCGCGTACATAGCATAGCATACATTATGCTTCCAACAGCGGATGCGTAAGGTATCTTTGCCATCCGCTGTCTTTCTTCAGGAGTGTTGGGACACATCTCCTTAGAAAGACGGATTCCATGCCTAAAAGGCAATAATCCTCTTTTGGAACATTGCATGTTAAACCGTGTTAACACTTTATCTATGTACGTAGATTGTGAGAGGCCAATCAATCGTCTCGATCTATCTCTATAGATCTTGATACCTAAAATATAGGTTGCCTCTCCTAAATCTTTCATGGAGAATTTCTGTGACAAGAATAGTTTGATCGATGATATCATCGGTACATCATTCCCGATCAAGAGTATATCATCGACGTACAAAACTAGAAACGCAATTGCGCTTCCACTGACCTTCTTATATACACATGATTCATCCGGATTTTTAATGAAGCCAAACGATTTGATTACTTCATCAAAACGGATGTTCCAACTTCTGGATGCTTGTTTGAGTCCATAAATGGATCTCATAAGCTTACACACCTTTCGACTTTCACCACAAGATTCAAAACCCCGTGGTTGTTCCATATAGATATCCTCCTCGAGGAAACCATTTAGAAAAGCCGTTTTGACATCCATTTGGAATATCTCATAATCAAGGTGCGCAGCTATAGCCAACATAATCCGAATAGATTTCAGCATGGCTACAGGTGAGAAAGTTTCGTCATAATCGATCCCTTTTTTTTTACGATACCCTTTCGCCACCAGTCGTGCTTTGTAAGTTCCAACCTGACCATCAGCGTTTATCTTCCTCTTGAAGATCCATTTACAGCCAATTGGTACAATACCATCAGGCAGATCAACTAGAGTCCAAACATCGTTGGAATACATTGAATCCATTTCGGTTTGCATGGCTTCTAGCCATTTACCAGAATCGATGTCCAACATCGCTTCCTCATAGGTCTTGGATCACTCAATTGATTACTATCATTCATAATGAATAGTGACTCAATATTTTCAACCGAGTGTCCATAGCGAATAGGTATACGAGACGTTCTCGCACTTTTCCTAAGAGGTTGTGTATCAGAAGCTCCCACTGAATCAGAGATCGGTGTCTGAACTTGGTTATTTGATACTTCATTATTATCTTCTTGTAAGACTATTTTCCGCCCAGCACCACCTTCCTGAACGAACTGATTCTCCAGAAAAGAAGCGTGCCTGCTGACCGAAACTTTTTGGTCAGAGTGAAAATAGAAATAATATCCAAGAGTTTCTTTTGGATATCCAATGAAGCGACCATGTTCAGACCTTGCCTCCAATTTTTCTGTTCTCAGCTTCCTAACAAAAGCTGGACAACCCCAAATCTTGATATGATTAAGACTTGGTTTCCTACTATGCCATATCTCATAAGGCGTAGTTGGAACAGATTTGGATGGCACTCTATTCAGTAAATATGCAGCTGTCTCAAGGGCATATCCCCAAAGGGACATAGGCAAATCGGTGTAGCTCATCATAGATCGCACCATATCTAATAAAGTACGATTTCTTCTTTCAGATACACCATTATGCTCTGGAGTTGCAGGAGGTGTCCATTGTGATAAAATACCATTATCTTAAAGATAATCCAAGAATTCAGTACTAAAGTATTCACCTCCTCGATCCGATCGAAGAGCCTTAATACTTTTTCCTGTTTGTTTCTCAACTTCATACATAAATTCCTTGAACTTTTCAAAGGATTCAGATTTATACTTCATTAAGTACAAATAGCCATACCATGAACAATCATCGGTAAAGGTAATGAAGTAAGAATAACCACCCCTAGCAGTTTCATTAATTGGTCCACATACATCTGTATGTATCAATCCTAGTATGTCAGCAGCTTGCGCACTATGTCCTACAAAGGGCGCTTTGGTCATTTTTCCTAGAAGACAAGCATTACAAGTCGAGTATGGTTCAAAACCAATTGGATCGATATATCCATCATTACTCAACTTGTTAATCCTATCTTCTCCAATATGACCTAATCGGAGATGCCAAACATACTTTGGATTTGGAGTATCTCTAGGGCGTTTATTGGTTATGGCATTTACATCATGATTATTTTGCTTATTGGTAATCGTATTACCGGACATTGTAATGGTATAGAGATTATTCATTAATAATCCAGAACCAACACACATTCTATTATAATAAATAGAACATACATCATCAGCAAAAGAAAATTCATAATTTTCTTTGCCCATACGAGGTATAGAAATGATGTTTTGTATAGCATTCTTATAATGCAAACAATTCTTTAAAACCAAAACATGTCCTGAAGGCAAACATAAACGAAAAGTCCATATAGCTAATGCAGCAACTTTTGCCCCATTTGCAAATGTAAGGACAATCTCATTTTGCCCCAGCATCCTGCTTATTTCCAGATTCTGCAAAGACATACAAATATGTGACGTTGCAGCAGAATCTAGAATCCATAAGCTGGACTCAGCACTAACCATAAGATTAGTTTCAATAATCATAGACACCATACCTTCACAAAGTTGGTTCTTTGGCTTGACCTTCAAGCTTGCGAGGTACTTCTTACAGTTCCTCCTCCAGTGCCCCATGACACCGCAATAATGACATTTCCCTTTTTCAATCTTGGGTTTTGATTGCACAACAGCTTTCATAGGCTTCTTCCATTTCTTTTTCTTCAAAATAGTCTTACTATTTGAAGAAGAAGCCTTAGCCAAAGCCACAACATTTGGCCTTGTATTGTGCATTTCCTTCTCTTTGATTACCAGCATGCTATGTAACTCTGCAAGAGTTTTTTCCATTTTATGCATGTGGAAGTTTTGAACAAAACTAGAGAAGGAATCGGGTAAAGATTAGAGGATCAAATCCACAGCTAAGTCATTGTCCATGACAAGATTCAGCCTAGCCAATTCTTCTATGTGCCAGATCATTTTCAAGACATGATCATTAACAGATGATTTCTCAGCCATCCTCATGCGGTACAATGCTTTAGATATCTCATATCTTGAGGTTCGACCATTCTCATCAAAGAACTTTAGATGCAATATGATCGACCTAGCATCTACCATTGCTTCATATTTTTTCTGAAAATCATTGTTCATTGAAGCAAGCATATATGACCTAACTTTTAAGTCATCGTCATGCCACTTATCATAAGTGATACGTTCCTCTTGGGTCCCACCCTCAGGAAAAGAGACTGGCATATTTTCATCAAGCACATACCCGAGTTTTTCAGAATTGAGAACAATTCTCAAATTCCTTACCCAGTCAGTGAAATTGGGACCAGTCAAACAATTCTTGTCGAGTATTGAAGCGAGCGGGTTTGTATTCACCATTTTTCAGAGTAATTTATATCTGTGCAGAAAATACATTGTTAGCCGTTGTCTTTCAAAATAACTATTTCATTTTGGCCTTTAAATGAAATAGATCCTCCCACTAAATTTATACACGGATCCCATTCTCCTTAAAATGAGAAACGGTAATCTTTGTTGGGTAAAGATTACTAGCGGGGATTGGAGTCCCACGAGCTCATAGTCCACCTCACCTAACAGTTATTGGTGTTCTATAAACTTAGTGAGTGAATCAACTTATTCAACGCATCATATGCGAGTCCCAATCATAACTTTGGCCTCTAGATCATGAAAGTCTCACCTGACAGTTATTGACTTCATAATCGTAGTTAAGTCTTACCCATCGTCTCATGTAAATATTGAAAACACAAATGATCCCCTCACCTGACAGTTATTGGAAATCATTTGGTCTCAACCCCACAACATCATATGCTTAATGGAGTGGTCCACAATTATAAATGACAATTGACCCCTATGTATCCATAACCGGTCAATCAACCACTATAATATGGGATCAAACCACGACGATGGAAGGCCACGAGTCCGAAACCCGTCACGACTTAATATATATTAAAGGAGATTTTGAGTCGTTTATAGGTCTCACTTTGCACATTAACCGGTTTAACATGCTCACGTAAACATAATAAATAAATAGATGTCAATCACATAAACATCTATCCTACGTGGTGATCATGGAATTATGATTTAATGGGTCTCGAGCCAATGAGACCACATTTAATTATTTTAATATTTTAATAAAGGAGAGCCGCTCTTCACCTCTTCTTGGTTCCTTGAACTCTTCAAGAACCGGGCCCAAAGAGCTCGCCGGCTTAAAAGGCTCCTCCACGTAATCCTCGTAGCATTTACATCAACAATTGACCATGCTAAAAATAAAGATTACATGAAAAATAAAAGGAGTACGCAGCCTCCATTTAATAATTACAACCCCAAAAATATAAATAATCATCATACATTCATACATACATCAATCATATTGATTAGGGATTTTTCCATGATCACCACCCTTCCATGTAAGTAATAAATTCACAATTTAAAACTTAGGAAGGCACAATAAAAATTCTACGTTGAATCATATTCAGAATGTTTACGTAAAATAAGATAGCCATAAATTTTCGATTCAAAATTGATTTAGTCTCAATTTTTGCTACGTTGATTAATTTATCATATAAAATAATCAACCTCCATTAGCCATGTAAGACGAACAATTCGTTAATACAAATTGGCCATGATATTGCAAAAATTACTACGAACAAAAATCAATTAAATGCACGAAAACACCTAAGGATTGGCTCTGATACCACTGTTGGGATTCACGTAACACGTACGGGCAAATAAAAATTAGTAAACGCAGTGGAAATAAATAACAACCCATACATGTATCTCCAGAGGCGTACTTCGTGCATTTCAATCGAAAAAATCACAAAGCACCAAAGGGAGTAAATAGACTACCTCTTGTAGCGTGCTTGAAACGGAGGTGTCGGTTCGATGTTCTTCGATCTCAGCCCCACAAGTGTCGGGCCTCTAGTTCAGACACACCACCAATTGACGAACGTGGAGACGACTAATAATTCCACAACAATTGTGCTAGCAAATTGCGGAATCAATATTCCAAACCAATTTACGGAATCAATATTCCGAACTTGGTATATTTTGGTCACTCAAAATTATGAGAATATAAAGAGTGTTTGTGTTCTTCTCTCAAAGCTCTCAAAAATCTGCTCACTCTACAAATGAGCTAACCCCAACCTCAAAACTCTTGCCATCCTTTTATAGCCAAAAACACCTTCTAATAAATTGTATTTGTAAAATAGCACTAACAAATAATAAATGCTTTCTAAAAATAGCACTCACAATTTATGATAAATAAATGCCATATAAAAATAGTACTAACAATAGCACTCACAATTTATAAATAGCACTCACATCTTATAATACAAAAATGCTATTTAAAAATAGCACTAATAATTATAAATGCTATCTAAAAATAGCACTCACAATTTATCATAAATAAATGCCATTTAAAATTAGCACTAACAAATATAAATGCTATCTAACAATAGCACTCACAATTTATCATAAATGAATGTCATTTAAAATTAGCACTAACAATTATAAATGCTATCTAACAATAGCACTCACAATTTATAATTAGCACTCACATTTTACAATACAAAAATGCTATTTAAAAATAGCACTAACAAAGGTGTTAAAAATAATAATAACCATTATTATTATTACATGAGTTAAAGAGGTTACCAAACAGTAAATTACGTATAATGTACAAATACGTATAACGTACAAATACATAGAGCATACGTGTACATCGTATATACACGTGCAAGTGACCAAAAAGAGAAATAAAATTAAATCTCATTTAATTTAATTTCAACCCAACTAATTGGTATAATTGCAAACAAATTTGCAATGTCGTCTTTCCATACTGCGTTGTCATGTATTGGTTATGGTGTGTGACATTCCTAGGTTCATCACCGAGCTGGCAGTAAGACATGCACTAACACATTAGTACTTCCAAGAGAATTGATTGTCCCGATCATCCTCTAGGTCCTACAAGCCATGAGTGACATCTAGCAATATGTCATGGCTACCCAGACAGTGTGAATTCTTTTTAAGAACATTATGAACCTGTCAGCTTTGGCTACAGTGTAATTCAATCCTTCTGTCTTACTAAGTCCCGATCGAACAAAGGCCATGGAATATTTGTCAAGCCACCAATTCGATCATATGTACAAATCTAACTTGACATGCATTTATATGAGACATGAACATTTCATTCTCAATCATAACCCCGGCCGAGGATTTCAATGCATTGTTACAATTAGATCACATAGGACATCATACCTTTATTAATAAGGAGACAGATTCCATATTGCGCACACATGTGACTTCGTATGTACCTGAACTACGACCATCAAGTACAGAGACGAATCAACGACCCGCCAATATGCGCACTTGTGAACCATAGCCATTTATCACACAAGTCAACACTGTACCTCAGGTCTAAGGATTATTTACACAAGACCAAAGCATGAACGATTAGACATTGACCACGCAAAAAGCTTCCATGTCGCTAATCATTCAATATGTGTCACGTTCAGTGAACTTGTCCGATACAAGCACCTATGTTCTAACTCGGATATCGCAATACCCAATGACTTGTGACTCGTCATTCCCTTAAGTATCTGATACTTAATTATGAAGTTAAGAACATACTGTCGCGACCCGTCCGGAAGCGGACGCGGCTAATGGATTACCGATCGCGGGCCTGGGAGGACCTTGGATCGACGCGAGCCCTCCCAGGCCCATACAAAATCGCGGCGGGAGTATTTTTCAGAAGGATTCGACGATAAGAGTCGATCGCTTTCGACCTTCAGTGTGGTCGTGGTGGCATGTGCAACTTGTGCATGCATTTGGAGTCGCCACCGGTCTTTCTTGGAGGGTAGACCGGAAACCTTACTGACCGATTGGGAGAGGTCGATCAGTTCTGCGGAACCAGAGATTTTGGGTTCGGGGACTTGGTTACGCTGGTGTCATTACCAACGCCCTTTCGGTACCTAACGCGAGTGATTTTCCTGGCTAAGAGTTCATGCAGGCGCAATTTTGGGTGAGGTAAGTCTGACTTTGCATATTAACCAGTTTAACATGCTCACGTAATCATAACAAATAAATAGATGTCAATCACATAAACATCTATCCTACGTGGTGATCATGGAATTATGATTTAATGGGTCTCGAGCCAATGAGACCACATTTAATCATTTTAATATTTTAATAACGGAGAGCCGCTCTTCGCTTCTTCTTGGTTTCTTGAACTCTTCAAGAATTGGGCCCCAAAGAGCTCGCCGACTTAAAAGGCTCATCCACGTAATCCTCGTAGCATTTACATTAACAATTGACTATGCTAAAAATAAAGATTACATGAAAAATAAAAGGAGTACGCAGCCTCCATTTAATAATTACAACCCCAAATATATAAATAATCACCATACATTCATATATACATCAATCACATTGATTAGGGATTTTTCCATGATCACCACCCTTCCACGTAAGTAATAAATTCACAATTTAAAACTTAGGAAGGCACAATAAAAATTCTACGTTGAATCATATTCAGAATTTTTACGTAAAATAAGATAGCCATAAATTTTCGATTCAAAATTGATTTAGTCTCAATTTTTGCTACGTTGATTAATTTATCATATAAAATAATCAACCTCCATTAGCCATGTAAGACGAACAATTCGTTAATACATATTGGCCATAGTATTGCAAAAATTGCAAAAATCAATTAAATGCACGAAAACACCTAAGGATTGGCTCTGATACCATTATTGGGATCCACGTAACACGTAGCGGAAATAAATAACAACCCATACATGTATCTCCAGAGGCGTACTTCGTGCATTTTAATCGAAAAAAAATCACAAAGCCACAAAGGGAGTAAATAGATTACCTCTCGTAGCGTGCTTGAACGGAGGTGTCGGTTCGATGTTCTTCGATCTCAGCCTCCACAAGTGTTAGGCATCTAGTTCGGACGCACCACCAATTGACGAACGGAGAGACGACTAATAACTCCACAACAATTGTGCTAGCAATATGCGGAATCAATATTCCGAACTTAGTATATTTTGCTGACTCAAGATTATGAGAATATAGAGAGTGTTTGTGTTCTTCTCTCTAAGCTCTCAAAAATTTGCACACTCTACAAAATGTCTCTCCCTTCAACCTCAAAACTCTTGCCATCCTTTTATAGCCAAAAATACCTTCCAATAAATTGTATTTAAAAATAGCACTAACAATTATAAATTCTATCTAAAAATAGCACTCACAAATAAATGACATTTAAAAATAGCACTAACAATAGCACTCGCAATTTATAATACAAAAATGCTATTTAAAAATAGCACTAACAATAGCACTCACAATTTATAATACAAAAATGTTATTTAAAAATAGCACTAACAATTATAAATTCTATCTAATAATAGCACTCACAATTTATGATAAATAAATGACATTTAAATATAGCACTAACAATAGCACTCACAATTTATAATACAAAAATGCTATTTAAAAATAGCACTAACAATAGCACTCACAATTTATAATACAAAAATATTATTTAAAAATAGCACTAACAATAGCACTCACAATACAAAAATGCTATTAAAAAAGCATTAACAAAGGTGTTAAAAATAATAACCATTATTATTATTACAAGAGTTAAAGAGGTTACCAAACAGTACAAATACGCATAACGTATAAATACGTATGACATATAAATACGTAGAGCATACGTATACATCCGTGAAACCGGGGACTAATTGAAACAAAAATATGCAATTAAGCCCTTTTGGTAAAAATTGATTAAATTAGAGGGCAAATTGACCCAATTGCACTTCGAGACTTTAGAATCCAATGTCATAGCTTAGAAAAGTGAGAATTGAAAATTAAAATACTCGAAAAGGAATTTTTTAGGCACAGTTCGGGTTTATGTTTGTGAAGGAACATAGTGATCCGAGCCGAATTTTTGAGATTTAAAGTGACACACTTGAATAGGAAATTAAAACAAAATTATTGAATATTTTTGTGTATTTTTCTGACCACGGATGGTATTTTTCTGATTTTTTTTGGTATTTTTAATAATTAAATAAATTCGAAAAACTATTAAAAATTACGAAAAATATTTTTTGTTCAAAATTGGTTCTTGAGGCTAGGCCAAGGCTTCCAAAGTTGATTTTGCAATTTTATGATTTTGTTTGCTATTTTTAATTAATTTTTAAAAAAATGAAAATCACAATAATAGATTGGTCAAAAATTAGGTGTCAACAGCTGCCCCTCTTTGAGAGGAATCTCGTTAGAGGTTTCTTTCAAAGATAAGATGGCACCTGATTCCTAACCGACTCAACCGGGAAAATGAAAGAAGAAATGCTATGACATCGGATCCTTAAGACTCTTGATAAAGCTCGAATTAATCCTCGGTTTGCTCTAACAATTTGAACATGGGCCGGAGTGAGAGAGGCTTACCTGAAGCTCACCTGTCGGATGCTGCCGGTTGCGAAGACTTTCAAGAAGATGCCTAGGACTCGTCATTCAGAATATCCTAGGGAGATTAAGCTCTGACCTGTATGGTAGGTCATACCATGATGGGATTCCTAACTGGTAGGAACCTAAGGAAGGCGCATCCCATGCTTTGGGATTTGCCAAGGATTTTGATCCGTATGGTGGATCAGACCTTTGTGTTGATCCTTACTGCGATATTTATCAATGAGTTGACCCTTATGGCGGTTTCTACCAATGAATTGACCCTTATGGCGGTTTCTACCATATGTGACCCTTCAGGCGGTTTCTACCATTAATGTGATCCCTCAGGCGGTTTCTACCTTGGTTTGACCCTTCAGGCGGTTTTTACCTTGAGTTGACCCTTCAGGCGGTTTTTTACCTTGAGTTGACCCTTCAGGCGGTTTCTACCTTTGATTTGACCCTTCAGGCGGTTTCTACCTTGTGTTGACCCTTCAGGCGGTATCTACCATGTGTTGACCCTTCAGGCGGTATCTACCTTGTGTTGACCCTTCAGGCGGTATCTACCTTTGATTTTGACCCTTCAGGCGGTATCTACCTTTGATTTGACCCTTCAGGCGGTATCTACCATATTTTGACCCTTCAGGCGGTATCTACCTTGATTTGACCCTTCAGGCAGTATCTACCTTCATTTGACCCTTCAGGCGGTATCTACCTTTGAGTTGACCCTTCAGGCGGTATCTACCTTATTTTGACCCTTCAGGCGGTATCTACCTTCATTTGACCCTTCAGGCGGTATCTACCTTCATTTGACCCTTTAAGCGGTATCTACCTTATTTTGACCCTTCAGGCGGTATCTACCTTCATTTGACCCTTCAGGCGGTATCTACCTTCATTTGACCCTTCAGGCGGTATCTACCTTTGTTTGACCCTTCAGGCGGTGTCTACCATCAGTTTTGACTTTGAAAAGGGGTCTCATGACGAGGGTTCTCCACGTCCGATGAGACTGCCTAAATGAAAAGGGGTCTCATGACGAGGGTTCTCCACGTCCGATGAGATTTCCTGAATTTTGAAAAGGGGGTCTCATGACGAGGGTTCTCCACGTCCGATGAGACTGTTTGAATTTTGAAAAGGGGTCTCATGACGAGGGTTCTCCACGTCCGATGAGACTGCCTAACTTTTTGAAAAGGGGTCTCATGACGAGGGTTCTCCACGTCCGATGAGACTGCCTAAGTTTTGAAAAGGGGTCTCATGACGAGGGTTCTCCACACCCGATGAGACTGCCTAAATTTTGAAAAGGGGTCTCATGACGAGGGTTCTCCACGTCCGATGAGACTGCCTAAATTTTGAAAAGGGGTCTCATGACGAGGGTTCTCCACGTCCGATGAGACGGCCTAAGTTTTGAAAAAGGGGTCTCATGACGAGGGTTCTCCACGTCCGATGAGACTGCCTAAATTTTGAAAATGGGTCTCATGACGAGGGTTCTCCACGTCTGATGAGAAGACCTAAGTTTTGAAAAAGGGATCTCATGACGAGGGTTCTCCACGTCCGATGAGACTGTTTGATATTTTGAAAAAGGGGTCTCATGACGAGGGTTCTCCACGTCCGATGAGACTGTTTGATATTTTGAAAATGGGTCCTAGGACGAGGGTTCTCCACGTCTGATAGGACTTTTTCTTTTAAAAGGGTTTTTCTTCCTCTTTTTTTTTGGAGACCCCGAAGTTTGTCGGGAATTCAGTTTTTTTTGAAGCAGTGAAAGATTTTATTTTGACAAAACTTCACTTGAGTCTGTTGAAGCGACATTCTGGGAGCTGGGTTCTCCAGGTATCCTGCAGAAGTTTGAGCCTGAAAGATTTTTCTTCACCAAGAAAACGTTAGTAATCTTTGGGAAGACTACGGCTGTCCATTTTGACAAAACCGTATGATTTAAGTTTTAATCATGAAATGTGCATTTTGATGCTGGAGGTTATCCAAAGCATTCTTGCAACATGCAAATGTGATCACAAATCCCTTGCACGGAAAATCTGGATCAACAGTTTGAAAATTCCAAAAAGAGTTTGTTCAAAACATCAATTGGAATATTTCTCGACAAGGATGTCTTCTCACCTGTTTTGCGATAGTGGTTTTTTATAGGGGATTCACTCAATTCCCTACTAACATGTGCCTAGGTTTTAGGTTCATTCGCAGCGCATACATTTTGATCGGTCGGGAGGTCTTCCACGGGACCGTAATGTTGGGCTTGAATATTGGTTTTCAAGGGGGACCCGCTTTGGAGTCG
The DNA here is from genome assembly GCA_021437785.1 of Rhodomyrtus psidioides. Lineage (NCBI taxonomy): Eukaryota > Viridiplantae > Streptophyta > Magnoliopsida > Myrtales > Myrtaceae > Rhodomyrtus > Rhodomyrtus psidioides. The sequence continues at coordinate 2,621,085 of JAILYB010000055.1, forward strand.
AGGCCATTGTATGAAAGTCTTTAACATCTGCTCCGGGTTTACAAGTCGAGAACCCTGCAAAATGAGAAAGAAATAGTCTTGCTCGTACCTCTTCGAGCTAAGCTATATGTTAACCCAAGTGTCTTAGTCAGAGAAGACTGTTTCAGGGTTATGATGTTGGTAAGATTGGGGACCGAAAAAGGCTTGTTTTTGGCCCAGAATTTATGAGAGGATTGACATTGGTGATCATTGCAAATTTGTCACCTGTCTTTTCCATTCTGCATCTTCAGTTTTTGAGGTGTGCAACCGCTTTTGAGGTGTGCACAAGTCCTTTAGAGAGCGTCTCTTGTTGCATTAAGAAGGTTGACAACTCTGTCTGCACCTTTCCTCCGCGCTTGACATCATTTGGAGGGCAGTCTTTTTATCTGACTCCTTTAGGAATTTTCTCTTTTCCCATCCAAGTTTCACTGGGAATCAAGCAAACAGCTTGCACGAGCATCGGCCTCGCTTTTACCAGGCACTTTGCTTTTTCTTGATGCGGTGGATTTTTCTCATTCATTTTTGGAATCCCGCTTTTTTCTCATCTTCATGGGGTCATGTTAGACATATAGTCTAAACATGCTTTAAATATCAGTCCGGGAATTCTCTTCGTAATCCCTGAGTCTTGAACTCTTCCATTTTTGAAGTGGTGTGGCATCCGTCTTGGAATGATCACCAATGGGTTCATGAAATGAATTTGCAGGCTCAAGTTGGCTGTGCAAAAGATAAACGTGTGTGGGATAGAGAAATGAACGCTTCTCGTCATCCTATGGCACTTGGATTACCATATAAACAACACACAAAGATTGATGTTAGTCCGAGCAAGAAAATTTCTAACCATTTCCTCCTGATGCTGCTGGACTTACTCTTGTTTTGCCCCGATGTGGGGTGGTTCTTGACAGGGTTGAGAATGAAAACCGCCGTTCAAAGGGGTTATCAACGGTCACCTGTAGTGTTTGGGGGATATGAAACGAATGCCTCCGTCGTCCCAATCCAAGTAATTGCTGCGAATAATCCCTACTTCCGTAGGTCCAGATTTTGCTATCTGATCCGCTCCACTCCTCTCTCAAGTGTGTAGAGGACGTGTTTGGATTTAGGCTTTGCCTCTCGCCTTTGAGGAAGCGCCCTTTTGATTGTTTTGAACAATTTTTTATTGGAAAAATCTCTTTCATTTTCTCCAGAAATTTTACCCGTCAAAAGGGATTTTTATGATGCCCCACGCATGTTCTTATTCATGTTCAAACAACCTCCTGTTTCAAAACATGAATGCCAATGAAATTTGAATTCTATGTCTTTTCTAGACATTAGATTCTGAAAGCTTTTCTTTTTATTTAACACCTTCAACGGATTGGGGAAAGGGATACTTACCTGTCCCCCGCGGCTGGAGATCCCTGAAAATGCAGAGAAAACATGTTATTGTACGTTCACGAATTTTTCAAAAATTTAGAACGATACATCTTACCCTTGGTCGTGTACTCCAACGGGTAATTCATGGGGTATGAAAACCTGTTTTGCCTTGATGGCGATCCCCTGTCAAAGACGGGAATTAGGCGTCAGTTTACGTTCCAAAATTCAAGGCAAATTGGAACGATACAGCCTTATTCTTGTTTTGTGTTTCCATTTGAGCACAAATGCGCGGCTTGCAGAAATTGGCCATCTATATTGTGGCCCTGATTCCTCCGTTTGGTTGGCGATAAATCCTTCTCGAGGATTTTCCATAGAGGAGATCCATTTGTGATTTTGGACGCATTCCAGCGCCGCTCTTCATAGTTCCTTTTATTCAAGAAAAATGAAATTTTTATCAGAATGCATGTCAAAGCATGAAGTGTGGAAGCGATACTTTTTACCATCCACTAGGTCTTATGATCAAAGACCATCTTATGGAATCTTGACTTCTAAGGCCAATGATTCAATTCGCCTCCCTGTTAGCACGCTCTTTTCATTTGAGGCTTTCGGCGCCAACGACTTCCTGCAAAATGAGTAAAAACTCATGTTAGGCATGTGGTCTTCGAAGACCAAATTGGAACGATACAAGGTTACCGTTCACCCAAATTCGTATCTTGGGGTTTGATTCTGATGCGGACGACTCTGTTATTGCGTCCATTGACTTTGTCAGAGGAGAAACGTCCTGCGTACAAATCATTCACTTGCCCCAGTTAGGCATGGTTTTGCTGTTTGTCATCTCTGGATTCGATGACCCTAGTCTGATGCGATTTCATGGGGGATCATGAGAGTTTGCCCCCGGTTTGGCTCCTCAAAGCAAATGGGGGGAACCTGCTCCCATTGATTTTTGCAGATTCTGATCATCCATCTCGATTGTCAGAGTCCTTGATCAATTTTATCTGTCTCAAGACAGCTTGATATTCTTGGGATTCGTCATGTGGCGGTTTGGTGATTCTCTTGATCACAGTCGCCATTTGAGGTATTTGATGTTCCCTGTTTGTTATTTGAAAGCATTACATCCTGCGTCCTCTGCTCTTGATCATCATCTGAGAGGAAAAAGAAAGGAAGCATTATTCCCATATCAAGAAAACAATCATTTTGGAATGATACGTCCTTTTACACTTGATTTGCATTCCGTTTTGCTGTTGCATATTGATATGCACAACATCTATCAAATTCCTCCATCCGTGCTTGAAGGTATTTGCAACGCCTACGGTTCATTTGCCCCAGCTGGGCGACGTCTGTTTTGTCATTTGAATGCATGAGCTTTTGGGTGCATTGTCTCTTTTATCACTTGAGATAAAAAAAAAAATTGGAGAAAAACTTATCCCCAGATCTGATTAAAAATCAATTAGGAACGATACGTCCTTTCACCAAACGAGTGGCTCTGCGGCCAAATGTATTTTGCACTGAAGGGACGAATTCCACTATGCTCCACGGGTTTGGGGAATTTGCCCCCATTTTCGATAGAAATGAGCATTATCAAGATGTATACAATACAAATAGATCCCTAATACAATCAATCTAAGGGACGAGATAGAGAGGATCTCAGCAAAATTAATCTTATACAAGAGAACTAAGAATGTCAAATCAATCAAAGGAATGTGGTCCGAACACTTGGAGATGCCCCAGTTCCAGTCCTCGAGATGTGACTCCAGGATCACCGAAATTTTTTTTTTAGGTGGTTTTAGATATACCAACCATCTAAAGACATGCACATGAGATAAGTGGGGATAAAACTTCTAAAAATCAAAGGATTTGGCACCTAAGGTCAAGGTTCCCACCTCGAGTTCTAGAAAGAGCCGATTCCATTGCACAACTATCGTTGCATTGGGACTCGATCCATAGTTCGAAGTGAGCGGAATTGAAAAGTGGATTACCCCATGTTTTTCCTCACGGAGATTCCATTTTCAATTCCTTCTATTGTTTTCCTAAAGAAGGCGCCCGAGGTTTTAGGCGCGGTTGTGTGTGTCCATGTGTCGTGATCACCACAATGTGAGTCATGCACAACAGTTTATCAATCGGCGCTTCAAATCATCCATACAACATACATTCCTACGCCAACCTGCATAAAACAATGTTAATCACGGACTACACCCCTTATCTCTCTAATCTGCAAAAACATATAACACCTTACCATGAGCGGACTTACCTCACCTTCAAGAGCGCCTGCAGGGTTAGAAAAATCACTCAGCGTTTTAATTACGGCCTAAGTCCACTTGAGGTCTAGAACCATAGGTTCTAGAACAAAGTCCCCAGCGGAGTCGCCAGCTGTCGCGACCCGTCCGGAAGCGGACGCGGCTAATGGATTACCGATCGCGGGCCTGGGAGGACCTTGGATCGACGCGAGCCCTCCCAGGCCCATACCAAATCGCGGCGGGAGTATTTTTCAGAAGGATTCGACGATAAGAGTCGATCGCTTTCGACCTTCAGTGTGGTCGTGGTGGCATGTGCAACTTGTGCATGCATTTGGAGTCGCCACCGGTCTTTCTTGGAGGGTAGACCGGAAACCTTACTGACCGATTGGGAGAGGTCGATCAGTTCTGCGGAACCAGAGATTTTGGGTTCGGGGACTTGGTTACGCTGGTGTCATTACCAACGCCCTTTCGGTACCTAACGCGAGTGATTTTCCTGGCTAAGAGTTCATGCAGGCGCAATTTTGGGTGAGGTAAGTCTGACTTTGCATATTAACCAGTTTAACATGCTCACGTAATCATAACAAATAAATAGATGTCAATCACATAAACATCTATCCTACGTGGTGATCATGGAATTATGATTTAATGGGTCTCGAGCCAATGAGACCACATTTAATCATTTTAATATTTTAATAACGGAGAGCCGCTCTTCGCTTCTTCTTGGTTTCTTGAACTCTTCAAGAATTGGGCCCCAAAGAGCTCGCCGACTTAAAAGGCTCATCCACGTAATCCTCGTAGCATTTACATTAACAATTGACTATGCTAAAAATAAAGATTACATGAAAAATAAAAGGAGTACGCAGCCTCCATTTAATAATTACAACCCCAAATATATAAATAATCACCATACATTCATATATACATCAATCACATTGATTAGGGATTTTTCCATGATCACCACCCTTCCACGTAAGTAATAAATTCACAATTTAAAACTTAGGAAGGCACAATAAAAATTCTACATTGAATCATATTCAGAATTTTACGTAAAATAAGATAGCCATAAATTTTCGATTCAAAATTGATTTAGTCTCAATTTTTGCTACGTTGATTAATTTATCATATAAAATAATCAACCTCCATTAGCCATGTAAGATGAACAATTCGTTAATACATATTGGCCATAGTATTGCAAAAATTGCAAAAATCAATTAAATGCACGAAAACACCTAAGGATTGGCTCTGATACCATTATTGGGATCCACGTAACACGTAGCGGAAATAAATAACAACCCATACATGTATCTCCAGAGGCGTACTTCGTGCATTTTAATCGAAAAAAAATCACAAAGCCTCAAAGGGAGTAAATAGATTACCTCTCGTAGCGTGCTTGAACGGAGGTGTCGGTTCGATGTTCTTCGATCTGAGCCTCCACAAGTGTTAGGCATCTAGTTCGGACGCACCACCAATTGACGAACGGGGAGACGACTAATAACTCCACAACAATTGTGCTAGCAATATGCGGAATCAATATTCCGAACTTAGTATATTTTGCTCACTCAAGATTATGAGAATTTAGAGAGTGTTTGTGTTCTTCTCTCTAAGCTCTCAAAAATTTGCACACTCTACAAAATGTCTCTCCCTTCAACCTCAAAACTCTTGCCATCCTTTTATAGCCAAAAATACCTTCCAATAAATTGTATTTAAAAATAGCACTAACAATTATAAATTCTATCTAAAAATAGCACTCACAAATAAATGACATTTAAAAATAGCACTAACAATAGCACTCACAATTTATAATACAAAAATGCTATTTAAAAATAGCACTAACAATAGCACTCACAATTTATAATACAAAAATTTTATTTAAAAATAGCACTAACAATTATAAATTCTATCTAATAATAGCACTCACAATTTATGATAAATAAATGACATTTAAAAATAGCACTAACAATAGCACTCACAATTTATAATACAAAAATGCTATTTAAAAATAGCACTAACAATAGCACTCACAATTTATAATACAAAAATATTATTTAAAAATAGCACTAACAATAGCACTCACAATACAAAAATGCTATTAAAAAAGCATTAACAAAGGTGTTAAAAATAATAACCATTATTATTATTACAAGAGTTAAAGAGGTTACCAAACAGTACAAATACGCATAACGTATAAATACGTATGACGTATAAATACGTAGAGCATACGTATACATCCGTGAAACCGGGGACTAATTGAAACAAAAATATGCAATTAAACCCTTTTGGTAAAAATTGATTAAATTAGAGGGCAAATTGACCCAATTGCACTTCGAGACTTTAGAATCCAATGCCATAGCTTAGAAAAGTGAGAATTGAAAATTAAAAGACTCGAAAAGGAATTTTTTAGGCACAGTTCGGGTTTATGTTTGTGAAGGAACATAGTGATCCGAGCCGAATTTTTGAGATTTAAAGTGACACACTTGAAGAGGAAATTAAAACAAAATTATTGAATATTTTTGTGTATTTTTCTGACCACGGATGGTATTTTTCTGATTTTTTTGGTATTTTTAATAATTAAATAAATTCGAAAAACTATTAAAAATTACGAAAAATATTTTTTGTTCAAAATTGGTTCTTGAGGCTAGGCCAAGGTTTCCAAAGTTGATTTTGCAATTTTATGATTTTGTTTGCTATTTTTAATTAATTTTTTAAAAAATGAAAATCACAATAATAGATTGGTCAAAAATTAGGTGTCAACACATACCGACCTCAACAGGACAATTGATATCCATTCAATAATCCATTGATCGGGAACTGTTTTAAAGATTCAGTCTAACCGTAAACCTGTCACATATATTCTCAACGTTTTAAGAATAGGTTCGGCTACAACTGATCTTATGGATTTTATTCATTTATATTTGGACAAATGAATAAATACGTCTTTGCCACTGATAAGAAATCAGAAGTGCAACGGATATACCCAATATGTGACTATTACACAATTGCTTTAGGGCATATCTCTAACAGAGGATACCCCTCGGAACAGACAGATGCAACAAAGTTGGGGCATCTCGGTGTTTTTTTTATTTTACTAGTGAGCTCATTGCCCTTTTTATTTTATTTGCTGTTGTTTCTTTCTATTCGGCTGTTTTTGTGGCCATTTGGTGGTTTAGGTTGCCTACTTACGCTTGTGCTTTAGGCGTGGCAATTGATTAGCCATAACACCTTTGCACCGGCTATGACACATCCATGTGTCGTAACTGGTACGAGATTTTTGTGCTTGACTACTCCTCTGTAAGTTGCACTGTGAAAAGTTAATATATTTCTTACTTTACCAAAAAAATTGAAAGAAACTTTGGCAATTTTGCCCAATCCATGGAATCATGCAATTTCATGAAATTTGAGGACCTAATTGCAATGCAGGGCAATCAAGTTGAATGTCTAGACTCAAAAAATGTAAAAATTGCAAATTAAGAGATTCAAATGTAATTTTTGGACAAAATTCAACTCTATGGGTAATGAAGGAACACTTATAATTGAACTTGATTTTCTAACTTCTAAGAAATCAAAATGAAAAGGAAATAAAAAAAATATTTACTTTTTTCATATTTTTTTTTTACCTCAAATGCTTTTTTTTTTTCAATTGCTTTTCTATTTTTGAAAATATTAAAAATGTGAAAAATGTGAACAATGATTTTTTGTTCAAAAATGGTTCCTTAGGCTTGACCAATGTTAACAAAGTTGATTTTGTAATTTTTTTTAACTTTTTATGATTTTTTTATGAATTTTCAAAGAATAAACTGAAAAAAAAAAAGATTGATTAAAAATTAGGTGTCAACAACCTCATGTATATCATCACAAGGGTTCGATGGCCAACACCTTCTATTGTTTTCCTAATGCGACATCGGTTTTTGACTGCTGCGTGTGCATCAAGTGTATTTAACAATCACTACTTCAATATAATCCCCACATCCCCACATACACTCCATACATTTCATCATAATCAGACAGAAAAATCAGTCATTAAAATAATTTAGTGCAAAAAATGATTCGTTTGATTGATTTAGTTATAGTTGAGGAACTTGCCATTTATTTTCATGGGGCTGCATGTGATTGGAAACCGCATCATTTTGTCCCTTTCTTGTTCACATCAAGGATAGAATCTCCTCCTCGCCTTGTGTGGTTGGATCTTGGATGGAGCCAAATGTCGTGAGCAAAAATTGACAGGGCACCAACCCCTGTCTACATTAGCAGGCTATAATTACTAATAAGTCGTTGGTAAGAAGTGTGAAACTTGAGACAATATAATAATGTTCAGGAATTTTTGTCGTGACGGGATCATTTGTCTATGGCAATTTGCATTTGTTAGTCTAGTTTAATGAATGCTTTTTTTTTTTGGTAAGTCTAGTTTAATGAATGTTAAACCGGCCAAATTCCAAAGTCAAGGTCTTCAGATTTTCATATTCATGTACATGGGTCGTCTACAACGTCAACAAACGTCTTGGCTTTTTGTTGCTTCTACGATGTCTGATCTTCGGCCAACTTGAAGGAAACGTCATCAATTGTGCAATTTTCATGTCTTTGATTGATACTGAGATGGAGATGGTCCGCCAACCTTGTGTCGCGATCTTTGTCCTTCGAGGCGGGCCCCCCTCACAAGGGGCCGTTTCTCCCAAAGTCGCGTCAGCAGGTAGTTGGAAGATCTAGAAAAATTCAAACGGGTCGACCTTAGTGTGGTCTTATGGCATGTGTACAGTGTACGTACGATTTGGAGTCACCACCAACCAATTTTTAGAGGGTATGGTTGGAAACCCTATCGAAAGATTGGGAGTACAAATCAATTATGCCAAAATCAGAGAAGTGGGTCTGGGGATTTGGTTACGTTGGTAGAATCGTCGGTGCCCTTTCGATACCTAAGTTGAGTGAATCCTAACTAAGATTTCATACAAATGCTCAACGAGGTGAGGGAAGCTCTAACGTCTAAGGGGTGTCATGCAGATTAGAGAATTATATCCTATCAATCACAATCAGAAATTTAAAAGCACGATCAAGGAATCAATGACATGTGAGGATAAATCGCATCAACCATTAATCAAGCCGACATGACATCCGTGGTGAGGCCCTATTAGCCTAGAGAATGACCCACCTAAGTTTGGGGGTTGATTTAGAAACTCTCATGGTCAAATGCTCATAGGGATAGAATGATCAATTTGAAAGGTTTGGAAGCCCAAAAATCATAAATTTGGGTCAAACCAGTTGAATGTAACTATTCCCAAATTTTGTGAATTTTTTTTTATTTTTTGGGATTTTTTTCCTATTTTTTATAAAAAATTTCAAATTTTGTTATTATTTTTCCTATTTTTTATTAATTTTTTATTAATTTTTTGGATTGGGTTAACCTGGCCTAGACTCGCGCCTAGACCTGCTCAATACACCCGGCCCCAAAACGACAACATTTTCTAATTTTTTTTTAAATAGTTTTTTATTATTTTCTGATTATTAAAACCTATATTCAAAAATTAGAAATCCTAATTTCTAATCCTACAGTCCCTATTAGACCACGTGGCATGCTCTCGGCTATTGGATCTGATTACTAGAACCTATGGCCTAGATTGAAAAAAGACTAATCCTAAACTGTCCGATCAACACACCAAGATGGACGGCCGTGATCAAACTACTCGACTGAATCCAGACCGTTCGATCACTCGCTGCCTAAAACGACATCGCTGTCTACTTATCCTAAACGGCGTCGTATTTTATTTTTTGGATTTTCAGATTATAAAACTAATTATCCGAATTATCAGAAATTCTAATAACAATTCTGACGGTCACTAAAAATACACGTTGACTAAGCTAGACCGTCGGATGACTCGTTGACTCGACTAACTAACCCCAACGGATGAGGCTAACGTGGATTGATCACAGCCAATCACAGAGCACTAGCTCACGTATTGACCCACTGACCAAGCCACGTCAGCTTCGTCTTACTTGCAAGAATGACCATTGAACGGATGGCCGAGGTTTCTCCATCGTTGATCGACGGCGAAACTTCGACCAAATGACTCCAGACCTGTGCCGTTCAACTCATCTCAACTTCCAATTTCATATATGTCTAAATAGAACAATTCCATCCACAGAATCAAACACAAGCAAGCTCGAGCCAGAGCATGTTCTCTCATCAACGCTCGGCATTCGGAGGGTGATAGAGGGGAAGCGCTTGGCTTCGGATCGTCAGATTTCCACATCAAGAACAACGAATCCCTATTGACATCCAAAATTACCCTAGGAGTCACGTGATACGCACGAAGAGAGAGAATGATCAGCTACGGAAAGGTGTGCACGACCCATGCAAATATCAGCTACAGAGACGCCACATAAGGGATGATTTTGGCGGAATTTGTCCCAAAATGCTAAATAAAAAGGGCGCGCAAAAGAAGACACGATTAGGGGCAGTCGCAGGATTTGGCAGCAAACCCATCAAAAGGAACGGAGGAGGCGTGAAAACCGTTAAAGACTTCATCCACAAGATTTGTCGAAGGAAAACGCGCGAAAAAGCTCGAAGGTGACAGCCGTCCAGCGGTTATCGAAGCAAGCCTAGTCACCAAAGGGAGATGTATTTGGAGCCCAAGGCAATGACCATTCGACGGTTACCAGAGCACGCCTATAAATACCTAAGGGTATCCTACACCGAAACCCCCCCAAACACAACACAACAAGTCTTTATCTTTCAACTTAGCTTAGTCTAGTTGTAGCGTTTAGATTCCCGTCGTTGATTCAATTCTGACGTGTTTCATGTCCAGAGTCAGGTGTCGTCGATTAAATTTCGACTTCTACTCACCTAGCCGAGTGCCATCGATTAAATTTCAGTGTTGTATTGGTTCACTTTCTACCCGTCCAGTATCGTTGATCAAATTCCGATGATGTGTCCTACATTTCCACCCATCCGGTGTCGTAGATTAAATTCCGACATCGTGTCCTACAGTGAGGTTCGGCATTGTCGATTCAATTTCGTCGAAGCAATTCGACAAGTTTCATCGAAATTCGTCACCAGTAGGTTTGTCGAAGTCTTGTACAAAGCGTCGAAAGACACGCTCCTATCAATAAGATATCTTGCATTTGACGCTCTCTGTCCATAGCTTGCCCGGAACTCTTCTTTCTTAACAAACTGCTAACGTTCAATAAAAGGAATTTTCCGCGATCACAAACCTTTTGGGCTCTAACCTCTTGGGCCGAACCCTGGGAGAATCAATTGGGCCTTACCGAGGGAAATTTTCACGCAACAATCCTCTTTTTAGCACGCTCGGTGGGACAAAGGTGTCAAGTTTGAGAGAGTGCTATGCCACTTACGAGATGTCGTAGCAATCTAGACGGAGACGAACTCATGGAGGAAGTACCACGAGCAGAATCTTCAACAATTCGAGGAGTCTAAGATCCGCCTTAGATTGAAGATGGCGAGGTTCAACGGCATCCTGTCGAAGAACCAAGGCGAAACCCTGAAGTGACGCCAGTCATGCTGTCCTCAATAAGGCATGCGATTGAGGAAGCCCATAATGAGTTTGCTGATCACGTGGTCCAGTGTATGACTGAGGTCGTCTGACCATTGATCATCAATACATACCACGAATGCGTGTCAGGACAACACGGAGCATCGCCAAATTTTCCACAGCCCCAAATGGGAAATCTCTTCACACCTACAACGAGTACACCTTTGTCGGCAACAAACGCATGACTTACTGGTCAGAACGCACCACCGGTTGTGTCTATCAGAAATTTGCCACAATGAGAAACTCCACCGACAAATGAGCCCAACCTTTAGGCGAATGACCAAGGTATATTTCCAGGCCATCATCTTAGACAAGATGTACATGCTACCCAGTATGAGACTATTACACAGGCAAATCCTATACCTATGAATGAACAGCCTGCACCCATGATCGTTGACAACCATGGAGCGTTGCCAGTCCACCCTAGGGGGTAGTGGCAGCCTAGGGGGCAGGACCAATTCCCTCAGTGTGGCGTCCCAGACCGCCACCCTACGGTCATAGGTCTCTAATAACAATAATTAGAGATTAACTTAGTAATAATTAATAGTATCCACAGGCCACATAATAACAACAACTTAGTGAACCACCTAGGCAAACAAGCATAAGAACTAGAACTTCATATATATATTTAAGCGTCATACACGACCATATGAGTTCATACATACATATATATATATATATATATATATATATATATATATATATATATATATATATATATATATATATATATATTTAAGCGTTATATATATGTATATATAAAGATGACTCAGTCGTGAAACCATAGGCATAATCTGGGATGGCCAAAATAAAACTACTCCATCCTACATCAGTCGTCTACTCCAAAAAGTCGCCACGACCAACACCAATCCTCAGTCCTCCTCAGACTGGTCGGAAGGAAACATCTCCTCGTCCTCAGACTCCTCAAGTGGCTCGGGTAGAGGAACAAACACAGCTGGCATGGGTGCTGGAGCAGGAATAGAAGCAGCGACAACTGGAACAGCAGGAACAACAGGTGGAGGTGGCACAGGAGCTACGGGCTCAACAAGAGCTGGAGGTGCATCAAAAGTGCCCTCGGAGAAAGGACCTATGAGCCTATTACCTTCACGTATATAGATAGCATACCAACGATATATAGTCAACGCAGGCTCACCCTCGTCGACCCACATAGTATGTACATGAGCTACTAACTTCAGGTGCAGAACATCTAAATGTATCATGTCACGGTAGTAAGAATCATTGTCAATAGGAACTCCAAAGCGCATGTGAATGGTCACCATGATGCTAATATGAAAATATGTCCACAAACGTGGGTTAGCGCGACGGCTAGCAAGAAAACATTCAATCCCACCGTAGGGGTCCTACGACTCCCTAGGACAAACTATAGGGCAATTCTATAACAATAAAGCACCATAACAATTCCCTATTTCAAACAAAAGTCATAAGATGCAGAAATGCCATGATGTAATGCAATGACGTGCTCTTCGCTCACACAACCATCGCCAAGCCCATTGGCTTACAGCGACCTCTTACTCCAGGGCGTCCTCAACGCATGGTACGGCTCTACCCAGCACACAGCACATGGTCGTCAAGCACGTACAAATCCACGCATACAGCCCATGGGCGTCATCTCAATTTAGTGCACTGAAGAGCAATTACTCCACATATCTCATTATATATCGCTCGGCACCACGTGCCAATGCATGCTCGGCCATGAGTCACAAGATTCTCACTATCAATTCTACAATTGATACAACAATGCCAGGCCAACAACACAAGCATGCCAATTCACAAGCCCGTGTCTATGAGGTATGACATAAAAATCAAGGCATCAAAGTTAGCATTTCATTGATCAAGCATAACCAGTTCCTCTTTAAGCCATAAGAACACCTCACTAAACTATCAATTCTCTCGGCGATTTAGCATGACACTAAGGCATAATAGCACCAAAAACAAAAGTAGCCACTTGAAATAATTCCTATGCCGTATTTAGTTCAATCTCCAACTCGTATCTTGACTTCTTCGAACCGGCTAAGCATAGTCTTATCTCGGCATCCTTAATCTTTCCATCACAAATTAACTTGAAACTCATAGACATAGCTAAGCTAAATTTTATTGCTCAATGGATTCGTGAAGGGCAGTATCAATACCGAGCCAGTTTCGGTTCTAGACTTGAAATTTACTCCAAGTTACTTCAATTCCAATAGATGTCCACATGCCTATGGCCCTTCTACATTACTCATCAAGGTTTATACCCTAAACCATGCAATATAGCTCATTACAACCTCAGTCGACATGCCGAACAGAACAGAAAAATAATCCTTTACTGAACCGAAAGCAATTCAGCATACAATCGTGTAAATCAAGTCTTAATTTCATCCAAATATCTCCACCGATGGATGCCTCATGACACCTCAACTCCATTCTTCCTCGATAAGCTTGAAAATCCATATCATGGACCAAATCAATTCCACATCCACTACTGGACAGATCGAAACAACAGGATAACCAAACCAATCTCAGTTTTATTAAAATAATTTGTGCCAAAATTCTTCAATCTTGGTAAATGACACCATGACCTCAACTTTCCCCCTTCACTCCTTAAGGTTTACTCCCAAAATCCATGCAATGCATCTACAACTCAACCTCTTCCATCATCAAAACAGAATTGCCTCTACTCCGTCCTATAACCGACCGCCGAATGGTTTCTAGTCTTACAACCTCACGTGAGTTTCTCAATGACACAAAACTATACTACACTTCTAACCTATGGTAAGATTGAAGGAAATCTTGCCTTGATAGCTAGCCTAGCTCGAGCTCGACGTCTTCTCTTCTCGGTTCCCTTCGAACTTGCCGAGCCGCTCCTTCTTCCTCTTCGTGCTCCTCGATCGCCCGTTCTCTCTCTCGCGAGCACTCGGTCTCTCTCTCTCAAGCTCCCTCTCACGAATTCTCCCTCTCTCTCTCACTTACTCGGACGAAAATGGGAAAAGGGAAGGGAAGATGGAGGGTTTTCCTTCTTGTTGCATGCCCATGGAAGTTTCGAATGACACTTGTCAACCATGCACCACTTCGTAGTCTTCACACGCCACATGGCATTGCCCCCAATGGTCGTTAATCATTATCACCAAAAGTAGATATGATGGAAGACCAATGAAACCCCTTGCCATTTCCCTAGGGTTCTCGCCCAATGAGGGCTCATGCATGGAAGAACCCTTGCGCCACTTGTCACTACCCTTATTGCTTTATTATCCTAGGTGAGATATTGACATGACATAGGCCAATGGATGGCCTTGCTTCTTGCGCCATTTCCCTAGCTTTCTTCGGCCAATAGAGCTTCATGTAATGGGGAAGGAAATCATCACTTGTTCTTCACTAAATGGCCGAACCTATGGTCCTTCTTGCATTTTCTGTGCACGATCGGAAATTAGAAAAATTCTATGCGCCCCTAGTCATTCATTTCATGGCCAAATTCTTTTTATGTCCACCAAGCTTAGGAAAATTTTCAGACATAGACTAGAGCACAAATTAATCCTCACAAATTATTGCTATACGTCTGTTGACACCTGATTTTTTACCATTTATTATTGTGATTTATATTCTTTAAAATTAATTAAAAATATCAAAAAAGGTCATAAAATCACAAAATCAACTTTGGAAGCCTTGGTTTAGCCTTAGGAACCAATTTTGAACAAAAAATATTTTTCGGTATTTTTAATATTTTTCGAGTTTATTATAAAAATACCCAAAAAATCAGAAAAATACCATTCGTGGTCAGAAAAATACCCAAAAATATTCGATAATTTTGTTTTAATTTCCTCTTCAAGTGTGTCACTTTAAAATTCGGCTCGGGTCACTATGTTCCTTCACAAACATAAACCCGAACCAAGCCTAAAAAAAAAAAAAAAAAAAAAAAAAAATCCTTTTCGAGTCTTTTAGTTTTCAATTCTCACTTTTTATAAGCTATGACATTGGATTCTAAAGTCTTAAAGTGCAATTAGGTCAATTTGCCCTCCAATTTAATCAATTTTTACCAAAAGGGCTTAATTGCACATTTTTCTTTCAATTAGTCCCCGGTTTCACGGATGTATACGTATGCTCTACGTATTTATACGTCATACGTATTTATACGTTATGCATATTTGTACTGTTTGGTAACCTCTTTAACTCTTGTAATAATAATAATGGTTATTATTTTTAACACCTTTGTTAGTGCCTTTTTTTAGCATTTTTGTATTGTGAGTGCTATTGCTAGTGCTATTTTTAAATAGCATTTTTGTATTATAAATTGTGAGTGCTATTGTTAGTGCTATTTTTAAATGACATTTATTTATCATAAATTGTGAGTGCTATTGTTAGTGCTATTTTTAAATGTCATTTATTTATCATAAATTGTGAGTGCTATTATTAGATAGAATTTATAATTGTTAGTGCTATTTTTAAATAGCATTTTTGTATTATAAATTGTGAGTGCTATTGTTAGTGCTATTTTTAAATGTCATTTATTTGTGAGTGCTATTTTTAGATAGAATTTATAATTGTTAGTGCTATTTTTAAATATAATTTATTGGAAGGTATTTTTGGCTATAAAAGGATGGCAAGAGTTTTGAGGTTGAAGGGGAGAGACATTTTGTAGAGTGTGCAAATTTTTGAGAGCTTAGAGAGAAGAACACAAACACTCTCTATATTCTCATCATCTTGAGTAAGCAAAATATACTAAGTTCGGAATATTGATTCCGCATATTGCTAGCACAATTGTTGTGGAGTTATTAGTCGTCTCCCCGTTCGTCAATTGGTGGTGCGTCCGAACTAGATGCCTAACACTTGTGGAGGCTGAGATCGAAGAACATCGAACCGACACCTCCGTTCAAGCACGCTACGAGAGGTAATCTATTTACTCCCTTTGAGGCTTTGTGATTTTTTTCGATTGAAATGCACGAAGTACGCCTCTGGAGATACATGTATGGGTTGTTATTTATTTCCGCTACGTGTTACGTGGATCCCAACAGTGGTATCAGAGCCGATCCTTAGGTGTTTTCGTGCATTTAATTGATTTTTTGCAATTTTTGCAATACTATGGCCAATATGTATTAACGAATTGTTCGTCTTACATGGCTAATGGATGTTGATTATTTTATATGATAAATTAATCAACGTAGCAAAAATTGAGACTAAATCAATTTTGAATCGAAAATTTATGGCTATCTTATTTTACATAAAAATTCTGAATATGATTCAACGTAGAATTTTTATTGTGCCTTCCTAAGTTTTAAATTGTGAATTTATTACTTACGTGGAAGGGTGGTGATCATGGAAAAATCCCTAATCAATGTGATTGATGTATATATGAATGTATGATGATTATTTATATATTTGGGGTTGTAGTTATTAAATGGAGGCTGCGTACTCCTTTTATTTTTCATGTAATCTTTATTTTTAGCATAGTCAATTGTTGATGTAAATGCTACGAGGATTACGTGGGGGAGCCTTTTAAGTCGGCGAGCTCTTTGGGGCCCAATTCTTGAAGAGTTCAAGAAACCAAGAAGAAGCGAAGAGCGGCTCTCCGTTATTAAAATATTAAAATGATTAAATGTGGTCTCATTGGCTCGAGACCCATTAAATCATAATTCCATGATCACCACGTAGGATAGATGTTTATGTGATTGACATCTATTTATTTATTATGATTACGTGAGCATGTTAAACTGGTTAATGTGCAATGTCAGACTTACCTCACCCAAAATTGCGCCTGCATGAAATCCTAGTTAGGGAAAATCACTCGCGTTAGGTACCGAAAGGGCGTTGGTAATGATATCAACGTAACCAAGTCCCCGAACTCAAAATCTCTGGTTCCGCAGAATTGATCGATCTCTCCCAATCGGTCAATAAGGTTTCCGGTCTACCCTCCAAGAAAGACCGGTGGCGACTCCAAATGCATGCACAAGTTGCACATGCCACCACGACCACACTAAGGTCGAAAGCGATCGACTGTTATCGTCGAATCCCTTTGAAAAATACTCCCGCCGCGATTTGGTATGGGCCTGGGAGGGCCCGCGCCGATCCAAGACCCGCGATCGGTAATCCATTAGCCGCGTCCGCTTTCGGACGGGTCGCGACAGCTGGCGACTCCACTGGGGACCTTTGTTCTAGAACCAATGGTTCTAGACCTCAAGTGGACTTAGGCCGTAATTAAAACGCTGAGTGATTTTTCTAACCATGCAGGCGCTCGTGAAGGTGAGGTAAGTCCGCTCATGATAGGTGTTATATGTTTTTGCAGATTGGAGTGATAAGGGGGGTAGTCTGTGATTAACATTGTCTTATGCAGGTTGGCGTAGGAATGAATGATTGTGTGTATGTTTTATATTGAAGCGGTGATTGTTAAATAAGATGCATGTTTATCGCTTTAGCACGACACCGAAAATACACACAACCGCGCCTAAAACCCCGGGCGCCGTCTATAGGAAAACAATAGAAGGGATTGAAAATGGAATCTCCGTGAGGAAAAACACGGGGTAATCCACTTTTCAATTCCACTCATTTTGAGCTATGGATCGAGCCCCAATGCAACGATAGTTGTGCAATGGAATCTGCTCTTTCTAGAACTCGAGGTGGGAACCTTGACCTTAGGTGCCAAATCCTTTGATTTTTAGAAGTTTTATCCTCACTTGTCTCATGTGCATGTCTTTAGATGGTTGATATATCTAAAACCACCTAAAAAAAATCGGTGATCGTGGAGTCACATCTCGAAGACTGGAACTGGGGCATCTCCAAGTGTTCAGACCACATTCCTTTGATTGGTTTGGCATTTTTAGTTCTCTTGTATAAGACTAATTTTGCTTGGGTCCTCTCTATCTCGTCTCTTAGATTGATTGTATTAGGGATCTATTTGTATTGTATACATCTCGATAAGGCTCATTTCTATCGAAAATAGGGGCAAATTCCCCAAACCCGTGGAGCATGGTGGAATTCGTCTCTTCAGTGTAAAATACATTTGGCCGCAGAGCCACTCGTTTGGTAAAAGGACGTATCGTTCCTAATTGATTTTTAATCAGATCTGGGGATAAATTTTTCTCCATTTTTTTTTATCTCAGGTGATAAAAGAGACAATGCACCCAAAAGCTCATGCATTCAAATGACAAACCAGACGTCGCCCAGCT
Source organism: Rhodomyrtus psidioides (assembly GCA_021437785.1). Lineage (NCBI taxonomy): Eukaryota > Viridiplantae > Streptophyta > Magnoliopsida > Myrtales > Myrtaceae > Rhodomyrtus > Rhodomyrtus psidioides. The sequence goes on from JAILYB010000055.1 coordinate 2,639,376, forward strand.
GGGGCAACCTAATTTGGATCGACTCTCTTGAAGTCGAAAAGGGTATATTCGTTCCAAATTAAATTGATTTATTCACAAGCTGATATGGTTTTCCATTCTTACAGGTGATGACAAAAATGAATGGGACCACTGAAGAATTTCCATCCTCCTGGATGCCCGAAGTGACTAGAGCTGGGATAGTAAATCTGTAATCGTTTCAATTAAAGCTCCTTACGCGGTGATTGACTCTTTCACTCCTTTCATCGCGCAGGTTGTTGAAGTACCCAATCACGAGTAAACCCATTCTCGCGGATGTCAAATAGCCTGAATGCGTCAATGCGGCAGGATCAAATTGCCTACGACTAAATCAGCCAGTCCCAGACAAAGCATCCAGTGGCTAGGGACAAATCGCTCCACTACCCGGAAAAAAAGGAAACATCAAATATTTCAAATGGCGACTGTGATCGAGAATATCACCAAATCGCTACACGACAAATCCCTAGATTGTCAAGTTGTCTAGGGATAGATAAAATAATAACCGAAGACTCTGGCAATTGAGATAAATGACCAGAACCGGCAAAAATAAATGGGAGCGGGTTCCCCCATTCGCTTCGAGGAGCCAAGCTGGGGACAAACTCTCATAAACCCCATGAAAGCACATCGGACCAGGGTTATTAAATCCAGAGATAACAAACATCAAGACAAGCCCTTACCAGGGCAAAATACTTGAAGAACACCGTCCCTTCAAATGTTGGAAGGACAAAACCCCGAAGGGAGTATCTCTTTCCTGAAATTTCAAATGAAGTCAAATAAGGACCTACACCTGTTTCTTCATGTGCAGGTGCATGGACGTTGTCAAAATTGAATTGAAAATTGCCAACAAACACGGAAAGTGCTAAGGCATGTTGCCAAGACGAACACCGCCCAACTGAGGCAAAACAATTGTTGACTTGATCGAGGATCATCTCACGGACAACACCCACAAATGTAGACGAGATGAAGCAACATTCATCGTCCACATCAGTATACGATATTAAAACGACCCCCATCAAATGTGGCGCGTCAACTATCGACGAAAGAGATGAAAGCGTCAGTAAGACGTCATCATGAATCTCAGGAGAGGAGACATCCCAAAGAGGATGTAGATTATAGCAAAATGCAGGAATGAATTTAGCTGGGGCAGATGTCACCTAGCTATGATAAACCACACCTAATTGGGTAAGTGAATCATTTGTGCACCGGACAAAGAAGGACGTTTCTTCTCTGAAAAAATCCATGGACGCAATGACAGAGTCATCCGCATCAGAAGTAAACCCCAGGATACAAATCTGGGTGGACGGTAACTTTGTATCGTTCCAGTTTGGTCTTCAAAGACCACATGCCTAACATGAGTTTTTACTCATTTAACAGGAAGTCGTTGGCACCGAAAGCCTCAAAAGAAAAGAACTCGCCAACGAGGAGGCGATTAAAATTATTGACCTTGGGAGTCAGCACTCCAAGAAATAGTCTTTGATTATAAGATCGAGTGGAGGGTAAAAAGTATCGCTTCCACACTTCATGCTTTGACATGCATTCCAATGACAATTTCCTTTTTTCTTGAATAAAAGGAACTCTGAAGAGTGGCGCTGAAATGCGTCCAAAAACACAAATGGATCTCCTTTGGGGCAAATCCTTGAGAATGATTCATTGCCAACCAAACGGAGGGATCAAGGCCATAAGATAGAGGGCCAGATTCTGCAAGCCGCGCGTTTGTGTTCAAATGGAAACACAAAGCAAGAGCAAGGCTGTATCGTTCCAATTTGCCTTGAATTTTGGAACGCAAACTGACACCTAATTCCCGTCTTTGACAGGGGCTCGCCTTCAAGGCGAAACAGGTTTTCACATCTCATGTATTACCCGTTGGAATACATGACCAAGGGGGCTCGCCATCAAGGCGAAACAGGTTTTCACATCCCATGTATTACCCGTTGGAATACATGACCAAGGGTAAGATGTATCGTTCTAATTTTTTGAAAAATTCGTGAACGTACAATAACATGTTTCTTCCGCATTTTCAGGGATCTCTAGCCGCGGGGGACAGGTAAGTATCCCTTTCTCCAATCCATTGAAGATGTTAAATAAAAAACAGAGAGAAAAAGAAAAGCTTTCAGAATCTAATGTCTAGAAAAGACACAGAATTGGCATTCATGTTTTGAAACATGAGGTTGTCTGAACATGCATTGTGCACCATAAAAATCCTCTTGACGGGTAAAAACTTTTGGGAAAACGAAAGAGATTTTTCCAATCAAAAGTTGTTCAAAACTCTCAAAAGGACGTTTTCTCAAAAGACGAGAGGCAAAGCCTAGTCCAAACACGTCCTATACACACTTAAGAGAGAAGTGGAGCGAATCAGACAGCAAAATCTGGACCCACGGAAGTAGGGACCATTCGCAGCGATTACATGGGTTGGGACGACGGAGGCATTCGTTTCATATCCCCCAAACACTACAGGTGACCGTTGATAACCCCTTTGAACGGCGGTTTTCATTCTTAACCCTGTCAAGAACCACCCCACATCGGGGCAAAATGGAGGTGAGTCCAGCAGCATCAGGAGAAAATGGTTAGAAATTTTCTTGCTCGGACTAACATTAATCTTTGTGTGTTGTTTATATGGTAATCCAAGTGCCATAGGATGATGAGAAGCATTCATTTCTCTATCCCACACACCGAATCCTTTGCATAGCCAAGTTGAGCCTGCAAAATCATTTCATAAACCCGTTGGTGATCATTGCACATTCCAAGACGGATGCAACATCACTTCAGAAATGAAGGAGTTCAAGACTTAGGGTTTGCAAAAAAATTCCTAAATTAATGCTTAACCTTGTTAGACCTTTGATCACAGGTCTAACACGATCCCATGAAGATAAGAAAAAGTGGGATTTCAAAAATGAATGAGAAAAATCCACGGCATCGAGAAAAAGCAAAGTGCCTGGTAAAAGCAAGGCCGATGCTCGTGTAAGTTGTTTGATTGATCCGCAATGAAGCCGGATGGGAAAAGAGGAAATCCCTAAAGGAGTCAGATCAAAAAGACTACTCCCCAAATGGTGTCAAGCGTGGAGCAGAGACGCAGACAGAGTCATCAGTCTCTTAATGCGATGAAACGCTCTCTGAAGAGTTGGTGCACACCTCAAAATCGGTTGCGCATCCCAAAAACTGAAGGTGCAGAGAGGAAAGGGCAGGTGGTAAATTTGCAATGATCACCAATGTCAAACCCTTCGTAATTTCTGGGCCAAAAACAAGCCTTTTTCGGTTCCCAATCCTACCAATGTTACAACCCTGAAACAGTCTTCTCTGACTAAGACACTTGGGTTAACATATTGCTTAGCTCGAAGAAGTACGAGCAAGACTATTTCTTTCTCATTTTGCAGGGTTCTTGACTTGTAGACCCGGAGCAGATGGTGAAGGCTTTCATTCAATGGCATCGACTCAAAAGTGAGTCACCCCCTTTGAAAACCAATATCCAAGCCCAACATTACGGTCCCGTGGAAGACCTCCCGACCGATCAAAATGTATGCGCTGCGAATGAGCCTAAAACCTAGGCACAGGTTAGTAGGGAATTGAGTGCATCCCCTATAAAAAAACCACTATCGCAAAATAGGTGAGAAGACCTCATTGTCGAAAAATATTCCAATTGATGTTTTGAACAAACTCTTTTTGGAATTTTCAAACTGTTGATCCAGATTTTCCATGCAAGGGATTTGTGATCACATTTGCATGTTGCAAGAATGCTTTGGATAACCTCCAGCATCAAAATGCTCATCTCATGATTAAAACTTAAATCATACGGTTTTGTCAAAATGGACAGCCGTGGTCTTCCCATAGATTACTAACGTTTTCTTGGTGAAGAAAAATCTTTCAGGCTCAAACTTCTGCAGGATACCTGGAGAACCCAGCTCCCAGAATGTCGCCTCAACAGACTCAAGTGAAGCTTTGTCAAAATAAAATCTTTCACTGCTTCAAAAACTGAATTCCCGACAAACTTCGGGATCTCTAAAAAAAAAGAGGGGAAGAAAAACCCTTTTAAAAGAAAAAGTCCTATCAGACGTGGAGAACCCTCGTCCCAGGACCCATTTTTAAAATATCAAACAGTCTCAGCTGACGTGGAGAACCCTCGTCCCAAGACCCATTTTCAAAATATCAAACAGTCTCATCGGACGTGGAGAACCCTCGTCATGAGACCCCTTTTCAAAAATCAAACAGTCTCATCGGACGTGGAGAACCCTCGTCATGAGACCCCTTTTCAAAAATCAAGCAGTCCTAGCTTGACGTGGAGAACCCTCGTCCTAGGATCCCTTTTCAAAAATATCAAACAGTCTCATCGGACGTGGAGAACCCTCGTCATGAGACCCCTATTCAAAGCAAAACCGAGGTAGAAACCGCCTGAAGGGTCAACTCAAGGTAGATACCGCCTAAAGGGTCAACTCAAGGTAGAAACCGCCTGAAGGGTCAAATCAAGGTAGAAACCGCCTAAAGGGTCAACTTAAGGTAGAAACCGCCTGAAGGGTCAACTCATGGTAGAAACCGCCTGAAGGGTCAATCAAAGGTAGAAACCGCCTGAAGGGTCAACTTAAGGTAGAAACCGCCTGAAGGGTCAACTCATGGTAGAAACCGCCCGAAGGGTCAATCAAAGGTAGATACCGCATGAAGGGTCAACACATGGTAGAAACCGCCTGAAGGGTCAATCAAAGGTAGAAACCGCCTGAAGGGTCAACTCAAGGTAGAAACCGCCTGAAGGATCAAACCATGGTAGATACCGCCTGAAGGGTCAACACAAGGTAGAAACCGCCTGAAGGGTCAAATCAAAGGTAGAAACCGCCTGAAGGGTCAACTCATGGTAGAAACCGCCTGAAGGGTCAAACCAAGGTAGAAACCGCTTGAAGGGTCAAACCAAGGTAGAAACCGCCTCAAGGGTCAACTTATTGGTAGATACCGCCTTAAGGGTCAACACGAGGTAGATACTGCCTTAAGGATCAACACGAAGGTCTGATCCACCATACGGATTAAAATCTCTAGCAAATCCCAAAGCGTGGGGATGCGCCTTCCTTAGGTTCCTACCAATTAAGAATCCCATAATGGTATGACCTACCATACAGGTCAGAGCTTAATCTCCCTAAGATTTTCTGTGACGAGTCCTAGGCATCTTCTTGAAAGTTGTCGCAACCGGCATCATCCGACAGGTGAGCTTCAGGTAAGCCTCTCTCACTACGGCCCATGTTCAAATTGTTAGAGCAAACCGGGGATTGATTTGAGCTTTTATCAATAGGCTTAAGGATCCGATGTCATAACATTTCTTCTCTCATTTTCCCAGTTGAGTCGGTTAGGAATCAGGTGCCACCTTATCTTTGAGAAAAACCTCTAACGAGATTCCTCTCAAAGAGGGGCAGCTGTTGACACCTGATTTTTTACCATTTATTATTGTGATTTATATTCTTTAAAATTAATTAAAAATATCAAAAAAGGTCATAAAATCACAAAATCAACTTTGGAAGCCTTGGTTTAGCCTTAGGAACCAATTTTGAACAAAAAATATTTTTCGGTATTTTTAATATTTTTCGAGTTTATTATAAAAATACCCAAAAAATCAGAAAAATACCATTCGTGGTCAGAAAAATACCCAAAAATATTCGATAATTTTGTTTTAATTTCCTCTTCAAGTGTGTCACTTTAAAATTCGGCTCGGGTCACTATGTTCCTTCACAAACATAAACCCGAACCAAGCCTAAAAAAAAAAAAAAAAAAAAAAAAAAATCCTTTTCGAGTCTTTTAGTTTTCAATTCTCACTTTTTATAAGCTATGACATTGGATTCTAAAGTCTTAAAGTGCAATTAGGTCAATTTGCCCTCCAATTTAATCAATTTTTACCAAAAGGGCTTAATTGCACATTTTTCTTTCAATTAGTCCCCGGTTTCACGGATGTATACGTATGCTCTACGTATTTATACGTCATACGTATTTATACGTTATGCATATTTGTACTGTTTGGTAACCTCTTTAACTCTTGTAATAATAATAATGGTTATTATTTTTAACACCTTTGTTAGTGCCTTTTTTTAGCATTTTTGTATTGTGAGTGCTATTGCTAGTGCTATTTTTAAATAGCATTTTTGTATTATAAATTGTGAGTGCTATTGTTAGTGCTATTTTTAAATGACATTTATTTATCATAAATTGTGAGTGCTATTGTTAGTGCTATTTTTAAATGTCATTTATTTATCATAAATTGTGAGTGCTATTATTAGATAGAATTTATAATTGTTAGTGCTATTTTTAAATAGCATTTTTGTATTATAAATTGTGAGTGCTATTGTTAGTGCTATTTTTAAATGTCATTTATTTGTGAGTGCTATTTTTAGATAGAATTTATAATTGTTAGTGCTATTTTTAAATATAATTTATTGGAAGGTATTTTTGGCTATAAAAGGATGGCAAGAGTTTTGAGGTTGAAGGGGAGAGACATTTTGTAGAGTGTGCAAATTTTTGAGAGCTTAGAGAGAAGAACACAAACACTCTCTATATTCTCATCATCTTGAGTAAGCAAAATATACTAAGTTCGGAATATTGATTCCGCATATTGCTAGCACAATTGTTGTGGAGTTATTAGTCGTCTCCCCGTTCGTCAATTGGTGGTGCGTCCGAACTAGATGCCTAACACTTGTGGAGGCTGAGATCGAAGAACATCGAACCGACACCTCCGTTCAAGCACGCTACGAGAGGTAATCTATTTACTCCCTTTGAGGCTTTGTGATTTTTTTCGATTGAAATGCACGAAGTACGCCTCTGGAGATACATGTATGGGTTGTTATTTATTTCCGCTACGTGTTACGTGGATCCCAACAGTGGTATCAGAGCCGATCCTTAGGTGTTTTCGTGCATTTAATTGATTTTTTGCAATTTTTGCAATACTATGGCCAATATGTATTAACGAATTGTTCGTCTTACATGGCTAATGGATGTTGATTATTTTATATGATAAATTAATCAACGTAGCAAAAATTGAGACTAAATCAATTTTGAATCGAAAATTTATGGCTATCTTATTTTACATAAAAATTCTGAATATGATTCAACGTAGAATTTTTATTGTGCCTTCCTAAGTTTTAAATTGTGAATTTATTACTTACGTGGAAGGGTGGTGATCATGGAAAAATCCCTAATCAATGTGATTGATGTATATATGAATGTATGATGATTATTTATATATTTGGGGTTGTAGTTATTAAATGGAGGCTGCGTACTCCTTTTATTTTTCATGTAATCTTTATTTTTAGCATAGTCAATTGTTGATGTAAATGCTACGAGGATTACGTGGGGGAGCCTTTTAAGTCGGCGAGCTCTTTGGGGCCCAATTCTTGAAGAGTTCAAGAAACCAAGAAGAAGCGAAGAGCGGCTCTCCGTTATTAAAATATTAAAATGATTAAATGTGGTCTCATTGGCTCGAGACCCATTAAATCATAATTCCATGATCACCACGTAGGATAGATGTTTATGTGATTGACATCTATTTATTTATTATGATTACGTGAGCATGTTAAACTGGTTAATGTGCAATGTCAGACTTACCTCACCCAAAATTGCGCCTGCATGAAATCCTAGTTAGGGAAAATCACTCGCGTTAGGTACCGAAAGGGCGTTGGTAATGATATCAACGTAACCAAGTCCCCGAACTCAAAATCTCTGGTTCCGCAGAATTGATCGATCTCTCCCAATCGGTCAATAAGGTTTCCGGTCTACCCTCCAAGAAAGACCGGTGGCGACTCCAAATGCATGCACAAGTTGCACATGCCACCACGACCACACTAAGGTCGAAAGCGATCGACTGTTATCGTCGAATCCCTTTGAAAAATACTCCCGCCGCGATTTGGTATGGGCCTGGGAGGGCCCGCGCCGATCCAAGACCCGCGATCGGTAATCCATTAGCCGCGTCCGCTTTCGGACGGGTCGCGACAACGTCCACTTCATTCATGGCGGTAAAATCCTTAATTGTCGATCAATCCAATGGTCGTCGCTTCAAAATCTTCATATCGTAGGCCTCATCAGCGAAATCTTCTGGTTTTCAATTCCTTGCGTCAAAAGTCAGCTTCAAAACCCATTTGACCAATCCTGGTCATTAGGAATCTAATAAATGGGGGATGCCACACTCAGCCTAGGGGGAAGGATCAACCGATTCAGCCAGTGGTTCCTCAGTAGATCATGCCCCCAGGATACCAATAAGTGAATCAGGCATTGTAGCCACCGGGGAATCAGCCTGTGCCACAAGTCTTTCAACCTGTCATGTAGCCAACGTATCAAGTTCTACCGCATCCCGAGTACCAGATGCCATACCAACCGGTTGTTGAGCAGATAGTTGGGTATAATGATCCTGCGATAGGGTACAGGGTCAATGTTTACCGAAAACCATATCCTGATTGGATGGATACAATCTCGTATCCGAGAGGATTCAATATACCAGAGTTCACACTGTTCACTGGTAAAGACGACCAGCCCACCTATGATCATGTTAATCGTTTCCTGGCACTCTGTGGAGATGATACCCATGCTGATCATTGGAAGCTAAGACTGTTCCCTCTCTTTATCCAGAACAGCTTTCACTTGGTACACTGCTCTGCCACCAAATTTGGTACTATCATGGGAACAAATAGAACACCTTTTTCATGGGCAGTTCCAACGAGTTGTGCCAAACCTATCCGTAGCTGACTTGTCAACAATGAAGCAGATATACAATGAGACTGTGGACCAGTTCATTACCAGGTTCAAGTGAGCTAGGAACACGTGTCTGGTTCCTTTACCGGAGAAGACATTTGCATAATTTGCCTTTAACGGACTAAAGTTCGAAATACAAGATATGATGGTAGGACATCCATGTGTGGATCTGTTCGAACTATCTACCATGGCTGTCAAGCATGGGAGCTTACTCAAGCAAAAAGACAAAAGACACACTCGAAGAGGGGAAGCAAATTTTGTCGAGGCTCATGATTTCGACGAGGAACAGTCATATCTTATTGAAGTCACCGTAGCCCAGCTAATTATAGACAAGCCATATACATGTCAAGCGCTGAGGCCAGCAAAAATAAAGGAGAAGTCAACCATTATGGCCAAAGCCAATGAGGCAATGTATTACTCGTTCGATGCGAATCGAACCGAAGAAATTTTTGACATGTTGTTGGCCGATAGGCAAATCAAGCTAACAGAAGGTTAACATATACCATCCAAAGAGGAGTTGACCGGTAAAAAATGCTGCAAATGGCACCACTCATGGAGCCATAATACGTTGGATTGTTTAGTCCTCAAAAAGAACATCCAAGAAGCAATCCGACAAGGAAAGATCCGGTTCGCCGATGACAAGGGTAAGTCCCCCATAGATATTGATACTGACCCATTTCCTGTGATGACTGGAATGGTATCCTTAAAAAAGTCTCACAAAGGACATAAATTGCCAAACTTTTGCCTGCACTGCAAGAAGAATTTAGAGGGTACAAGTCGAACCCAGCAGAACGACCGCACCAACCAAGGAGGTCGAGACATACCATAGGTCAGAAAGGTGGTCCCCAGAAAAATGATTTACAAGTCATTCAAACAAAGGTACGAGGAAGGGGACCCCACTATTGACATGTTAAGAGAGCCCAGCGAGAAATTTGATTATTATGTCAGCTACGGTCATCCACTAGCTTGTACTCAGGAGACAGTTTCCCACATAAGAAAGGAAGAATTTGACAGAAAGATGCGTCGAAACCACTACACTCCAGCTCGGCCGCACAACCAACGAACTCTAAAGATTCCAACCAGTCCGATAAAGGAGTCATGGTACGAGGTTACAGAGGCCCAAAAGAAAGAAGAAATCATGACCAGTTCCAAGAAAAGAAGGGCACAAAGGAAAAGGAGGGTCCGCATATTGCAGCATCAAGCCACCTTGTCTGAACCTAAACCGGTGAAAGAACGCCCAAAGTTCCAAAGAGCCAGAAACCTGGTTTGGAGGCGCAAGCTGGAAAAGCTACAACCAACTCAGGGACAGACTCACGGACAACCTGAATCCTTGAAGCCATCAAGGCCAGAATCTCGGTAGGTCAGTTTCACCATTGAGCTCTTGCATGACCCAAGTTAAGCTGCCTAATGAGTTCTGACTTGTAGAAGTCAGAACTCATTAGGCAGCTTAACTTGGGCATAAATATTATACCAACGTAAGAAAATGAGAACTTTGAGTTCAGTTTCGACGATGAAGAGACCATGGAGTTCAAAAAATCCATCGAAAAAATCTCCAATCATTTGAGATCACTCAATATTAATGCCAAGATAAATGGACGACCAATGATGAAGTTCTTGGTAGATGGTGGTTCAACACTAAATCTCATCCCATACAGATTTTTTAAAAAGATTAGGAGAACTGACAACGAAATCATCCCGTCAAATATCCAGCTATCAGATTTTACTGGGGAAATCACTGAAGTCAAGGAGATATACGTCACCAATCTTACCGTAGGATCCAAGACGTTAAGAACATCTTTCAGTGTAGTGGATGCTGACGGCTCATATAATCTTCCACTGGGAAGGGATTGGATACATGAGAACCAGTGTGTCCCCTCTACAATACATCAGATGCTGGCATTCTGGAATGGGGATAAGGTGGAATATGTAAAAGCCAATCCTCAAACTTGCATCACGTGGACTCGGATATCAGGGCGAGATCAGGTCATGCCAGATGATCGCTTGCGTATCTCAAAACCCCCTAAGACCAACTCAAGGGATATTGCTTTCTGTCGTTTCGACAAGGGAAATACTGAATGGATCCCTAGGAAGGAATTGGCGGTCCAGCTCGAAGAATTTGCTGATAGAGGATCAACAATTATCACAAAATCTCGTTGAGAGGTACGAGGCCAATAAGGCCGAGCAAACAGACGAAATGGTTGATGGGATTATGTACTTCAAGGAATCTCCAATCAAGGAAGACGACAAGGTGATTCAAGCTTAAGATCCATTAGAGGAAGTAAATCTTGGAGATGAAGCTTCCCCACAACCAACCTACGTAAGTAAGTTGCTCGATCAGTCATATAAATCACAATTGATAGACTTGCTCAGAAAATACAAAGATTGCTTTGCTTGGAATTATCATGAGATGCCTAGTCTAGCAAGAAATATAGTCGAGTATCGACTACCAATTAAAAGAGGATTTCGACCACATCAGCAATCACCGAGGAGGTTCGTACCCGAGGTGACCCTCAAAGTAAAAGAGGAGATCGAATGACTCCTCTCTGCTGGGTTCATAAGGACGGCTAGATACGCCGAATGGCTGTCAAACATCGTCCGGTCAAGAAAAAGAATGGCAAACTAAGGGTTTGCATTGACTTCCGCGACCTGAACGCTGCTACGCCCAAAGATGAGTATCAAATGCCTCTGGCAGATATGCTGATTGACTCAGCCGCCAGCAACGAAATCATGTCTCTTATGGATGGACATTCCGAGTAAAATCAGATCTTCATAGCTGCAGGGGATGTTCACAAGACGGCTTTCAAGTGTCCTGGAGCTAGTGGAACATTCGAATGGGTTGTCATGACGTTCGGATTAAAGAATGCCGGAGCCACCTATCAAAGGGCGATGAACTTCATCTTCCATGACATGATTGGAGAATTCATGGAGGTCTATATTGATGACGTAATAGTCAAGACCGACCAAGTAAGTCATCTAGACAATCTTGAAAAAGCTTTTGTTAGGATGCGCAAATTCAAGTTAAAAATGAATCCATTGAAATGCGCTTTTGGGATAAAGGCTGGTAATTTCCTGGGCTTTCTAGTTCATCAAAGAGGAATTGAGGTGGATAAAAATAAAGCTAAAGCTGTTCTAGAATTGCCGCCCCCCACTAACAAAAAACAATTCCAGATGTTGATTGGAAAGTTAAATTTTCCGCGACATTTCATAGCCAATTTGTCAGGAAAAATTGAAGTGTTTTCTCCCTTACTCAAGTTGAAAGGCGAGCAAGAATTTTTCTGGGAAGAAAAACACCAGTTGGCTTTTGAACATTTAAAGAATTATTTGACTAAGCCACAAGTCTTGATGCCACCAAAAGAAGGTATGCCATTAAAGTTGTATTTGTCTGCAACTGATACCACGGTCGGGAGTATGCTGGCCCAGGAGAATGATGAAGGAAAAGAACAGGAAGTGTACTACCTGAGCAGGATGCTCAATGACGCAAAGACAAGATACATTCCCATTGAGAAGCTATGCCTCTCTTTGTATCATGCATGTACGAAATTACGTCATTTTATGCTGCCGACTACGGTACATGTAATTTCAAAAATATATGTAATAAATTACATATTATCCAGGAAAATCATAAGAGGCCGGATTGCAAAATGGGCATTCACTTTGATGGAAATCAATTTGATGTATGTGCCGCTCAAAGCAGTAAAAGGGCAGGCCGTGTCCGACTTCATCGCTGAATATCTAATGGGTTTAAAAATAGAAAATTATGAAAATTATCTTCGCATCGCGCTTGGATACTTTATTTCGTTGGGTCAGTAACATCAGAATCGTCAGGGGTTGGAATCATGATCGTATCTCCCTACCAACAAAAAAACGAAGCTCATGTTCAGGCTTGATTTCAATTGTTCAAACAATCAGACCGAATATGAAACCTTAATAGTAGGGTTGAACGTCTTGATTGACATGAAAGTGCGATCGATCACGATCAAAGGTGATTCTCAATTGGTGATAAAACAGCTCAGAGATGAGTACTAATGTCTGAGTGAGAACATCGCATCGCGCTATGAGCTCGCAAAGAAACTATTGTCGAACTTTGCCGAGTACGACTTGATCCATGTGAGAATAATAGAAAATTCGGAAGCTAACAAGTTAGCCCAGATGGCATCCGAGTACAAGATATCAAGAGAATTAGCAAGCCACATTATCACTCAAACGAAGGTTTTGCCTTCATTAGAACCTCGGATAATGATGGTTCGACAAGAACTAGTCGATGATTCGGACCAAGCCTCAGATCGACAAGATTGGAAGAGCCCTTTTGTAAGTTACCTAAAAAGCCATGGCCCTTGCAGTAGAGACTTCAAAAGGCAAGCCTTGAAGTACCTTTTGATCGATGACGAGTTATATCGAAGAACAGTCGACGGGTTACTTTTGAAGTGCTTAGGGCAGGAAGAAGCAATGCTCGCAATGACTGAGGTTCATGAAGGGATTTGTGGAGCACACCAAGTGGGTTTGAAGACAAAATGGCTGTTAAGGCGACATGGATACTTTTGGCCGACGATCACAAGTGACTGCATTAAATATGCTCAGGGATGTCAATCGTGCCAAAGACATGGGCCAGTCCAACACGACCCCGCTGCATTAATGAGCCCCATTGTTAAGCCATGGCCTTTTCGAGGATGGGCAATGGATGTGATAGGGAAGATTTATCCACCCTCGTCAAAGAAGCACAGTTTCATTTTGGTAACCACAGATTATTTCACTAAGTGGGTTGAAGCGGCTTCTTACAAAAACGTAGCACAGAAGGTGGTCAAAGAATTCATTGAAGAACGAATTATCCACAGGTTCGGAATCCCAGAGACTATAACTGCAGATCAAGGAAAAATCTTCACAGTGCGAGAAATATTGAATTTTACTAATTCAAGAGGGATCAAGATGATCCATTCAACACCATACTATGCCCAGGCCAACGGTTAAGCCGAAGCCTCAAACAAGACTATCATTGGCTTGGTAAAGAAGCATTTGGAAGACAACCCAAGGGAATGGGATTCGCTGTTATCAACAGTCTTGTAGGCCTACCGAAACTCAAAAAGATCAAGTACTGGCATCAGTCCATACATGTTAACGTATGGACAAGAGACCGTCCTTCCTCTCGAGATCACTGTGCAGTCATTAAGGGTGAAGTTCCAAGGAAATATATCGAAGGAACAATACGATGAGATGATGTCCGCAAACATCGACAAGTTGGGAGAAAATCGGGCCTTGGCACTAGAAAAGTTGATAGAAACGAAAGGTTGCCAAAGATTACAATAAGCATATAAAAATCAAGCGCTTCAATGTGGGAGATCTGGTTTGGAAAACTATTCTTTCCACAAGTCTCGACAACGAGAAGTTCTGCAAATGGTCATCGAAATGGGAAGGACCTTACTTCATAACCGATGTACTCCTAGAGAATGCATACCGGATGATAGAGATTGACGGCAGAGAATTACCACGATCAATCAATGAAAAATATTTGAAGAGATTATATCCATCAATGTAGGAGATGCAAGAAAATGCAAAAGTGCAAGGGGCAAGGAGCAAGAAAAATAAAAATTCTTTCAAAAGAGGGGACGGATACATCTTTCTCTCTCCCTCTCTCTCTCTCTCCTTCTCTCTCTCCTCTCTCTCTCTCTCTCTCTCTCTCTCTCTCTCTCTCTCTCTCTCTCTCTCCTTCTCTTCTCCTCTCTTCTCTTCTCCTCAGCTCTGCCTAATCCACCTTCACTCCTGCCTGAGGTGCTCCTTGAAGCGCATGATGAAATGGCAGAGGCGATCCTCCCGCTTCCTGTTCTCCTCCTCAGCAGAGTACTTGGCCTTGGCTAGCTCATCCAAGGAAGCTTCCAGATCATCCCGCTCCTATTCCAGCTTCTTGAGGTACTCTATATAGGCATGCACCTGGTCATCAAGGGTGTTCAGAATCACCCTTAAGGCTTCGACGTGACCCTCAACAAATGCCAATGAGATAACCTCACAAGCCTCACTCAGCTCGTGCTCTTGCCTCTTGGCATCCCTCAACGGCTTCGACAAGTGCCGGTGACTCGCTGCCAACCGATCGGAGATAAGGCCCCGAAGTTGAAGGATGCTGGTGAAAGAAGATGAGACAACTTCCCGAGCGTTGCAGAGCTCCTTGTACGACACCTTGCCGTTTCCTATCTCCTTGGTCTTACACCATATTTCATGGTCAGTAAGATCGTGACGGGAGATGGCCGCTAGGTTCTGCCCGAACTTATCTACACCGTAGGAGAAGATGGTAGAGAACTCATCAAAATCCACCCGGAAAGGGTGGCCAGCAGGAAGATGAGCAAGGGCAGCGCGATCCAAAAGACCGTTGAGTTTTTCCAGGGCCTTAGGACGCGTCACCAGTAGGGTGTACGTATAGCCCAAGAAGGAGATGATCTCTTTCCAAAGGGAAGAGAACTCGCGGGCTGAGGGTGAGGATACAGATGAAGACACAGAAGAAGAAGTAGGCTTCATGATGCCAAGAGAAAGGGTTTTCAGATGGTGACCCACCTAACAAGAGTGGTGTTATTTATAGACAAAACCCCAGGGAACGGTTTCGCCCATGATGCAGAGTATTCGGCCACGACCTTTCAATAACTAGAGCAGTTGAGATAGTGGATGAATAGCGAGTTACGAGGCAATCAAGTGCATCGTGGGTAGGTGGGAAGGTGCAACGACATGGATGGTAATACTTTGATTATTTGTCTTTTTCTCTAAAGCGTCATGGCTGTACAGATTCTAGGGGTAGTCTGAAGCGGCGTTTGGCATTAAATGCTAGAAACGAAAAGGTGAACTCTCATCATGAACATACGACGCCCAAGATTAATATCCATTAAGGAAAAATAAAGTTGGCGTCTACATGAGGAAGTCACAGCACATATTGCCAAATACTTAGAATGAAACTTTGGAGCTGCATCTCACTGTTACAATTGGCATCATTGATGGCTTCCTTTTGATAATTAGCCTTCAGCAGCTCAAGGCGCAAGTATTCACAGGCAGCCTCCTGTTCTTTGACGACTTTTAATTGGGTGGACAAATTTTGCAAAGGGGTGTGCCCGTCATTATTCAACATGTCCAAGATTTGGCGCTCGCAAACAAGTTTCTCATCAGCAAGAAGAGTATCTTCCTCTAGTCTGGCAATCACCTTTAGGTAATCCTGTCTTGCCCTAAACGACCTCAAAGTCGAGCTGAATGTGAGGAAGAGCTCATTAATAGCTGGTTCTAGTACACGGCATTCGATCGAACAAGGTAGATGCGCCAAGAAAGCAAAGAGAGCTTTGACTTCATTTTCAGCAGCCATGTTGTTACAGATAGCAGCATATCCTTCTTCCAATAGATCATGGAGCCGCGACCATTTGGCATACACGAGGTGATAATGATCTTTAACCATGCTTGATGTGCCATTTGAAGTACGAATGAGGTTGGTGGAGACCACCAACGGGTTATTGAAAATTCCTTCGGTTCGACCATATGATGCTAGCGAGTGTTCTGCTTTATGAAAGGAGGTAATGATGATATGGTTAAACGCAGTTGACAAGACTAGAACACAGAAGATACCTTCATAAGGTGACGTTTCGACAACAATATTCGACGCAGTCAGTGGGATAGACGTCCTAAAAGGGAGCTACAGACCCAATGGTAGACGGTAAATCCTTGAGACTATGTCATTAATACCATGTGGGAAAAGAGAAGACTGATAGCCGGCCTACCTCCTATCAAAGTTACCATGCTACACGGATAACTAGGGAAGTTGATAAAGGAAAATCGATTATAGATAATTTGGGTAATCTTCGTGTGACAAGCCTAATCGAAATTCTCTGCTCGACCAAGGGAGAAAGGGTAATTCATCAAAGTTATCATTAGCATCGGGATACCTTGAGTTAGCCCGAACTGACGAGCACAATAATGGGGATTGTAAATTTCAAGACCAGAAGAGAATTCACCCCCATTCGACAAGTTCAAAGCGATGTTAGGTGGAGTCAGAACACACATCCAGAACAAGTGCGCATCTAAAGTTTCGCTAAGATAACTATAAATGATGTCTTCGATAGGTAGTTTCAAGAAATCCAATTTGGCAAGGGATAGCAATTTGATAATAAAGTTGTCGAAAGAGGCAGGGCCGCTTGATGCTTGTCGAAGCGTACGATCGAAAACTTCAGGACCATAGTTGTTCATGGACGGCCCTACTGATAAATGGTCCTCTTCGTGGAACAGATGTGGAAAGCAAATTTGAAGCCAACCATGCAAAAACCATAACAGACCAGAAAAAGGAGTCGAATGACCACCCATCAAGGAGCTTTGTGCAACTGTCAAGCCACGGTACAATGATGCAAGAAACATTCGACCTAACCCTACATTGACACCACATGCCAGGCGCAAGTGATATCAAGAAATTTCGACGACACTCGAAGAGACGGAAGACAAAAGACATAACGGCAAAGCCAGCATAAGAGAAAGGCAATATGTTCTTTTGTCGAAGGTGTACCTATGCAATTGCTATGGTAGCTCATGAACACGTCATAAGGAGAATTGACGTAATGGAGCAGTCGAAGTGAAATTGGTCACCCACACGTGGCACGTTGTATTTGATAAAAGGCGATAAACCGGTCAAGAACCAGACGTTAAGAAGAGTAATGGACACATGACCGGTAGGGAAGAAGAAGCAATGCGGTGAGGGTGACCACAAGAAACATATGCTTCCAATCAGACCATATTCCGAGGGTTCGATGGAGATACGGCAGAGAGCCAGTGGTTTGTCGATCCTAGCCTTCTCCCACACAGGGGAAAAAGATCCTTTCAACCGTTGGTACCAACAGAAGAATTTTCTGTTGAAGGATGGATAAGAGGCAAAACGATGGTTATGGGTTAGCCAATCAGAAGCACAAATAAACGATTGCTCAATGGGTAAGGTTTCTCCACGACGACGAGGAAAGCATTCTGCTAGTATCGAAGGAGGGGCAGTTGTTTAATGTGAGGGCCCAGGACAATGTGGTCGTTTCGAGGTTGATGATCCATAAAGGAGAGAGAAACGTCCCCTTTATCTTCATGGTTCAGAAGATCATCAAGACACGGCAAGCGAGAAGCTGTTTGGGTTTCAACGAAGGTTTGGTTCACCATGGTAACATGAGTCCAAGACGCCATGCCATAGCCGCGTTTATATAGAGGTCATAAGATAACTAAATCAGTGTATTGCGCAAACGTGGGAAGATGGTGGATACTTTTGGCGCAAAAAGAAGATACCAAAGGCGGTATTATTAAGATTTTGGAGGATACAAGGAGTTTTTGACATCCAAAAAGAGTTTATACACCAAAGACTTAAATCTCTTGTTACTAACTATGGATTCACTCATGATTTGGCGCCGGCGGGCCTCTTCCCGTGCCATCTTAGCAAGACATTCTCGTCTCTTCACCTCAAGAGAAGTGACGGATGCTTTCAAACGGTCTTCAATCAACGAATGACGAGACAACATGGCGGACCACCGAAGGCGTGTTTCCTCTATTTCCTTCTCTAGTGCAAATCTTTGCTGCTCAAGAGTCTGCTCTCTTTCACTCATCTCAGCTATTTCCTTAGCGATATCCTGGAGAGAATTCCTCTCTTGACGTACTAGTTGCTCTACTGCCTGAGCTTCAACATTGGAAGAATAATCAACATGGCTAGTCGAGGCAACTATTCGCTCCTGGCATTCCCTATAGTGAGAAAAGCCAGTGGAGAAGTGATATGAGAAGTTTCTCAAGCGGTGAGCCACACTCGAGGGGAGCAACGTTATAAATTATTCTTTAGTCAGCTCTGTCGTCGCGGACTTGATGCATTCGATCGCTGACGGACTGTCCACAAAAGAAGAAATCCCAGCAAAAAAGAGATCCAGGGAGCACGATAGGTTGAATTTTAACTGATCCAAAGCTTCTGCTGATGGGGAAGTGCCCTGTTGACGTACGTCATGAGGATCTAAAGAAAGATAGGGCTCCGCAAAGTAGGCCTGAATGTCCTCCAGTGATGCTTGAGTCGCAGATAGATCCGGAAAAGCCTCAGTAGGTAAAGGATCAGCAGCTTCAAATGGCTGAGAAGTTGTAAAAGGGAATTCATCACGTGACTCTTTGACCATTGGAAGATTGCTAAGAGAATCTGCCCGACAGGGAGTGAGCGCTAACAAAGGTCTGCCGTGAACTCCAGAGATGGCAAATTGGATGGTTCAACAGGAATAGGCGGCTCACTGACAGAAGAGCCATCGTCAAATTTTCCGCCAGCTTGAGCAACATCCGGCGAAAGATCTTGGGGAGGAATAGCTGAAGACTTGTCAGCATTGAGGAGGATGATCGAAGGCGCAAGACATTTCTTCCGATGGTGGGAAATAATGGGTTCGTTATCTTCATCGTCCGGTTCATCATCTGACAAACATGAACAAGTAAGTACTCGAAGTTTTAACAAGCAATTGAGATAAGGAAAAGTCTTTCCAACCTGTTGGAAATATCGGATGCTCGGGGATTTCTTGGGAAGCCTTTCTCTTTCCTTTAGGATCTGCCCTCTTCGGATTCAAGCCAAGTGATTTGATCTGATCTTTATTAAGAAGCGAAGAGATGGCTGCTTCATAAGGACTTTCCAGACTGAAAGATAACCACCAGGTTGTATACAATGAGGTAACCCCAGGATCAAACCGAAGAGCTCTAGTGGTGTTCCTGGAGAAACGCTAGTGCATTAAAGCAGTCACCAGGGCACAGCAGTCGAAAGAATTGTCATCGTCGAATCTGTATGCCTTCTTATCCATCAGTGGAAAATCCATGAGGTAAGGAATGGACATAGGAACAGCTTGTCGAAGGCCAAACTGCCGAGTGCAATATTGAGAAGAATAAGGCTCAAACCCTGGATAGAATCTTCCTTAGAGGGACAACCGAATGGGGAGGTCTTTAGGGGAAAGAACAGAAATTATGAAATCACGAAAACTAAAAGGCTCATGCATTTTTGGATTAAAAAGAAAGTTGAGGTCAGTCGAACGGTATGGGAACATGTCAACCTTGCCAAGGTCATATGACATAATTTGCTGAAGATAGAAGATCAAAGGCGGAACATTGGAAGGAACCTCTAGCGGAGCAGCAGTATGCAATCTAGTACCAATACTTGAAGGACCACCCTCCTTTTGAGGATTAGGAATGTCTGCAAATAGGAAAGGAAAGTATAATGTTATCCAACCTTGAAGAATCCAGAGTGGACCAGACAACACGCTGTCCTTTGCGTATACCATCATCGATCGAGAGGCATGGGTAATGCTCCTATAAAAAAACAGCCAAGGTCAAAGGACCCAGAGCGACATCTCTCTCTCTCTTGCAAGATTAGACGCAAGGACAAGGTAATCCTGAGACACCTTTACGGTTGGGCTAAAGAAAGATATTTCGACAGCCAAAACAGGAGGAAGGCAGTTCGTTCGGCAAGAGAGACAGTGCCGGAAGTCTTGCAATGAAGATTCAGAAACTTCCCGTAAGCAAGGGAAGCTTGAGGAGTGGAGCAATCCTCTAAAATTTCTAAATTTATGGCAGACATGCCATGAGTAGCTAGACTGGTAATGGTAAAATCGTATAGAAGGGTGACCAACATAGGACCCCACGGAAAAAAGAAGCAGTTGGTTGATGAAGACCAGAAACTTATCACGGAACCCAGTAAACCCCTATTCAGATCATGGGACATCAAACTAACCTCGAGTGCTGTCCTGATATGGGTTGTCGCCTAGGCAGCTGTATCAATGAGTCTGATTTGAGCCGACGAAACCAGGCCAGAAATGTGTCATCGCGCAATGGGAAGCTTCAGAATCGCTGAGATGGAAGCGACCAAACATCCCGCATAGGGGAGGCCTAAATAGGAAGTTTTTCACTCCGACGCAGTGGGAAACAGGTTCGAAGGGATTCCGGGACGGACAAATGGGATTGAATACTGGGTCCTAGGATAAACCCGAAATACTCTTTGGAAGTATTCAGAAGCTCGAAAAAGCAGTCATTTTTGTTTTCGTCCTTCAGCTTGTCGAAATGGCCGATCATTTGTTTTGGGTCAGAGGAAGAAGATGAAGACGCCATGGAAAGGGACGAAAATAGAGAACCAGAAAGGGTTTAGGGTTTAAGATGACAAAGAAGAAGACGATTGAAGACTTTCTATCCGAAGAGGCACTACGAACCAAAAGTCGATACTTCAAGGAAAAGGCGGAATGATTACGCTCTCGGGAAAAGAAATCAGAAAAACCCCTGATTGTGGGGCAACCGTCAAATCAAAATGTCATTTAAAAGACATAAATTCCTGATTTATGTCTTTTAAATGGGACATTTGTTGACACCCAAAATTACCCTAGGAGTCACGTGATACGCACGAAGAGAGGGAATGATGGGAATGATCAGTTACGGAAAGGTGTGCACGGCGCAGGCAAAGATCAGCTACAGAGACGCCACGTAAGGGATGATTTTGGCAGAATTTGTTCCAAAATGCTAAATAAAAAGTGCACGGAAAAGAAGACACGATCAGGGGCAATCGCAGGATTTGGCGGCAATCCCATCAAAAGGAACGGATGAGGCGCGGAAACCGTTAAAGGCTTCATCCACAAGATTCGTCGAAGGAAAACGTGTGAAAAAGCTCGAAGGTGACAGCTATCCAACAGTTATCGCAGAAAGCCTAGTCACCAAAGGGATATGTACTTGGAGCCCAAGGCAAAGACCATTCGACGGTTACCAGAGCACGCCTATAAATGCCTAAGGGTATCCTACACCGAAACCCCCCCAAACACAACACAACAAGTCTTTATCTTTCAACTTAGCTTAGTCTAGTTGTAGCTTTCAGATTCCCATCGTTGATTCAATTCTGTCGTGTTTCATATCCAGAGTCAAGTGTCGTCGATTAAATTCCGACTTCTACTAGCCTAGTTTAGTGCCGTCGATTAAATTATGGTACTGTATTGGTTCACTTTCCACCCATCCAATACCGTCGATTAAATTCCGGTGCTGTGTCCTACATTTTCACCCGTCCGGTATCGTAGATTAAATTTCGGCATCGTGTCATACAGTAAGGTTCGGCATCGTCGATTCAATTTCGGTGTTGTATCTCGGTCACCTTTTTTCGTCGAAGCAATTCGATAAGTTTCATCAAAATTCGTCACCAGTAGGTTTGTCGAAGTCTTGTGCAAAGCTGTCGAAAGACACGCTCATATCAATAAGATATCTTGCATTTGATGCTCTCTGTCCATAGTTTGCCCGGAACCCTTCTTTCTTAACGAACTGCTAACGTTCGATAAAAGGAATTTTTCGCGACCACAACCCTTTTGGGCTCCAACCTCTTGGGCCGAATCCTGAGAGAATCAATTGGGCCTTACCGAGGGAGATTTTCGCGCAACAATCCCAAATCAGGTGCACCACTTCCTTTCCCTCCATTGTTATGTTTCTAGTTTTCGATTATGACAATCCTAGGGAGTCGTTTATGACGATGGGCGACCATTTGGACGGCCTACACATGCTTCTTACGGATTGATTCATGGTACCATGTAAAAAAGTATGATGAGGCATCCAAGCCTCCCCTCGGTGTAAACCTCACAAGTTTGCACGCGATGTGCCTTTGTGATTGGCATTGTTATCACCATCATGTTTTGTAAATATCATTTTTTCTTTCGATTTAATTACCATTTCATTGATGCAATTTACTTTTCAAAGAATTCATTTCTCATAACAAATGGTGATTAATCGATGCCAATAATTAGAGGCTTGAACCACATCACAAGTTACGATGCCAATGACTAGAGGCATCAGAGGCGCAACGTCTCGACCTATTCTCAAACTTCAAAGAGTAGGATGGCGCGGCTGCATTGTTGAGCCACACCATAAAATCGAGAACTCCAAGTGGGTCATTTTAGGTAAGAAGAACTGGCGATGCGGGATGAATCGAAAGTCGAGTTACGGTGCCCAATTGCACGTTAACTTGGAATCCACAAAGGGTGTTGGTCGATTAAGATAGTAGGCCAGTGGTCATGGAAGTCAAAATTCGCTTAGGAATGTGTAACAACTCAGCTACCGAATCAACTGCCCCAAAAAATGGATGGCGCTAAAGCGCACGACCTATGCTTGGCCATCAAGGCAAGTGCCAAGTGAAGGGCGCTGCGCCTTTGATGCATCTAATCATTGGCACCGTAACTTGTGATGCGGTTTGAGTCTCTTCCATATGTCCAAGAGAGCTCTAGGTACAAGGGTAATTCGAAGCTTAAGAATACCTGTTTTCTAATCCTAAAAGACATTTTGATTAATCACCATTTTTTATGAGAAATGAATTCTTTGAAAAGTAAAATTACATCAACGAAATGGTAATTAAATCCAAAGAAAGAACGATACTTACAAACCATGATGTTGATAACAATGCCAATCACAAAGACACATCGCATGCAAACTTGTGATTTTTTGACACCTAAAGGTAGGGCACGTAAGACTCAAGGCTCCCACTTTTATTTGCTAAAATGAGTTTGCGCCTCATGCTACTATCGTCGATCAACACTCTTTCCATTGACCAAAGTGAGCGGAATTGATTGTTGATGACCTCGTATATATCCTCACAAGGGTTCCATTGCCAACACCTTCTATTCTTTTCCTAATGCGATTGGGGTTTTTGAGCGCGTGTACTTGTGCATCCGGTGTAGTGCTAAAGCAAGTAAACAAGCATTTATATTTAACAATCACCACTCCAATATAATCCCCACATACACTCCATACATCCCATCATAATCAGACAGAAAAATCAGTCATTAAAATAATTCAGTGCAAAAAATATTCCTTTGACTGATTTAATTTTAGTTGAGGAAGTTTCCATTTATTTTCATGAGGTTGCATGTGATTGGTAACCGCGTCTTTTTGTCTCTTTCTTATTCACATCAAGCGCGTGTACTTGTGTGGTTGGATCTTGGATGGAGCCAAATGTCGTAAGCAAAAATTGACAGGGCACACCAACCCGCGTCTCTATAAGCAGGCTATAATTATTAATAAGTCATTGGTAAGAAGTGCGAAACCTGAGATAATATAATAAAAGAATAATGTTCAGGAATTTTTATCGTGGCGGGATCATTTGTCTATTGGCAATTTGCATTTATTAGTTTAGTTTAATGAATGTTAAACCGGCCAAATTCCAAAGTCAAGGTCTTCAGAATTTCATATTCATGTACATGGGTTGTCTACGTCAGCAGAAGTCTTTTTGTTGCTTCTACGATGTCTGTATCTTCAGCCAACTTGAAGAAAACGTCATCAATTGTGCAATTTTCATGTCTTTGATTTTTATTTTTATTTTGCTAGAAAAAACACTTTCATTCCATCAAAACAAAGCAAATATTACAAGGACAAAGAGGAGCCTACATTAAGACGTTGAAAAAAAGAAGATTCTGCTAACACTCTATTTTTCACTCTAGGAGAGAGATCATTAAAAAGAAAAGAAGAGATAGATCCTATATGATGAAATGCCCAATTCGCAAGCTCATGAGCAACTACATTGCAGGTTCTACTGGTCCACTTCACACTCCATCCTGGATTGTCGTTTAAGAGGAGACAAGAGTCCGAGATAAATGGATAAATGCACCAAGGGCGAGGACCCTTATGTTGTATTGCTTCAATAAGCCCCTTGCAATCGCTTTCAAAGACTGCTCTGTGAATACCGAGAGATTGAGCAATATTGGCAGCAAGAAGAAAAGCTGCAACTTCCACTTCCAATGGTGAGTTCCATCTTCCTCGTCTTGTCCACGCTTGAACAACTAAGCCTCCATCCGATCGTGCAATAATGCCTATGGCCCTGTTGTTATCCTTCTACGCACCATCTACTTTAAACTTCAACTCATGTTTTGAAGGAGGAATCCAAGAGTTTGTCCTCACCAAATTAGAATCTGGTTCCTTGCTTAGTTCATCTCTTTTCTCATTGCTAAAGATATTCGAATGTTCTATAAAATCATGCATAACCAACTGAACCGCCTGAGAAGGGATTAGAATAGTCTGACCATGTAACATTGCATTTCTATATTGCCACATTCTTGTGCAAATAAGTGCTGCATAAAGGGTAAATAGCTTGCAATCCAATCCCATCCTCTGTGCTATTTTTCCTGGATTAAGAAAGTGGTTCACCATCTCTTCCGAAGACTGAAATTCCAAGTAGATGAGATAATACCCCATGGGCTTTTTCTCCACAGAATTTGGGCAAGAGGACAAGATGTAAACAAATGTATCGAATTTTCCTCCGAGGCTCCACACAACATACAAGAAGAGTCTGGAATATAAAACAATCGAACTAAGTTACCTCGACAAGGCAAGACATTAGCTGCTATCTGTTGGATCTAGCAATATCACCTAGAAGGGGGGTGAATAGGTGAAACAAACTCTAAATCGAAATTTCTTGCAAAATTAAAAATAATTTCAATATGCGATCTAGAAACAAGAACAACGTGCAATGAAAAACTAAGCCAGTGATAGAGTTTAGGGAAGAGAAATGTGCACACTGAATTTATAGTGGCTCGGCTTGTCAAGCCTACGTCCACTCTCCTACGATGACATCCAATCGACTGGATTTCACTATGAAGAATTGAGGAGAATTACAATCGATCAACCACTCAGTTTTTCTCTCTCACAAGTTCTCACAATGAATGCAATTTTGAGCACACAGAATACTTTGGTGAAATTTGAATAACTCTTGCACTTTGGATTGTCGTTCGCCTTCCCTCATAGATCACCATGGTTCTTCTTTTATACTCCCTTGCCTCCAAACTAGCCGTTGGATACACGATCAAGGGATCGCTTTTCAATCCTTAATTGGACGTCAACAATCGTGATTGAACGAGACTGTATCTGAGATGATATTATGACCGTTGAAGTAGATATTGAACCATTCTGATTCAGTCGCCCATACAACTAAATCTCCAATTTCCATAAGTGGAGTAAATTCGAATTGGTCGCCAAAAATTCTCTTGGAAGGTAATATACAATCATAGAAATTCCCTTAATTGAATAGAAGAGATATCATGAGACATTCTGGATTTCCGACCCCTCGAGGCTTGAGATAGGAAATGGAAGCTCGAATTGGTAATTGAAAATGAAGAATTTCAAAATCGAAAAAGAATTTGACGTCGCTTTGCCAATGGCCACTCAAAATGAGAAAAACGAAGTTTCGGACAAAAAGTGGCAAATGACTGTTTTACCCCTCGCCCATTTGTCTTTGCCGTAAGGATCTTCGAAGGTCGAAATGGTCATTTTACCCATCCCTAGAGGCTGCTAAAAATGCTTGGAGAAGAAGGCAAGGAAAGTCAATGGAAGTCAAAGTCAATGAAGCAACCAATGGGAGGTTGCCAAGTGTCATCCTATGGTTAAACCAAGCATTAATTGCCATTAATTGTGATCTTCACAAAATGGCACCAATTATTTGATGTACAACCTCCTTATCTTCGGCTGGTCGACCACCCTTACTCCTCCTTGCCATTTCCTTCATTTTCCTCTTCATCTTCACACAACAGAAAACTGCCCAGAAAAACAGTTTTTGTGCCCTTTGTTCGGTCCATACGAAGGCCTCCTCCGGTAACCTTTTAGCCGGTCTCCAACCATCACAGGTTAGTTCAAGATGTCCTTAACATTTTTCCGTTGGTTTCATGATTTTTGGAGGTCTGGTTAATTTATGGTGATTTTTGGAAGAAAAGCGGACAGATTCTGAGCTAGCTGAGGAGAAGTGTTGGTTCTAGCTCTTAGAAATTTCAAATGACCTCAAATTTTTTAGGAGAGCTTCATAACATCTAGTAATATATTCAGATGGTCTATGGCTGCAAATAGATGGTTTTAAAATGAGTTTTATGGCTGATTATGGGTGGTACAAAACTGGACAGATTATGACCGTCGCGCGCCAAGGAGAAACTGAGTTGATTGGAGGTCTTCGGGGTGTTGTTTCTCTTCGAAACTTTCGGTGAGCCTACCTAACACTTATATTGAGATGTTAGTAAGTGTAACTCGTGAGAATTTGGAGCCTAGAGGTGATTTGTGGGTTGATATGCACGATTTAGATTGAAACCGGTTGTGCCCTGCTTCTGCCCTGTTCTGTCCAATTCTGTTGTGGATGTTTTCAGTGGTATTTTGGCTTCAAAATAACTCATGAGACCTTATAAGATGTGATGTGAGGTGTTAATTGAAAGTATGTAAAGTGGATTGGGATTTAGGAATGATTTAAGGGCTATTTTGTGCATGAATCACCAAACTACATTCTGTCCTGCATTTTGCTGCATGAACAGAATATATAAAGGGTTCGTCGAGATATTGTGGTGTATTCGATCATTTGATTAGGCATCCTGAGTTGCCATTTGATTGGCTATTGAGATATTGGTGGGATAGAATTGAGAATTGATTGGATTTTGATCCAAAGTTAATGAATTTCCTAGGACGGTGCGAGAATCTTGGGAGGCCGAACACTTGTGAGTTTGAGGAAGATCGATTGAAGTAGATCTTTTCTAATTGCTTGAGGTAAGTTATTCCTAAACCTTTATTAGGATGTTAGGTTACTAAAGGACGAAACTTTGAGTTGGAATGAAAGGTTATATGGACTGATTTTGTGAGACACACGAGGAAACCCAAATCTGCCTTGTTTTGGCAAGTTGTGCTTGATTGATTTGCAGCATGAGGAACTATGAAATCAAGGTAATTTTGAAGAGTCCTAATCTAGTAGTGGAATGTGGTTGAATTTCTTGGCATGTTTTATAAAAATTCCCATTTTAATTGAGTGTAATGAGAGGCATGGATGACTAATCAAGTCTCTAATGGAGATTTTGAAGTCGTGATTGATGTCAAGCTTGAGTTTTGTGAAA
The DNA here is from genome assembly GCA_021437785.1 of Rhodomyrtus psidioides. Classification (NCBI taxonomy): domain Eukaryota; kingdom Viridiplantae; phylum Streptophyta; class Magnoliopsida; order Myrtales; family Myrtaceae; genus Rhodomyrtus; species Rhodomyrtus psidioides. The sequence continues at coordinate 2,666,942 of JAILYB010000055.1, forward strand.
ATGGCTGAATGATGCTTGTTTTCTTAATGGGAATTTCGTAACGTGGAACGTGTTTTGTCCAATGAGGGACGTTTGAAATGAATGCCTCGAGTAGGCGATGAACTGCTTGATTTCATGAGTTGCTATTGAATGAAGTATTTTGAGGCATGAATTATTTTCTTTGAACGAAAATTTGAGGCTACTTTATAACTGGAAATTTTATGAATAAATGACGTGTGGGATAGCCGAGGATATCATAAGTGCACTGGCGTGTGGGATCGCCGAGAATTTATAATTTGGCCAATGAATTGGGAGGGAATTACTCCCATTGGACCTGACGAGGTCGTGCGGCTAGAGAGTCCCATACTGGCATGATTCATCTCGATTGAAAATGGGCGTCGAGAGTCGTATGGTGACCGAATCATCTCTAAGTCTGGACGCGAGAGTCTCATATGTACCGACGGGTCATATGGAAATCAAATCATCTCGCAGCCCCAAAGTGGGCGGCCCAGGAATGGGCAGATGTGGAAAGACCTGTTTTTCGGAAAAATCAAGAATGATTTTGAGAAATTGATTATACCTCATATTTTGATGATTTACCTCAAGTATGGAGGTTTGCCTCATGAATTGAAATTGGCCCAGAAAGGGGCGTAAGAGAAAAGAATATGTTTTCTGGAAATTTTTTAGGAATGATACATTTGAGAAAGAAGTGAAAGTTGTCTCATGTTTTTGAGATCTCGTCAAGTGCTTGCTTGTGATTGAAAAACCCTACCATTGTACGAAGCTTAATTTTACTCATGAAATCCTTTGTCACTGGGTCAAGTCTTTTGTTTTGAAAGTACTGAAATGCTAGGTTTTTGACAAGTACCCTGTTTTACCATGCCAAAGTTTTTAATTCCAAAATACCTTATTTTTCAAAATGTATGGAGGTACTGGCAGCCTACTTTAGGGTTAGGTTTGACTTACTGGGATTATATCTCACCCCGTCGTAGGACAACATTTTCAGGTCCTAGACGATGGAGACATGAGCCTGCCATGGACTGGCATTGGAAGAAGTTTTTGGAGGATGTGAAGATTTAAATTGATTGAGACCTTAGAGACTGTATATTCTTGGTAGTTAGAATTGTACCTGACTTGGCATTAATGAGAAGTGTATCCCTTTCTTGTCCTAAGTTATCTCACTTGAGTTGTTTTTATGGAGTTGTCATCGCTTTCGCGTGCATGCTTCATATAGGTCTTTAAGTTAATGGCCGTTGGTTCCTGGGAGATAATCAAAGGTAACGGCAAAGGTGGGATGCTCGCCGAGTTCGGGGCGTGAAATATCATGTCAATCGAATATCACAAGCTTCCATAAAGAAACTAGCATTGATTGGAAACCTGCCATTCGTGGGTCTTCAGTTTTAGAAATGCAGATACTGACCATTCTTAAATGTCGTCTTCAAACGAACTTCTCGAATCTGATCAGCTACAAAAGAATGGTAATTCTGAGCTTTGATAAGGTCCATCTGACACCACATATAGTTCCTCGCATGAAATGTCCAAATAAGAGAACATGCTGAATCTGACCCCTAGAAGCAACTCCATCTGAAGGTCTTCAGATGCACTCCATCTGACCATCGTCAGAAGCACTTCCATCTGACCCCGTCAGAAGCAACTATATGAGCACTCTCTCCTCGAGACTTAGTGACATATTTAGATCCAAACAAGCTGCTACTTACACATTCTTTCTGCAAATAAAAAAACCACACATATCTTGATGATAGTTTTTTCAGAATCAAAATACAAGGAGAATTTCCACAACACTATCCTCCAGAACATCATTTTGTGCTGCTCATGGACTCTAGCCTTCCATTGTCGTGAACGGAAAATTTCTTCGATTGAAACTGAGATGGAGATGGTTTGCCCACACTTGTGAAACTGAAATTACAATATGGTACTTTGTAACTACCTAGGAAGCATCAAGTACAATTCACTGGCCAAAGATGCTTCGTATATGATATTGCATTCACCATATTTTTGTTGGCGTGAGCTGTAATATCCTTTTATGTAGGAGACTTCATTTTTTTCTCCTTATTTGTAGAGGATTTTTTTCCTATTTTGTAGAGACTTGATTTGTAGAAGAAGTCCGTCTGATTGTATATATATGAGTATGTACATACTTGATAAGAAAACGAAGAAGAAACAGAAAAAGATAGAAGGCAAAGAGTTTGACCGAGGACGTAAGACATTGCTGAACCTCGTAAATTCGTGTGTTTATATATATATATATATATCATCTTTTTCACTGTGCCATCGTCTCAAGTCAGTCGCCCAACGTTGTTGTTCTTCTTGTTCTCGCGATCGACCTGAAGCCCATGGCAAATTGAAATCCTACAGAAGAAGTGGTTCCCCACCAAAATCAATGGGGAATTCGACCACGGAAGCATTGTTGAAGAATTTAACTACCAGATTTGCTCAGACTCAGAACCAGACTCCACAGACACCAGACATCGTCGAATGATTCATCTTCTTCTTTGTAGATTGCAATTAAGTTGGATGAAACCAACACGACTTATGGCCTCGGGTTGTTGAGATGTATATCACAGGCAAAGATGGCTGGGATACATCAATGGAGACCTCCCTCAGCCTCTACCCATAAATCCTCACTTTGGGAGATGGAAAACTACACACTTCACTATTAAAGGATGGCTGATAAACTCCATCGATAACTTTAACGTGTTGGTTCATGTATGTACAAATTTGAATTTTCGTGCGAGCAGGCGATGCATCATCGGCTTGAAACTCACGTGCCCGACGCCAAGTCACATGTCATTTTGCAAATCGGCGTCGGGTGAAGTCCAGCTTAGCTAAATGAAACTCCAGCACGCACAATTTGGCTTGCATTTGGTGCGAATTTACTCTATCTTCGTTCAAACATAGACATGGCACAAATTGACCTCGCCGTCACAGTTCCGGTGGTCTCAGATCATCAGAATTGGTTCGATCGGAGCAAACTGATGTGCCCTCCAATACCCATATCATAGCTCCCTAATTGACGTTGAATTGGACATCAATTTCCCCGGCCTACAACCTGCAATTCACACGAGAAGGCCATCGGGGAAGAAGATGGTAGATCGAGTCACTAGGTCGGACTCGATTCGACTCGGCACACCCAGCTAACCCAATTTTCAAAAATTGGCCTACAAATATTGGAAAATTTTCAAATTAAATCATATAATTGAAATCAAGAGAATGAATTCAATCAGACAATGTAATTTTCCCAAAAATTTCTCAATGAATTGCATGAAAACCCTAAATTGTTCGTCCGACCCGAAAATTGAAACACTAAATGGCTAAATCGAACCAAACTACCCCACTAATTGATTCATAAGGTTAAAGAACCTGAAATAGCGTTCCTATCTTTGCATGGCAATCCCTAGATTTTGATTAATTTCACCTAGAGTAGAATCCAGGGATCAAATTGAAAAATTTACTGCATTTTGGTCCAACTCATGCAATCACACAATTTCTCAAAATATGAGGATTCAATTGCAATGTAGGGTAATCAAGTTAAATGTCAAGACTTCAAAAATGAAAAAAAAATCAAATAAAATGACTCAAATTGTTATTTTTGGCTCGATTTAGGACCATGCTTAATGAAGAGACATAGGGTCCTGAATCGAACTTTTAAAATCCTAAGAAGTCAAAATGAAAATGATATTATAATAAAAATACAGACTATTTTTGCATATTTTTCTGACCTTAAATGCCATTTTTTTTTGTTTTTCAAGTACTTTTCTTCTTCTTTTTTGAAAAATTAAAAAATACAAAAAAAAAATGAAATATTAGTTTTGTTCAAAAATGATTCCTTAGGCTTCGCCAAGGCTACCAAAGTTAATTTTGTAAATTTTCAGCTTTTTATGAATTTTCTATGAATTTTTCAAAAAAAATAAACTGAAAAAATTACTGATAAAAAATCAGGTGCCAACAATAAGGTCTAAGAACGAATCTAGATTGATTTGCTAGCCGTTGTGATGATGTGATATGCCAATTAAATCATCTTGAAGATATCTCAAAATAATATGATTTTTGCACATGAATTAATCCCTCAGAGTTTGCTTCGTAACAACGTATGAGCTTCCCGCTCAATATATGATCTCTTCAGACAACGTCTAAGACCCTCAAACATCGTTTGAGCTTTTCTTGCCAGATTCAATACTATGTAATCATTCTTTATCACTTGAATATACATTAGGACAGTCTGAAAAATAGGTATTTCATTGCATTAACTCATATATTAGAAAATATGAATTGTTTTATCAACTTCAAAATATATTATGATTTTTTCCAACAGTATTCGTCGTCATTATGAATTATCTAAGTAACCCGATGATTATTGCTCGCTTCGAGTAAATTAAAGAGGTTTGGAATTTGAGAAGAAGCACAACTGAATCCTCGTCAATTGAGAAATTTATTGATATGATACATACTATTACTCCAACATACTACATTATTACTTACTCTTGTCCATGTCTGAAGTCTTGTCTACCCTCTACATGATTGATAATCAATGTAAAGTCAATGTGTGAGCTCCATCTGTGCTTACTCCGTTGTCTTACTCAGCTGAATGAATAAAAAATGCATATCACTATATCAGGATTAACTTGTGACATGGCAGCATGTCGTGCAAAAGGAAAACCTTTGTGGATTAAATATAATGTCTTACAAGTTCGAAAAAGAACCTACCAAGAAATGTGACATCTGAGACTGTATATCCAAAGCATAATGTTCATAAATTTTTAATTACCGACCAAATTCCGAAGTCAAGGTCTTCAGAATTTCATATTCATGGACGTGGGTCGACTACAAGGCCAACAGTAGTCTTGGTCTTTTGTCGTTTCCATGATGTCTGATCTTTAGCCAACGTGAAGGAAACGCCAATTCTGCAATTTTCATGTCTTTGATTGAATCTGAGATGGAGATAGGCCGGCCACCCTGTTGAATCTCTCATGGACGACATTTTCCATGTCACAAATTAACCATCCAAAATTCACAGAACCAACAAATATCAAACTACCCAAATCCTGACCAAAATGCCGAAATGAGTTGTAATCTGCGACTATAATCCATATGCAGCAACCCAAGATCATCACGTATAGATACACGAATCACACATGCATAGAGTTAAAGAATTGACGCACCTATTTTCGGATCCATCATTCTTGATGCGGAATTGCGACGATCCCATGTTCAAGAGCTTCTCCTCTATGAACCCTCTTAATCACTGGCTTCAATGAGACGACCCTTCACGTATCGTTCTGACGACTCTTATGTGAGGTTATGTAGACATCAGGATTTAGAGGAGAGACTTGAGCTCTATTTATAGAGAATGAAACATATCACATCATCAAATATTAGGTTTATCTCGGCCCACACTATCCAGCATTATATCTGACTGGAATAGGAAACTGTATATATCTTACATTTATTAGACCAAATAATATTTACAATAACAATTAATAAAGCCCACAATTGAATATTAAAAATATATTTTAATATTCTCCCTCTTGGGCTAGATTAATTGAAATTGTATTGTATTTGGCATCTTTATATTGGTCTAGAGATAATTCACAATAGTTAATCCGATCCCATAAAGTTTTAAGCACCGAACCATGCCAGTAACTGCATCAGAAGGCACAGTGCCATCCATGATCACGAATGCTCTTAACTCTACTGATATGGATTTGATATGGTAGTATGGCAAACGGATAGCATCTCAAATAACAGAGACACCTTATATGTTATCCTCATTATCAGTCAGCATTCTCTCACTTTATGTGTCACGAGAGAACATCTTTACGATTCCAACGAACCAACATATGTCTTACCTTAATAGTTAACTATACTTCACGTGTAACAAGACATATGCTTTTAGCTAAAAGAAATGCCCCAGCCATCACTCAAGCTTTACACGATGCCTTGAGATTTTCAACTGATATATGTATTCAACTCCCCTTAATCATTATAACTTTATTGCATGCAATGGAGTTGATACATATCTAAATGTTACAAAATGTAACAAACACATATGTAAACTTTATTAAAGCAAATACCAAATACAGCTCCCACTGAACAACAACATCTCATGATGCTTACGCAGCCCATTAATTAACATATCATATCAGCATCCAACGATGCTTTTATATCTGCGATATGTCATCCAAATGGTTATGGGCAAAGACCTTAAGTTAGTGAGTCTGCAGCCTTATCATCTGTGTAATAAGCTCTACTGTAGTGTCACCCTTTCATCTATTACCTTTATGGTCAAAAACTTGACTGCCCGATGTTTAGACCTCTTGAAACCTCTACTGTTGTTAATGAACAACACTGCAGAATTATAGTCACAATACAACTGTATGGATCTATCCACAAATTAAATACGGCCAACTCTTTAATGAGATTCCAGAGCCAAATAACCTGAATAACAGCTGAAAAGCATACTACAAACTCCGCTTTTTTGATCGAGGACTACATAGATTTCTGTTTACGCTTTTCTATAATGAGGCACTTCTCTTCAAACATATAAATGTATGCAGTTATCAACTTAACATCATCCTGACATCTAATAAAGCCTGAACCCGAATGCCTTATTAGCTGCAGGTCCTAAATATGTCTGTAAATTAGCATACAGTGTTTTGTTCTCTTTAAGTACCTCAAAAAATTTCTTAACAGTAATCCAGTGAACATGTCCTGGATTTAACCGATATCTGCTTAGAAGTCTCGTTGCAAAAGCAACATCTAGTTTAGTGCAAGCTTGAGCATACATAATGATTTTAAGTGCACTCTGATATGATGCATTATTTATTTGGGTTTTCTTAATAACTTTATGAAGACACTATGACAAATTCAGTCTATTGCTCTTAATGACAGGAGCAACTCCTGACTTGCAATACTTTATACTGAATACAATCAATATATGTCCTCCAGAATTAACCCAATATGTGGCGAGAACGATTCATATGAATCTCAATGCCTAGGACAAAATACTCCTTATTAAGATCAATCATGTCAAAATGCTTTGACAATGTCTGCTTCACCTTATACAGTAATTCAAGAAAACCACTTTCAAGCAAGACATCGTCTGTATAAAACATAAGGAAAATAAATTACTCCCACTGATCCTGTAGCATGTATACCAATTTACTTTGTTTTTGACAAAACAGGATAAAGCAACAATACTATGAAACTTCAAACCACAATTGCTAAAAGCTTACTTGATCCCATAAAATAGACTTTTCAATCTAGAATACTCATGAACATGATCAAATTTTATTCCATGGCATTTATATGGGATTCCTCTTTCTTTACGCACAAGTTTATCCGAATCATCTGTTGCAAAACCTTCGGGTTACATAAAAAAACTTTTATATTAATAACTTCAATAAAAAGTAGTTTCAATATCTGTATGGTAAAGCTCCTTATTATAATGAGCTATTAATACCTTAATCACTCAAAAACACTTTATGAGAGACTGAAAAGAAAACTTATTTTAAGTCTGCTCATTCTTTATGAGTAAAAAATTTCACTACCAGTCTGTCTTTAAACTTCTTAAATGAAAACACTGATCAAAATATAATTTGATGTAACAAAGTAGACAAAAACTTTCATCTGGAGTCCCTTTAAGTTATACATACCCAATTGCAGCAGATGGACTTGTGACCTTGAGGCATGCTAATAAGCTTTCAAACATCGTATGTTTCATAGTCCGTATCTCGTCTACCATGCACCCAATCACAATTATAATTAAGAACAAGAAATAGCGGCTGTATAAATTACCAGATCAATTACATAGTCAATTTTATAGTCATGCTCTTCTGGATAGACTATACAGCATGATTTGATACAACTGATCATCTCTACCTGATAAATCTTTTAAGATGAGCTACTTTAACATTTATTCTGCGCTTGTGAGGTCTGATAAACTTCATCAGGAATTGTCTTAATAACAAGATCCTGAACCCCAACAGAATCAAATTGTAACTTAGAATGCTCCATGATCATCTGTATAGGCAGAAAAACGACATAGTGATCCCTACCACACCAGTACCTTTAATAGTTTGTGAGCAATTACCCTTATTCGGTTATATCAAGCTCCAGCAATTTAGCTATCTGTAATTTCACAATTCTCGTTCCTCTTTTGGAATGATAAATCAATACCTCTTTAGATGAATTGGGTAAGGTACGAAATAAAACTGAGTGGTTCTGAGATCAAACTTATCCAATGATGGATTATGTAACTTTATTTCTGCATGAACACCTCAAACCTTAATATGGTTCAAACTAGATTAACGTCAAATCTATGTTTCAAAAGAAGTCAATGAAATAGTTTTGGTAGAAACATAATGGGTTATTTTCAAAGTTTTACCCCCACAAAAATCATATAAGTTGGTTTTACAAATCATACTAATCATAATATCCTTATGGGTGTGATCGTGCCTTTCGGCCACCCCTTTTGATTCAAGAACATCAAGAATAGCAAACTAAATCACTGTCCCATAGTCTTTTTTAAGTATTCGATAAATGGCCCTTTAAGCTATCCAGCATTGCCATGTCAACCATGATACTCACCACCTTGGTCAGAATTGATAATTTTTTTTATTCACTATAGTCAGAAATATGTTGAACTTGTCACGAAAAATAAACTTTTCTTTAATCAAGTACAAAAACATATAGAGAAAAATCATCATTTAAATGTGATGAAATAAAAACTCTACATAATATTGTCATATAGGATGTACTTATACCAGAATAAATGACCTTCAAGAGGTCATAACTGTTGACCACAGTTTCATCATTTATCTTAGTTATCTTACCTCTGCGTCAATCTACGCATGTGTCTAGATCACTTTTTAGAGTGAGCAGAATGCTTGCCTTTATCAGTCTTTCCACTCTTTCTTTACTTATGTGACCAAAAAATATATTCCATAATGCGCATGATTGTTCCTTAGACAGAGATCTTTTGCAAACAACGTTTCAGCTGTATATGCGACTTATAATTCATTGGGAGATAAACATAATCTGTACAATCCATTGGACATAGAGCAGTATCCAACTTTATTAAAAGAAATAGTAATTGTTTTATTTGAAATCTCAAAAGAGTAACTACACATGTCCAAACTTGATACGGAAAATAAATTCCGTCTTTAAGGAGAGTACATAAAATATGTTTCTTAATGTCACATTAAACTAGAATCCGAAATGACATTCCTATTAATTCAACGTCAACTTTATAGTTGTTTCCATAACGAGCTTGATTCAACCTGATTTGATATCTTTCAGCTTATAAATTCTTATATGGTAAACGCAACATTATATGTCGCACCGCTATCTAGCCATCACAAACCAGATGAGGCCTTAGATAGAATGAATTCACACACCAATACCAAAGAATCATTACTTTATGCTCATACTTAGATAACCAAGTCTTTGTCACATTAAAACCGGTCAACGACCGGTCTGACCGGACGGTTCGAGTCAACGATCAACTGATTCGGGTCGGGTTCCGGATCGGGTCGGGTCTGCACCCGACTGAATGACGTTAGCTGACGTCCTCCTGCACGTGACATGCATGTGCGGGCCTAGGTCGGCGCGTGGGGCACGTTGCCGCCATGCGCCCGATGGGCAGCGGCTTTTGGCCGCTCGTGGCAGCGCGTCTGGCGGTCTCCGGCGATGATCTTTATACGATTTTTCTCGTCTCGCCGAGCCCTTTCCGAATATATAACTTTCTTTTAGTTTTGACAAAAATAAAATTTCGAAAAAACCCTGATAACACAATTCGCGATCTGATACACGTTGGCTTTGATACCACATGTAATCTGCGATTATAATCCATATGCAGCAACCCAAGATCATCACGTATAGATACACGAATCACACATCCATAGAGTTAAAGAATTGACACATCTATTTTCGGATCCATCGTTCTTGATGCGGAATTACGATGATTCCATGCTCAAGAGCTTCTCATCTATAAACCTCCTTAATCACTGGCTTCAACGAGACGGCCCCTCACGTATCGTTCTGACGACTCCTTATGTGAGGTTATGTGGACATCAGGGTTTAGAGGAGGGACTTGAGCTCTATTTATAGAGAATGAAACATATCTCATCATCAAAGATTAGGTTTATCTCGGCCCACACTATCCAGCGCCATATCTGTCTAGAATAGGAAACTGTATATATCTTACCTTTATTAGACCAAATAATATTTACAATAACAATTAATAAAACCCACAATTGAATATTAAAAATATATTCTAACATGAGTTTGTAAGGAGGGGCAACTTGATGTTTTCAATATTTGGTTTTGCTTAGAGGCATGGGAATGATATATGAATAAAAGATTATGTAAGTACTCATTGGAACAACGGTAAGACATGCTTTTGGTGTTTCCCAGAAAAATTGGACCCGGTCATAGATTAATGTAAGCACCGCTTTCGTAGAAGAAATGATGCAGCAGACTCTGATTGACTACTTGAACATGGGAGTCATATTTAAATGTTTCATTAGAATGCATCACATCACATGATTTACAAATCAGTTTCATAATCTAGTTTTGTATTGAGATACAATTGCTACGCAAAGGCCCGAGTATTTTATATTGACCGATAGACAATTAAGTGACTGCATGCACTGACCAGTGTAAGGAACCATCTCAAACTCTATATATCCATAAGAGAGCGATCAACTTCAAGCTAAGAAAAAACATGGGATTTAGCTCCATTGGAGATCTGTGGAACCAATGGAACATTCGAGGCTCCGTCATCCTAAGTCTCTTTCTTCAAATCTTTCTCATTCTATTTGCTCCCCTTAGAAAGAAAATAGCGAACCATCGAATCATTTTCCTCTTGTGGTTGGCCTATTTGATGGCTGACTGGGTAGCTGCATTCGCAATTGGGCTCATGACTAACAACCCAGGCAATACTTCCACTCTAGTAGCTGAAGTAGACGGAGCACTTCAGGCATTTTGGGCCTCATTTCTATTGTTACATCTTGGCGGTCCGGATACCATCACCGCCTTTTCTTTGGAGGACAGTTCGCTTTGGCAACGTCACCTGCTCAGTATCATCTTCCAAATCGGTGCCGCCATCTATGTTTTTGTGCAGATATTTCCCACCGACAAGTCACTTGTAATCCCGACAATGATGATCTTTCTTGCCGGGGTCACAAAAAATGCGGAAAGGATACTAGCTCTTAATCTCTCGAGCCTCCCGAGGCTTAGAGAATGGGCAATCTCACAGATTGACTTTTCCGAAGATGCGTACAAGAATTGGGCTCAAGAGCTCAATGATCTACGGGATGGAAATTCTAATGAAGAAGAACCAAAGCTTAGCGAGAGTACTGTGGTGAAACATGCTGACTACTTCCTTCAAATCTTTAAGGTCTTCCTCGCAGATCTCATCTTCAGAGAAAAACAACGCGAAATGAGCCGGGAATATTTCCATAAAGTTTCTGCAATGGATGCATTGAGGGTGATATCAGTCGAACTCAATTTCATTTATGAGGTACTCCACACAAAAGCGTTGACCATACATTCTAAGTGGAGCTATATTTTGCGCTTCATAGCCTTCACCAGCGTGGTGATCGCTTTTGTCCTATTCAATCGCCTGAAGAAGCATCGACTCAAGGAACTCGACGTGGAAATTACTTATTCCCTTCTATTCGGAGGGATTGCTCTTGATGTGATAGCTCTATTCATGCTCGTTTTCTCAGATTGGAATGTTGCCAGAATCATGCGCAACAACACAAAATCACCTAAACTAGATTCAGTTCTCCACAAGTTGGTATCCGCCATGGATTACCTGAGAGAGCCTCAATTCTCCCCATGTGAAGCAGAGCCTAATTCCAACTTCACTTACAAGGTCTTAGATACACCATTAATATTTCGAAGGTGGTCGGAATCCATTTCTGCTTGCAACCTTTTCTCTGAAACAATGAAGGAGATTCCGAGGAAGATGTATAAGCGCGATCAGTGTCGGGGCATCATCATTTTTTCGAAAATCTGCAGTTCTCCATTCCGTATGGCTGAAAAAATCATCTCTTTTTTCCATCATGCAGGTGATACAATTGCCAGAGGCTGTGTTCCGAGAAAAATATTTATATCGGTAGAGCCTGCTAATGTGAAGTATGTGTCCAAGAATCCCTTTATTAAGGAGCTATGGATCTTTATCTTTAAAGAGGTGAGGCGTAAATCCGAGAGCGCGAATAATTCGACAGAGGTGAGGAAGATATTTGAGGCTCGAGGTGATCTATTTCTCCAGAATAGACCAGGAGGCGTCGATTATGGCATTCTAAAGCATGTCACTGACGCTAGTTACGATAGGAGTATTATAAGGTGGCATATTGCTACTGAAATTTGGTACAACATAGAGAGTCCCACAGCGAAACATGAAGAAAGGGAATTCAGCAAAATTCTCTCTGACTACATGTTGTATCTGTTATTTAATCAGCCGAATGTGATGTCCGCTGTGGCGGGCACCGCCCGAATCACGTCAAACCATGTGCTGACCCAGTTACGTATCTCGTACAGCATGGTTTCTCACATTAAGGATGTGAGGAGGCTATGTAACCAATGTTTTGCGTTGGATCCGAAAGTCTGTAAAGAAACAGAGTTCAACGAGGCACGCCGTTTGGCCATAGAGATGGAAAAACTTGGGGAAATGAAGTGGGAGGTGATGAGCGGAGTGTGGGTGGAGATGCTTTCATATGCGGCAAGTCATATTAAGGGAGAGGTCCATGTGGAGGTGCTGAGTAAAGGTGGAGAGCTTCTAGCCTTGGTTTGGCTATTGATGGCTCACTTTGGTTGTTTATACAAATATGAATGGGGCATGCAATTGGAGCCCACGTATGAGAGCGAGCAAAAATGGATTTGATGATGAATACTCGGATTAGATATTTTGTCCGCATCAACTGTCTTATTTACCATCCTCATTGTTGAAGTTATTGTTGTTGTCCCACATCGCTTGTGAATGGATCTTGTACGCTCTTTATATTCATGTGGTCTCCCTTCACCTAATAGCTTAAGCTTTTGGGTTGGACTTTCTAACATGGTATCAGAGCAATCTTTCTCAATCTCTCTCTTTCTTTCTCTCTCTCTCCCTCTTCTATTGTTGTTGACGATTGTGCGTCCATCCCCTATTACTCAAATTCCACGTGCCCCGCTCGTAATCCAGCTTACTGGTGAGAGTGGGTGTTGAAGTTATTGTTGTTGTCCCACATCGCTTGTGAATAAATCTTGTATGCTATTTATATTCATGTGGTCTCCCTCCACCTAATAGCTTAAGCTTTTGGGCTGGACTTTCTAACACTCATAATATTTCTACCGGTGTTCGCTTGAATAGGATTTATTAGTATTTGTATTTATGTGACTGTTGACACCTGATTTTTGACCATCCGTTATTATAGTTTTTATTTCTAAAATTAATTAAAAATAGCAAAAAAGGTCAAAAAAATTGCAAAATCAACTTTGGGAGCCTTAGCCTAGCCTTAGGAACCAATTTTGACAAAAAATATTTTTTGAATTTTTTAATATTTTTTGGAATTTATTTAATTATAAAAATAACCAAAAAATCAGAAAAATACCATCCGTGGTGAGAAAATTACAAAAAATATTCAGAAATTTCATTTTAATTCTCTCTTTAATATTTTCACTTTTTATTAGGGAAATTCGGCTTGGTTCATTGTGTTCCTTCACAAACCTAAAACCGAACCGGGCCTAAAATATCCTTTTCGAGTCTTCTAATTTTCAATTCTCGGTTTTTATAAGCTATGACATTGGACTCCAAAGTATTGAAATGCAATTGGGTCAATTTACCCTCCAATTTGATCAATTTTAACCAAAAGGGCTTAATTGCATAAAAATCTTTCAATTTAGTCCCCGGTTTCACAATTTTTGAAATTAAATTTCACACGGGCACACCCATTAAAATTAAACACCTCTACCCAACAGTTTTCATCATGCTGAATCCATTGGTGGGCTCAATTTTGGCTAATTCGATCGTTTAGGCCTTCGATTTGGCGAAATTGAATTTCGGATCCTAGGGACAATTTGGGGTTTTCACAGAATTTCAATAAATTGATTCACGAAAATACCCATATTTGATGGAAAACATGTCAAGGAATCCGATTTTGCCATCAATTTCATGAAAAGAGGTCATTTAGGGGGTCAATTTGGCGATTTGGGCGATTTGGCCGAACCGGGCCGGTCGGGTCCGACCCGACCCGACCCAGCCCGACCCGGGTCTGCAAGGCTTGCACAGAATGTGCAGCAAGCCGTGGGAGGAAACAAAAAAAATAGGGGCGGCATGGGCGACGCGTTTTGAGGAGAAACAAAAGGCAAACGAGCGTGGGGGACATTGACAGAGCTCCCTGCTCGCCGGCAGAGGCTCGTGGGCATAAAAAAATTGCCGGTCGGCCATAAAATCGGCGAGATTCTCGGTTTAAGGGGCTTGGCCGAGAGAGAGAGAGAGGGAGATTTTTTGGGAGGATTTTCGAGCAAAGCCGGAGCAAGACAAGCTTGCCGGCACCTCTTGGAGCCTGAGGGGAGCTTCGGTCGCCGTCGACGGTCGCGAATCAGGTCGGTATCTCGCCGGATCTCCCTTTTTCTTTACGCACGCCATGTGTTCGATGAAATGCCGATGGATGTCTCGACTCGGTTTTGTTTCGGCCGTGTCTTCCCGAGCTTCATTTAGCACGAATATTGCCTTGAGTCTCCACTAGAACTATTCCTATGCTCAACTTGCCATTTATTTTGCATTAAATCTCGGTGAAAACCGGACCCCAACCTTTGCCGACCACCCTCCAGACCGAGGACTCAACGGGGAGCTTCCGGCGGGCGCCGAGCTCGAAATGAGCTCAGGTAAGCCTCTAGACCCTCCTTGGGTGTTGTTTGATGGTTTAGAATCGAGTTTTGATAAGAAAAAAAATTCGGAAAATGCCTTGCCGGAGCCGAGTTCGGGGAGGTCCGGTTCGCCGGTTTTTAGCGTGTTCATGGTTATTATTTGGGTTGTATGTTGATGTGGTTGATCCAAGGAGTCGAATGCCGCAAGAACGGGCGAAAAATACCAAGTTTCGGGTCCGTTTCGCAATTTTCCGGCGACCTCGCCGGAATTTTTACTATTCCCGCCGGATTTTTCACTGTTCATCGTCTTCTCCGGCGACCCTCCGGCCGGTCAACGGTCAACGGTCGACGTGGCGTGCCACGTAGGCAGCCACGTCAGCCGGGTGGGGTCCGGTCCGCTTATTTTCAAATAAAACAAACGGACGGTCACGATCGCGACACGTGTCGCGATCCTAGATTTTTGGAAAATTAAATAAATGATTTTCGAATAATCGATCCGGCGGACGAGGATGTGCCACGTGGCTCACTGAGAGACATCCGATCTTGTACAAGATCGGACGCACCAGAGGAGGCCACGTGGCACGTTCTAGAGCGCCCGATTTGTAGGTTTTCTAAAAAATGAAAATAAATTAATTTTTGATCCGACGGCTATTATTGAGCCACGTGTCTCTCTGTGGGTCGCCCGATCTAGTGGAAGATCGGACGCACGAGACGAAGCCACGTGGCACAACGTGGACCGTCCGATCCGGGGAATTTTCGGATAATTAAATAAAATAGATAAAAAAATCAAAAAATTGTTAAAAAATGGAAAAATGTTTAAAAAAATAAAACGGTGTCGTTTTAGGCCTGTGTCGACCCCTAGGGTCGGGCCGGGCGCCCGAGAGGCGCGGGCCGGGTTTGACCCGGCCCGGAAAATATTTTTGAATATTTTTAAAAAATTCAGAAAATAATAAAATAATCAAAAAATCAATAAAAAAATAAAAAATCATGAAATATTCAAAAAATTCGAAAATTTCAGAAAAATTCTAAAAAATTCCAGAAAATAGGAAATGGCCACATTCAACTGGTCACGACCTGTTTCGGGTCTTTTGACCCCCGATCTTTCCAAAAATGACGGTTTTGCCCTTTCGGCAAACCGTCTTCCAAACAATTTCTAAAAAATCCAGGAAAATCCCAAAAAATAGGAAATGGCCACAAACAACTGGCCAAGTATCATCCCGGGTGTTTTTAACCCCGAACCTTCTTAAAATGACGATTTTGCCCTTTGGGCGAATCGTCTTCCAAAAATTGAAGAAAAATCAAGAAATTCCAAAAAATTCTCAAAAATGGGAAATGGCCACAATCAACTGGCCATGGAATATTTTGGGTAATTAGGTATCCAAACCTTCCAAAAATGACGATTTTGCCCTTCGGGCTAATTGTCCCCGAATCTTCCCATTTTACCCCTAGCCCTAAATCACATCTTTCCTGAGCCCTTATGGCTATACTAGGAGGCCAATGATTGAAATTGATGTGTATTGACATGACTTATTTATGCACTTGACTTGCGCTTTCATTATATTGACTGTGATTTGATAGGACTAGTCTCTCAATCTGCATGAAACCCTGAATCAAACCTATCTCACCCAAAATTGCGCCTGCATGAAATCTTAGTCAGGAAAATCACTCGCGTTAGGTACCGAAAGGGCGTTGGTAATGACACCGACGTAACCAAGTCCCCGAACCCAAAATCTCTGGTTCCGCAGAACTGATCGATCTCTCCCAATCGGTCAGTAAGGTTTCCGGTCTACCCTCCAAGAAAGACCGGTGGCGACTCCCAATGCATGCACAAGTTGCACATGCCACCAGACCACTCTAAGGTCGAAAGCGATCGACTCTTATCGTCGAATCCCTCAAAAAGATACTCCCGCCGCGATTTGGTATGGGCCTGGGAGGGCCCGCGCCGATCCAAGGCCCGCGATCCACATTTCAGAGTGGGGGCCGCGACCGGTAATCCATTAGCCGCGTCCGTTGATTTCGGACGGGTCGCGACAGCTGGCGACTCCGCTGGGGACTTTGTTCTAGAACACTCGGTTCTGAACCTCAAGTGGACTTGGGCCGTAATTAAAACGTTGAGTGATTTTTCTAACCCTGCAGGCGCTCTTGAAGGTGAGGTAAGTCCGCTCACGATAGGTGTTATATGTTTTTGCAGATTGGAGTGATAAGGGGTGTAGTCTGTGATTAACATTGTCTTATGCAGGATGGGCGTAGGAATGTATGTTATATGGATGATTTGAAGCGCTGATTGATACATAAATTGTTGCGCATGATTCACTGCATACTTGAGGATCACGACACTTTGCACAAAGCGCCCAAACCAAGGCCGCGAAATCACCTTTTCAGGTAGCTATAGATTAGGGATCGATATGCAACGCTCTAGCGTGGTTTGCGCTGGGGTCGACCATATTCGATCCCACTCACTATCCGAGTCGAGACTTTTATCCATTTGTTGTGGATTGCACTCATGGACGAATTTACCGACTCGGATAGAGGGAACCCTCTAGGTTCCTCACCTAAGCCATTTTGATTTCTAGAGTCAAGCCCCACTTGTCTCATGCGTATGTATATGGATGGTTGGTATACCTAAAACCAAAAAAATCATTGGGTACCTCTCATGGTAAGGTCCTGCCATTTCTATTTAAATTCACTTGCAGCCTTTCATTTTGCACAACATGCTGCATTCATCAAATCCGATGGTTGAGTCTAATTCCAATATAGAGTACGGATAGAAGAGATGATCTCTCCAAGTCGGTCCCACATCCCGGACGTATTCAAGTGTGAGCGACGCGTCATCCGCCATCAGACTGCCCGGACATTCAACGGAGTCTACCCTTTTCGAGCTGTTCGAGGAATGATCCAGTAATCTTACTGGAAATTGGAGGATATGCGATAACAGCAAATCCGAGACACCTGCCGGACATTATCAAAAGGGTATCTGATGAAGACGAAGACCCGAAATAGCCAGACCGAAGATATCAAGCGTCGTCCCCCGAAGACCCGACTTGGGGCACCTCTTTAGGTTATTAAGGGTCACGTTCCAGTCGTCCCTTTTCTTTTATCAAGATCATCGAGTCTGTAAGGAGCACCCGTCTGTGGGTCTCCCATCTATCTTTTATACCTCGATTCCTAAGTCTTGTCTAAGTGTCTTGACATTGGAATGTGACACTGGAATTTCTCTATTCGGATTTTTCGGTTCAATTGCATGTCTCGCCCAGATGAAATTTTCGTTAGAACTCACACTTGGCATGTTTAACCCAAGTACGAGAATCTACCATTCATTTCATGGTGCGCCAGACATGAAATTGAACCGGTCTATAGCATGCATCATTGGTAATCCTTGGTAATTAACTGAAGTCGTCCATGTTTCCTGAATTCAAGAGGAGACATGATATCCAAATTACCTTCGGGAAATCATTTCAATTTGGATGTCCTATCTCTCACCGAATTTAGGACACATTGGAATTGCTTTTTTATCTTCTTGGAAATTCCACAGATTCTATAGGGATTTGCCAAAAGTAATAACCATGGATTATGCTCCTTTTAGTTTTATGTTTTCTCTTGAAAAACATCGATAAGAATTTTTCACATGAGGTTAAGGCTTGTGTAAAGGTCCTTATCCTCGTTAATCACAAGAAAGCATAAAATTGAAAGGATTTATGCTTTACTTCCCCTTCTGACATATCCTTGTCATTCGAACAGGCAATTTCCAGAGTCAAAATCCGAGGACTTGCGTGGAGACTCAGTCACAAATTAAGATGGACCGAGATGGCGTGGAGAAACGCTTGACCACCCTAGAGAGCCAGATGACTCAGGTGATTGCAACGATGACAGAGATGAAGACACTCATCTTCGCCATACAAGGGGCATCCCCGACGGTCTCCAATCTCGACCCGACCGTCCGACCTGTTTTGCCTAAAATATCGGACATTGATCAAGCTGAAGGAGCAAAAGTTTTCCCCGAGAGCAAACCTATGATGGCCGATCTGGAAAAACAGCACAAGGGAAAGCTTGGTATTATTGAGGAAGATGCATTGACTGGAGAGAATCTGTTCGTCACTCACCTAATTCGAGAGAAAGACTCTAGTCACCAGAAGAACGTTGAAGGTCACGTAAACCCAACCAACGTCGAAACCTGTCCACCCAACGCCTCTCTCACACGCCTTAAAAGGGGGGTGCCTGAGGTTCCACAAAGGCCAGAATTCGCCAAGAGATACGATGGCATTGGCTGCCCGAAAACTCACATCGATTACTATTTGGAAGCAATGGTTGATTACGACTGGGATGATTCACTTCTTGTCCAGAATTTTCGGCATAGCCTGGTTGGCCCCGCGTTAGGATGGTTTGCAGCGCTTGACGTCAAGGGTATCCAAGGATGGGACGATCTGGCCAATCAATTTCTCCAGCAATACGATTTCAACAGGAAGGCCACCTCTACCAGGATGGATCTGGTACTTGTGAGGCAAAGGAGAAATGAAAGCTTTAAATCATTCGCACAAAGGTGGAGAGCGAAAGCAGCCAGAGTCCAACCTCCATTGGACGAAGAGGAGTTGATAGAGCACTTTCTGAAAGCTCTCCCCTATGATTCCTTTAGTCGGTTGAGTACGGCTCATTACCAATCATTTTCACAATTGGTACACGCGGGTGAAAGGTGGGAATGGGCTAAGCGCAATAGTATAATCAGAGACAAACAAAGGCGTGGAGAATCTTCTCAAATGAGTAAAGAACCGGTCAGGGAGATGAAGACCAACTATCGAGGGACGATGGTCGCAAGTCAAATTTCACACAAGTCGAAACATCAGTCACCTGATTCCGTCCCTCACCGGAGACAACCAGCGCCCAAGTTAGAGAAAGCCGGCCAATCAAGCAAGAGAGGTCCTCCTTTCTTCGCACCACTACCACTTCCTATGTCAGAACTACTCCCTCGGCTTTTGGAGGAAAGGTTGGTAGCCCAAAAAATACCGAGGGCGAAACCGCCAAGGTTCCCAGGGTTTGACATGAATCGAACATGTGCGTACCATATGGGTGAGAAGGGACATAATGTTGACAATTGTCGAGCACTACAGTATGATGTGCAAGCTCTCATCGACAACAACCTGCTGGTGTTCGATAGGGCAGGACTCAACGTCCGGCCAGACCTTTTGCCGGATCACGAAATCAGCGATATATCCGAGGATGGATCAGAAGGTGATCTAAGGCTTATCATCAACGTACCTGAATTACATGAGGTACCAGCTTTATCTTCTCGAAACCCTAAGAAGGGTACCACCTCGATGGGGCGAAAAGAACCATGCTTAGCCGAGATGGGTAATGTGGGCATCATCGGTAGGGTTGAAGACCCCGCTTTTACGGCATCCTTCGAGAAGTTTAACTTAACCTCTAAAGGATATGCGGTAGAGACTATGAGGAAAGAGTCATGGGAGATCCCTGCTGGGTACTCATTGAGTGTCGAGGACATTGAAGAGATCGAGGAATTAGAGGAGTACGGAGAGCGTCTGGAAGAAGCGTCCCGAGAGGACAGAAAGTTCACCTGGAATGCCAACAAAGGGGGCGAGACGCCACTTAGAAGGCATCGTCCGGTATGTGAGGCTAACAAGACAGTCATACCAAGCTCATTGAAGCAGGAGGACTCGTCAACCCCAACCCCTATCCGGGGTAATGCCTTGTGCGGAACATCGAGAGTTTGCGAGCCCAAGAAGAAGTCACCAATGCAGTTTACATCACTTCCCATGCCACTATCAAAACTGCTCCCAATGTTCTCGGAAAAAGGGATGGTGACCAAGGAGGTGTCGAGGTATAATCCTCCATTGTCCGAAGGATATGATGAAGCCATGTCGTGCGCCTACCATGCAGAGGAGAAGGGGCACAGCGCAGACAACTGTATTCGACTGAAAATCAACGTGCAGAAGCTCATCGACAATGGCGTCTCGGATCTTGATGAGATAAAGCAGAATAGCCAGCAAGACCCGTCATCAGATTGCCAAGGACTGGACAAGACGTACATGGGTAACCCTATCGAAGACTATGCCAACCCAGCTGATCTGACAAACGATGACGGCCGATTACATGGATAAGGGAGTCACTTCTTCCTTTCCATCATTACTCTTTAGTCTATTTGCATTTTACTTCATTTGTAATTTCAAGTGCAGTTTCAAAAAAAAAACAAAAAAAACAACAAAAAAAACAACAAAAAAGAAAAAATCAAAAATGGGGGACGTGTGGGAACACAAATCGGTCGATGACGATCCAAATGAGAGAAAAGAAAAGATGCAAAGAAAAGAAGAGATGAAAAGAAAAGAAAAGCCCTGAGACCTGATTTCCCACACGTCTCCTAGTTTTGGGAAGCAAGGATGTCCAATGATATGAGGACTAGCCCCCATCTCACATTTTCAGTTTTAATCTTTATTCTTAAAACATCTCCCAAAGAAATGCATCGTGCATGGATTTTTTCCCTATATGTCAACTAACCATCTTGGTGACATTTCAGGCATGCCATTCTAAGCATACATAACATGCATATCATGCACATACCCTACGCACAGAGAACCCAAAGGGAGAAATGCCGGTTCCCGCACGATAAATTTCAAGGGTAAATTGTATCGACTCCAATAGTCAATTATACATGCCCTTTACTCATGAGATTTCTTCTTTTCAATAGGGGAACATCGAACATCTCAAATGGCGACTGTGATCGAGAGAATCACCAAACCGCCACATGACAAATCCCCAGATTGTCAGGCTGTCTAGGGACAGAGAAAAAATAATCGAAGAATCTGGAAATCGAGATAGATGACCAGAATCGACAAAAATTCATGAAAGCGGGCTCCCCCACCTGCTTCGAGGAGCCAAGCCGGGGGCAAATTCTCACGATCCCCCATGAAAGTGCATCGAACCAGGGTTATCAAACCCAGAGACGACAAACACCAAGACAAGCCTCACTGGGGCAAAATACTTGGAAAACACTGCTCCTTCAAATGTTGGAAGGACGAAGTCTCGAAGGGAGTACCTCCTTCCTGAAATTTCAAATGAAGCCAGATAAATCCCCACACCTGTCTCTTCATATGCAGGTGCATGAATGTCTTCAAATCGGATTGAAAATCGTCCAGGAGCATGGGAATGCCAAGGCACGCTGCCAAGATGAACACCGCCCAACTGGGGCAAAGCAGTGGTCGACGTGATTGAGGATCGTCTCACGAACAACACCCACAAATACAGACGAGATGAAGCAGCATCCATCATCCACATCAAATGAGAAGCGTCAATAATCGACGAAAGAAAGGAATACGTCAGTAAGGCGTCATCAGGAATCCCAAGAGGGAAGACATCCCCAAAGAGGATGGAGATTATAGCAAAACGCAGGAATGAATTTAGCTGGGGCAAGCATCACCTAGCCATGATGAACCACGTCTAACCGGGGCAAGTGAATCATTTGTGCGCCGGACAAAGGAAGGACATTTCTTCTCTGGCAAAATCCATGGACGCAATGACAGAGTCGTCCTCATCGGAAGTAAACCCCATGATACAAACCTGGGTGAACGGTAACTTTGTATCGTTCCAATTTGATCTCCCAAAGATCCTACATTTAACAAGAGTTTTTCCTCATTTAACAGGAAGACATTGGCGCCAGAAAGCCACAAAAGAAAAGAACTCGTCGACAGGGAGGCAAATAGAATTATCGACCTTAGAAGTCAAGACTCCAAGAAATGGTCTTTGATTATAAGACTGGGTGGAGGGTAAAAAGTATCGCTCCCACATTACATGCTTTGACATGCATTCTGATAGAAATTACTTTTTTCCATGAATAAAAGGAACTCTGAAGAATGGCGCTGGAATGCGTCCAAAATCACAAATGGATCTCCTCTAGGGAAAATCCTTGAGAAGGATTTATCGCCAACCAAACGGAGGGATCATGGCCACAAGATGGATGGCCAACTTCTGCAAGCCGCACGTTTGTGTTCAATTGGAAACACAAAACAAGAACAAGGCTGTATCGTTCCAATTTGCCTTGAATTTTGGAACACAAACTGACGCCTAATTCCCGTCTTTGACAGGGGATCGCCATCAAGGCGAAACAGGTTTTCACATCTCTTATATTACCCGTTGGAATACATGACCAAGGGTAAGATGTATCGTTCTAATTTTTTGAAAAATTCGTGAACGTACAATAACATGTTTCTTCCGCATTTTCAGGGATCTCCAGCCGCGGGGGACAGGTAAGTATCCCTTTCCCCAACCCATTGAAGATGTTAAATAAAAACAGAGAGAAAAAGAAAAGCTTTCAGAATCTGATGTCTAGAAAAGACATAGAATTCTAACTTCATTGACATTCACGTTTTAAAACAGAAGGTCGTCTGAACATGATTAGAACATGCATGGTGCATCATAAAATCCCCTTGACGGGTAAAATTTTTGGAGAAAATGAGAGACTTTTTCAATAAAAAATTATTCAAAACTTTCGAAAGGATGTTTTCTCAAAGACGAGGGGCAAAGCCTTATCCAAACACGTCCTATACACACTTGAGAGAGAAGTGGAGCGGATCAGATAGCAAAATCTGGACCTACGGAAGTAGGGATTATTCGCAGCAATTACATGGATTGGGATGACGGAGGCATTCGTTTCATATCCCCAAACACTACAGGTGACCATTGACAACCCCTTTGAACGGCGGTTTTCATTTTCAACCCTGTCAAGAACCACCCCACATCGGGGCAAAAAGGGAGCAAGTCCAGCAGCATCAGGAGAAAATGGTTAGAAATTTTCTTGCTCGGACTAACATCAATCTTTGTGTGTTGTTTATATGGTGATCCAAGTGCCATAGGATGACGAGAAGCATTCATTTCTCTATCCCACACACCATATCCTTTGCACAGCCAAGTTGAGCCTGCAAATTCATTTCATAAACCCGTTGGTGGTCATTGCAAGTTCCAAGACAGAGGCAGCGCCAATTTAAAAGCGGAAGAGTTCAAACTTAGGGTTTGCGAAGAAATCCCTAAGTTAATGCTGAAGCTTGTTAGACCTTTGGTCACATGTCTAACACGATCTATCGAAGATGAGAAAAACGGGGTTTCAAAAAATGATGATAAAAGATAAAAATCCCCAGCATCAAGAAAAAGCAAAGTGCCTGGTAAAAGCAAGGTCGATGCTCGTACAAGCTGTTTGCTTGATCCCCAATGAAGCCTAGTTGGGAAGAAAGAAAGACCCCTAAAGGAGTCAGATCAAAAGGTCGCTCCTCCAAATGATGTCAAGCGCGGAGCAGAGACGCAGATAGAGTTGTTAGTCTCTTAATGCAGCCAGAGGCGCTTTCGCAAGAATTTGTGCACACCTCAAAAGCGGTTGCACACCTCAAAAAAAATTGAAGATGCAGAATGGAAAGGACAGGTGACAAATTTGCAATGATCACCAATGTCAATCCCTTCACAAATTCTGGGCCAAAAATAAGCCTTTTTCGGTCCCCAATCCTACCAACATTACAACCCTGAAACAGTCTTCTCTGACTAAGACACTTGGGTTAACATATAGCTTAGCTCGAAGAAGTACGAGCAAGACTATTTCTTTCTCATTTTGCAGGGTTCTTGACTTGTAAACCCGGAGCAGATGGTGAAAACTTTCGTTCAATGGCCTCGACTCCAAAGCGGGTCCCCCTTGAAGACCAATACCAAGCCCAACATTACGGTCACGTGGAAGACCTCCCGACCGATCAAAATGTATGCGCTACGAATGAGCCTAAAGCCTAGGCACAGGTCAGTAGGGAATTGAGTGCATCCCCTATAAAAATCATTACCTCAAAACAGGTGGGAAGACCTCCTCGTCGAGAAAATTTCAATTAATGTTTTGAACAAACTCTTTTTGGAATTTTCAAACTGTTGATCCAGATTTTTCCGTGCAAGGGATTTGTGATCACATTTGCATGTTGCAAGAATGCTTTGGATAACCTCCAGCATCAAAATGCACATTTCACAATTAAAACTTAAGTCATACGATTTTTGTCAAATGGACAGCCGTGGTCTTCCCAAAGATTATTAACGTCTTCTTGGTGAAGAAAAATCTTTCAGGCTCAAACTTCTGCAGGATCCATTGGAGACCCTAAATGCCCAGAAGAATGTCTCGCTCTAATGAAAGGAGCACGCAGGTTTGAACTTTCTGCAGGACACCTGGAGAACCCAGCTCCCAGAATGTCGCCTCAACAGACCCAAGTGAAGCTTTCTCGAGATAAAATCTTTCACTGCTTCAAAACTGAATTCCCGACAAATTTCGGGATCTCTAAAAAAAAAAAATCAATCAAATAGTCCTAGCATGACGTGGAGAACCCTCGTCCTAGGATCTCTTTTCAAAAAATCAGGCAGTCCTAGCATGACGTGGAGAACCCTCGTCCTAGGACCCCTTTTCAAAAAAATCAAACAGTCCTAGCATGACGTGGAGAACCCTCGTCTCGGGACCCTTTTTCAAAAAATCAGACAGTCCTAGCATGACGTGGAGAACCCTCGTCCTAGGACCCTTTTTAAAAAAAAAAAAAATCAAACAATCCCAGTGGACGTGGAGAACCCTCGTCTCGGGACCCTTTTTCAAAAATATCAGACAGTCCTAGCATGACGTGGAGAACCCTCGTCCTAGGACCCTTTTAAAACAAAAATCAAGCAATCCCAGTAGACGTGGAGAACCCTCGTCTCGGGATCCTTCTTTCAAAAAAATCAAGCAGTCCTAGTTTGACGTGGAGAACCCTCGTCCTAGGACCCCTTCTTTAAAAAAAAAATCAAGCAGTCCTAGCTTGACGTGGAGAACCCTCGTCCTAGGACCCCTTTAAAAAAAAATCGAACAATCCCAGTAGACGTGGAAAACCCTCGTCTCGGGACCCTTTTTCAAAAATCAAGTAGTCCTAGCATGACGTGGAGAACCCTCGTCCTAGGACCGCTTTTTCAAAAAAAGCAGTCCTAGCATGACGTGGAGAACCCTCGTCCTAGGACCCCTTTTCAAAGATATCAAACAGTCTCAACGGACGTGGAGAACCCTCATCCCGAGACCCATTTTCAAAAATTCAAACAATCCCCTCTGACTTGGAGAACCCTTGTCATGGAAAACCCTTTCAGAAAACACAAAAATCCCCTTTGACCCCGCTAGTCAGCGTCATGGGATCCCCCAAAAGCGCGATGACCTAGATAAATCTCTCTGTAAGTGTTCACAGGTTGGTAGCCGCGGATCTGTCATCTTCCGGACCGGATCGCCAATTTTCAGCTTCAGAAGATTTCTCCCACCCCAAATCCCACCAGACAGGGATATACGACAGAGGTGTCTCAAAGCACAATTCGAGATCGGAGCCCATAACGCTCGCGACTTGCCACCTAGAGATACGGTGACCGCCTTTTTCGCGAAGTACGCGCCGGATAGCCATGCCTCGAAGCTCTCACCCTTCGGAACGGATTGCAGCCGGTAGCCGCGGAAGAGACATTTGTTCCACCCCAAATCCCACCAGACAGGGATATACGACAGAGGTGTCTCAAAGCACAGTTCGAGATCGGAGCCCATAACGCTCGCGACTTGCCGCCTAGAGATACGGTGACCGCCTTTTTCACGAAGTACGCGCCGGATAGCCATGCCTCGAAGCTCTCACCCTTCGGAACGGATTGCAGCCGGTAGCCGCGGAAGAGACATTTGTTCCACCCCAAATCCCACCAGACATGGATATACGACAGAGGTGTCTCAAAGCACAGTTCGAGATCGGAGCCCATAACGCTCGCGACTTGCCGCCTAGAGATACGGTGACCGCCTTTTTCGCGAAGTACGCGCCGGATAGCCATGCCTCGAAGCTCTCACCCTTCGGAACGGATTGCAGCCGGTAGCCGCGGAAGAGACATTTGTTCCACCCCAAATCCCACCAGACAGGGATATACGACAGAGGTGTCTCAAAGCACAGTTCGAGATCGGAGCCCATAACGCTCGCGACTTGCCGCCTAGAGATACGGTGACCGCCTTTTTCGCGAAGTACGCGCCGGATAGCCATGTCTCGAAGCTCTCACCCTTCGGAACGGATTGCAGCCGGTAGCCGCGGAAGAGACATTTGTTCCACCCCAAATCCCACCAGACAGGGATATACGACAGAGGTGTCTCAAAGCACAGTTCGAGATCGGAGCCCATAACGCTCGCGACTTGCCGCCTAGAGATACGGTGACCGCCTTTTTCGCGAAGCACGCGCCGGATAGCCATGCCTCGAAGCTCTCACCCTTCGGAACGGATTGCAGCCGGTAGCCGCGGAAGAGACATTTATTCCACCCAAAATCCCGACAAGAAGGGATATGTCAACCTTTAGGCGAAGCCTTTTAGTAGGCAAACCTTTTCCAAGACCGATCTACAGAACGATCGAGTCTTCGACTAGTCCCAACAAGACGGGATATGTCAACCTTTAGGCGAAGCCTTTTAGTAGGCAAACCTTTTCCAAGACATATCTACAGAACGATCGAGTCTTCGACTAGTCCCAACAAGACGGGATATGTCATTTCATAGGCGTAGCCTTTTAGTAGGCAAACTTTTTCCAAGACCGATCTACAGAACGATCGAGTCTTCGACTAGTCCCAACAAGACGGGATATGTCATTTCATAGGCGTAGCCTTTTAGTAGGCAAACCTTTTCCAAGACCGATCTACAGAACGATCGAGTCTCCGACAAACCCTACAGAACGGGCACGTCATCCTTAGATTCCTATCAGTCTGGAGTCTCACTCCAAAGGTAGATACCGCCATAAGGGTCAAAACTAAATTCAAAGGTAGAAACCGCCTGAAGGGTCAACTTGATGGTAGAAACCGCCATAAGGGTCAATTGAATGGTAGAAACTGCCATAAGGGTCAACTTGATGGTAGAAACCGCCATAAGGGTCAATTGAATGGTAGAAACCGCCATAAGGGTCAACTCAAAGGTAGATACCGCCATAAGGGTCAAAACTAAATTCAAAGGTAGAAACCGCCTGAAGGGTCAACTTGATGGTAGAAACCGCCATAAGGGTCAACCTCAAGGTAGATACCGCCATAAGGGTCAAAACCAAATCAAAGGTAGAAACCGCATGAAGGGTCAACTCATGGTAGAAACCGCCATAAGGGTCAACCAATGGTAGAAACCGCCATAAGGGTCAACTTGATGGTAGAAACCGCCATAAGGGTCAACCAAAGGTAGAAACCGCCTGAAGGGTCAACTCAAGGTATGACCTACCATACATGTCAGGGCTTAATCTCCCTAGGATATTCTGAACGAGTCCTAGGTATCTTCTTGAAAGTGATCGCAACCGACAGCATCTGACTGGTGAGCTTCAGGTAAGCCTCTCTCACTCCGGCCTATGTTCGAATCGCAAGAGTAAACCGATGATTAATTTGAGCGTTCATCAAAAGGCTTAAGAATCCGATGTCATAGCATTTCTTTTTTCCCAGTCGAGTCGGTCAAGATCCAGGTGTCATTTTGTCTTTGAAAGCAACCTCCGACGAGCTCACTCTCAAAGAGGGGCAGCTGTTGACACCTGATTTTTGACCATCCGTTATTATAGTTTTTATTTCTAAAATTAATTAAAAATAGCAAAAAAGGTCAAAAAAATTGCAAAATCAACTTTGGGAGCCTTAGCCTAGCCTTAGGAACCAATTTTGAACAAAAAATATTTTTTGAATTTTTTAATATTTTTTGGAATTTATTTAATTATAAAAATAACCAAAAAATCAGAAAAATACCATCCGTGGTGAGAAAATTACAAAAAATATTCAGAAATTTCATTTTAATTCTCTCTTTAATATTTTCACTTTTTATTAGGGAAATTCGGCTTGGTTCATTGTGTTCCTTCCCAAACCTAAAACCGAACCGGGCCTAAAAAATCCTTTTCGAGTCTTCTAATTTTCAATTCTCGATTTTTATAAGCTATGACATTGGACTCCAAAGTATTGAAATGCAATTGGGTCAATTTACCCTCCAATTTGATCAATTTTAACCAAAAGGGCTTAATTGCATAAAAATCTTTCAATTTAGTCCCCGGTTTCACAATTTTTGAAATTAAATTTCACACGGGCACACCCATTAAAATTAAACACCTCTACCCAAAAGTTTTCATCATGCTGAATCCATTGGTGGGCTCAATTTTGGCTAATTCGATCGTTTAGGCCTTCGATTTGGTGAAATTGAATTTCGGATCCTAGGGACAATTTGGGGTTTTCACAGAATTTCAATAAATTGATTCACGAAAATACCCATATTTGATGGAAAACATGTCAAGGAATCTGATTTTGCCATCAATTTCATGAAAAGAGGTCATTTAGGGGGTCAATTTGGCGATTTGGGCGATTTGGCCGAACCGGGCCGGTCGGGTCCGACCCGACCCGACCCGACCCGGCCCGACCCGGGTCTGCAAGGCTTGCACAGAATGTGCAGCAAGCCGTGGGAGGAAACAAAAAAAACAGGGGCGGCATGGGCGACGCGTTTTGGGGAGAAACAAAAGGCAAACGAGCGTGGGGGACATTGACAGAGCTCCCTGCTCGCCGGCAGAGGCTCGTGGGCATAAAAAAATTGCCGGTCGGCCATAAAATCGGCGAGATTCTCGGTTTAAGGGGCTTGGCCGAGAGAGAGAGAGAGAGGGAGATTTTTTGGGAGGATTTTCGAGCAAAGCCGGAGCAAGACAAGCTTGCCGGCACCTCTTGGAGCCTGAGGGGAGCTTCGGTCGCCGTCGACGGTCGCGAATCAGGTCGGTATCTCGCCGGATCTCCCTTTTTCTTTACGCACGCCATGTGTTCGATGAAATGCCGATGGATGTCTCGACTCGGTTTTGTCTCGGCCGTGTCTTCCCGAGCTTCATTTAGCACGAATATTGCCTTGAGTCTCCACTATAACTATTCCTAAGCTCAACTTGCCATTTATTTTGCATTAAATCTCGGTGAAAACCGGACCCCAACCTTTGCCGACCACCCTCCGGACCGAGGACTCAACGGGGAGCTTCCGGCGGGCGCCGAGCTCGAAATGAGCTCAGGTAAGCCTCTAGACCCTCCTTGGGTGTTGTTTGATGGTTTAGAATCGAGTTTTGATAAGAAAAAAAATTCGGAAAATGCCTTGCCGGAGCCGAGTTCGGGGAGGTCCGGTTCGCCGGTTTTTAGCGTGTTCATGGTTATTATTTGGGTTGTATGTTGATGTGGTTGATCCAAGGAGTCGAATGCCGCAAGAACGGGCGAAAAATACCAAGTTTCGGGTCCGTTTCGCAATTTTCCGGCGACCTCGCCGGAATTTTTACTATTCCCGCCGGATTTTTCACTGTTCATCGTCTTCTCCGGCGACCCTCCGGCCGGTCAACGGTCAACGGCCGACGTGGCGTACCACGTAGGCAGCCACGTCAGCCGGGTGGGGTCCGGTCCGCTTATTTTCAAATAAAACAAACGGACGGTCACGATCGCGACACGTGTCGCGATCCTAGATTTTTGGAAAATTAAATAAATGATTTTCGAATAATCGATCCGGCGGACGAGGATGTGCCACGTGGCTCACTGAGAGACATCCGATCTTGTACAAGATCGGACGCACCAGAGGAGGCCACGTGGCACGTTCTAGAGCGCCCGATTTGTAGGTTTTCTAAAAAATGAAAATAAATTAATTTTTGATCCGACGGCTATTATTGAGCCACGTGTCTCTCTGTGGGTCGCCCGATCTAGTGGAAGATCGGACGCACGAGACGAAGCCATGTGGCACAACGTGGACCGTCCGATCCGGCGCGGGCCGGATTTGACCTGGCCCGGAAAATAGATAAAAAAATCAAAAAATTGTTAAAAAATGGAAAAATGTTTAAAAAAATAAAACGGTGTCGTTTTAGGCCGGTGTCGACCCCTAGGGTCGGGCCGGGCGCCCGAGAGGCGCGGGCCGGGTTTGACCCGGCCCGGAAAATATTTTTGAATATTTTTAAAAAATTCAGAAAATAATAAAATAATCAAAAAATCAATAAAAAAATAAAAAATCATGAAATATTCAAAAAATTCGAAAAATTCAGAAAAATTCTAAAAAAATTCCAGAAAATAGGAAATGGCCACATTCAACTGGTCACGACCTGTTTCGGGTCTTTTGACCCCCGATCTTTCCAAAAATGACGGTTTTGCCCTTTCGGCAAACCGTCTTCCAAAAAATTTCTAAAAAATCCAGGAAAATCCCAAAAAATAGGAAATGGCCACAAACAACTGGCCAAGTATCATCCCGGGTGTTTTTAACCCTGACCCTTCTTAAAATGACGATTTCGCCCTTTGGGCGAATCGTCTTCCAAAAATTGAAGAAAAATCAAGAAATTCCAAAAAATTCTCAAAAATGGGAAATGGCCACAATCAACTGGCCATGGAATATTTTGGGTAATTAGGTATCCAAACCTTCCAAAAATGACGATTTTGGCCTTCGGGCTAATTGTCCCCGAATCTTCCCATTTTACCCCTAGCCCTAAATCACATCTTTCCTGAGCCCTTATGGCTATACTAGGAGGCCAATGATTGAAATTGATGTGTATTGACATGACTTATTTATGCACTTGACTTGCGCTTTCATTATATTGACTGTGATTTAATAGGACTAGTCTCCCAATCTGCATGAAACCCTGAATCAAACCTATCTCACCCAAAATTGCGCCTGCATGAAATCTTAGTCAGGAAAATCACTCGCGTTAGGTACCGAAAGGGCGTTGGTAATGACACCGACGTAACCAAGTCCCCGAACCCAAAATCTCTGGTTCCGCAGAACTGATCGATCTCTCCCAATCGGTCAGTAAGGTTTCCGGTCTACCCTCCAAGAAAGACCGGTGGCGACTCCCAATGCATGCACAAGTTGCACATGCCACCAAACCACTCTAAGGTCGAAAGCGATCGACTCTTATCGTCGAATCCCTCAAAAAGATACTCCCGCCGCGATTTGGTATGGGCCTGGGAGGGCCCCCGCCGATCCAAGGCCCGCGATCCACATTTCAGAGTGGGGGCCGCGACCGGTAATCCATTAGCCGCGTCCGTTGATTTCGGACGGGTCGCGACAGTGACGCATGCCATGAATTGATGGATTATCATCCTCACTGTAATTCTTGCATGTGTCTACTTGTAGCACATAATCAGTTCATGCAGGTCGTAAATTCACACAACATGGTCATTTCTTCATAGACAAGCTGTAAATTCAGGATTATTAGAATTTTGTATACATATTTAAATGGAAAAGAAAGCATAACTGCTAAAAGTTGTGTACAGACATCACTTTTGTGCCAAAAAATTTCATCTGGATCACTTAAGTGCCAATTTTTTTTTTTAAAAATGATCATTTGAGTGCCAACTCTGATATGCATTGTCTAAAATCCGACGTGACATTATTTTAATAATATCTGAAGCTGACGTGACCCGCCGGAGGTACAATCAGTAATAAAAAGATAAAAAAATTGAAAAAATGTATTAAAAATATAAAATTAAAAATTAATTAATTCACGAAAATAAAAAGCTAAAATTTTAAAAATTAAAAATATACACTTAATTAGTTTACAAAAGTAAAAAAAGCAAAAAAATATAGAAAATATATATAATATAAAAATGCAAACTCAACTAGTTAAAAATTTAAAGAAAAAAAGAAAGGTCTTAAAACTAATGACGACCCCGGCCGGTCGTAGGAGAGGGCTTGTAGTGGCGGCTTTCAACTAGACTTGGGCGAGGGTTGGCAACCCTCGCCCAATTTGGGTGAGGGTTGTTGATTTGACGGGGGGTGGGGGGCCATGTGGACTTATTTTTTTTAAAATGATATTTTACATTGAAATTTTAATTATTAATGCCATTTGGCAGCTTTGGCCGGAATATTTCATTGGAGGCACTTAAGTGATCGTTTTTCTCCGATTTGTCACTTAAATGATCTGGTGGAAACTTTTAGCACCAAAGTGATCTCTCCACACAACTTTTGGCATTTATACTGTCATTTTCCCCACCAAATGGGTAAGAGAAGCCGATTAATTAGCTATTCCTCCTCTAATTTTTAGCCGACAACGAGTAATTGATTTGTAGGATATAGATTTGAGATGGGCTAGTTATTTCTTAGAAACAATTGTATGCAAAGCACAAAATCTTCGATGACGAGACAAGACATACCCAGGTGTTGAGGAATATTAGTGATGTAGAAATACTCAACAATCTAGGAAAAATCATGCTTCGACCTTCCCCTCGGCAAATTTTGGCCAATGAAAAGAGCTGTAGATCAATCTCAAGGCCATGTTGAGGATACAAGGGAAGGTATTAGGGCGAGCGATATGCATCAAGTTTCTAGCTTTAATCATGATAACAATCATGGAGGTAATTTTACATATCTGGGCGTTTTATATTTTCACACGCTTTAGTGTAGTTTTTGTTTTCCAAATTTATCTCCATAGCTTTCGGCCAAGAGTTAACTATGGTGGTGTTCACCTAATTCACTGGAATACTTCGCAATCAAATCACGAATCTCAGCATTGCGGTCTGAAATCAGAATTCTAAATGGAACTTTTGATTACTTAGTTTTAAATTTGACGAAAGCGCAGGAAGTATTGATGCCTATAAGTGTTTGTAGTTCGTGTTGGAGAATTCAAGATGGTATTAATAGAAGCATTATAGACTTCAAAAGGATGATACAAACACCCAAGACATCTATCTAAAGATTGTTAGGCAGAATTCACAATGACACTGGTAAAGTAGGCAAATAGTCTCAAGGAAACAATCCCATCTTAAGACTGTAGAACGAATTACAAGATGACATTGGTATAAACATTATACACTTCAAATGAAGGACATAAACACCAAAATCCAGGAAACCATATTGTTGGCACAAACTTCAGTTCGAGGTTGACAGAGGTACAAGCGTTGAACTGGTAGAGGCATGATTGCTGAGTTGGCAGAGGCATAAATAGTGTAAACAGTATACGAACTGACACTAAAATCGAAATTATAACTAACCAACAACAATATTGGAAAGAAATGAAATTGACACAAATACCAAGGCCTGTCTACACAGTTTCCTTAAGACAGATTCGTCCCCTCCCGTATGTGCTTCGAGGTTTCATGGGATCCTATCTCCCAGGATACAATGGTAAAACAGCAACAGAGGCAAGCACAACACTCCGAAACTTTCGGCGAACTTGAACCAAATGCGAACACCATCAAAACACAATGCAGATGCAGAGAATAGAAAGAAAAGGGAGAAGAGTTCTCTATTTTCCCTATCTCCAATCTATCATTCATCCGTAGTTCTCTTGTTCTAATCCCTAAAAAAAAAAAAATGGGAGGCCACCTATTTATAGGTAAGTGGGGCATTTTGGAAATACAAGTAGTAACGGATGATTAAATCTACCGTTATAGCATTAATCTCGTAACAGCAAAATAACAGTGGCTCTGCCGTTACAATAGTAATGGCTCTGCCTATTACACTAATAATGGCTCTGTCGTTACAGTATTTAATTCTGTAACTGCCAAAATTAATGCCATTAACATGCTGTTACTTTCCAATGTGGGACTAATGTTTTGTTACTTCCATTTCCAACTCAAGGATGTTCTTTGAGAAATAATTTCTCATTCACTCACCCATCAAAATATCTCATATTTTCCAACAATCCCCCACATGAATGAAAATTGTTTTGGTTTTAACTCTGTGATAGTGTTCACTAAACAAAACCTGCATAGGATAAGTAGGTGTCACTCTTTGAACCTTCCATTGTGAAAGTGCACTTAATTTACCAGCTGTCCAATAGACTTGATGTCCTTGAACTGTCTTGCTTTCTTAGTAAATAACCTCACACAGGAATTATCTGAACGTTTGTACAATTCTCATTGGTATATTCATTTTGGCCCTGAACATCGTCCTAGTTCTACGAGAGTTTCTAGAGAATTCAGCCCTCAATAATTCTCCTTTGAAGTGGCCCCTCTTCTCTCTCACATAGGTGATCACTTAATTCTGAGTAATTGGCTTACTCCACTTAAGGATTATTAAAGCAAAAATTGCTATCATTTTCTGATAAACCCCCACAGTAATTGATTTTCTCCACATATGTGGGGGATATCACATCACTATTTCTTTTATAGGAATGGTTTGAGGGATAGACCCCCATAGTGATATCATTCAGTTCATATAATTAGGTTGTCCCTTTGAACCTAGATCTTGGGATCTCCAGTCAACTAGGTTGGGTTTTCCTTTATACAAACTTTTCTCTAATGGGCTTTAGTCCCATTCCTATTGTCGATTTTTCAACTAATTCTCTGTTTAACCATTTGGTTAGTGGATCTGCAATATTATCCTTTGACTTTACGTAGTCAATAAAGATAATTCCAGTTGAGAGTAGTTGTGTAATGGTATTATGTTTATGACTTTTATGTCTAGACTTACCATTATATATATATATATATATAATATTACTCTGTGCTTTTCCAATTGCAGATTGACTATCACAATGTATACAGATTGGTGGCATCGATTTTCGCCATTTTGGAATATCCTCTAAGAAATGGCGTAGCCATTCAGCCTCTTCACCACATTTATCCAAAGCTATAACTTCGGATTCCATTGTGGATCTAGCTATAACAGTTTGTTTATAGGATTTCCAAAAATATGGCTGCACTTACTAGTGTGAATATATATCCACTAGTATATTTTTGGAACATCCATTTTTGCAAGTCACCCCCTAAACTTGTAAGCATTTGAAGGATGGTCCCCTACTTTTTCATAGCTCATAAGGGGTTTAATCCTCTTTCTTTATATGTACCTTATTAAAAAGGTAATTTCTTGATAAAGTAGTTTCACCCCACGTATTTTAAGGTTACTACATCTATAATTTCGTCTTGTGCACAGAATTCACCAATTGGTGCTTCTCATTGCCTCGATCACTTCTCAATCTTCATTCTTATAGAGAACAAATTTCTCTTAAGATTTCATCTTTTCTTTTAAGCACATACACATTGCAGTATTTAGTGCTATCATCGATAAAGGTAATGAAATATTTATTACCACATCTTATTTGTATGAATTTCACAAACATCACAATGAATCAATTCAAAAGGTTCAGTGTTTCTTCACACGGAGAGCCTCT
Source organism: Rhodomyrtus psidioides (assembly GCA_021437785.1). Taxonomy (NCBI): domain Eukaryota; kingdom Viridiplantae; phylum Streptophyta; class Magnoliopsida; order Myrtales; family Myrtaceae; genus Rhodomyrtus; species Rhodomyrtus psidioides. The sequence goes on from JAILYB010000055.1 coordinate 2,702,884, forward strand.
GTTGACTCATTCCTTTCACGCACAGAGCCTCTATAAACTCATTTCTTTCATGCGAAGAGCCTCTATAGGCTCATCTCTTTCGAGCACAGAACCTCTGTTAATTCATTTCTTTCGCGTGCAGAGCCTCTATTGAACCTTTTTGCATTCAGAGTCTCTATTGAACTCTTTACGTTCACAGCCTCTATTGAACTCTTTGCATTCACAGCCTCTATCGAACACTTTTTGCGTTCACAGCCTCTATTGAACTTTTTGCTTTCACAGCCTCTATTGAACGTTTTGCGTTCAGAGCCTCTGTTGAGCGCTATTTTTGTTCAAAGCGTCGCATCTCGTTTCAAGCAACCTCCTCCGCATAGGAAGGAAGAATTGCTTTCGAAACTTAGCCTCAGATGCCTCCCATGTCTTCATATGGTCGGCCTTATCGTTGTTCCTGGTGTATCACCACAGCAACACATTTTCCAAATACAAGGGTACGGTGTTCATACGCACCTTGTCATTCTGAGCTCCTTGGGTTTCGAAGTATCGATTCTCCGCCCATAGGAAGTTATCCACATCCTTAGCATTTCTCGAGCCCTTGAATTTCGAGGGACATTCACTCTAAGCGGTATGGGGATCACCCCGTTCACACGCCCAGACATGAGCATGGATCACAGTCTTAGAATCCACCATCATATAATCAAGGAATCGACCGACAATAAATTTCTTTGCTCCGGCATCCTCTGTTTTATATTTCTATTCCAAAAATTCCCATAATTCCTTTGACCCTTATTGCACAATAGACATTGCACAATGAGTCATATTAGCCATTCATGACATAATTCCAACATGGGAAGTCAGAATGCTTCCAAGCCTCAACAGCGTTGAAGGCTTGCTTATCCGTTTCTCCATCGGGTACCTTAAGAGGTTCCTCAGTCAAGAATCTCGCAAGATTAAAAGTTGTTAAATAAAACAACATCTTTTGCTACCACCTTTTAAAGTTCGATCCGTTGAACTTCTCAGATTTCTCACCATGGTGAACAGAAACGGTCGCAGAGGCAATGGATGATCTAGGCAGAGGCAGTTGGATAGCAGAGGTAGAACCTTTGATAATGTCGTCAGCAGCCACATCAATAACTCCATTTCTGGTTGCCATCTGAATTTCTTTGGAACTCCGTTTCCAATAGCCATCTAAATGATCAATATGTAATCTATCTTAAGTTTGTTGGAGAATTCAAGATGGCATTAGTAGAAGCATTATAGACTTCAAAAGGATGATACAAACACCCAAAACATCTGTCTAAATATTGTTAGGTAGAATTCACAATGGCACTGGTAAAGGAGGCAAATAGTCTCAAAGAAACAAACCTATCTTTCTTTTGATGCCACAATATTATAAAGATTGTTAGGCAGAATTCACTATCTTAAGACTGTAGAATGAATTACAAGATGGCATTGGTATAAATATTATACACTTCAAATGAAGGACATAAATACCAAAATCTCTGAAACCAGATTGTTGGCACAAACTTCAGTTCGAGGTTGACAGAGGCACAAGCGTTGAATTGGTAGAGGCATGATTGCTGAGTTGGTAGAGGCATAACCACTGTAAACAATATATGAACTGACATCGAAATCAAAATTATAACTAACCAACAAAAATATTGGAAAGAAATGAAATTGACATAAATACCGAGGCCTGTCTATACAGTTTCCTTGAGACAGATTCGCCCCCTCCCGTATGTGATTCGAGGTTTCATGGGCGTCTATCTCCCAGGATACAACGGTAAAACATCAACAGAGGCAAGCACAATACTCCGGAGCTTTCGGCGAACTTGAACCAAACGCGAACACCATCAAAACACAATGCAGATGTAGAGAATAGAAAGAGAGGGAGAAGAGTTCTCTATTTCCCCCATCTCCAATCTATCATTCATCCGCAGTTCTCTTGTTCTAATCCCTAAAAAAAAGAATGGGAGGCCACCTATTTATAGGTAAGTGGGGCATTTCGGAAATACAAGTAGTAATGGCTGATTAAATTTGTGACATTCTGAATTTCCTACCATTTCGAGACTATTGAATAAAGAATATCTATCGATGTATTTCAGTTTTATTTCGCTCGGATCTGATCAATCCTGAGCAAATTGACCAAAAGGGAAAGGCTAACGTAGGACAAGGTACGTGGACCTAGGAAACTCGAAAAAGGAAATGGCGCTTTGACCATAAGGATTGCCGAGGGAACATTTAGAACCAATAAAGGCCGATTTAAGAACGATTACGGAATTCATTGCTAGCGTTATATGATTGGAGCGTGGGTGATGCCGTTTAACCAATGTATAATTTGCAAAATTTTCCTAAGTCGAACTATGACGATCGAGACCGTCGGAACTAGCAATGAACTCTCGTAATTACATGACAACCAAAGACGTCGTAACTTGAGTCGTCCTAAGTGTGATGAGAATCACAGAGTCGATACGCGTAACGTCTGCAAAAACCGCATGTTAGTTTGAGATAAACTGAAGTTAAGATTGACGGAAAATCGATCACGAAATTGGAAAAATGAAAATGAAGAATTCCAACATTCGAATTGAATTGGACGTCGCCTCGTCGATGGTAATTTAAAATTAAAAAAGTAAAGTTTCGGACGGAAAATGCAAAATTACCATTTTGCCCCTCAAGCCTTACCCTTGCGTTAAGGATTATAGAAGGATATTTTGGTCATTTAGACCTCCCCTTTGTTGCCGAAAATAAGTGGATGGAGTGGTCAAAGGAAGTCAATGAAAGCTAAGATATTATTGACTCCAAGACAAGTGTCATTCATTGGTGGTTTAGCATTAAAATCCCACTCCCAACTACCATTCTCCCTCTTTGAGCTCAATAATTTGTGTGGATGCAACGCCCCGAACCCGGCGAGCAGGCGAGCATCCCACCTTCGCCGTTACCTTTGATGATATCCCAGGAACCAACGGCCAATGCTTAAAAGTCTATATGAAACATGCATGCGAAAGAGATGACAACTCTATACAAATAACTTTTCAAGATGACTTAGGACAAAAGAAAGGGATACACTTCTCATTAAAGCCAAAGTCAGGTACATCCCAAAATCATTCTCGACTTTTTCGGAAAATAGATCTTTCCATAGTCGCCCATCCTGGGACGCCCATCATGGGTCTGCGAGATGATTCGATCTCCATATGACCCGTCGGTACATATGAGACTCTCGCGTCCTGACCTAGAGATGATTCAGTCACCATAAGACTCTCGACGCCCATTTTCAATCGAGATGAATCGTGTCAGTATGGGACTCTCTAGCCGCACGACCTCGTCAGGTCAAATGAGAGTAACTCCCTCCCAAAACGTTGGCCAAATTATAATCCTCGGCGATCCCACATGCCAGTGCACTTACAATTTTTCCCTGCGATCCCACACACCAGTGCACATATAATTTCCTCGGAGATCCCACACGCCATTTTATTCATAAAATTTCCAGTTATAAAGGTAAATCTCAGTTTTCACTTGAAAACAAGTTCACGCCTCAATTTTTAGTCAAAAAACAATCTCATGCCTCAAAAACTCTTCATTTAAGAACAAGTCATGGGATTCATTGCCAAAACATGGCATTCATATCAAACTTTAAACATACAAGGCCAAACAATCATTCGTGGCATATCAGTAAATTCATGGACATATCATAAAACTCAGCTCTGGCGTTCTTTTCGACAAAATTTTGGGCTTTTCAAACGCAAAGGTCTAGTGAGTCATAAAAAATTATACGTTCAAGCAACTAAGCCCATAAAACCAAGCCAACACGACTAGCAACGCCCATTTCCTTATCAATACTCACATAGCATATAACCATATCTTTGAGTTAGCATAATTTAGCAAAACGACGTGTTTTCTGATCAAGAACAAGCCAAAGGACGTCACTTTGAAAACTGGTCAGATTTGGTTCTCATGGCATTCTCTCACAAAATCAACCCATAAACCATTCAATTCCACTCAAAACTCCGTCCTTTAGTAACCTAACATCCTAATAGAGGGTTATGAGCAACTTACCTTGAGCCTAGGCCAAGAAAATCCCACAATTGGCTGGTCGAAGCTTCCCAATCCAACCGATCAGAACAGGCCAGTTTTATGTCCTTGAGTATACCACACAAAATGGGTCATTAAACACCATTTAAAGGTCACTCTAATCAATGTACACTTTGCCTATACATAATACCATGTCCTATGGTAACTTACCGATGAAGTCCAAGCAAGACAAGGCCTCGGTGACCCTTGAAATGTCACAGTTCCTCTATTGTCTGCGGCGAACAGATTTTGTTCTCAGAGGAAAACTACACGAAATCAACCATTAAAGCTCATCTATACTCCGTTCTAATTCTCATACACCTTGTCAACACACAACGTCATGTCTTAAGGTGACTCACCACAAATTTCCAAGCCAAGTGACGCCTCGACGGACCTCGAAGTGCTACGATCCCCAAACCGGTTCAGCAGGGCAGATTCTGTCCTTTGAAAGATCACCGAGATTTAATCCATCAAACTTCCTTAATCCACTCCCAAATTCACCCACTAGCTACTCTAACATGTCAAGAAAGGTTCCAAGAGACTTACCAAGGATTGGTGCCCCGGAAATTTGTCAAGGGAGTCGCAAAAGCTCGCGGGTTCATGCTGGAGTTCCGGTGGACAAATTTTGTCCTTTCGAAGTCCATGAAGATTCAACCATTAAAATTTATCAAAATCCATTCTTTTACCCATAAACACAATGATATATATCTCATCTATGCTTCAGAGGTGGTCTTACCCATGATTGGGGCGAAATGAGCTCAAAATCCAACTTTGGAGCTCTCGGGTTCAATATGACCAGCCTGACCTTTACTCCTTCAAACGGCTCTACGGGATGAACGGCTGGGCTAAATTGGGCTCACGATATGTCTTTAGAACGGAAAGAGAATAAGCTTTCTAATAGTAGGTGGGTCGTCTCCATACGATAACGGACGAAGAAGTTATGGCCAAAATAATGGACAGTTTCGTGGCTGGGCGACGAGCTGAGCAACGAGAGAAAGTGAGCTTGAGAGAGAATTTTGAGAGAGGGAGGGCTTGCTCGGCCAAAATGAAGGAGGAAGAAGAAGAACATGGCTTCTCTTGCAAGCCAAGGGGAGAGAGAATGGTAGATGAGGATGTGACAAGGTCAATTAATACACCTAAGCCTATAACCTATGGCCTAAGTAGGCTCACCATCCAAATTCATGACACTTGTCATTTACCACATAAAAATCTAGGGCTCAAATGACTATTTTGCCCTCACTTATTCGGCCAACATAGGGTGGAGAGAATGACTAAATTTCCCTTCATTAAGCTTAAGACAATGGTAGGCCTCGAGGGGCAAAATGGTCATTTTGCACGTGTCTTCCGGAATTTCATTTTTCCAAGCTAAACTGCCCTCGATGAGGCGACGTCCATTTCAATTCAAATGTTGGAATTCCTCAATGTTCAATACCCCAATCTCGAGGTCCAATTTCATGTCGAACTCTCATCGACTGTAATTCCAATTTATCTCAAACTAACGGGCGACTCTTGCAAGCGCTACGCGTATCGACCTTAGGATTTTCTCAAACCGTGGCGACTTTGGTTGTCATGTAATTGCGATGGTTTATCACTAGCTCCTGCGATCCTGACCATCGGAATTCGATTTCGGAAATTCTCGCAAATTACACATTGGTTAAGCGAAATCACCCGCGTCCCAACATATAACGCTAGCAAGGCATTCCATGATCGTTCCTAGATCGAACTCTGCTGGCCCGAAATATTCCCTCGACAATCCTTATGGTCAAAGAGCCATTTCTTATTTAAAATCCTCAGGTCCACGTACCTGACCTCGCGTTAGTCTTTCCCTTTCGGTCAGTTAACTCGAGAGTGGCATGCACCGAGCGAGATACCACTGAAATACACCAATCGATATCCTTCCATTCCATTGCCTTGAGAGGGGTCGGAATTCGGAATGTCACAACTCTTCCCCCCTTAAAGAAATTTCGTCCTCGAAATTTACAACCTTCGACATCATCCAATCTTATAGGGGTATCAATGCCTCACCGCTTCTTCGATGTCCAAAGTAACTCCTTCCGTATCATCCGGGAAGGGCAAGCCCCACTTGTTTAACCTCTATTGTCCACATCGAACCATAGCCTTCTCAATTTCTGAGGCAAATTCATGATTGAGTCCTTAGTAGTTCGTCCTCAATTCCATTCAAGATTCTCTAATGACCATTTATTCCATCAATTTACAACGGTTACGCTTTTCCTCGTTGGCACGTTTCCTCGTCCTTAAACTTTAAAACTTCCACTCTCAATTTCAATGTTCTTTCCCCAGGTACTCGAAAGTCTGAATTTTCTCCCTGTCACTTTTATTCACACTATCCCTTTGACATTAGTGTCCGTGGATTAACATACCTTAGTCTCTTCCTGACCCTCAGGTTCAATACTTGAGGTAGTTATTATACTAGTCAATTGGCAACCCTTTAATTTAGAAGTTGAATCTCTCACTTCGTGAGGTAAGGTTTGTCCTCCAATCGCCAATCACACGATGCTCGATTTCCTACTATACGCATCCACCACCTTATTTGCCTTTCCCAAAGCGATATAAGATATTTCCTTCGTCCTTAAGCAATTTCATTCACCCACGTTGCTCCTCGTTCATTTCTTTTAGGCAACCAAATGCTTCAAGTTCTCATGGTCTATGCAAACTCACAACCTTTCTTCACACAAGTAATATTTCTCAAGCTTTATCACAAGGGCGTTTGCGAGCCAATGCCAACCATGCATCTGGCATTCCAACTCATAGAGTCTTACTATCGCGACGTACACCCAATGCCCACTTCAGATTGCCTTGTTACGCTTCATATCTCCTTTCTACGACTCGTCATTACGGTTCCCATGATTTTTCCAATTCCAAATGGAAACACCACTGTTGACGTGATTACCAACTTGACTTAAGTCCTTAAAACCCTTCGTGTTCACCCATCCATTCACGATACATTTCGTTCTTAGTCCATTTCACTAATGGAATAGCTCTTGTGGGGAATCTTCTCACGACGTCTACAGAAATCCACTAATTCCAAGAAGCTTCAAATCTCAGTAACTCGCATTGACTTTAGCCAATCCATCACTTATTTCCACCCTTGAAGGGTTTACAGGGATTCCATTCCCAGAAACTTTATGACCAAGAGGTTCCACTTACTACACTCAAATCTCGTGCTCTTACACATAGCATACAACGAGCGTTCATGTTCTTCATGGCTCCTTGAATAATTCAATCATCGTCTCTAAGACGGTATCAACCAATCCAATGCGATTTTTTCTTAATTCAAACCATTCGACTGAAGGTCGTCATTATCTCAGAATTCACATTGTCCACAAGACAAGTCCCTCAGACTTAATTCCCATAAATCATTCAAGCTCTGTGTTTTCATCCTTAATCCAGACGTTCAACCTTAATACTAAGATACTTAGGGATTTTTTTTTCTTCTTTCCACACTAGGGTCTCTTACCCTATGAAGGAACTATATACTTCAGTGGCATTCTTTTACTTCAAATCCACCTCGTCTTTCTCATCCCATAAGATGTCAGTCTCAAAGTCCACACCACAACAGTACCTTTACTCCAGGATTCAGATGTCATCATACTCGACATTCTTTTCCCAATACTCAATCACCTATTGATGAGGTTCCATAGATCGAGGTCCCTTTTTGATTTCCACATATCCACGACTAGGATATCCAATTTGAATAAATCAAGTCACCATGCGGCTATAATCCAAGCACCCTTTTCGCTTATTCAACCATTCATTAGAACCGCGCGTAGTCAGGACTATCAAGTTCATTCACTTTTCTTTCCATCGACGACCATCTCATGGTCCGATCGTCCTTAAGGATAACGCCCTATCCTTTAGGGAAATATAGCTTATAATTCCATCTCTAATTGATCAAGTTCATTCTCGACCAATCTCATAGAATCATTAAACCCAGGCAACTAATATGCCGATTTTTTTCCCTTAACACTTCCCATGACAAAAGAGACGGACTATCAATTCAAATTTTCCACCATGGGCCTTACGCCCAGGTAATCCGCCTTTCCTTACAAGCCTTTCCCATTTTATTCAACAAGATCAGACAACATGCATACTCTTTCCTTGACTTGTTCCCACGACGGAAGGAACGAAATGTCAATCTCTCATTACAAGCCTTACGCCAAGGGAATATCCGTTTCTTGCAGGTGTGTTCCATGTTCCATAACTAACATCTCTTTGCACATAATCCGTGAGCATGAGTTCTCTTACTCATATTTCTTCCAATCATCCATTCCTCTCATTAAACCCCATTATAGATCCTCAGATTCAGGAATAACAACTAGCCATAAGGCTTCCAAATCCCAATCCACTCGGGAACTTGACGTCTCATTCAAAGGGTTATTGACCACCCTTAGTACACTTGAGCGACCTCGAGAACTATGTCTCACACTGGTCGATCATCCTCAGATTCTCACAGAATTATCAAAATTTCGGGCAACCCTTACTGCCGAGCAATCTCAGAAGGTCATCTTTCATTGCATAATTTGACGAAGGCAATCCAGTTAAATACCGCGCCTTCAAGGAAAACTCTTCTTTTGGTGGTCTTTCACCAATCATCAACAGCTTCATAAGGCTAGGAACTGTCAAGGTCACTTCCTTTCTTCAGTATACCCAAAATCTCTAAGGTCCTCGTCTACATCCTCAATCCAGAGGAAGAAAATTTCGGGATCACCTTTTCCATCGAACCTCAGTCGATCTCAACCTCATGATTCACTTCACAAGTTATTCAAAGCTCTCGTGGTTCTTCTCCACGTTTCCTATTTTTCATCGTCTTTTCCATGATCTCTACCATTTACTTTGCTAGCAACAGCAACAACGGTCTATGACTTGGGTAACAATGGCAGCTCCTTCTTGAGTCTGCTTACCCATCCATTTCCTTATTGCCATTCGAGTTCTCATGACCCCTTTCAGTTCTAGAGTCCTTTCATATCTTGCATACTCGAGCTAACACTCCTCTTGTAACATACCATGATCGTTCAACCTTAAGAGGTTCTCATGACACTCGAGCTATTACAATTCCCTTCAGGAATTAAAAACCTAAGTCATTCATCCAGGTCTAGCAGTCTTAGGCTTCTCATCTTACAAACAATCAACCATCTAGTAAATCCTCAATCAATCGCCAATGATTCAGGGATTTCAAATCATCCTTCATCAGTAACCACTCATCAAGCCAGCCTCAACTAGACAATTCCTCAACTAGTCGCCATCTATTAGGCAAACTCTCGAATCACAATTCATTGGGTCAAGTGCTTGCACCAAAAGTCCAGACGTATCTGCGACTTAGTAATAACTCATCAAGCTCCAAAAAGTATCAACCAACGGCATTCAATTCTAAGACTCGCCATACAGGCCAAGCATACGCGTCAATTTTTTTTTTCTTTTTCAAACAACACCCACTGCCATGTACGAAGCTCCTAACCATGCAAATAACATACGCCATTACAAATGCCATGCAATTTTGAAAATTCACCTTGAGGGACACTTCAGTGCAATACATCTCTTAACCAAAATCAGACTCAACCCGATACCTAGACTCTCTATTTCAACTTATAACTTGGGTCATTCCAGCCTCCTTGTCATCTTAGAAGCCTGTCGGGAGCCACTCCTTGTCCGAACCTCTCTGTCCTGGCGTACACTCCCCGCCCTCGTCAGACCTGGTCGTTGCAGGTTGTCCCAAGTCATACATCTATGAAGAGAGTCCTGTTCCACACGTCCCATAACATGTTTCACTACGGTTTGTAGGTATCCCATCAGCTCGTCCCATACCAAGCGACGGTTTATCAAGTCTAATAATGATAAGCTCATGCATTAACCTTCCTCAACTTTCATTTCAATGCCACAAGCGCATGCACTGAATGATCGTCCTCACTACTCATCATATCACATTCACTTCTAGATCAATTCTTATCAACAGAAGATTTCTAGTTCCACAAATGACCATCTCACAGACCAATTGCCTATGTTCAACCATATATCTTAAGGCCACAATGACAATCATTAAATCCAATCGATCCTTCACCCATAAGCAATTATCTACTATCATCAAGCACAATTACTACCTCAAAATCCATGCTTATGTCTCTTTAATTTCAGCTTGCTTCCAACCTCAATCACAACATCACTCAAAATCATTCATAAAAATCGATTCTAGAACCATCAGAATACAACACAAGTTCAAGCTTATAACCACCCTCAAGATTCAATGATCATTGCTTAATGCTATAGGTTTCACTATCTAATTGTCCCCAAGTCATCACTCCTTATCACTCCAAACCTCAATCACATTGGATCGAGCTGACCTTGCTCTGATACCACTTAAACGTGGATGTCACGCCCCGAACCCGGCGAGCAGGCGAGCATCCCACCTTCGCCGTTACCTTTGATGATATCCCAGGAACCAATGACCAATGCTTAAAAGTCTATATGAAACATGCATGCGAAAGCGAGGACAACTCCATACAAATAACTTTTCAAGATGACTTAGGACAAAAGAAAGGGATACACTTCTCATTAAAGCCAAAGTCAGGTACAATTCTAACTAAAAAGAATATACAGTCTCTAAGGTCACAATCAAAGAAAATCTTCACATCCTCCCAAAACTTCTTCCAATGCCAGTCCATGGCAAGCTCAGGTCTCCATCGTCTAGTACCTGAAAATGTTGTCCCACGACGGGGTGAGATATATAATCCCAGTAAGTCAAACCTAACCCTAAACTAGGCTGCTAGTACCTCCAGACACTTTTGAAAAATGAGGTATTTTGGAGTTCAAAAATATTGGCATGTTTAAAATAGGGTACTTGTCAAAACCTGCATTTCAGTACTTCAAATCGACTCAACTCAGTCATAACTTGTTGAGAATCTAAGCTTCATATAATGGCAGGGTTTTTAATCAAAGTAAGCACTTGTCGCCATCTCAAAAACATGAGGCATATTCTATTTCCCAAAATTATTCTCGACTTTTTCGAAAAATATATCTTTCCATAGTCGCCCATCCTGGGCCGCCCGCCATGGGGCTGCGAGATGATTCGATCTCCATATGACCTGTCGGTACATATGAGACTCTCGCGTCCAAACCTAGAGATGATTCGGTCACCATAAGACTCTCGACGCCCATTTTCAATCGAGATGAATTGTGTCAGTATGGGACTCTCTAACCGCACGACCTCGTCAGGTCAAATGGGAGTAACTCCCTCCCAATACGTTGTCCAAATTATAATCCTCGGCGATCCCACACGCCAGTGCACTTATAATTTTTCCCGGCGATCCCACACACCATTGGCGATCCCACACGCCAGTGCACATATAATTTCCTCGGCGATCCCACACGCCATTTTATTTATAAAATTTTCAGTTATAAAGGTATATCTCAGTTTTCACTTGAAAACAAGTTCATGCCTCAATTTTTAGTCAAAAAACAATCTCATGCCTCAAAAACTCTTCATTTAAGAACAAGTCATGGGATTCATTGCCAAAACATGGCATTCATATCAAACTTTAAACATACAAGGCCAAACAATCATTCGTGGCATATCAGTAAATTCATGGCCATATCATAAAACTCAGCTCTGGCGTTCTTTTCGACAAAATCTTGGGCTTTTCAAACGTAAAGGTCTAGTGAGTCATAAAAATTGTACGTTCAACGCCCATAAAACCAAGCCAACACGACTAGCAACGCCCATTTCCTTATCAATACTCACATAGCATATAACCATATCTTTGAGTTAGCATAATTTAGCAAAACGACGTGTTTTCCGATCAAGAACAAGCCAAAGGACGTCACTTTGAAAACTGGTCAGATTTGGTTCTCATGGCATTCTCTCACAAAATCAACCCATAAACCATTCAATTCCACTCAAAACTCAGTCCTTTAGTAACCTAACATCCTAATAGAGGGTTAGGAGCAACTTACCTTGAGCCTAGGCCAAGCAAATCCCACAATTGGCCGGTCGAAGCTTCCCAATCCAACCGGTCAGAACAAGCCAGTTTTATGTCCTTGAGTATACCACACAAAATGGGTCATTAAACACCATTTAAAGGTCACTCTAATCCATGTACACTTTGCCTATACATAATACCATATCCTATGGTAACTTACCGATGAAGTCCAAGCAAGACAAGGCCTCGGTGACCCTTGAAATGTCACAGTTCCCCTATTGTCTGCGGCGAACAGATTCTGTTCTCAGAGGAAAACTACACGAAATCAACCATTAAAGCTCATCTATACTCCGTTCTAATTCTCATACACCTTGTCAACACACAACGTCATGTCTTAAGGCGACTCACCACAAATTTCCAAGCCAAGTGACGCCTCGACGGACCTCGAAGTGCTATGGTCCCCAAACCGGTTCAGCAGGGCAGATTCTGTCCTTTGAAAGATCATCGAGATTTAATCCATCAAACTTCCTTAATCCGCTCCCAAATTCACCCACTAGCTACTCTAACATGTCAAGAAAGGTTCCAAGAGACTTACCAAGGATTGGTGCCCCGGAAATTTGTCAAGGGAGTCGCAAAAGCTCGCGAGTTCAGGCTGGAGTTCCGGTGGACAGATTCTGTCCTTTCGAAGTCCATGAAGATTCAACCATTAAAATTTATCAAAATCCATTCTTTTACCCATAAAAACAATGATATATGTCTCATCTATGCTTGAGAGGTGGTCTTACCCATGATTGGGGCGAAATGAGCTCAAATTCCAACTTTGGAGCTCTCGGGTTCAATCTGACCAGCCTGACCTTTACTCCTTCAAACGGCTCTACGGGATGAACGGCTGGGCCAAATTGGGCTCGCGATATGTCTTTAGAACGGCAAGAGAATAAAATTTCTAATGGTAGTTGTATCGTCTTCATATGATAATGGACGAAGAAGTTATGGCCAAAATAATGGACGGTTTTTTGGCCGGGCGACGAGCTGAGCAACGAGAGAAAGCGAGCTTGAGAGAGAATTTTGAGAGAGGGAGGGCTTGCTCGGCCAAAATGAAGGAGGAAGAAGAAGAAGATGGCTTCTCTTGCAAGCCAAGGGGACACAGAATGGTAGGTGAGGATGTGACAAGGTCAATTAATATACCTAAGCCTATAACCTATGGCCTAAGTAGGCTCACCATCCAAATTCATGACACTTGTCATTTACCACATAAAAATCTAGGGCTCAAATGACTATTTTGCCCTCAATTATTCGGCCAACATAGGGGTGGAGAGAATGACTAAATTTCCCTTCATTAAGCTTAAGACAATGGTAGGCCTCGAGGGGCAAAATGGTCATTTTGCACGTGTAGTCTGAAATTTCATTTTTCCAAGCTAAACTGCCCTCGATGAGGCGACATCCATTTCAATTCAAATGTTGGAATTCCTCAATGTCCAATATCCCAATCTCGAGGTCCAATTTCATGTCAAACTCTCATCGATTGTAATTCCAGTTTCGAACTGACGGGCGACTCTTGCAAGCGCTACGCGTATCGACCTTAGGATTTTCTTAAACCGTGGCGACTTTGGTTGTCATGTAATTGCGAGGGTTTATCGCTAGCTCCTGCGGTCCTGACCATCGGAATTCGATTTAGGAAATTCTCGCAAATTACACATTGGTTAAGCGGAATCACCCGTCCCAACGTATAACGCTAGCAAGGCATTCCATGATCATTCCTAGATCGATCTCTGCTGGCCCAAAATATTTCCTCGACAATCCTTATGGTCAAAGCGCCATTTCTTATTTAAAATCCTCAGGTCCACGTACCCGACCTCGCGTTAATCTTTCCCTTTCGGTCAGTTAACTCGAGAGTGGCCTACACCGAGCAAGATACCACTGAAATACACCGATCGATATCATTCCATTCCATAGCCTTGAGAGGGGTCGGAATTCGGAATGTCACAGTGGAAGACTCCCATCTCATAGGTCAGCCGAATCTCTCTCCCTCCCTTTCTTCTTCTTCTTCTTCTTCTTCTTCTTCTTCTTTTCTCTCGACCGAAACTGCTCCAGCCCGACCGGTTCTGCCCGTTTGCTTCGCCGCCGTCAACCGCCACCTCCGACGACCCTCTAGCCGAGCGCCGACCACTACCTTCACCCTCGGCCTATCCTCTACGTATCCCCTGTGTTAGATCGTCCCTTGGTGGTCCCAAACTCCCTGTCCAGCCCCAAACAGAAAAGTAAACAGAATCAGACCAATCTGAGTTAAAGCCTTCGTTCTTCCTCTTAGAGACTTCAATTGGCTTCAAACTTGATGTGAGATCTTCATAACATGTTGTACTCAAGTTGGCTGAGCTAGGATTGCAAGTTTAGTTGAGTTAGGATGGGTTTTCATGGCTGATTTGAGGTGGTTCCTATAGGGAAGATTCTAACCGCTTGCACGCTGAGGGAAACCGAGCTGATCGAAGAACCTTAAGGCGTTGCTTTGGTTCGAAATCTTCGATGAGCTTCCTAAACATGTGGATTAAGGTTATGGCAAGTTGGTTTTGTGATGAATTAAAGTTTAAAGTTGAATTAAGGGCTGTTGGATATGATATTTGAGGACTGGTTCTGCCCCTTTTTCGGTTTGTGCAAACCGAGTGCTTTGAGGCTTAGGGAAAGTGTCGCATTGCTATTAAATGGTCGTTAAGGTGTTAATTGATATGTTATTGAAGTATTGGGGTGATGGAATTTAGATACGAATGAGTTTTGATGTGGAAAATGTGATCTTTCCCTAGGACCATGCGTGTGCTCTATTTGGCCGTGAGCTTGCTGACCTAGGAGGATCGTTTGGGTTGGAATTTGATAGCTCAATCGAAGGGTAAGTATTCTTTAAACCTTTACTCGAAAGCTAGGATACTAGTGGATAAATTGAATTGATGAATTGATTGATTGGTGAATTCCATGACTTGAATGGCATAGTGTGACGATTTTGATTGTAATGTGATTGACATGTTCGTGTGACAATTGAATTGTGATGTAGCTATTGTGAAAGCATGGCCATAGTGCCCTTATGCTATTGAAATGGCCAGAGTGCCCTTATGTGATTGAATTGGCCAGAGAGCCCTTGAAAAATACATCGCGGCTAGTGAACCCTTGGCAATGAGTAAATGTGATGCCGTTGTGCTAATTCTGAAGTTATGAGTTCATTCTGTGCTAGTGCGTGTAGCTCGATCTCAAGTTGTATGTTGTGCTTGATTATGATTCTTACTCATGCCAATTACAATAATGTGTTTGATATTTGAATGCCATGTGTTAATTGTTTTGATGATCTTCTGCCTATTGCTTTGTTGCATAGTCTAGGGGACTAGCGGTCTAGTCTAGGTTTAAGGTTCACTTGCTGAGATGTAAATCTCACCCCATAGTATGATGTGTTTTTCAAACCCCAAACCTTGAAGTATGTGGCCTTTACGCATGGGCGATCCAAAAGAGATGACCGCCACTTTTGATGAATTTCCTGATGGTAAGGGTATAGTGTATATTATGAAGTGCACCATAGTTTGGGTCGATAGGGGAGCAGAGAGTTTAGAGTCTCACCGCTACGAGGCGTGGTTTCGTCGTGTTGGGGACAGTAGTACCTATGGTCCGATGAATCCTACCGAAGTTCCTTTAAAGGTGGTGCCGAGTTGGTGTCATCCCGCTCGTATCGATGCCGATGTCGAAACCTCAGTGGTAGCTTCAAGGAATATCCATGAAAAGACCCCTATGATTGAGGAAGACCTCGACGTGATCGAGATATCTGCTTCCGAGGACGACTTGGAGGAGGACACTGTGGAGGTGCGTTCTGAGACATTCTCCGACTATGATCCTGATGATGAAGAAGCCGAAGACGAGGATGAGACGAGCAGTTCCTCTGAGTAGCGTGGTTGCTGTGGAAGCTTTTCGGTTGTGACCTTTTGGGATGTTAGGTTTTGTTAGGGCTTTAGTGCAGTCTTTTGAGAGTAGCCCTTAGTCCCTTTGACCCAACCTTGTGCATGTTTAGTTTATGTCTTTCCCTACTGCTGGTTGTAAACTGGATGTTTATGTGATGTGTGTGTGTGTGTGTATATATATATGCTTTTATGTCATTCTAGATCTCCCATGTTTTTTTAATTGTCTGGGTTGTTATTTTTCTTCTGCATATACGTCTCATTTCATTCTTTAGGCCATGTAATGGTTCCTAGGTTTTGTTATTACGGCGTGACGGATGTCACGAGCTCGCAAAAAAGGAACGTGGGGCGTGACATCCCCGTTTGAGTGGTATCAGAGCCAGATCAGCTCTATCCAAGCAAATTGAGGATTGGAGTGATAAGGAGCGATGGAATCTGGATGATGGGGTAGTGAGACCCTATGGGGATTCGTTAGAGTCAAGCACGAAATGCATGGCATGTGATTGGCGCATGTGATGGAGTTTTGAATTGGCATGATTGTGGTGAATTTGTGAGGACCAAGCTTCGCACTTGGTAGCACTGTGAATTGATTGTGGATGCTGGCATGACGAGTTTGTTGAGAAAAACCCGTAGGTGATTTTGAAGTTGACAAAACAATCTAAGTACTTTTAAGTTTTCGAGATAATGCCGTGGAATACTTGTTTTAAAGATTATCCTTTGGTGCGGGGATGCACATGATTGAATCTGTCAAAAAGGTTTTGCTCAGATGGGATTTCTAAGGGACTCAGATGCTGGTTGGAGCTTAGACGTTGAGTGGGGATAACTCAGTCGTTGAACGTTGATCGGGGATAGCTCAAACGTTGGACTGATGCTCAAGCTCTGAGTGGAGTATTCACGTGCAGTAATCAGAACTTGAAGAGGACTTTCAAATGCGCTTATTTGAAATACTACAACGGATATAATCGAGTTGGATCATTCTTGAGGATTCTCGGGGATAGAGATCAATCAATGATGCGAAATCAAAGAGACAAATATACGACTTTCCAAATGAGTGAAATCATCTATGGAAACCCAGGATCATAATTGTATGGGCGATTTGATCCGAACGGGAAAGACTTTCCTTTGGTGATCCCTAACGGCTACGAGATCTTCTTTTGGTATGTCTTGTCCAAACGGGAAAATTTTAGAGAGACCTTTTCTGGAAGCCTTGCAACGGGTAGATTGGAGGCGGAGGAGTATAAAAGACATCTCAAGGTCGAAGGGACAAAAGGTCGACATTAAGAGGGAAAAGTCTTATAATTCTTAGATCGATAGTACTTCATTTCATACACACTTCTTGATTCATTCATTGTAATTGTGAGGAGGTGTACACAAGAGTGTTGAGCGCTAGGTGGGGTATCCTTCGTGTCAAGGAGATCACTAAGCTGTAACCTCTCGAGCAGTTTACTAGTGAAATCTAGCCGATTAGCTGATAGCCAAAGAAGTGGATGTAGGATTAACCAAAGCCGAACCACTATAAACTCTCTATGCAGTCTTCTCTATCTCTACTTTGATCATTTTATATAATCTGTGATAGTAGAACTACATACGAACTATTTATATTGATATACTATGTTGCCATTGTCTCAAACGTTATAGAAACGCATGTGCAATTGATATTCCGCGAAAAATACTCAAATTACACTATAATCACCTATTCACCCCCCTAGGTGATATCTCTAGCAATAACAATTGGTATCAGAGCTAGGTTCTCATATTTTGTGAAGTGTTTTTACTTCCGAGCTAACGATCTTCATGGCTAGCAATTTTTCTCCTACAAAGGTGGAAGCAACAATAGACCACCATATTTTGATGGGAATGAGTACATCGATTGACAAAACAAATTCAAAGCATTTCTAAGGTGCCATGATCCTCAGATATGGGATGTTGTACAAAGAGGAGTGAATCCAGCTACAAATTCCACGATTACATCAAATGCAGGGGATATCAATCCAACGTTGACTGCTACTTTGTCAACCACCGAGATTGCCAAGAGAGATGCCCTTGATGCAAAAGCTGTCTATTCATTTTATAGTTCTTTATCTCCTACTGAATACAAACGTATTGCAGATTGTTCCTCATCGAAAGAGATATGGGACAAGCTCTACATTATCTATGAAGGAACAGATAGAGTGAAGGAGACCAAAGTCAATTTTCTTCTCGACCAATATGAAGCATTCAAGATGAAGCCCAGAGAAGCTGTAAAACAAATGTTGGACAGATTCACAGAAATAGTGAATGGCCTTACATACCATGAGCAACTTGTTTCAGGACCAATGAGGGTCAACAAGCTACTGAGAGCTCTCACAAAGAAATGGGACAACGTCAAAACTTCCATTCGAGAGACTCAGAGGATATCTCCTCTATCTATGGACAAACTTATTGGAACCTTTCAATCCTATAAGGAAGAAAGAGTTAATGAAGAGACAATCTCAAAAGGTAATAAGTATATTACATTAAAATCTAACTTTGATTCAGATGTTTCATATTCAGAAGATGAAGATGACGAGGAGCTAGCACTCATGGTCAAAAGATTTAGAAGAATGGCTAAGAAAGGCAGGAACTTCAAGGACAAAAAAGATCTCAGACGATATGATCAGAAACGATCATCTGAGACCAAAGGCGAGAGTCAAGAAGTCATCTCCTATGAATGTAGAAAGAGAGGTCATATCAAACCAAATTGCCATCTATTAAAGAAGAAAGGCAGGGATGAAAAATTCAAGAAAGCCTTGAAAGAAGAGACTTGGAGCGAACCGAATGCGGAAGTGATGAAGAATACGCGAACATATATCTCATGGCCGACTCAGATGATGATCTCTAGGTAACTCATTCAAATATTCCTATTGAGGTACCAGATTATATAGACGAGCTATGTTTAGAATATAGAGCTACTCTTTAGAGACTTTCTGAATTGAAAAAGGAAGAAACAATTTTTAAACAGAAAGATCTTTATCAAAAGGAAAAGATTAGTTTTCTCGAAAAGGAATTTTGTCAAATGAAAGAGAATTCTAATCGTGTGTCTAACTAGAATATTCATTTGAAATCCGAAATTAAAGATCTTGAGAAAGAAACTGATTCTTTGAGAAAGGAAAGAAATCTCTTTGATACTAAGAAGAACTCTTTGAAAAAGGAAAATGATATATTCAAAAAAGAGAATGTTTCGTTAAGGAAAGAAATCTCAAATATTCATAAGAAATTTTCCACCAGTTCTAAAACGTTACAACATATACTTTCTATACAAGTCACGTATTATAATAAATCGGGATTAGGATTTCAAAAAGAAAGTGACGTGGGAAATCATTTTCCTTCTATCAAGGAAAGAATCAGGAGAAGACCTCCCAAGAGATTTTACGAAAATTATTTTCGAAAACAGTTTGTGAAATTCATAGGTCAAGATTTGTATGCTTGTTCAAACTGTGGTGATACTAGACACTCTCGCAGTTATTGTTCAAAAATCGAAAGATCTACTCGAGATATTCTTAGATATACAAATGTTGCTAACCCCAAAGGACCCAAACAGATCTGGGTACCAAAGAAAACTTGAATTTTATTGATTATTGCAAGTACTAATAAAAAGGAAAAATAAATGGTACCTTGATAGTGGGTGTTCCAGATATATGACTGGAGATGCAACAAAATTCACCAATATTGAGATGTTCGAAGGTGGAAACGTTTCCTTTGGAGGAAATAACAAAGGAATAATTATTGGCAAAGAAACCGTGAAGATTGGAAATCTTCTTATCCATGATGTTTCATTGGTTAAGGGTTTGAATTTCAATCTTATAAGTATTAGCCAATTATGCGATATTGGATATAAAGTTTATTTTGCAGAAAATAAGTGCTCAGGTACAAGTGAAGACAATGAATCTTCGTTCACAAGATGAAGACATGGTAATATGTACCTACTGGATACAACGTCTGAGGAAGAAAATGTCTTCTATCTGTTAAAGACGATCCAGAACTTTGGCACAGAAAGATGGGACACATAAGCCTCAAGCAAATATCAAAGCTCTCCAAAAAGAAGCTTGTAAGAGGTCTCCCAAAAGCCAAGTTTGAAAGGACTAAGCATTATGAAGCTTGCACATTGGGAAAATAAGTAAGAAATTCTTACAAATCTATAAATGAAGTGTCTACTGATCGTGTTCTGCAGCTGTTACATATAGGTGTCTTCGGACCTACTCGAACTCAGAGTATTTGAGGTAAAAGATATTGTTTAATCATTGTGGATGATTATACCATATTCACTTGGGTGTTCTTCCTTGCACATAAAAGTGATGTTTTTTCATACTTTGAAATATTTTCAAAGAAAGTGCAAAATAAAAAAGGTTATTCCATCTCAAACATCAAAACAAACCATGGAGGGGAATTTTGTGATCAAAAATGGTTTTCAACACAATTTTTCGTCTCCATACACTCCATAACAAAATGGAGTTGTTGAAAGGAATAATAGATCTTTACAAGAAATGGCACGAACTCTTTGATTGAAAGCAAAGCACCATCATATTTTTAGGTTGAAGCTGTTTTTACTGCTTGCTATATTATAAATCGAGTTTTTCTTAGACAATTGCTTGAGAAAACCCCCTTATGAGCTTTACAATGGAAAGATACCAAATATTTTATATTTTCATATTTTTGGTTGTGAATGCTACATTCTTAAGATCTCAAGTGATTGGCCGAGTAAGTTTGATGAAAGATCAGACGAAGGAGTATTCTTGGGATATTTGACTTCAAGCAAAGCCTATCAAGTTTTCAACAAGAATTCTCAAACATTTGAAAATCCATGAATGTGAAATTCGAGGATGAGTATACTGCTCAGAAGATCATTACCGATAATGAAGAGTCAGATGATCATAACTCATCATTTGAGAAGCAGAACTCATCATTTGAGAAGCAGAACACATCATCTAAGGCTTAAAAAGCAACTGAATCTTCTCAGAACTTGGAAGATAAGCAACCAGCTACAGCTTCTGAAGATCCAAATGCTGAAGAATTAATCGAAGATGAGCTTGAAGAGTCAAAGAAAAACTAGAAATACAAATCCAGTCATCCTAAAGATCAAGTCATTGGAAACATCAATGAAGGAATAAGAACCAGATCTAAACTAAGAAGTGCAATAAGTGCATTTGCTCTGATTTCTGAGTTTGAACCCAAAAGAGTTGAAGAAGCTCTTGAAGATAAAAGCTGGATTGGAACTATGCAACAAGAGTTACATCAATTCAAACTCAATGAAGTATGGAAAGTGGTGCCAAGACCAAAGAATCATCCTGTTATTGGAACCAAGTGGGTATTCAGAAACAAACTGGATAATAAAGGCAAGGTAACCAGGAACAAGGCAAGACTTGTTGCCAAGGGATACTCTTAAAAAGAGGGAATCGACTATGATGAAACCTACGCCCCAGTAGCAAGACTTGAATCCATCAGACTCCTACTCGCCTACACTTGCTATCACGATTTCAAGCTATATCAAATGGATTCAAGAGTGCATTCCTGAATGGATATATCAAGGAGGAAGTCTATGTTGATCAACCTCCAGGTTTTGAAGATCCAAAATATCCAGATCATGTGTTCAAACTTCAAAAGGCACTCTATGGACTCAAGCAAGCTCCACGAGCGTGGTATGAAAGGTTAAGTAATTTTCTTACCAACCAAGGCTTTGAGAAAGGTAAAGTTGATGCAACTTTATTTATCAAAAGGGAATGTAACAAAATTTACTTATTTAGATTTATGTAGATGATATTATATTTGGTTCATCTAACAAAAATCTCTACAAGGAATTCTCTCAAATCATGCAGAATGAATTTGAGATGAACATTATGGTAGAACTTACGTTCCTAGGACTACAAGTCAATCAGACTAAACAAGGCACATTCTTACATCAAGAGAAATATGGTCTTGAACTAGAAAAGAAGTTTGGTCAGGAAAATTGCAAGAAAATTGATTTGCCTATGTCTTCTTCATCCAAGCTAGACAAGGATGAACAGGGTAAACGGGTTGATCAGAAGCTTTATAGAAGCATGAATGGTTCATTACTATATTTAACTACTTCTAGACTCGACATCATTTTTAGTGTATGCATGTATGCTAGATTCCAATCAGATTCGAAGGAATCACATCTTACTGTTGTTAAAAGAATAATTAAATACATAGGAACCTATCCTAATTTGGGACTATGGTATTCTAAGACCTCAGATCTTATATTACATGATATTCATATGCTGATCTTGCAGGTTGTAAATTAGACAGAAAAAGTACTTCAAGAATATGTCAAGTTCTCGGATCAATGCTAGCGTCCTAGTTCTCCAAGAAACATAACACTGTAGCTCTATCAACTGTAGAAGCTGAGTATGTTGCCTTAGGGAGTTGCTGTGCACAAATCCTATAGATGAAGCAACAATTGAAAGACTTTGGTGTTCGATCTCACAACGTGGAAATCCAATGTGACAACACCAGCGTAATCAATCTTACCAAGAATCCAATTCTACACTCACAAGCTAAGCATATTGAAATTAAGCATCATTTCATTCGTGATCATGTGCATAATGGTGATATTAGCATTCAATTTGTTGATTCAAAGCATTAATTAGCTGACATATTGTGGCATCCCAAGTCCCTCCTAGCCGCCAACTCTGATACCAATCCATCAGCCTAGCTGTGATATCTCCCAATCTGAAAAATGTTCCCACAACGTGGGTTAGCACGACGGCTAGCAAGAAAAACATTCAACCCCACCATAGGGGTCCTACGACTCCCTAGGACAAACTATAGGGCAATTCTATAATAATAAAGCACCATAACAATTCACAATTTCAAACAAGAGTCATAAGATGCAAAATGCCATGATGTCGTGCAATGACGTGCTCTTCGCTCACACAACCATCGCCAAGCCCAAGGCTTGCAGCGACCCCTTACTCCAGGGCGTCCTCGACGCATGGTACGGCTCTACCCAGACACATAGCACAGGGTCATCAAGCACGTACAAATCCCCGCACACAGCCCAGGGGCGTCATCTCAATTCAGTGCACTGAAGAGCAAATACTCCACATATCTCATCATATATCGCGCGGCACCATGTGCCAATGCATGTTCGGCCATGAATCACATGATTCTCACTATCAATTCTGCAATTGATATAACAACAACAGGCCAATAAAACAAGCATGCCAATTCACAAGATCACACTCATGAGATATGTTATTACAATGATCAATCGAGCAAAGCATCACAATTAGGATTTCAAAGATTAAGAAATTAATCAGTCCTTCCTTGGGAGCTCTCGGTTTAACAAACCCTCGACCTTCAAACGACCATTTCTAACAAGAAGTTCAATCAAGGTTCATGTCACATAATCACTAAAAGCCTCGACCATTTCCTTGTTCCAATCGGCTAGAAATAGCCCAATCACTCCATTAAACTGAACTAGATAAATCGACTAATCCATCAAAACCGAATCTGCTATATCACTAAAACAAATCAGATTTTCCACCAAATCGTGACCCCAACTCAGTCCACTCCATGTTCCAACCGACTAGTCACTCAAGATTCTTATTAAGCTAAAGTAATCAAACTCGGTTCTTAAGCAGGGAAATTTCAGCACTGCACAGTTATACGAGTCGTCCCTTTAAAAAAATAGTAAATGAGCTCCTAAAATCATAACATTTTACCACGTTGTACTTAAGACCTTGGAAAACATTGTGTCAAGAAATCTCGAATTAATCCCATCTAGAACAATTGCAGTAATTCACGAAATCTAGAGGAAATTTGACCTTTGGTAAACCAGTGTCAATGTCACAGAAATAAATATTTTTCGTGGGGTTAACCAGATCAGAAAACTCCCAAATTTTTATACTTTGTAGTAAAAGATGTCCTCTTAAACTTTCATGAAGGGAAGTTGGTCTAAATCATTCTCCAAAAATCAGTTAAGAAACACGAACAGTAAGGGGTCTCGGTTAAACTCGTCAGAAACTGGTTGTGCCCGTGTGATTCTAATGAAATTATAAATATCACCTCAAATCAAAAAATTATGAAATTAAATTATGTTATAGCCAAGGATGTGACGAACAAGTTTTATGAAGGAAGTTTGGTCAGATTCTCACCCTACAAGGCTCGACAAAATTCTCAACACATGAAGCATAACCTAGGTCCGAATTTCACAGATTCAAGTTTTGCCTTAAAAGAACCTGACCCGAAGCTCCTTAATAAGTTAAACAGACCCACTTCCTTTCCTTGCCTCGGGTCAGTGAAGTCTAGCCATTTAAATCACATTTCCAGCAAGTAAGTCATCAATTCTTTGGCCTAAAGACCATCAAGGAAACTACTACCTCATTCCTCAAGTTAATCCCTTCATAGAACACTTCAATTGACCAATTGCCTTACGGATTCACTCTAAAAATCTGATCTGCACCAAAACAGAATAGTTTCTGACTTTTATTCCCTAAAATAAATCCGAAGACCCTCAATTGAGCTAGCCCTTCATACCCTTCATCAACTAAGCCTAGCACCTTGTTAGTTATAGCAAGATAGCATAACACGACTCAATCTAGTACAAAAAAATCAGTATTTAAAACAGAACAGATTCTGTTTATACCTCACAAATCAAGCCCGAAGCCTTCAAATTTCCTAGCATTCACCACTCAACATAATCCTCATCTAGCTTGTCAATAGCCAACTCAAGATCAAGCAATGTAATCACATTTAACCTCAATTTCCTAAAACGATAGAATCAAGCTATGGACAACTACCCTAAGACAAGGTTGAAGGAATTTCTTGCCTCAATACTTGTACTAGCTCAACGCCTTCTTCTTCTTCTCGGTTCCCTTGGTAGTGCCACGCCGCTCCTTTTCTTCTCTTTCTCGGTCGCTCTTGGTCTCTCGGTCTCTTCCTCACTCTCTCTCGCTCTTGGGCTCTCTCTCTCTCTCTCTCTCTCTCTCTCTCTCTCTCCCTTACTAGGTTGCACGACCGAAATGGCGAAGGGAGAGGAGAAGATGGAAAATCCCTTTTGTTGCATGTCTATGAAAGATTTCAAATGACACTTGTCTTGCATGCACCATTTCCTAGTCTTCACTCGCCACATGGCAATACCCCTAATGGTCACTAGTCATTGTCACAAAAGTAGAGATGATGGCTCACCAATGGAGTTCCTTGCATGTTCCCTAAGATTGCCACCCAATAGAAGCCCATGGAAGGAAGAGTCGCACGCCACTTGTCAATACCCTCATTGCTCCATTATCCAAGAAGAGATTTGATTAAACCCTTGGCCAATGATTGAGTTTGCTTCCCACGCAACTCCCTAAGCTCCTTCGGCCAATGGAAGAACTCACACCACATTACCCTCTCCCACTTGACACTTGTTACACATGCACAAGAACTTGAATATGTCCCACAATCCCGTCCAGGTTCACTCTCGCATAAAATGACAATTTTTCGTCCACTTTTCTGGTAATCTAAACTCAGATTCATGTTCCTCGTCGTCTTACGGTCGCGTGGGAGAAAACGGAGCTCAATTTGGACTCCGGACGACTTCAAACGAGCCGTTTTACTTTCGACGCGTGCAGAAAAACGGAAATACGGGCTCTCGGGTCAAATAACGTTTTTCATGCTATTTCCCATTCTAATGAAGGCCAACGAAATTCTTATGGTTCTAATCCAAATGTCCTCTTACATGTCTTAAGAAGCTCTTGATTTGACACTTGTCTTACTTCCCATGATATGAGGATTTTCCTTACAAACTTACACCACTTGGCATTATCCCAAGTGGTCAAATGTCCAATACAAAGGTTTGCTTATTCCCAATGTCATTTGGCCAATAGAAATTCATGCACATGGAAGGATCTTGCCAAGTGTCCTTGCCCCTATTGCTCCAAATTCCTTGCTCCCCCAGTCCAAGAGAATTAATTCCATGAAGCCAAGCTTATACTAATCCTCTAGGTCCTTGATTGATTGACCAATACCTTAATTCCTTGGTCATCAAGCTTGATCCAATGGTGACTAAAGTCTCTCATTCTCGGCCATGGTATAAATCCAATTAATTTTCTAATTTTCCAATCAACTTGACTTGATAATAATTTGGTCTTGGAACTTCGATTCTCGACAATTGTACCATAGTCCTTGAATATGAAATTCCGTAATTAATCTTCCTAATATCTCCTTAATTCCAATCTATGGGAAATTGGTCAAGGGAACTCGAATTTCTATCCATCATAATCCTCAATGTATACGACCGATTCCTCACAATATCACCTGAGCCATGACAATCCAAAATTGACAAGTTCCTTGATACTTTCCTAACTTACTTTCACATATGTCACCTTGACATATCTTGACCTCTTTGATTAATCATGTATAATGAGGTTCCAATTCCTTGTTCTTAAAATCAATTCTCAAATCCCTTTCGGATATCCTTGCTCATTAGGAAACTTGCAAAAGGGGGATGCCACAACTCCTTCCCCCCTTATAAAAATTTCGTCCTCGAAATTTGATCTTTGCTCCCTCCTTATCAAAATCTTATAGTCTTTACCTCACTACACCTTGTGGCCTTACCATGCTTCCGCTGCGCATTCTAATCACTTGTTTTCTTCGATTCTCATATTCAGTGATCATAATCACTTCTCGTGGTCCTTCTCAGCCCTAACATCTCATAACTCCCAGGTGATTCTACAATACTATCCACTCATAAATTTCACTATGACTACTCTTTTTCATTTCCATAACTTGTCATTTCTTGATGCTAATTTTGCATGCCATGCTTGTGGTTCCGTTGGTTATAGTCCTCACATAATTCACACCTACCACGACGCTACTCGATCTCTAGCTAACTAGCTAGCTCGTATGGGTCACAAATCATCTCAAGGCTACCCTGATCAAATAACAGGGTCCTATCCAACTCACGTTCGGAGGCACAAACTAACAATCACCAACACCACAAGGCACATAGGCATAGTTCATTTCCAGCATCTCAATACGCTTATCAACTTTCATTCATTACTAAAGATGCAATGCCATGTATTTTGGAAAAATATTTGTTACTTTGAAAATCAACTTTAATGCAATGTATCTTTTAAATATTGGTCAGACTTATCCTGATACCTAGAGCCATCTTTTTCAATATATGGCTTGGTTCATTCCTGCCCCCATCGCCATCCTAGAAGCCTACCAGGAGCCGCACTTTGTCCGAGCCTTCCTGCTCCGGCGATCACTCCCCGCCCTCGCCGGACCGGGTCGTTCCATTCCTTCCCCAAACCACACATCTACGAAGTTGAGTCCCGCTCGACACGTCCCGTACCATGTCTTACGGTTTGTAGGTATCCTGTCAATCTCGTCCCATACCGAGCGACAATTGGTCAAGTCTGACAAAATAATGATATGCTCATGCATGCACATTTCTCAAAATTTTATTTTGATGCAACAAATTCGTGCAATGCATGAACGTCCTCCT
This sequence comes from Rhodomyrtus psidioides, assembly GCA_021437785.1. NCBI lineage: Eukaryota > Viridiplantae > Streptophyta > Magnoliopsida > Myrtales > Myrtaceae > Rhodomyrtus > Rhodomyrtus psidioides. The sequence continues at coordinate 2,730,255 of JAILYB010000055.1, forward strand.
TACTCTTCTCATCACTCGCTTTCATATAAATCTTTATCTTAAGCTGAACTTTCTAACACCACAAGTGACCATCGCACTAAAGATCAATTGCTTATGGCTAATCTATAACCTCAAGTCTGGTCGTTATTTAAGTCAAAATTATATGCATTCCATCACACTGGCCCTCAGTCCAAATGTTCATTGTTCGCTTCTTTGTAGGCATCTTATCTTACATCTTCTAGGTCCCTCAATAAAGATCGGTAACTAAAATCATCGAGGTACATCACATTCAAGCCTAATTCCACCAATACCAGTCGTCTCGTTATAATTCTCATTCATAAGTCGAGCTTATCGATAAGTTGTTTCCGTTTCGACTTATCATCCAATCCAATGTCGATCACTAAATATATAACCACGATTAATCACATATATCGTCCAATCCTAAATAGTGATCGATAAAAGATTCTTATCCATAACATAGCGTAATCACCACTAACTATTTCGTCAATCTTAAACTCTGTCAGGCCATCCGTCTTTTCTTTTATTTCATATTACGATGATTATTACTATCAAACACCCTTCTTCGGTCCTGTCCATTCCAATTGGACTTGACATGCACCTTAGGGAATACTTTTCAGTCTTTGCTTCTTTATACTTGGAACCAAGGGCTATTTTATTCTTGCCCTTCTTGATGATATGTTTCCATCATTTGTCTACAAGACAATCATCAACAACCTTTGTCATATGAGTATCTTCATTATCTACACCTATGTATATACTCGTCTTTCTTTATCAGAGCCATTAACAAGATCAAAGTCTTTTGCCCACAACCGACAAGCTCATGAAGTTCGCATTCATTTGAAAAATTGATTCTTGTGAGGTCATCTCTTTTCCTCAAGTACCATAATCTTATTCACCCAAGATAATTCTTTTTTCTATTCATTTGTCTCTTCCAAGAGTCTCCAATCTCTCTCTTTAGGCTCATCTCATTACCATAACCTAACTTGCTCTGCGAAGAACTCTATCTGATTTCCTTCATGAAGAAACCCTTCCATCTTTCTATGGTTAAGAGCACTTGTCTGCTACATTTCAAGATTTTTTTTTCCTTTTTCGAGCATCTCTGGCTTCTTTGCCCTAATGGCCACTCAATTCCTCATCCTTTTCTCCAAAATTTTGGCGGTATCACTAAAGGAATCAAGTTGACTTTTCATCTTAAGGTTGGCACCACTTTCACATTGGTCCAATGACATACATATTCCCATATAGCATCTGAACTAAGTCTTATCCATCGACGAACGAATGTTGTGTCATTTCATCATCGCACTTTGTCCATTTCTCCACCTTGACTTTAAGATTAGAACGAATCCTTCTATTTGCTTAAAGATCCACTTGGTAGTCACGCTATCTTCATGGTCATTAAGATGGCCCTTCAGAATGTCTTCAACAACCATTTCCACTGGCGTCGAATGATGCTAGGTTGCCTAATCCAAAAACACATAATATTCCAAGCAATTCCTTAACTTGCTTTATTGCACATGGAATTGGCATCTCCTTGTCAATTAAATAAAGTATAGAACTGCATGAGTCAAGAACAATCCTCCATAGATTCAGTACTTCATCACTCCATCCAAAAATCCAATTTCAATTTCCTAGACTTACCCTTTCTGATTCTTACAGTTTCTTATCCAAGATGTTGTATCAGGCTTAAACCAGACCTTATCTTCAGAAACTATCATTGTCCAAGGTCAGTCACTAAACCTTAATTCACACTATCAAGTTCATACCTAAACTTGATAACCTCCACTTACTCCCTTCCAAACACATGAGTAATAGTTCCACATTCACATTCATGGCCTTTAGATACAAATCGATGTTTATCATCCTCAATACAATGATGTAGATTCAAGCCTATAACTCCCAAATATCCTTCACTTCATCTTAAGTCAAAAATGTCAATCGAACAAAGGCAACTCCTTAAACCCAAAAGTTGATATATCAGACTATCCATCAAACCATGACAATGTCAGTTTATATCAGACTATCACCAATCCCTCAAGATCAACGCAATTATTCAAGCCTATAACTCTTAGGCATTCTTCACTTTATCTCATGTCCAAGGAATTCCATCACAAAGAAGCAATATCATAATTCCAATAGTGGATATATCAAACATCCATCAAACCATGACGATGTCAGTTTATATCAGACTATCACCAATCCCTGCAAATGTTCAAGCCTATAACTCTCCAGCATTCCTCACTTCATATCAAGTCCAGAATGTCAATCTTGAAGAGTCAACTCTATAATCCCAAAAGCAAATATATTAGACTATCCATCCAGCCTCACAATTCAAGCCTACCAATGCACAATTACTCCTGACTCATCGTCCAATGTTATCCAATACAAAGAAGCGATTCCATAATTCGAAAGCTGTTATATCCAACTGTCCATCAAGCTCTGACAATGTCGATTTATAACAAGGCTATCACTAATCCATCAAGATCAATTCAAATATTTAAAGCCTACGATCCATAATTGCTAATCCTTAGCTGTTTCATATCCAGAATCCATCATAAAAAGGCGAACCACCAAGCTTCACATTTCAAACCTATCAGTAGATGAGTTACCATTTCGACATAACGTCCAATTCACTTGCCATTCACCAACAATATTTACTGTTAAGTAGCATAAGCTACTGCCAAACAAGCATAAGGGATTGCGCCTGTAAGTTTCAAATGCGTTCGTGCCTACTAACTACCTCAACTGCTAGCGCACCTTATCACTCCATTTAACCTAAGCTCTGATACCACCAAATGCGGGAAGTGGCATCCCAGGTCCCTCCTAGCCGCCAACTCCGATACCAATCCATCAGCCTAGCTGTGATATCTCCCAATCTGAAAAATGTTCCCACAACGTGGGTTAGCACGACGGCTAGTAAGAAAAACATTCAACCCCACCATAGGGGTCCTACGACTCCCTAGGACAAACTATAGGGCAATTCTATAATAATAAAGCACCATAACAATTCACAATTTCAAACAAGAGTCATAAGATGCAAAATGCCATGATGTCGTGCAATGACGTGCTCTTCGCTCACACAACCATCGCCAAGCCCAAGGCTTGTAGCGACCCCTTACTCCAGGGCGTCCTCGACGCATGGTACGGCTCTACCCAGACACATAGCACAGGGTCATCAAGCACGTACAAATCCCCGCACACAGCCCAGGGGCGTCATCTCAATTCAGTGCACTGAAGAGCAAATACTCCACATATCTCATCATATATCGCACGGCACCATGTGCCAATGCATGTTCGGCCATGAATCACATGATTCTCACTATCAATTCTGCAATTGATATAACAACAACAGGCCAATAAAACAAGCATGCCAATTCACAAGATCACACTCATGAGATATGTTACTACAATGATCAATCGAGCAAAGCATCACAATTAGGATTTCAAGGATTAAGAAAATAATCAGTCCTTCCTTGGGAGCTCTCGGTTTAACAAACCCTCGACCTTCAAACGACCATTTCTAACAAGAAGTTCAATCAAGGTTCATGTCACATAATCACTAAAAGCCTCGACCATTTCCTTGTTCCAATCGGCTAGAAATAGCCCAATCACTCCATTAAACTGAACTTGATAAATCGACTAATCCATCAAAACCGAATCTGCTATATCACTAAAACAAATCAGATTTTCCACCAAATCGTGACCCCAACTCAGTCCACTCCATGTTCCAACCGACTAGTCACTCAAGATTCTTATTAAGCTAAAGTAATCAAACTCGGTTCTTAAGCAGGGAAATTTCAGCACTTCACAGTTATACGAGTCGTCCCTTTTAAAAAAAAAGTAAATGAGCTCCTAAAATCATAACATTTTACCACGTTGTACTTAAGACCTTGGCAAACATTGTGTCAAGAAATCTCGAATTAATCCCATCTAGAAAAATTGCATTAATTCACGAAATCTAGAGGAAATTTGACCTTCGGTAAACCAGTGTCAATGTCACAGAAATAAATATTTTTCGTGGGGTTAACCAGATCAGAAAAATCCCAAATGTTTATACGTTGTAGTAAAAGATGTCCTCTTAAACTTTCATGAAGGGAAGTTGGTCTAAATCATTCTCCAAAAATCAGTTTAGAAACACGAACCGTAAGGGGTCTCGGTTAAACTCGTCAGAAACTGGTTGTGCCCGTGTGATTCTAATGAAATTATAAATATCACCTCAAATCCAAAAATTCTGAAATTAAATTATGTTATATCCAAGGATGTGACGAACAAGTTTTATGTAGGAAGTTTGGTCAGATTCTCAACCTACAAGGCTCGACAAAATTCTCAACACATGAAGCATAACCTAGGTTCGAATTTCACAGATTCAAGTTTTGCCTTAAAAGAACCTGACCCGAAGCTCCTTAATAAGTTAAACAGACCCACTTCCTTTCCTTGCCTCGGGTCAGTGAAGTCTAGCCATTTAAATCACATTTCCAGCAAGTAAGTCATCAATTCTTTGGCCTAAAGACCATCAAGGAAACTACTACCTCATTCCTCAAGTTAATCCCTTCATAGAACACTTCAATTGACCAATTGCCTTACGGATTCACTCTAAAAATCTGATCTGCACCAAAACAGAATAGTTTCTGACTTTTATTCCCTAAAATAAATCCGAAGACCCTCAATTGAGCTAGCCCTTCATACCCTTCATCAACTAAGCCTAGCACCTTGTTAGTTAGAGCAAGATAGCATAACATGACTCAATCTAGTACAAAAAAATCAGTATTTAAAACAGAACAGATTCTGTTTATACCTCAAAAATCAAGCCCGAAGCCTTCAAATTTCCTAGCATTCACCACTCAACATAATCCTCATCTAGCTTGTCAATAGCCAACTCAAGATCAAGCAATGTAATCACATTTAACCTCAATTTCCTAAAACGATAGAATCAAGCTATGGACAACTACCCTAAGACAAGGTTGAAGGAATTTATTGCCTCAATACTTGTACTAGCTCAACGCCTTCTTCTTCTTCTCGGTTCCCTTGGTAGTGCCACGCCGCTCCTTTTCTTCTCTTTCTCGGTCGCTCTTGGTCTCTCGGTCTCTTCCTCACTCTCTCGAGCTCTCGGGCTCTCTCTCTCTCTCTCTCTCTCTCTCTCTCTCTCTCTCTCTCTCTCCCTTACTAGGTTGCACGACCGAAATGGCGAAGGGAGAGGAGAAGATGGAAAATCCCTTTTGTTGCATGTCTATGAAAGATTTCAAATGACACTTGTCTTGCATGCACCATTTCCTAGTCTTCACTCGCCACATGGCAATACCCCTAATGGTCACTAGTCATTGTCACAAAAGTAGAGATGATGGCTCACCAATGGAGTTCCTTGCATGTTCCCTAAGATTGCCGCCCAATAGAAGCCCATGGAAGGAAGAGTCGCACGCCACTTGTCAATACCCTCATTGCTCCATTATCCAAGAAGAGATTTGATTAAACCCTTGGCCAATGATTGAGTTTGCTTCCCACGCAACTCCCTAAGCTCCTTCGGCCAGTGGAAGAACTCACACCACATTACCCTCTCCCACTTGACACTTGTTACACATGCACAAGAACTTGAATATGTCCCACAATCCCGTCCAGGTTCACTCTCGCATAAAATGACAATTTTTCGTCCACTTTTCTGGTAATCGAAACTCAGATTCATGTTCCTCGTCGTCTTACGGTCGCGTGGGAGAAAACGGAGCTCAATTTGGACTCCGGACGACTTCAAACGAGCCGTTTTACTTTCGACGCGCGCAGAAAAACGGAAGTACGGGCTCTCGGGTCAAATAACGTTTTTCATGCTATTTCCCATTCTAATGAAGGCCAACGAAATTCTTATGGTTCTAATCCAAATGTCCTCTTACATGTCTTAAGAAGCTCTTGATTTGACACTTGTCTTACTTCCCATGATATGAGGATTTTCCTTACAAACTTACGCCACTTGGCATTATCCCAAGTGGTCAAATGTCCAATACAAAGGTTTGCTTATTCCCAATGTCATTTGGCCAATAGAAATTCATGCACATGGAAGGATCTTGCCAAGTGTCCTTGCCCCTATTGCTCCAAATTGCTTGCTCCCCAAGTCCAAGAGAATTAATTCCATGAAGCCAAGCTTATACTAATCCTCTAGGTCCTTGATTGATTGACCAATACCTTAATTCCTTGGTCATCAAGCTTGATCCATTGGTGACTAAAGTCTCTCATTCTCGGCCATGGTATAAATCCAATTAATTTTCTAATTTTCCAATCAACTTGACTTGATAATAATTTGGTCTTGGAACTTCGATTCTCGACAATTGTACCATAGTCCTTGAATATGAAATTCCTTAATTAATCTTCCTAATATCTCCTTAATTCCATTCTATGGGAAATTGGTCAATGGAACTCGAATTTCTATCCATCATAATCCTCAATGTATACGACCGATTCCTCACAATATCACCTGAGCCATGACAATCCAAAATTGACAAGTTCCTTGATACTTTCCTAACTTACTTTCACATATGTCACCATGACATATCTTGACCTCTTTGATTAATCATGTATAATGAGGTTCCAATTCCTTGTTCTTAAAATCAATTCTCAAATCCCTTTCGGATATCCTTGCTCATTAGGAAACTTGCAAATGGGGGATGCCACACATATTCACTAAGCCACTTGATAGAAATACATTTGAATATATCAGACAAGAATTAGGTATTACTATGATGCCTGTTTAAGTTGCTATATAGACAGGAAAATTTTGCTTCGACGCTTAAAGCGATAGATGGAAGAAGCAAAAAATGCCAAAGCTTCATCTGAAGAAGCTTTATCACTACAAGGAACTCAGAGCTTAAAGCATCATCTGAAGATGACATCTTCTGAGTGGAAAGAGACTAAAGGTTTGATCATTCAAATTTTTGGCGCGTAAATAGTTATATTTCTGGCAACAAATAAAGTACGCATCTTCACAATCTTTCTAAATATCATGCAAATAGTTGTGTTGATAGTATTAACCGTCGATTGACTTAATGCATGCTCTTTAAAAAGTTTCAACTCTGTTTGAAAAACGATTTTCAAATTTTTTCTGGAATTTCATCCGTCTCAAAGCAGTTTCTAAAAAGCATTAAGACAAGAACTTGAAATGAACCGTCACCTTCTTCCTCGACCCTGCAAGAACAACCTTCACCCTAATTGAGCTTTTCCTCTCCGATTACCTTCTGTCGATCCCAAATTCAAACTCATTTCTTCAAAATCCTTTACCAAATGGCCTCGTAAGATCACCCTTTGACAAGAGACTCTTCCGAAGAAACCAACAGATTAAGCTCATCCAACTCTAGGGCTGAAATCAACCCCTCGAATCCTCCTAAGATCTCAAGAGTGGGTGCAGGTAGTCAAAGTCATGCAGAGCCAAGCACCTCTAATCAATCGCCCAAAAATATTGAGAGAGACATCCAAAAGCAACACGAACTCCTACATTCTCTATCAACCAAGGTATCTTCTGAAACTTCTATTCTTGAGAAAGAGAAAATGATCTATCTGGCTAGGAGCGTGACTCTTACGATTCGTAGTATGAGAGCTCAAGGAAAGGATGAAGAACAGATAAAAGCCCTGATTAAACAGAATGGTTTCTCAAATGAAATTGACTTGAAGCTCTATGATGAGTTGCTAACTGAAAAGGAACGAAGAATAGCAAGTGATTTAGCCAGAAGTACGGATAAAATCATGAGGAAGACAGAAAAAGGAAAATTGAAAATTGGCGAAACTTCTGCTAGGGTAACAAAAAGGGATACTGCTGATAGGAAGGGAAGTAGTTCATAAGATGATGAGACAGTCTATGAGGAATTTGGGGGAATACAAATGCAATTCCTTGATGTCAGAAGTTACAAGGATAGAATGTTCCGATCAGAGGGCCACCATGATGTGTATAAGTTATTAATCAAAAGGTCTTCACTGCAGAACAGACCTGTTGAAATTGACTCCTTGGAAAGGACTGGTCGGGATATTCGCTCTCTCCTTATTGACTCACATCTCAAGACTTTGTGTACTCTACAAAGACCGTGCTATCCTCACCTCACTGCTTACTTCTATTCAAATTTTTGTATGCCTGATAGAGACAACATCCAGTTGTCTCTATTTGACAAAGTTTACACTTTGAGTGTCATAGAACTAGCATCAATTCACCAATGTGAGCCGTACACTTTCACTCATATTCATATTTCTGACAATGATGTGTTTAGAGCAATCTCTTCTAATCCCTCTGCAATCCGATCAGAAGCATCATCTATTGATTCTGATCTTTTACCCTTGATTGGTGTCGTTCTTCATAAGGTGATTCAAAATTGTCTTCGTCCTAAAAATCTATCTCGCAATGTCACTCCTTTTGAAGGAAAAATTATATGGGCTATCCTAAACAGACAGCCATTCTCTGTTCCTCATATAATTTTCTTGCACATGCTGCGATCAGTAAGACAGGACAAAGGCAAACTACCTTATGGTTCCTTGATAACTAGAATTCTTCATGAGCTGAAAATTGATATACCCATTAGCTTGAAATCCTCTTGTTTAAAGCAAGGCTGCACAGGAAAAGTTATGCTGACGAGCATGGGGTATAGTCTGGTTAAAGGTGTATGGAGAGATCGCAAACAAAACATTGTCACCATTCACACCTCTACCATAGCATCGACACCTGCACCACTGAACCTTCACAAGAGGAAAGAAGACTCTCAGAATGCAACTTCTGAAGCTGATGCCAAAAGGAAGAGGAAGATAGACAACGTAGTCATACTTGACTCAGACATTGAGAGTTCTGAGGATAATGTTCCTCAGAATCATGAAAATCCTCAAACGGGATCATCAGGTGCTTTTGATGCGAGAAGCAGAACGGAAATTCTTGCAGACCTATTGCAGATTCAGCAATGAACAGATCAGAGGCTGGATGCTCTTAGGAATACTTTGCACTTAGATATTGCAGCTCTGAATACAAAGATTGAAGCTGCAATTGCGTTGAGGAATCAGTCTACTCAAGAATTTTCTGCTTCTCAGCTTGCACAGATGGACAGGGCTATTCTCCAACTAAAGGAGGATTTTGATCAAAAATTTAGTCAAATCTCTCAGTTTGTCCTGGTCCAGATCCCCTAGAACCAAGCCCAACCAAGCCAAGCCAAACCAACCTCCGCACCATCCACCTCTCAATCCCGACAAAAAGACTAAAAAGATTTTTCCAATGTTTTTCATCTTTTTATTTTTGGGTTGATCGTTTGAACAATTTTGATTTCTTGGTACTGTACTTACATATTCTGGATGATTGTTTGGATTTTATTTCAGTACTTTCCACATTCCTATTATTTAATGCTAAATCATTCAGGGGGAGTACTTATTATTCTTAAACCTATATGTTATCCTTTATGCTTTACTGGATAAATCATATATTCAGGGGGAGTATTACTCCATCTATGTTTTTGTGTTTGACCTTATTGGTCATTCACTTACCCTTTTGTGCTGATGACAAAAAGGGAGAGAAAGTTACACAAAAGTTAAGTCATCAAACAAGGGGAGACAGGAGATACTTAAATGTGATGGTAGACAAGATATACTTTAATGTGACTTGTGACAGTAAGTCATTGCATATACAAGAACAAGTCCACACATGAGATACTTAAATGTTACTTGTGACAGTAAGTCAGGATGTTGCATATACAGGAACAAGTCCACACTGGAGATACTTATTGAAGACATTTTTCTCTGTGGATATATCTATGATTGTTCTGAGAATATCATATTCTATGAATGATAAGTTGTTTCAGGTACAACAGTTATGTGATAACACATACAAATAGGATATTCACATAGGTTTTTCAAAGCAGAAAAGATAGAACTAGTAAAATATACTTTCACTATGTTCAGCAGGAACGAAATCTGAAAAGAAATACAATTTCATTCCTAAGCCGAACAGGTGAACAAGTTCCTTACTTCGAGCATTTTATTAATCTGTATGTCTGGTAACAAATCTACCAAAACAAATTGACTTGAGCATGTTAAAAGCGTCATAATCTGAGCATGTGTTAAAGTGCAAGTTCTAAGCTATCGCATAGTAATTCAATATCATAAGCAATATGTTTGTTGACACTTGATTTTTGACCAAGTCTTTTTCAGCTTTATTTTGAAAAATCATAAAAAATCAATAAAAAGTCAAAATATTACAAAATCAACTTTGGTGGCCTTGGCCAAGCCTAAGGAAACTTTTTTGACAAAAAATAATAATTTTTCATATTTTTTGCATTTTTTAATATTTTCAGAAATTAGGAAAATATTAAAAAAATCAAGAAAAATAACATTTGAGGTCACAAAAATATGAAAAAATAGCCAATATTTTTATTTTAAATCCCTTGTCTTTTTTACCTCACACAAAGTCCAAAATCAAATTCAATTGTATATGTTCCTTTGTTACACATATAATTGAATTTGAGAAACAAATGTCAATTGAGTCTTTTAATTTGCAATTTTGGCATTTTCTAGGATCTTGACATCCATTCTAACTGTCCCTTATTTCAATTTAGCCCAATTTTTTGCACAAATTGCTCAATTGAACGAATTTGACAAAATTGCATACTGAAATTGCATTTTTAGTCCTTGAAATTGGGCATAATTGAAATTACTTTCAATTCAAGGGCTATCATTGCAAATTAAACATACTGCCCAATGGGTTTCACCATTTTGAATCGATTGGCATAGGTAATTTGACCCAATTTGATCATTTGAACCTTCAATTGCATAATTCCCCAATTTGCAATTAAATGAAAATTTGGGGTTTTCATAGAAATTGATGTGAACTTTTGGGCAAAACCACATTTTTAGATAAAATCCATGCCCTAGATTCGATTCTGAGGTTCAATTGCAAAATTTTCCCATTAATTTGGGTTTAATTTGGAAAATGGTAAGTCGGAACCGGTTCGAACCGGTCAGACCGCCGGTCGGACCGGTCGAACCTGTCCAGAACAGTGTCGTCTTCCCCAAAGAGCTCGAGCAGATGAACAGTGACATGCCGAGCTTTGAAGATCAAAATTGAAGGTCAAGTCGACCACAATCGAAGACACATTGGTGGGGGTTTAACACTTTAAATCATCCCCCGTCGATTGACACCGGAATCTCGGTCAATGGTCGCCGGAGGAAGGAGTAATCGGTCGGTCAATCCTGCGGGCCTGCAAAAGTCAACTCAGCACAAGTCCATGCCAAATTTGCAAGAGATAAGGGCTGCCGGAGGACCAAACGGAGTTGGACGGAAAGCCCATCGTCCCCGACGCCGTTTGGACCTAAATGCACGTGGCCTCACGTGCAATTGAAGCCGTTACACCACCCCCGTTTCGGCGCCAAAATTCCTAGGAGCTATATAAGCTCATGGTCGCTTTCTGTTGAAAAAGGGAGTGAATTCAGTTGAAGAGGAAGAAACAGAATCAAGAGAAAGAGAGAGAACGAGAGAGAGAGAGAGCTCCCCTCCATCGCCATTGTCGAGGGTAGAGCTCGGATTTGCAGAGCACTGGTCAGGCCTTCTCAGGCCAAACCGAAGCTCCTCAAGGTCGACAGGAAGACGGTCAAGCCCCCAGGAAGCAATCGCCATCGACCGCGCAGCCCAAAACTGCCAGAGCAGGTAATCCCGAACTTCGAGCTTAAGCTCTGGTCTTCAATGGCGAACGTTGATTTCGATTTCAATTCTTGCGATTCCCGTGTGCGTTTCATTCCTTGGATATCACTGACCATCATTGCATCTTCATTTTGCATCGATTTCGCCCGAATATCTCGAATCGAGTCTTCAAACATAGCCTCTATTGCCGACCGCCGTCCATAGTTGCCTAACCAAATTTGGGCCGTGCGAGCTCAATCGGAGCTCGAGGTAAGTCTCATGAACATCAATTGATGCTATCCTGTGATGGAATTGTAATGATTTTATGTTAATCGAGCGATCGAACTCCCATGGCCGTACTCGGTACTATGCTTGATACTCGTGATTTAGTGAATGAGGTGCTGCGATTCCTAGATATGTTAAACTAGAGACGATCGCGAGTCGATTGCCGTTGGTCTCGCATAATTTCATCGAGAATCCACCGTCGGATCGTCGCCGGAGTTCATCAGCCGTCCATTTCGCCGGGGTCGAAAGGTTGAAGACGAAGCTGACGTGGCGTGGTCAACCGGTCAAAGCTTAGGTGGCAGTCTGCCATTGGTCTACTTGGATGTCGAGTCAGCTCGACCGTTAGTCAGTTAGGGCGAGTCAGCGTTAGATCGGACAGTCTAGGTTAATCGAGTCAAATAAATAATAGCCGTCCGATTAATAAATAGTATTAACTAAAAATGGTTTTAATCGAAAAATCAATCAGAACAACAAACGGTGCCGTTTTGATAAAGGACTAGGCGACGTCGTTTTGGGTAAGAGAGAATAGACGGTCCTGATCAAATCCCATGTTCTAATCGTGGCCGTAGGTCTTAATAGGTCAATCGGACGGTTCCGGTCGAGTCTCTAATCAATCTGAGCCGTAGGATTTAGTAATCAGAGCCAACGATCGTGGATTAGCCACGTGGTCCATCAAGGACCGTCGGATTAAATCCGAATAATAAAAAAACAAAAAACAAAAAAAATGGGAAACGGCGTCGTTTTGGCATGTTTGGTTTCGCGAGTTCGAGTCTGGGCTGGGTTCTGGCCCAAGTTGGTTAGGTCGACCCGGTCCGAAATATTTCTTTTTTTAAATAAAAAATCGGAAAATGATTTCAAAAATAAAAAAATAAATAAATAAATAATCCTAGAAAATCCTAAAAAATGCTAGAAAATCAAAGAAAATTCCAAAAAATTGTGGAAAAATCCTAGACACTCCAGAAATCCCCAAAAATCAAGGATTGACCACAGACAACTAGTCAACCCTAGTTTTGGGGTTTCTTATCCGTTCTTCAAATAATCGACGATTATGCCCTTTAGGGGTAATTCGTCCATGCTTTGTATTTTGAGATAGGTCGAAAATGCCTAGATTAGGATAGGGCCAGTAAGGTGGCGAGTCCTTCTGCTAGGGTTTTCAAATCTCATCATTTTCCCTGAAATGACGATTTTACCCCTCAAAAGGTAAGTCGCATTTCCTGTTCCAATTGAATTTTTGGAAATTGCTTAAAAATAGGATTTGGGTCAGGTGGTCGACCAATCCTAAAGTTTAAGATTTTCAACCCTCGCCTTTGTCCAAAATGACGATTTTACCCCTCTAATGGTAAAATCACTTTTAAATTCCAAAAAATCCTGGAAATTCTCGAAAAATAGGAAATGGGTTGGATTGATGGCCAATCCTATTTCCCCCCGTCTTTTGACTTCCCAATTCATCTAAAATGACAAATTTTCCCTTTCAAGGCGAATCGTCCCTGAATTGTTCAAAATTACGATTCTGCCCCTCATGGGCAAATCATGTCAAATCACTCCTAAGCCTTGATTGAGACTTCTCTACGCTAATAGGGCCTCATTATGGATGACATGCTGATTTCATGTGATTTATCCGCATGTTATGGATCCTTGATTTGCGCATTTATTTTCATGGATTGTGAGTGATAGGGTAATCATTCCCATCTGCATGAACTCCTAAATTTAGGATCTGAACCTCACTCCTCTGTATGAAATCCTAGAATCAGATAAACCATTCAGCTTAGGTACCGAAAGGGCGTCAACTCTGATAGTTGGCGTAACTAAGTCCCCGATCCCACTTCTCTGGTTTCCGCATAATCGAATAGATCGCTCCCAACTATTCGATAGGGTTTCCGATCGTTCTCTCCCCGAAACGATTGGTGGCTACTCCTTGGCATGTACACATATCACATGTCACTAGACCACACTGAAGGTCGACCACGTATATCCAGCCGTTGCGATTTGGGTAATGGACCTTGGGAGAGGCCCACATCCGATCAGGCGACGATCGGGCGGCCCATTAACCCTCGCTAGCCAGATAACGCTCGAGAGGGTCGCGACAGACTGGCGACTCCGCTGGGGATCAAACCCAGAATCTCTGGTTTCGCAGACCAGAGGACTTGAGCCGATTAAAAATTTGCTTGGTTTATCTGACCTTATTTTCTGCAGATGCTTTCGAAGGTGAGGTACATACGCTAACCACTGTGTTAGATGTTTTTGCAGATTGGAGAAATAAGGGGTGGAGTGATTGTTGACATTTTTTCTACAGGTTAGAATTGGGAATGTATTTTTATTTTATACACATACTGAAGCGGTTTTTTGATACAAACTACTGTGTATGACCTTGCATTGTGACGATCACGACACATCGCACACACTGGCAGTCAAACCCCGACTGCAACCACCCTTAGGTTACCTTAGATAGGGAAATGGTGCGAAAGGATCTTGTGTTTGATGGCACTTGAGTTTTTCGTATTCGTTCCCGCTCACAATCCGCATTGAAGATATCTAACCCTCTTGGGTAGGTACCCTTGGGGAGGAATCTGCCTCATGTGGATCGTGGGAGCCTAAGCCGTAGGTTCCTCACCTGATTTTCGATTTTTAGGGTATACCCACTTGTCTCATGCGCATGTCTATGAATGGTTGGTATACCTAAAACCGTCCATTGATACAGGGGAACATTCCACATTCCCCCAAGTATGGTTGGTAAGGCATTTATTTCCAATGTACTTTCTTATTCCCTGCTCCATGATATGACTCATGCATTTACATACATTCATATGCATTCGCATCATGAAGATCACTCAAGTGACTGATTGAAACAACAATAATAATGGGGTAGGATGTCGCTGTTCCCTAAAAGTTCAACAGAGTTGATAACCTTCGAGTGCCTAAGGAAAGTCACTCGCCTTGGACCAAACACAAGGCTACACTTCACCAGATTCGTGCATGGCCGAGAATTGACCGGACGCAAGTTGGGATATGCCGAAGATTGCCAAACCCGCTATTATGTCGATAACCTCAGGTTTAAACGACAAGCGGACAAGATGTTTAAGAATTATCTGGAAATGAAGAGACAGCGTCGCAACCAGTTGGCTAGGGAGGCATATGCCCGTCGGAAGACTGAACTACCAACCAAAGAAGGCGTACCCATGATCACTCTTTGGGGAAGAAGGAGGCGCCCTGCGATCAGGACGGAGCCGAAACGCATCACACTCAAGAAGGTGAAACCCGAGAAAGCTCCTGAAGTCATCATACCATGGACCAAAGAATGGCCTGACGAGCTACGACCCTTCAACCAAAGCGTTGAAGACAACCCTTTACACTTGATTGGAGGAGAACTCCAGACTAACTGTCATTGTGAAGAAAGGTAGACCTCTAGGAAAAGGATGATTTAGACCCTCACATTCCATCGGCCGTTTATGGTTTTCTTGTTTGAAGAGACTCTCTCTTTACCTTTCTTTCATTAGGCATCCTGATTGTAATAAGAAATTCATTTCACTCTGGTCATTTGATATATTGACCAATGGAATGTGACATTATTGTTTCCCTTAGTCACTAGAGTGAACCTGACTAAATTGCATAATTCACTTCCCTGAAATTCAAATTAGGCTTTAAGTCAGGCCTTCGAGACCTGAAAAGGGTCCTAATTTCCATTTCTTCAATTGAACTATGCAATTAAGTTAGCCCATGCATGCCTCATGACATCTGCATAATCACTTGTTTAAAGTAATTTTTGACGATTGACTTTTCAAAATCATTTGCATATTTTAGACTTGATGGGAAAGAATGATATTCAAGTGTTCAAAATTCCTCGGGCCAAACTCCAATCATGGTGGGATAACATGGGAGAAGCCAGCCAGAAGTACGCCGAATCACGATTGGGATATCTACTAGACCTGCTAAAGATTGAGTGCCCGCCTGCCTTTATCCAAGCCATGGCGCTCTATTGGGACCCTACCGCCGCTACATTATGCATGGAAGGACTGGAAATTACTCCCACTATCAAAGAATACAGCGCCGTCATCGGAGTTGAGTTCACTCACACGCTCGTCCGACCCCCCGTAGGATTTGAACCCTTGAGTCAATTAGCTGAATTCCTTAGCACAAGCCTTAACGAAGTCAAAACAGATGCAAAAAGTAATTCTGTACGAATCCCTATGTCTTTCCTTATAGACCGATTTTCCCACCTCCCTGCTGCTAAAGGGACCAAATCTGGCACAGCCTTTGTCTTGGCATTCTTCAGCTTTGTGCTATTCCCAATCTCATCTGTCACCTTTGACCCTATCATGGCGGTAGTAGCCAGACAAGTCTGTTGTGGCTGGGATTACTCAAACATCATCCTTGCTAAAACTTTTATTTCCTTAAATCGCTTCAAGAAAAATAAAAAGGGAATCTTTAGAGCCTCTAGTGATCTTCTGTATCTGTGGTTCACATCACATATCAGACAATTCCACATCCGCATGGGTTTCACCGAAATCAGCCCCGATGTACATCCTCTTAAAACCTTTGTCAAAACCCATACACGTATTCCTAAGTTCAACTTCATAGAATGGAAGAACTTCCTTAGAGCTCTAAAGCCCGAACAACTCCGATGGTGGCTAAGGTTCCAACGCTAGGCAAAGTCAGATTGGCCTGCAATGACAAAGATCCAGTCCCTTTGCTAGGATTCACGGGCGCTACCGCATACTATCCGAAGAGGGTTATCCGACAGTTTAGGGCACTACAAGAGATCCCTTCTCCACCACGACCTGGTATCTTTTCTTTTGACATACCAAGCAAGACCCTCATAGAGGAAGAGAAGAGACAGTTTGAAGCCAAGGTGGCATTCATCATACACTCTTTGAAGAAATCTAAGGTCGAAGAAATAAGTTGGCCAGAAAACATGAATCGTGAAGAAAACATTCATAGGGCCACTACAGAATACATTCAGCACTTTAAAGCGTCCAGACGGAGCCTTGTCGAGCCCTATGTACCCGAATACATCGTACCATAGGTACCTGGAATAGAGCCATACGTACCCGAAGACATGGGACCGCTGTCATGTTCAGAGGATGAGGAGTCCCAGACTGAAGAGGAAAATCAATATTGGGATGATGAGGACACCTTAGGCCTCAAGCGTCCTAGACTTGAATAAGACTATTCCGTCAAGTGTAAAATAAGCAAACATTGTGGCGCCTTTTCATGCATATTCACTTGTACTGGATGTTATTTTACGCATAAGCATGAATGTAGACATGTTTTGCGAACACATAAAAACTATCGTCAAGAATTACACTTCTTTTAATTTCATGAATTTTCTTTGGGGTATGTATGATTAAGAGAATTACCCACGTGAGACTAAGGCTCGCAAGGTAGTCCTTTTTCTAATTCACCAATAGAAAACATGCAATTAAAATAATAAAGTACCTTCTATTGATTAATACCAAAGAAATACTCACAAGAATTCTTTTTTAAAAAAACATGCGTTCTTTCATCACGGAATTGCCGACGCATCGTTTCCGCACCCGGCTTAAGGCAAGAATGGAACAGCAAGAGTTGACCCCGCGTGTAGGCATGTTGGAATCTCAGATGACCGCTCTGGCGACTATGATGGCCGATATTAAGGCAATGCTAGAAGTCACCCAAGCCCAGCAGACGATGGCTCCTAACCAAAGCAACTTAGGTCCTTCTTTTGTACCTGATACAGCAGATAAGGAGGCGACGAGAGATACTCAACGTACGGAGGAGGACATCCGTGAGCCAAACATCCAGTCACAACAAAAAGCTCCCATGTTATTATCAACCTCGAGAAGGAAGAGAAAGGGAAACAGAATGCGCAAACTAAAGTAGAGGCTAAAAGATTAGCCAAGATCGAAGAATACTTGAGCAGCCAGGGTTATGAGTTAGCCCGTTTTGACAAGATATATCCTTTTGCTAAAGTAGAGACTCCTCCTGACTACAAGGAACCAGACTTCGTGAGGAAGTATAATGGGACAGGCTGTCCCCGTTCCCACCTCAAATATTACCTGGGCGAGATGGCACATTATTCGGATTATATTCGACTACTGATGAACACGTTCCAAGAGAGTCTGGCTGGCGCCGCTCTGGCTTGGTTCATTGAGCTGGACCTAGAAGATTATGATGGGTGTGAAGATCTGGCAGAAGACTTCCTCAGACAGTATAAGTTCAATACGGCTACAGCCCCAACGATGGAAGACCTTCTACGAACCTCGAAGGCAAGAGGTGAATTAATCAGAACATATGCCCAGAGATGGCGAGCTTTGGCTACCCATGTAAAGCCATCAATCCCAGAGGAGGAGCTGATTGACTTATTCCTAAAGGCACTCCCCTACAAATATTTCGACAGATTGAACACCTCCGGATGTCAAACATTTGCACACTTGATTAAGGTGGCTGAAAGGCTAGAATGGGCCTTAAGAGAAAGGATGCCTCATGAAACTTCTACTAGGAAACAGTATCCCTTAAAGAAGGAGAGAGAGGCCGGACTCAACATAGCATTCGTACCAGACCTCCATAAACCCAAACCGTTCGGCAATTCTAATCAGACCAAAGGAGGATCGTCCTGGTCGGCGCCGAAAGTGCAAGAACCTAGAAGAAGGCAACCCCAAAAGTAGTTCTCTCAGCTCCCGAGGCCTTTATCCAAGTTGCTCCTGATGCTGCTAGAGCAGCACCTGGTGGCAAAAGAACCACCTAAGACAAACCCTGTTAAGTATCCTGGCTTTGACGAGAGCCAGACCTGTGTTTACCATATGGGCGAAAGGGGACACAATGTGGATAACTGCTATATCCTTAAGCTGAAGGTGCAAGCTCTGATTGACAGTCAGATTCTGAAGTTTAACAACATGGCTCCAAATGTGCAAGAAAACCCACTCCCTGATCATCAAGCAATAGGAGCAATATTCACTAAAGAGGAGGGACACCACCTCAAGCTGAAGGTAAACATTTCTAAACTCACCAACCTTCTGGTCATCGCTTCGTCTTACCCAAAAGAAGGGGAGATCCCTACGGACGTAAAGAAGCTATGTATCGCCAGGATAATGAGTTTAGGGATAATGTCTGATATTACCAATGAAGGATTCGAAGGAGTCAAAGCTTCGCTGTCTTTGGGAGGAAGCCATTTCGTGATCAAAACTGAGCAGGGTAGCACGTGGGACATCCCACATAAGGATCTGGTAGACAACTTTGGGTCGATCATGGAGCCAGAAGAGAAATTCGAAGGGGACGAACTGGAAGCCAAAAGGCGAAGTCTAGCAGATCGCAGATTCATAGCCGACGCACTTGAAAGGGGGGAAATTGTAGACAACCTCGGTCAAGATTCTAGGGGTTACAACTTTAAAGTGAAATATTCGGCCCCTCCAAGCTTTTATCAGAAAATTGAGGATATCATACCAGACGGATGGGGAGGTATGGATGATCCCGCTCGACCAGAAACCTCGAATGACATGGAAAAGCTTTTTACAAAAGACTTTGACGACACCGTATCGATGATTGAAGCCGCTACGACCGTAGTAATACGATTAGAAGAACTGGATAGCCTGAGTAGGGTGGAGGATTGCCTGATCAAACCTGTTGTGATCCGATTGCCAAAAGAGGGGGCAGATGATACAGCTAAACCAGAGGAATTTGGCCAGACGATGGTAACCATAAAAATCCCTTCAGTAGAAGAGTATGATCTTAAAGCAGTCCACTGGAACTATGGTACAAAGGAAGTGGATGTAGTAATGAGATTTGGACGATTTTATGCCCCTAGGGAAGGCAAATCTGAAAAGAATGAGGTCTCGAAGGAAGACGCAGAAAAGCTCATGTCGATCATTAAGACTAGCGAGTTTGAAGTAATAGAGCAGCTAAGGAAGATGCCAGCTCAAATATCCTTATTGGATTTATTCATCAACTCAGAGAAGCACAAGAACGCACTGTTAAAGATACTCAACGAAGTACATGTCCCTGAAACAATTAATGAGGTGCAATTAGGGAACTTTGTAGGGGCAATCCTTTTAAAAGACCAATTGAGCTTCTCTGATGAAGACTTCCCCATGGAAGGAAGAGGGCATAACAAGGCCTTATATATCTCCGCGCTATGTAACAGGAAAAGAGTGGCGTACGTACTAATCGAAAACGGATCAGCCTTCAACATTTGCCCTTTGGCTACTCTGAGAATGTTGGGAATCAATGAGGAAACGATTAAGACTTCCAGAACAGCCGTGAGAGCTTTCGATAGAATGAAGAAGACTGTGGTAGGCGAGATTGAGCTCGACGTATTCATCGGCCCAACAATATTCTCCATAAACTTTCAAGTAATGGATCTGCCTAGTGCATTCGGGTTCTTGCTGGGAAGACCCTGGATCCATGTAGCAGGAGCTGTACCATCCAGCTTGCATCAGAAAGTGCGCTTTGTGGTAGATGGAAAGGTAATTACAATACATGGGGAAGTCGACCTCCAAACATATGAGAGTAGCGATATTCCCTACATTGAACCTGAAGTTAAGGTGGAAGCAAGCTACCATTCCCTAGAGATAGTAGCGACGGTACACACTCCTGTAGGGACAATATTAAGGGCTCCATACGTTTCTGAAACCCATCTTTTACCAGCTAAGATGCTACTGGCATATGGGTTCAACCCCGGAGAAGGCCTGGGTAAACACGGTCAAGGAATAAATACCCCTCTACAGTTAAAAGCCAACCAGCATAGAATGGGCTTGGGGTACCAAAAAGATCATATGGGCGAATCTGCCCCGAAGGCAATAGGCCGAGGCCGAGGCAAAAGCCCGGGATGCCAGGGAGGCCAAAACAACCCGAAGGATTCATTCATCGGTTCTCCAACTTGGAAAGGCAAGTCTCATATATTCAATAATCTTTTAAATGCCCACTTCAACCAGAACTCCAAATGGCTGTCTGAAGAGGACATCACTCCATCAACAGAACCGGATCTGACAGATCCTTTTCTCAAAGATGACTTTGTGAATGTCATCATGGAGTGGTTGGATGACAAAGCCACTTCCTCTGAGTAAAGAAGCTTCTCTCCTTCTTTAAATACTACACTTAGAACTTTCTACATTTCTTTGCATTTTCACTCCTGGTTATAGATATAAGAAAAACGTCTTTGGATCTCTGGTCGTTGGTCCAAACAGCGTAGCTTGTAATGCGGTCCATTTTGCATTCAATAAAATCACACGAGTTTTGTTAAGGGCATATGGAACCACGAATCAGCCCGATGATGATGCTAGTCTTCCGCACAGAAGCTTGAGGCCTGATTTGCCATATGATTCCTAAATTTCCAAAAGATTTCCACGGGGCCAGGATGTCCAATGACATGAGGATTAGTCCCGTCTAGGCCTATACTTATTTCGAAAACTCTTTTGAAAAAACTTTCCACAATCATGCATGTCATTTTTATGGAGTACGAGGCATATCATCCCAAACATACATACCAGGTTATTATGTGATTCGGACCATCACATCGACTGTTCCTATAACATTGAGGAAGAGGAGGATGAAGGTTATGCGTCTATCCGCATAGAATGAAATGCCTTTGAGGAATCGATGCCTCCTACTTCAGAAGAACCGATTATTGTTAATTTGGGAGATACCGTGAATATCAAAGAGGTCAAGATCGGCGGACATTTATCCCGAGATGAAAGACTCGAGTTCACTGAATTACTGAAAGAATATCAAGATGTCTTTGCATGGTCTTACGCTGATATGCCAGGACTGGATCCTAAGATTGTAGAGCATGCATTACCCACGGATCCCAGTGTTAAACCTGTCAGGCAAGGCAGCAGACGGATGAAGGCTGAGTTGGAAGACAAAATTAGGGAGGAAGTCATGAAACTTCTCAGGGTAGGCTTTATTGAAGCTATCCTATACTCGGACTGGATTGCAAATATAGTCCCCGTCATGAAGAAGGATGGTAGAGTTCGGATCTGCGTGGATTACCGAGATCTGAATAGAGCAAGCCCAAAAGATGATTTTCCACTACCTCACATTGATGTATTGGTGGATAGTACGGCATAGTATGAATTATTCTCATTCATGGATGGATTCTCGGGATACAACCAAATCTTCATGAAACAGGAAGACAAACCAAAGACTGCTTTTACCACACCCTAGGGAAACTTTTGCTACAAGGTTATGCCCTTTGGATTAAAAAACGCAGGGGCCACCTATCAGAAGGCTATGGTCACATTATTCCATGATATGATCCACAAAGAAATTGAAGTATATGTCGATGACATGATCGCCAAATCCAAGAAGGGGCGGGATCACATATAGGTGTTAAGAAAATTATTTAAGCGTCTACGCAAATATAAGTTGAAGTTGAACCCTAACAAATGTGTATTTGGGGCAAAATCTGGGAAACTTCTCGAATTCATGGTTAGTAACATGGGCATTGAGATTGATCCTTCAAAGATTCAAGCCATCCATGATCTGGCAACTTCCTCCACAGTAAAAGAAGTAAGAAGCCTTCTGGGGAGACTGAACTATATTGCCAGATTTATCAATCAGCTGTCTGATGTGGCTAAACCAATCTTTAAATTACTCAAGAAGGGCGCGAGAGTAACATGGGATGCAGAATGCAGTCAGGCATTCCAAAAGATTAAGAACTATCTTGTCGCTCCGTCGGTACTTGTGCCACCAATTCCAGGTCACCCGTTGACCTTGTATCTGACTATACAGCAGGAATCTTTGGGAGCCTTGCTTGCCCAAACAGGCCCGATAGATGGTAAAGAAAGAGCCATCTATTACTTAAGTAAGAAGTTCACGTCATCTGAAGCAAAATACATACCAGTTGAAAGGGCTTGTGTAGCAACAGTATGGGTGCTTCATAGATTGAGGCAGTATACCCTACATCACCACATTCAGCTCATAACAGGAAACGATCCCGTCAAATACCTCCTGGAGAAACCCGCCTTAATTGGAAAATTAGCAAAATGGCAGGTGATGTTATCTGAATTTGACATCAAATGTTCTCTATAAAAATCAGTAAAAGGGAGAGCTATAGCTGACATGTTGGCAGAAAACCCGTCAAACGGTGAGCCTTCTAAAACGATAAAGGTAGAAGATCAAATTCTGAACTTAGCAGAGGATAAGTGGGTCATGTATTTCGATGGTGCTGTTAATCTATCAGGAGCAAGCACTGGGGCAGTACTGATATCCCCTGATGATCAACATTATCATGTTGCAGCAAAGATAACCTTCCCTTGCACCAATAATATCTCGGAATATGAGGCATGCATTCTAGGCTTGCGATTGGCCATTTCCATGGGAATACCTAAGCTGCAGGTTTATGGAGATTACATGCTCATCATTTTGCAGACACAAAGAGAGTGGAAGACCAAGGACGCAAAGCTCATCCCTTATCACGAATACCTTGAAGAATTGACACTTAAGTTCGAAGAAGTGTCATTCGAGTACCTATCAAGGTCTCACAATCAATTTACAGATGCGCTAGCCACCCTGGCCTCAACGTTACAAATAACTGATGGGTTGGAAATAGAACCCCTAAGGATCGGCATAGTTAAAAAGCCAGCTTGTTGTATGTTAATCGAAGAGGAATTTGATGGAGAGCCATGGTATTACGACATCAAGAATTATCTCTCAAAAGGAGAGTTTCCTGAAGGATGTCAGCCAGGAGACCGGAGATACATAACCAAGATAGCCAGCAAATTCTTCCTCGGTGGATAAATACTGTACAAAAGGTCATTTGACTCTACTCTGTTGAGGTGTGTAGATGCCAAAGAAGCAAATATTCTCATGAAGGAGATCCATGAAGGTATATGTGGGCCTCACATGAACGGCCACCTTCTCTCCAGGAAGATCATGCTGCTTGGCTATTATTGGATGACCATCGAATCAGACTGCTGTCAGCATGTCAGGTCATGCCACCAATGCCAAATATATGACGATAAGATTAATGCACCCCCGAATGAATTGCATCAAATATCTGAGGTTTGGCCTTTTTCTATGTGGGGAATAGACATGATAGGGCCTATTAATCCTGCGGCTTCAAATGGTCATCGCTTCATCCTGGTGGCGATTGATTACTTTACAAAATGGATAGAGGCCACTTCTTACAAGAATGTCACTGCAAGAAATGTGGCAAGATTCATTAAAAAAGACATCATCTCCTGATGTGGTACCCCTCAAGCAATCATCACAGATAATGGATCCAACCTGAACAACAAGATTGTCGATGATCTACGAGATCACTTTGGTATTCGACATCTGAATTCATCCCCTTACCGCCCGCAGATGAATGGGGCAGTGGAAGCTGCCAACAAAAACATCAAGAGGATCTTGGCTAAAACAGCGAAAAACTACAGAGATTGGCATGAAAGGCTACCCTTTGCCTTAATGGCATATTGAACTTCAATCAGGACCTCTACAGGGGCAACTCCCTACAGTCTGGTGTGCGGAATGGAAGCGGTCCTACCCGTGGAAGTTAAGGTCCCCTCTTTAAGGATCTTATCAGAAGGTAAACTCTCTGAGTCAGAGTACTCTAAGAACATATATGAACAGCTGAATCTGATGGACGAGAAGCGTCTTAGAGCGATCTGCCATGGTCAAAGCTACCAAAAGAGGGTGGCCAAGTTATTTAATCGAAAAGTTAAAGCCAGAAATTTCAAAGTAAACGACTTGGTGGTAAGGAAGACTCTGCCAAATATTGTCCATCCGGGAGGCAAATTTACCCCGAATTACGAAGGTCCCTATATTGTCAAGAAAATTCTCACAGGAGGAGCATTGATTCTTGTAAACTCTGAAGGAGAAGAATTGGGACACCTTGTAAATTCAGATGCTGTGAAGAAGTATTACCCTTGAAATAAAATCAAATTTCGGTCATGTGGCTTATCCCAGATCAATCCGAATCGTCATTGCATAAACACATCATGCATCCATGCATACACTAGCATGTGTTCAATTTTGCAGGGTTTCGAGAAGCAAACTCAGAATCAGACTCATTCAAACAAAACCCTGGAAAGAAAGGTCATCGACGCCAAATACTAGGTGATATGTATCTGTTCCATCAAAGGTCAAGCCGGCCTTTACTCACTAGAACATCTCTTTTATCATGCATGCAGGAATGTCTACTGAAGACAGAAGACAGCAAAAGAAGAGCACAGTAAAGTATCTCTCACTTCCTGTAAGGTAAAAAAAAACGAAAGAATGAGCGTTCACATGTCTGGACTCAGGAATAAACATTCTATCATGAAAGAATGATGATAAATTCCTTGCATTTACTACATGTCTGCCAAGGTCAGAAAGTGTCCAAGCATGTTCAAAGTATGCATGAGGCGTCATTGAAATCCCTTGTGGAGTAAAACGCCTGGAGAAAAATGAAATGACCTTTCTAGAAACACAGCTTGCTTAGGCTATCTAATAGGAATATCCCTCTGAATAAGAGGCAAACCCGATCCCAAACACGTCCCCCATTCACTCGAGAGATGAGGGAAGGGTGAGAATAGGAAACCCAGAATCTGAGGATACAAGGGCCCTTCGCATCGATTACATGGATTGGGAAGACGGGGGCATTCATTTCTCTATCCTAAACACTGCAGGTGACTATCGATAGCCATTTGAACGACGGTGTCTTTCTTTACCCCTGCCAGGAACCACCCCATACTGGGGCAATCTAGAGGTACGCACGGCAGTACCAGGAGGTAAATGGTTAGAAATCCTCTTGCTCAGACTTGCATCAATCTTCGTGTGTTGCTTGTCATTTTAACTTCTGTGGTAATTCTAGTGCCTTGAGATGACGAAAAGCATTCGTTTCTCTATCATATACACTTTTACCCTTTGCACAGCCTAATTGAGCCTGTACATTCGATTCATAAACCTGTTGGTGATCAGTGCATATTCCAAGACGGAAGCAACGTTACTTCAAGAGCGGAAGAGTTCAAAAGATAGGATTTGTAAAAAAAATTCCTGGTGCTGAGATCCAAAGTGTATATCTAGCACACTCATTTGAAGAATCCTGGTTCCCAAAAAAAAAAAGAAGGAGCCCCACAAAAGAGAGCAAAGGAAAAACAGAGAAACACAGTTGTGGGTATCTAGAAAAAGCAAAGTGCCTGGTAAAAGCAAGGCCATTGCCCCTCCAAATATTTGCACATTTGTGAATCATGTATTTGATATAGTAAATGCAAAAAAAAAAAAAAGAGATGGCATGATGTTTGTGTATGGGTCGCTAGTGAGAATTGGTGATGCCTCTTCAGACGCTGACACAATGCTAGCACGAGATTGAGGTTCTCCAAAAGGACTATCAATGCACTTCAAAAGACTGAAGATACTCTTCGAATCACAAGGTACCAGATTGGCAGCAAATCTGCATTGATCACCAATATCAAACCCTTCATGTATTCTGGGCCAAAAACAAGCCCTTTTCAGTCCCCAATCCTACCTATGTTACAACCTTGAGAAGCCTTTTCTGATTAAAGCATTTGGGTTAGCATAGGGTTTAATGCTTAAGCTTAGCTCGAAGAAGTTCGAGCAAGATTATTTCTTTCTCATTTTGCAAGGCTCTTGACTTGTAAGCCCGGAGCAGATGAAGAAAATTTTGTTAAAAGACCTGACTCAGAAAATGAGTCCCCCTTCGGAATCCATATCCGAGCCCGACATTACGGTCCAGTAAAGACCTCCCGATTGATCTAAATGTATGCGCTACGAACGGCTCCGAAAACCCAAGTACAGGGTATTAGGAATTCGAGTGCTATAATTGTGAAAAGACCAAATCAAAAAATTGGTGAGAAGACCTTTCTGACAGGGATATTCCAATAGAATGCTTGAAAGCAAGCCTCGTTCGGAGATTCCAAATTGTTTGATCCCGGACGTGCCTCACAGGGATCCTTGATCATCTTTGTATGCTTTAAGATGTTTTGGATAACTTCCAACGTCCTAAGCCATTTTTGCATAACGGTATAGGTTAAAAAGAAGCCTTTCTACCTACATTGTGATCGTCATTACCTCAAGAGGACTAATGTTTTGGCAAATGAGTAATGAACTCTCATGTCTAAGGTTCTAGGACTCCTGGTGACCCCAGATTCTAGAAGGATGCCTTGCTTTGTGAAGAAGAGCTTTCAAGTTTATTTTCCTGCAGGATCCCTGGTAACTCCATATCTCAGGAAGATACATTCTTATGAAAAGTTTTTGTAGATGTGAGCTTTCTGCAGGATACCTGGAGTCCCCAGATCCCAAAATGTCACCTCCAATGTCAAAAGGATAATTTTCGAAATCATCCCTCTATGAGATTTCAAATTTGTAGGTGTGAGCTTTCTGCAGGATACCTGGAGTCCCTAGATCCCAAAATGTCACCTCCAATATCAAAAGGATAATCTTCGAAATCATCCCTCTGTGAGATTTCAAATTTACAGGTTTGAGCTTTCTACAGGATACCTGGAGTCTCCAGATCCCAGAATGTCACCTCCAATGTCAAAAGGACAATCTTCGAAATCATCCCTCTGTGAGATTTCAAATTTACAGGTTTGAGCTTTCTACAGGATACCTGGAGTCTCCAGATCCCAGAATGTCACCTCCAATGTCAAAAGGACAATCTTCGAAATCATCCCTCTGTGAGATTTCAAATTTATAGGTTTGAGCTTTCTGCAGGATACCTGGAGTCCCCAGATCCCAGAATGTCACCTCCAATGTCAAAAGGACAATCTTCGAAATCATCCCTATGTGAGATTTCAAATTTACAGGTTTGAGCTTTCTGCAGGATATCTGGAGTCCCTAGATCCCAGAATGTCACCTCCAATGTCGAAAGGACAATCTTCGAAATCATCCCTTTGTGAGATTTCAAAATTTCAGGTTTGAGCTTTCTGCATGATGCTTGGAGCCCCCAGATCCCAGAATGTCACCTCCGATGTCGAAAGGACAATATTCAAGATCGTCTTTCTGTGAGATTTCAGGTAACCCCTAAACCCAGAATAGCTCATGTGGTGAAGCCTAAAGGTTAGGCACACCTCACTTGTATAAATCCTAGTTAATTCCTTAGAATATAGGATCGAAAACTTCTGACGAAATCAGCTTTCTGTGAGATTCTAGGTAACCCCTAAACCCAGAATACCTCATGTGGTAAAGCTTAAGGGTTAGGCACACCTCATTTGTAAAGATCCTAGTTAATTCCTTAGAAGATAGGATCAAAATGTTGGACAATCCCTAAGAGATTGGGTGCGTCATCCATAGGTTCCTAGCATAGAGGAGTCCTATTCTCGGCCTGATCCCCCTGAAGGATCAAAATGTTCGACAATCCCTAAGAGACTGGGTACGTCATCCATAGGTTCCTAGCAAAGAGGAGTCCTATTCTCGGCCCGATCCTCCTGAAGGATCAAAATGTTCGATAATCCCTAAGAGACTGGATGCGTCATACATAGGTTCCTAGCAGGGAGGAGTCCTATTCTCGGCCTGATCCCCCTGAAGGATCAAAATGTTCGACAATCCCTAAGAGACTGGGTGCGTCATCCATAGGTTCCTAGCAGAGAGGAGTCCTATTCTCGGCCTGATCCCCTTGAATGATCAAAATGTTCGATAATTCATAAGAGACTGGGTGCGTCATCCATAGGTTCCTAGCAGAGAGGGGTTCTATTCATGGTCTGGTCCACCATACGAATCAAAACCCTGACAATCCCTGAGAGACTGGGTGCGTCATTCATAGATTCCTGTCAAGTATAGGAATCTCATTCTGGTACGGCCTACCATACAGGCTAGAGTTTAACCGCCCTAGGATATTAAAAAAAATGAGTTCTTAGGTATCCACTTGAACCCGTTATAGACCGCGCATGCCGCGCGAGCGTCAGGCGGGTGAGTATCTCTATCTCGCCTCTCTCTCTCTCTCTCACATCAAATGAAATGAAATTAGGAGAGCATTCACTAGCGGGACAAGAAAGATTAGATGTCAAGATTCATTTTTCTATTTCCCGGTAGAGTCGGTCTAGACTCAGGTGTCACCTGTCTTTGAGCAAAACCACTCACGAGATTCCTCTCAAAGAGGGGCAGCTGTTGACACCTGATTTTTGACCAAGTCTTTTTCAGCTTTATTTTGAAAAATCATAAAAAAATCCATAAAAAGTCAAAAAATTACAAAATCAACTTTGGTGGCCTTGGCCAAGCCTAAGGAACCATTTTTGACAAAAAATAATAATTTTTCATATTTTTCATATTTTTTAATATTTTTAGAAATTATGAAAATACTAAAAAAATCAAGAAAAATAACATTTGAGGTCACAAAAATATGGAAAAATAGCCAATATTTTTCTTTTAAATCCCTTGTCTTTTTTACCTCACAAAAAGTCCAAAATCAAATTCAATTGTATATGTTCCTTTGTTACACTTATGATTGAATTTGAGAAACAAATGTCAATAGAGTCTTTTAATTTGTAATTTTGGCATTTTCTAGGATCTTGACATCCATTCTAACTGTCCCTTATTGCAATTTAGCCCAATTGTTTGCACAAATTGCTCAATTGCACGAATTTGGCAAAATTGCATACTAAAATTGCATTTTTAATCCTTGAAATTGGGCATAATTGAAATTACTTTCAATTCAAGGGCTATCATTGCAAATTAAACATACTGCCCAATGGGTTTCACCATTTTGAATCGATTGGCACAGGTAATTTGACCACTCAATTTGATCATTTGAACCTTCAATTGCATAATTCCCCAATTTGCAATTAAATGAAAATTTGGGGTTTTCATAGAAATTGATGTGAACTTTTGAGCAAAACCACATTTTTAGATAAAATCCATGCCCTAGATTCGATTCTGAGGTTCAATTGCAAAATTTTCCCATTAATTTGGGTTTAATTTGAAAAATGGTAAGTCGGAACCGATTCTGACCAGTCAGACCGCCGGTCGGACCGGTCGAACCGGTCCCAAACAGTGTCATCTTCCCCCAAAGAGCTCGAGCAGATGAACAATGACATCCCGTGTGGCATCCCAGGTCTCCTCCTAGCCTCCAACTCTGATACCAACCCATAGCCCAGCTATCAATTCTCCAAATCTGAAAAATGTTCCCACAACGTGGGTTAGCGCGACGGCTAGCAAGAAAAATATTCAACCCCACCATAGGGGTCCTAAGACTCCCTAGGACTACTAGCAAGCAATCACATGGTGGATACATATATAAACATTAATCAAATGTCATTAAGCAATGACAACATGTGAAATGATAATGTCAATGCAATATGGAATGACGTGCTCTTCGCTCATTTACACCATTGCAAGGCGTTCCACCTTGCAATCCCACTCTCCGGGGCTCCGCGACGCATGGTACGACTATCCCCCGCACACAGCTCAGGATCCACAAGTACGTACAAATCCCCGCACACAGCCCAGGGGCGTCATCTCAATTCAGTGCACTGAAGAGCAAATACTCCACATATCTCATCATATAGCGCGCGGCACCATGTGCCAATGCATGCTCAGCCATGAATCACAAGGTTCTCACCATCAATTCTGTAATTGATAAAACAATGCCAGGCCAACAGAATGAGCATGCCAATTCACCAAGATATGTACATGTTCATGAGATATGCTACCACCACGATCAATCGAGTAAGGCATTACAATTTGAATCTCAATGACCAAGAAAGAAGTCAATTCTAATAAGTGAATAAATCAAGGCTCCCGTCACAAGATCCATTCGAACATTTCATCAACTTGTGATAACTAGATTTTTTGTCCAACCTTAGCATGGTCACGGCTTACCACTTCCTCTCTTTGATGCTCTCGGGTCACTGAGGTTCTAGCCAATCAAGTCACATTCTTATCAAGCTAAAGTAATCAAACCCGGTTCATAAGCAGCGAAAATTCAGCACTGCGGTTATACGAGTCGTCCGTTTTAAAAATAGTAAATGAGTTCCTAAAATCATAAAATTTTACCACGTTGTACTTAAGACATTGGAAAACATTGTGTCAAGAAATCTCAAATTAATCCCATCTAGAAAAATTGCAGTAATTCACGAAATCTAGAGGAAATCTGACCTTCAGTAAATCAGTGCCAATGTCACAGAAATAAATATATTTCGTAGGGTTAACCAGATCCGAAAAATCCCAAATTTTTATACGCTGTAGTAAAAGATGTCCTCTTTAACTTTCATGAAGGGAAGTTGGTCTAAATAATTCTCCAAAATCAGTTTAAAATCACGAACCGTAAGGGGTCTCAGCTAAACTGGTCAGAAACAGCTTGAGCCCGTGTGGTTCTAAGGCAATTATAAATATCAATTCAAATCCAAAAATTCCGAAATTAAATTACGTTATAGTCAAGGACGTGACGAACAAGTTTCATGAAGGAAGTGTGGTCAGATTCTCATCACACAAGGCTCGACCAAATTCTCAACACAGGAAGCACAATTTAGATCCGAATTCCACAGATTCAATTTTGCCTTAAAAGAACCTGCCCCGAAGCTCCTTAACTGATTCATAAGTCTAATTTCCACGCCATCCAGGTTTAGCTCATCTATAATTCAGTTCGGGAAAGCACGATGTAACTCATATTCAAGGTCGATCCCGTGCCTAAACCAGACCAGACCCGAACTAACCTCAATCGGTCCACAAAACAGAATGGTATAGCCAAAAATCTGATTCGAACTTCCTAGGATGTCATTCGTACAAAATACTTCTATCCTACAGCAAGATCGAAGGAATCTCTTGCCTTAATGCTTGCACTAGCTCAAGCTCGATGCTTTCTTCTTCTCGGTTTCCTTTGACAAAGCCGAGCCGCTTCTTCCTTTCTTCTCTTCCTTGCTCTCGGCCGCTCTCGTTCACTCTCTCTCTCTCTCTCTCTTCCTCTTTGCTTGCTCGGTCGAAAATGGGGAAAGGGAGAGGAGAAGATGGAAAAATCCCTTTTGTTGCATGTCCATGGGAGGTTTCAAATGACACTTGTCTTGCATGCACCATTTCCCTTCCTCCAATTGCCACTTGGCAATACCCTCAATGGCCCCTAATCAACATCACAAAAGTAGACATGATGGAGAACCAATGGAATTTCTTGCCACTTCCCCATGACTTGCGCCCAATGAGGGTTCATGGAAGGAAGAGTCCATGCGCCACATGGCGCTACCCCTATTGCTCCAATATCTTTGATGGGATTTGATAGAACTCTTGGCCAATGATTGAGTTTGCTTCTTGCACCACTTCCTATGCTTCCTTCGACCAATAGATCTTCATGCAATGGGAAGGGAAGGTGCCACTCGACCAATAGATCTTCTAGTGGCTTATTATCTAGGGTAGATTTTGATGGGACATTAGGCCAATAGATAATCTTGCTTCCCACGCAATTTCCTAGGTCCCCAATGGCCAATAAAATTTCATGCACCACGAATATAGTCGCCACTTGTTGAACATGCAATCTAACCTCATGCATGGGTGCCATTTGTCCTTAAGGTTCTTGCATTGTTTGCCACTTCCTTGTCCTCACACGCCACTTGTGAGATGATTACACACCATTTTTACATGTGTGGCATTTGGCCTAACCATCCTTGACACTTGTAGAACATGCAATTGCCTTAGAATCTGCCCCTCTCATCACGTCCAGGTTCACTCTCGTATATACTGGCAATTTTTTGTCCACTTCCTTGATGAAAAGACCTCAGATTCATGTACTTCATGATCTTACGGTAGCGTGGGAGAAAACGGAGCTCAATTTGGACTCCGGACGACTTCGAACGAGCCATTTTACTTTCGACGCGCGCTGAAAAACGGAAATACGGGCTCTCGGGTCGTGGCCATTTTTCATGTAAATCCACCTTGCATTAAGGCCAATGAAGCTCCCACAAATGTCATCTTGCATGTCTTAAGAAGCTCTTGATTTGACACTTGTCTCATATCCCATAATATAATGATTTCTTTCTCAAATTTACGCCAAGTGTCTATGCTCCCAATGGTGACAAGTCATTCTAATATAATCTTGATGGGACCATGAACCAATGATCAATCAAATTCTCTTGCTTATTCCCAATGTCATTTGTCCAATGGAAATTCACGCACATGGGATAATCTTGCCAAGTGTCTCTACCCCCATTGTCCGAAAATTCCTTGTTCTCCAAGGTTAGGGAAATTAAATCACACAACCATGCTCATTTTAATCTCCACGAGCTCTTGATCCATCGGCCATTTATTCATTTCTTTGCTCCCCAAGATAATTCCAATGGTGGCGATTTCCTTCATATATTAGGCCATGGTATAAATCCAATTAATTACTCTAATTTCCTCATTTATTTCCACTTGATAATAATTTGATAATAGAACTATAAATATCAACCAATGCTTTATAATCCTTTGACTTGAAATTCCTCAATTGATTTTCCCTAATATTTCCTTAATTCCATTTGATGGGAAATTGGTCAATGGAACTCGAATTTCTATCCATCATATTCCTCAATGTACACGACCAATTCCTCATAATATCACATGAGCCATGATAATCCAAAATTGACAAGTTCCTTGATAATTTCCTAACTCGTTTCCACATATGTCACCTTGACATATCTTAGCCTCTTTGCTTAATCCTATATAATGAGATTCCAATTCATTGTTCTTAAAATCAATTCTCTAATCCTTTTCGGATATCCTTGCTTGTTAGAAATCTAGCAAACGGGGGATGCCACATGCCGAGCTTTGAAGATCAAATTGAAGGTCAAGTCGACCACAATCGAAGACACATTGGTGGGGGTTTAACACTTTAAATCATCCCCCGTCGATTGACACCGGAATCGCGGCCAATGGTCGCCGGAGGAAGGAGTAATCGGTCGGTCAATCCTGCGGGCCTACAAAAGTCAACTCAGCACAAGTCCATGCCAAATTTGCAAGAGATAAGGGCTGCCGAAGGACCAAACGGAGTTGGACGGAAAGCCAATCGTCCCCGACGCCGTTTGGACCTAAATGCACGTGGCCTCACGTGCAATTGAAGCCGTTACACCACCCCCGTTTCGGCGCCAAAATTCCTAGGAGCTATATAAGCTCATGGTCGCTTTCTGTTGAAAAAGGGAGTGAATTCAGTTGAAGAGGAAGAAACAGAATCAAGAGAAAGAGAGAGAACGAGAGAGAGAGAGCTCCCATCCATCGCCATTGTCGAGGGTAGAGCTCGGATTTGCAGAGCACTGGTTAGGCCTTCTCAGGCCAAACCGAAGCTCCTCAAGGTCGACAGGAAGACGGTCAAGCCCCCAGAAAGCAATCTCCATCGACCGCGCAGCCCAAAACTGCCAGAACAGGTAATCCCGAACTTCGAGCTTAAGCTCTGGTCTTCAATGGCGAACCTTGATTTCGATTTCAATTCTTGCGATTCCCGTGTGCGTTTCATTCCTTGGATATCACTGACAATCATTGCATCTTCATTTTGCATCGATTTCGCCCGAATATCTCGAATCGAGTCTTCAAACATAGCCTCTATTGCCGACCGCCGTCCATAGTTGCCCAGCCAAATTTGGGCCGTGCGAGCTCAATCGGAGCTCGAGGTAAGTCTCATGAACATCAATTGATGCTATCCTGTGATGGAATTGTAATGATTTTGTGTTAATCGAGCGATCGAACTCCCATGGCCGTACTCGGCACTATGTTTGATACTCATGATTTAGTGAATGAGGTGCTGCGCTTCCTAGATATGTTAAACTAGAGACGATCGCGAGTCGATTGCCGTTGGTCTCACATAATTTCATCGAGAATCCACCGTCGGATCGTCGCCGGAGTTCCTCAGCCGTCCATTTCGCCGGGGTCGAAAGGTTGAAGACGAAGCTGACGTGGCGCGGTCAACCAGTCAAAGCTTAGGTGGCAGTCTACCATTGGTCCACTTGGATGTCGAGTCAGCTCGACCGTTAGTCAGTTAGGGCGAGTCAGCGTTAGATCGGATGGTCTAGGTTAATCGAGTCAAATAAATAATAGTCGTCCGATTAATAAATAGTATTAACTGAAAATGGTTTTAATCGAAAAATCAATCAGAACAACAAATGGTGTCGTTTTGATAAAGGACTAGGCGACGTCGTTTTGGGTAAGTGAGAATAGACGGTCCTGATCAAATCTCATGTTCTAATCATGGCCGTAGGTCTTAATAGGTCAATCGGACGGTTCCGGTCGAGTCTCTAATCAATCTGAGCCGTAGGATTTAGTAATCAGAGCCAACGATCGTGGATTAGCTACGTGATCCATCAAGGACCGTCGGATTAAATCCGAATAATAAAAAAAACAAAAAAAAAATAGGAAACGGCGTCGTTTTGGCGTGTTTGGTTTTGCGAGTCCGGGTCTGGGCCGGGTTCCGGCTCAAGTGGGTCGGGTCGACCTGGTCTGAAATATTTCTTTTTTAAATAAAAAATCGAAAAATGATTTCAAAAATTAAAAAAATAAATAAATAATCCTAGAAAATCAAAGAAAATTTCAAAAAAATGTGGAAAAATTATGGAAAAATCCTAGACACTCCAAAAATCCCCAAAAATCGAGGATTGACCATAGACAACTGGTCAACCCTATTTTTGGGGTTTCTTATCCGTTCTTCCATTAATCGACAATTATGCCCTTTAGGGGTAATTCGTCCATACTTTGTATTTTGAGATAGGTCGAAAATGCCTAGATTAGGATAGGGCCAGTAAGGTGGCGAGTCCTTCTGCGAGGGTTTTCAAATCTCATCATTTTCCCTTTTACCCCTCAAAGGGTAAGTCTTCTTTCCTGTTCCAATTGAATTTTTGGAAATTGCTTAAAAATAGGATTTGGGTCAGGTGGTCGACCAATCCTAAAGTTTAAGATTTTCAACCCTCTTCTTTGTCCAAAATGACGATTTTACCCCTCTAAGGGTAAAATCACTTTTAAATTCCAAAAAATCTTGGAAATTCCCGAAAAATAGGAAATGGGTTGGATTGATGGCCAATCCTATTTGCCCCGTCTTTTGACTTCCCAATTCTTCTAAAATGACAAATTTGCCCTTTCAAGGCGAATCGTCCCTGAATTGTTCAAAATTACGATTATGCCCCTCATGGGCAAATCATGTCAAATCACTCCTAAGTCTTGATTGAGACTTCTCTAGGCTAATAGGGCCTCATTAGGGATGCCACGTTGATTTCATGTGATTTATCCGCATGTTATGGATCCTTGATTTGCGCATTTATTTTCATGGATTGTGAGTGATATGGTAGTCATTCCCATCTGCATGAACTCCTAGATTTAGGATCTGAACCCCACTCCTCTGTATGAAATCCTAGAATCAGATAAACCATTCAGCTTAGGTACCGAAAGGGTGTCAACTCTGATAGTTGGCGTAACTACGTCCCCGATCCCACTTCTCTGGTTTCCGCAGAATCGAATAGATCGCTCACAACTATTCGATAGGGTTTCCGATCGTACCCTCCCCGAAATGATTGGTGGCGACTCCTTGGCATGTACACATATCACATGTCACTAGACCACACTGAAGGTCGACCACGTATATCCAGCCGTTGCGATTTGGGTAATGGACCTTGGGAGAGGCCCGCGTCCGATCAGGCGACGATCGGGTGGCCCATTAACCCTCGCTAGCAAGATAGCGCTCGAGAGGGTCGCAACAATGTTCACATGAAAGTTCTGAGCTATTGTATAGCAAGTATATATTACAAGCAATACGCTCAGTTATAAGCTCTAAGCTATTAAGTAGCAAGTTCATGCTCATATACATGTTCTAAGCCATTGTGTAGCAATTCCATATCACAAGCAATATGCTCATTATTATCATGCTGCTCAAGTTTGTCATACATGTGATTAAGCTCTATATAAAATCAAGTAGAATCACATGACAATGCTCTGAAAATATACATGTGCTTAATCTCTAAATATTAAGTATTATCGCAAGTTCTGAGACTGCTTATATTGCTAAAATATTGACTTTAGAACTTATTCTTGCAAGAAGAACAAAGGACAAATTGTTGAAATCTAGTCTTAGCAAGATTATACTGAGAGTAACTAAATCCTAGTTGCTCACTCTTTTCATTTAAATCGTTGTTACTTTTGTGGATAGTTTTGTCATCATCAAAAAGGGGGAGATTGTTAAGAAAAACCACTAAGTGATTTTAAAGTTGACAAAACTATCTAAGTACTCTTAATTTTTTGAGGTAATGCCGTAGAATACTTATTTTACAGATTTTCCTTTGGTGTGGGGATGCACAGGATTGAATCTGTCAAAAAGGTTTTGCTCAGATTAAATTTCTGAGGGAATCAGATGTTGGTTAGAGCTCAAACGTTGAGTGGGGATAACTCAGACATTGAACGTTGAGCGGGGATAGCTCAGACGTTGGACTGATGCTCAAACTATGAGTGGAGTATTCACGTGCAGTAATCTGAACTTGAAGAGGACTTTCAAATGCGCTTATTTGAAATACTGCAATGGATACAATCGAGCTGGATCAGTTTTTAGGATTCTCAGGGATAGAGATCAATCAAGGATGCGAAATCAAGGAGACAAACATACGACTTTCCAAATGAGTGAAATCATCTATGGAAGACTTTCCTTTGGCGATCCCCAACGGCTACGAGATCTTCTTTTGGTATGTCTTGTCCAAACAGAGAAGTTTTGGAGAGACCTCTTCTAGAAGCCTTGTAATGGGTAGATTGGAGGCGAAGGAGTATAAAAGACATCTCAAGGTCGAAGGGACAAAAGGTCGGCGTTAAGAGGAAAAAGTCTTTATAATTCTTAGATCGAGAGTACTTCATTTCATACACACTTCTTGATTCATCCATTGTAATTGTGAGGAAGTGTACACAAGAGTGTTGAGCTCTAGGTGGGGTATCCTGCACGTCAAGGAGGTCACTAAGCTGTAGCCTCTCGAGCAATTTACTAGTGGAATCCAGCCGATTGGCTGATAGCCGAAGAATTGGACGTAGGCTTAACCAAAGCCGAACCACAATAAACCCTCTGTGCAGTCTTCTCTATCTCTACTCTGATCATTTTATATAATCTTTGATAGTAGAATTGCATACGAACTGTTTATATTGATATACTGTGTTGCCATCGTCTCAAACGTTATAGAAACGTCTGTGCAATTCATATTCCACGAAAAACACTCAAATTGCACTATAATCACATATTCACTCTCTCTAGGTGATATCGCTAGCCACAACAGAGTTAATAATTGCCTTTGATTATACTAAGTTGCAGATGCGTCTGGACTTGAGGTATGGTTATGAATCCCTAATTGGTGTGCTCATGAGAATGCCTGAGTGATTAGTTGTTATGTTGTGATTGCTGCATTGTTGAGTAGCATAGAATCACTAGACTTGAGCAAGTGACTTAGGTCTCTAATTTCGTGGTGAAATTATAGTGACTCAGGTAGTTTGAGCTCGAGCAAGAATGAGTAATAGACCTGGAAGATCGAGAGAAGGAGCTTCTAGCACAAGGCCACCTATGGTTGAGGATCCAAGAGTTGATGGAGTCCTCAAAGCATTAGAGCAAATTGGAGAGTTAATGGAAAAGGAAGCTCAGGATAGAGCTGCAGCAGCTCTTCGACAGGCCGAGGATAGAGCCTAGATTATTACTCAGGCTGCCGAAGCTGCAGTAGCTACTGTGATTTTGGCGAATGGAAACAATGACCAGGGCGCTGAGGCTGGTAACGGCCAAGGTGATGGAAATGCTAATAGACAGATGGGTCGGTTGGTTGAGCAGTTTATAAAGCTGAAACCAACCCAGTTTGATGGAACTGGAGATCCTGAGCTAGCACCAAGATGGATTGAAAAGCTCGATAAATCTTTTGGGGTGCTGAGGTGCACCGATGAAGATAAGGTATTGTTGGTCGTTTATCAGCTGGAAGGCACGGCTAATGATTGGTGGAGTACCACGAAAGATGAAGTGTTTCCTGAAGGTGCTGCTATGACTTGGGCCGCCTTCACTGTCGCTTTTAACGATAAGTATTTCTCGAAACTGCACGAGAGGAAACGAGTGGAATTTCAGCAGTTGCGTCAAAATTAACTGATTGTGGACCAGTATGAGGCTGAGTTTGCGAGATTGTCGAGGTATGCACCGAGATCGGTTAAGGATCCGCTAGAGAAAGCGTAGAAGTTCTGGGATAGGTTGAGATCAGAGATTCGAAGTCAGATAATAATAGTGAACCTGAGAACTTACAGAGAGATTTATGAGCGAAGTCAAATGATCGAGAGGGACATGGAAGAAAGAGCCGCCGCTTCTAGATCGCGGTTCACTTTTTCGAGAGACAATCGGCAACTGAGAAAAATGCCGATGGCGAGCAATAGACGCTTTGTCCCTCATATCCAAAATAATATTGGGAAGCCACCGTATCAATCAAACTAGAACTATCGCCTTTGTGGCAAGAGACATATAAGTAGGCCCTGCCCAACTAAGATGGGTGCATGTTTTAAGTGTGGTCAGCTGGGCCACCAAATAAAGAATTGTCCGAGCCAAGCTCCAAGGAACTGAGCTCAAGGACAGAGACCGCAGGCTGGACAGCCGGCTGTGGCTCCGCAGAATGATCAGAATCGACCACCAGCCCAAGGAAGAGTTTATGCTGTGACACGTAGAGAGGCGGAGGAAGCGTCTGGCATGGTCACAGGTACGATCTATTTATATGATCAAGCTGCATGTGCTTTATTTGATCCTGGAGCTTCGCATTCCTTTATGTCTGCTCAGTTTGATGATTTGGTGGGTGTAGAGTTGAAACCGTTGAATGTGATGTTGCATGTTACTACACCATTAAAGGATAATGTGTTAGTCTCGCTAGGTTGTGCGGACTGTAAGATAGCCATTGATGGTAGCGAGGGAAAGATAGATTTGGTTGTGCTTCCTATGTATGATTTTGATGTGATTATTGGGATAGACTGGTTGGGGAAACAAAGGACTGTAGTTGATTGTGGTAGCAGGGTAAATCCTTTTTTATCCAGATTGCCATCCTAATTTTGAATTTGTGGGAAGTCGAGGAGGAATCTCGATTCCTTTAGTCTCGTCGCTTGAAGCGACAAAACTGTTGAGTGAAGGGTGTCAAGCTTACCTAGCTATCGTGGTTGACACAACGGTTGAAGTACCGAGATTGGAAAGTATAGCAGTGGTGCGTGAATTTCCTGATGTCTTTCCTAAGGAATTGCCAGGATTACCACCTAAGAGAGAAATCGAGTTCGTAATTGAGTTAGCTCCTGGAACGGAGCCAATCTCGAAGGCAACGTATAGAATGTCCTTGTCGGAATTGAAGGAGTTAAAGGTGCAGATGCATGAGTGTTGTTTGTGAGGAAAAAGGATGGATCCTTGCGTTTGTGCATCGATTATAGGCAATTGAATCAAGTAATTATCAAGAATAAGTATCCGTTGCAAGGATAGATGATTTGTTTGATCAGTTACAAGGAGCCTTTGTGTTTTCTAAGATAGACCTGAGGACTAGTTATCGCCAGCTGAGAATTAAGAAAGAGGACATTCCGAATACTGTCTTTAGGACAAGAAATGGACATTATGAATTTATCGTTATGCCTTTCGGATTGACTAATGCCCCTGCTGCATTCATGACTTGATGCATCGAGTATTTAAGGAATATTTGGATCAATTCGTCATTGTTTTTATTGACGACATTTTGATTTACTCGAGGAGTAATGAGGAGCATGAGAAGCACTTGAGGATTGTTCTGCAGACTTTGAGGGAGCATTCTCTTTATGTCAAGTTTATTAAATGTGAATTTTGGTTAAATAAAGTAGCATTCCTTGGTCATGTGATTTCTAGAGAAGGAATTTCTATAGACCCTTCAAAGATTGAAGCGGTGATGAATTGGCCTAAACCTACGACAGTTACTGAAGTTCGAAGTTTTCGGGGATTGGCAGGTTACTATAGGCGTTTTGTGGAAAAGTTTTCATCCATAGTCACTTCGTTAACAAAGTTAACTAAGAAGGATACGAAGTTCGAATGGACGGATAAGTGTGAAAGGAGTTTCCAAGAACTTAAGCACCGTTTGACGACCGCACTAGTGTTAATGATCCTTTCTGGACCTGGAGGTTATGAGATATATAGCAATACTTCGCTAAAGGGATTAGGGTGTGTGTTAATGCAGCATGGAAAAGTCGTCGCTTATTCCTCGCGAAAATTGAGACCTCATGAGATGAACTATCCAACGCATGATTTGGAGTTAGCTGCCATTATTTTCCCCTTGAAGATTTGGAGGCATTACTTGTGTGGTGAACGGTTCCATATTTACACAGACCATTGTTGACACCTGATTTTTGACCATTTATTATTGTGATTTTTATTCTTTAAAATTAATTAAAAATATAAAAAAAAAGGTCA
Source organism: Rhodomyrtus psidioides (assembly GCA_021437785.1). Lineage (NCBI taxonomy): Eukaryota > Viridiplantae > Streptophyta > Magnoliopsida > Myrtales > Myrtaceae > Rhodomyrtus > Rhodomyrtus psidioides. Next base: position 2,771,393 of record JAILYB010000055.1, read on the forward strand.
TAAAATCACAAAATAAACTTTGGAAGCCTTGGCCTAGCCTCGGGGACCAATTTTGAAAAAAAAATATTTTTTGGTATTTTATAATATTTTTCTAATTTATTTAATTATTAAAAATACCCAAAAAAATCAGAAAAATACCATTCGTGGTCAGAAAAATACACAAAAATATTCAATAATTTTTTTTTAATTTCCTCTTCAAGTGTGTCACCTTAAATCTTGAAAATTCGGCTCGGGTCACTATGTTTCTTCACAAACCTAAACCCGAACCGAGCGAAAAAATTCCTTTTCGAGTCTGTTAATTTTCAATTCTCACTTTTTATAAGCTATGATATTGGATTCTAAAGTCTTGAAGTGCAATTAGGTCAATTTTCCCTCCAATTTGATCAATTTTAACCAAAAGGGCTTAATTGCATAATTTTCTTTCAATTTAGTCCCCGGTTTCACAAATCTTGAAATTAAATTTCATGCGGGCATACCCATTAAAATTAAACACCTCTACCCTACAGTTTTCATCATGATGAATCCATTGGCGGCCTCAATTTTGACTAATTTGGTCATTTAGGCCATCGATTAGGCGAAATTCATTTTCGGATCCTAGGGATAATTTGGGGTTTTCACTAAATTTCAATCAATTGATTCACGAAAATACCCATATTTGATAGAAAACATGTCAAGGAGTCCGATTATGGCATCAATTTCATGAAAATAGGTCGGTTTAGGGCTCAATTGGGCGATGCGAATCAAACCGGGCCGGTCGGGTCAGACCCGACCCGACCCGATCCGAACCGGGTCTGCAACTCAGTTGTAGACCCACCGGCGCAAAAACAAAAGAAACGAAAGGGGGAAGGGGCCGGCCGGTCGAGCATTATTGGACGACAATGAGTAGTGGACGTGGGGTGGAGGTTCCACGACGAAAAGCGGTCGGCCATGGACCAAAAGGGAGGAGGAATCTCGGTTGGACGGAGGAGCTTGGCCGAGGGAAAAGGGGACTTGGGCAGAGGGAAGTTCGGGCGAAAAGGGAGCGCGAAGGAGCATCCCCGAAGGTTCAGTGGCTTGGACCAACCCCCACCGGAGCCCTAGGCGTCGTCGGCAAGCTCCAAACAGGTCGGTTTTTCTCTCCGACCATCATTTCACACACGCACACCAACCGTTCGACAAAATGCCGCAATGACTGTGTCATTTCGTAACTCCCGGCCGTGACACCCCGAGCCTCATTTCGTGCGAATCTAGCCTAGAAGTTGTGATATAACCGAATCTAAGCTCGTTTATGTGTTTATTTTGCAATGAAAACCATCGAGAACGATGGCCGGAGCTTCGTCGGCCACCATTCGGACCGAGAGCTTGCATCGGCGAAATCAGCGGTCGCCGACCACCATGGGATCTCAGGTAAGCTTCTAAACCTCCACTAGATGTCATGTGATGGAATGAAATCAAGTTTAGACCAAAAAAAAAAATTTGCAAATGGGCTCGCCGGCGCCGGTTCGGGGAGCTCTATTTGAACCGTTTTCCGACGTTGTGATCGCCATGAAATGGTCGGGTGTTGGTCTCGATCCGTTGGGGTTTGATTTGGTGTCAAAATATGGGAGATTCGGTGACGTTTTCACGTCGGTTCGGGCTCTCCGGCGAGGTTCCGGCGAGGGTCGCCGGGTTTTGACACTGTTCATCGTCTTCCCCGGCGACCCTCCGGCCGGTCAACCGGTCAACGGCTGACGTGGCATGCCACGTCAGCAGCCACGTCAGCCGGGTGGGGCCGCGGCCATAAAAAATAAAACGCCCAGATCGGACGGCCGTGGTTTCGCCACGTGTCGCGATCTGGGATTTTTGGAAAATTAAAATATTTTTCAGAATTAATAAACGATTTTCGAATAATATAAAAAAAATTCAAATCGGATGGCTCAGATTGGGCGAAGTGGCGCTCTAGGAGCGTCTGATCTTGTCTGAGATCGGACGCACCAGGACTGGCCACGTGGCACAATCTGGGGCGTTCATTTCGTGGGATTTTCTAAAATTAAGAAAATGATAAAAAAAAATCAATAAATCAAAAACGGCGTCGTTTCTGCGAGGCCGGTTTCGGCCGTAGGGTTGGGCCGGGCGCCCGAGAGGCGTGGGCCGGGTCAAACCCGGCCCGGAAAATAATTTTAAATATTATAAAAATTCAGAAAATAATAAAAAATAATAAAAAATTCAAAAATTCAATAAAAAATGAAAAATCATAAAAAAATTCAAAGAAATTCGAAAAAATCAGAAAAATTCTAAAAAAATTCCAGAAAATAGAAAATGGCCACATTCAACTGGCCATGACCTGTTTCGGGTCTTTTGACCCCCGAACCTTCCAGAAATGACGGTTTTGCCCTTCCGGCAAACCGTCTTCCAAACAAATTCTAAAAAATCCAGGAAAATCCCAAAAAAATGGGAAATGGCCACAAACAACTGGCCATGGAATATTTTGGGTAATTCGGTATCCAAACCTTCCAAAAATTGACGATTTTGCCCTTCGGGCTAATCGCCTCCAAATCTTCCCATTTTACCCCTGGTCCGAAGTCACACTTTCCTTCAGCCTTTATGGTTATACTAGGAAGCCATTGACTTGAATTGATGTGCATCGATGAGATTTATTTATGCACTTGTTTGCGCTTTCATTTAAATTGATTGTGATTGATAGGAACAGTTTTTCAATCTGCATGAAACCCTGAATCAAGCCTACCTCACCCAAAATGGCGTCTGCATGAATTCTTAGCTAGGAAAATCACTCGCGTTAGGTACCGAAAGGGCGTTGGTAATGACACCAGCGTAATCAAGTCCCCGAACCCAAAATCTCTGGTTCCGCAGAACTGATCGATCTCTCCCAATCGATCAGTAAGGTTTCCGGTCTACCCTCCAAGAAAGACCGGTGGCGACTCCAAATGCATGCACAATTTGCACATGCCACCACGACCACACTGAAGGTCGAAAGCGATCGACTCTTATCGTCGAATCCTTTAAAAAATACTCCCGCCGCGATTTGGTATGGGCCTGGGAGGGCTCGCGCCGATCCAAGATCCGCGATCGGTAATCCATTAGCCGCGTCCGCTTTCGGACGGGTCGCGACAGCTGGCGACTCCGCTGGGGACGTTGCTCTAGAACATATGATTCTAGACCTCAAGTGGACTTAGGCCGTAATTAAAACGCTGAGTGATTTTTCTAACCCTACAGGCACTCTTGAAGGTGAGGTAAGTCCGCTTATGATAGGTGTTATATGTTTTTGCAGATTGGAGAAATAAGGGGTGTAGTCCGTGATTAACATTGTCTTATGCAGGTTGGCGTAGGAATGTATGTTGTGTGGATGATTTGAAGCGTTGATTGATAAACTGTTGTGCATGACTTGCATTGTGATGATCACGACACATGGACACACACAACCGCGCCTAAAACCCCGGGCGCTGCCTATATGAAAACAATAGAAGGGATTGAAAATGGAATCTCCGTGAGGAAAAACACGGGGTAATCCACTTTTCAATTCCGTTCACTTCGAACTATGGATAGAGTCCCAATGCAACGATAGCTGTGCAATGGAATCGGCTCTTTCTGGAACTCGAGGTGGGAACCTTAACCTTAGGTGCCAAACCCTCTGATTTTTAGAAGTTCACCATCACTTGTCTCATGCGTATGTCTTGGGGCGGTTGGTACACCTAAAACCGCACATAAGTCGACGAGTTTGGTTGGTAAGACTCTCTATCCCTCAAATCTATATAAATATAGGCATTTCATTCATTGCATTCTGGTGATTAGATTAAATGCCATTTCAAGGATAGATGTTTGTGTTTTTCCCAAACGTCCTTGATAGAAGACGAGGAGGATGATATCCCATGGCGAACACCGAATGTGCGACAAAGGAGCCTACTGTGGACATTATGGAGGTATCGTCCAATGAAGATGACGAGTTGGGGCAAGTGATCCGGAAGTCACAGATCGAACTTGGGGCATCCTTGAACGTTAGGATCACATTCCTTTGTTTTATTTTCCATTACTAATCCTCTTGTATAAGGTTTATTTTTACTGAGGTCTTTCTCTATCTCACCCCTTAGAGTGATTGTATTAGGGATCTATTGGTGTATACATCCAGATGGGAACTTTGTTGTATTTCTTTTGACTGGTCATTAGAATGTGATAGTGGCATTTTCTCTAATCATCCGAATACTCCCAAATCAAGTTTATAATTCCTTTAGAGGAAATTAAAATTGGAAGTCTTACACGACCTTTTGGTCGTATAGGGTAGTCCAACCCCAATTTCGCTAGAAGGAATTATACACTTGAATTGATTCATGCATGTGGTACGCCACTAGTAATTCACGATAATTGATCAAGAATATCCGCATTGTTTCAAATTTAATGACGAGATAGATGCCCAAATTACTCTCGTTCTTAGCAAACGGCCTTAATTTGGACGCCATATCTTCAATTGAATTTAAAACACGTTATCATGTCCTACACTTTTGAGTAATTCGTTCCTCTCGAAATTGATCAAAAGCGATTATCGTGAATTACATCCCTTTCAACAGTATGCTTCCCTTCGAGGAATATTGATAAAAAAATTTCGCACAAGATTAAAATCCTTGTAAAAGTTGTTGTCCTTATTAATCACGGGCAAGCATAAGATTGAAAGGGGTTTTTTGCTTTCTTTTTCAAATTATTCCTTCTGATTCTGTCTTTTTATTTGCAGGTAAAATATAGGAGATAGAGAGAAATCTTTTCTTGGATAAGCCTGAAGCTATTCTTTCTTCTGATCATGAGCGAGTTAGAAAATCAGAACACATTTGCTCGATTTATTATGGATCGGCTCATCCAAGTCTAAGATGTTCGGATGCTCGAAGAAATGGATCATATAAAAGCTAAAACAAACACACGGGAGCTTTCATTCATTCTTGCCCAATTGAAGGATTCCAAAACCAGATCATACAATTCATTGTGGTGGAAAAGTAAAGCAGAAGTGAGCCCTAATCAGATACACGAAGGAGCCCAGCTGACCCTCCAAGTTATGGATGCTTTGTTTGTACGCACCACTCCGCGTATCATGGTCCGCAAGCCTGAGGTGAAGGCGTTTGCGTTCATCATTGACTGCAACAACCTGAGTCTCGTTATCTTCGGCGACTATTTCCAAGTCCCGAACAAGTCCATTCTCACGAGTTATATCCTCATTTATGCCGTTGAGCCTTTCTTCCAGCCACTCGCTTCGATTCCTTAGCAGGGCATTACGACGATCGCGCTCATAGGTGGCCAGGGATAGAGCTAAGTCCTCCACCAGATTCCTCCTCTCGCGAAGCAATGTCGAAACCCGCTCTTTGGCGAACTCAACAGCCTTTTTGTGACTATCGGCCAGGTAGTCAGCCAACGCTAGGCGGTCGGACTGATCCTCATAACGGGCTCGCAAGACACGAGCCACGGTAACTCCCCGATGAGCAGCGCGGTAGACCTCCAAGGAGTTTGTAAAGAGCGTTGGAATAATATTGTATTCCCTCCCCAACGCAGTACCCTCGAGGGAGGTGATGTCCAGGTCCCCGAACATGACTCGGATTTCATCCTCGGTTTCGGGATGATCAGCTATGTGAGCATAGCCTCGACCCAAGAGGTTATAGAACTCTTCCCATCGAGCCAAAGCTTCGGCTGAGAAAGTGTGGACATGGGAAGAGGCCATTTTCGACGGAGAGGTGTGTAATGAAGCGATTAGAAGATGGAAGCAAATTATATGAGAGCGTTAATCTCCCAAACACTAACTCTGCATTTTATAGCGTCTCGAGAATGGAGAAAAGTCACAGCAATAATGCTTGTGGAGCCAGGATAATTAAGTAAAGCAAGGGTCACTCTTCCCGTGAAACATCAATTCCGTCTCGGTCCGTGATTTCAGGCTTGCCAAGTGAAAGCTGCAAAAGATCCTTTGGTCTCACCATTATTGATTTTAGGTGAGAGGCGAGCGCAACTATCGAAGAGTGCCGCGAAAGGATTGGGTTGTTCCATCACGCATAAAGCTGGGCGGGGAGTGGACAGTTCTGCCACTTAAAAAAAAAAGGGAAGACAGTGCTGAACAGGCATGACTATTAAGGAAAAGTGAAAGGCGAGCGCTACTATCGAAGAAGCTGCGGAAAGATTTGGTTACCCCGTCGTGTCGGAAAGCTGAGCAGGAGGTAAACAGTTCCGTCGTTTCAAAAACAGAACGCTGAACAGACCTGGCTTTCGAGGAAAAGGAGGCAACAAATCGAAAGAGCGAGTATACAAAAGAGAACAGAGAACCCCGAGTGACGAGTTCGTTGGAAGACCTCAAAAGCTCTAGAATCAAATTCGATATCGAAGCCATGGAACCCAACACTGCCGGTGATGAACACCAAGATCGCAGCGGCGACGACAGCAGTGGCCACAATGCTCAACCCCAGAAAAGAAAACGCCGCCAGCGCCACACTCAGAAGGAAATCCAAGAACTTGAAGCTTTCTTCGATGAATGCCCTTGCCCAAGCGAGGAACAAAAGATTGAATTGGGCCAGAGACTGGAAATGAATCCTATGAGGGTCCAGTTTTGGTTCCAGAATAACCGATTCAGACTAAGCGTCCGACGCAGGCGTCAGGAGATCATGACTCTAAAGGAACAGAACGAAAGGTTTCGAATGGAAAACATGTGGTATGAGAAAATTCTTAGCACTATAGCTTGCCCTAACTGCGGTGGCCCTACCACCCTCAGTAAAATATTCCCTGGTAAGTCTTCTACGAGGATGGAAAATGCTCATTTATCACCCTGCGCCCTTGAACCATCTCCGGTACAATCAGATCCTGCTGATGGCGCGCATGAGCAGATCAATCCTACAAAGATTATACAAGTGCCTTCGGAGGAAGAGGATACGTGTCGTCATGATTGGAGTCACCCTATCGAAGCTCATGAATCTCCTTCACAACAACTTCTGGTAAGATCAGATACGATTCAAGAGGAGTTAGAGATTAGTCGGCAGGCTATCGACGCTATTCCGGACAGCGAGAAGAAGAAATGTGTTTGGCCCCCGGAGCTTCATCTCAAGTTCTTAGACGTATTTCAACAGATAGGACTCGACTTCATAGGTCCGACAAGCATACTTAGGGTCATGAATGTACCGGGACTTACCAAGCAAATAGTCGCGAATCACCTTGGTTGCTACAGAAGGGCGCTAGGACAACGTTATGCAGAACTGAATCTGAACAATAGACTCGGCTACGAATCCAGCACCCTTATGTCAAAGGAAGCCCGGTCGAATCTAGACGACTATTGGGGATTTGATCAGGATATCCTCATGAGTCATTTCAATATTCCTCAAGAGCACGCATTACAAGTGCAGCAAGTAAGCACTCCCCCGTCCGAACAGCAGCTAGCCAGTGTTCTTCCTATCACAGAGCAGCCCACTACGCCCGATGCTCAAGGGTTTGCCCAATTGGAGCATATGCTTTCAGACGATCTGTTAGGGGAATGCTTTGAGCATTCTTATTTCCCTAATTCCCAAGTGGGAGATGCTTGTGGTAGTCAATCGATCGAATCTCCTCTTATATTCCCAAACAAGGATGGGGGTTCCAGTTCGAAGAACCCGTCAGGCGATGCAGCTCGACCTACACATAGATCGTTCGAGGAATCAGATGATTTCTTCGATGAAGGACTTGGTACCTGGTTCGATCAGTTGGAAGCTATTAAAGGTTGGCAGCCATGATCTGCAGTCGGTAATGGTACACTTGAACCGAAGCCAGATTGGTTGATCATTGGACATACCCAAAGAAAGAGGGTGATGTACGCGAGAGGGATGTATCCCCTATTGTAAAATTCTCATCGGCGCATTTGTCTTCTTTTTTAATAGCTAGAGCTGATTTTGCATGATGTTGTCTGCAAATGTCATCATGTATAGATATGGCAATCCATTGTTATATTAGGTTCAAGGTAAAATCAACTCGACACGTGAAGGCAGAAGGGCCAGCATAAGTTACGAGCAGAACGTGAGCGAGCTCGAAAGGGGAGAGATTGTTAGCTACCCCAAACACCATGACCGCAAAATCAGGAGTAATTTTAAAGTTTAGAGCAGCTACAAATCTATTTCTCACAAAGCATTCAAATCGTTCGAATGAAAAGCGTCAGGCTGTGGAAATAATGCGTAACCGAGCTGTTGGCACATGTGAGAAGGGAGTCGCATAGATCCGAAAGCGACGACCTTTCTTGGCTCGCCAACCATGCAGAATAAAGGAGCATATATAAAAAAAAAACTCGCGTTTATTTCACTCCACAGGAGAGTTTACAAATGGGTTACTAAGGGGGAGTCGTAAACCCAAAATGAGTTCTGACGAGCATCACGAAGGAGCTTAACTGACTCTCCATGTTATCCATGCCTTGCTTACTGCCAACTCTTCGAGAATCAAGGTCTACAAGCTTGAAGATAAGGAGACGGCACTTCTCCTTAAGTTCATTCACATTGGTCTCATAGTACTCGAATTCATGCTCTAACTCCTGAGCCAGCGCTCTCCCGCTGGCTATATCCACGGCCAGATCTTCAAGCCTTTCCTCCAACCAGGCGCACTGGAACCTCAGCACGAAATTGTGCTGGTCTTGTTCAAAGACGGTTTGATAGAGAGCTAGACGCTCCACCAAGTTGTCCCTCTCACGGACCAGCAATGAGACTTGGGCGTGGACGTATTCAACGGCCTTTTTATAGTTATTGGCCGTCAGCATGGCCGACATCAGGAACTCAGCCCTGTCTTGATAGCGAGCTCGTACGATGCTAGCCAAAGTGACATCCCGGCTAGCAACTTCGTAAGCCTCTAGGAAATTGTTGAAGATAGTGGGGAAGATTGCAAACTCCCTTTGCAGTTTCGTACCTTCGATGCATGCGGTGTCCAAGACCAGAATCAGAGTACGGAGTTCAACCTCGGCTTCAGGATGACTGTTTATATAACCATAACCCCTACCTAACAGATGATAAAATCTATCCCATTGGGTCGAAGCTTCGGCTAAGGCAGCAGGCACAGAGGAGGAATCCATATGCGATTGAATGATGGAGTGGAGAATGGGAATGGGAGGAGTGTTTGAGAGACTGAATCTGATAAGGCTAAAGTATTAATCTTCTTGACGTCAATCTATCACCTTATAAACGCTCGAATAAGCAGGGAGAAGTTGTAATAATAGTTTATGTGCAGCAGAGCCAAGCGGGTTTCGTTAATGCATCCCCGATGAGTCACGGATCCACCACCGTCCTGTGATCTCGGGTTTTACGAAACATAATGGCGCCGAAAGGTGGGCAGACCTGTTACTCTAGAGACTGGGCCAGGGGGACAAGCGTAGTGCTCGACAGAGCGAAATCAACGCAAGAGATCTTCAGGCTCCGTTCACGTAGAAAAGGGTAAAAAAGGACAAAGTGGGAATTACGAAGCCTTGAGAAGAGCACTCGTCAGGTAGCCATCACCCTTGATCAAAGAACGGTGATCCGACTCATTTAACCTTTCAGAACTTGCAGAGAAAGTGAGGATCCAAGGAGGAACAAAGAAAGCCGAGTTAACGAAAAATCAATCAGTGATATTTCGATCAAAATGTTCAAGGGGTTCTGTCATTTACTGGAAACGCCAGACTTAGAGGTCTCCGAGCTCGAGCTGCTAGAAGAATTTGAAGATCCCAGGACCGAACCTGACACGAGGGCCATGGAGACCGATCCTTCTAACGATGAAACCCGTGGCTTGGTTAACGAGAACAGTACCCGCGGCGGTGATCGGCGTCAGAAAGGGGAATATCTCCAACGCAACACTTCAGGTCAAGTCCATAAACTTGAGTTGTTTTTCAGGGAATGCCCCTATCCGGACATGGAACAGAAAATCAAAATGGGCCAGGAGATAGGGTGGGAGCCTCGGAAGATCAAGTGCTGGTTTGAAAACAAACGAACCCGGCTGAAGCATCAACTCGATCAGCACGAGTTAGCGATTTTGAGGGAGGAAAATGAAAAGCTTCGAATAGAAAACACTTAGTATAAAAAAGCTCTAAGCATCGCCATTTGCCTTGATTGCGGTAACCCTGTTCCCACGGACGAAGTATTCACTGAGGAGCCAGATCTGGGGGTTTATAATGCTCATTTGTTGCAATGCCCTCCGCAACATCTTTTGGAACAGGCGGGTACCGCCGAGGGTCTACAAGAGGAAACCAGTGCTATAAGGTCAAAGTCGACGCCCATTGTGGAAGGGGACATGTGTCACGACAAGTCAGGTCCGCTCAATGATGAACTCACCGTCACGACCAGCCGATCTGAGACCACGGAATTCCCCCCATAGCAACTTCCAACACGACCAGGTTCCGAGAAGAGTAACCGCCAAGTTGCTAACACTACTTCGGCTAGCAAGAAAAAAAGGTTTCGTTGGACCCCAGAGTTTCATAGCAAATTTGTTGATGCAATTCAGCAGTTAGGGAGCAGCTTGGCTCGCCCATCGCGCATACTCAAGATCATGAACGTGCCGGGACTGGCTAAGAGTAAGGTCAAGAATCACCTTTGGCGCTACAAGAAACTATTGAGAGATGGACGAGTGGCGCAAGACCAAGATAGAGGCGGTTCAACACGACCAAATTCCGCGAAGAGTAGCCGCCAAGTTGCTGACACTACTTCGGCTAGCAAGAAAAGAAGGTTTTGTTGGACCTCGGAGCTTCATAGCAAATTTGTTGATGCAGTTCAGCAGTTAGGGATCAGCTTGGCTCGCCCATCGCGCATACTCAAAATCATGAACGTGCCGGGACTGGATAGAAATAAGGTCAGGAATCACCTTTGGTGCTACAAGAGACTACTGAGAGATGGACGAGTGGCGCTAGACCAAGATAGAGGCGGTTCAAGTTTAAATGATAAGCATGGCTGTGACCGCAATCCTCATGAAACAGGAAGCGTCCAATCACCTCTTAACACCGATGGGACTGGCAATTACACGGTCGATTGTTCAGGCATCAATCAGAGTACTCCCCTGGGTTATCCTAGTACTTCTCAGGAGTATCTACCGCAATTTTAGCAAATAGGGACTACCCAGTTTGAGCACCGACTGGCCGTTAATGCTAGTCCTACAGCGGATCTAACATTGACAGGAGATGCACATACAATCTTGCGAGACAATTACGGAGATTCCGGCTCAAAGAATCAGGTGGTCCATAACGAAAATGGCAAAAGAATTCCTTCGCCAGTAGTCGACAATACTCAACCTGAGTGTCAGTCGCTCGATGGGTCAGACGATCTCCTTGAAGACCTCTATTCTTGGTTCGATCGGCTGAATTCCCCCCTGAGTTACCTCAGTACTCCTCAAGAGTATGTACAACAACTCCAGCAAGTATGGACTCCCCAATTTGAGCACCAACCGATCGTTAGTGCTATTCCTACGGCGAATCCAGCATTGGATACGAATCTACTGGACAACGATGAAAATACCAACTCAAGAAGTGAGGTTGTTCATGCCGAAAGTAGTGTAAGGAACCCGTCGCCAACGGTTGAGGATGCCCGACTTGGGCATCAATGGCTTGAAATTTCAAGTGAGCTTCTCAGTGAGCAACTCGGCATATGGATCAAGCATAAACCGAGGAACCGGGTTGTTCATGCCGAAAGTAATGGGAGAAGTCCATCACCAGCGATTAAGGAGGCTCAACTTGAACGCCAACGACCTGAACAGTCGGACGATTTCCTGAATGAGCAACTCAGCCTATGGGTCAAGCATTTTGGAACAGGTGCATCTTCGCAGTCGTGACCGATACCGACGACCGGACATCTGGTTCGAAGCTCGTATGCTAAATCATTAGAAGGCTCAGGAGAGTGAGAGGTGAATACGTCGAATGAATGTGTTACGGATCTCGTTGTAAAGTTCCCACGGGAACATTTTTAATTAACGCTTAAAACTAACCGCTCTGAGTGTCAATATTACCCTTTGGATATCTTCGAGCCAAGGGCCGTGGATTAATCACTTAATCCGTGGAGCAAGTCCCATGAACGATGACTATCACCCGCGGAGCATAGTGGGATCTACCCCTTTCAGCACGAAATACGTTTGGTCACGAAGCCTCCCATTTGGTAAAACGATGTATCGTTCCTAAACGATCTTCAACCGAATACCGAAGTAATGTCTCCTTTCTTTCCCTTCTCAGGTGATAAACGTGGATAAATCACTCAAGCAGCCATGCGTTCAAATAACAGAACAGACGTTGCCTAACTGGGGGCAGATGAACCATTGATGTTGCAAACACTCCAAGAATGGATAGGCGGATTTGATAGATGTTGTTCATATCGATACGCAACATCAGAATGTGATGAAAATCAAGAGTAAAGTTGTATCGTCCCAACTTGTCTCGAATTTGGGAATATGAATTGACACTTATTGTTTATCCTTGACAGGGGAGTCGCCTTGCAGACGAACAAGTTTTTACATCCCATGTACTACTCGTTAGAGTACATGACCAAGGGTATGATGTATCGTTTCGATTTTTGAAAAATTCGTGAACCTACAATGATATGCTTCTTTTACATTTGCAGGGATCCGCAGCTGCGACGGACAGGTAAGTATCCCTTTTCCCAGTTAGCTGGAGATAAAAAAAATGTCAAAATCCTTTCAGCCGGCATAAAGATTTTCCAATGCATCGATGTTCATGATTTAAATCGGGAGGTTGCCCAAAGCACGAATAAAACATGCACGATACATCACAAAATCCCCTCGATGGATAAATTTCGGGAAAGAAAGAAATGAATTTTTCCAAATATGATTATTTGTCAAATCATTCAAAAGGAAGTTTACTCAAAAGAGAGGCGAGCCCAGTCCAAACACATCCTACATACACTTGAGAGACGAGGGAAGTGAATCGGATAGCAAAATCTGTACCTACTGAGGTAGGGACCATTCGCAGCGATTACATGGATTGGGACGACGGAGGCGTTCGTTTCATATTCCCAAATACTACAGGTGACCATCGATAACCCCTTTGAACGGAGGTTTTCATTATCAGCCCTGTCGAGAACCACCCCACATTGGGGTAAAATGGAGGTGAGTCCAGCAGTATCAGGAGAAAATGGTTAGAAATTTTCTTGCTCGGACTAACATTAATCTTTGTGTGTTGTTTATATGGTAATCCAAGTGCCATAGGATGATGAGAAGCATTCATTTCTCTATCCCACACACTGAATCCTTTGCATAGCCAAGTTGAGCCTGCAAAATCATTTCATAAACCCGTTGGTGATCATTGCACATTCCAAGACGGATGCAGCATCACTTCAGAAACGAAGGAGTTCAAGACTTAGGGTTCAAAAAAAAAATTCCTAAGTTAATGTTTAACCTTGTTAGACCTTTGATCATAGGTCTAACACGATCCCATGAAGATGAGAAAAAGTGGGATTTCAAAAATGAATGAGAAAAATCCACGGCATCGAGAAAAAGCAAAGTGCCTGGTAAAAGCAAGGCCGATGCTCGTGTAAGTTGTTTGATTGATCCGCAATGAAGCCGGATGGGAAAAGAGGAAATCCCTAAAGGAGTCAGATCAAAAAGACTACTCCCCAAATGGTGTCAAGCGTGGAGCAGAGACACAGATAGAGTCATCAGTCTCTTAATGCGACGAAACGCTCTCTGAAGAGCTGGTGCACACCTCAAAATCGGTTGCGCATCCCAAAAACTGAAGGTACAGAGAGGAAAAGGGCAGGTGGTAAATTTGCAATGATAACCAATGTCAAACCCTTCGTAATTGCTGGGCCAAAAACAAGCCTTTTTCGGTCCCCAATCCTACCAATGTTACAACCCTGAAACAGTCTTCTCTGACTAAAACACTTGGGTTAACATATTGCTTAGCTCGAAGAAGTACGAGCAAGACTATTTCTTTCTCATTTTGCAGGGTTCTTGACTTGTAAACCCGGAGCAGATGGTGAAGACTTTCATTCAATGGCCTCGACTCAAAAGTGAGTCCCCCCTTTGAAAACCAATATCCAAGCCCAACATTACGGTCCCGTGGAAGACCTCCCGACCGATCAAAATGTATGCGCTGCGAATGAGTCTAAAACCTAGGCACAGGTTAGTAGGGAATTGAGTGCATCCCCTATAAAGACCACTATCTCAAAACAGGTGAAAAGACCTCATCGTCGAGAAATATTCCAATAGATGTTTTGAACAAACTCTTTTTGGAAATTTCAAATTGTTTGATCCAGATTTGCTGCACAAGGAATTTGTGATCACATCTGTGTGTTGCAAGAATGCTTTGGATAACCTCCAGCATCAAAATGCACATTTCACAATTAAAACTTAAGTCATACGGTTTTTGTCAAATGGACAGCCGTGGTCTTCCCAAAGATTACTAACGTTTTCTTGGTGAAGAAAAATCTTTCAAGCTCAAACTTCTGCAGGATTCTTGGAAACCCTGAATCCCAGAAAAATATTTGCTCCATGGAGTGGAGCACACAGGTTTGAATTTTCTGCAGGATACCTGGAGAACCCAGCTCCCAGAATGTCGCCTCAACAGACTAAAGCGAGGCTTTGTCAAAATAAAGTCTTTCACTGCTTCAAAAAAATGAATTCCCGACAAACTTCGGGATCTTTCAAAAGAAGGGGTGAGGATGTGAACCCTTTTCAAAAATTTAGGCAGTCTCGTCGGACATGGAGAACCCTCGTCATGAGACCCCTTTTCAAAATTTAGGCAGTCTCATCGGACGTGGAGAACCCTCGTCATGAGACCCCTTTTCAAAAATATCAAACAGTCTCATCGGACGTAGAGAACCCTCGTCATGAGATCCCTTTTCAAAATTAAGGGCAGTCTCATCGGACGTGGAGAACCCTCGTCATGAGACCCCTTTTCAAAAATCAAACAGTCCTAGCTTGACGTGGAGAACCCTCGTCCTAGGATCCCTTTTCAAAAATATCAAACAGTCTCATCGGACGTGGAGAACCCTCGTCATGAGACCCCTTTTCAAAGCAAACCAATGGTAGAAACCGCCTGAAGGGTCAAATCTGGGTAGATACCGCCTGAAGGGTCAACACAAGGTAGAAACCGCCTGAAGGGTCAAAACATGGTAGAAACCGCATGAAGGGTCAACTCAAGGTAGAAACCGCCTGAAGGGTCAACCCAAGGTAGAAACCGCCTGAAGGATCAACTCATGGTAGAAACCGCCATAAGGGTCAACACAAGGTAGAAACCGCCTGAAGGATCAACTCATGGTAGAAACCGCCATAAGGGTCAACACAAGGTAGATACCGCCTTAAAGATCAACACAAAGGTCCGATCCACCATACGGATTAAAATCACTGGCGAATCCTCAAGCGTGGGATACGCCTTCCTTAGGTTCCTACCAGTTAGGAATCTCATAATGGTATGACCTACCATACAGGTCAGAGCTTAATCTCCCTAGGATATTCTGAATGACGAGTCCTAGGCATATTCTGGAAAGTCGTCGCAACCGGCAGCGTCCGACAGGTGAGCTTCAGGTAAACCGCCCTCCCCTCAACCTAGGTTCAAACTGCAAGAACGAACCGAGGATTAATTTGAGCTTTTATCGAGAGCCTTAAGGATTCGATGTCATAGCATTTCTTCTCTCATTTTCCCAGTCGAGTCGGCCAGGAATCAGGTGCCATCTTATCTTTGAGAGAAACCTCTGACGATATTCCTCTCAAAGAGGGGCAGCTGTTGACACCTGATTTTTGACCATTTATTATTGTGATTTTTATTCTTTAAAATTAATTAAAAATATAAAAAAAAGGTCATAAAATCACAAAATAAACTTTGGAAGCCTTGGCCTAGCCTCGGGGACCAATTTTGAACAAAAAATATTTTTTGGTATTTTATAATATTTTTCGAATTTATTTAATTATTAAAAATACCCAAAAAAATCAGAAAAATACCATTCGTGGTCAGAAAAATACACAAAAATATTCAATAATTTTTTTTTAATTTCCTCTTCAAGTGTGTCACCTTAAATCTTGAAAATTCGGCTCGGGTCACTATGTTTCTTCACAAACCTAAACCCGAACCGAGCGAAAAAATTCCTTTTCGAGTCTGTTAATTTTCAATTCTCACTTTTTATAAGCTATGATATTGGATTCTAAAGTCTTGAAGTGCAATTAGGTCAATTTTCCCTCCAATTTGATCAATTTTAACCAAAAGGGCTTAATTGCATAATTTTCTTTCAATTTAGTCCCCGGTTTCACAAATCTTGAAATTAAATTTCATGCGGGCATACCCATTAAAATTAAACACCTCTACCCTACAGTTTTCATCATGATGAATCCATTGGCGGCCTCAATTTTGACTAATTTGGTCATTTAGGCCATCGATTAGGCGAAATTCATTTTCGGATCCTAGGGATAATTTGAGGTTTTCACTAAATTTCAATCAATTGATTCACGAAAATACCCATATTTGATAGAAAACATGTCAAGGAGTCCGATTATGGCATCAATTGCATGAAAATAGGTCGGTTTAGGGCTCAATTGGGCGATGAGAATCAAACCGGGCCGGTCGGGTCAGACCCGACCCGACCCGATCCGAACCGGGTCTGCAACTCAGTTGCAGACCCACCGGCGCAAAAACAAAAGAAAAGAAAGGGGGAAGGGGCCGGCCGGTCGAGCATTATTGGACGACAATGAGTAGTGGACGTGGGGTGGAGGTTCCACGACGAAAAGCGGTCGGCCATGGACCAAAAGGGAGGAGGAATCTCGGTTGGACGGAGGAGCTTGGCCGAGGGAAAAGGGGACTTGGGCAGAGGGAAGTTCGGGCGAAAAGGGAGCGCGAAGGAGCATCCCCGAAGGTTCAGTGGCTTGGACCAACCTCCACCGGAGCCCTAGGCGTCGTCGGCAAGCTCCAAACAGGTCGGTTTTTCTCTCCGACCATCATTTCACACACGCACACCAACCGTTCGACAAAATGCCGCAATGACTGTGTCATTTCGTAACTCCCGGCCGTGACACCCCGAGCCTCATTTCGTGCGAATCTAGCCTAGAAGTTGTGATATAACCGACTCTAAGCTCGTTTATGTGTTTATTTTGCAATGAAAACCATCGAGAACGATGGTCGGAGCTTCGTCGGCCACCATTCGGACCGAGAGCTTGCATCGGCGAAATCAGCGGTCGCCGACCACCATGGGATCTCAGGTAAGCTTCTAAACCTCCACTAGATGTCATGTGATAGAATGAAATCAAGTTTAGACCCAAAAAAAAAATTGCGAATGGGCTCGCCGGCGCCGGTTCGGGGGGCTCTATTTGAACCGTTTTCCGACGTTGTGATCGCCATGAAATGGTCGGGTGTTGGTCTCGATCCGTTGGGGTTTGATTTGGTGTCAAAATATGGGAGATTCGGTGACGTTTTCACGTCGGTTCGGGCTCTCCGGCGAGGTTCCGGTGAGGGTCGCCGGGTTTTGACACTGTTCATCGTCTTCCCCGGCGTCCCTCCGGCCGGTCAACGGCTGACGTGGCATGCCACGTCAGCAGCCACGTCAGCCAGGTGGGGACGCGGCCATAAAAAATAAAACGCCCAGATCGGACGACCGTGGTTTCGCCACGTGTCGCGATCTGGGATTTTTGGAAAATTAAAATATTTTTCAGAATTAATAGACGATTTTCGAATAATATAAAAAAAATTCAAATCGGATGGCTCAGATTGGGCCAAGTGGCGCTCTGAGGAGCGTCTGATCTTGTCTGAGATCGGACGCACCAGGACTGGCCACGTGGCACAATCTGGGGCGTCCGTTTCGTGGGATTTTCTAAAATTAAGAAAATGATAAAAAAAAATCAATAAATCAAAAACGGCGTCGTTTCTGCGAGGCCGGTTTCGGCCGTAGGGTTGGGCCGGGCGCCCGAGAGGCGTGGGCCGGGTCAAACCCGGCCCCGAAAATAATTTTAAATATTATAAAAATTCAGAAAATAATAAAAAATTCAAAAATTCAATAAAAATGAAAAATCATAAAAAAAATTCAAAGAAATTCGAAATATTCAGAAAAATTCTAAAAAAATTCCAGAAAAGAGAAAATGGCCACATTCAACTGGCCATGACCTGTTTCGGGTCTTTTGACCCCCGAACCTTCCAGAAATGACGGTTTTGCCCTTCCGGCAAACCGTCTTCCAAACAAATTCTAAAAAATCCAGGAAAATCCAAAAAAAATGGGAAATGGCCACAAACAACTGGTCATGGAATATTTTGGGTAATTCGGTATCCAAACCTTCCAAAAATTGACGATTTTGCCCTTCGGGCTAATCGCCTCCAAATCTTCCCATTTTACCCCTGGTCCGAAGTCACACTTTCCTTCAGCCTTTATGGTTATACTAGGAAGCCATTGACTTGAATTGATGTGCATCGATGAGATTTATTTATGCACTTGTTTGCGCTTTCATTTAAATTGATTGTGATTGATAGGAACAGTTTTTCAATCTGCATGAAACCCTGAATCAAGCCTACCTCACCCAAAATGGCGTCTGCATGAATTCTTAGCTAGGAAAATCACTCGCGTTAGGTACCTGTTGACACCTGATTTTTTATCAGTCTTTCATAGTTTATTTTTTAAAAATTCATAAAAAATATATAAAAAGTTAAAAAATTAAAAAATCATCTTTGGTATCCTTGACCAAGCTAAAGGAACCATTTTTGACAAAAAAAAATAATTTTTCAATTTTTTAATATTTTCCAAAATAGAAAAATACATGAAAAATGAAGAAAAATAGCATTCGATGTCGTAAAAATATAGAAAAATAGTCAATATTTTTATTTTAATTTTCTTTTCATTTTGAACTCATAAATAGTCAAAATTCAAGTTCAATTGCATGTGTTTCTTCACGACGCATAGAGTTGAATTTGGCAAAAAAAATATCATTCGAGTCTTTTAATTTGTAAATTTCTACATCTTTTTTAGTCTTGATGTCCAATTAGATTGACCACCATCTACAATAAATGCCCCTTGCTGAATATTTTCGTTTTTGTTTCACATGATTTCATGGTGTAAGACGCCGAGTGGATCCCCAAATATAATCGGGTCGGCATGAGCTCGATAGCTCGTCCAAGACCAAACCAGGGCACGGCGAACCCCATGTGAGTACTCTCGAACTCCTTCGATGCTTCCTAATGCTTTTCTTAGGTTAGATCGTGTGTAGAATGGCTAGGACAGCTAAATCATTCTTGAGCTGTGATTGATAAATAGGACCTTACTAGGAATGCCATGTGATTTATTTGCATATCTAGATTCCTTGAGTTGGGCATTTTATTACTGATTGTGATTGCTAGGATAATCACTCCTATCTACATGAATTTCTAGATTTAGGGTTCATACCTTACTCATCCGCATGAATCTCAGGCTAGAAAATTCAGTCAACTTAGGTACCGAAAGGGCATCAACTCTGACAGTTGGTGTAACTAAGTCCCCGAAACCATTTCTCTGGTTCTCGCAGAATTGAATAGAAACTCCCAACTATTCGATTGGGTGGTCCAATCATACCTTAAAAAAATGATTGGTGGCGACTCCATGGCATGCACACTTAGCACATGTCACTAGACCACACTGAAAGTCGATCACGCATACCTCCGTTGCGATTTGGGTAATGGGCCTTGGGAGAGGCCCGCGTCCGACCAGACAGGACGGCCCATTAGCCCTCGAGAGCCCGACAACCTCAAGAGGGTCGCGACAGACTGGCGACTCCGCTGGGAACTGGTTCTTAACCATTTAGTGGACTTGAGCCGATTAAAAAGTTGATTGATTCTTCTAACCTAATTTTATGCAGATGCTCTCGAAAGTGAGGTGTATATGCTAACGAATGTGTTAGATGTTTTTGTAGACGGGAGAAATAAGGGGTGAAGTGCTTGTTAACTTTGTTTTATGCAGGCAAGAGTTTTGGATGTATGATTGTGTGGATATTTATATTGAAGCGGTGATTGTTAAATAAAATGCATGTTTATTGCTTTAGCACGACACAATGAATACACACAATTGCGCCTAAAACCCCAGGCGCCCTCTTTAGGAACACAATAGAAGGACTTGAAAATGGAATCTTCGTGAGGAAAAACATGGGGTAATCCACTTTTCAATTCCGCTCACTTCGAACTATGGATTGAGTCCCAATGCAACGATAGTTGTGCAATGGAATCGACTCTTCCCAGAATTCGAGGTGAGAACCTTGGCTTTAGGTACCAAGCCCTATCTTTTGATTTTTAGGAGTTTTCCCTCACTTGTCTCATGCGTTTGTCTATGGAAGGTTAGTATACCTAACACTGTACAGAGAAGCTTGATTTTCTCTTAAGTTTGGTTGGTAAGACTTTTCTATCCCTCGAACTTGTTACAGCTCATAATCATTATATTCATTGCATAATTCCGGTGATTGGATTAAATACCATTTTGAGGATAGATAGGTGTGTTTTCCTCCCAATGTTCTTGATGGAAGACGAAGATGGTGTCATCCCATTACGAGCGCCAAGTGGACAATAAGAGCCTGCTATGGACATCATTGAGGTATCATCTAATGAAGATGACGATTTGGAATAGGTGATCCTGAAGTCACGTCTCAAAGATCGAAACTGGGGCATCTCTAAGTAGTTAAAAACAGGTAGAGAAGAGAAGTCTTTTTGTGGATAAACGCGGTGGGAGGTTCCTTTATTCGATCATAAGCAAGATTAAAAAATCAAGATGTACACGCTCGAATCATCAATGTCAAAGAGCAGCTTGCCTAGGTTGAGAGTGGTCAGGTGTTCGAGAAAGTCAGCCATACAGAAGTTGAGACACACACATTAGAACTTTCATTCATTTCGCTCAATCGAGGGACCTTAAAAGCAGATCATACAAATCATCGGGGTGGAAACATAAAACCGCAATGAGCCCTAATTAGCATCACAAAGGAACCAAGTTGGCCCTCCATATTATTGATGCTTTGCTTATACTCACTACCTCGAGACTCGAGATCTGCAAGCTTAAGAAGAAGGCGTTTACATTCCGCTTTAAGCTCGGCAACCTTGGTCCCGTGATCTTCGGCGGCTATTTCCAGGTCCCGAACTAGTCCTCTCCCATGGGCTATATCCGCGGTAATGCTGTCAAGCCTTTCTTCCTGCCACTCACATTGAAACTTCAACACGACATTACGACGGTCGTGCTCATAGGTGGTCAGGGATAAGGCCAAGCGCTCCACCAAATTTCCCCTCTCGCGAAGCAACATCGAGACTCGCTTGTTGGCGAACTCAACAGCCTTTCTGTGACTATCGGCCACAAGGTTGGCCAACACCAAGCAGTTGGACCGATCCTCATAGCGAGCTCGCAAAACGTGAGCCACGGTAGCTTTTCGATGAGCGACACGGTAAGTCTCTAAAAAGTTTATAAAGAGGGTTGGGAAGATTCTATATTCCCTCTCTAAATTAGTGCCCTCGATGGAGGTGGTGTCTATTTCCACGAGCAAAATGCGGATTTCATCTTCAGTTTCTGGGTGATCGGCTATATGAGCATAGCCTCGACTGAGGAGGTTATAGAGTTTTTCCCACTGGGCCAAAATTTCGGCCGAGAAAGCGCGAATAGGAGAGGTCATTTTCGTTGGAGTGAGGGAGAAGAAGATGAGTGTGGTAGAGTGATTAAAATAAGAAAAGGCAATTATGTAAGAGTGTTAATCTTCTCTGCATTAACTCCTCCTTTTATAGCAACTCGAGAATGAAGAAAGGCACAGCAATAATGCTCGTGGAGCCAAGTTAATTGGGTAAAGCAGTGGTGGCTCTTTCGGTGAACCATCAGATCTGTCCCAATCCGCGATTTCAGGCTTGATAAACCTAAAAAAGTTGTAAAAAGATATGTCGGTGTCACCATATTAAAATTGAGAGGGAGTTAAGCGCAACTATCGAAAAAAGTTACGAAAGGATTTGGCAGTCCCATCATATTAAAAAACTGAGCAGGAGGTGAGCGTAGTTCCACCTTTTTGAAAATAAGTGGGAGACAGACATGGATATCGAGAAAAGGAAATCGATTTGGTGTCCCTCCACGTTGAAAAGAAGAAAGAAGATGACAAAGCGGGAAATACGAAATCTTGGGAGCAACGCTTGCCTGATGATCTTCATCCATGTTTAAAGAACGTTTCATGGGCATACAGAACCACTCAAAAGAAAATTTAGAGAGAGTGAGCATACATGAGAGAGTAGAGAACCCTGAGTGAGCAAAAATTGATCGAACATTTTTCGATCCAACATGTTTGAGGGTTACCATCAGTTGCTAGAGGCGACTGATCCAAAAATCTCAGAAAATGAACTACTGAGAGATCTCGAAGATTCCAGGATGGCGTCTGGTACCAGAACCACAGAACCCAACCCTTTCGGCGACGAAGTTCAGGATCTCAGCAGCGACGACAACAGCAGCAGCGATGGTCAATCCCGGAAAAGGAAACGTCGCCAGTGCCACACTCAGAATGAAATCCAAGAGCTTGAAGCTTTCTTTAGTGAATGCCCTCTCCCGAACATGAAACAAAGAAATGAATTGGGCCAGAAGCTAGGGATGAAACCTTTGAGGGTCAAGTTTTGGTTTCAAAATAAGCGAGCCAAATTGAGGGCTCAACACAGACGTCAAGAACTTGCGATTCTAAAGGAGGAAAACGAAAAGCTTCGAGCGGAGAACATGAGGTATAAGAAAGCTCCCAGCACTATCGCTTGCCTTAATTGCGGTGGCCCTATCACTCTCGGCGAAATGTTCCTTGATAAGCCTTATATGAGGATTGAAAATGCTCATTCACCACCCCACTCCCTCGAACCATCTTCGATACAATCGGATTTTGTTGGAGATATGCATGAACAAATCAATTCTACGAAGTCAATATCGATGCCTTCTAAAGGATGTGATATGCGTCACCATGATTGGAGTTTCCTTAACGATGAGCTTATTATCACGACCGACCAATCCAAAGCTGATGAATTCCCTCCACAACAATTTCCGGCTCGATCAAATTCTACTGGAAATAGGCCAGAGAGCAATAGCCAAGTTGTCAACACTGTTCCGGGTCGCAAGAAGACGAGGGTCAATTGGTCCCCCGAGCTTCATCTCAAGTTCCTTAGTGCGGTTCAGCAACTAGGGATCAACTCAGCATATCCAACGCGCATACTTGAGATCATGAACATACCAGGACTCACTAAAGATGGAGTTGCGAGTCACCTCAAGAGCTACAGAAGGGCGCTAAGACAGCGCCACACAGCACTGAACCTGAAAGAACTCAACTTGTGCCTAAACACTAGGCATGGCTATAACTACAATGCCCCTGAAGTAAGAAATACCTTGCCGAATCTAGGCACCGACCAAGCTGGTAGCAGCACCATCGACTACTTGGGCGCTAATCAGAATATTCCCCCGAATCATCTCAGCACCACTCAAGAGTATATGCCACAAGTGCAGCAGGTACGAACTCCTTGGTTTGAGCAGCAACTTTTCGCTAGTACTCTTTCTATCGCCGATCAACATATTGCGCCTAGTGTTCAAAGATCTGCCTGGCTTGGGCGTATGATTTCGGAAGATCAAGCGGGGGGATGCTCTGAGGATTTTTGTTTCTCCCATCCCCAAATGGAAGGTGCTTTTGATAGTGAACCGATCAATCATCCTCTTATAATCTCGAGCAATGACGAAGGTTCTAGCTCGAAGAATCAAATCGCTCACAACAGAAACAGGAATCCTTCGACGCCAAGCGATGATGGTCAACCCGAATATCAGTTGCTCGAAGAATCAAAAGATTTCCTTGATGAGGAGCTCCATATCTGGATCGATCAGTTTAAAACTGATGGACTTATGAAGTTATGATCCAAAATGGCGATTATATATCTGATTCATGGTGTAACTGGCTGATCACCGAGAATCTTCAAGGGACCTAGGCACATGTGACTGGATGTATCATTAATCTTTCTGTCATAAAGTCTTCCATGCGAGATAATCTTCCTTAATGCCTAGAGTTAATCTGGGGTAGCGATTAGTACTACCTGCGAGCATCATCATGCTCGAGTACGACAATCCCTTGTTAGATTAGAGTCGAGGCGAATCAATTGAACGCCACGAAGAAAAACATATAAAGGCTTCACATAGGAAAATGTGAGTAAAAGCCCGAGCGAGCTCAAAGACGGTTAGCTCTGTATCGTTCCAAGGGACCTTTAGTCGTTACGAACTCTAAATTGAGCTTGTTTCATTCTCAATGGGGGTTGCTAACTGCTTCGAGAATTTTATAACAAAAAACGAACCAGTTAGGGACGCCAATAGTGCTGTGTCTTGGTAGTCAGTGAAATGGCAGTGGTACGAAACGTCAGGAGTTCGATCTCGGGATTGAAAAATCGTTTTATTAGTTGGTCTATCACTCGATGAAGTTCAAAGAGATTCGACGCAGATGACTATAGAACTTGGGGCAATTCGAAAATCATCGATTCATTTTCATCAAGCGGCGAAGTTGGTATTGTAAAATGTGAAGCGCGCAAATGACAAATCCGAAGCAGAAGGGGATGAATCATGATTCGCTTATCCAAGGTCGGGATTTCAACCTTCGACTAAAGCCAAATCTAGGATGAGTTTTTGATCTTGCCCACTCGACAAAACCCATCTCCACTGAAAATGGGGGCAAACCATTCCTACATCTGAAAAGCATGTCGAAGCTGAAGACATCAAATTCATCGTTTGATCCGTGGGGCAAGTCCCCGAAGCGATAGTTATCATCCGCAGAGCGTAATGGAATCCATCCTTTCAATGTAAAACACATTTGGCCGCGGAGCCACCCATTTGGTAAAAAGAACGTATCGTTCCTAAATGATTTTCAATCAGATGCGGGGATAATGTTCTCTCATTTTCCTCTCAGGTGATGAACAGAGATGAGGCACCCAAGAAGCCATGCATTCAAATAACAAAACAATGCATGAAACACGCCCAAAAAGATGAATGAATCTCCTCCGACGTAAATCCTCGAGGTGGATTCGTTGCCCAACCAGACGAAGAAATCATGGCCACAAGCTTGAGGGCCGGCTTCTACAATCCGCACATTGGCATGCAGAATGGAATTCAAATCAAGAGTAAAGTAGTATCGTCCCAATTTGTTTTGAATTTGGAAACCCAAAATAATGCTTAATATTTATCCTTGGCAGGAGCTCGCCATCAGGGCAGACATGTAAGTTTCATTTTTCTCCAAAAACCAAGAAGTCGAAAGAACTTTAGAACACCCAACAATCTTGTGTTACTATGTGAAGTGCAGATTTTCACAACCCTTGTACACTCGTTGGAGCATATGACCAAGGGTAAGATGTATCGTTCCAATTTTTGTAAAGTTTTAGAATATACAATGACATATCCCTTTTATATTTCCAGGATCTCCAGCCTCGATGGGCAGGTAAGTATCCATTTTCCCAATTCATTGGAGATTAAAAACTTTCAGAATTAATTCGATTCTCACATCTAAAAAGACATAGAATTCTTACTTCATTGACATTCATGTTTTAAAACATGAGATTGTCTGAACATGAATTACACATGTATGGTGCATCATAAAATCCCTTTGAAGGATAAATCTTGATGAAATGAAATGAATTTTTCCAACAAGAGTCGTTTGAACTGTTCAAAAGGGTATTTTCTCATAAGAGAAGCGAGCCTAATCCAAACACGTCCCATACACACTTGAGAGATGAGGAGATTGGAAATGATTGAGAAACCTTAACCTATGGACATAAGGGTCATTCGCAACGATTACATGGATCGAGATGACAGAGGCATTTCTTTCTTCATTCCAAACACTACAGATGCCCATTGAGAACCCCATTGAACGGCGATTTTCATTCTCAACCCTGTCAAGAACCACCCCACATTGGGGCAAATGAAGGTTAGTCCAACAGTATCAGAAAGTAAACGGTTAGAAATTTTCTTGCTCGGACTAACATAAATCTTTGTGTGTTGTTTATATGATAATCCAAGTGTCATAGGATGACGAGAATAATTCATTTCTCTATCCTACACACTATTATCCTTTGCACAACCAAGTTGAGCCAGCAAATTCATTTCATCAACCTATTGGTGATCATTGCATATTCCAAAGCAAAGGCAACATCACTCTAGGAATGGAAGCGTGCCAAAATTTAAGTTGCATATCTAGCATGATTGCCGAAAATCCTAGCTCCAAAAGAAAAGAAAAACACGGGATTAAAAAAATGGGGAAAAGAAAAATCCCTAGACATCAAGAAAAAGCAAAGTGCCTGGTAAAAAGCAAGGCTGATGTCTATTCAAAATATCCCCAGTAAAGTCTAGAGAGACGATGAAAAGACCCTGCAAAGGAGTTAGATCAAGATGACTACTCTCCAAATGATGTCGTGCTCAAATTGCAAACACACAAACAGACGGTCTCTTAATGTAACAAGAGACGCTTTTAAACATCCTTGTGCGCTCTAAAAGAGGAGTGTACACTTCAAGAAATGGAGATGTTCTTCGAAGGACATGTGGCAAATTTGCAATGATCACCAATGTCAAACCCTTCACAATTTCTGGGCAAAAAATAAGCCTTTTTCGGTCCCCAATCCTTCCAATGTTACAATCCTGAAGCAGTCTTCTCTGACTAAGACACTTGGGTTAATGTATAACTTAGCTCAAAGAAGTACGAGCAAGACTATTTCTTTCTCATTTTGCAGGGTTCTTGACTTGTAAACCCGGAGCAGATAGTGAAAAATTTCGTTCAACGGCCTTGACTCAAAAGTGAGTCCCCCTTGGAAACCGATATCCAAGCCTAACACTACGGTCCCGTGAAAGACCTCCTGATTGATCGAAATGTATGCGTTGCGAATGATCCTGAAACCCAGGCACAGGTCGGTAGGAAATTGAGCATTTTCCCTATTAAAGATCATTATCACAGAGCAGTGATGAGCCTTCTTGGGTGAGAAATACTCCAATGGATGTTTTGAGCAAACTCTTTTTGAAATTTTCAAATTGTTTGATCTAGAGTTTCCGTGCAAGGAATTTATGATCACATCTGTATATGGCAAGAATGTTTTGGATAACCTCCAACAATCAAAATGCACATTTCATGACTAAAACTTAAGTCGTAGAATTTTGTCAGTTAGACAATTATTGTCTTCCCAAAGATTACTAATATCTTCTTGGCGAGGAAAATTTTTTCAGGTCTAAGCTTTCTGCAGGACTTTTGGCCACCCCAAAGACTGGGTGCGTCATCCTTAGGTGAAGCCTTTTAGTAGGCAAATCTTTTCTAAGACCGATCCACAGAATGATCGAGTCTCCGACTAGCCCCGAAGAGCGGGTACGTCTTCCTTAGGTTCCTATCAGTTAGGAATCTCATTATGGTTTGACCTACCATACAGGTCAGAGCTTAACATCCCTATGACACTCCGATGACGAGTCCTTAGGAATCTACTTGAACCCATCAGACACAGCAAATGCCGCAAGCGTTCGGCAGGTAAGGGGCAGGGAAGTCTATCTACTCCTTAACTTTCTTACATCATATCAGGGAATTGAATGAGCACATCTCTTTTTAAGGAAAAGCACACATTGATGGGCATGAAAATTGGATGTCATGATTTCTTTTCTTTTCTTTTCTTTTCCCAGTCGAGTCGATCGGAACACAGGTGTCACCTTGTCTTTGAGAGAAACCTCTGACGAAATTCCTCTCAAAGAGGGGCAGCTGTTGACACCTGATTTTTTATCAGTCTTTCATAGTTTATTTTTTAAAAATTCATAAAAAATATATAAAAAGTTAAAAAAATTAAAAAATCATCTTTGGTAGCCTTGACCAAGCTAAAGGAACCATTTTTGACAAAAAAAAATAATTTTTCAATTTTTTAATATTTTCCAAAATAGAAAAATACATGAAAAATGAAGAAAAATAGCATTCGATGTCGTAAAAATATAGAAAAATAGTCAATATTTTTATTTTAATTTTCTTTTCATTTTGAACTCATAAATAGTCAAAATTCAAGTTCAATTGCATGTGTTTCTTCACGACGCATAGAGTTGAATTTGGCAAAAAAAATATCATTCGAGTCTTTTAATTTGTAAATTTCTACATCTTTTTTAGTCTTGATGTCCAATTAGATTGACCACCATCTACAATAAATGCCCCTTGCTGAATATTTTCGTTTTTGTTTCACATGATTTCATGGTGTAAAATGCCGAGTGGATCCCCAAATATAATCGGGTCGGCATGAGCTCGATAGCTCGTCCAAGACCAAACCAGGGCACGGCGAACCCCATGTGAGTACTCTCGAACTCCTTCGATGCTTCCTAATGCTTTTCTTAGGTTAGATCGTGTGTAGAATGGCTAGGACAGCTAAATCATTCTTGAGCTGTGATTGATAAATAGGACCTTACTAGGAATGCCATGTGATTTATTTGCATATCTAGATTCCTTGAGTTGGGCATTTTATTACTGATTGTGATTGCTAGGATAATCACTCCTATCTACATGAATTTCTAGATTTAGGGTTCATACCTTACTCATCCGCATGAATCTCAGGCTAGAAAATTCAGTCAACTTAGGTACCGAAAGGGCATCAACTCTGACAGTTGGTGTAACTAAGTCCCCGAAACCATTTCTCTGGTTCTCGCAGAATTGAATAGAAACTCCCAACTATTCGATTGGGTGGTCCAATCATACCCTAAAAAAATGATTGGTGGCGACTCCATGGCATGCACACTTAGCACATGTCACTAGACCACACTGAAAGTCGATCACGCATACCTCCGTTGCGATTTGGGTAATGGGCCTTGGGAGAGGCCCGCGTCCGACCAGACAGGACGACCCATTAGCCCTCGAGAGCCCGACAACCTCAAGAGGATCGCGACAGTACCGAAAGGGCGTTGGTAATGACACCAGCGTAATCAAGTCCCCGAACCCAAAATCTCTGGTTCCGCAGAACTGATCGATCTCTCCCAATCGATCAGTAAGGTTTCCGGTCTACCCTCCAAGAAAGACCGGTGGCGACTCCAAATGCATGTACAATTTGCACATGCCACCACGACCACACTGAAGGTCGAAAGCGATCGACTCTTATCGTCGAATCCTTTAAAAAATACTCCCGCCGCGATTTGGTATGGGCCTGGGAGGGCTCGCGCCGATCCAAGATCCGCGATCGGTAATCCATTAGCCGCGTCTGCTTTCGGACGGGTCGCGACAACCATCAAAGCTTGAAGTATTTGTTTTCGTAGAAAGAATTGAATATGAGACAGCGTCGATAGATGAAGTTACTCAAGGATTATGACTGCGATATTATGTATCACCCTAGAAAGGCGAATAGAGTCGCGGATGCACTTAGTCGGAAATCCAGCATATCGGGTCTGTTGGTTAAGGGATGGTCCTTATTCAAGAGACTAAGAGACTCCGAGTTTAAGTTGGAAGTTTACCAACAGTAAAGTCTAGTGGCAACCTTGAGAATTGAACCTGAAATCCGAGAGCGAGTAAAGGCTCTACAGTCTACGGATCCTGAAATTCAGTAGATTCTTGAAATGGACGTAACAAAAAGGAAACTTGAGTTTCAAGTGTCAGAAGATAGGATTCTGAAGTTCCGCGGACGTTTATGTGTGCCTGGTGACGAGGAACTTAAGGAAATGATTTTGTCTGAAGCCCATAGGAGCAATTATAGTATCCACCCAAGTAGCACGAAAATGTATCAGAATCTGCATCAACACTATTGGTGGAATGGAATGAAGGTGGATGTGGCTAAGTATGTAGCAAAGTATTTGACTTGTCGGCAAGTAAAAGCCCAGCATTGCAAGCCTGGAGGACTGTTGCAACCTTTGGAAATCCCTGAGTGGAAATGGGAACACGTAACCATGGATTTTGTGATGGGTTTGCTGAGGAGTCAGATGGGTCATGACTCTATCTGGGTAGTCGTGGACAGATTGACCAAGTCTGCACATTTCATACCCATACGAAAGGATTTCGCGATGGATAGGTACGCCGAGTTATATATGCGTCAGATTGTATGATTGCATGGAGTTCCAGTCACAATAACGTCAGGCAGGGATCCTAGGTTTACGGCAAATTTCTGGAAAAGTCTTCAGGATGCCTTGGGAACTAGATTATAGTTTAGTATGGCATATCATCCACAGACAAATGGACAATCAGAAAGAACAATTCAGACACTCGAGGATATGTTACGAGCTTGTGTGATAGATTTTAAAGGTGGATGGGAGGATCAACTGCATCTTGTGGAGTTCGCCTACAATAATATTTACCAGCAGAGTATCCGAATGGCACCATTTGAAGCATTATATGGAAGAGCCTGTAGAACTCTTGTATGTTGGGATGAAGTTGGGGAAAGAAGTATAACAGGTCTTGAGTTAGTAGAACAATCAGTTGAGGTTGTAAAGATTATTAGAGAAAGGCTGAGAACGGTACAAAGTCGTCAGAAGTGTTATGCCGATAAAAGACGCAAGCCTTTGGAATTCCAAGTTGGTGATCACGTTTTCATCAAGATATCGCCGATGCGAGGATTATCTCGATTTGGAAAGAAAGGAAAATTGAGTCCGAGATATGTAGGTCCTTTTGAGATTTTGGAACGAATTGGAACTTTGGCCTACCGACTCGCCCTGCCACCGAACCTGTCGCAAGTGCACAATGTGTTCCATGTGTCGATGATGAAGAAGTACGAGCCAGATCCAACTCATGTTTTGGACTACGAGGCTAGCGAAGTAGACGACAAGGTATCGTATGTGGAAAAGCCAATTAGGATCGAAGACCGCAAAGAGCAAGTCTTGAGGAATAAGACGATTCCACTAGTCAAAGTGATTTGGGAGCACCACGAAACCGAAGGGGCTACGTGGGAAAGCGAAGAAGCTATGAGGCGTCAGTACCTCCATTTGTTTGTATAGCTGGGTTTGTTGTCAATTTTGATGACGAAATTTCTGTAAGGGGGGAAAAGTTGTGACATTCTAAATTTCCTACCATTTTGAGACTATTGAATGAACAATATCTATCGATGTATTTCAGTTTTATTTTGCTCAGATCTGATCAATCTTGAGTAAACTGACCAAAAGGGAAAGGCTAACATATGACAAGGTACGTGGACCTAGGAAACTCGAAAAAGGAAATGGCGTTTTGACCATAAAGATTGCCGAGGGAACATTTAGAACCAATAAAGGCCGATCTAAGAACAATAAAGGAATTCATTACTAGCGTTATATGATTGGAGCGCAGGGGATGCCTTTTAACTAATGTATAATTTGCAAAATTTTCCTAAGTCGAACTATGACGATCGAGACCGTCGGAACTAGCAATGAACTCTCGCAATTACATGACAACCAAAGACACCGTAGCTTGAGTCGTCCTAAGTGTGATGAAAATCACAGAGTCAATACGCGTAACGTCTGCAAAAGCCGCCCGTTAGTTCGAGATAAACTGAAGTTACGATTGACGAAAAATCGATCACGAAATGGAATCTCGAAATTGGAAAAATAGAAATGAAGAATTCCAACATTTGAATTGAATTGGACGTCGCCTCGCCTAAGGTAATTGAAAATTGGAAAAGTGAAGTTTCGAACGGAAAGTGCAAAATTACCATTTTGCCCCTCAAGCATTACCCTTGCCTTAAGGATTATAGAAGGACATTTTGGTCATTTAGACCTCCCCTTTGTTGCCTAAAATGAGTGGGTGGAGTGGTCAAAGGAAGTCAATGAAAGCTAGGATATTATTGATTCCAAGACAAGTGTCATCCATTGGTGGTTTAGCATTAAAATCCCACTCCCAACTACCATTCTCCCTCTTTAACCTCAATAATTTTTGTGGAAGACTCCCCTCTCATAGCTTAGTCGAATCTCTCTCCTCTCTCTATCTCCCCGTTTCTTCTTCTTCTTCTTTTCTCTCAATCGAAACTAGTCCAGCTCGACCGGTTCTGCCCGCTTGCTTCGTCGCCGTCGACCACCACCTTCGACGACCCCCTGGCCGAGCGCCGACCACCACCTTCAGCCTCAGCCTCTCCTCTACATATCCCCGGTGGTAGATCGTTCATTGGTGGTCACAAACTCCCCGTCCAGCCCCAAACAGAAAAGTGGACAGAATCGGACCAAGTAGATGCTGATTTTACATCGCACCGGTGTATGCCCCCAAAGCATCTCGAGGCAAAAGAGCACAAGGATGGCAAGCACATCAAAATCTCCTGTGGTTGATGCTGATTTTATGACTGCAAAATATCTTAGCCAAACCGGACAAGAGTATTTGGAAGAAAAATCTGAACTGGACTTGTATTTGGAGGAAAGATGTGAACGTTATAGCGCTACCTTTGATATCTTAAGTTGGTGGAAAGGAAATTCTTCGAGATATCCTATCCTTTCTTCCATTGCTCGAGATATATTGGTCGTGCCTGTCTCGACTGTAGCATCAGAGGCCGCATTTAGCACAGGAGGTCGTGTGCTTGATGTGTTTCGTAGTTCCTTGACCCCAATCATGGTTGAGGCTCTTATATGTGCTCAAGATTGGCTACGAAGCGGACCACTTTCTTGTTCGATTGAGGAAGAGTTAGAAGAACTTGAAAAGTTTGAGTCAGGTAAAAAATTGTAGTTGTAGAGTTGACAACTATGACCATCGAGCCAAACTTGACATCGATGTCTCTTGATGATTGAGGAGGTTGGTACATAGAATTGGAAATGATCAATGCCTTGCTTGATGTTTTAGTTTCTTAGGTCCAGGTTTATATTACACTGATATTCCCTCTTTAAAAGCTGTTTTTGTAATGATGCAATGACTTGAATCTTATTCGAAGTAGTCAATGATGCTAAAATGAACTAATAAGAGAAACAGTCAAGCAAAGCAAAGAACAGTTCACATTTTATTGAATAAGTCAAAAGGTTTATTGGAACACATTATGAAAGGCAGATTTGGATTTCTTTTCAGTTTGTACTTTTTGGAAACTCAATTCCAATGTCAGGGAATTTAAGTCTTTTGGAAATTAGAATGCTTGCTTTGCTAAGGCACAAAAATTATGTTAAGCATATTTTGAGCTTCTGATTTAAAACCAAAGGCATAAAGTACAAGGAGAAGTTCATCATCCGGTTGTACCATGAATGAAGAACTAATGCTTGAGTGTTATGATGTGAAGAGACACAATGGTATAATTGCATCTTGGAAATTTTTTATCTGAATAACAAGTCATATTATGGGACTCATGTTCACCCTTGATCCAGGATTCAAGCTTGAGATAGCTGAATCCACTGGTGTGTCTATTAGATAGTAGCTATTGGAGAATGTTCTTTCTTGCTGAGAAAACTCACTTTTATGGTTTTTCTTTTCCCAGTTCGCATTGTTAAGAGAGTTCTTCTGTGGATGATGACCTCGCAAAGTTGAAGAAAGAACTTTCTGAGGCGTCAAAGGTAACTGTTGCTCTTCTCTCTTGTTTTGTTGCACTCTTACATGTATATAATTTTTCTAAGTTTACCAAGTGAAGCTTTGGCAGCTATTTGTTTACATTCCTGAGAAGATTCTGCAGTCTAGTAAAAATCAGGATAGAAATGCTGCTCAAGTAATCATGATCCCGTGTACTTTTTGATACACGAGTCTAGCAACTGCATTGTGATTGAAGAGTGCTTTTAGAGCTCAATTGGGACTCCATGCAAGTTTGATAGAAAACACATTGTCTTTTGTTAAGGTTTTAATTTGTATTTACGTTTTGAAATAGAAATGAGATAAATTTGCAGGTAAGATTTCATCCCCTATAACCGGAGATCCTTGCAAGTGAACGTGGAGATAAGCACATCCAATTTTAAATTGGCAATTTATGTAGCTCTGCCTCTTTACCAAGACTGATGGCATGGATAAGTCAAGACAAGAAGATTTTACGGTTTAGCTTATTCTACTGTTGATCTGAAGCCAGAAATCAGAAAGATAGCTGAACAGTTTTGGTCCTTTACCTGAAATTGACGTGCAGAATTTTGTAAACACTAGAAGATGATTGCTTGTTGTCTTCATAGTTTCATTAGCTGCTGAAGTGAAACTTATAGTTGTGTGTCAAACCTTTTATTTGAGAAAGGATGTCAGGAAGTGTGGAAGAGGAGGAAGAATTCTTGTTTAGATGACAGCTAACGACAATTTTTGTTTTTGGAATTTCTGCTGCTGTGGATCCTTTTTCTTTGAAAGAAATGGTTGGCCCTGTTAGGACTTGTTTAACTTAAATTGTAAGGATTTACTTGATTGAGTAGTCTGAGTGAGCCCCAGATTGCATTCTTGTGAGTTGAGAAGAGATTTGCGGTCTTATTGGTCCAATATCGGCATAGTTTGCTTGTTAACTCTCTTAAAGTTCATGTATGCTTGACATCCGATGCTTGTGGCGTGAGCTAAGAATGGGTTTTTTTGTTCATCTGATATTGCAGTTTTACTTTCAACCAAGCTGAAATAATTGAGACTGCAGAGGTTCATGTACTATGTACCATGTTGGATGGACTTGTGTATGCTCCCTTTTGGCAAAGTCGTGGGTCCCACACGAGCGGGGTTCCTAAATATGCAAAAGGAAATGTGCATAAGCAGGGCTCCTCTCGCGTAAATGTGGGGCTTCACACTATGTGGTTTGAGTCTGTAAATCGAAATTCGTATTACTACTACTTTAAGTTCGATCTGAATAGGAGTTTGGAGCTCTGCGTCAACAATTTCCATGGTTCATGTGTATTGAGAGGTCGATCCCTGTACAAACACCATCATTTCTTTCTACGGATCTTCAAGATTAAAGAAGACTACAGCACAAGTTCTCTTTGGGAAGGACGGGTTTCCTTCCTTCAATTTGCTTGCTAACCACAGACAAATCAATTAATCCGCATCTTGACTTTACCGGCTTGAGATTATGATTGCTTCGCTTAGATGACTTCCCAATTGACGTATAACTTTTCTCCCTTTTGTGAATGAATTTCCATCTTTATGAGAGACATTTCGGCCGACAAGCTAATGACTCGAGAAAATAAATTCTCATGCTCGACAAATGATGCAGAAAATATTAGAAATTTTGCAGTTTGATTTTTTTTTTTTTTAAGGGGGAGTACCGACCCGGCCCGGCCCGGACCTGCCCGAAATATGGGACATATAATGGGTACCGGGCCGGGCCAGGCCTAGCTCGGTACCATTAAGCTTTGGGCCGGGTCGGGCCTCTATGCGACCCGGCCCATTGACACCCCTAGATGCCAACATGGCTGCTCGAGCTCCAACCTCGCGGTCGTGGAAGAGCTCGAGAGAAGAAAAAAATGTTGGATCAGAGAAGAAGATGTCACATTAGCGCTTGTCTCTTTTAAAAATAATAATGAAAATGACACATTGACGTCAATGTCAGTGTCTTCCGCAGGCAAATTGCACGGAAAAATACCCAATCCGTCCTCAACCTATTTTGCCAATTCAATACTAACATTTTCAACACAAATTCCATCCCCAAAAATCATATTTGGACTGGGCCTCAACTATATCAACTGTACTTGAACTTTTGTCAATTCAATCCTAAATCTATACGCGAGGTTCCAACATACTCATTTCGGCCAATTTTTGCTGAAAATCGCTAATGTGGTAGTCCGGTTATCGCTGGTCATCCAACGAGGCACAGGGCCATGTCAATGATTTCCATTGAGAATTTAACTGAAAAGACAACATTGGAATTTCTAACAAAAGTTTAAGAGTAAATTGACAAAATTGGAAAGTATATGACTAAATTCACATACACACAATATGTTTAGGACTCATTGGATAATTTCCCCCCCAAATTTCATGAAGTTAACGGTGCGACTTGATTGTACTAATTTGGTAAGTTTTAAGACTTAATTGCACTTTTTGATAGTTTTAGGATTCAATTGCTCTTTTTCGATAAGTTTTAGAAATTCTAGTGCATTTATCCCTTTAAAATTTTTACCAACATGGCAGAAAGAAAAGCTCTACCTATTCACGCTCGGTCGTGTAGACAATATGTACAAGCATTCTGAGGTCCTCCCTTCCCAACATCGAGGAGAGACGCATTTACATTGCTTTCGGTGTGATGTGGACATTGATCTATATTGAGGAGGAGGTGCTAGGGACCCGTTGTCGTATTCACTTGGTCCAATCACTCAAGCGAGGGCGAAGCAATTCAAACAAGCTGTTGGCATCATGGTTCGTGATCTTTCAAGTGGAGGTGATCTTGGATCGAGACTTGAAGAATCTTGGCCTTCTTGGCGTAATACGATCGTGCCGTTGAAGAATTTTTAGGCATTTTTCGATTGGCTGGCGAACTCCGAATAGGCTCAAATTTGATCGGCTGTTTGGAAATAGGGCGCTGATCAATACTCACCGCTATGTTGTGACCGACAACGTTTTTTCGTGTTTCGAAGTCGTTTAGATAATTTTTTAGGCATTTTTTTCGATTTTAGGCAATTTTCGTGATTTTAGAGATATTTTCGTAATATTGTGTTTCCTAGGGTTAGCACCATATATAAATGTGCTTATGGTTTCGAGATTCAGATGACATATATTAATTTTGATACAATGCGATGATTTTTCTCATCTCTGAGTTCTTTGAGGACTTCAAGGCTTCCTTGTAACGATCGATTCGACTTATCGAGCAAAATAACGTCTATAACGTTGGTTGGTCGACACGGATTCGTCAACAGGTCATGTTTATACCGATGTTACTAATCACAAGTTCGATTGGGGATCGAGGTTCGCAATTCGCACCTTCCGGATCTTCATAGAACGATCAAATTCCGCATCGATTCACATCATTTGGTATCAGAGCCCTTTAGCCTTGGTTGGTGGTTTTCCTCTAAGATATGAATAAAGAAACCAAGAGTTTAAAGGGAAACCACCAATCAAGGCTGAAGGCTTAGCGGAATGATGGTTTCCATCATCATTTGATGCGTGCGTGAGGCGGGCGAATTGTTTTAAGTGATTATGGATGGAAAGTGAGAAAAGATTAGAGTGTATGAGGATGGAAAATTGATTGAAGAAGGTAAAAGGAGTACAATTAAATCAAGGGCTAAAGGAAGCACCACCAGCCAAGAATCAAAATTGGAATTTGTGATAGAAGCTTACCACCAAGGTTTAAAGGAAAACCACCAACCAAGGCTAAAGAGCTTTTGGTTTTCACCACTGAGGAAGAATCCAATTTCCAAGGCTAAAGGAACCAAAATAAAACAATTCAACTCATAAAGAGAGGAATGCTCATTCATTCATCAGATCTCTCTTACAATGGAGAATACTCCTCAATTAATAGAGGGTTCTTGCTTCTACAACTGTGTAGCTAGAACAAATTTTGCAGTCACGTCTATCCAATATTCTGCATAACCAATCTTATTCTCCTCCTCCGTCTATGTGCCTCCAAGCATGTTTACTTATGTTCTGTAGACTGTTCACCTTCTACTTGATTTATCCAAACTCTTTGACGATCACATGTACTCTAGTTCGTTCACCATCCGCAAGGTCTATCCAAGCCCACTGACATCTCCATGCCCTCTTAGTTAGTTCACCTTCTAATGATCCATCCAAATCTTTCACCTTCTGTAGAGCACGTCCTTCCATACTTTTAGATGTCCCGTCACTAACTTCATCTGCATATAACTCTGTATGTAAATGCAGCATCTTCTGCACGCTCGGTTACAGATGGCAGTATACTTAAATCGTTCTGTCATCAAAAGGCTTAGTTGGTAATCAGTCTGATTCTGGAGACACAGAAACCCAATGGTCTGTGGTGATGATTGTGGCCGGCTTCTGGTGAGGATGGTGCTGGCTGGTCGATGACGGTGGCAACTGTTGTGGTGACGATTGTGCTGGCAGATCGATGGTGGTGTCAACAATTGTCGATTGGCCTTAAGGCAATACGCAGTAGTACTCCAGTTAGTAAGTTCCTCAACATTAGACAAAATGATGCTTTCTAACAATAGTTCACCCTATTCAAAAAAATAAAGCCCGCCATGATAGAAAACTTACCTTGTGGTGTCCTGTTCTGCTGCCAAATGGATTCAGCGATTTGCTAACACCTTTAGTGAATGTGAAAACAATTCAACCAAAAGACTGCAGGTTTAAATTCTACGTCCAGCTCATAGCTGGCACCTTCTTGACATTCCTATCAACCATTAGGCTTCTAATTTGCAACGCATCACTCCACCTTCCAACAGATCTGTAAACATAAAGAACTTCCCAAAGTGATGGATCATCTCTATATTCCGCATTCTCCACTAATTTTTCAGCCTCCTCCAGAAGACCTGCACGGCCAAGAAGATCTACCATGCAATTGTAATGCTCCATTCCTGCTTTGATCCTATACTCTTCAGTCATCAAAGTCAAATATTTCTCCCTTCATCGACCAAACCTGTTTGACTACAGGCAAAGAGAACACCAACAAAGCTAATATAATCAGGTCTGACCCCCCAACTTAGTCATTTCGTCAAATATTCCAAGAGCTTCTCTACCTCTTCCATTCTGAGCAAAGCCACTGATCACTGAGTTCCATGTTATTAAGTTTCTGACATGCATACTAACAAATATTCTGTAGGAATGATCTATACAACCACATTTTGCGTATAAATCAAGCAAAGCTGATTCTATGATGACATCTCTCCAACCAACTCTCCAAACATACTGGCAGTGGACCTCTTTTCCTGGCCTCGCAGCTGCCAAACCTGCACAAGCACGGATAATTGTTCCAAAATCATAACGATCAGCATTACCCATCTCCCGGAAGAGCTGAATTGCTGTCTCGAACTTTCCACTTTGACAGTACCCTCCAAGCAATGCAGACAGAGAAACCGAATTCTTGTTGATCATCCTATCGAAAGCACGTTGAGCTTCATCAAGCGACCCACCCTTCCCATACATGTCCACAAGGCTGCTCTCGACGACTACATGTCCAC
The DNA here is from genome assembly GCA_021437785.1 of Rhodomyrtus psidioides. Classification (NCBI taxonomy): domain Eukaryota; kingdom Viridiplantae; phylum Streptophyta; class Magnoliopsida; order Myrtales; family Myrtaceae; genus Rhodomyrtus; species Rhodomyrtus psidioides. The sequence goes on from JAILYB010000055.1 coordinate 2,810,128, forward strand.
AGAGACCAAAAGTGATGACTTTGGAGTGTACTTGTTTGCCCTGTTTCAACCAACCTAAACTGCCACAAGCAGTCAATACACTTCCAAATGTGAAGCTGTCCGGCTTCAAATGGTTTCTTTGCATGTAATAGAAGCACTCCAATGCTTCCTCATACAAATCATTCCTCGTATACGCCGAGATAACAGAAGTCCAACAAATAGCATCCGGTTCAAGCAACTCATCAAACACCCTGCGTGCTTCATTCAAACAACAGTTCCTTCTATACATGTCAATTAGAGCACTAGAAATAACGCGAATCGAGCCGAAACCATACCTAAAAATAACCCCGTGAAAGCACCAACCCAACCTCACTCTACCGAGCTCTGAGCACGCCTTGATGACCGCAGATATAGTAAAACAATTAGGCTCAATCCCACTCCCCAGCATTTCCCAGAACAGCTTCAGCGAATCCTCACATTGCCTCACCTTCACGTAACACGATATCATCGAGGTCCAAGAAATCACATCCTTAGCGAACAAGCCATCGAAAATTCTCCGGGTCTCCGAAATGTCGGAGGTCGACTTGAAATAGAGAGTAATCAAACTGTTCCCGACGAACCCATCGGTGTTGAGGCCGGACTTGATCACACGGGCATGGATTTGGAGACCCGGGTCGAACGAGACGGCGGTGGCGCACGTCTGCAAGAGGGAACCTAGAGGACAGACTTATTTTTTGTGGTGGAAGGGTCCAAGGAGTTCAGAAGCCAAATGGCGTCGAGGAGCGCCCTCGATTTGCAGAGCCGGATGATTTGGGAAGCGTCATCGGATGAGAAACTCCCGGTGCTGACGACGGCGAGAGAGGGTAGATAAGCGCAATGGAAGGACAGAGCAAGGAGACATCGTCCTCATCAGTGCTGGGAATGGATCCCGATACAAAAGTGCCGAAATAGATTGAATTACGTGTCCAAGATCAATCTTGAATCATTTATCGTTAATGTATATCACGTAAGACAAACATATCTCGATAGCCACACATTAAGGGCTTGTTTGGTTCAGCATTTGAGATGAGCATTGGGGCTCTAAAGTCCCTTGGCCAAATGCAAATACTGTTTGGTTCATTTTTTGGCTCACTTTGGACAGATGCAATTGCATCTCAAATGCCCTCTAAAGGCCTTTAGGCCAAAGTACCTCTGGAGGTACTTTGAGAAGTTGCATCTCAAATGCAACTAATTTTTTTTAAAATTTTATCACATTCACTTGCCGCCTCCAACCGCCACCGTTCATCGCCGATCACCGTCACCGCCTCCCATCGTCGGTGGCCGACCTCGCCACCGGTCGCCGGACGCCGCCGCCGGACTCCGGTGCCGGACGACGATCGCCGGACGCCGGCCGTCGCCTCCACCGGTCGCCGGACGCCAATCGTCGGACGCCGCCCGCCGCCGGACGGTGAACACCGATCGTCGGACGTCGGCCGCCGGACGCAACCGCCGCCGCCGGTCGCCGATTGCCGGACGCCGCCGCCGGACGCCGCCGCCGGTCGCCAGACGCCGCCGCCGGTCGGCGGACGCCGGACGCCGGACGCGGGTCGCGGGACGCCGGACGCCGGACGCCGCCGGTCGCCGGTCGCCGGTCGTCGGACGCCGCCGCAGGTCGCCGGACGCCGCCGGTCGCCGGACGTCGGTCGCCGGGCGCCGCCGCCGGTCGCCGGACGTCGGTCGCCGGGCGCCGCCGCCGGTCGCCGGACGCCGGTCGCCGGACGCCGCCACCGGTCGCCGGTCGCCGGACGCCGCCACCGGTCGCCGGACGCTGCCGGTCACCGGACGCCGTCGGACACCGGATGCCGCCGCCGGTCGCCGGACGCCGGTCGCCGGACGCCACCGCCGGTCGCCGCCGAACGCCGCCGGTCGCCAGAAGCCGCCGGACGCCGCCGGTCGCCGGACGCCGCCGCCGGTCGCCGGACGCCGAATGCCGCCGCCGCCGGTCGCCGGACGCCGCCGCTGGTCGCCGGACGCCGCCGCCGGCCGCCGTCGATCGCCGGACGCCGCCGCCGTTGGTCGCCGGACGCCGTCGATAGCCGAACGCCACCGCCGCCGGACGCCGCCGCCACCGAACGCCGGACGCAACCGCCACCGCCGATCGCCAGACGCCGCCGCCACCGCAAGTCGCCGGATGCCGCCGCAGCCGGACGCCATCGCCGGTTGCCGAACGTCGGTGCCGGACGTCGATCGTTGGACGCCGGCCGTCGCAGCCGCCGATCGCCGCCGCCGATCGCCGCACGCCAATCGTCGGACACCGGTCGTGAGACGCCGGTCGTGAGACGCCGGTCGTGAGACGCCGGTCGCGAGACGCCGGTCGCCGAACGCCGGTCGCCGGCCGCCATTCGCCAGCCATCGTCGATCGCCGGACGACGGTCACCGGACGTCGGCCGCCGCCGCCTTCGCCACCGTCGTCGAAGGTCACTGGTCGCCGCCGCCGCCATCACTTTTTTTTTTATTATAAAAAAGTAAAAATATTTTACAAAGTATATTTTTCACCAAACGGCATTTACGCCAAAGTTGCTTTCAAATGCATTTCTAAAAAATATTTTGCCAAACACTACTTGCATTTTGGAAAAGATCTTTAGCCTAAAGGTATTTGCATTTCCTCAAAGTCCCTTGGCCAAATGCTGAACCAAACAGGCCCTAAGAGCTCCATCGCAAGTGAGATGACGATCTGGATCCGGCGATCATTCGTCCGTCAAGAGAGATTATCCATGGAGTGTTTTTGAGAGAGTTTTCTGTAGATTGGTTGGAGGAACTACGTACCGTGGAAGAGATAGTCCCTTCCTCTCTCTCTCTCTCATGCCATTGAATAGGAAACAAATTTCATCGATTTGCAATTAATTATTGCAATTAAGGCAATTAGCCAATTTAGCCCTTAGTGGGCGTAAATTTCCATTATCTCCCAATCACTCGCAAAGGGCTAAATGTCTCTCTTCTCACTAAAAAGTTTATATGGCCAAATAATCCATGCGACCAGCATACTATGAGAGCTCGTTGCCATACATCTGTTAAGAGTATATAGCAACTCAAAATGAGCACAAAATCCTCGGAGTAGATCCAGTATGCAGTATTGTTGCGAAAAACGACAAGAGATGCTCAAATTCAAGCGTGTAACAGCAAGGATAAAATTAAAATAAAAACGCACGAGACGCGATATACGTGGAAAACCTAAAAACGGCAAAAATCACAGGAAGAGAGAGGGGTTTCACCATCTTCAATAACGATTACAAGTGTATAATCAAAGATCCAAAAAATCTGACAAAAAAAAGTGAAAACAAAGGGTTTCAGTGCAAAAGCTAAAGTAAGCCTTCTAATGTGATATGCAAGATATCATTTCTATAGCCCCCATCTAAGAAAACCTAAAACAAAGTGAATAGTCCAAAATAATATTATCACTAATTTGAAAGTCAGAATATAACAAATCTCTACCTTGACTTCAAATCTCCAGAAGAGCGTTTAACCAAACGCCACAAGACCTCTCTCTATCACCATCAATAGTGACCACACAAGGCCACCCGCCAAACGGTGGAATTAACGACGCACACCCCTAAGCCTACGTGAGCGTACTCGATATAGGAAATAAGGGATGAATCGCCATCAACATCGCCTAAGCAACTCAAACGGTGAGAACACCAACCAAATCCAAACAATGCTTGAACTTGGTCAAAGGAATTAGTTTAGTCAACATATTTGCTGGATTATCCGATGTAAGTACTTTCTTCACTGTTACTATACCTTTAGCAACCTCATCGCGCACAAAGTGATAACGAATATCGATGTGTTTCGTTCTCTCTTGATACATCGCGTTTTTGGTCAACTGAATCACACTTTGGTTATCGCAAAAGATAACAAAGGCTCCCTCCTGCTTCACCCCAAGTTCTGTAACCAAAAGCTTCAACCAAAGAGCTTCCTTTGCTGCTTCCGTTGCTAACATGTTATGTAGCACCGACACCCTCACCACTGACACCCCTCATGGGTGAGGGTGTCGGACACCGACACGCATGTTCGACAGGTGTCCGACACGTATCGACACACGTTGATCTCATGTCGGGAATACGACTCGCGGTCAACGCGCTGGACACGCGTGTTCGGCTTGTCGAACACGTGATTTCTATTTTTTTAAAAAAATATAATATTTAGAAGTTTTGTCAACGTTCGAGTGTCCTCACTGACACGCAAGTCGGCCTAGGGCGACACTTGAAAGGGCTCAACTATAATGGTGGGCCTTTTCAAATTTAATTTGAAATAAGCCTCCACATCCATTTATTGGCATTTCAAAAAGTCATCCCACTTATTTTTCTCATTAACCAACCAATGTGGAACTGTTTTCTTCAAGAGGTAAATCTCAAAGTATTATCTTTGGCTTTTTAAAAAGACTTCATGTTTATCTCTCTCTCCATCATTACTAATGTGAGATCAATTATAGGCTTATGATTCAAAATGTAAATAATGACAAAATCAATAAATAAACTTTCATTGATTTCCAGCATATGACACTTGTTTTGGTTTTATTTATTTATTTATATTTAAAAATATATATTAAACCCAATGTGTCCCCGACGTGTCGAATTTTTCTATTTTTAAGAAATGCCGTGTCGGTGTCGGTCCTACTTAGTTACCATGTACTCTGCTTCGGTGGTAGATAAAGCAACTGTGTCTTGCAAAGTTGCTCTCCAACTAACCTAAGAATCACCAAGCGTAAAAACGTAACCTGTCAAAGATATTCTTTTATCGAGATCACATGTATAGTCAGAATCAACAAAACCAACAACTGAATGCCCTGTATCACAACCTCTATCAAAGACTAAACCAACATCTGAGGTAACCCAGATAAACTGAAGAATCCACTTCACTGCCTGCTAGTGAGCTTTACTTGGATTTGCCATATACCTGCTCACAACACTAACTGCTTGGGAAATATCTGGACGAGTGCATACCATAGCATACATAAGACTACCCACAGCACTAGAATATGGAACTCGAGACATCTCATCTTCCTCTTCTTTGATTTTCGGTGACAAAGAAACAAAAAGTCTAAAATGGGACGCGAAAAGAGTACTTACCGGTTTAGCATTCTTCATACCGAAACGTTCAAACACTTTCTCAATATACCCCTTTTGCGAAAGGTATAACTTCACAACCTGTCTATCTCTACGAATCTCCATACCTAGAATTTTTTTGGCAACTTCAAGTTCCTTCATCTCAAATTCCCTGCTAAGTTGCTTCTTTAACAACTGTATTTGTGACATGTCATTTGCTGCAATAAGCATGTCATCCACAAACAATAGCAGATAAACAAAAGAACCACCACGTAATTTTTTATAATACACACAACTGTCATGTGCACTTCGCGAGTAGCCATGACTTAACATAAAGCTATCAAACCTCTTGTACCATTGTCGTGGAGATTGCTTGAGACCATACAAAGAGTGTTTCAACTTGCAAACATGATCTTCTTTACCCTCAACAATGAATTCCTCGAGTTGAGACATATAGATTGTCTCCTCAAGCTCGCCATGCAGAAAAGCGGTCTTGACATCAAGTTGCTCAAGTTCTAGATCATAAAGGGCCACTAAAGCGAGTAACACACAAATGGAACTATGTTTCATAACTGGAGAGAACACTTCATTGAAGTCGATCCCTTCCTTCTGACTAAAGCCCTTCGCTACCAAACGTGCCTTGAATCTTTCATCTTCAACACCTGAAATTCTCTCTTTTCTTTTGAAAATCCACTTGCATCTAACAGCTCTTTTGCCCTTAGACATTTTCACAAAATCCCAAGTTTGGTTCTTACGAAGAGACTCATTCTCTTCATTCATCGCAACAAGCCACTTCTCAGATTTAGAACAAATAGTAGCTTCACGAAATGTAAAAGGTTCTTCAATACCAAGCTCTTCAGCAACTGTAAGAGCATATGCTACCAAGTCAACAAAATCATACCTTTGAAGAGGCTTAATTTGTCTTTTAGCTATCCCTGCATCAAAAGTCTGAGGTTGTTCAACTTCTTCTACTTTTTCTTTAATCGAATCTGAGTCTTGTTGCTCACTGTCACTTTCTGGCTGAATAAGAATGTCTTCAGTGGTTCTTTGTGGATGCTTTACACTAAACTCCACCTCTTTCGCTATATTCTCTTCCTGAATATCTGTAGGCTCAATAACTTTTCTTTGATCAAGCATAGAATTTTCATCAAAAGTAACATCCCTACTAATCATAAACTTTGGTGACTGAGGATCAGAACACCACAATCTATATCCCTTAACTCCATCTGCATAACCAACAAAAATACCTTTCTTGGTTCTAGGTTCAAGCTTACCATCTTTAACATGATAATAAGCGGGACTTCCAAATACTTTCAATACAGAATAATCAGAAGGTTTACCAGACCATACCTCGTTTGAAGTCTTACATTCAATTGCAGTAGAAGGAGAATGATTCATCAAATAACATGTCGTGTTCACGGCTTCAGCCCAGAAATCTTTATCAAGTCCAGCATTAGAAAGCATACATCTAGCTCTCTCTAAAAGTGTTAGGTTCGTGTGCTCCGTCACCCCATTCTGTTGAGGTGTATACCTGATTGGTCGATGTCGAATAATCCCCGAATCTTCACAGTACTTGTTAAAATCACCTCCGCAAAACTCAAGACCATTGTCTGTTCTGAGACACTTTATCTTCTTGCCAGTTTGATTTTCAATCAATATTTTTCACTTCTTGAACGTATCAAAGACGTCACTTTTACGCTTCAAGAAATAAACCCAGACTTTTCTAGAAAAGTCATCAATAAATGTCAGAAAATAAACTGCATCACCTTTACATGTAACCTGTGCAGGTCCCTGTCGCGACCCGTCCGAAAGCGGACGCGGCTAATGGATTAACGATCGCGGGCCTTCCCCCGCACAAGGGTGCAGATCGCGGGCTTTGGATCGGCGCGGGCCCTCCCAGGCCCATACCAAATCGCGGCGGGAGTATTTTTCAAAGGATTCGACGATAAGAGTCGATCGCTTTCGACCTTCAGTGTGGTCGTGGTGGCATGTGCAACTTGTGCATGCATTTGGAGTCGCCACCGGTCTTTCTTGGAGGGTAGACCGGAAACCTTATTGACCGATTGGGAGAGATCGATCAATTCTGCGGAACCAGAGATTTTGGGTTCGGGGACTTGGTTACGCTGGTGTCATTACCAACGCCCTTTCGGTACCTAACGCGAGTGATTTTCCTAGCTAAGAATTCATGCAGGCGCAGTTTTGGATGGGGTGAATTTGATTCAGGGTTTCATGCAGATTGGAAGACTATTCCTTTCAATCACAACCAATTTAAATGAAAGCGCAATCAAATGCATAAATAAATCACATCAATGCACATCAATTCAGATCAATGGCTTCCTAGTATAACCATAAAGGTTTAAGGAAGGCGTGATTTAGGACCAGGGGCAAAATGGGAACGATTAACCCGAAGGGCAAAATCGTCAATTTTTGGAAGATTTGAATACCGAATTACTCAAAATATTCCATGGCCAGTTGATTGTGGCCATTTCCCATTTTGAGAATTTTTTGGAATTTCTTGATTTTTCTTCAATTTTTTGGAAAAACGATTCGCCCAAAGGGCGAAATCGTCATTTTAAGAAGGGTCGGGGTTCAAAACACCCGGAATGAGTCCTGGCCAGTTGTTTGTGGCCATTTCCTATTTTTGGGATTTTTCTAGAATTTTTAGAATTTTTCTTTTTTTGGAAGACGGTTTGCCAGAAGGGCAAAACCGTCATTTCTGGAAAGATCGGGGGTCAAATGACCCGAAACAGGTCGTGGCCAGTTGAATGTGGCCATTTCCTATTTTCTGTAATTTTTTTAGAATTTTTTCTGAATTTTCCGAATTTTTTTGAGTTTTTTATGATTTTCTATTTTTTATTGATTTTTTTATTTTATTATTATTATTATTATTATTCTGATTAATAAATAATAATAAAAATAATCCGGACCGGGTCGGGTGACCCGGCCCACAACCTAGACTCGCAACCCAAACCCGGCCCGCCTCCTCCATGCGAAAAACGGCGTCGTTCCACGAGCCCCGATCGGACGCCTCAGATTAGGACACGTGGCGCGTCTTGGTGCGTCCGATCTCAGACAAGATCAGACGCTCCGCGGAGAGCCACTTGGCCAAATCTAGACCATCCGATTGATTTTATTTTTATTATTTCGGAAATCATTTATTAATTCTGAAAATTATTTTTTTATTGCCCAAAATTCCCAGATCGCGACACGTGGCGAAGCTACGGCCGTCCGATCTGGGCTTTGACTTAGTCGGCCTGGGCCCGCCAATGCTGACATGGCTGCTGACGTGGTAAGCCACGTCAGCAGTTGACCCTTTGACCGGACCGGACCCTGCCGGAGAAGACAACCGGCGCCGGCGAAACTCGCCGGCGCCTCGCCGGAGATACCAAAAGATAGACTTGAAGTGCGGATTCGACACCAATCAACTCCCTACGTACACCACATCGACCTCCAGCGAAAACAAGGCCACGGCAACGTCGGGTAGGCGATGAACAGACACCCCTCAGTCCCGGCGCCGGCGAGAAATTCCAGAATTTCCTTTTCCCGCTCAAAGCTCGATTCTGCTTGATCCTACGACATCCAAATGGAGCTTAGAAGCTTACCTGAGTTACCGTTGGCGTCGGCGACCTCACGAACATCCTCGCCGAGCTCGCGGTCCGAGTCTTGGCCGGCGAAGCTCGGGAGCTCGGTTTTACCGTGGTTTAATGCAAAATGACCATCCGGCCGGGGGCTGGAATGGTGATAGACTCAAATTTGAATGAATAGACACCCAATAGGTATAATCGCAGCTCACAATTCGGATTCACCAATTCAGCTCCCGTCGACCATTCATCAAACAGGTAATGTGCGTATTTAGGGATGCGGTAAAACGACCTCGCCGAAGCTCGACAAGGGATGCCATGCTAAAAATACCCTTGATTAAGTCCACACACAACGTCAGGAGGACCGGGTGCTATCAGCCTTGGTCCGACTCGATCGAAACCGAGCCGGACCGAGGAGCTCTGTTCGATGGCGCAAAAACAGGGCAGGAACAGGGGAGACACTGACCTGTTAGCTTCGGCGGCTTCGGCGGCGACGTATGGCGACGACCACGACGGCTAGTTCTCCTTCCTCACTTCTTTTTTTGTTCCTTCCTCTCTAATCTTCTCTTGTTTTTCGTCGATCTCCCCTTTTTTCTCTTCTCGGCCGACCTTTTTCTCTCACGGCTCCCGGCCCCCTTTCGTCGATGGCCGACCGGCCTTTGGTGGCCGCCGTCTCCCCACCGAATATTGCTCCTCAACCACCTCTCTTTGTCCCCCGCTTCAACTCTCCTTTTCTTAAAAAAATCTGCCCACGATGCCTTTTTTTTTGTTTTTGCGCCGGCGGTGGGTCTGCAACACTGAGTTGCAGACCCGGTCCGGACCGGGTCGGGTCGGGCCTGACCCGACCGGCCCGGTTCGGTCAATTTGTCAAATCGGGCCCCAAATCGTACCCTTTTCATGAAATTGATGGCAAAATCGGACTCCTTGACATGTTTTCTATCAAATAGGGGTATTTTCATGAATCAATTGATTGAAATTTAGTGAAAACCCCAAATTGTCCCTAGGATCCGAAAATGATTATCGCCGAATTGAAAGCCCAAATGATCGAATCAGTCAAAATTAAGGCCATCAATGGATTCATAATGATGAAAACTATAGGGCATGGATGTTTAATTTTAATGGTTGTGCCCGTGTGAAATTTAATTTCAAAAATTGTGAAACCGGGGACTAAATTGAAAGAATTTTATGCAATTAAGTCCTTTTGTTCTAAATTGATCAAATTGGAGGGCAAATTGACCCAATTGCACTTCAAGACTTTAGTATCCAATGTCATAGTTTATAAAAAGTGGGAATTGAAAATTAAAAGACTCGAAAAGGATTTTTTACGCTCGGTTCGGGATCATGTTTGTGAAGGAACATAGTGACCCGAGCCGAATTTTTGAGATTTAAAGTGACACACTTGAAGAGGAAATTAAAACAAAATTATTGAATATTTCTGGGTATTTTTCTGACCACGAATGGTATTTTTCTGATTTTTTGGGTATTTTATAATTAAATAAATTCGAAAAATATTATAAAATACCAAAAAATATTTTTTGTTCAAAATTGGTCCCCGAGGCTAGGCCAAGGCTTTCAAAGTTGATTTTGTGATTTTATGACCTTTTTTTGATATTTTTAATTAATTTTAAAGAATAAAAATCACAATAATGAATGGTCAAAAATCAGGTGTCAACAGCTGCCCCTCTTTGAGAGGAATCTCGTTAGAGGTTTTCTCTCAAAGATAAGGTGGCACCTGATTCCTAACCGACTCAATTGGGAAAATGAAAGAAGAAATGCTATGACATCGGATCCTTAAGGCTCTTGATAAAAGCTCAAATTAATCCTCGACTTGCTTTAACAATTTGAACATGGGCCGTAGTGAGAGAGGCTTACCTGAAGCTCACCTGTCGGATGTTGCCGGCTGCGACAACTTTCAAGCGGATACCTAGGACTCGTCATTCAGAATATCCTAGGGAGATTAAGCTCTGACCTGTATGGTAGGTCATACCATTATTGGATTCCTAACTGGCAGGAACCCAGGAAGGCGCATCCCATGCTTTGGGATCTGCCAAGGATTTTGATCCGTATGGTGGATCGGACCTTTGTGTTGACCCTTAAGGCGGTTTCTACCCTTGATTTGACCCTTTAGGCGGTATCTACCTTTGTTTGACCCTTTAGGCGGTATCTACCTTTGTTTGACCCTTTAGGCGGTTTCTACCTTTGTTTGACCCTTCAAGCTGTATCTACCTTTGTTTTTTCTTTGAAAATGGGTCTCATGACGAGGGTTCTCCACGTCCGATGAGACTGCCTGGTTTTTGAAAAGGGGTCTCATGACGAGGGTTCTCCACGTCCGATGAGACTGCCTGGTTTTTGAAAAGAGGTCTCATGACGAAGGTTCTCCACGTCCGATGAGACTGTTTGATTTAAAAGGGTTTTTCTTCCCCTCCTCTTTTTTTAGAGATCCCGAAGCTTGTCGGGAATTCAGTTTTTGAAGCAGTGAAAGATTTTATTTTGACAAAACTTCACTTGAGTCTGTTGAGGCGACATTCTGGGAGCTGGGTTCTCCAGGTATCCCGCAGAAGTTTGAGCCTGAAAGATTTTTCTTCACCAAGAAAACGTTAGTAATCTTTGGGAAGACCACGGCTATCCATTTGACAAAAACCGTATGACTTAAGTTTTAATTGTGAAATGTTTATTTTGATGCTGGAGGTTATCCAAAGCATTCTTGCAACACACAGATGTGATCACAAATTCCTTGTGCGGCAAATCTGGATCAAACAATTTGAAAATTTCCAAAAAGAGTTTGTTCAAAACATCTATTGGAATATTTCTCGACGATGGGGTCTTCTCACCTGTTTTGAGATAGTGGTTTTTATAGGGGATGCACTCAATTCCCTACTAACCTGTGCCTAGGTTTTAGGCTCATTCGCAGCGCGTACATTTTGATCGGTCGGGAGGTCTTCCACGGGACCATAATGTTGGGCTTAGATATTAGTTTTCAAGGGGGACCCGCTTTGGAGTCGAGACCATTGAATGAAACTCTTCACCATCTGCTCCGGGTTTACAAGTCAAGAACCCTGCAAAACGAGAAAGAAATAGTCTTGCTCGTACCTCTTTGAGCTAAGCTATATGTTAACCCAAGTGTCTTAGTCAGAGAAGACTGTTTCAGGGTTGTAACATTGGTAGGATTGGGGACCAAAAAAGGCTTGTTTTTGGCTCAGAATTTATGAGGGGATTGACCTTGGTGATCATTGCAAACTTGCCACCTGTCTTTTCCATTCTGCATCTTCAATTTTTGAGGCGTGCAACCGTTTTTGAGGTGTGCACAAACTCTTTAGAGAGCGTCTCTTGTGGTATTAAGAGGTTGACAACTCTTTCTGTGTTTTTGCTCCACGACTGACATCATTTGGGGAGCAGTCTTCTTGATCTGACTCCATTAGGGGTTTTTCCCTCTTCTTTTCCCTACCAGGTTTCTTCAGGGATCGATTAAATTGTTTACCCGAGCATCGGCCTTGCTTTTACCAGGCACTTTGCTTTTTCTTGATGCTTGGGATTTCTTTAATCCCTTGTCGCAAGTGGGATGCTTGGCAATTGTGCTAGATATATGATTTGGCTCTTAGCACGCTTGAGTATCAACTTAGTAGTTTCTTCGTAAACCCTAAGTCTTGAACTTCTCCGTTCCTGAAGTGATTTGCCTTTGTTTTGGAACTTGCAATGATCACCAATGGGTTTATGAAATGAATTTGCAGGCTCAACTTGGCTATGCAAAGGATATGGTGTGTGGGATAGAGAAATGAATGCTTCTCATCATCCTATGGCATTTGGATTACCATATAAACAACAAACAAAGATTGATGTTAGTCCGAGCAAGAAAATTTCTAACCATTTTCTCCTGATGTTGCTGGACTCACCTCCATTTTGCCCCAATGTGGGGGTGGTTCTTGACAGGGTTGAGAATGAAAACCGCCGTTCGAAGGGGTTGTCAATGGTCACCTGTAGTATTTGGGGATATGAAACGAATGCCTCTGTCATCCCAATCCATGTAATTGTTGCGAATAATCCCTACTTCCGTAGGTCCAGATTTTGCTATCTAATCCGCTCCACTTCTCTCTCAAGTGTGCATAGGACGTGTTTGGATTTAGGCTTTGCCTCTCGTCTTTTGAGAAAGCGTCCTTCTGGAAGTTTTGAACAACTTTTGATTGGAAAAATCTCTTTCGTTTTCTCCAAAAATTTTACCCGTCAATGGGATTTTATGATGCACAATGCATGCTCTTATTCATGTTCAGACCACCTCCTGTTTTAAAAACATGAAAGCCAATGAATTTTGAATTCTATGTCTTTTCTAGACATTAGATTCTGAAAGCTTTTCTTCTCTTCTCAGTTTTTATTCAACATCTTCAATGGATTGGGGAAAGGGATATTTACCTGTCCCCCGCGGCTGGAGATCCCTGAAAATATGGAAGAAACATGTTATTGTACGTTCACGCATTTTTCAAAAAATTAGAACGATACATCTTACCCTTGGTCGTGTGCCCCTGCGAGTGCACACAGGTTGTGAAAATCTGTCCTCCTTGATGGTGAGTCCCTATCAAGGATAAATAACAAGTGTTAACTCATATTCCCAAATTGAAGACAAATTGGGACGATACAACTTTACTCTTGGTTCTCATCCCGTTCTGACGTCGCGTATTGATATGAACCACGTCTATCAAATCCGCTTATCCATGCTTGGAATATTTGCAATATCAATGGTTCAGCTGCCCCTGGTTGGGCGACGTCTGTTTCGTTATTTGAACAGATGGCTCCTTGAGTGATTTATCCACGTTTATCACCAAATGGGAGGCTTCGTGACCAAACGTATTTCGTGCTGAATGGGGGTAGATCCCATTATGCTCCGCGGGTGATAGTCATCGTTCATGGAATTTGCTCCACGGATTAAGTGATTAATCCATGGCCCTTGGCTCGAAGACGTTCAAAGGGTAATGTTGACACTCAGAGCGGTTAGTTTTTTAGCGTTAATTAAAATGTTCCCGCGGGAACTTTACAACGAGATCCGTAACACATTCATTTGATGTATTCACCTCTCACTCTCCTGAGCCTTCTAATGATTTAGCACACGAGCTTCGAACCAGATGTCCGGTCGCCGGTACCGGTCACGACTGCGAAGATGCACTTGTTCCAAAATGCTTGACCCATAGGCTGAGTTGCTCATTCAGGAGATCGTCTGACCGCTCGAGTCGTCCAAGTTGAGCATCCTTAATTGCTGGTGACGGACTTCTCCCATTTTCGGTATGAACAACCTGGTTCCTCGGTTTATGCGTGATCCACAGGCCGAGTTGCTCACTGAGGGACTCGCTTGAAATTTCAAGCCATTGACGCCCAAGTCGGGCATCCTCAACCGTTGGCGATGGGTTCCTCACACTACTTTCGACATGAACAACCTCACTTCTCGAGTTGGTACTTTCATCGTTGTCCAGTAGGTTTGTACCCAATGCTGGATTCGCCGTAGGAATAACATTAACGATCGGTTGGTGCTCAAATTGGGGAGTCCATACCTGCTGAAATTGTTGTATATACTCTTGAGGAGTATCAGGGTAACTCAGGGGGGAATTCAGCCGATCGAACCAAGAATAGATGTTTTCAAGGAGATCGTCTGAACCATCGAGCGACTGACACTCAGGTTGAGTATTGTCGACTACTGGAGAAGGAATCTTTTCGCCATTTTCGTCATGGACCACCTGATTCTTCGAGCCGGAATCTCCGTAATCGTCTCGCAAGATTGTACGTGCATCTCCTGCCAATGTTAGATCCGCTGTAGGACTAGCATTAACGGCCAGTCGGTGCTCAGACTGGGGAGTCCCGATTTGCTGAAATTGCGGTACATACTCCTGAGGAGTACTAGGATAACCCAGGGGAGTACTCTGATTGATGCCTGAACAATCGACCGTGTAATTGTCAGTCCCATCGGTGTTAAGAGGTGATTGGATGCTTCCTGCTGCATGAAGATTGCGATCACAGCCATGCTCATCGTTTAAACTTGAACTGCCTCTATCTTGGTCTAGTGCCACTCGTCCATCTCTCAGTAGTCTTTTATAGCACCAAAGGTGGTTCCTGACTTTATTTCTATCTAGTTCCGGCATGTTCATGACCTTGAGTATGCGCGATGGGCGAGCCAAACTGATCCCTAACTGTTGAACTGCATCAACAAATTTGCTATGAAGCTCCGAGGTCCAATAAAACCTTGTTTTCTTGCTAACCGAAGTAGGGTTGGCAACTCGGCGGCTACTCTTCGCGGGATCTGGTCGTGTTGAACCGCCTCTATCTTGATCTAGCGACGCTCGTCCATCTCTCAGTAGTTTCTTGTAGCGCCAAAGGTGATTCTTGACCATATTTTTAGTCAGTCCCGGCACGTTCATGATTTCGAGTATGCGCAATGGGCAAGCAAAACTGATCCCTAACTGTTGAACTGCATCAACAAATTTGCTATGAAACTCCAGGGTCCAACGAAATCTTATTTTCTTGCTAGCCGAAGTGGTGTCAGCAACTTGGCGGTTACTCTTCTCGGAATCTGGTCGTGTTGGAGGTTGCTCTGGAGGGGATTTAGTGGTCTCAGATCGGCTGGTCATGATGGTGAGTTCATCATTGAGCGGACCCGACTTGTCATGACGCATGTTCCCTTCCACAATGGGCGTAGACTTTGACTTTAAAGCACTAGTTTCCTCTTGTAGATCCTCGGCGGTACCCGCCTGTTCCGAAAGACGCTGCGAAGGGCATTGCAACAAATGAGCATTATAAACCCCCAGATCTGGCCTTTCAGCGAATACTCCGTCCGTGGGAACAGGGTTACCGCACTCAAGGCAAATAGCGATGCTTAGAGCTTTTTTGTACTGAATGTTTTTTGTTTGAAGCTTTTCATTTTCCTCCCTCACAATCGCTAACTCGTGCCGATCGTGTTGCTGCTTCAGCCGGGTTCGTTTGTTTTCAAACCAACACTTGACCTTCCGAGGCTCCCACCCTATCTCCTGGCCCATTTTGATTTTCTGTTCCATGTCCGGATAGGGATATTCCTTGAAAAACAATTCGAGTTTATGGACTTGACCTGAAGTGTTGCGTTGGAGATATTCCCCTTTCTGACGCTGATCACCGTCGCGGGTACTGTTCTCGTTAACCAAGCCGCGGGTTTCATCATTAGAAGGATCGGTCTCCATGGCCCTCGTGTCAGGTTCGGTCCTGAGATCTTCAAATTCTTCCAGCAGCTCAAGCTCGGAGACCTCCAAGTCTGGCGCTTCCAGTAAATGACAGAATCCCTTGAACATTTTGACCGGAATATCACTGCTTGATTTTCCGTTAACTCAGCTTTCTTTGTTCCTCCTTGGATCCTCACTTTCTCTGCAAATTCTGAAAGGTTAAAGGAGCCGGATCACCGTTTCTTTGATCAAAGGTGATGGCTACCCGACGAGCGCTCTTCTCAATGTTTCGAGATTCCCACTTCGTCCTTTTATGATGGCTACCTGACGAGCGCTCTTCTCAAGGCTTCGTAATACCCACTTCGTCTTTTGTGATGGCCACCGGACGAGCGTTCTTCTCAAGGCTTCGTAATTCCCACTTTGTCCTTTTTTGCTCTTTTCTACGTGAACGGAGCCTGAAGATCTCTTGCGTTGATTTCGCTTTGTCGAGCACTACGCTTGTCCCCCTGGCCCAGTCTCTAGAGCAACAAGCTTGCCCACCTTTCGGCGCCATTATGTTTCGTAAAACCCGAGATCACAGGACGGTGGTGGATTCGTGACTCATCGGGGATGCATTAACGAAACCCGCTTGGCTCTACTGCACATAAAATATTATTACCACTTCTCCCTGTTTACTCGAGCATTTATAAGGTGATAGATTGATGTCAAGAAGATTAACACTTTAGCCTTATCAGACTCAGCCTCTCAAACACTCTTCACATTCTCACTCTCCTCTCCGTCATTCCATCGCATATGGATTCCTCCTCTGTGCCTGCTGCCTTAGCTGAAACTTCGACCCAATGGGAGAGATTTTACCATCTCTTGGGTAGAGGTTATGGCTACATAAACAATCATCCTGAAGCTGCGGTTGAAGTTCGTACTCTGATTCCGGCCCTGGATACTGTGTGTATTGAAGGTACGAAACTGCAAAGGGAGTTTGTGATCTTCCCAACTCTCTTCAACAATTTCCTGCAGGCTTATGAAGTTGCTAGCCGGGAGGTCACTTTGGCTGGTATCGTGCGAGCCTGTTATCAGGACCGAGCTGAGTCCCTGATGTTGGCCATGCTGACGGCCGATAACCATAAAAGGGCTGTTGAATACGCCCACGCCCAGGTTTCGATGCTGGTCCGTGAGAGGGACAACTTGGTGGAGCGTCTGGCTCTTTTTGACACCGCCTTTGAGCAAGACCAGCACAACTTCGTGCTGAGGTTCCAGTGTGCCTGGTTGGAGGAAAGGATTGAAGACCTGAGCATGGATATAGCTCGCGGGAGGGTGCTGACTCATGACTTAGAGCTTGAGTTCGAGTACTATGACACCAAGGTGAACGAACTTAAGGAGAAATGTCGTCTCCTTTTCTTCAAGCTTGTAGACCTCGATTCCCGGAGTGTGGGTTGTAAGCAAGGCATGGATAGCATGGAGAGTCAGTTAAGCTTTTTTGTGATGCTTGTCAGAACTCATTTTGGGTTTACTGCTCCCCCTCAGTGATCCACTTGTAAACTTTCCTGCTGAATGAAATAAATGCGAGTTTGTTTATATATGCTCTTTCATTCTGCATTGTTGACTAGCCAAGAGAGGTTTTTGCTTTCGGATCTACGCGACTCCTTTTCCGCCTGTGTCAACAGATTGACTATGCATCATTCTCACAGCCCGACGCTTTATATTTGATTGACTTGAATGCCTCGTGAGAAATAGATTTGTAGTTGCTCGAAACTTAAAGATTGCCCCTGATTTTGCGGTCATTGCGTTTGGGGCCGCTAGTAATCTTTCACTTTCGAGCTCGATCACATTCTGCTAGTAACTCATGCTATCAATTCTGCCTTCACGCGTCGGGGTTGATTTTACCTTGAACTTAATAACAAGGAATTACCGTATACACACGAGATGACGTTTGCGAAAAACATTATGCAAAATCAACTCTAGCTATTGAAGAAACAAACGCATGCACCGATGAGAACTTTACAATAGGAGATACATCCTTCTCGCGTACATCCCCTTCTTTCTTTGGGCATGTCCAATGACTAACCAATCTGGCCTCAGCTTGGGTGTGCCATTACCAACTGCAGATCATGGTTGCCAACCTTTAATAGCTTCCAACTGATCGAACCAGGTATCAAGTCCTTCATCGAAGAAATCACCCGACCCCTCGAACGATTGATGTGTAGGTTGAGCTGCATCGCCCGACGGGTTCTTCGAACTGGAACCTCCATCTTTGTCTGGGATTATAAGAGGAGATTTGATCGATTAACTACCACAAGCATCTCCCACTTGGGGATTAGGGAAATAAGAATGCTCCAAGCATTCTCCCGTTAGATCATCTGAAGCCACATGCTCTGATTGGGCAAACCCTTGAGCACTGGGCGTGGTGGGCTGATCTGCGACAGGATGAACACTGACTAGCTGCTGCTCGGACGGAGGAGTGCTTACTCGTTGCACTTGTGATGCGTGTTCTTGAGGAATATTGAAATGACTCGCGAGGATATCCTGATCAAATCCCCAATAGTCGTCCAGATTCGACCGGGCCTCATTTGTCATAAGGGTGCTGGGTTCGCAGCCGAGTCTATTGCTCGGATTCAGTTCTGCATAACGCTGTCCTAACGCCCTTCTGTAGCAACCAAGGTGATTCGCGACTAATTGCTTGGTAAGTCCCGGTACGTTCATGACCCTAAGTATGCTTGTCGGACCTATGAAGTCGAGTCCTATCTGTCGAACTGCGTCCAAGAACTTGAGATGAAGCTCCGGGGGCCAAGTGAATTTCTTCTTCTCGTCGTCCAGAGTGGCGTAGATAGCCTGCCGACTAACCTCTAACTCCTCTTGAACCGTATCTGATCTTACCGGAAGCTGTTGTGGAGGAGATTCATGGGCTTCGATGAGGTGACTCCGATCATAACGACACGTATCTTCTTCCTCCGAAGACACTGGTATAATTTCTGTAGGATCGATCTGCTCATGCGCGCCATTAGCAGGATCTGATTGTACCGGAGATGGCTCAAGGGAGCAGGGGGATAAATGAGCACCTTCCATCTTCGTAGAAGGCTTACCGGGGAACAATTTACTGAGGGTGGTAGGGCCACCGCAGTCAGGGCAGGTAATAGTACTGAGGATTTTCTCATACCACATGTTTTCCATTTGAAGGTTTTGGTTCTGCTCTTTTAGGGACGTGATCTCCTTACGCATGTGTTGGACACCTAGTCTGAAATGTCTATTCTGAAACCAAAAATGGACTCTCATAGGATTCATTCCTAGCTTCCGGCCCAATTCAATCTTTTGTTCCTCGTTTGGGCAAGGGCATTCATCGAAGAAAGCTTCAAGCTCCTGGATTTCTTTCCGAGCGTAGCGCTGGCGACTTTTTCTTTTCCGGGGTTGAGTGTCGTGGCCACTGCCGTCGTCACCACTGCGATCTTGATGTTCGTCACGGGCAATGTTGAGTTCCATGGCTTTGATGTCGAATTTGATTCTAGAGAATTTGAGGTCTTTCAACGAACTCGTCACTCGGGGTTCTCTGTTCTCTTTTGTATACTCGCTATTTCGATTTGTTGCCTCCTTTTCCTCGAAAGCTAGGTCTGTTCAGCGTTCTGTTTTTGAAACGACGGAACTGTTTGCCTCTTGCTCAGCTTTCCGACACGAAGGGGTAACCAAATCCTTCCGCGGCTTCTTCGATAGTAGCGCTCGCCTTTCACTTTTCCTCAATAGTCATGCCTGTTCAGCACTGTCTTCTCTTTTTAAGTGGCAGAGCTGTTCACTCGCCGCCCATCTTTATGCGTGATGGAACAACACAATCCTTTCGCGGCTTCTTCGATAGTTGCGCTCGCCTTTCACTTTTCCTCAATAGTCATGCCTGTTCAGCACTGTCTTCTCTTTTTAAGTGGCAGAGCTGTTCACTCGCCGCCCAGCTTTATGCGTGATGGGACAATACAATCCTTTCGCGGCTTCTTCGATAGCTGCGCTCGCCTCCCTCCCAGCTTTAATAATGGCGAGACCGAATTTGTCAGGCCTGAAATTGCGGACCAGGACATGTCTGATGATTCACGGGAGGAGCAGCCCTCGCTTTACATTAACCCGGCTCCACAAGCATTATTGCTGCAACTTTTCTCCACTCTCGAGACGCTATAAAATGC
Organism: Rhodomyrtus psidioides; assembly: GCA_021437785.1. Taxonomy (NCBI): domain Eukaryota; kingdom Viridiplantae; phylum Streptophyta; class Magnoliopsida; order Myrtales; family Myrtaceae; genus Rhodomyrtus; species Rhodomyrtus psidioides. The sequence continues at coordinate 2,830,089 of JAILYB010000055.1, forward strand.
GGAGTTGGTGTTTGGGGGATTAATGCTCTCATATAATTTGCTTCCATCTTCAAATCGCTCCATTACGCACCTCTCCGTCGAAAATGGCCTCTTCCCATGTTCCCACTTTCCCAGCCGAAGCTTTGGCTCGATGGGAAGAGTTTTATAACCTCTTGGGTCGAGGCTACGCTCACATAGCTGATCATCCCGAAACCGAGGATGAAATCCGAGTCATGTTCGGGGACCTGGACATCACCTCCCTCGAGGGTACTGCGCTGGGGAGGGAATACAGAATTTTTCCAATGCTCTTTACAAACTCTTTGGAGGTCTACCGCGCTGCTCACCGGGGACTTACCATGGCTCGTGTCCTGCGAGCCCGTTATGAGGATCAGTCCGACCGCCTAGCGTTGGCTGACTACCTGACCGATAGTCACAAAAAGGCTGTTGAGTTCGCCAAAGAGCGGGTTTCGACATTGCTACGCGAGAGGAGGAATCTGGTGGAGGACTTAGCCCTATCTCTGGCTACCTATGAGCGCGATCGACGTAACGCCCTGCTAAGGAACCGAAGTGAGTGGCTGGAAGAAAGGCTCAACGGCATAAATGAGGATATAACTCGTGAGAATGGACTTGTTCGGGACTTGGAAGCAGTCGCCGAAGATCACGAGACTCAGGTTGTTGCAGTCAATGATGAACGCAAACGCCTTCACCTCAGGCTTGCGGACCATGATACGCGGAGTGGTGCGTATAAACAAAGCATCCATAACCTGGAGGGCCAGCTGGGCTCCTTTGTGTCTTTGATCAGGGCTCACTTCTGCTTTACTTTTCCACCCCAATGAATTATATGATCTGGTTTAGGCGAGAATGAATGAAAGCCCCTGTGTGTTTGTTTCAGCTTTTATATTACCCATTTCTCCGAATATCCTGACATCTTAGACTTGGATGAGCCGATCCATAATAAGTCGAGTAGATGTGTTCTGATTTTCTAACTCGCTCATGATCGGATGAAAGAATAGCCTCAGACTTATCCAGGAAAAGATTTCTCTCTATTACCTATTTTTTACCTGCAAATGAAACGATCGAATCAGAAGGAATAATTTGAAAAAGAAAGCATAAACCCCTTTCAATCTTATGCTTGCTCGTGATTAATAAAGACAAAAAATTTTACAAGGATTAATCTTGTGCGAAAAGTTTTTATCAATATTCCTCGAAGGAAAGCATACTATTGAAAGGAACGTAATTCACGATAATCGCTTTTGACCAACGACGCGTTTTAAATTTAATTGAAGATACGGCATCCAAATCAAAGCCGTTTTGTTAAGAACGAGGGCAATTTGGACATCTATCTCGTCATTAAATTCGAAACAATGCCGGTACTCTTGATCAATTATCGTGGATTACCAGCGGCGTAACACATGCATGAACCGATTCAAGTGTACAATTCCTTCTAGCGAAATTGGGGTTGGATTACCCTATACGACCAAAAGGTCGTGCAAGACTTCCAATTTTAATTTCCCCTAAAGGAATTATAAACTTGACTTGGGAGTATTCGGATGATTAGAGAAAATGCCACTATCACATTCCCATGACCCGTCAAAAGAAATACAACCAAGCTCCATCTGAATGTATACACCAATAGATCCCTAATACAATCACTCTAAGGGGTGAGATAGAGAAAACTTCGATAAAAATAAACCCTATACAAGAGGATTAGTAATGGAAAATAAAACAAAGGAATGTGATCCTAACGTTCAAGGATGCCCCAAGCTCGATCTGTGACTTCCGGATCACTTGCCCCAACTCGTCATCTTCATTGGACGATATCTCGATAATGTCCATAGTAGGCTCCTTTGTTGCTCACTCGGTGTTCGCCATGGGATATCATCTTCCTCGTCTTCTATCAAGGATGTTGGAGAAAAACACACATATCTACCCTCGAAATGGCATTTAATCTAATCACCAGAATGCAATGAATGAAATGCATATATTTATAGGAACTGAAATAGATTTGAGGGATAGAGTCTTACCAACCAAACTCCTCGACTTATGTGCGGTTTTAGGTGTACCAACCGTCCAAAGACATGCGCATGAGACAAGTGATGGTAAACTTCTAAAAAAAATCAAATGGTTTGGCACCTAAGGTCAAGGTTCCCACCTCGAGTTCTAGAAAGAGCCGATTCCATTGCACAACTATCGTTGCATTGGGGCTCGATCCATAGTTCGAAGCGAGTGGAATTGAAAAGTAGATTACCCCGTGTTTTTCCTCACGGAGATTCCATTCTCAATTCCTTCTATTGTGTTCCTAAAGGCGGCGCCCGGGGTTTTAGGCGCGGTTTTGTGTGTCCATGTGTCGTGAGTATCACAATGCAAGTCATGCACGACAGTTTTATCAATCAGCGCTTCAAATCATCTACACAACATATATTCCTACGCCCAACCTGCATAAGACAATGTTAATCACGGACTACACCCCTTATTTCTCCAATCTGCAAAAACATATAACACCTACCATGAGCGGACTTACCTCACCTTCAAGAGCGCCTGCAGGGTTAGAAAAATCACTCAGCGTTTTAATTACGGCCTAAGTCCACTTGAGGTCTAGAACCATAGGTTCTAGAACAAGGTCCCCAGTGGAGTCGCCAGCTGTCGCGACCCGTCCGAAAGCGGACGCGGCTAATGGATTAACGATCGCGGGCCTTCCCCCGCACAAGGGTGCAGATCGCGGGCTTTGGATCGGCTCGGGCCCTCCCAGGCCCATACCAAATCGCGACGGGAGTATTTTTCAAAGGATTCGACGATAAGAGTCGATCGCTTTCGACCTTCAGTGTGGTCGTGGTGGCATGTGCAACTTGTGCATGCATTTGGAGTCGCCACCGGTCTTTCTTGGAGGGTAGACCGGAAACCTTATTGACCGATTGGGAGAGATCGATCAATTCTGCGGAACCAGAGATTTTGGGTTCGGGGACTTGGTTACGCTGGTGTCATTACCAACGCCCTTTCGGTACCTAACGCGAGTGATTTTCCTAGCTAAGAATTCATGCAGGCGCAGTTTTGGATGGGGTGAATTTGATTCAGGGTTTCATGCAGATTGGAAGACTATTCCTTTCAATCACAACCAATTTAAATGAAAGCGCAATCAAATGCATAAATAAATCACATCAATGCACATCAATTCAGATCAATGGCTTCCTAGTATAACCATAAAGGTTTAAGGAAGGCGTGATTTAGGACCAGGGGCAAAATGGGAACGATTAACCCGAAGGGCAAAATCGTCAATTTTTGGAAGATTTGAATACCGAATTACTCAAAATATTCCATGGCCAGTTGATTGTGGCCATTTCCCATTTTGAGAATTTTTTGGAATTTCTTGATTTTTCTTCAATTTTTTGGAAAAACGATTCGCCCAAAGGGCGAAATCGTCATTTTAAGAAGGGTCGGGGTTCAAAACACCCGGAATGAGTCCTGGCCAGTTGTTTGTGGCCATTTCCTATTTTTGGGATTTTTCTAGAATTTTTAGAATTTTTCTTTTTTTGGAAGACGGTTTGCCAGAAGGGCAAAACCGTCATTTCTGGAAAGATCGGGGGTCAAATGACCCGAAACAGGTCGTGGCCAGTTGAATGTGGCCATTTCCTATTTTCTGTAATTTTTTTAGAATTTTTTCTGAATTTTCCGAATTTTTTTGAGTTTTTTATGATTTTCTATTTTTTATTGATTTTTTTATTTTATTATTATTATTATTATTATTCTGATTAATAAATAATAATAAAAATAATCCGGACCGGGTCGGGTGACCCGGCCCACAACCTAGACTCGCAACCCAAACCCGGCCCGCCTCCTCCATGCGAAAAACGGCGTCGTTCCACGAGCCCCGATCGGACGCCTCAGATTAGGACACGTGGCGCGTCTTGGTGCGTCCGATCTCAGACAAGATCAGACGCTCCGCGGAGAGCCACTTGGCCAAATCTAGACCATCCGATTGATTTTATTTTTATTATTTCGGAAATCATTTATTAATTCTGAAAATTATTTTTTTATTGCCCAAAATTCCCAGATCGCGACACGTGGCGAAGCTACGGCCGTCCGATCTGGGCTTTGACTTAGTCGGCCTGGGCCCGCCAATGCTGACATGGCTGCTGACGTGGTAAGCCACGTCAGCAGTTGACCCTTTGACCGGACCGGACCCTGCCGGAGAAGACAACCGGCGCCGGCGAAACTCGCCGGCGCCTCGCCGGAGATACCAAAAGATAGACTTGAAGTGCGGATTCGACACCAATCAACTCCCTACGTACACCACATCGACCTCCAGCGAAAACAAGGCCACGGCAACGTCGGGTAGGCGATGAACAGACACCCCTCAGTCCCGGCGCCGGCGAGAAATTCCAGAATTTCCTTTTCCCGCTCAAAGCTCGATTCTGCTTGATCCTACGACATCCAAATGGAGCTTAGAAGCTTACCTGAGTTACCGTTGGCGTCGGCGACCTCACGAACATCCTCGCCGAGCTCGCGGTCCGAGTCTTGGCCGGCGAAGCTCGGGAGCTCGGTTTTACCGTGGTTTAATGCAAAATGACCATCCGGCCGGGGGCTGGAATGGTGATAGACTCAAATTTGAATGAATAGACACCCAATAGGTATAATCGCAGCTCACAATTCGGATTCACCAATTCAGCTCCCGTCGACCATTCATCAAACAGGTAATGTGCGTATTTAGGGATGCGGTAAAACGACCTCGCCGAAGCTCGACAAGGGATGCCATGCTAAAAATACCCTTGATTAAGTCCACACACAACGTCAGGAGGACCGGGTGCTATCAGCCTTGGTCCGACTCGATCGAAACCGAGCCGGACCGAGGAGCTCTGTTCGATGGCGCAAAAACAGGGCAGGAACAGGGGAGACACTGACCTGTTAGCTTCGGCGGCTTCGGCGGCGACGTATGGCGACGACCACGACGGCTAGTTCTCCTTCCTCACTTCTTTTTTTGTTCCTTCCTCTCTAATCTTCTCTTGTTTTTCGTCGATCTCCCCTTTTTTCTCTTCTCGGCCGACCTTTTTCTCTCACGGCTCCCGGCCCCCTTTCGTCGATGGCCGACCGGCCTTTGGTGGCCGCCGTCTCCCCACCGAATATTGCTCCTCAACCACCTCTCTTTGTCCCCCGCTTCAACTCTCCTTTTCTTAAAAAAATCTGCCCACGATGCCTTTTTTTTTGTTTTTGCGCCGGCGGTGGGTCTGCAACACTGAGTTGCAGACCCGGTCCGGACCGGGTCGGGTCGGGCCTGACCCGACCGGTCCGGACCGGGTCGGGTCGGGTCGGGCCTGACCCGACCGGCCCGGTTCGGTCAATTTGTCAAATCGGGCCCCAAATCGTACCCTTTTCATGAAATTGATGGCAAAATCGGACTGCTTGACATGTTTTCTATCAAATAGGGGTATTTTCATGAATCAATTGATTGAAATTTAGTGAAAACCCCAAATTGTCCCTAGGATCCGAAAATGATTATCGCCGAATTGAAAGCCCAAATGATCGAATCAGTCAAAATTAAGGCCATCAATGGATTCATAATGATGAAAACTATAGGGCATGGATGTTTAATTTTAATGGTTGTGCCCGTGTGAAATTTAATTTCAAAAATTGTGAAACCGGGGACTAAATTGAAAGAATTTTATGCAATTAAGTCCTTTTGTTCTAAATTGATCAAATTGGAGGGCAAATTGACCCAATTGCACTTCAAGACTTTAGTATCCAATGTCATAGTTTATAAAAAGTGGGAATTGAAAATTAAAAGACTCGAAAAGGATTTTTTACGCTCGGTTCGGGATCATGTTTGTGAAGGAACATAGTGACCCGAGCCGAATTTTTGAGATTTAAAGTGACACACTTGAAGAGGAAATTAAAACAAAATTATTGAATATTTCTGGGTATTTTTCTGACCACGAATGGTATTTTTCTGATTTTTTGGGTATTTTTATAATTAAATAAATTCGAAAAATATTATAAAATACCAAAAAATATTTTTTGTTCAAAATTGGTCCCCGAGGCTAGGCCAAGGCTTTCAAAGTTGATTTTGTGATTTTATGACCTTTTTTTTGATATTTTTAATTAATTTTAAAGAATAAAAATCACAATAATGAATGGTCAAAAATCAGGTGTCAACAGTCCCCACAAATCGGAGTGAATGTAGTCAACTGTGCCCTTTCGTCAAGTGCACCCCAGTACTGAAACTAACTCTGCGTTGTTTCCCGTATACACAATACTCACAAAAATCAAGTGGAACTATATGCTCCTCACAGAGTAAACCACGCTTACTCAGGACAGTCATTCCTCTTTCACTCATGTGGCCCAACCGCATATGTCACAACCTTGATTTATCAGAATCTGAAGATGATGATATATTTAAAGAATCCACAACGGTACTTCCCTGCAAAACATAAAGACCATTCTTCTTGTTACCTCTCATCACAATCAAGGAGCCCTGTGAGATTTTCAAAACTCCACCTCCACCGGTATACATGCATCCGGTAGAATCCAAACTGCTCAAAGAAATAAAGTTCTTATTCAAATCTGGGATGTGTTTAACATCTGTCAAAGTTCTTACTACCTTGTCATGATATTTGATCCGCACTGTACCAATACCCATAATCCTGCAAACTGCATTGTTACCCATCAAAACTGAACCACCAGTGACTTTCTCATATGTGTGGAACCAATCTCTATTTGGGCACATATGATATGAACAAGCCAAATCTAAAATCCATTCATCGTCTACACGACAATTCGAAGACAAAATAGCAAGAACATTATCTGCATTAGCATACTTATTATCCTTTACCATACTAGCCGAATCAGAACTGTCCGTCGACTTTTTCCCATTAGCTTTGAGCAAAGGACACTCGATTTTATAGTGTCCAAACTTGTGACAATAGTAACATTCAATCTTTTTCTTGTTCTGGCCTGATCTAGATTTCGAACGCCCTTTACTATTATTGCATCTATCCCGATAATTCGACCCTCCCCTAACAACTAAGCCATCGGCTTTATCTGTGCTACTACTCGCATTCAACTTTGTACGCATCTCCACGGAATTCAACGACGCCTTCACATCCTCAAGAGTAATGGATTCTCTTCCATACAACATAGAATTCACAAAATTCTCATACGAGCTCGGTAGCGAGCGTAACACAATTAGGACTTGATCCTCATCATCTAACTTCAAATCTAGATTTTTCATATCCATAACAATCTTATTAAATTCATATAGATGTTCTTGGATAGGAGTATCTTCTTGCGTTTTTAATGTATAAAGACAATGCTTCAAGACTAACCTCGTAGTAAGAGATTTATTCATATAGAGATTCTCTAACTTTTGCCATAAGCCCGAAGCTGTTTCTTCATCAGCAACTTCATGAAGCATCTTGTCAGACAACGACAATTGGATGGTGCTATGCGCCCTCTCTTCCATCTCCTCGATATTTGCCGTCGTCAGAATATTTCCCATTCAAGGCTCTAACCGAACCTTCCCAACGCAGGAAAGCTTTCGTCTTTATCCTCCATAGCCCAAAATTGTTTTGGCCATCGAAGGGTGCCACTTCAAACTTAATAGATGTCATCTCGAATAAAAGATCGAAATTCCTTCGCTCTGATACCAATTTGTTGCGGAAAACGCCAAGAGATACGCAAATTCAAGCGCGTAACAGCAAGGATGAAAGTAAAATAAAAATGCACGAGACGCGATATACGTGGAAAACCCAAAAACGAGAAAAATCACGGGGAGAAAGGGGTTTCACTATCTTCAATAACGAGTACAAGCATACGATCAAAGATCTGACAAGACGAAAGTGAAAACAAAAGGTTTCAGGACAGAAGCTAAAGTAAGCCTTCCAATGTGATATGCAAGATATCCTTTTTATAGCCCCATCTAAGAAACCCTAAAACAAAGTGAATAGTCCAAAATAACCTTATCACTAATTTAAAAGTCAGAATATAACAAGTACCTCAATCAGTCACATTTTTTTTCATATCTCTTTTGATCTCTTTGAGCACTCAAATACAATACATTATATTCACAATCATGATTAAACTCAAATAATTATAATTGATCGACCTGTGAATGCAAAGATTGAATGTGACATCCAAAATAAAATTGATCTTCATCTTCCCTTAAACCTCTCAACCTCAATTCAGCTCATTTTTTAAGATATGTTCCATTAGATCGAATCAATCTCATGATCATTGGAAACACTTTAAGATAGCAAACACTGAATAAAAATTTTCAGAATAGGTCAGAGTCATGAGGGCACTTAATTGAGGAACTTATATCCTCAAGAGTCTCACACGGCTATAGAGTTGAGATAAAAAAAACTCTTGCCAACTCATCTTGATTGCATGCATACATAATATGAAGTACGTATTACGGTATTCTCTCCTTTCCCATGGAGCATATGTCTTCCCACTTAATACTGTACAAATGATAGTTCAGACATTTCATATGTCTAACTTGAGTTCACAAATCTACTATTATCAAAGAATCCATTAGAACTCACATCTGACATTAAAGACAGATAAAGTGAAATACATATTTACTTCACTTTCGTGCATAACTTATTATGACCTCATCTTAACACTCTTGTTAAGGTGACATCAAAAATTTCAAGCCTGAGCTCTCAATTATCACCTAGATAATAAGCTTGAAATCGTCTTATCTATATTCGTCACACAGCAAACAGAGGCGGTTACTCGTGTGAGTGGGCTAATCTTTCATCTGTCCGACATACTTTCTCAATATAATGCACCAAGCATTATTATCCACTTATCTCGGCCTTTTTCAAAAAAAAATCATTCACTAAGAATGTGATATCTCGTGATTCATATTCAGTTATACTTCCCACGTTCTTGCTCACTTATAATACATACCCTTTCGAGTGCTCTCAGTATCCCATAAAGATACTCTTTTATGCCTCTAGGGCCTAATTTCCCATACCAGCGGAAGAAACCGTGTGTATAGGAAGCATCACGGTCTGAGAAAACTCAAATCTCATTTTCGATCTGTCCACAACTCATATGGAGTGGAAGTAACTGATTTAAAAGGCACACGGTTAAATATCTAGATAGCAATCAACAAAAACTTCATTCCAAAAGATGATAGGCAAATTAGCTTATGCCATCATGAACCTAACAATTCTCATTGAGACCTGCTTCTTCTCTCTACGACTCCATTCTGTTGAGAAATCGCTAAAACAGTCAACTGTCTTTCTATTCCTTTTTCAACACATAAACATCTAAACTGATCAGATAGATTTTCTCGACCTCGATTGAATTTTTTGAATGATTTTTTTAAAGCTCAAAAATAGAATTTCTCAAAGCAACTTATGCTTCAAATTTATGAGAAATCAAAAAATAACATATCTGAATCGAGTGTAATCATCTATAAATGTAATGAAATAAACAGTCCATGCCTTATTCTCACATTCATTGAACCACATATGTCTAAATGGATCAACTGCAAAGGAAACTCAGCTCTTGTTCATTTTTCAAATGGTTTGCTCATTGTCTGTCCCGCTAGGCAATACTCACAAATAGACAAATCGACTTTTTCAATATTGTCCTATAAGCCCTCTTTAGCCTATCTAAATATTTGCCATTGAGTCAATGTGACCCAGCCTAACATGCCACATATTCACATCATCACAAAAGATGTAAATAGTGAATAACTAATATTCACATTATTGTACCCAACAATGAGTACAATGAAATCATTCAGAAAAATAATAACTTGTTCCTAATGACAAGTCATCACCATCGTTACGAAAGTTTAAACTGAAGTCAAGTTTAACCAAATCTAACACAAACTGAATTCCATCGAGTTTTTGGAGCAAATAACACTATGTAGAAATAGGGTGCGACCATCGCGCATATTCAATTGACAGGTGCCAATCCCTTTAACTTCCATGTAGCCACATTTATCCACTTTGCTCCATGTCGAAGTCGTTGAAATTCCACGAAGGCATTTCTATCTTTCGTTACATGGTTTGTGACCCGTAAGTCTATAATCCACAAATGATAAGATTCAATTACAAAAACTGAAACTAGAGACATAAGTAACACTCTCAAGTGCATAAAGCCTTTTTTTTAACTTCTTTGGTTCACCACAGTCATGAGCAAAGTGACCTTTATTGCCACATTTAAAACATTTCACTCTTGAGATGTTTTTCTTGAAATGACATTTTCCTTTCTTATATTAAACTTTGATTTTTATTCTGAAGGATCTATTCCTTTATCCTTTCTACTTCTTGAACCCATTTTAATGCTTATGCTTGGAGCACGAAGCTCCATTTGAGCTAAAACTAGCACTTTAGTTCAAGACAACGCATATCATCCTCAAAAGTCTTTACTTTTTTATGGTGGATCAAGTGAATTTTCATATGCACACAGCTATGAAGTAAGGAATAAATTACTGCTTGCACTTACTACTCATCAGTCAAAACATGGCATGCATTTCACAGTTCACTTATCATGTTTGACATACGCCACAAAGGTCGTCTCATATTTTGTTCACACGGCATTATATAAGTGTCAAAACTTATAGTGATATGTCACTACTTGGTAACTAATGTCTAACCAAACTTTGTGTTTAATGCCTCATACTTGACTTTGGCATTTTCATAAATGCTTGAACTCATGCATAAAATCATTTTTCATGCTACTCAGCAACATAATGCGAGTAATACAGTTCATCATTTTCTATCCAGCAAATTTTAGCTTTTCAGTATTGCCATCTTCAAGTTCTTTCATAACTAGATTGAGAGTTTCAAAGCTTCTTGCTCTTCATAGCACAAACTGGATTTCCATAGTCTAGTTTACATAATTTTCGCCATCCAAAAATTCCTTGGTTTCGCAAAGCTACGATATTCTCAAATACCATAACCATCGTATCTGAACAGAAAGTTCTATAGACATGTATTCACAAACTATTGATGCCTAACATTTACACATATTTTGCACTAACTAATTACATTAATGAATAATTTCACATAAGGACTCAGATTCGAAAGTTCACTACATTCCCAATCATTGTCTAAGAATCCTCGTTTGAAATTACCATTAATATAATTATTTATGTAAAACTGAGTTCACTTAAGCTACTAAAACTTTATAGAACTCCTCACTCGAATAAAGATCATAAATCAGATAATGATCTCAATATTTTGTAATCATAACATGGCATAACATGATTTGAACTGTACATACATACATACTTTACACATCAAATCATATTGAGATTGCAGGATACATGCCATCAATCAATTATTGAAAACGCCCCAAAATACGTATATCATGAACTTTCATACGTATTTTTTTAATTTTAAAATTATCAAACATGTCCAAATAATACATCAAATCGAAGATAATTTCGATAGGAATGCAACGGTACCTCGCACGCCCCAAACGGAGCTTATATGCATCCACACAAGCCGGTCAAAATTTTCTCTTTGACTAGTCAACGATCGGTCAACGGGGTCAAAAAGTAATTTCCCAAAATCTTGAGGACCGAATCGCATTTTCACGAAAATACATGGACTAAATTGCAATTTCCAAAAAATTTGAGGATCAAATTGCAATTTTCAGAAAGTTGGAGGACTAAATTACAATTTCAAAAAAGTTTGAGGACCAAATTGAAATTTTCTGAAAGTTTGAGGATCAAATTGTAATTTTTCGAAAGTTCGGAGACTAAAATGCAATTTTCCCAAAAAAAGGTTTGACCGGTCAACGGTCAACAGTTGACCGAGTCAATGGATCGGGTCAGTCGGTCGAGTCAAATTCGGGTCGGAACAAAACTGAACTGGGTTTGGATTATCCTGAACCGGATCTGGAATAGAGTTAAACCGGGTTTGGGATAGGGATAAATCGGATCTGGGATACGTTTGGCCACGGAGCACGTGCCGCACACGTGAGGCGCGTGAAGCCCACGCGCATCACGCCCCTCCGCAGCGTGTCGGCGCATGCGCCTCCATCCGGCTACCTTCGACGACGTGCCACCCCTCAAAACGCTTGTCTCGTCGATACGAACCCAATGGTATATTCAAAGTCCATTTTCGTTGAACGAAATTTCACGAAAAGGCCTTGAAACGCCTCTGCGTCGGGAACCAATCCTGTGGTGGCGCGTGGCGCGCGTGCAGCCACTCCTGGTGTCACCCTGCAACGGGCGACCACTCAAAATTCTCGTCTCGATGAGCCCGTTCCGACCATGTATTCAAAAACGATTTTTATTGCACAAAATTCACAAACATGCCATGAAAAGTGACGACAAAAAACAGTTTTTCACGCTAATTCGACCACGAAACTCAAACAATCAGAAAACAAGAACAATCATGGCTCTGATACCACTGTTGGGAACGGATCCCGATACAAAATGTGCACATACGTAGCGGAATAGATTGAATTACATACTCAATATCAAACTTGAATAACTGATCGTTAAGGTATATCACATAAAACGAACATACCTCGCTAGCCACAGATTAAGAGCCCCCATCGCAGGTGAGATGACGATTCGGATCCGGCAATCGATCGTTCGTCAAGAGAGATTATCCATGGAGTGTTTTTGAGAGAGCTTTCTGTAGATTGGTTGGAGGAACGAACGTACGTACTGTGGAAGATATAGTCCCTTCTTCTATCTCTCTCTCATGCCATTGAATAGGAAACAAATTCCATTGATTTGCAATCAATTATTGCAATTACGGCAATTTGCCAATTTAGCCCTTAATGGGCGTAAATTTCCATTAATCAGCTAAGAGAAGAACGGTGAGAGTCCCACCAAAAAAAGGGCAGATCAAAGCGAGGATATTCAAATCGTTGGTCGAGAAAGCGAAGGGATTGGCATTCATGGCTTCTACGATACAGAGCAGAGGATGCAGCTGTTGCTGTAGCTGTAGCAGCAAGTCGGCATCAGTGACTTCCTTCAAAGACACGTGAATTATCATCTCAACTCAAGTCATCTCGCACAATCGATGTTTAATCATATGCATCCGACCCAGATTAGCGCTCAAGAACACTTGGTGCAGAAATCTCAGATGCACGCTGCCAAGTGATCGCCTGAGAGCAGAAATCCAGCCCCGCAAAAATCCAATGGTTCATGCTGAAGTCGCCCTCGAAGGCCTCCAAGATGGCCTGATTCGCGGTGAAGTAGGTGAATTTGAGGTAAGGGCAGGTCTCGTAGAAGTGCATCTGGGGTCAGGATCGCCTGCCAAGGTTTTTTCCTTGGCAGGCAATCCCCACCATTCAATAAGGTGGTCCCCCCTATTGAATGGTGGGGATCCCCCTGCCCAGTCGAAAAATGGGCAGGGGATCCGGATCCGTGCATCTGGAGGGCGTCGGTGAAGGGGAACCGGATCCCCTGCCAAGGGGAGATCTAGGCAGGGGTGCCAAGGTTTTAATCCCAGCCGTCCGTTCAAATCGGACGGCTGGGATTTAGCCACGTCATCGGTAACAGGAGAGGCTCAAAATTTGAGCGCCAATTACTAAAAAAAACAAATTCTTTTTCAAACCTCCCACGGAGATCTCTCTCTCCTCTCTCCGCCCGCGTTTCTTCCCCTCCAGAACGTTCTCGCTCTCTCGCGCTCTGGGATCGTCTCCTGAATCGCCGGTCCTCTCTTCGATTCCTCTGGTGAGTTCTGTCCTTGTCCGTCGGCTTTCGCCTTTCCTTGACGCTTCCTCTCAGCTTCCGTTCTCGTGGCCAAGGATTCGCGCGACGGCGACTCCGCGGCCAAATCGGCGGAGCTGCGTCGACAGGGATCGTGGTGACGGCGTCGACGGCCCGGCGGAATCGCCTCCTTGAATCGCCGGCCGGCCGTCTCTTCGATTCTTCGCCGGCCACTGCGTCGAGCTCCCTCGCATCAGGCCGTCGCCTCGAATCTTCTTGTTCCTCTCAGCTTCCCTTCTCGGGGCCAAGGATTCACGCAACGGCGACTGCGCGGCCAAATCGGCGGAGCTGCGTCGACAGGGATCGTGGTGACGGCGTCGACGGCCCGGCGGAATCGCCTCCTTGAATCGCCAGCAATGGGAAGGTTTCGGACAACAAGGCTAGGAAGGGGGAAGGCCGAGGGCGGTATGAGATGAAGTTCTCCAACTCTGCATCAACGCTCGCCAAATCTTCCTCTGTCAGCCCAATCTCTTGAAGCTTCATGCTCTGATTAGAATCTGCGGTATGAGCGCACACACACACACTCTCTCTCCCTCTCTCGTGTTGTCAATTGAGCTACAGGTGGTTTTGGTTGTGCAGCAGGTGCATTAGTCTGCAAAGATTCTATGTAGTCGTGAGGGAAGAGAAGGTCGCGTATTCTTGAGTTGAGATATTGCGCTCTATAGACTAGTGAAGCTATAAGCTTGATTCTTGAAGAGAAAGTCTAGTGTTTTGCTCAATTTACAGCTTTCACTGAAGTTTCTGTAATTGCTTATTGTTGCTGGATGATTTTGGCTTAACTCTCTTTTGCTTGGGTATGCTGATGTAAGACCTTGTGAAGCGAGAAACCCGATTTACTTCTCAGCACCCTGCAAACAAAATCATGTCTAAAATTGAAGAAACTGCAAAGCCTTTGGGCTTTAATGTTGATAAAAGAAACTACAAGGCAATCACTTGGCAAAGACTGTCTAGCAACTTTCTCTGTTTGTGGTACTTCCGATTAGAATCTGCGGTACGAGCGCGCACACACACTCTCTCTCTCTCTCTCATGTTGTCATGCTCTCATCACATGATTGATTCGAAGGTGGTTTTGGTTGTGCAGCAGGTGCATTAGTCTGTGGCAAAGGATTAAATGGCTACGAACTAGATAGTATTTTTCTTCTCATGGCTCTCTTTTGTTTCTGTTTTCCACATGATTAAATGGTTGTTTCTTTCGTCTGTTTCCCATTTTTGCTACATACAGCAGTCATTTTTCTGTCTTCTGTAACGTTGGAGGTAGTTAATTTGATGAAACAATTACTCGTGTTTGCTAGTGCAACTGTTTTATTGTGTGTTCATTCTTGCTTAGCAAAAGAATAAAAAGTGAGCTACTGGACGATATCTCTCCTGAAGTTTATTTGTCACATGACCCTTTCTCGTGTTTGCTTGGTGTCACTCATTTTTTTCCCCTAGGAAGGAATTAAAGCTTAGATAGTACGTAGTTTTCAAACCTCAAATGTAGGTGATATATGAAATGTGTTTGCATGGTGGGTGCTGACAATTAGCTCAAGCATCTTATAAGTCAATTTTGTAGTAGCTACTGATCTTTGTAGGTTAGTTGTTCCAGTTCTTTTAAGCAATGGCGACAATGGATCTGCACAAGGAAAAGGTTTATGTTCCATATGTGTAGCATTTCTGCAATTTGAAAAGAAGTTTCGGGAAATGATCCGATTTCCCACTAGAAGCTTCTCATAACTTAATAAAAAGTCGATGTTAAGTTAAGAGCAATGTTTCTTATCTCTCACATGTCACATAATGAATGTACTACATCCTTACCTACAGCAGGAGGAGAAGAAAGAGCCACTACCAGAAAATTGCTGCTCAGTGTGTTGGAAGGAGACTGGAAGCTCAGACGAATCAGAAAATCTTTCAATTCACGTAGTAAGAAGGGAAAGGGAGGATGAATCTTTGCTATGTACTTCTTTTACAGGTGAAGCAATGAACTCAGCTACCTTAAACTGTATGTAATTATTGGAGAACTGCATAGCTATTAGCTTGGGACTTATGCAGTGAGATGTTAGAATCTCCTATGCCTTCTCCTCTGGCCATCAAGCATCTCAAGAAACTAGGTAGCGCTGCAGATGCGTGCCTCATTTGTGTTAAGCAGATACTTAATGTGATTTCTTTAGGCTAGCATTTGGAAACTTTATGGCTTTTTGCTTCTTGGCTAAATAAACCTCATCGATGGCCAATATAAATTTAATCTCTTTGAGTTATGGCTACCTAATTTGGTAATTTTCCAGGAACTAGAAGGCGTAGATCTCATTGTCATTTCTAGACATAATTTTTGCTAGATGTTAAAGAATCCTTCCTTGAGAGGGCAAAAGTAAGCTAAGCTTTTGTAGGTTTATTTTTGTCTTTTAGCCTTGTGGGTCACACCCCCTGTAATGGGTTGTGATAAGAGCGTCAGTGGGTATTTTTGTGTGAATTTTTTAGTGCCAGGAAGGGAAGGTTGCGTATTCTTGAGTTGAGATATTGCGCTTTATAGACTAGTGAAGCTATAAGCTTGATTCTTGAAGAGAAAGTCTGGTGTTTTGCTCAATTTACAGCATTCACTGAAGTTTTTGTAATTGCTTATTGTTGCTAGATGATTTTGGCCTAACTCTCTTTTGCTTGGGTATGCTGATGTAAGACCTTGTGAAGCGAGAAACCCGATTTACTTCTCAGCACCCTGCAAACGAAATCATGTCTAAAATTGAAGAAACTGCAAAGCCTTTGGGCTTTAATGTTGATAAAAGAAACTACAAGGCAATCACTTGGCAAAGACTGTCTTGCAACTTTCTCTGTTTGTGGTACTTCTGATTTAATAATATTGCTGATTGTTAATTTTTTGAATCATTGCAGATGAAACTGCCGGGTGATAAAACTGGAAGAAAAGGCCACTTGTCCGTGGCTACTCTTGGAGGATTGTGGGATTTGGTATGTTACTCTTGGAAAATTGTGATCTCATAGCCATATTCTGATACATATTATCTCTAGCCTTTTAACCTTATGATTCTGCTCTTCGTTTGAAATCTTGAACTTTGAGAACTTGTTCCCCTTGGTTCAAGGGATATAGTATATCAGTATGCTTGTTCAACTTTGGCATTTTTCATGTTTGCTCTTGGCATTTTCTTCATGCAATTCTGACACATTTAAATTGCAAATACTATTTTGTTTGGGAAAGATACTTTTACTTATGATGCCAATTTTACTTATCTTGCCAATTGGATGATTCTCTTTCTAACTTTATTACACTATTTGGTTGTAGGTGTGAAATCAATATATCAAGATAACATGTCAATAGAGGTGGAGCCTTGGAGGGACTTGAGAAGGTAACTCCGGACACCGAATTGGGATTTTTGGGCAATGAAGGTGAAGAAGAGCCATCCCCGACCATAGGTGCGATTGCGATAGTAGTTTTGTCTTCCATGTGCATGTACGTTGCTGATAGAGGGCCTTCCTATTTGAAAGGCCATTTTGGGGAAACTTTTTTGGGTGGTGCTGGAGAGTTTGGTTATGCATAAAACGAGTGCATTTGACATGAGCTGTAATAGACTGAGCATGTAAGTACCAATGGAATCATAATGTGTATTTGTGATATATATAAAAAAAAAATCCTTTCTCGCGGCTATATGTTATTCAATATGAATGTCTTCTAGGCAGGTTCTAGGGTACTCTGGAATTGGATCCGGAAGTTTCAGGTTATAGGGCATATAGGGTAGGTCTTATGTTCCGAAAAATGAAAAGGACATAACAAAAGAGACGGAAAAAAAAACGTTCGGAAATACTCTACATTTGACGTTTCTGTTTAACTTTTTTCATTTAATGAATAGAGAGCCATGACATTCTTTATGAAATATAATGTAGAATTAGAAACGTATTTTTATATATATAAAAAAACGAAAGGGACATGACAAAAGAGAAAGCAAAGAAAAAAGTTCGAAAATACCCTGCATTTGATGTTTCATTTGACGTTTCTGTATAAATTTTCATTTTATGAACAAAAGGAACGGCAAAAAAAAAAAAAGGGTTCACAAATCCCTACATTTGGAAATACCCTACATTTGCTCTTCCAAAGCCAACCTCTGTCAACTACCAGGCGAACATCAGAGAATTCTCTTTGGGGACATCTGATGAAATGGAAGCAAGATTTCATGAGAACCCTGGAGGAGAAGGATAGACGAGTTGCCATACCTAAAAAGACAGATTGATGTGTTTTGGCTAAAGATGACTCAAGCTTCAGTAGAAACATCTTACTATAAATTCGGTTAAAGCTCACCGGCTTGCACATCAACACAATCACAACAGATGAACTTTTCCACTATCTGAGAGTTTTACAAGATCTTTCCCTAGCCACTACTTACAACATTCACCTTCTGCTTCCTACGCAACTATGGGGGGTTGGAAGATTGAAACCCAGAGGAAAGATCTCGCTCCTCAAACTTCTATTACTTCGCCACAAGAAAGCTGGCTTTGAATAACAAAATGAGAAAAGATCTACAAGGTGGAGAGGCC
The DNA here is from genome assembly GCA_021437785.1 of Rhodomyrtus psidioides. Lineage (NCBI taxonomy): Eukaryota > Viridiplantae > Streptophyta > Magnoliopsida > Myrtales > Myrtaceae > Rhodomyrtus > Rhodomyrtus psidioides. The sequence goes on from JAILYB010000055.1 coordinate 2,848,270, forward strand.
AGCATCCAACTCCAAAAGTGAGCACATCCATCTGGACCATCGGATGTACACTTGCGGCAAATGTTAATTTAGTTGGAGGCTCCTGCACATACGAAATAACCAATTACGTGCGCATTGGATGAAAATAACTGATGAACCAATCATCTACTTATCACACTAGGTGCAGGAAGTTTGGAACACACAACGCAAACAGAACACAGATGAAGTACAAAACATAGACACCCGAGACATATGACATAAACAGAGATCATCTACACGACTTACACTAACATGACCCTATACGTGATCTACACGATATGCTACCATAACTGCAGCATGATTTTTACCAGCATGGAAATATCCCAAGTTCTCAATTATGTCTAGGATATGTTTGCATTGTAAGTTCAAAAACTTCAGATCAGAGACTCCCATTCATCCAGTAGTGCCATTGATTGTGTACATACTACCAACTCCATTTCCTAAGTGTCTATCCAAAAATCACTTATTGCACATTGCTGCAAACAGGTAGAGGTTTGAGCAAAACTCACACGAGATCATCAAAACGGCTTATCGATCAAGCATTTTCTTCATACTAACAAAACGTTTGTGAAAAAATTGCTTTCTGATGAATTACCTAATCCTATTAGTAGCAGGTTTCCTGTCCAAAATTCAAGTGATTGACCAAGCATACAAGACATAGGTAGTTCATGAGATAAAATCGCAACGCTCCTCAATGACTGACACACAAACCAATATGACCAGTCAATCAAAAGGAGTACGTCAAAGGGATTCAACATGTTGCAATAACATCTAGGAATTTCATCCATGAAATTCTCATCCCTTATCCTTCAAAACCACATCATCTGCGCTAAAGCTATAAATTTATCTCTTCGTGGCCTTTCTTTGTAGCTGAATTGCGAAAGAACTAAACCCCCCTCAAACCGAGTTCATTCAAACAGCGCCGTTACATTTAACATTTCATTTCTCACGCATGAACAAGCTCGCAAGTGCTCGAACCATGGGCAAGGCCCAGGTTCTCAACAAATGCAAGAGGTCCGCCAAGAAAGTACCTTCGTTGATTTCGAACTCCTCGAACCCATCGTCGTCATCGAACAGATCCATCTTCGCCTCTTCCGTCGCGGCTTTCATCTTGGTCGCCATTTCAGCTCAAGATCAGAACCTGTAAAAGGCAAGAAACAGTCTCAAGCTCCGGATCACGATTGCAATCGACGGGAAACAATACCAGGTTATCCATAGATAAGGAACAGTGCAAGAACAGGGCACTAATTTTCCATGAATACGAGAAACAGTACCAGGTTATCCATAGATATGGAACAAGAAAGTGTTATGCCATGTTATGAAGTAAAACATACATTAGTTAGCTATCAAAACAGCGACGCATACCCCCTACTAGAAGCCAGGATAAGAGATGATGTCGGAGCTGCAGTTGTACTGGCACTAGAAGCTGTTATTGCTGCAGAAGTTGTAGCAAGGACACCTTGAAAAGAGGTATTCAAAAATCATTCAACATGGCATCCTTTTTTTTTTTACTTTTTTGGTAATGTAAGTTTGTATATACTTTTCATATCACTGTGTACAAAATAAACCGGACACAAAAACCTTGAACCGATATTGGCATCACGGTGCCAAGATTGGTTCAAAGGTGAACCGGTCGCAAGAGAATAACTTCACGTCAAGCGTGCCGAACCTAGATGCCAAGACACGATCATCCGGATCGAAAAAGGGCCAGGGAAGCGGCAGAAGCACCACAGAATGGGGGAGAAAGAGAAAACAGCCAAAACCTGAATCTCGTGTTTGTTTAAGGCCACCCATAGCACCTATCGTTAATAATTCTGAATCTACTTTGACTACAGCAATAGATATATCAAGCGACAGTTCAGCTATAAAGGGGGTAGAGAGAGCAAAACCAAAAATGTCCAGAGAATAAAGAGTGAGAATCAGTTACTTGGTTGTACTTTGCCAACCGCTCGCTTCTGCAAGGAGCTCCGGTCTTGATCTGATAACGAACCATGAACAATCTTGTGTTAGTTCCGTGGTATCAGAAAAGATGCATGGCAAGTGGTGGAATATGTTATTTATGTTAAATCGAACCTGTCCGCTAGCCAAACCCACGGAAAGATCAGCAATGAAGTTGTCCTCGGTTTCACCACTGCGGTGGCTGACCATCACCCCGCAATCAGCAGCTTTCGAGTCAAGTGCGGCTTGAATGGATTCAGTCACTGTGCCGTTTTGGAGTTAGAGGCATTGAGGTAATCCAAATGACGAAATAACATCATTAGGGTAAGGCCCTTGCCCATAAGATCACATGAGATACTTCAAATTGGTAATTAAATGTGGACCACCGAGTGACCAATCAACACTGGAATCCCCATATCACTTCTTAGAAGGCTATAGGTATAGCCTATACCAGTCACAGGAATACATTGAATATTCTCTTCAATAAACAAACTGCTATTTTGCTCTTAAGAAATATCTGAGTGATTAAATGAATACCATAACATCATAAAATTTTAGAAGATACTCCTATTGGAAAAATTTTGGAACCAAAATTAGCTCTTTATATACTAGCTTATATGGTTCAATAACTCAAAGCATGGGAAAAAAAATCGGTTGGATGATTTGGAGTTAAGAGGCTACCTTCAAAAGTAGAGCATTGCAAGCCTTCTTGCCAATGGCTTCAGCTATTCTCTTTGGATTAGTAACCAACAAGTCATCTCCCACAAGTTGAATATCAACTGAAGACTGAAGAGACGCCCATGAGCTCCAGTCGTCTTGGTCAAATGGATCTTCAACGGAGACAATAGGGAAATCTTTGATGAAATCCTTGTAGAGATCACAAAGGCTCGGCACTGAGAGCACGCGAACCCCGTCATTTGGCTGTTTCTTGAAATTTAGGTCATATCTCCCATCCTTCAAGAAGAACTCGGAAGCTGCAACATCCATCCCTATTTTGATCTGCACCATTATTTTGCTTCCATGAATACAATTAACCAAGTCTCTACAATGAAGGATCCCTAAAGATTAGGATAATGAGGGACTCCTAGACCAGTAGTCGCATGTACCTTTCCTGTGTAACCGGCTTTCTCAATCGCATCCATGAGGAGAACCAGTCCCTCCCTATTATCCTGAACATTGGGAGCAAATCCACCTTCATGTCCATATTTGGCCTTAATGATCCCTTTCAGAATATGATAAACTGTTCAATCCAAACAAGAAAGAAAATATGAGAGCATTTTCTAACTTTGGAAAACAGCAAGAAGAAAGAAAGGATTTAGAGCATCATGCTTAAGGCAACTGATGCAAATAGCAGCTTGCTGACCTTCACTACCCATTCGTAGTGCCTCAGCAAATGAGGTTGTGCCCACAGGTAAGATCATAAATTCTTGCATAGCCAGATTATTCCCCGCATGACTGCCTCCATTTATCACATTAAATGCCGGTACCGGCATGACAAGTTCCTTTGCTCCGGAGATGGCCTGGATATGCTTGTATAGGGGCACTCCTTTTGCTCCTGCACCTGCTCTGCACACGCTAAGAGACACTCCCAATATAGCGTTGACCCCCAAGGTCGACTTGTTTGGAGTTCCGTCAATTTCTAGCATAATAGCATCTACATCAGCTTGATTCCTGTGGAACGTCACATGCCATGAACATGAGCATGGATTAAAAGGAGGGTTGCTTCAAAAGGGAAGTGATCACAAAAGCAACATGAAGACTGATCTAACGGAAGTGCATTGCCGCTGAATAGGCACAGTATGTTTGCATGACTGTGATTAATCTAGATGAGCATTCCGAAATCATATATGAAAAGAAGACTCCCAATAGACTGTTCAAGCAAAAAATTAATCTATAAACTTGAATAATCTGAACTTGCAAATTCTAATCTTTCAAGTAATCCAGATACCACTGATCTCTGTATCTTTCTCCCCTCATTTCATAAAGCACACTAGCAAACAAGTGTTTCTTCATCTAAAAATCAATCCTTTCATGCTCATTAAAATTCACTGTTGAGTATATGAATGTGGCTCTAAAACCCACTTGCTAAATGTGGACGGGTGGCTTTGATAACGCTTGATGAGTACGGAAGCGTGGTGACACGAGAAAATTGTATTAGGTTAACTCGAGACACACTTACACCTAAATACGGTACAAGAATAGCACTAATAAAATATCGTCTCATACTAACCACACCTCACTGTTGCAAAACTTAATTTCTCACACTACACACGAAACTCTTAAAAGAGCAAACAGGCCCATACAAACACCCACTCTCAACTCGAATGCCTCCCTGAATGCCTTGTTTACAGGCACATAAGGGACATATGCAGATGAAAAATCTTGAACAAAAGTTGAAGACCTGTCACTTTTCTTTCTTCTTCGAAGAGACTGATGGAAAATAGTAGCCGCTAATGGCCTTCGTCTCTTATAGCTTTAGGTACTATTTTTTTTTATAGTGGATGGTAAGGTCACTGTTTTGTCATGGAGTATAGAATGATCCTTCTAGCAGGTGTTGATTTTCAAACATTCACAAACCCCTCTCATCAAGAAGCATCCAATTCCGCATCTAAATTCCCAGAAACCAAAGAGTCCCCCAGTCAACTTCATTCATTTCCTATAATTTCACAAACTATTGACATCTGAAAACAAGCGGCAAAAACGCTGATCAGTGATCACCAGCAGTACCTGACATCAACTCCAACGAGCTTAGGACCAAGAACCTCGTTAACGTTCCTGACCGCATTGAGCACGCCTTTACCCCCGTACACGCTCTTGTCCCCATCTCTCAGCTCCAGCGCCCCGTAAATCCCAGTGGAGGCCCCGCTGGGCACCGCGGATCGGTACAGATCGTCAGTGATCAGGTCAACCTCCACCGTCGGGTTACCCCTGCTGTCGACGATCTGCCTCGCCGTCACCGACTTCACCCTGCCCTCCTTCGCCCCCGCCGCCGCGACGGAGCACTTCACCCGGAGGGCCTTCAAGGATCTGGCCCTCGGGATCGCAGAGGCGGAAAGCTGGGAACTTTGGAGCGGCCGCGAGGAAATGAAGGGTCTCTCCAAGAGGGTATTGGCGGCGGTGGCGTGGGAAGCCAGGGCCGAGGCCATTGCTGGGTTCTATAGAGAGAGAGAGAGAGGGGGAGTGAAGCTGGTGTGACGCAGCATTCAAAGATAGAACAAACAAGCAAATCTTGAGAGAGAAATCACAAATTTTCAATATCAAAAGTATATTCTGTCTGCTCAAACATCATAAAATACTTTATATAGGGTGTTAACCTAAACCTAACCTTACTAGGATTCTAAATAGCAAAATTCCAAAATTACAATTTACTAATAAAAATGCCTAAAAATAAAGATTACGTAATATTACGCAATATCACGTAATATTACGTAAATAGCAATTTAATTATATTGCGTAAATTCCAACTTTATCTGCATCATTCGTAGATCGCATCCTTATCCGCATCATTCTCCCCTGCTAGGAAAAAGATTCGTCCTCGGATCTTGTTGCGAAATTTGCTTCGCCCAGACGGCCTCTCCAACGAATCAAGAAATACATCAGCTTCCTATCCCCATACTCGATCCCATTGTGACATATGTAAATTTCCTGCGAATCCCATGTGATCCCTCTTTCGCTGCTCCGACCTTTATTTTGTTTGTACTCGAAATCATCCCGCTCCCTCGATTCCACAAATAGGGTCTTTCATGCACTTAGCCGTGACCATTGACCCTTTTCATGCCATTGACGCAATGATTTTTCCATTAGCTTGTAACTTGGGAAGAACACAAGAGATCCACCAATATCTGCATCATTGAGAATTTTTTTCTCATTCTCCTCCATATAGAGACTAATATTCTCAATGTGCAGTGTTCCTATCGTGCAGCTGCCTGATTGCACTCTTATCACCAACCAACCCCCAAGAGGAGTTTCTTTCGCCTTTAATTGTCCTTGTAGCACCACTTCATCAGTAATCGCATTCTGCGACGTACAATTTGTTTCAATTGCATCCTCACATTTCTGTTCGGGCTCAACATCAGCAACAAACTCATCGCCACCAAAATCATTAGTTTCAGGAACATAATTACCTTGATCATCAGTGCTCCTCGAAACATCGATTTTCTGTGCATTTTCAGGAATCAAATTGGGTTTTGCCTGAGGAATATCGTCAATGGTCTCATCGACCTCATTTGCGCCTCCATCGCCGCCATCCGCATTTGGGTCGAAAATTGGTGCCTCGTCATCGAACGCGGCAAAATTCGAGTCGTCCACCTCGTATGTCGGCATTCGCTCCGCCTCATGGGGAACGTCGCTAGGGTCGACCTCATCGCCTTTCTCTAACACGAAGTCTTCTACCCTTGTACTTGGATCCGAAACCTTGCGTACACAACCATGTTCGCTCTTCTTCTCTAGGTCCTCGAAGTTCGTCAAAGAAGCTCCGTAGATAGATGTCATAATGCGGGGTTTGAACTGTAACTTAGCCTCTTTGCTCGATTCACCAACTCCTCCCAATTCAACAACAGGAAAATCTCGCGAATACTTAGAAAAATCACAATTTTGCTCTAAACTCATCAATTTCTGCTGGAACTGCTCATAGTCGGGTGGAAGGAATTTTTGCTTCAGCAGCCTCTTCATTCTATGCCAAGTTCGAACTTTCTCTTTTCCTTCTAACTTCCTCGTATTCTGCAATCTCTCCCACCATATAGATGCAGCTCCTTTCAATCTATAGGCTACTACTCTCACCCGTTTCTCACTAGGGATCTCCATATAATCGAAGAATTTTTCAATACTATCAATCCAATCCATAAATTCTTCTATATCATGACTTCCATCAAAATAGGGTATATCGACTTTTAATTTAAAGTCATTACCTTCACGATCGTCGTAGCGTCGCCTGCCATCTTTTCTAACGCGATCGTCGTAACGTCGTCTTCCGTCGCATCTATCATTTTCCCTTTGAAATCTTTCATAACGATTTCTACCTCCATAATCAACTCGTTCTTCATCAGAAAATAGAGGGTTATTCTGCCTGCGAACAAGAATAGGCCTGACAAGGTCACCGCGAGCAAGATCTGCACCCGGCCTTCTGTCGTTCCGCCGATTCCGGTTCACATCAACGCCAAGACCGTCGGATCGATCCGCCAATTTGTCAAATCGTGCTCCGAAACTATCTATGCTTTCCATTAAACGCCGCTCCAAACGTTGCAGCGTGCCGTCCCCAAGGATTGGAGCTCCAGTCTTCCGAGCATCGTCGCGAAGACCACCGCCAGTCGCCATAGGCTCTGATACCACCTGACGCAGCGTTCAACGATAGAACAAACAAGCAAATCTTGCTTGAGAGAGAAATCACAAATTTTCAATATCAAAAGTATATTCTGTCTGCTCAAACATCATAAAACACTTTATATAGGGTGTTAACCCTAAACCTAACCTTACTAGGATTCTAAATAGCAAAATTCCAAAATTACAATTTACTAATAAAAATGCCTAAAAATAAAGATTACGTAATATTACGCAATATCACGTAATATTACGTAAATAGCAATTTAATTATATTGCGTAAATCCCAACTTTATCTGCATCATTCGTAGATCGCATCCTTATCCGCATCATGGTGATGGGTCAAGAGAGAGAGAGGGTTGTCTGTTTATAGAGGAGGGAAAGAGTGGGAAAGTCCGCTGAAGGGGGGCGATGAAAGCAAAGCTTTGTGCAAGAAAGCTGGCTCTTGGTGGTGGTTCATCTCATACCGCCCTCGGCCTTCCCCCTTCCCAGCCTTGTCGTCCGAAACCTTCCCGTTGCTGGCCGAAAGGAGGCGATTCCGCCGGGCCGTCGACGCCGTCACCACGATCCCTGCCGACGCAGCTCCGCCGATTTGGCCGCGGAGTCGCCGTCGCGCGAACCCTTGGCCACGTCCTCAGCGTAGCTGAGAGGAAGCCGGCGAGAAGGGAAGCTGAGAGGAAGGCGGCGTCAAGGAAAGGCGACGGGCAAGGACAGAGGAACGCCGAGCGATTCCGGTGAGAGCAGAGAGATTTTCGGAGAGGAATCGACGACAGGGAAAACGCATATGAGGCGAGAGAAAACTCACCAGAGGAATCGAAGAGACGGCCGGCGATTCAGGAGGCGATCCCAGAGCGCGAGAGAGCAGAGAAGGAGAGAACATTCTGTCCGTCTGAGGGGAAGAAACGCGGGCGGAGAGAGGAGAGAGAGGAAGAGATCACCGAAAAAGGATGTTTGAAAATGTTTTTTTTTTTTTTTTTTGTAATTGGCGCCCAAATTTGGGCCTCTCCTGCTGTTAGATGACGTGGCTTAATCCCAACCGTCCGATGCGAACGGACGGCTGGGATTAAAACCTGGGCACCCCTTCCTAGATCCCACCTTGGCAAGGGATCCAGATCCGTACAAAGGGGGGTTCAGTAGGTGGACCCAGTAAATTCGTCGCGCCAGCACCTCCGCGAAGAAGGTGGCGACCTTCCTGTCACCCTAGCTTATGAGATCGCCAAGAACCCGATTTGCTTCACCAGCGCCTCGGCGATGCTGAGGTTGTTCTGTTGGATGGCCTTAGCTCAAGCCATGAGCCCATGCACGAGGCGGACATCATTTTCCTACGAGTTGACTAGGACGAACGGCCGAGTCAATTTCGCGGCAACCCCGATGACCACATTGTTGACATTCACATGAAGAAGATGTCTTGAGGAGATGATGAACAAGAGGAGAGGGGTGGGATAAAAAAAAGAAATACAAGAAAATGCAAAAAGATTAAAAGACAAAAATGCCATTCAAATATGCCTTTTTTGAAATAATTTGAGCACTTTAGGCCTTTATTTGAAATAATGTTCACTCTAAGCCCTTATTTGAGAAAATGATACCACTTCGGGCCATTTTTTTGAAATTTTCCCTTTGTTTTATAGAAGCATTGTTGAGATTTATGTGTGTCATATCAATGCCAGTGTTATCAAGGCGTTGCCTAGGCGACAAGGCGACCTTGGATGCCCAAGGCGTCCTGTCGCCTTGCTGGTTCTCCTCAAGGCGGGTGCCTTGGTCGTCTAGGCGTCGCCTTGTGGGCGCCTTAGACGCCTAGGCGACGCCTTGGACAAGAGAGGTCCACGAATTCTAGCCCAAGCCCAACTTCAATGCACATTAGAGAAAAACCTTTGCGATTTACCACTTTTATATGTTTGAGACCTTTCTTTATATTTGAAACTTATTTAGTATATCATGTTAGACTATTTTGAAATTATTGAACTTATAGTTACTTAATCTCGACTACCTACTCCATTTTATGATTATTATTTGTCTCAAATATATTTAATAGTTGTTATTTTTAATAATCTTTCATGCATATATTTGCTCTGTTGAATCATGAATGTAAGTTTTGAATTTTATATATATTAAAAAATTTGGCTATATTGTCGCCTTATCGTCTTGCGAACGACTAGGCAGACGCCTGATCGCCTAGGCGTTTTAGAGGCCTCTAGCTCGCCTTGTCGCCTTGTCACCTTAACAACTATGATCAATGCCATGCCAACAAGTTATAGGTATGTAATAATAGAGAAAAAAATCACGGCGGATAAGGAAAACCGGCCGCCCGACTAGCAGTTACTTAAGTAGTTTTTGTTATGTTATATATATGTCATGTCATCAATTTAATGATGTTAATTATGACAACATAGGAAAGAATTTAATTGCGCAAATTGAAAAAAAAAATAGAGAACTTGATTGCATGATAAAAAAAATTGAAAAACAAATGGCACAGGCAAACAACAAATAAGTTACTGGGGTTGTTTATAAAATCAAAGGAGTAGAAATAAATATCAAAAACACAAATAAATAATAAATGCCACTTTTGGAAAATTTTCTTTCTCAAATCATGCTTTATTAATAGATTCCAGCAATTTTTTTTTTTAGTGCGTTGCTTCTGTCCATCCACCGCATTCTCCTTCATTTTTTTACTACTCAGTTGTGCCACAGTTTTTTCTTACTTTTTATTTTATCTTGTTCGGTTGTCATATTGGTGAAACTTTTTGTTTATTTGTACTTTATATGCACACACACATAAACGGTATGTATCTTAATTATGCGTGTAATTGTGACCTTCTTTTTACATTCACTAAAAGCTTCATGTTTCATGTATGGAATGCAATGATCATATTTATTTTTTTTTCAATAAATGCAATCATTACGTATTGCTTGACGATATCAATGTTTGGGTGCGTCACTTCAACAACACGATAGAACTCAAATCTTTGCCCACGTATCGACCTGGGCTGCGCGGTGCTTACTTAATATTAAAAGAAAACGAGTCATTTCGTCAGTAGCTTCGTATCAGCAAAAGTTTAAAGTTCTCTTAGTGAATTCCTCTGAAGTTTTGAGTCTTGTTCTTATGCTGAGTTAAATCATGTCTTGTTAGTGTCTAGTCGACAACAAATTCGCAAAGAAAGAATCTTGAGAACCGGATGAAGGGTCGATAGGAGCTGTGACGCTAAGTTTGGAAAAAGGAGAGATGAATGCAGGAAGCGTAAGTTTAGATGAAAAAGTGCAAAATTCATAGTTTCTTTTCAAATGAAAAGAGAGAGATTCCAAGTTTTGAAGCATTTTGCATCCCAATATACATCCTACCAAACATAGCAAGAGTGCGTAGAATGGACGAGGACTCAGGTTGAGCATTAAAGATGGAAAGAAATTCATCTTGTCAAGTGGAGGATGCAGAGGATTTGAACAAGCATGAAAAAGAGCTTGCATTAAAAACTAAAGATGCTAAGATGGTCCAGTTAGTGCAACTTACCCAATCGAGTGATTTTGTACCTTACCAACAAGGCAAAAACACAAAACTCTACTTGTTCACGCTCGGTCGTGTAGACAAAATGTACAAGCATTCTGAGGTCCTGCCTTCCTTCCCATCGATGAGAGATGCATTTACATTGTTCTCGGTGCCAGCACCAAAGGGATCTTGAACTTGTTCCGGTGCCATTGCAGGAGCAGAAGTCACTTGGATCTGGAAAATCATCCAGAATATGTCATCCCAGATACTTGAACAAATTGGGGTTTTCTTTGTCTCTCTCCAAATAGTCTCGCATTATCAAGTCCTCAATCCTTTTCTTGATTGCCTTGAAATCAGGCTGTTGCAATAAAACAAAATCAGTGGATACAAGCTGAAAGAACCAGGATAAAGGTAATGGGTCAAAACACTCTGTCTAGGACAGACCTTAAACATGCGACCCAACTGCTCAACACACTCCATGACCAACTGCTGATGACCCAAAATTTTTCGACTCTTCATGATTCGCACAATTGAGGCATCAATTGCGCATCTCTGATCCTTATCAACATCTTGTATCACTTTCTTCTTCTCATCCACAGGAGGAAGAGGAATCTGCATGTTAGAAATATCAAAACAAGATTTCACACATAAATTCGGGGAGAAAAACTAAATCAGGATTGCAATTAACATTTGACGTAGAAAGACAAGGTCAGAAAATTCAGGACACTAATAAAAAGTCGGTTACACCTTGATCCTCCGCATTTTGTCAGTGAACTTGGAGTTGAACTCAAAGTGATCTGTAGGAGCAACGCTTTTTGTGTTTGGTTCTTTGTTAAGGATTACTGAGCACATGATGAGGAGTGGAGAAGCCTCACAACAACATCATCAGTCAAATTCAACTGGGTCATTATCTCTAAGAAACTCAGTCTATCAAAAGAGTTGAATAACAACAGAGCTGAGGCCTACAAAGAAATAGAGAGGGGATAAAAAGTTTTCAAGCGAGAAAATACATAATATGAAATAAAAAATTTCAAAGTCCACCAAATCTCAAAATTGATATAAACAAAAAGTTCGAAAAACAAATTACCTGGTATGTTGTCACTATCAACTCCATGATTTTTGGCTCAAATTTGCCGGTAATGTTACAAGTCCCTAACGAATAAACCCATGTTAGCTTTCGATGCTTTGTTTTGGTCTGGTAGAATTCCCTAAAAACTTCAACACATTTTACCTGAAACAACCAAAAAATTAGCAACAACTTTGAATCAGAGTGAACTAATCTATTTCAACTATTGGAAATTGCTTTTGCTTATGAACATCAAATTTTATATCTCAGCAAAGTTCCACAAGTACCATTTCTGCTGGAAGGTTCAAATCAAAGGACTTGTAACTTGGCCAAAAACCAGTAGTCAGAACCGTGACTGTCAAGTCAATGCCAGGATTTGCATTTAGATTACTACTGAGATACTCTTCAAAACTAATTTGGTTTTCCTTTGCTAACGTCAAATCTGTAACCTGGAAAACAGAGAAGTGAATTAAGAACATATGGCTGATGGTGAAACTAGTTTTAAGGGAAAAAAATCTAGGAACACCAACCATCCCTTCCATCTTCGATGTGAATTGACCACCGCATTGCTGCTTTAATTTCGTGAGGATACTTCTCTCGTGGTCATCATTGGCACTCTTATCAAAGAGAGGTCGCCTGGCAAGCTTCTTCCTGCCAGTTTTGATGATTATTAGCAAACAGGTTGATGCCATCACTAAGCTTCAATTACACTGAATGACGACCACAATGGACTATTAGGTGGATCCACACAACAGACCCAACTTAGTGGGACGAGGCATTTGTTTCCTATTATCAATATAGCTAAGTTCATATTCTAATGCATGGAGATTTTATTTGCAGACATGAATAACATGCTTGATATGTATTCTCAAAGGTCACTGTAAATCGATTATGGAAATGGTCTTAATTTTTCTTTTACTATAGTGATACAGAACAGAGATGTAATTATGATATATAACAGAAATGTCGCTAACATAGGTTCCTCATCTTGAAGATCATTGGGCATAAATACCTGAACCATACACTCAACAAACTTGCACCCATTACTCAAGGGTCTGGTCTCCTCTTATATTAAACTATTCAAAAAGATGAGAACTAGGTTTGATGTAACTAAATAATAGGTAGAAAACTAGTAAGCCTAATTTCAATAAACCATGAACTAACTTTTATACGGCACTTCTATGGATACTTAGGCATAGAAGATGAAGTTAATTTCATAATCAACACTATGGTCAGTAGGCTATCCACCTGTGAATACATCTCCAATACTAAAAATATTACCTATAGAACTCAACAAAAAGATCCTTGTCACTAAAAAGATCCTTGTCACTGATATATGCAAGCAGCTTTACTACCTGCAAAAGGTACAATAACCACCTATGATACCTAAAAAAATGATGCTAGACTACATTACAAAAATTAATGTCCACACAACAGACCTTCTCAAGCGTTTCTTCAATGGTTTCATCGCTTACTTTTTCACTACCTACTTTCTTAAGTATATTATCACAAAAAGTAGCCAACAGCTCTGCACTTGAGCTTCTGCCAACACCCTTGTTGCAAAACACCTCAAAAGCCTCCTTAAGTGCCTGTGAAAAGGAACGTCCAAATGAGAATGTATTTGATGTAGCTTTCTGAGATCACTTCAACCACAAGAATTGAACCTTATGGAAAAGAATGTGGTTCTGGAAACAGTCATTCACTTATGCCACAAACTTATCATGTAGCTCAATCACTTTCCTCACGAAAACCTGCCAACAATGAGATGAATCAATCCTCCTAAACAAACCATTTTTTTTAATTGACTTATAGAGGAGAACTAGAAAATTGAATGTATTACCTGTTCCTGCAAGCCAACTACATCCTTCTTATCGCCCTGTGAAAAGGAATGAAGAGATGGGTTACTTGCTTCACAAAATGTTCCAAGTCAACACAAAGGTATGCATTCAAACTAATTGATTGATAGAGCTTCAATAAACACTTTCAATACTTCTTCAAGAGAAGACTGCAATGTAGAATTTTCAAAAATAAAAACAGCATAGGCATGAGTATGCAATAAGCCAGTTTTCTTGGTACACAGTATAGCACTGTAATCATAGTTGAATGATTGAATTACTATGTCAGCTCGTTGTTCACGTAGGCCTGACTGCTAAGACAATAACATAACAATGTATATGTGTCAGCTATATATGCTAACATGTGTACTTGTTAATCATGTTCACATATATTCAGCTCTTGGAATGTGTGGCATATCTAACGGTCACTAGTGTGAGGTATGTCTTTGCGAACACCATCTCTCTCTTAATGATGGGACTGGCAGGTACTTTCTTGTATTACTGGCTCCTAATCTTTGGGTTATTCCCTCCAAAACCAAGTTGGTTCTCCCCCCCACCCCCCTCTTTGCCTTCCCCCGCCCCCCTTCCTTCCTTCCTTCTCTCCCTCCCTCCCTCCCTCTCTCATAAACACACACAACTGCTCCACAAAGCTGATTGAGTTGCTTGACTAGCTCTCTTGTGGCAAGCTGCATCTCTTTCTGAAATTCAATCTAAAATTAGCTTCCATCTTCTTGAATGAAGGAGAGGGTTTTTACCAAAAGATCTAAGTCAGCATCAATTCCTGTTTGATTCCACCAACTTATATCGCAATCATCATAGGGGGATTAACTCGCTGGCTGATACTAATCCTTCTCCAAGTAGATATAAAAAAACCCAGCATCCCACTTTAAGTGAAAAAATAGGAAACATATCAGAATCGCACTTAGGAAAATTATTATTACCCTAGCAGACTGCTGTTCCGTAAGGAGGACAACTGTCCGATAAGAAAGGGTATCCCAGATAGCCATGGACAATCAAAATATTCCATTTTCACTAAGGGTCGACAATAATCTTATGGTTATAATAATTTTGTGCACAGCTTGATTGATCTACAAGGATACATCAATGAACCACATTAGATTTTTAGTCCACAACATTCCAACAACTCAGCTTGTTATCTTCTGCCGTGTTAATTCAATATGAAAAATTGGAACTCTCCCTCTGTTTACTCAAGTGATTCCATATCATAGAGACAACCACTGATGGAAGCAGAAACATCTCGAGACGAGCAGAAACAGACAAGCATAGCATGCAAATTCAGTGTCGGACGACGATCCAACAATACAGAAGAATGGAAGGGGACTTTGTTCATTTGGCTGAACTAGAGCAGAAATTCTGCAAAATTCTTTATTAAAAAAAAAAAGGAAAGGCAAAGCCATGAACTTGTAAATTGAGATACTAGTATACCAACCTTCTTGCTGCTAGTTGCATCTTCTGCTTGTTTCACCAAGGCAGTTCCCTCAGCAGTAACATGCTGAAGAATGAGGTGCGAAAAATAAGTTTAAGGATGACAAAGGCAAGTGCAGTTGAACGAGGATGAAATATGGGTGACGGTTAAAGGACCTGCTTAAATATGTTAGCGACAGGATCCAAGCCTTTTGGTATTTTTGAGAAAAGCCTGAACATCCTTGACAAATCTTCAACCTAAACAGAATAGAAAACATGATAGGTAAATACAACCCAAAAATATCCGAGACCATATGCTCATGGAGGGACAAAAGCAGATCCAGAATACCTTATCATCTCTGAGTAACGCATGATATCCTGAGTGCTCTTTTTCAAGTAGTTGGCTTGCATATACAGACAACAACTCATGTTGAATTTTCTGAAGAAAGTGTATGGATAATAAGATCAAAACTAAAAAATTGTATAGGTTAAATTCCATTCAGATCTTGGAATATTCAAAATCTAAACAAGAATCAAAGATATGAACACACATTTAATTGCACAAGTCATTCCACCAGACTAACCATAAAAGCCAAAATTAACAAGGACAAACCTCTAGTAGCTTGGGCACACTGCTAGAATGTAAGTAATGAGCAACCCTATCTTTCTCTCGTTTTAGGCACTCCTCAGCCTGGGAATCCAAATATCTAACATCAAGCCTTTTGAAATATCGTCATCATCATCAAGATGTAAATGATATACAGGTACTGATTTCTTTACCTTCAACATATATTCAGGACAAGAGTCCTCTAGAATCCAACTTGAAGCTTTACGGGAATAATAAGCAGCACTATCTTTCAGCATAGCTGCTTCAAAATCATTTCGTAATAACCCATTTGTCCCATGCCAATCTCCACGAATATATCCAATATATTCTTCAATAAAGCTCGATCAATTTGCTCTTCTTCACGTTCCTCATCAATCTAATGCAAACAATTTCTGATAGTTAACTGAACATTAACATTGAAGAAAGAAAGGGACTGTAGTTGAATGAACACAAACATACCAATGAGATCACGGCATCCCTTACTTTCGCCTTTAATTCTTGATATACCTTTAAAACAGAAAACAATGTACAATAGTCAAATTTTAGTGCCGCATCCGTGGAGGAAACAGAAAATGAGGGTATCAAAGTCAACCAAGAAATCAATTATGAACTGTCTAAAGGCCACAACTATCCGAGGATGCATTCTAAGCTAAACCCAGCAAAAAAAAAAGTAAATAGAAAGATTAAGAGACTTCATACCAGCTCAAGGAAGCAGGTCAGGCCAACTTCATTAAGGGGTGCCAGTGGTGTCCTTGCAATGAAGTAGTTATCTAGAGCATGGAAGCAGCAAGAAAGCCATCCGTCCAAAACCTTATGATCCGCCCACCTTTTAACAAGCTCTCTCAACAAAAACTCATCATGTTTCTGTTTTAATGATGGCAATACCTAAATTGTAAGCAGAAGCAGATTTTTCAATGGTTGAGGAGAAAAAAAATAAATGACAGCTGCTATATAAATGACAGAACTAGACATAACCAATAAGCTAAATACAGGTAATAACCGACTCTGCATTGGCATTATCATAGATAATTAATTATCAGACCATCCCTCCCCACGCAAAGGGGGAGGAAAAAAGAACTCCCTCCCTTCCCCCAGAAAATAGCGTTCTTTTATAGGCAATTTATGTAAATTGATCTCATGTTCAGGAGGAGGAGGAGAAAGTGAGAACAAGGAGGATGGGAAAAGAATACACGACTCCTCAATATCTCCTAATGTACCTAAGTTGACATGGTCAATGACCAATCCCTAGAATCATGGGCTACAAATCAGAAGCAACAAAACTCTGGAGGATTTGACTGATTATGAAAACAAGAATAAATATGCAGATTCGTAAATAAGGTAAATTAACAACTAGATATGGGAAAAAACTCCACAAAAACAGCAAACATTAACAATTTTTCTTTTCTTTTCTCTTCTTTTATTTTTGTTTGACCATCAGGCTTAACGGGCCATAAGTTTGGGCATAGTACATGAGCTGGAAGTAAAGCAGAATGATGAGTCATCACCCTCCAGATTACATCTATGTTGCAGCAATAAATGACTCTTTGCAGTGATAAAGAGATTTGACTCTAGAGAGTTATACTAGACTCCTTCATAGAAAAATTTTGTATCTAGCAACCACTCTTGGTCTTTCTGCTGTACTTTCGGATCTATTCATTCTTCCAGAAACCTTTCCACCGAACTTCTTCTGACAGCCGACTCTTTGTTAATCCACTTTATGTAATCTCAGTTGGTTCATACTATTTATTCTCCCGAAATGACTCAAGCTTTCACCACATGCCACAGTTCTTCTACTCTCTTTTATAAAATTCACAAAACACAATCATAAAATACGATCTTTAATGAATAAATAGATAGTAATAGCCTATACTGAGAAAAAACAGCCCAAAAATTTCCAAAGAATTGAAGTACACTGTCATAATATTTAAATGAAGATACATCCATACTATACAAGACTGATACTTAGGCAATGCAAGTAGAAGAAAAAGAAACGCACCCAACTATTACACCAGCCATTGATAAAGTCAATGGCATCTACAAGAATGTAAATCCAACAACAGCTCTAGATAAAACTTTTTTTAATTCCATAACTTCGAGTTTTCCAGACATGCAAAGCTAATGAAGTAAACTTCAAGGGAAATAATCATCCAATATAACAGGAAAAGGAAGTTGTGGACAGTAAATCTTCCTCACCATTGACCTGAAATACTCTTCAAAAGATTCTTGATACTTGTCATACAGTGTCCAGGGGGTGTAATTATGTGGATAATCATCACACGAGTGGTAAGTAGAACTGCCACGAGGATTGAGAAGGGGGGAAAAATCAACTATTAGCAAACCAAACAAGACATTAAGAGAACAGTTCTAAGTATCACAACTACTGAAGTTGCAAAGCAGAATCGAGGCATACTTGCGGGACATCCTGAAGTGAGAATGAGGAAGCCCTTCAAGGATATTCTCGAGCTTCGGTATCAACTCCCATCGTTGTTCTAAATCGATTGTTGTCCTCTCATTCGCCGCCATATCTCCACAATCTGGTTCTCAACACCAAATCTGCACGTAGAAACCGATTAAGTCATTGACAACAGAAAATTGTGAATCTGAACCAAATCCAACAATGCAATAAAACCTAGGAAAACCACTCTTCCGCAAGGCCAAAATATATTCTATCGACTGCTTCCAGCCGGACAATCACTAATCCATTGGAGAAGTAATTAAATAATCACAAGTACCTTATTACGACTCTGATATAGGTCTTGGACAGTCTTATCCAAACTTGATAATACCGCTAATACCTTGAGCAGCATCAGCTTCTTAATCTAGCACGCCGTATCTACTCGCACCTGGAATTCTAACCTCATACAATTCTAATCCTAATTCCACAACTCAACCCTAACTTCAGTCTACCGTCAACAGAAAACGTATCAACGAGTTTCCAGAGCAGAAAATCCCTATCTCCACACCGTTTCCACGAACTTTTAGGTAAACAAACAGAGTAAAACCTCGCGCTCCGACCTCGAAAGCGAAGAGCCGGCAACCAAGGTGCAAATCACCCCCCAAAAAGAAAGCGACAGATCCGAGGTCGATTCACTCGATATCAACCGAGCGAATCCAATGGGGGGATTGACGTCGGCCACAAGCGATCACGAGACCCGAAACGAGAAAGAATCCAGCAGAACTAAGAAAAACCAGAGAGAGAAAGAGAAACCTGATTGGAAGGATCGGAGAAACCCTAGGGAATCAGAGACTCGCGGAATCGGAATCGCAACCCACCAGTTGGTGGAGGAGGGAGAGGGAAGGCACGGAGCTCCGACAGTGCATTGCTTGTGAAGAAGAAACAGTAGAATGGGAAAATCTTAGGCTGCATTTGGTGATTCGGATTTGGGCCCGGATGAGATAACAAATTAACCATCTAATGTTTGGCGACGTCGTTCGGACCAGATAAATCCCGATATACCTGGACAAAACATCGTGTAAGAAATCCGAGGAGGGGTAGGATACATCCGGATTGAATAAAAAAACAACCCTCGGCGACCACGCCTCGCCCTTTCCTCCCTCGTCCATCTGTGTTGGCGTCCTGAACTCCAACAACGACCTCGAGAGCATCTTTGCCTGCGGCGGAGAGGCCGGTGACGACTAATTCCGATGAGGAGGAGGACGACTCCAATGGCGATCCTGACCCCTGCTTTCTTCATTGCCTCCATGGCGATGATGACGACGATTAGCAATCTCTTCTGCGTCTTCATCTGCACTGCGGCATCGCTGTTCCTGCTCCGTCTCCTTTTCCAGAAAACGGGGACCTTTCCGCCTCCTGGAGTGATGGTGGGGATCAACCCAGAATTAATTATGTGTCTACCAGGCCCTTGCAGTCCCCGAATTCAACGACACCATGCAAGAGAACCCGCTTCTAAGGTAGAGTCTCCGTCTACCTCAACTCCCTCCCTTTCTTGGAAGAGTCCGATTTCACCGATCTCTTCGCCGGCAAGAAGCCCAACGACATCCTCCTCCACTTCGACGCTAATCAGACGTCCAATTTCACCAATCTCTTCTCCGGCAAGAAGCCCAACGACATCCTCCTCCACCTTGACGCTAATCAGACCATCGAGGACGTCTTTGGGCCTTCGTTTTGAGGATCAGAAGGGCCGATAAAAGAAGCATCTTGCACTCGTACCTCCAGTTCAAGAAGACTCGCTACCCCGTGTACCGTGGGGGTCTGCGAGTTCAAGAAGTTGCGTTCGGAAAAGGCAATGCTACATGACGAGGACATCTTCGGGATGCCGGCGAACATGGTGGAGGGGATGCTCTTGCCTGCAAGGCCGTCGCGCTGTCTGTCTCACCGCCTCGATTCCGCCGCCACCTATCGGAGCCTTGCACGACGCCGCCCTCCTTGTCCTCAAATTCCACGGCCTCGGCTCGTCTGCTGCCATTGCTGCAGCAACCCAGAGTCAGCCTTGGCCTTCTAACGGTGTGAATATCGTATCCGGACATCTACCAAATATATGATGGGAACCAAATATATGATGGGAATTTATAAAATCCAAAAGACAATCAAGAGGATTTCTAATCTAACATTATCCTATCTTATTCGGGCCCAAATCCGGATCACCAAACGCAGCCGGTCTATTTGACAATGTTTCCGTTTTTCTGTTTATGTTCTTGGAAACAGTAAAGAACAGAAATATGTTTGGTAATGCAAATAATTATGATTATGATTCTGATTCTGATTCTGTTCCCGGGAACACTTTTGGATCACATTTCAAAATAAAAAAAAAAAGTTGGTTATTGTGTTCCGGAACACTTTTGAGAATCACTATTTTCCACCATATACTTCTATGATTTTTTCCTTAATACTTTCAGTTCTTGTTTAAATATGATTTTTAGTTACATTTATTTTTATTTTTATTTTTATTTTTAAAATTAATTTAAAAATAACTCAAAATCATAAAAAAAAAAAAATTCCAAAATTAACTTTGAAAGCCTTGGCCTAGCCTTAAGAACCAATTTTGAAGTAAAAATATTTTTCATATATTTTTTCAATTTTTTTAATTTATTTAATTATAAAATACCCAAAAATTAAAAAAATATCATTCGTGGTCAGAAAAATACATAAAGATAGTTGATATTTTTATTTCAATTTCCTCTTCAAGATGGTATTTTTAAATCTAAAAAAAATTAACGTCCTTCTTCACAACTCTTTTTTATTTTTTTCGTTTCTTTTTCTTAATCACTATTTGATTTAATTATTTTCTCTTCTCTTTGTCATCAAATATGATTATATAATTATTTAATTTAAACGACAAATTGGGAACGAAAATTTTATATAATTACCAAATGCATTTCTGTTCCCAGAACAAAAATTTTAAGCAATTACCAAACGCGTTCTGATTTTCAAAAAATCATCCAGGAACATAAACACTGAGAAACATAAACAAGAAACAAGAAACGAGAACACTGCTGCGCAGACCCAAATTCCAATAATTGTGATCTCTCTTTTCCGGTTCTAGGTCGGACCCTCCATCAACCTTTTTCATCACCGTTGATGCGATTTGGTCTTCGAATTACTTAATTTTTTTTTCAATCACTTGAGTAAGCACCATGATTTCTAAAAATCGTTCATTTGAATACAATGCATTTTCTGAAAAAAATTTCAGCATAAGTGCCATGCCACGTTTCAATTTTATGCACTTTTGATGAATGCTTTTATAAAAGTTACGACACTTATGTAGTCCTTAATTATCATAGTATGATACAATCGCATCCTTTGTAATTTATCGTTAGATAACACCGTCGTTACCTTCTCAGGTGTGGGCCACTCAAGAAAAAACTAATCGGCTATGGGCCTGTTTGGTTTAGCATTTGGCCAAGTGACTTTGAGAAAATGCAAATACCTTCGGGCTAAAGACCTTTTTCAAAATGCAAGTAGTATTTGGTAAAGTATATTTTAAAAATATATTGAAAAGCAATTTTGACGTAAATGTTGTTTGGTGAAAAATGAACTTTGTAAAGTATTTTTACTTTTTGAAAAAAAAAAAAACGGCAGGCTACGGCGGTCGACCGCTTGCGGCCGTGGTGAGCGGTGGCAGTGGGCGGCGGTGGCGACAAGCGAAAGTGACAAAGTTAAAAAAAAAATTAGTTGCATTTCACAAAAGTCATTTAGCCCAAAGTGAGTTAAAAAGTAGTCAAACATCATTTGCATTTGGCCAAGGGACTTTAAAGCCCCAATGTTCATTTGAAATGCTGAACCAAACATGACTTTTAAGCTTAAATTGCTAGTATACAAGAGTGACCATGCGGGTATGCAATTAATAATTTGATACTCAATAAACTAAAGTAACGAATAAAACCCACCGGTCGGTGGCCGCGATGGTTTGAGTTCAGTTCCTTTCACGAGAGGTCCTGGGTTCAAAACTTGTAGGCGCCGGTGTCTTAAGTGGGGGGTCGTGGTGGTGGGATCCTGCGCTATGGTTAATTTCTCGAATATCTGCAAAGTGTTAATTAAAAATGATGCCTAGTCTAAATATGATTTCTAAATATCTATGCCATTCTAACCAATTCTTTTCGAGTTTTTCTTATTTATGAACACTAGATAACATGCAATTTCGATCTAAGTTTTACATGCATAAATTATTAACTAATGACGTGTCTGGCACGACGTAATTCTAATGACAATTAAAATTAATATGACTATTTTAATGTGACATGCAATCCAACTTATATGAGCCTAAACCTAAAATTTTTAAATGACATTGATATAATGACGAAGTAGTAATAATGACGTGACAATAGTGACATGACAACGGTAGCATGGCAAGTTGTGGCAATGTTGTTTTATTATTTTCTTTGAAAGTCAAAATATGAAATTGTCTAATATATGTAAATAATTTAGATTAAATTCTATGCTAAATTAGCATATTTATTAAGTCAGATGTGTAATTCTAAATTAGGAAATAAATCTATCCTAATATGCAATGAAATTTTCTGTAATTTTTTCTATATAAAGTTTACTAAACTAAAAACACTTATAATCTCATATAAACGAATATTCAATGCATCCAAATTAGGAAATAACAGTAAGTGGGAGCCTTATGCACAATGTAAAACAGGAATTGGCTATCCAACATAATCCCGTTAAGGCAATAAATATATTTCGGTTTGGAAAAAATACCTAATTCGAATAATTCGACTTGAAGGACCGGTGGCGAAAAGACGACGAATGGCAAAGATGTTCACCGGGACAAAGGAATTGGCTGGCTTGGTGGGAGGCTCGGCCACCGGAATTGGGGACTCACGGGTGATGGTCTGCAGCATCGATGGCTGGCCTTGGACGATCTCGCCGGAGTACCAGAAATTGTACCGACGTCACTTAAGAGCGGCAATTGGACTCAATGAATGTTAGGTAAGCCTGCAAAACTAAGAACCCCACTTTGGCGAAGCAACAGATATTATATTGGCATTATGCAATATGCACTACCCAATAGCTTTTAGGACTAACACGTGCCGCGGTCACATGCCGCGCACACGTTCCAGATAGATGGTGATCACGTGGTTTCCTTACGATGATATTACGGACGAGCGCGCGTGGGATCACCACCCCTCATTGCCGGCGATGATAAGGATGAATGCAGTATTTTGAAGATTAGAGTCTCATATCGGCATGCGGTTGGTCAAATAATTGGGGATTTAAATCGAATTCGGAGTCAAGATTAGTCCAAAAATTTGAACGAGATGAGGATACCCTGTTGGACTAAAGTTTATCTTTTGACTAATTTAATCTCCCTCTCACGAACTCTAGGATCATCTTGCCTGTCCATTTAATCTCTTTCGTTGGTCTCTCGCACATGGGCTTTTCAATCTGCCGTGCCCAACAAGTCCGGTGACTGCAGATTCAATTCTTATTCCTGCGGTCTCGGTGACGTTCCTGGTGTGTCCAGTGCCTCCCACCGGTGGTCTGCCTTAGTAACGGGGACTTCTTGAACAGCCACCGATCGACACTGCAGCAAGGAGCAAGCAGCGCCGCCCTCCAAGCTCCCTCCCGACCAGTCCAGTCCCGATGCCACCGCTTCTGTTGTCTTGAATATATGGCTCCAAGGTTTTTGTTTAGGGGTCGGGGTCCATCTTTTATTTTTCCATGCAATGAATGTCTAAATGCGGTGAACAAAATTTAGTGTCTACAAACACCGTCGAATTCCAGCAAAATTAACCAAAAAAAAAAGTCCTAAACTTAATGCAACTGTCAATTCAATCCTAAATTTGTTTTGGCCAATTCAGTTCTAAAACTTTTACAATTATGCCAATTAAGTCCATCTAGCGAATTTTGGCCGACTGGCACAGGTGTGGCCAGTGACATAATATTTTAGTATTTTTTTCAAATTTTTATTTTTTCTTTTCTTTTCTTTTCTTTTCTTTGTTTTCTTCCCCTTCCCTCTTCTACCTCCAGTAGGTCGCCAAACCTTAGTGACAGACTAGAGGGACGAACGACGAGGTTCACAAGGTGCCTCGCCTTGGCCAAGTGAGGCTCGACCTTATCGACCCCTGGCCAGGCCGGCCACCGAGATGCAGCGATCGCCCGAAGGAAGAAGAGGGAAGGGGAAGAAAAAAAAAAGAAAAGGAAAGGAAAGCAGGAAAAGCAAATAAAAAAGTCCAAAAAAATGTTAAAATATTATCTCGCTGGCGGGCCAACATCCATTCCAGCGCCAGCTGGGCAAAATTCGTCAGATGGACTGAATTGAAATAATTGCAAAAATTTTAGGATTGAATGATAAAAAAAAAATAGGACTGAATTAGAATGATTGTAATAGATTTAGGACTTTTGGTAGTTTTCCCTCCCGACATGCGATATTTTGGGCATGTATCTCCAACCTAGCACCACGTGATAATGAAAAAAACAAAAAACAAAAAAGTGTCGACAAAAAGGACACAAAGACTAGATATCGTTTCGGTTTATTGATGTTAACTAATGCCAATGATGGAGGACTAGATTGCATATATTGTGGAATATAAAGGACTACATTAAACTATTCCAGAACAAATCGTAGAAAACCATGATACTCTTTGAACTAAAGCTTTAAGTAACCTTAGGAAAGGGTCACTCTCATTTTTTACGTTGTCTCTCTTGTTTTGGTTATTATCCAAAATATAGTAAATCTTTTCCTGCTCAGAAGTGTTGGAGAATATCGTGCCTGCACCAAAGGCAAGGCAAATCACCAAATAGTTAAATCGATCATCAAATCATTCATCTACGTTTATTGCACGATGAAAAATCAGATTTGTAATGCCACATGTTTTTTTATTTTGTCATATTGGTGAACTTTCTTTTTCTTTTTTATTTACACTACATGAAGGTCATGTATCTTACTTATGCGGGCTCAAAGTAAATAGACTTAATGTTTACAAGTGCAATAACATCCTTACTATTACGGCACTTGAACGGGACGGAAACGATTATGTGGCAATCAAAACGTTCCTCACATATCGACCTTAGAGACAATTTAAAAAAAAAAATCTAAAACCTATTACAATTGTTCCAAATTAGTTTTAGATCTTTTACATTTGTGTCAATTCAATCCTTCCGACCAATTTTGGCAAGAAATCATTGAAGTGGTGTGACTGACGGTAACATTGCAATTTTAAATGGTATTTTAATATTAATCAAATTTATTATTTTTTTCTTTCTTTTTTTTTTCCCCTTCACTTCTTCCTCTAGCTGTCACCAGACCTCAGAGACAAGGGCCTGGCAACATGGTTTGGCCTCGCCGAGCAACAGCGAGGTCGACCTCCCTAGGGCAGGGCGAGGTTCGCCCTCCTCACTTTTGGCTGGTCGCCCGAGGGAACACAAAAAAGAGAAAGAAGAAAAATTATTTAAAAAACATTACAATAGCAGCGAGAGAATCCGCTGGCGGGTTCCATCCCTTGTACAATTTTTGCGAGAGGAGCAACTGAACTCTCTTGAATGCACTCTTCGATCAAGAACTAGAACATGGATCAAATGTGACACTGGCCATTCCTTGTAAATGCAGGAATCGCTCTCAATATCAAGTTAATCGATAGCATGTATTCCCTTGTTGCATGTGAAGACAGAAGAGGAGATGTACTTACCTCATGTGCACAAAATGATATTAACTCAAGCTTAACAGAAATGAGTACAACAAAATAGAAAGACACAAGTCCTTACCCAAAACAAAAAAAAGTAGAAAGACGCAAGTAAAATAACTAGTTGATCCCATCATCTGGATCGTGCACTTAGGCAGTGGCTGCTCCTGGGCTGTCCACATATGGCAATTTTCGGGCTCGAGAGGCCCACAAGCATAGCTGCTGTTTGAGCCTGAAGCTCGCGGCAAGCTGGGAGGTTCGAGCTCAAGAAGATGCCAACATGGCTACTCGAGCTCGAACCCCGTGGTCATGGAAGAGCTCAAGAGAAGAAAAAAATGTTGGATCAAAGAAGATGTCACATTAGCGCTTCTCTCTTAAAAAAATAATGACAATGCCACATTGACGTCAATGTCAGTATCTTCCGCCGGCAAATTGCATGGAAAAATTACCCAATCAGTCCTCAACCTATTTTGCCAATTCAATCCCAGTATTTTCAATTTTGCCAATTCAATCCTAAACCTTTACGCGAAATTCCAACACACTCCTTCCGGCCAATTTTTGCTGGAAATTGCTAACGTGATAGTTTGGTTATCGCTGATCATCCAACGAGGCACACGGCCATGTCAGTGATTTCCATTGAAAATTAACCGAAAGGACAACATTGGAATTTCTATCAAAAGTTTAGGAATAAATTGACAAAATTGGAAAGTATATGACTGAATTCACATACATACAATATATTCAGGGCTCATTGAATAATTTCCCCCCAAATTTCATGAAGTTAACGATGCGACTTGATTGCACTAATTTGGTAAGTTTTAAGACTTGATTGTTTTTGAAAGTTTTAGTATTCAATTGCACTTTTTGGATAAGTTTTAGAAATTCTAATGCCCTTATCCCTTTAAATTTTTTTACCAACATGGCAAATAGAAAAACTCGCGTTTGGTCGTCCGGACATTTTTGCCGGATAGGATAATGTTGGATAGGATAAGGATAGGATATGATTTCAAAAATCCCATCCAATGTTTGTTAACGTCCGGATATAACATGGATTCAAATAAATATTATCCAAATGAGTATTTGATTTGCAGGTTTAAAATTGAAAAGTAAATCATGGAAATCTAAATATTACTCATCCATCTACAATCCACCGGCCATGTTGGACACCCCTCTTCCCTTGACTTTGAGGACATCGACGACGGGGAGGACTCCCTCTCTTTCTACGACATCGCTTTTGCTGCCTCGACCAACTCAGTACATCTGACTTCGCTACTTTGAGACACCCCCGAGTTCGAGTTCTCTATTAGTCTCGTCTTCTACGCCTTCCTCTTCTACGGCAAATCCATCCCCTTTAAGGAGTGCGAATACTGCTTTGATGGCCGCCTCAATGGCCGTCACGTAGATGCCTAGTCACTCTCAGCGAATTCCCAGGTGGGTCAACACCTTGAAATAGATGACGGGGAGTCACCACCAAGCGACTGCAATGAAATTGTTCCTAGTGAAGCAGTCCATCATGGGTGAAAGCATCTCCAGCCCTGCTTCATCCCATTCGGGTAGCCCGTCAATGATCGTGCGCCCCCTGCCCCCCGCCCGATTCCCAGCATTGGCGACTTTCAGGCAATCACAACAAGCAACTCCCACAATTGCTAATAACAACCAACATCGTCTCGCCCAAAGCTTCATAGACAAACTTTCGATGACCAGCAAACTCACAGCCAATTTACAGGCCTCACCACTCAAATTTAGTTCAGTTTTGCAGATTGTTCACGGAGTTGAGCAACATAAGGAAGAGGCATGACCGGAGCTCACCGCCACTTTCCCCGGTGGCCAAGCAGGTTGTTGCCGGTGGGAGGAGTAGTGGCCATTGGAGTTGACGACGGTGGTCATAGGAAAAGAAAGGAAGAGCAGTGTGAGGAAATAAACGTGATTTTTTTTGTGTGAACTTTTTATTTTTGACATATCCTATCCGGGTCTATCCCACCCCCTAGGTGGGATTTTTTTATCCGGACTATATCCAGGCTATATCCTGTCATATCCGGATTTCGCGTCGCTCCAAACACCGAATAGGATAAAAATTATCTTATCCGGAGTTTTATCCGACCTACCAAACGCAGCCTACCTGTTCACGCTCGGTCATGTAGACAATATGCACAATCATTCTGAGGTCCTCCCTCCCCAACATCGAGGAGAGACGCATTTACATTGTTTTCGGTGCCACAACCAAAGGGATCTCAAACTTGTTCCCGTGCCACTACAGGAGCAGAAGTCACCCGATCTGGACAATCATCCAGAATATGTCATGCCATATATCTAAACAAATTGGGGTTGCCTTTGTCTCTCTCCAAATAGTCTCGAGTGATCAAGTCCTCAATCCTTTTCTTGATTGCCTTCAAATCAGGCTGCAATAAAACAAAATCAGTCCATAAAAGCTGACGGAACCAGTATGAAGGTAATGGGTCAACACTGTAGTAAAGACCTTAAACATGCCACCCAACTGATGAACACACTCCATGACCAACTGCTGATGACCCAAAACTTTTCGACTCTTCATGATACGCACAATTGAGGCATCAATTGCGTATCGCCGATCCTTATCAACATCTTCAATCACTTTCTTCTTCTCATTGACAGGAGCAAGAGGAATCTGCATGTTGGAAATATCAAAACGAGACCGTGATAAGGAGCATTAGTACGATCTAAAATCAGTACCTTAACAGTCTGCATTTTTTCAGTGAACTTGGAGTTGAACTCAAAGTGATCAGTAGGAGCAATGCTTTTTGTGTTTGGTTCTTTGTTAAGGATCTTATACTTGGCGCATGATAAGGAGTGGAGAAGCCTCACAACATCATCATCTGTCAAATTCAACTGGGCCATTATCTCCGAGTAACTTAGTCTGTCAGAAGAGTTGAATAACAGGAGTGCTGAGGCCTACAGAGCAATATAGAGGGGATAAAAAGTTTTCAAGCTATAAAAAAGAAAAAGAAAAAAAGAACATGAAATAACAAGTCCCAATGTCTGCCAGATCTCAAAATCGATAAAAACAGAAAGTTCAAAAAAACAAATTACCTGGTATGTTGTCACGATCAGCTCCATGGTTTTTGGCTCAAATTTACCAATAATGTTACAAATCCCCAATGAATGAATCCACATTAGCTTTCGATGCTTTGTTGTTGTCTGGTAGAATTCCCTGAAAACTTCAACACACTTTACCTGACACAACGAAATATTGACAATAACTACTAAATCAGAGTGAATTAATCAATTTCTAATATCAGAAATTGCTAGGTAAGAACATAAAAAACAAAAAAAACTTCAAATCATATCTCATGAAAATTTTACAAGTACCATTTCTGCTGAAAGGTTCAGATCAAGAGACTTGTAACTCGGCCAAAAACCGGCAGTCAGAACTGTGACTTTCAAGTCAATGCCAGGATTTGCATTTGGATTATTACTAATATACTCTTCGAAACTAGTTTGGTTTTCCTTTGCTAATGTCAAATCCATAACCTGGAACACAGAGAAGTGAATTGGGAAACTATTGCTGCTGGTGAAAATAGTTCTTAAGAAAGAACTGCAGGAACACTAACCATCTTCTCCATCTTCGATGTGAACTGACCACCGCATTGCTGCTTTAATGTCATCAGGATACTTCTCTCATGGTAATCATTTGCACTCTTATCAAGAAGAAGTCGTCTAGCAAGCTTCTTCCTGCCAGATGATTATTAGTAGCAGTTTGATGGCATCACCAAGTGTCGATATCAATGGATGATGACCACAGTGGAGGAATATTAGGTGGATCCAATAACAGACCTAATTTAGTGGGATGAGGCATGTTTTTCCAATAATTGATAAGGCTAAGTTTCATACTCTAACGCATGAAAATTTTATTTGGAGACATGAATAACATGCTCGATATTTATATTCTAGAGAGTCACTGTCAATTGATAATGGAAATGGTCTTATTTTTCTTTTACCATAGAGTACAAAAGAGAGATGTCAATTAATATATATGAGAAATTAATCTCGAGAATATAGGTTCTTCATCTTGAAGATCATTGAAATAAAGACTAGCACAGTACTCTCAACAAACTTGCACCCATTAATGAGGGGTCTAGTCTCCTAGACAGAAAATGATAGAACTAGTTTTGATGTATCTAATAATAGGTAGAAAACTAGTAAGCCTAATTCAAATATATTATGAAATAGCTTACAGTATTACTATGTATACTGTGGCAAGAAGATGTAGTGAACTTCAGTACCAACAATATGTTCTGTAGGCTATGCACCCTTAAATACACCTCTAGTTCCAATTTCTAAAATATTACCTATAGAACTCAGCAAAAAGATCCTTGTCACTGATATAAGCGAGCACCTTTACTACCTGCAAAAGGTACAATAATCGTCTGTGATACTTCAAAATGATAGCAGACTATATTACAAAAATTAATCTCCAAACAACAAACCTTCTCAAGCATCTCTTCAATGGCTTCATCGCTCAGTTTTTCACTACCTCCCTTCTTAAGTATATTATCACAAAAAGTAGCCAATAGCTCCGCACATGAGCTTCTGCCAACACCCTTGCTGCAGAAGACCTCAAAAGCCTCCTTAAGTGCCTGTCAAAAGGAATGTCCAAATGAGTACATATTTGATGTAGCTTTTGAAACCAGTTCAATCAGAGATATGAACCTTATGGAAAAGGGTGTGGTTCTGGAAACATTCATTCACATATGCCACATACTTATCATGTAGCTCCACTACTTTCCTCATGAATACCTGCCAACAATGAGCTGAATCAATGCTCCTAAACAGACTACAAAATTTTATTAACACATGGAGAAAAAGCAGAAGATCGATTGTATTACCTGTTCCTGCAAGCCAACTACATCCTTCTTATCAGCCTGTGAAAGGGATGAAGGGACCAATTATTTGCTTCATAAAATATGATAGATGTGCAAACCACACACTATAACTATAGAGTGATAAAGACGATGAGTCCCAAACATTGAGTTGGATTTAGATAGGGATATAAAAGAACACACAAATGGTAACTTGGTGAAGAATAAATTCCTCTATGAAAAGCTAAAGCTCGGAAGCAAAGCAGGACAACCATTATACTAAATCAAATTCCTTTATGAAAGGCTAAAGCTCGGAAGCATCGCAGGACAATTTCCTAATCATTATACTAAATCAAAAATTGCACCATATAATTCAAATTAAATGATTTCTAGAGCTTCAAAAAACTACTTACAATTTTGTTCAAGAGAAGACTACAACTGTATATGTATACTTATCGAATGTTTCACTGGCAGTGGTACATTACTACGCATAATAGCAGTACAGGCATGAGTGTGCAATAATCCAGTTTTCTTGCTACAAAGTACGGCATTGCAATCATTGTTTTTTCTCGCCATCTTAATAGAATATGAAAATTTGGAACGCTCCCTCTGTTTACTCAATTGATTCTGTATCATAGAGATACCACTGAAGGATTCTGATTCGAGATTTCCTAAGAATTGACTTTTCGAACAAGAGAGCAGAAACCGACGAGTAAAGCAAGCAAATTCAGTGTCCGACAACGATCCAACTATACAGAAGAATGGAAGGAGTCTATGCTCATTTTGACTGAACAAGAGAAGAAATTCTGCAAATCCAAAAGAAAAAGCCAAAAGCCATGGACTGATAAATTGAGAGACAAATATACCAACCTTCTTGCTGCCAGCTGCATCTTCAGCTTGTTTGACCAAGGCAATGCCCTCGTCAGTGACATGCTGAAATATCAGGTATAAAACAAGGTAAACGAAGACAAAGGCAAGTGTAATCTAATGTGGATGCAATATGGATGATAGATAACGGACCTGCTTAAATAATTTAGCGAGAGGATCCAAGGCTCTTGGTATTTTTGAGAAAACCCTGACCAACCTTGACAAAATTTCAACCTAAACAGCATCAGAAAATTTGGTAGGTAAATACAACTCAAAAATATATAGGACCGGATGATCAAAATGGGACAAAAGAGGAGCCAGAATACCTTATGATCTCTGAGTAATGCATGATATCCTGAATACTCATTTTCAAGAAATTGGCTTGCATATACAGACCACAACTCATGCTGAACTTTCTGAAGAAAGTGCAAAAAGATTATACTAGCAAAACTTAAAAAAGTATCTACGTCAAATTCCATCCAGATCTTGGAATATTCAAAATCCAAACAAGAATAAAAGATATTGAAAGATTTTATGGGACCACTTGCCAACTGCTCTAAAAGCTTAAGCTGTTAGAAGAAAGCGTGGTTTAATATTTATATATTCCAACACTCCCTCCCATGCTTAGTCTGGTCTTTTGCCTAGTACTAAGCGTGGACAAATTCATTAGGGAGATAAATAGGGGCCTGGAAAGATTTGAACTCAGGACCTCCTGCTCTGATACCATGTAAACGTAAAAGTGAAAGAGAGAAGAAAATTGTTCTGACTCAGCTTTAGCAGTACAATATTGTCCAAATCACCATTTGGACGCATAATTACACCATCAGATTGGCAGAAATACTCCAGGACTATCAATCGAAGAACACAAAGATGACAGCGAGAACGAGGACTATAGAATCAATACCTTGTAAATAGCATCCTAGGAGATTAACGCTAAATTGAGATCATTGAAGGACCATCGTGAAAAAGATTCACAGAGAAACTTCGCAGCGGAGATATTGGACGACGTCGGATCTAGGCTCGTCGACCTAGACGCCGTCGCATGATGGATCGCCGACCTAGACGTCTTTGGACGACGGTCCCCAGTCAGATCCGAGGATTTCGACGAGATTCGCGGTGGCTGGCAATCGGCGGTGATGAGTGGTTATTTTAAGGTTTAGGTTTCAAGAAGGCTCTGATACCATGAAAGATTTTATGGGACCACTTGCCAGCTGCTCTAAAAGTTTAAGCTGTTAGAAGAAAGCGTGGTTTAATATTTATATATTCCAACATATATAAACCATACTCATAGTCAATTGCCGAAGTTGTTCTGCCAGACTAACCATAAAATCCAAAAGTTAACACAAGTGAAGGGACAAACCTCTAGTAGCTTGGGCTCACTGCTAGAATGCAAGTAATGAGAAATCCTGTCTTTCTCTCGTTTTAGGCACTCCTCCGCCTGGAAATCCCAATATCAAACATCAAACCTTATGAGATATCAACATCATCACGATGTCAATGATTAGAAAGGTAATAAATTCTTATTCACCTTCAACATATATTCAGGACAGGAGGCCTCTAGAATCCAACTTGAAGCTTTACGAGAATAATAAGCAGCAGTACCTTTCAGCACAGCTGCTTCAAAATCATTTTCGTAATAATTCATTTGTCCCATGCCAATTTTGACAAATATATCCAATACATTCTTCAACAAAGCTTGATCAATTTGCTCGCCTTCACGTTCTTGATCAATCTAATGGAAACGATTTCTGTTAGCTAATTAAGCATAAACATTGACGACAGAAAGGGACTGTAGCTAAATGAACACATACCAATGAGATCACAGCATCCCTTACTTTCACCTTCAACTCTTGATACACCTTTAAAACAGCAAAGAGTATACAATAGTCTAATATTAGTGTGGCATCTATCATCTATGGAGGAAACTGAAAATGACTATATCAGCATCAACAGAAAAATCAATTACGAACTGTCTAAAGGCCACAACTATCCTAGGATGCAATCTAAACTAAGTCCCTAAAAAAATATACATGTATACATATATAAAGTGAACAGAGAATTCGAAACATTGTATAGAAGACGTACCAGTTCACGGAAGCAGGTCAGCCCAACTGCATTAAGGGGTGGCAGTGATCTCCTTGCAATGAAGTAGCGATCTAAATAATAGAAGAAATGAGAAAGCCATCTGACCATAACCTTATGATTTGCCCACCTTTTGACAAACTCTCTCAACATAAACTCGTCATGCTTCTCTCTTAATGATGGCAATACCTAAGTTGTAAGCAAAAGCAGATTTTCAATTGATGAGCAAAATGACAGCAGCAGCTACATAAATGACAGAAGTACATATAACTTATATCCTCACCAATAAGCTAAATACGGGTAATAAACAAGGAGGACAGGAGAGATTGTGCAATTCCTCAATAACTCCGATATCCCTAAGTATAAAATGGTAAATGGCGAAACCCTAGAATCATGGGAATAACCATGCAGAGTTGTAGATAAGGCATATTAACATATTGGACAAAGCTACCTTACATAAGACTACCCCCCAAACAACAGCAAACTTCAACCATTTCTTTATTTCTATCAACTTAACTGGCCATAAGTTTGGCCGTATTACATTAGCTTGGAAGTAGAGTAGAGCGATGAGTTATCTCCCCCAAGATTACATCTGAGTTGCAGCAATAAAAGAACTCTTCGCTGATAAAGATATTGACTCCCTAAAGCTGTAATGGACTCCTTCGCACAATTTGTTTTTATCTATATTCTTTCAGGAACCCTGTCACCGGATTTCTTCTCACAACTGACTCTTTGTTGATCCATTTAACGTAATCTCAGTTGGTCAATACTATCTATTCTCCAAAAATCACTCAACCTTTCACCTCATGTCACATTTCTTCTATCTTAAATTACTACCTTTTCTAAAATTCACAAGAGCAATCAGGAAATACATAGAGACAAAGTAATAGGCTCTAATGAGGAAGAACAGCCAAAACATTTCCACAAAACTGAAGGACACTGTTGTGAATTTTTAAATGAAGACACATCCATACAATACAAAAGTAATACATCGGCAATGCAAGTAAAAGAAAAGAAGAAAAACACCCAACCATCACAACAGCCATTGAGAAAGTCAATGGTATATACACAAATGTAACTCCAACAACAGCACTAGACAAAACTTCTTTAATTCCATATCGCACCTTCAAGTATTCCAGACATCCAAAGCTAATGAAGCAAACTCAAGGGAAAATTATCAATCCATAAAACAGAAAAAGGGAGTTGTGGACACTAAATATTCCTCACCGTTGAAATGATATACTCTTCAAAAGATTCTCTATACTTGTCATACAGTTGTTGGGAGTAATCATGTGGAGGCTTTTGAGTACACATACTGTGAATTGTACTGCCAGTAGGATTGAGGACAAAAATCAACTATTAGCAAACCAAACAAGACATTAGGAGACCAGTTCTAAGTATCACAACTCCTGAAGTCACAAAGCAGAATTGAGGCATACGTGTAGAGCATCATGTAGTCTTCCGAGCTAAACTGAGTCTCAGGAAGCCCTTCAAGGATATTCTTGAGCTTCATTATACCCTTTTGCATGAACTCCCATCCTTGTTCTAAATGGATTGTTTTCCTCTCATTCGCCCCCATATCTCCCCAATCTGGTTCTCAACACTAAATGTGATATCTGCAGTAACAATTGGGAATCTAAACCAACTCCACCAATGCAATAAAATCTAGGAAAAATTCTCTTCCGCAAGGCCAAAGTATAGTCCATTAACTGTTTCCAACAGGACAATCACTAATCGAAAGGAGAATTATTCAAAATAATCAAAACAAGTTCAAACACAAAACATGATCGTATTAGGACAATCACTAACCCAGCTGTATCTACCCGCACCTGGAATTTTGACCTCAGATGACTCTAATTCTACAACTAAACCCTGCAAAGAGCATATCAACAAGCTTCCGGAGCAGAAATTCCCCATTTCCAAACTGTTTCTACGAGCTACAACGTAAACAGAGAAAAACCTCACGGTTCGACCTCAAAATTCGGAAAGCCAACAACCAAGGCGCAATCCCTCCGAGAAGAGCACAAACAGATCCGAGGACTATTGACTCGAAGTTAACCGTCGGAATCCAATGGCGAAATGATGTCGACCACAAGTGATCATGAGTCTCCAAACGAGATTGCGAAGAACGAATCCAGCAAAACTATAAAACCAGAGAGAGAGAGATGATTGGGGGATGGAGAAACCCTAGGGAATCGGAGATTTGGAAGCGCGGAATCGGAAACCTTGGTGAAGA
This sequence comes from Rhodomyrtus psidioides, assembly GCA_021437785.1. NCBI lineage: Eukaryota > Viridiplantae > Streptophyta > Magnoliopsida > Myrtales > Myrtaceae > Rhodomyrtus > Rhodomyrtus psidioides. Next base: position 2,884,062 of record JAILYB010000055.1, read on the forward strand.
AGGTAGATGGAAGACAGCTCCGACAGTTGAGTGGGAAGAAACAGTTCGAGTGGAAAATGAATTGATTTAGAACTATCGATTACAAATACGAAATTGAACTAATTTTCTGTAAAAAAAAAAAAAAAGAATTTTGAATAATTCTTTTTTATAAAAATAAGTTTTTTTTTTTTATATCGCCATCGTGGACCCCATTTCCTCTTGTTTCAGTCGAAAATTCCCTTTTCCCCATTTATGCTTTTGCTAGCCGAAGTCAGAAAGTGAAGGGTAAAAAAAATGAGGGGCCCATCTTGACTTCTTTTGACTGAAAATTGTGAGGAGAGTTGGAATTGTGGGTCCCTGGACGACGTCTTCTTCCGCTCGGCTTCTGCTTCTGCTTCACGCTTCTTCCTTCTTCGTCTCTTTTTCTGTTAAAGTTCTGCGATTCCTTCTTCTGCACTTCGCGCGCGACGAGCTTCAGCCCGACGCCACCACTCCTCCACCTCGACGCCACCTCCAGCCATCGTCAAGCTCTGGCCTATGTAGCACCATACGCGTATTTATGGATTTTTTGTGTATCGGATACGGCGGCATATCCGATACGCTCGAACACGCTGTCTGAGCGTGTCCCATGAAATCAAAATTGCGTTTGGGCTCGTTGAGTTGTTATAAATTGGAGTATTTCAGGCCCAAGTCCAGAAACCCTCTCAATCTCTTGGGCCTAATTTACGACATATTTCGCTCGTCAATACAATTTATGGAATATATGAACTTTTTTCTAGTATTTGACTAACATTTTTCATCAAATATGAAATAGCTATGATATTTAGACATATATGTGATGTTTAGAGTTCATAAAAATGATAATTTAAATGTATATATAAAAAGATACATTTAATATATAACGTATCCCAACATATCGAAAATCTCTATTTTTTTAGAAACCACGTATCGGCGTATCGTATCGTGTCGTATCGTGTCACGTATCGTATCGGTGCTACATAGGCTTTGGCAGCCGCGAGCCGACGTCAACTGAAACCGCCACCGTCCCGCCAAAAGCCCGAGCCTGAAGCTCTTCTGCCTTTGAACTCGAGAATCCAACGTCCATTGCCATATTAACCTGACGCCATTGCTTGGCCGTCGATCTGCCTGAACAGAGCCCCAAAACCGCCCCCCAAACCGACGCCAGTCGCCTCATCGGAGCTCAAGGCCAACCCGAAGGTCTAGATCCGAGACCCCCGAGCCGGCGCACCACTCTCAGCCTGATCGGCCACGCGAGTCTGGTGTTCGCTGTTCTGAGGTTACCTGACGCCCCCTCTTGCCATGGACAGCGTTGACTCGAGCTCCCCGACGTCCGTTTGATCACATCAGCACTCTACAGCCGCCGGTTTAGGCCCCACATGAAAACACTCCTCATTTTTCATTTCTCTACCAGAAATCAATCTGGCCGAAAAATGCGTTTGATAAAAGTCCGATCGAAGTAGAAAGCTATTTGGAAAAACTTTTTACTTCTTGCAAGATTTTCGCTTTCTAAAGTTAAAAATCCGATCATGATATTTTCACGATCATGCATGGCTGATGGAAGCTGGATGCAAGTGCTTAAATGGGCGCTGTAGAGAGCGAGCTAATATAGCACTCTGGCTAAACATATATACGTGAAAAGCATGTGATTTTGTTTAGGCTAAGATCCGTATAGTAGATATGTTTGATAAATGACATACGCTCTTGTGAAAAGAGAAATCCACCATAGCATGTAATTGACACTACATGTGCTTTATTCGACCAATAAGGGGGATGAGTATAATTATCCCTACTTACTCATCACGTGAGTCCTTGAGGTTGTTTAAGAATTGATTATCTTAATTTGTACTCGATGTTACTTCTGACTATGTTCTCAAAGTAACAGATCAATGTTGCTGCTTTAGCATGTTACCGATGGCCATGAAAATTAATAGGGCTCTATAGGACGTATCTAGGAAAGAAGTTGTCTTGAAATAAAGAGAGACATGAGTGCGAAGAAAGATTATTGTTATTTTTTCATCAATCATATGTATTTACTGATCGATCAATTATATTGCCTATTGTGAGTGTAGATATAATTGTAAATACATGGTGTGTAAAGAATGTCAAATATAGCCTTTAAGGGAATAACTTAGCTTGAAATTTAGGCTGTGTATGATAATGTTTATGTTCTGGGAATAACTTTTGGAACAAAAATACATTTTTCTATTTTTGTACCCGGCAACGATTTTTGAAAACAGAAATGCATTTGGTAACTGCAAAAAAATTATGTTTTCGGAACAAAAAAAAATGCGTTTGGTAACTGCATAAAGTTTATGTTCCCAGAATAAAAAAAAAAAGGAAGAGAAAAGAAACGCATTTGGTAACTGCAAAAAAAAAAATATTTTTAATTTTTTCATTTAATTAAGGGGATTATATATATATATTAAAATTAAGATGTATTTATCTTTTTAACTTACTAAATCAAATTAAATCTCATTTTTTTCAATTTACTAAATCAAATTAGATCAATATATGTATAAGTAATTTATGCAGATTTATCAAATTACAATATGGACGAGATCAACTATAAAAAAAATTAAAAGAGAAAACGAATTGGAATTGGACAACGCGAACATCAAATATGTTTTCTATAAATAGGAAAAATTACAATTATGAGTCACACGTAAATATTTTCAAGTAGTTAAAAATATGATTACCTGTAAACTAGGACCCCTAAAAAAATATTAATTGCACTTTGAGTGAAATCGGGGCTAAAATAAAAAATATTTGTGCATTTAGTCCTTTTAGTCCAATTGTGTAATTTTTCCAAATATGAGAATCGAAACAATATGCATGGTATCAAAGTCTCATGTCATGACTCTAAAAATAAAAAGTTTTGGCTAAAATTTTAAAATGAAAAATTTTAGTTAATTCAGGATTATGTTCAATAGGCATGTGGTCCCAAACTGAATTTTTAAAACTTTAAGAAGCCAAAATAAAAAGGGAATGGACTACTTTTGTGCATTTTTTTGATCACGAATGCTATTTTCCTGATTTTCATCTATTTTTATAATTAAAATAAATCAGAAAAATGCCAAAAATTACGAAAAATATTTTTTGTTCAAAATTGGTTCCTAAGGCTAGGCCAAAGCTTCCAATGTTAATTTTGTAATTTTATGTATTGTTTTAGTATTTTTAATTAATTTTTTAAAAATAAAATAATAAAAAATCAGGTGTCAACATCGTGTAAGAACAAAAGAGAAAAGAGTGTGCTAAAAAAAATTGTTCCCAATTATTTCTAAAAATTGTTCCAAATGTGTTTCTGAAAAGTGTTCAAAGAACACAGAAGCAAGTTTTTTTTTCTTGTTTCTGCTCCAAAATTGTTTGTGTTTTTCAAAAGTGTTCCCAAAACACTTTAGGAATACTTTTTTACCATAGCGTTTTTCTTCCCAAATTATTCTAGGAATGTTTTGGGAGCAAAAATACTTTTTCTAGAGTGTTATCATACGCAGCCAAATGAGTAGAATGTTGCGGGTCGCTGTCTATTGTTGAGGACTGCCCCTGTCCGTCGCCTGGGAAAAAAGGAAAATAAAATAAAATAAAAAATGCTACTTAAAAAATAAAAATAAATTTTTAATAAAAAATAATTCACTAGATTTTTACTGCATGAAAGTATTTTAACAATATAATTTTTCTTAACAAATTATAATAAATAAATATTCCATGATTTGATTAAAATATAGAAGTGTTTAAGTAATATGGATCGGATGAGATATTGTTGACACCTAATTTCGGATCAGCCTTTTTTAGCTTATTATTAGAAACTTCATAAAAAATCACAAAAAGTCAGAAAATCACAAAATCAACTTTGGTGGCCTTGGTCAAGCCTAAAGAACCATTTTGACCAAAAAAATAATTTTTCATATTTTTCGCATTTTTTAGTATTTTTAAAAAACAGGAAAATACTTGAAAATTCAAGAAAAATAGCATTCAAGGTCACAAAAATATGAAAAAATAGTAAATATTTTTATTTTAAATCTCTTGTCCTTTTGACCTCATAAAAAGTCCAAATTAAAATTCAATTTTGTGTGTTCCTTTGTTTCGCATATGATTGAATTTGGTAAAAAAATGTCAATTGAGTCTTTTAATTTGCAACTTTGGCATTTTTTAGGATCTTGACATTCAATCTATGCGTCCCTCATTGCAATATAGCCTAATTGTCTGCACAAATTGCTCAATTGCATGAATTAGGCAAAATTGCATACTTAATTGCATTTTAGTCCTTGAAATTGGGCACATTTGAAATTACTTTCAATTCGGAGACTACCATTGCAAATTGAAATCACTGCCCAATGCTTTTAATCATTTTGAGTCGATTGGCATAGGTGGTCTTGTCCAATTTGATCATTTGAGCCTTCAATTTCACGATTTGCCTAATTGCAATTAAGGGTAAATTTGGGGTTTTTGTAGAAATTGACAAGAACTTTTGGGCAAAATCACATTTTTAGATAGAATTCATGCCCTAAATACGATTATGATGTTTAATTGCAAAAATTCCAAGTTGATTTGGGATTAATTTTGAAAATTGAGTTAGAACCGATTTTGATCGGTTAGACAGCCCGGTCAGACCGGTCGAACCGGTCTGCTACAGTGCATCTTCTTCCCCCGTCCGCGCCACTTTAGCACTTTGAACAGTTGGATTTTGGTCACGAAATTGGACCATCAATCGGCTTCAATTAGTAAAATTGATGGAGGCGTATTGTTAACAAGGAAGTTCTCCGTCGATCAAGACCGGTCCGACGATCTAGACCGGAGCAGCGCCGACGATGGTCGAGGAAGTGTCGGCCATTTTTGGTGCAAGATGCAAGGTCAAATGCACACCAAATTCACGCCGAATGTTGCCACTGGAGGGCCTAAATGGATTGGCCGTTTCATCCCCTACGATCGCCGGTCGTCGGTGACCATTTCGTATGTGTCTACACGTGCGAAGGTCACCGACCTCCATTTTCCCCGCGCGGACTATTTTCAAAGGGGGAAATATAAAAAGAAAGCAAGAAAGAGAGGAAGAAGAGGTTGATTCGGTTAGGAGAGGATCAACAGAATCAAGAGAGGGAGAGAACGAGAGAGAGAGAGAGAGAGAGAGAGAGAGAGAGAGAGAGAGAGAGAGAGAGAGAGAGAGAGAGAGAGAGAGAGAGAGAGAGCTCATTCTCCGCTCCCCACCGTCGAGAGTTCGAGCTCAAAATCAGGGCACTGGTTGGGCCGTCTCCAACCAAACCGAAGCCAGCCAAAGCCTTCAGAAGCACGCCTGAAGCAGCAGGAGTCAATCGCCACCGGCCACGCGACCTATCACTCCGAAATAGGTGAGTTCAGTCTTCGAGCTTTCATACTGTGCTTTAATGGCGGAACTCGATTCCGATCTTGATTCTTCGAGTTAGAGTAGGCGTTTTACTCTTCAAGCATCACTGACCATAATTGTATCTCTACTTTACATCGACTTTGCTCTAAAACTTCAAATCGAGTCTCCAAACCTCCCGCCATAGCCGTACACTGTTCAAATTTGCCTAGCCGAATTTAGGCCGTGCGAGTTCAATCGGAGCTTGAGGTAAGTATCCTGGACCTTCTCTCGTGCTATCCTGTGATCGAATTGCCATGATTTGGTGTAAATCGTGCAATCGAACTCCCACGGCCGTACTCGGCATTCTGCGTGATGTTCGTGATTTAGTGTATAGGATGCTCTGATTCTTAAATATGTTAAACTAGAGATCGTTGCAAATCGATTGGAATCGGTTTCGTGCAATTCCATTAAGATTTCACCGTTGGATCGTCGTCGGAGAGTCGTAGCCGTCTGTTCAGAGGCAGTCGCGAGGTTGAAGACGAAGTTGATGTGGCAAGTCAACGAGTCAGCGTTCCTAGGTGGCAATCTGTCATTGGTCCACATGTTCGCCCAATCAGCATGACCGTTGGAGTTTGTTATTCAAATGGGTCGATCGGACGGTTTAGATAAATCGCGTCTAAATTTTGGTGACCGTCCGATTAGTAATTAGGAATATCCAAAAATGATTTTAAAATTAGAAAATCAGAACGGACTGAAACGCCGCTGTTTAGGTTAATGGTCGAGCGGCGTCATTTAGGTTAGTAGAGATGGACGGTCTGGATCGAGTCTTGGCTTCTAATCGTGACCGTAGGTTTAAGTAATCTAATCAAACGGTCGAGGAATAATCAGCTTTTAATCTGGACCGTAGATTCCAGTCAGATCATCCAGTGGTCGTGGAGTAGCCACGTGGTTCAATAGGAACCGTCGGATTAAATCCGAATTATAGAAAAATAAAAAAACGTGGGATGGCGTCGTTTTGGAGGATGGGTCCACGCGGGTCCGGGTCTGGGCTGGGTTCCAACCCGAGTGGGTTGGGTCGACTCGGTCCGAATCATATTTTTAATAAAAAAAATCAAAAAATGGTTTTAAAAATAATAAAAAAAATCGAAAAAAATTCTAGAAAATCCTAAAAAATGCTAGAAAATCCCAAAAAAATATAAGAAAATTGTGGAAAATTCCTAGACAATGCAGAATTCCCCAAAAATTAAGGATTGACCACAGACAACTGGTCAATCCTATTTTTGGGATTTCTTATCCGTTCTTCTTAGAATTGACGACTTTACCCTTTAGGGGTAAATCGCCTCAGCCTTGTATACAAGATGGGTCGAGGATGCTAAGATAAGGATTAGGGTCAGTTAGGTGACCGATCCTTCTGCTTAGGTCCTCGAGTTCTGTCTTTTCTTCAAAATGACGATTTTACCCCTCAAAGGGTAAATCGTCATCCCTATTCCAATCGAGTCTTGAAAATTGCTTAAAATTAGGGTTTGGGTCAGGTGGTCGACCAGTCCTAATGTTTGAGATTTTCAATTCTCGTCTTCACCCAAAATGACGATTTTACCCATCAAAGGGTAAAATCACTTTTAAATTCCAGAAAAATTATGGGAATTCCCGAAAAATAGGAAATGGATTGGTCTCGTCTTCAATCATATTTCCGTCATCTTTTGACTACACACTTCATCTGAAATGGCGATTTTTTCCTTATGGGACAAATTATCCATAAATTTCTCAAAATTATGATTTTGCCCCTCAAGGGCGAGTCATGTCAAAATCACTCCTAAGCCTTGATTGATATTTCTCTAGGCTAATAGGGCCTCACTAGGGATGTCATGTTGCTTTCATGTGATTTATCCGCATGTTTTGGATCATTGATATGCGCATTTATTTTTATTGATTGTGAGTGATAGGGTAACCATTCCTATCTGCATGAATTCCTAGATTTAGGATCTGTCCCCCACTCATCTGCATGAATCTTAAGGACTAGATAAATCATTCAACTTAGGTACCGAAAGGGCGTCAACTCTGACAGTTGGCGTAACAAAGTCCCCGATTCAACTTCTCTGATTTTTGCAGAATCGAATAGATCGCTCCCAACTATTCGATAGGGTTTCCGATCGTACCCTCCACGAAACGATTGGTGGCGACTCCTTGGCATGTACACATATCACATGTCACTAGACCGCACCAAAGGTCGACCACGTATATCCAGCCATTGCGATTTGGGTAATGGACCTTGGGAGAGGCCCGCGTCCGATCAGGCGATACCGGGCGGCCCATTAGCCCCCTCCGCCTCGAGAGGGTCGCGACAGATATGTGTCGTTAGATTTGTATTGCATGAAAATGGTTTAAAATGGGTTGCATCATGTTCGACCTACCCATCCATTTGGGGGCAATTTTCCAAAATAATTTTTTTTTAAAAAATATTTACCAAAATAATAGTAAAAAAAATTACCGAATTGGGTGCCAATCGGCAATTGGGCCCCACTCGGCGGCCCAATTGCCGATTGGGGCCCAACTCAATTTTTTTAAATAATAATTGTTTACTTTTAATTTATATTTTTTTAATAAAAGTTTTAATTAAATAATAAATGATATTGGAATTATGTAAACTTTGAAAAAAAAAAGACAAGCACTACATAATTCATATTCCACCAGGAAAAAAAAGACAAGCACTACATAATTCATATTCCACCATTAAAATTTACTTTTAATTTATATTTTTATAAAAGTTTTTATTAAATAATAAGTTATATTGGAATTACGTAAACTATGAGGAAAAAAAAATAAGCACTGCACAATTCATATTCCACTATTAAAATTTACTTTTAATTTATATTTTTTTTATAAAATTAATTATTAAATAATAAATTATATTGAAATTACGTAACTTTGAGGAAAAAAAGACAAGCACTACATAATTCATATTCCACCATTAAAATTTACTTTTAACAATTAGTGAATTTTCAGATTTTTCTCCACTTACGTTTTTGCCCTCAAATTTTTTGAATTTTCCTAGATTACACCATGCGACACGCGAGTGTGTCCACTACGCAAAAAAATATCGACAGCACGTGTCCGAGTAACATAACAGAGACGTCGATGCTAGCCTCTCGTGGTTAGATAATTGACGCAAGTATCCACCAAATAAGAATTGGGCAATTTTCAAAATTAAATTTTTTTAAAAATAATTTATCAAAATAGCATAAAAAAATCAAATTGAATATCGCTTGACATATGGGCCGCCCTCGGCGGTCCATATGCCGAGCGAGAGCCGGGCGACCCCCATCGGTCTATGGGTCGCTAGGCCCGCTCAGCATGGTGCTGCAGCGTGCAGCACCACCTGCTGCTGCAGCACCTACTGGCTACCAGTAGGTGCTGCCGATTATTGGTGCTCTTTGCACCAATAATCGCAGCAAGTGGTTCGGCTCTACTATTAAGCAGAGCCGAACCCTCCCCTCTTCACCTCCTATTATTCCTTTCCCTTCTCACTCATTTACGCTGCTTTCTTCGCTCACTCTCAGAAGCTCTCGCGCTCCTCTCGTCCCTCATTTCTGTGCGGTTTCCTTCCCCACTTTTATCTTAATTTTTTTCGCGCTCTTACTCCTTCACTAAGCTTTCCTTCGTGCTTTCCGTCATAGTAAGTTTATAGCACATTTGGTGTTATTTATATTGTTAATATGTTTGTTGTGTTCGAGCAAAACTGACGTTTTTATCTGGTGTTTTCTCTTGGCAGGTTAAGCTTGTAAATTCGGTGCGTGTTTTCTTTGCGATAATTTAAGGTAAATTTCATTGTAATAATTTTTGCCTTTTGGTAAGCATAAATTTATTTATTTGATTTTTATTTATTTTTGCATCATTTGTGTAACTTATAGGTGTTATTAATAATATGTTTTAAATTTTGACAAATGTTATGATAAATGTAGCCGTTAATTATATTTACTGTTTGAGGAGTTCAAAATGAATTTGTCAACAAAAAAAGAGAGAGGATAAGATGGCACAAGAAGTGTGGGCGAGGTTCGAACCGGTCCGAAAAAATATATATAGAAAATGTTAAAATTCGAGTAAATAAGTAATTTGTAAATTGAAGACTGATTAAAAAAATGTTGAAAAAATCATAGAATACTTTTAAAAATTCGGCAAGAATTAAAAAATACAAAAAAACATGTTAAATTAGTGTAGGGTTCCTGTGTTACCCGGGTTCATGTAATATGGCCCTCGAACTTTTCAAAAAATACAAATTGGTCCTTGAAATTTTCAAAAATTACAAATTGGTCCTTGATTTTTTTTGGAAATTACAATTTGGTCCTCGAACTTTTTAAAAATTACAATTTGGTCCTCGAACATTTGAGAAATTTGAACGTTTGAGAAATTACAATTTGGTCCTCTAAGTTTTCATAAATTACAAATTGGTCCTCGAACTTTTGAGAAATTACAATTTGGTCCTCGAACATTTAAAAAATTACAATTTGATCCTTGAATTTATGAGAAATTGCAATTTGGTCCTCTAACTTTTGAGAAATTACAATTTGGTCCTCTAACTATTAAGAAATTACAAATTGATCCTCGAACTTTGGGGAAATTAAAATTTGGTCCCCGAACTTTTCGAAAATTATAATTTGGTCCTCGATTTTTTCAAAAATAACAAATTGGTCCTCAAATTTTTGAGAAATTACAATTTGGTACTCGAACATTTCAGAAATTGCAATTTGATACTCTAACTTTTGAGAAATTACAATTTGGTCCTCGAACATTTAAAAAATTACAACTTGATCCTTGAATTTATGAGAAATTGCAATTTGGTCCTCTAACTTTTGAGAAATTACAATTTGGTCCTCTAACTATTAAGAAATTACAAATTGATCCTCGAACTTTGGGGAAATTACAATTTGGTCCCCGAACTTTTTGAAAATTCTAATTTGGTTCTCGAATTTTTCAAAAATAACAAATTGGTCCTCAAATTTTTGAGAAATTACAATTTGATCCTCGAACTTTTCAGAAATTGCAATTTGATCCTCTAACTTTTGAGAAATTACAATGTGGTCCTATAACTTTTCAGAAATTACAAATTGGTCCTCGAACTTTGGGGAAATTACAATTTGGTCCTCGAACTTTTTGAAAATTATAATTTGGTCCTCAAATTTTTCAAAAATAACAAGTTGGTCCTCAAACTTTTGAGAAATTACAATTTGGTCCTCGAACTTTTCAGAAATTGTAATTTGGTCATCGAACTTTTTGTAAATTACAATTTGATCCTCGAACTTTTCAAAAATTACAGTTTTGTCCTCGAACTTTTCTGAAAATACAAATTAGTCCTCGAACTTTTCATAAATTACAAATTGGTCCGATTATGAGTAATTCTCATTGTGAGTATTCGATTAATATGTTCGGAATGAATATTACTAACTTGTATACTTGAAATAATTTGTAATATTCTTATTTAACAGAATGTCGACAACACGTTTTGCGATTGTATTTTGGGGAGGCAAAGTAGTTCAAAATGAACATGGACATGGTTACGAAGGGGGCAATCTACCATGTTTGAGTTTGCAAACATATCGACATTCGCTGAGTTACGTGCTACGATTGAGAGCGCGTTGAATCTAATAGGAAACCAGTACATTGAAAGGCTGATATGTAAATATCTAGTTGTAGCATATAATTGTGTTACATACGAAATGACGGAGGTGCTTAATGATGGTACGGTTACGATGATCCAGCAGTATGCACGTCAGGCTGGTATGTTGGGAATTTCATAGTTTTATGCAATTGTAGCTGAACACCAAATGCTACATGATTCTGAGGAAGGTTTCAATGTTGGTGAAGACGAACAAGGTGTGCATAATGAGTACATGGAGTCCGATGTTAATGACGATAATGATGCTTATGATGACGATGATAATGATAATGATGATCATCATAACGATATTGATGATGACGAAAATATTGATGAAGAAGATGATGCTTGGATGGACACTGATGACATCGATGAACAGGATGTCGGAGGAGACGACGGCGAGCAAGATGTCGAAGGTGACAGCTATGAAGAAGATGTCGGAGGTGATGATTTAGAGGCTTACTACAACACCCATTGTAGTAATCCCATTACGCCGTTCGTACGTCCAAAGCCCTATTCAGAGATCGATTTTGATTTGATGCGAGACGATACAACCGCGAAGCCGGGCGGCAGCGTATTTGATCCTGCAAAAGAATTTTCCATTGGCATGTTATTTTCATCGCGGGACGCAGTGCAGTCGGCTGCGAAAGAATACACTATTAGAAGAAATCATAAGTTTCGTTGCAAGGTGACGAATTAGAGAGAATATGTGATAAGGTGTGGTAATATGAATGGAGCGTGCCATTGGAGGCTCCACGCGACTATTAAAGGCAGTGGCTTGTTTTGGAAAATAGCTAAGTACAGTGGGCCACATACATGCATTAATCCGCCGTTGTCACGAGATCATCGGCACGTTGATCAAAAATACATATGCAGCTTTATAGAACCAATGATCGATGCCTAACCAGATATCAAAATCAAGCCACTCATGGCCGAAGTAATTGAACTTCTAACCTAGTTACCGTAAAACCTGGAAGGCCAAACAAATGGCGATTGCCAAAATTTTTGGAGGATGGGATGAGTCATACGGTAGATTGAGAAAGTACATGAAAGAAATGGATGTAAGAATCCAGGTTCTCATTTTGTTATGGAGGGTAAGGTGAAGCAAGGTCAGAGCTGTATGCTTTTCGACCGGATGTTTTGGACGTTCCAGCAGACGATTCAAGGCTTCAAACGATGTCGTCCTGTGATATTTATCGATGGCACTCATTTGTACGGGAAATACAAAGGAACGCTTCTTTGTGCGGCCACACTTGATGGCAACAATCATATTTTCCCTCTGGCATTTGCTGTGGTTGAAATAGAAAATGTAGATAATTGGAAGTGGTTTATGCATATGTTGCGGCGATATGTGATCAGGAGGAGAGAAATTTGTGTGATATCAGACAGGCATGCCAGGATTCAACAAGCAATGGACATAACATAGTGGTGTCCTCCATATGCCCATCATAGATTTTGCATTCGGCACCTTGCGAGCAACTACAACAAACAATTCAAAAATGCCGAAGGCAAAAAACATGTTCGAATGGCAGGTAAGATTTGCAATTTTGTAAATTTTACGAAAGTGCGTATTCATAAATTTGAATGAGAGTTACTAATTATTAGTGTTATGTACAGCTTACGCGTATCAAAAGCACAAGTTCGATTGGCTTATGAGCCGAATTAGGTAGTTTCACCCCGAAACAGCTGCATGGTGTGATCAGCTCCCAAAAGAAAAATGGACAAGAGTTTATGATGAAGGGAAGAGATATGGATCGATGACGACGAATGTAGTTGAATCTGTGAACGGGATGCTGGAGGGTTTTCGTGGGCTGCCAATAACAGCCATGGCGGAAAACATATTCTATCAGTTAAACCAATATTTTGACACGAGACGAACAACATACATGAATCAGTAGGCGGAAGGATTTGTATATACGCATTTTGTGGGTGAGGCTCTCCGGATATACAGTGAAAAGGCAAATGGGCATCAAGTTAGACGTTTCGTCTGAAAGAGGGATTTTCGAAGTGAGAACTGCAAGTAATAGATCAAGAGGATCGGAGGGCCACTGTCGCGACCCTCTTGAGGTTGTCGGGCTCTCGAGGGCTAATGGGCCGTCCTGTCTGGTCGGACGCGGGCCTCTCCCAAGGCCCATTACCCAAATTGCAACGGAGGTATGCGTGATCGACTTTCAGTGTGGTCTAGTGACATGTGCTAAGTGTGCATGCCATGGAGTCGCCACCAATCATTTTTTTCAGAGTGTGATTGGACCACCCAATCGAATAGTTGGAAGTTTCTATTCAATTCTGCGAGAACCAGAGAAATGGTTTCGGGGACTTAGTTACACCAACTGTCAGAGTTGACGCCCTTTCGGTACCTAAGTTGACTGAATTTTCTAACCTGAGATTCATGCGGATGAGTAAGGTATGAACCCTAAATCTAAAAATTCATGCAGATAGGAGTGATTATCCTAGCAATCACAATCAGTAATAAAATGCGCAACTCAAGGAATCTAGATATGCAAATAAATCACATGACATTCCTAGTAAGGCCCTATTTATCAATCACAGCTCAAGAATGATTTAGCTGTCCTAGCCATTCTACACACGATCTAACCTAAGAAAAGCATTAGGAAGCATCGAAGGAGTTCGAGAGTACTCACATGGGGTTCGCCGTGCCCTGATTTGGTCTTGGACGAGCTATCGAGCTCATGCCGACCCGATTATATTTAGGGATCCACTCGGCGTTTTACATCATGAAATCATGTGAAACAAAAACGAAAATATTCAGCAAGGGGAATTTATTGTAGATGGTGGTCGATCTAATTGGACGTCAAGACTAAAAAATATGTAGAAATTTACAAATTAAAATACTCGAATGACATTTTTTTGCCAAATTCAACTCTATGCGTCGTGAAGAAATACATGCAATTGAACTTGAATTTTGACTATTTATGAGTTCAAAATGAAAAGGAAATTAAAATAAAAATATTGACTATTTTTCTATATTTTTACAACATCGAACGCTATTTTTCTTCATTTTTCATGTATTTTTCTATTTTTGGAAAATATTAAAAAATATGACAAATTATTTTTTTTTATCAAAAATGGTTCCTTTAGCTTGGTCAAGGCTACCAAAGATGATTTTTTAATTTTTTTAACTTTTTATAGATTTTTTATGAATTTTTAAAAAATAAACTATGAAAGACTGATCAAAAATCAGGTGTCAACAGCTGCCCCTCTTTGAGAGGAATTTCGTCAGAGATTTCTCTCAAAGACAAGGTGACACCTGTGTTCCGATCGACTCGACTGGGAAAAGAAAAGAAATCATGACATCCAATTTTCATGTCCATCAATGTGTGCTTTTCCTTAAAAAGAGATGTGCTCGTTCAATTCCCTGATATGATGTAAGAAAGTTAAGGAGTAGATAGACTTCCCTGCCCCTTACCTGTCGAATGCTTGCGGCATTTTCTGTGTCTGATGGGTTCAAGTAGATTCCTAAGGACTTGTCATCGGAGTGTCCTGGGGATGTTAAGCTCTGACCTGTATGGTAGGTCAAACCATAATGGGATTCCTAACTGATAGGAACCTAAGGAAGACGCATCCTACATTTGGGAATTTGCCAAGGGTTTTGATCCGTGTGGTGGACTAAACTAGAAATGGCTTGCCTAATGTAAGGCTTATTAGGGAAAACGAATCCTCCCGCGTTCGGGATTCATCAAGGTTTTGATCCGTATGGTGGATCGGACCATTGGGTTGATCCTTCAGGCGGTCTCTACCAGTCCTTTGACCCTTCAGGCGGTTTCTACCATTCATTGACCCTTCATGCGATTTCTACCATTGGTTGACCCTTAAGGCGGTTTCTACCATACATTGACCCTTCAGGCGGTTTCTACCATTGTTTTGACCCTTCAGGCGGTTTCTACCATTGGTTGACCCTTCAGGCGGTTTCTACCATACATTGACCCTTCAGGCGGTTTCTACCATTGTGTTGACCCTTCAGGCGGTTTCTACCATTGATTGACCCTTCAGGCGGTTTCTACCATTGAGTTGACCCTTCAGGCGGTTTCTACCATTTATGAGATTCCAAATTGATATGAATCAAAGGATGACGTACCCGCTCTTTGGGGCTAGTCGGAGACTCGATCATTCTGTGGATCAGTCTTAGAAAAGATTTGCCTACTAAAAGGCTTCACCTAAGGATGACGCACCCAGTCTTTGGGGCGGCCAAAAGTCCTGCAGAAAGCTTAGACCTGAAAAAATTTTCCTCGCCAAGAAGATATTAGTAATCTTTGGGAAGACAATAATTGTCTAACTGACAAAATTCTACAACTTAAGTTTTAGTCATGAAATGTGCATTTTGATTGCTGGAGGTTATCCAAAACATTCCTACCATATACAGATGTGATCATAAATTCCTTGCACGGAAACTCTAGATCAAACAATTTGAAAATTTCAAAAAGAGTTTGCTCAAAACATCCATTGGAGTATTTCTCATCCAAGAAGGCTCCTCACTGCTCTGTGATAATGATCTTTAATAGGGAAAGTGCTCAATTTCCTACCGACCTGTGCCTGGGTTTCAGGATCATTCGCAACGCATACATTTCGACCGATCAGGAGGTCTTTCACGGGACCGTAGTGTTAGGCTTGGATATCGGTTTCCAAGGGGGACTCACTTTTGAGTCAAGGCCGTTAAACGAAATTTTTCACTATCTGCTCCGGGTTTACAAGTCAAGAACCCTGTAAAATGAGAAAGAAATAGTCTTACTCGTACTTCTTTGAGCTAAGTTATACATTAACCCAAGTGTCTTAGTCAGATAAGACTGCTTCGGGGTTGTAACATTGGAAGGATTGGGGACCGAAAAAGGCTTATTTTTTGCCCAGAAATTGTGAAGGGTTTGGCATTGGTGATCATTGCAAATTTGCCACATGTCCTTCGAAGAACATCTCCATTTCTTGAAGTGTACACTCCTCTTTTAGAGCGCACAAGGATGTTTAAAAGCGTCTCTTGTTACATTAAGAGACCGTCTGTTTGTGTGTTTGCAATTTGAGCACGACATCATTTGGAGAGTAGTCATCTTGATCTGACTCCTTTGCAGGGTCTTTTCATCGTATATCTAGACTTTACTGGGGATATTTTGAATAGACATCAGCCTTGCTTTTTACCAGGCACTTTGCTTTTTCTTGATGTCTAGGGATTTTTCTTTTCCCCCTCTTTTTAATCCCGTGTTTTTCTTTTCTTTTGGAGCTTGGATTTTCGGCAATCATGCTAGATATGCAACTTAAACTTTGGCATGCTTCCATTCCTAAAGTGATGTTGCCTTTGCTTTGGAATATGCAATGATCACCAATAGGTTGATGAAATGAATTTGCTGGCTCAACTTGGTCGTGCAAAGGATAACAGTGTGTAGGATAGAGAAATGAATTATTCTCGTCATCCTATGATACTTGGATTATCATATAAACAACACACAAAGATTTATGTTAGTCCGAGCAAGAAAATTTCAAACCGTTTACTTTCTGATACTGTTGGACTAACCTTCATTTGCCCCAATGTGGGGTGGTTCTTGACAGGGTTGAGAATGAAAATCGCCGTTCAATGGGGTTCTCAATGGGCATCTGTAGTGTTTGGAATGAAGAAATAAATGCCTCTGTCATCTCGATCCATGTAATCGTTGCGAATGACCCTTATATCCATAGGTTAAGGTTTCGCTATGATTTCCAATCTCCTCATCTCTCAAGTGTGTATGGGACGTGTTTGGATTAGGCTCGCTTCTCTTATGAGAAAATACCCTTTTGAACAGTTCAAACGACTCTTGTTGGAAAAATTCATTTCATTTCATCAAGATTTATCCTTCAAAGGGATTTTGTGATGCACCATACATGTGTAATTCATGTTCAGACAATCTCATGTTTTAAAACATGAATGTCAATGAAGTAAGAATTCTATGTCTTTTTAGATGTGAGAATCGAATTAATTCTGAAAGTTTTTAATCTCCAATGAATTGGGAAAAGGGATACTTACCTGCCCATCGAGGCTGGAGATCCTGGAAATATAAAAGGGATATGTCATCGTATATTCTAAAAATTTACAAAAATTGGAACGATACATCTTACCCTTGGTCATATGCTCCAACGAGTGTACAAGGGTTGTGAAAATCTGCACTTCACATAGTAACACAAGATTGTTAGGTGTTCTAAAGTTCTTTCGACTTCTTGGTTTTTGGAGAAAAATGAAACTTACATGTCTGCCCTGATGGCGAGCTCCTGCCAAGGATAAATATTAAGCATTATTTTGGGTTTCCAAATTCAAAACAAATTGGGACGATACTACTTTACTCTTGATTTGAATTCCATTCTGCATGCCAATGTGCAGATTGTAGAAGCCGGCCCTCAAGCTTGTGGCCATGATTTCTTCGTCTGGTTGGGCAACGAATCCACCTCGAGGATTTACGTCGGAGGAGATTCATTCATCTTTTTGGGCGTGTTTCATGCACTGTTATGTTATTTGAATGCATGGCTTCTTGGGCGCCTCGTCTCTGTTCATCACCTGAGAGGAAAATGAGAGAACATTATCCCCGCATCTGATTGAAAATCATTTAGGAACGATACGTTCTTTTTACCAAATGGGTGGCTCCGCGGCCAAATGCGTTTTACATTGAAAGGATGGATTCCATTACGCTCTGCGGATGATAACTATCGCTTCAAGGACTTGCCCCACGGATTAAACGATGAATTTGATGTCTTCGGCTTCGACATGCTTTCCGGATGTAGGAATGGTTTGCCCCCATTTTCAGTGGAGATGGGTTTTGTCGAGTGGGCAACATCAAAAACTCATCCTAGATTTGGCTTTAGTCGAAGGTTGAAATCCCGACCTTGGATAAGCGAATCATGATTCATCTCCTTCTGCTTCGGATTTGTCATTTGCATGCTTCACATTTTACAATACCAACTTCGCCGCTTGATGAAAATGAATCGATGATTTTCGAATTGCCCCAAGTTCTATAGTCATCTGCGTCGAATCTCTTTGAACTTCATCGGGTGATAGACCAACTGATAAAATGATTTTTCAATCCCGAGATCGAACTCCTGACGTTTCGTACCACTTCCATTTCACTGACTACCAGGACACAGCACTATTGGCGTCCCTAACTGGTTCGTTTTTTGTTATAAAATTCTTGAAGCAGTTAGCGACCCCCATCGAGAATGAAACAAGCTCAATTTAGAGTTCATAACGACTAAAGGTCCCTTAGAACGATACAGAGCTAACCGTCTTTGAGCTCGCTCGGGCTTTTGCTCGCATTTTCCTATGTGAAGCCTTTAAATGTTTTTCTTCGTGGCGTTCAATTGATTCGCCTCGACTCTAATCTAACAAGGGATTGTCGCACTCAAGCATGATGATGCTCGCAGGTAGTACTGATCGCTGCCCCAGATTAACTCTAGGCATTAAGGAAGATTATCTTGCATGGAAGACTTTATGACAGAAAGATTAATGATACATCCAGTCACATGTGCCTAGTTCCCTTGAGGATTCTCGGTGATCAGCCAGTTACACCATGAATCAGACATATAATCGTCATTTTCGATCATAACTTCATAAGTCCATCAGTTTTAAACTGATCGATCCAGATATGGAGCTCCTCATCAAGGAAATCTTTTGATTCTTCGAGCAACTGATATTCGGGTTGACCATCATCGCTTGGCGTTGAAGGATTCCTGTTTCTGTTGTGAGCGATCTGATTCTTCGAGCTAGAACCTTCGTCGTTGCTCGAGATTATAAGAGGATAATTGATCGGTTCACTATCAAAAGCACCTTCCATTTGGGAATGGAAGAAACAAAAATCCTCAGAGCATCCGCCCGCTTGATCTTCCGAAATCATATGCCCAAGCCGGGCAGATCTTTGAACACTAGGCGCAATATGTTGATCGGGGATAGGAAGAGCACTAGCGAAAAGTTGCTGCTCAAACCAAGGAGTTCGTACCTGCTGCACTTGTGGCATATACTCTTGAGGGGTGCTGAGATGATTCAGGGGAATATTCTGATTAGCGCCCAAGTAGTCAATGGTGCTGCTACCAGCTTGGTCGGTGCCTAGATTCGACAGGGTATTTCTTACTTCAGGGGCATTGTAGTTATAGCCATGCCTAGTGTTTAGGCACAAGTTGAGTTCTTTCAGGTTCAGTGCTGTGTGGCGCTGTCTTAGCGCCCTTCTGTAGCTCTTGAGGTGACTCGCGACTCCATCTTTAGTGAGTCCTGGTATGTTCATGATCTCAAGTATGCGCGTTGGATATGCTGAGTTGATCCCTAGTTGCTGAACCGCACTAAGGAACTTGAGATGAAGCTCGGGGGACCAATTGACCCTCGTCTTCTTGCGACCCGGAACAGTGTTGACAACTTGGCTATTGCTCTCTGGCCTATTTCCAGTAGGATTTGATCGAGCCGGAAATTGTTGTGGAGGGAATTCATCAGCTTTGGATTGGTCGGTCGTGATAGTAAGCTCATCGTTAAGGAAACTCCAATCATGGTGACGCATATCACATCCTTTAGAAGGCATCGGTATTGACTTCGTAGAATTGATTTGTTCATGCATATCTCCAACAAAATCCGATTGTATCGAAGATGGTTCGAGGGAGTGGGGTGGTGAATGAGCATTTTCAATCCTCATATAAGGCTTATCAAGGAACATTTCGCCGAGAGTGATAGGGCCACCGCAATTAAGGCAAGCGATAGTGCTGGGAGCTTTCTTATACCTCATGTTCTCCGCTCGAAGCTTTTCGTTTTCCTCCTTTAGAATCGCAAGTTCTTGACGTCTGTGTTGAGCCCTCAATTTGGCTCGCTTATTTTGAAACCAAAACTTGACCCTCAAAGGTTTCATCCCTAGCTTCTGGCCCAATTCATTTCTTTGTTTCATGTTCGGGAGAGGGCATTCACTAAAGAAAGCTTCAAGCTCTTGGATTTCATTCTGAGTGTGGCACTGGCGACGTTTCCTTTTCCGGGATTGACCATCGCTGCTGCTGTTGTCGTCGCTGCTGAGATCTTGAACTTCATTGCCGAAAGGGTTGGGTTCTGTGGTTCTGGTACCAGACGCCATCCTAGAATCTTCGAGATCTCTCAGTAGTTCATTTTCTGAGATTTTTGGATCAGTCGCCTCTAGCAACTGATGGTAACCCTCAAACATGTTGGATCGAAAAATGTTCGATCAATTTTTGCTCGCTCAGGGTTCTCTACTCTCTCATGTATGCTCACTCTCTCTAAATTTTCTTTTGAGTGGTTCTGTATGCCCATGAAACGTTCTTTAAACATGGATGAAGATCATCAGGCAAGCGTTGCTCCCAAGATTTCGTATTTCCCGCTTTGTCGTCTTCTTTCTTCTTTTCAACGTGGAGGGACACCAAATCGATTTCCTTTTCTCGATATCCATGTCTGTCTCCCACTTATTTTCAAAAAGGTGGAACTACGCTCGCCTCCTGCTCAGTTTTTTAATATGATGGGACCGCCAAATCCTTTCGCAACTTTTTTCGATAGTTGCGCTTAACTCCCGTTCAATTTTAATATGGTGACACCGACATATCTTTTTACAACTTTTTTAGGTTTATCAAGCCTGAAATCGCGGACTGGGATAGATCTGATGGTTCACCGAAAGAGCCACCATTGCTTTACCCAATTAACTTGGCTCCACGAGCATTATTGATATGCCTTTCTTCATTCTCGAGTTGCTATAAAAGGAGGAGTTAATGCAGAGAAGATTAACACTCTTACATAATTGTCTTTTCGTATTTTAATCACTCTACCACACTCATCTTCTTCTCCCTCACTCCAACGAAAATGACCTCCTCTCCTATTCGCGCTTTCTCGGCCGAAATTTTGGCCCAGTGGGAAAAACTCTATAACCTCCTCGGTCGAGGCTATGCTCATATAGCCGATCACCCAGAAACTGAAGATGAAATCCGTATTTTGCTCGTGGAAATAGACACCACCTCCATCAAGGGCACTAATTTAGAGAGGGAATATAGAATCTTCCCAACCCTCTTTATAAACTTTTTAGAGACTTACCGTGTCGCTCATCGAAAAGCTACCGTGGCTCACGTTTTGCGAGCTCGCTATGAGGATCGGTCCAACTGCTTGGTGTTGGCCAACCTTGTGGCCGATAGTCACAGAAAGGCTGTTGAGTTCGCCAACAAGCGAGTCTCGATGTTGCTTCGCGAGAGGGGAAATTTGGTGGAGCGTTTGGCCTTATCCCTGACCACCTATGAGCACGACCGTCGTAATGTCGTGTTGAAGTTTCAATGTGAGTGGCAGGAAGAAAGGCTTGACAGCATTACCGCGGATATAGCCCATGGGAGAGGACTAGTTCGGGACCTGGAAATAGCCGCCGAAGATCACGGGACCAAGGTTGCCGATCTTAAATGGGAATGTAAACGCCTTCTTCTTAAGCTTGCAGATCTCGAGTCTCGAGGTGGTGAGTATAAGCAAAGCATCAATAATATGGAGGGCCAACTAGGTTCCTTTGTGATGCTAATTAGGGCTCATTGCGGTTTTATGTTTCCACCCCGATGATTTGTATGATCTGCTTTTAAGGTCCCTCGATTGAGCGAAATGAATGAAAGCTCTAATGTGTGTGTCTCAACTTCTGTATGGCTGACTTTCTCGAACACCTGACCACTCTCAACCTAGGCAAGCTGCGCTTTGACATTGATGATTCGAGCGTGTACATCTTGATTTTTTAATCTTGCTTATGATCGGATAAAGGAACCTCCCACCGCGATTATCCACAAAAAGACTTCTCTTCTCTACTTGTTTTTAACCTGTTTCAAATGAAAAGGCAGAATCAAAAGAAAGAATTTGAAAAATAAAGCATAAATCCTTTCAATTTTATGCTTACTTGTGATTAATAGGGATAAGAGCTTTTACAAGGGTTTTGGCCTTGTGCAAAAGCTTTTATCAATATTCCTCAAAGGAAAGCATATCATTGAAAGAAATGTAATTCACGATAATCGCCTTTGATCAATTCCAAGAAAATCAATGGAATGTTCAAAAGTACACAATTACAATGTGTTTTAAATTCAATTGAAGATACGGTATCCAAATTAAAGCTGTTTGCTAAGAACGAGAGTAATTTGGATATCTATCTTTTCATTAAATTTGAAAAACACGAATACTCTTGATCAATTATTGTGGATTACCAATGATGCAAAACATGCATGAACCAATTCAAGTTTATAGTTCCTTCTGGCGAAATTGGGATTGTATTGCCCTATACGGCCAAAAGGTTGTATAAGACTTCCAATTTCAATTTCATCCAAAGGAATTATAAAATTGATTTTGGAGTATTCGAGTGATTAGAAGAAATGCCACTATCACATTCCAATGACAAGTCAATAGAAATACAACAAATTTCAATCTGAATGTATATAAACACAAATAGATGCCTAATACAGTCAATCTAAGGGATCAGATAGAGAGGATCTCAACAAAATAAATCCTATACAAGAAGGCTAGAAATGAAAAATAAAACAAAGGAATGTGATCTTAATACTTAGGCTCTTCTTGTCCACTTGGCGCTCGTAATGGGATGACACCATCTTCATCTTCCATCAAGAACATTGGGAGGAAAACACACATATCTATCCTCAAAATGGCATTTAATCCAATCACCGAAATTATGCAATGAATATAATGATTAAGAGCTGTAACAAGTTCGAGGGATAGAAAAGTCTTACCAACCAAACTTAAGAGAAAATCAAGCTTCTCTGTATTTTTTGCAGTGTTAGGTATACTTACCTTCCATAGACAAACGCATGAGACAAGTGAGGGAAAACTCCTAAAAATCAAAAGATAGGGCTTGGTACCTAAAGCCAAGGTTCTCACCTCGAATTCTGGGAAGAGCCGATTCCATTGCACAACTATCGTTGCATTGGGACTCAATCCATAGTTCGAAGTGAGCGGAATTGAAAAGTGGATTACCCCATGTTTTTCCTCACGGAGATTCCATTTTCAATTCCTTCTATTGTGTTCCTAAAGAGGGCGCCTGGGGTTTTAGGCGCAATTGTGTGTATTCATTGTGTCGTGCTAAAGCAATAGACATGCATTTTATTTAACAATCACCGCTTCAATATAAACATCCACACAATCATACATCCAAAACTCATGCCTGCATAAAACAAAGTTAACAAGCACTTCACCCCTTATTTCTCCCATCTACAAAAACATCTAACACATTCGTTAGCATATACACCTCACTTTCGAGAGCATCTGCATAAAATTAGGTTAGAAGAATCAATCAACTTTTTAATCGGCTCAAGTCCACTAAATGGTTAAGAACCAATCCCCAGCGGAGTCGCCAGTCTGTCGCGACCCTCTTGAGGTTGTCGGGCTCTCGAGGGCTAATGGGCCGTCCTGTCTGGTCGGACGCGGGCCTCTCCCAAGGCCCATTACCCAAATCGCAACGGAGGTATGCGTGATCGACTTTCAGTGTGGTCTAGTGACATGTGCTAAGTGTGCATGCCATGGAGTCGCCACCAATCATTTTTTTCAGAGTGTGATTGGACCACCCAATCGAATAGTTGGAAGTTTCTATTCAATTCTGCGAGAACCAGAGAAATGGTTTCGGGGACTTAGTTACACCAACTGTCAGAGTTGACGCCCTTTCGGTACCTAAGTTGACTGAATTTTCTAACCTGAGATTCATGCGGATGAGTAAGGTATGAACCCTAAATCTAAAAATTCATGCAGATAGGAGTGATTATCCTAGCAATCACAATCAGTAATAAAATGCGCAACTCAAGGAATCTAGATATGCAAATAAATCACATGACATTCCTAGTAAGGCCCTATTTATCAATCACAGCTCAAGAATGATTTAGCTGTCCTAGCCATTCTACACACGATCTAACCTAAGAAAAGCATTAGGAAGCATCGAAGGAGTTCGAGAGTACTCACATGGGGTTCGCCGTGCCCTGATTTGGTCTTGGACGAGCTATCGAGCTCATGCCGACCCGATTATATTTAGGGATCCACTCGGCGTTTTACATCATGAAATCATGTGAAACAAAAACGAAAATATTCAGCAAGGGGAATTTATTGTAGATGGTGGTCGATCTAATTGGACGTCAAGACTAAAAAATATGTAGAAATTTACAAATTAAAATACTCGAATGACATTTTTTTGCCAAATTCAACTCTATGCGTCGTGAAGAAATACATGCAATTGAACTTGAATTTTGACTATTTATGAGTTCAAAATGAAAAGGAAATTAAAATAAAAATATTGACTATTTTTCTATATTTTTACAACATCGAACGCTATTTTTCTTCATTTTTCATGTATTTTTCTATTTTTGGAAAATATTAAAAAATATGACAAATTATTTTTTTTATCAAAAATGGTTCCTTTAGCTTGGTCAAGGCTACCAAAGATGATTTTTTAATTTTTTTAACTTTTTATAGATTTTTTATGAATTTTTAAAAAATAAACTATGAAAGACTGATCAAAAATCAGGTGTCAACAGCCACAAACAGGTAGTGAACTTACACGAACGAACATGCTCATGTGGAAAATTTGAACAGCTGAAAATCACATGTTCCCACATAATCGCAGCATGTCAAGCATATGGAATTGACCACAACATGTACGTAGATGAATGTTATACGTTGGCCAAAACCGTTCAGTGCTATCAATACTCGTTTGAGCCGTTGGGAAATCCTCATTACTGGCATGAGGATAATGAGCTGCCATTAGTGCCAGACCCGGTTCGTCTTCATCCGAAAGGAAGGCCCCGTGCATCACGAATAAGAAATGAGATGGACTGGACAACGCCGAGCACATCGCGTATCCATTGTGGAAACTGTGGCAAATCAGGGCACAATAGGCAAACTTGTAGATATAGACTGGCTCAACAGTAGATCACATTTGTTCGATGGACTTTTTGTAATAAAACTATATTATTATTGGATTGATATTTATTATGTAATTTTTTCTATAACAAATATGTGAAATTTTCATAAATTGTATAATATCACGATTGCACGATATTTGTTCAGTTCCCATGTTCCATGTTTACATTAGATATGTTAATTTTTTATAATGTTATAATGTCACCATATTGTAGATATGGATCAGATGTCTTACATTCAGCCAGGCCCTGAGGATGATTCACTACTCACTGGCCAGGCCCGACATAGATCAGAGCACTTATGGATCGGTGAGGTAAGTGAAGGATTTATAGTTGATCTGTCGTTTATAACCGCCTTCGACGAAATTGCAATTAACTATTCATGTCAAATTTCACAGATACATCCGGCTCAACCCCTTAGAAGTCAGCGCGCGGGGCTACACAGAGGCCACCTTGATCCGTGCATACTCATGTATCTGCAAAATTCTGGATTTTACGGTGTTTATAACATGGGTTTCGTCAAGCTCGATTGGCATGTGATTACTGCACTAGATGAGCGGTAGAGACCCGAGACCCACACCTTCCATATGCCGGAAGGTGAATGCACGATCACGCTACAAGACATAGGAGTGCTTACAGGGCTTCCCATCGATGAAGAAGCAGTTACTTGGCCCCCTGTTATGGATTGGGGCGCTACCTGTGATGATTTACTTGGTGCTCGGCCACCAGAGTTGAAAGGCTCGCAGATAAGTTTGTCCTGGTTGGCACAACGCTTCGCACATCTTCCGGCAGATGCATATGAGGTCGTCATAGTGCATTATGCGAGGGCATTCATTCTCCGACTACTTGGAGGATCTATTTTCATGGACAAATCAGGTGCCCGAGTTAGTTTGCACTTTCTCCCACTACGAGCGAATATCGAGGCCCCTATGCAGTACAGTTGGGGTTCAGCAACACTAGCGTGGTTGTATCGGGAGTTATGCCGTGCAACCTACCATGAGGCGAAGCAAATGGGCGGTGCGCTATAGGTATTGCAGATTTGGGCGTGGAAGCACGTCGCATGTATCGCCCCATCCGTGTGCCATGATGTTCCTTTCCCAGATACGCCTCTCAGTACTCGGTATGTGATCTATTGCATTTTCAGTTCGCGCTCATTAATTCTTATCAGTGTGTGTACTATATGAAAGTGTATATATATACACACAACGGAGATCCCCACGCATACTTTGACACATATGCGCTACCAACTTGACAGATTGACATCCAAAGATGTAAGTAATGATGGCAACAAATGAGTTTAAATATTCGTTTAAATATTCTTTTAATTTTATATATTTTAATATGATGTTAGCTTTTAAATTAATTATTCATTTAGTTTTAGATGTTTTAATATGATGTTACCTTTTAAATTAATTATTATTTTAATTTTAGATGTTTTATTACGATGACAGATTACTTGGGAGCCCTATATTGATGTCATTTCAAGTCTACCGGCGTCCTGCCTTCAGGGACATCGTTATTGGAAGGCGAAGGTTCCACTCATTTGCCACTGGATAGTTGAGTGGCACTACCCAGACCGAGTACTTCGGCAGTTTGGTTTGTTGCAGAAAATACCTATAGGTCTCAAGGATCATACTGCCTTCCACGATATCGACAATACGCCGCCCGGGACGGATTGGGTGGATAGGCACATAGACAACATTGTCGCGACCCTCTCGAGGTTGCATGTGGGCTCTCGAGGGCTAATGGGCCGTCCAGTCTGGTCGGACGCGGGCCTCTCCCAAGGCCCGTTACCCAAATCGCAACGGAGGTATGCGTAGTCGACCTTCAGTGTGGTCTGGTGACATGTGCTAAGTGTGCATGCCATGGAGTTGCCACCAATCTTTTTTGGAGGGTATGATTGGACCACCCTATTGAATAGTCGGGAGTTTCTATTCAATTCTGCGATAACCAGAGAAATGGGTTCGGGGACTTAGTTACGTCAACTGTCAGAGTTGACGCCCTTTCGGTACCTAAGTTGACTGAATTTTCTGACCTAAGATTTCATGCAGATGAGTGGAGTACGAATCCTAAATCTAGGAATTCATGCAAATAGGAATGACTATCCTAGCAATCACAATCAATAATAAAATGCGCAAATCAATGAATCCAAATATGTAAAATAATCACATCAAATCAACATGACACTCCTAATAAGGCTCTATTAGCCTAAATAAGTATCAATCAAGCTTAGGAATGATTTAGACATGATTTTACCCATCAGGGGTAAAGTCGTAATTTTGAGACAAAAGGGACGATTTGCCTAAAAAGGGAAAAATCGTCATTTCGGAATGAATCCGGAGTAAAACAATGTCAAAAATAGGTTTGGTCACTCAATTGACTCATTTCCTATTTTTTTGCAATTGTCATGATTTTCTGGAATTTTAGAAACCGATTTACCATTCGAAGGGGTAAAATCGTCATTTTCTAAAAATGGGAATGAAATGTGGAAATCTTAGACATAAGGTTTAGCCACCTATCAAGCCCATCACCAAATTCTAAGCAATTTCCACAATTCATCGGAATATCAAAGACGATTTACCCTTTGAGGGGTAAAATCGTCATTTTGGATTAAATGGGAGAAAATCCAAAAAAATGGAAACAAATCAATTTTTTTTTTGTCATTTTCAGCCTTCAAAATTTTTAGAATTTTTTTTTTAGGAATTTTCTGCAATTTTTCTCAATTTTGTTTTTTTGAATTTTTCCTTAATAATTCATTTTTTTGAAATTTTTTTTATTTGAATTTTTTTTATATAAATTTCCGAAAATAAATCCCAACTGACAGTCCCTAACTCACCACGTGGCGTCTCGGTGACAATCGAATTATTTCAATTTTTGTAAAATTCGAAATTCATTTCTTTTAATGTTAAAAATATTTTTTTTATTCTGAAAATCACCGAATCACGACACGTGGCTCATCTGCAGACGTCCGATCTAGCATTTTTTTTTTATTTTTTTTAGGACGCGACGCAATGAAAATTATAATAAAGAAGATATTAAGTCATTACACAACATAAACATAAGCAAATGAGACGAGATCCGGTGAATTTTACGACGTCGGAGTCCGTCGGTGCTCGTGCAACAATGTGTGGGGGGTATAAACCACCAACAGGAGGCTCGGCCTTCCGATTCTGGGGTAGCACAATATAATTTGCAGAAAATAAATGAATAAAATGCCTTGGACACCAATAGGAGGCTTGGCCTTCCGATTCTGGATCCGATAGGTGAACTATAGAAAATGTACACTTTTATTGGATGCAGTACAATGCAAATTAACTATGTGATGCATGAAATGTTATGACATAAAGTAAATACACAGCAAATATTTAGACACCAACAGGAGGCTCGGCCTTCCGATTCTGGGTCTAATAGGTAAAATGTAGAAAATGCACACTTTTATTAGATGCAATACAATGCAAATTAACTATATGATGCATGAAATGCTAGGACATAAAGTAAATACACAGCAAATATTTAGACACCAACAGGAGACTCGGCCTTCCGATTCTGGGTCTAATAGGTAAAATGTAAGGAGTGAGAGGTGGGCTTACCAAGATTGAACCCAAAACAAGCCCGGAAATCCAATTTGGCACTCGCGGACTCAAGTCTGATCAGTCTGACCTTTGCTCCTTCAAACAGCTCTACGGGACAAATTGCTCGGCCAAATTGGACTCACGATATGTCATTAGAACGGCAAGAGAATAAGCTTTCTAACAGTATATGGTTCGTTCCCATACGATTCCTAAAGAAAGAGTTATGGCCGAAAAACCGGACGGTTTTCAATCGTCCAATGACCAGAATCTGTCCCAGAAGACTCCTTCAATTCAACCATTAAAACCCATCCAAAACTCAACTAGACTACAATCTCAGCTTGCTAGATTCCTAAGTTAGGTGCTAGAGACATCTTATCGAATATTGGAAGCAAGGCAAGCCCTTGAATCACTCACAATGTTCACGGCACCACCTTGACAGAATCGGTTCAGATTTTTCGAACAAAACAATAAGGGATCAGCCCTTAAATCCAAATATAATCCATCTTCAAACCATAAAACACAATAATATATGTCTTAACAAGGAGTGAGAGGTGGTCTTACCAAGATTGAACTCAAAACAAACCCGGAAATCCAATTTGACGCTCGCGGACTCAAGTCTGATCAGTCTGACCTTTGCTCCTTCCAAAAGGTCTACGGGACAAATGGCTGGGCAAAATTGGACTCACGATATGTCATTAGAACGGCAAGAGAATAAGCTTTCCAATGGTACGTGGCTCGTTCCCATACGATGCCTAACGAAAGAGTTATGGTCGAAAAACCGGACGGTTTTGGGTCTGGGCGGCGGGCTGAGCGAGAGAAAAAAAACGAAAAATCTAAGAGAGAGAGTTGAGGGAGAAGAAGAGTCGGGAGATGATGAGGGGGAGGAGATAAATAGGCAGCGGGAAGGAGAGAGGGAGTGGGGGAGAGAGAGAGAGAGAGAAAAAAATAATAATAATAAAATAATAAAAGTAAAAATAAAATAAAATAACAAAAAGAGAAGACAAAATCATTAGTCCCATTTTCCTTTTAAATGATGATGTTTCCCTCCTTTTCCTTTTAATCATTACTAATATTTTTGTCAAATTCAATTTTATGGTGATCAGAGAACACCTAAAATCAATCCTGAATTTTACTATTTATGAGGTTAGAAAATAGATAAAATAAAAATAAAAATACCGACTATTTTTATATATCTTTGTGACCTCAAATATTATTTTTCTTGATTTTTTTTTCGAAAATATTAAAAAAATGAAAATTATGAAAATAATTTTTTTGGTCAAAATGGTTCATTTAGCTTGGCCAAGGTCACCAAAATTGATTTTTCAATTTTTGAAATTTTTATAGATTTTCTATGAATTTTTTTTTAAAAATAAATAAATAAATAAAGGAAAAAAGGTTGATCAAAATTTAGGTGTCAACAAACATCAATTTGTGGGGTAGACGTCGAGCACGTATCATCAATGGTGATCGTTGTTGACACCTGATTTTTTATTAGTCTTTCATAGTTTATTTTTTAAAAATTCATAAAAAATATATAAAAAGTTAAAAAATTAAAAAATCATCTTTGGTAGCCTTGACCAAGCTAAAGGAACCATTTTTGACAAAAAATAATTTTTCAATTTTTTAATATTTTCCAAAAATAGAAAAATACATGAAAAATGAAAAAAAATATCATTCGAGTCTTTTAATTTGTAAATTTCTACATCTTTTTTAGTCTTGATGTCCAATTAGATCGACCACCATCTACAATAAATGCCCCTTGCTGAATATTTTCGTTTTTGTTTCACATGATATCATGGTGTAAAACGCCGAGTGGATCCCCAAATATAATCGGGTCGGCATGAGCTCGATAGCTCGTCCAAGACCAAACCAGGGCACGGCGAACCCCATGTGAGTACTCTCGAACTCCTGCGATGTTTCCTAATGCTTTTCTTAGGTTAGATCGAGTGTAGAACGGCCAGGATAGCTAAATCATTCTTGAGCTGTGATTGATAAATATGGCATTGCTAGGAATGCCATGTGATTTATTTGCATATCTAGATTCCTTGAGTTGCGCATTTTGTTACTGATTGTGATTGCTAGGATAATCACTCCTATCTGCATGAATTTCTAGATTTATGGTTCATACCTTACTCATCCGCATGAATCTCAGGCTAGAAAATTCAGTCAACTTAGGTACCGAAAGGGCGTCAACTCTAACGGTTGGCGTAACTAAGTCCCCGAAACCATGTCTCTGGTTCTCGCAGAATTGAATAGAAACTCCCAACTATTCGATTGGGTGGTCCAATCATACCCTAAAAAAATGATTGGTGGCGACTCCATGGCATGCACACTTAGCACATGTCACTAGACCACACTGAAAGTCGATCACGCATACCTCCGTTGCGATTTGGGTAATGTGCCTTGGGAGAGGCCCGCGTCCGACCAGACAGGACGGCCCATTAGCCCTCGAGAGCCCGACAACCTCAAGAGGGTCGCGACAATCGTATAACGGAGGATGTCCACTTTCATTCAGGATATTTGGAGTGGTTCCGTAGACATACACGGAAATGGATTTCTGTTACAGGAGCTGCAATAGGTTCAACGGTTTGTGCAAACACTCTCAATTTAATTCATTAATTATTTTTTCGTAACATAAGTTATTGGCAATTGATAACTTTTGTTAATTTTTAATATCATTACCAGACCGATGGCATCGAACACGCGGTTCATATAATGAAAGGGTCTCGATCTCTTGAGGACATGGATTACATGGAGAGTCTACTTGAGACATTGATATATGCCTAGAAGGAGGAGAGGCGGCTAGTCACAACCGTGCCACCGCCACAACCACCGATGACAACGGGACCCGATGAGTCAGATGAAGATGTCCCATCCGAGCCTGTTCAGCCGTTCAAAAGGACCCCTCGAGCTCGTCCAGTAGGTCATGTCGTCCCTCACACCATC
The DNA here is from genome assembly GCA_021437785.1 of Rhodomyrtus psidioides. NCBI lineage: Eukaryota > Viridiplantae > Streptophyta > Magnoliopsida > Myrtales > Myrtaceae > Rhodomyrtus > Rhodomyrtus psidioides. Next base: position 2,915,413 of record JAILYB010000055.1, read on the forward strand.
GAGTATCATACCGCATATTATGATGAAGGATTCGAGCAGTTTGCCGCCCCATTTACTGAGGGATCTGCTTTTGCGTCTCCTGACTATACACAACAGCGGACTCCATATACTTATCCGGCTTCATATGAGGATTTCCCTCCTTACACTCCAAGCCCTCCTACAGTTGGACATGCACAGTCTGGCCGTGGCATATTTCCACAAGATATGCCTTCATCATCTACTCAACCTCCTCGTCGGCGATATCACCTTCGACCTCCCGAGCACCGAAGACAACCTGATTGTGGAACATGAGATCATGTTGGAGGACAACATCGTCATCAGATGTAATTGTGATTGTTAACGAAATTCCATATTTTCCATGTCTCAGCACCTTTATTTTATGATTACTAATTATTTACCTAATTCCAATATGATTTATTATTTAATTGAAATTTTTATTAAAAAAATACAAATTAAAAGTCAATTTTAATGGTGGAATATGAATTATGTAGTGCTTTTTCTTTTCTCATAGTTTACGTAATTCCCATATAATTTACTATTTACTTGAAAACTTTTACAAACAATGTAAATTAAAAGTCAATTTTAATGGTGGATACTTGCGTCAATTATCTAACCACGAGAGGCTAGCATCGACGTCTCTGTTATGTTACACGGACACGTGCTGTCGATATTTTTTTGCGTATCGGACACACTCGCGTGTCCCATGGTGTAATCTAGGAAAATTCAAAAAATTTGAGGGCAAAAACGTAAGTGGAGAAAAATCTGAAAATTCACTAATTGTTAAAAGTAAATTTTAATGGTGTAATATGAATTATGTAGTGCTTGTCTTTTTTTCCTCAAAGTTACGTAATTTCAATATAATTTATTATTTAATAATTAATTTTATAAAAAATATAAATTAAAAGTAAAATTTAATGGTGGAATATGAATTGTGCAGTGCTTATTTTTTTTCCTCATAGTTTACGTAATTCCAATATAAAGTATTATTTAATAAAAACTTTTATAAAAAAATATAAATTAAAAATAAATTTGAATGGTGGAATATGAATTATGTAGTGCTTGTCTTTTTTTTTTCTCAAAGTTTACGTAATTCCAATATAATTTATTATTTAATTGATACTTTTATAAAAAATATAAATTAAAAGTAAATTTTAATGGTGGAATATGAATTATGTAGTGCTTGTCTTTTTTTTTCCCTAAAAGTTTACGTAATTTTAATATAATTTATTATTTAATTGATACTTTTATAAAAAAAATATAAATTAAAAGTAAATTTTAATGGTAGAATATGAATTATGTAGTGCTTGTCTTTTTTTTTTTCTCAAAATTTACGTAATTCCAATATCATTTATTATTCAATTAAAACTTTTATAAAAAAAAATAAATTAAAAGTAAATAATTATTATTTTAAAAAAATTGAGTTGGGCCACAATCGGCAGCCCAATTGCCGATTAGGGAGCCCCACTCGACAATTGGGCCGCCGAGTGGGGCCCAATTTCGGAATTGGGTGCCAATCGGTGGCCCAATTGCCGATTGGCACCAAATTCGGTAATTATTTTTTTTTATTATTATTTTGGTAAATATTTAAAAAAAAAAATTATTTTGGAAAATTGCCCTCCATTTGGCACCTCTAATCACAATATAAAAAGGAACATCATTCTCATCTTAACCTTTGTCCTCCGATGACTCTTCATGAATCGCATTGATGGAAGACCCCTTGAACCATGCGGAAAGATATGGCACATCATCTTCCGCATCATCATCTGGATCAGTGACAACTGATTCGGTGGCTTGACCTTTAGGAGTTTTCGAAGCGCCTTCTCTTTGATAATTTGGGCGTTTGCCTGGCTCAAGAAAAACAAGCCCAAGATCATCATCGATCGGACCTAGTTTTTGTACGTATCCGCCTATCACTCCAGCTCAGCGAAAAGTTTGATTGATGGAGGGTGGTAGAGGGCTATGATCTGCTATTCCTCTAGCTCGTCCACGTCCTTGTCCCCGACCGTCTCTATATCCTCCTTTCCCGTGCTCATTCGTTCCATGGTAACCCAAACCGGTGGCATGGGATTGCCCTATAGCTTTAATCCGTGAGCAAATGCCTTAACGATCCCTTCCGAGCCCTTGGCCAGGGATAAAACCATTACTGATCATTACCCTTGCCACCATGAGTGAGGCATCAAACACTTCAAGAACTGGTAGAGGCATCTCTGGGGAAGCCTGGACGGCCATCACCAATTCAAACGAGACAGCTATGTCTTTCTCATTGTGATCAGGCTCTATATAAGGGAAGGCTGTCTCGTTATAGATACAATGATCTTCCTCGCAATAAATCGTGATGAGGAATGTAGTTTCTAACTATAAGGAATCGTGACGTCATCGCGTGACTTTTCAACGACTCTGCCGTCCACATCAACTTGACGAGGCTGCGTGAAGTCGAGGGGACGCAAAGCATCACCCCAATCGACTTGTCGATAGTAACTAGGGTCCAGGTACCATAAAAGTTTAATATGCTGACACTTGAGAAATATGAGGGTACCTCCAATCCGATCCGACACATTGAGATGTACCATTGTTTGGTGAATAAGTATGTCTCCAACGGTCCGCTTATGGTTCAAACATTTCAAGCCAGTTTGAAGGGCCCCGCCATGCAATGGTACACCAATCACAAAATCAACTGCATGGATTCATGGAAAGATGCGGCAAATGCTTTCATCAAGCATTTTAAATTCAATCTAGATGTCACGATCTCTCGTGAAGACCTTGAGCGGATTGAGCCGACGAAGAGGGAAACCTTGAAGGAGTATGCTGCTCGATGGAGAGATATGGCAGGATAGAATATGCCTGAGCCACTTGTTGGCGTGAAGCCAAAATATATCAAAAGATATTATTAAGATTTCTTTTTTGTCTTTTGTCCTTTTCTTTTCTTCTAGGTTAAAAGATACACCTTATATATTAGGGATATATAGGTTGTAGCCGTCAGAAGAGGAGAATATATAGAAGAGCAGACAGAAAGCGCAAGAGCAGACAGAAAATGCAAAGTAGCGAATAGAGAGAAAATGAAAAAGAGAGAGGCCGTGACGGCATTCTTGAGAGTTCTCGTTTTATTTTTCCTTCGATCTTGTGGGAAGAACGTCAGTTGTATTCCTACTTTTCTTGAAGACTAGTGGATTCGTAGAGTGCCTCTGCGCGAAGACGTATCCCAGGTTTGGGTGAACTTCGATAACAAATTCTCTAGTGTGTTCTTCTGATTTTGTTCTTTTATCGTTATATTCTGCTAGTGTGGATTGTTTGCTTGAGTTATTTTTCTGGAATTGGGGCACGACTCTTATCAACTGGTATTAGAGCGTAGGTTGGCCAATCGATAACATCGAGGGTTTTTCGGTGACGTTCGATTGAAAGCAAACGATATGGCAGAAGATAAAATTAGAATCGATAAGTTCGATGGGCAGGATTTCGAATGATGGAAACTCCAAATAGAGGACTATCTTTATTAGAAAGATCTCTATGCACCACTTGAGGGTTGGAAACCTGCAATCGCGAAAGACGGCAGAATCAGGATGAAAAATTCTTGATTGAAAGGCGTTAGGTGCGATTCGTCTAGGTTTGACGAAAAAGACAGGATATCACATCGCGAAAGCAAAGACTACAAAAGAAGTCATGTATATTCTAATGAATATTTATGAGAAACCATCCACATCGAATCAGACATTTTTGTTAAAGAAATTGGTTAATATGAAATTATCTGACAGATGTTCTGTTGCAGAGCATATTAACAGTTTCACGCAGGTTAGAGGTCAATTAGAATCCGCAGGCATAAATCTGGATATGAAGTTACAAGCTCTTTTATTTCTATGTTCGCTTCCAGAAAGCTACAACACTGCGGTGCAAGGAATTTCGAGCACCATGAATGATTATTTGATTCTGGATGATGCTGTGAGTAGTATCATGGATGAAGAGATGCGATGAAAAGTCTCAGGTGGAGATAAATTTTCGGCATCTGCATCTTCAACGGCACTAGCAGTGGAGAACCATGGAAGAAGTAAAAGTAGAGGAAAATTCAGTTGGCGTGGTAGGTCACAATCCAGGGGAAAAAAAGAGGTTACAAAAGATGAGTGCTGATTTTGTCACCAGACGGGACACCGTAGATTTCAATGTGAAGCCTACAAAAAGAAGCTGCGAGATGAGAATCAAGGAGCTAATGTGGTAAGCGATGAGCCTCTGTTAGAGAACTTGTGTTTATCTGCAGGGCTTGACTTGGCTACAGATAAGTGGTTTTTTGACTCTGGTGCTTCTTTTCATTGTACCTCGCAAAGAAATATATTTATTGATTATGCCAGTGGAGATTTTGGGCAAGTGGTTGTGGGAAACGGTCACAAGTGTCCGATTGGAGGAAAAGGAACTGTGGTTTTGAACATCTCATGTGGTGGACGACTAATTTTGCGTGAAACCAGACATATTCCCGAGTTGAAGAAAAATCTGATTTCAACTAGTAAACTTGACCAAGAAGGCATGGTGATAACTTTTGGAGGCGGAGAGTGGAAGATAACCTCAGAAGCAAGAGTAGTAGCAAAGGGAAAGCGTACAAGTACACTTTACCTTATTCAAAGAGACAATATCAGTGATATGGTTGCAACTACAGTGGCTACAGGTAATTTATCTACTCTTTGGCATTATTGTTTGGGACATCTTGATGAAAAATGTGTCAAGCAGTTACATTTATGAAAGTTGCTTCCAGGTTTATAGAAAGTTGCTTCCAGGTTTATAGAAAGTTGAGTTAGATTTTTGTGAAAATTGCATTTATGAAAAATAAAAGGCAGTTAGTTTTCAATTAAATGTGCGACAAAATAAAAAATAGAAATTAGAGTTGGTTCATACTGATGTGTGGGGACTGGCTCAAGAACTCTCTTACGGTGGTAAGAGATATTTTGTCACTTTCATTGATGATGCAACACGAAAGACTTGGGTATATGCTCTTAGAGAAAAATCAGAAGTATTCGGTGTTTTCAAAATGTGAAAAACCATGGTAGAAAAAGAAACAAGTTATCAGATTAAAGCTCTAAAATCAGATAATGGTGGTGAATACATGAGCAATGAATTTTCAGAATATTTGAGCCAAGAAGGCATACATGGGTTAAAGACTGTTCCTAGAACTCCTCAAGAGAATGGTGTGGCTGAGCGAATGAACATGACCATTTTGGAACGTGCAAGATGCATGAGATTACATGCGGGTCTCTCGTTATACTTATGGGCTGCTACAGTTGATGCAGCTGTATATTTGATTAATAGAAGTCCATCTAGTGCGTTGGATGGAGGAGTACCGCAAGAGGAGTGGTCAGGTAAAAAGGTCAATTATTCATATCTAAAAGTTTTTGGTTGTATTGCATATGCTTTGATTGACAGAGAGGACATGAAAAAGCTTGACGCTAAGTCCCAAAAGTGCATCTTTATTGGATATGGCGGCGATGAATATGGATATAGGCTTTGGGATTATGAGAATAACAAAGTCATTCGCAATCGGAATGTGGTGTTCCAGGAAGAAAAGATGTATAAAGATCGTCAGACAGAGCATGAGACGGCAGTAGAACTAGAATATATTGAGCTGGACACAATTCTTGTGAATATGTTTCTAGTAGATCAGAGTGCATTTGAAGGGGATGTTGTTCAAGATGAACACATTATTAATGAGCAGGCAGTTCAAGGGGAATGCGATAATCCGGAACAGACTAACGATCCTGAAGTACCTGTTTTGAGGAGCTCTACACGTGTGAGAAAGTCAAAGGTAATTTTTGATCCTTCAACTAATATTGTTCTGAGCCATGTCTTATATATAGATTCAGGAGAGCTGAAGACTTATGATGAGGCAAAGAAAGACACATCTCACATGCAGTGGGAGCGTGCTATGAAAGACGAGATGAGCTCGTTAATTCAAAACAAAACTTGGGAGTTGACCAAGTTGCCCACAGGTAAAAAAGCTTTGTTAAACAAGTGGGTGTATAGGATCAAAAATGAAGCTGATGGTAGTATTAGATACAAGGCGAGACTTGTAGTTAAGGGCTTTTCTCAAAAAGAAGGGATCGACTACTCCGAGATATTTTCACCAGTAGTGAAGATGACATCAATCAGAGTGTTGTCGAGTATAGTTGCAGTGGAGGATCTTCATCTCGAGCAGTTAGATGTAAAAACGACTTTTTTGCATGGTGATCTAGATAAAGAGTTATACATGGCGCAACCTAGAGGTTTTGAAGTCAAAGGTAAAGAACACATGGTATGTCGCTTGAAGAAAAGCTTGTATGGCTTAAAGCAAGCTCTGCGACAATGGTATTTAAAGTTTGATGGTTTTATGGAAGAAAAATGATTTGCACACTGTGAGGCTGATCATTGTGTTTATTTTCGAAAGTATAGCAATTGTGATATTGTATATCTCTCTTTATATGTTGATGACATGCTAGTGGCTAGTTCTAATATTAAGAGAATCGCGGAAGTAAAGAAGAAGTTAGCAACACAGTTTGCTATGAAAGACTTGGGAGAGGCCAAGAAGATTTTAGGCATGAAAATCATCAAGGACAGGAAAAATAAGAAATTATGGTTGTCGCAGGAAGACTATATGAATAAGGTATTGAAAAGATTCAACATGGACAAGGCAAAATCGGTTGCGACTCCTCTAGCAGGTCACTTCAAACTTTCCAAGGATATGTGTCCGAGTACTCAAACTTTGAAAGATGAGATGGCGGCAATGCCGTATGCATCAGCAGTTGGAAGTTTGATGTATGCTATGGTGTGACATTCTGAATTTCTTGTCATTTCGAGACCTTTGACTGTAAGAAATCTGTCGAAGTATTTTAGTTATGTCTCGCTCGGATATGATCAATCTCGAGTCAATTAACCAAAGGGGAAAGGCTAACGCGCGATGAGAAACGTGGACCTAGGAAACACGATTAGAAAACGGCGCTTTGACCATAAGGATTGTCGAGGGAACATTTAGAGCCGAGGCCGATCTAAGAACGATTAAGGAACACATTGCTAGTGTTATACGATTGGGACACGGGTGATACCGCTTAACCAAAGTATGATTTGCAAACTTTTCCTAAATCGATTTATGACCTTCGTTGCCGTTGGGGCTAGCGATAGACCCTTACGATTACATGACAACCAAAGCTGCCGTAGTTTGAGTTACCTTAAGTGTGATGAGAATCACAGAGTCGATACGTGTAACGTCCGCAAGAGCCACCCGTTAGTTCGAGACAAACAGGAATTTCGATCAACGGAAAATTCGACCACGAATTAGGATCTCGGAAAATGAAAATGGAAATGAGGAATTCCAACAATTGATATGGATTAGACGCCGCCTTATCGAGGATGAAAATATTGAAAAACTGAAATTTCGGACGAAAGGTGTGAAAAGACCATTTTTCCCTTGGAGAGTTAACCTTGCCTTAACGAATTGAAAGGGGCGTTTTAGTCATTTGACAATTTTTTCCTTCTTCCCAAGACTGTCGAAAATGAGGGGGCTTTTTGGTCAATTGAAGCTTAGATATTAAGAGGAAAAAGACAAGTGTCAACCTTATGGTGAATGTCATTAATTATCCACTAACCCTAAACACTTCTAGAAGCTTAGTCAAGGTTGAATGGACTCCTATCATCTGCTGCTCCCTCAAGTTGACGTGGACCATCGTCTTCTTTCTTCCATTTTTGCGTTTTTTTTCCCTAGAGCAGAAACTGCTCCTGCCGACCAGCCACTGCCGCCGTGCTCGCTCTTCTCGATCGCCACCTTCGACCGCCGTTCCGCCTCACGTCGACCACCACTAGCAACCTCGACGTGTCCTTGACACATTCCAAGTGGTAGCTCAAGCTTTGGACGCCTGAGGAGCTTCAGCCAGCCCTGTTTCCAAAACCGGACAGATTTCGACACAGTAGAGAGTAAGTCTTCGTTTAGCCTCCTAGGACCTCGTTTTGCTTCAAACTTTCGGCAAGACTTTGTAGACATGTAGTACTAAGTTCAGTGAGCTGGGGCTGCTGATTTGGTTAAGTTTCGAATAAGTTTCGAAGGTTTAATTGATATGGTTTTTATGGGCAGAATCTAACCGCCGGATGGACTGAGGCGAAGTGGACTGTTCGGGAGTCTTTGGAGTGTCGTTTGGCTTCGAAATTTATCGTAGGACTATATAACATGTTGTTTAAGGTTTTAGCAAGAGGAATTAGTGATAAATTGGAGCTTAAAGGGGATTTAGGGGCTGTTTGTGCGAAAAGGAGCAGAACCGATTTTGCCCTGTTTTGATTCTGAGTAGTCCGGTTCGGTTGGGGGCTGTTCGTGGTGTCGCCGTGCTCTAAATTCGCCGTTTGGACATACTAGAATGTCCCTTGAGTTGTTATTAAGGTGCACGATGGACGGAATTAAAGTTAGGAAAGATAAATTGATTGAAATGTTGGATTGTCGCTGAGATGCTTTGCTGCCCTGCTTTGGACAGCGAAGAAATCATTTTGGAGCCGAGCTTAACGAGGAATTTTTAGCAGAAATTGCTAGCGTAAGCGAAGGTAAGCGATCCCTAATCCTATATTAGGACATTTGGACGCTACTGGACCGTTTTATTGCGGATTTGCTGAGGTGACGGATTTATCGTGCTTGATTGGGCGAAAGTCGAATGAAATTGTTGGGAATCAAGCCATGAGCGCTTGTGTGTTATAAAATTATTGTTCTCATGCTTGAATTGATGACATGCTTGTTAGTATATCTTGCTTGCTTATGGGGCCGTGTGACGTTCGGCTCTCGAATTGTGTTTTATGATGAAGTATGTTCATTTTGGCAAGCAAATGAATTATGATCGACTGTCTAAAATTTATCGTGAATGGAATGTGATTAAGTGATTGATGTGAGAAGTCTTGACTTGATTTATTGGTTGAGGTGAGTACTTGAGGCCAGTGGCACCCTGAGGCGTTTAACGCGGGGTTGTGAAATATATCCTGATGCGTCTGAACGCGGGATAAGAATTGTACATGTCGACATGATTTCTTCTGAAACGGGCTATTAGACCTGATGCGTCTTAACGTGGGTTTACTGGTTGTGTTAACCTGAGGCGTTAGAACGTGGGCAAATCTCTGGATGTATGAAACTCGAAATTGTTCTAAGCTAGTACGGAAGCTTTGGTCACTTAGCTTGTGCTTGTCCTTGAATGTAGTTCTTAGCAAAGTATGACATGGTGCTTGAGTATAGATGTCACATATTGTTTTACCACTGCTTATTTCTTGTTATGATCGTTATGGTCTGGTGGGACGGATGGCCTAGGTAGAGTTAGGCTAGCTTGTTGAAACGTAAGTCTCACCCCGTTGTGGGAATTTTTCTTTCAGATCCCAAGCTTTGAAGATGCTGCCCATACGCCTTGGCGACCCGAAGGAAATGACGGCCTATTTTGAGGAGTTTCCAAATGGTCGGGGTACGATCTATATTAGAAAGAGTACTGTAGTTTGGGTTGACGAGGGGGAAGAACCATGGAAGCCGCACCGTTTTGAGGCTTGGTTTCGTAGGACCGGAGAAGTTACCACTGGTCCGTTGAAGGCTCAGGAGGTTCCTAGGCGTGTGGTACCGTCGTGGTGTCATCTTACTTGAGATGAGATCGAGGTAGAGGTTTTCGTAGTAGGCTCGAGGAACGTTCCAGAGGAGACCCCGGCTAGAGAAGAGAGCATCGAAGTGATCGAGATTTCAGACTCGGAGGAGAATCTAGAAGAGGATATGGTGGAAGTACACTCGGAAACTTTTTCCGATTACGATCCGGTGGAGGACATGAACCAAGACGAAGGCAGTAGTACCACTTAGCGTAGTTTGATGTCCTAGGATCGTTGGGGATGTTCTTTTTGGGGACTTGTGTTCTTTGTGAGGTTGGTAGTCACTTTTTGATCGATCCTAACCGTACTTGACCCTAGCCTTGGATGTTAGTAAAGCCCTGACCCCTTTTGTATAAACTTATCCTTTGGGTTATGTAAATAGTTTTTATTGTCTCGTGTCTTATTCTTTGTTTTATGTCTGGAGGTGTATCTTGTTTCTTTTTCCTTCCGCATGCATATTTCATTTCATTTAAACCGTAACACAGGTATCCTGGGTTAGAATTTATGGCCTTAGCGGATGTGACGCAATCGTCAGGTAAGCGGGGCGTGACATATGGTGAGCACGAGACCTGACATTGCACAGGCAGTGGGAGTTGTGAGTCGATATTTGCAGAACCCGGGCAAAGAGCATTGGAATGCAGTAAAATATATATTGAGATATCTAGCAGGTACATCAAATTACTCTCTTTGTTATGGAGGTACATCTCTAGAATTGCAGAGTTTTGTGGATGTAGATCACTCGGGTGATCGAGATAGTGGTAAAAAAACCATTGGATATGTCTTTACAGTTGCAGGTACAATAGTGAGTTGGGTATCTCAACTACAAAAAATAGTGGCTTTATCGACGACAGAAGCAGAGTACGTGGCGATCATGGAAGCCACTAAGGAAATCATGTGGTTACAAGATTATTTGGAGGAGCTACATCGAAAGCAGCCAATGAGTACACTGTAGAGTGATAGTCAAAGTGCAGTACACTTAGCAAAGAATGCAGCTTATCACTCAAGGACTAGACTTATCAAGAAGCGTTATCACTTTATCAGGTCAGCATTAAAAGATAACGAGTTAAAGCTACAGAAGATTGATGGATCAAAGAATCCAGCTGACATGTTTACCAAGGTAGTAGACCGAGAGAAGCATACTTTCTGTACTACTACTATTGGTATTACTCCATGTTAATTGATGATGAGTTTTGCAGAGGCACAAGTTTCAATTGCTAGTTTTTGAAGAGGATGGAAGCAAAGTTGCTTGGTGCATCAGATATATTTGTCTTCAAGTGGGAGATTGTTGGCGTGAAGCCAAAATATATCAAAAGATATTATTAAGATTTCTTTTTTGTCTTTTGTCCTTTCCTTTTCTTTTAGGTTAAAAGATACACCTTATATATTAGGGATATATAGGTTGTAGCCGTCAGAAGAGGAGAATATATAGAAGAGGATACAGAAAGTGCAAGAGCAGACAGAATACGCAAAGTAGCGAATAGAGAGAAAAAGAAAAAGAAAAAGAGAGGCGCCGTGACGGCATTCTTGAGAGTTCTCGTTTTCTTTTTCCTTCGATCTTGTGAGAAGAACGTCAGTTGTATTCCTACTTTTCTTAAAGACTAGTGAATTCGCAGAGTGCCTCTGTGTGGAGACGTAGCCCAGGTTTGGGTGAACTTCGATAACAAATTCTCTGGTGTGTTCTTCTGATTTTGTTCTTTTATCGTTATATTCTGCTAGTGTGGATTATTTGCTTGAGTTATTTTTCTGGAATTGTGGCACGACTCCTTTCACCACTAGAGCGAGACTTTATGAAGTTGTTTGTGTCTACTCTCTCGCAGACAATCTGTTCATGCATGCTTGTCACGATAGTCTAGACATTTAGCGAGCTCATTTCCACGAGAGAGGAAATTGAGTTTGGATTGAAGAAAAGATGCTACGGAGAAGCCACTTCTTCTGGAAAGCGATTTACGGGTAAGAAAGATAAGGAGCATGTCCCTAAAGTCAACATGACTTATGTTCAAAAGGCACCGGTTGAAGCCCAGAAGATGCAGTTTGCTCCTCAGCAGACATCGGGCTATGGCCAGTAGAATCAAATGACGAATCAACGCAAGAACCGAATGTTTACTCCTCTTCCTGGGATGCTTTCCCAAGTCTTAGCCATCCTACGCAAGAAGGACCCGTTGTCCTCTAAACCTCAACGTCCCAACCCTGCGAAGTATCCTAGGTACGATCCCACAAAGAAGTGTGACTATCATTCAGGAGAGCAGGGTCACTCGATTGTCCCGTACTTAAGCACTGCATACAGGATCTACTTGAGACTGGAGCATTTGCACTTCAGCCGATTGGCAAGCCCAATGTGTAGAACAATCCACTCCCTAATCATTCGAGCAGTGTAAATGTTATCCTCGGCCCGGAGGTTAAGCAAGTTCGGGCCTTCAAGTTCCTTTCGACGATGTGTTGGATGAATTGGTTCGGCCTGGTTATTTTTCGACCGACAGGGTGGTGTCGTTATCTGAAGTAGAAGAGAAGGTAGATTTTTTTTGGTCGAAAGAAGAGAAGGTTGATGAGTTTAGTATAAGTGGGTTTAGTATCCGACACAAATTGCCATCGTCGTTCAACATGCGTCCATTTTGGTGCTCATTGACAAATTGGCGTGTGAACAACAATGCTCATGTGCGTGACACCTGACTGTTCCTCGTTCATTGTCACTCACGTGGCTTTGGGTATATCGATGACTAGTTTGAGTTTTTTTATTTTTTATTTGATTATTATTATTATTTTTTTGTCGACACCTTGTGTGGCAAAATTCTTGTCGATGTTCTTAGCTATGCCACCCTCTTCAGACAAATTCTATAAGATTCATTCGACATTACCGAGGCATAGAAGTTTCTAACCCAGGCCAATTCCTCCACATAGTGTGCATCTATAGTGAAAAGGGAAGCCTTATCACCTACGCATGTGAAGACATATTCTACAAGAAAGAAAATCGCTGGCAAAAGTTGCATAGGTTCAACTAGAGACGACAACATCGATGCGATACATCGCACAAGAGTTTTCATCCAATGAAATATTTTAAATAATTGTCGAGAACTACATAAGCCAGGGAGCTTTGTTTCCCAAGACCTGATTCATTACAACCTGTAAGTGACAGACAACAACCATGACAATCAAGATCTATGGAATTGTGACGGCGACGTGTGCGCGTGTTCTGCTTTGTTTGCATGAGAAAGGTCTTCAATACGAGCTTGTGCCTCTCGACTTAGCCGCTGCTGCACACAAGCGACAACCCTATCTTTCTTTAAACGTGAGCTTCATGCAAATTTCTTCCAAGGAAAAGAATTTCTAAGACGTTTATTGATCTGAACAATTGGGTTTTATAATAATGTTGATTGATCATGGTAAGAATACCAGCAATAATAAATCGGATGAAGGATTATAGGTTATGATGATACATATTCTTCAATCCAAAGAAAGATATAGTTCAGACCAAGAAACATGGAGACTTTGTTGGAAAATTTCCTATAATATGGGCTTACATTAATTAATTGATTTTTTATTTTCAAATAATCGGGTTAATGGATATTCAAATATATATATGTTTGACCCTTTAGTGATCTTATTGAATTGGGTTTTGACATCTATGAATAACAGGCCTAGTTGAACAGCAAAGTGTAGGCAATTGTATTTAACTGAAGCCCGTGATGGGAGGGGCCCAGTTAACACACTAATGATTAGGGTTTGCTAGGTCCCCTCTTTAGCCTATGAAAGGGTAGGGTTACACCTATCGGTTGGCTTTATCCCATTGAGAGCTGCTATATCGAAATAGGCCACAGAGAGGAAGATCAGCATTCCAATAGATCGTTGATATATTTTTCTTCGAGAAAAGCAATGGCACAAATAGGTACGTTTTAATTCCGTTGCGCATATCTTATGGTGTTTTACATTCATATATGGATCTGAAGAAATTCTTCACACGCGGTATCAAAGCAAAGTCATATATGATTGTAGAATCCATAAAATTAATGAAATCCTTTTCTGTGCGTGTCTCTTAGATTCGAATATTCAAACAGAAGGTTGAATTCATTAGAACCTCAATTATTCGAAACCAAAATTTTTAAGGTATTAGATGGTTATTCGTGTACTGCCGTTTCAATTCGGTGTGTTTTTCAGTGCGGTTTTTCGTGGACTGCTGTTTTCGTAAATTGCTTTCCTCTTGCCGATCGGTCCATTGCCCAAAATCACGATGAATCTTCTGAGTGGTGAATAGGGATTGGTGGCGCTGGGTGAATGTGGCTTCAAGAGTAACAATTCTGAGTGGATTTTCAAAAGTCTAAAACTCTGTATCTATCAGTTCCTGCTTCCTTAGCTACTTTCCCTGTTCATGTTCAAGCAAAATTCATTTTCACGGCAGATTTCTGCAGTTGGTTCACTCAATGCAGTAAGAAACTCGTAGGTAGTCCATGTTGGTGAAAATTTTAGATCTTCTATTGACACTGTAGATGAGATGTGCTTCATCTCAGAAGCGCTTTTATATGATTGAGTGGTTTCAAGTCACAACTCAAAGATTTGCTATTCAATGTTATAGTTCTCCCATGTGCTGAAGAGGAGACGAGTCTCTGGTTATACTTATTCATCTATATACATATGTCGCAATCGTCAATGGTTTTGGTTCCTTCTAATTTCATCCGATTGGTTCATTCTCGTGAATTTTTTATCAGTTTATGCTCCCATGCCGAACAAAGAATTATTAAAAAAATTCATATATATTTTATTTATAAAAAAGGGGTTATTATTATGTGGTAAAAATTATTGTTTGGTAAATGCAATGTAATCTTGAGAAGCACATGTCGTAAAGTGCTTCATATTGTCTAATGAAATTGTGGGCATTGTTTGAAGGAACTTCAGAAGCTCCTTATTAATAAGAATTAGTATATACAATCACCTGCCCAAAGGGGGTTATTATGTATATTAATTTGAAAATTGCATGAAGATAAGTACCCAATTTAAAAGATGGGGATGTATGACTCGAAAGATTTATCTACCCAAAGGGGATAAGTGTTTCTTTTGAAAGTTATGTGTAATTCTCCTCTATAGTGATATAAATGGAGATGTATAATTTAAAGGATTTGTCTGCCGAAAGAGGATGGGTCCTTGACAATTTTGTGCAATTCTCCTTGTTGTTGTAAGCTTCATGCTGTGAAAAATAGTGGTGCTTTATATACTCTGCCCAAAGGGGAGTTTATAGTGTGCTAATTATTTTGTTGAATTGCTCATTGCCCATAACTGATCTTGTCGCATTGTATGTCACAAACAGTTACTTTTGCTGTTAACAACAATAATGCCACTGTTGAAATGTTAACTAGATCGAACTTCAAGAGATGGAAACAAGACATAGAGTTTGCTTTGGAAATTGTGGATATGGACTTGGCTCTGCGTTAGGAAGAACCTTCCAAGCCCAATGATCAAAGTACTGCAGATCAAAAGGCCCATTATGCTAGATGGGAAAAATCCAACCGACTAAGTCTCATTGCTATGAAGAGGTCTATAGCTGAGTATCTCATTAGTGGTTTGCCAGAAAAAGCAAATGCGAGAGAGTTCCTTGCAGCAGTGGGAGAAAGATATGCAGTCTCAGACAAAGCTGAGGCTGGGAACTTGCTGAATGAGTTAACGAGCATGAAATACAATGCTGCAATGGGTGTTAGAGAATTTATATTGAGGATGGTCCATATTAAATCAAGCTTAAGGCCCATAATATTGCCCTTTCTGAAAATTATGTTGTGCATAATGCCTTAAATATTCTGTCGGCTGAATTTAGTCAGATTAAAACCTATGTTACACGGACACGGGACACGACACGATACGATACGCCGACACGGCAGTTCTAAAAAACTAGAGAATTCCGACACGTTGGGACTCGATTGTATATTATATTATATATATATACACATGATAAATTATTATTTTTATGATTTCATAATAAATAAAGAATAAAAAGAGCCAAATAAAAAAATAATGAAGTGCTACTATCCATGCCTGTGCGTGGGTTTCTTGTTTTATAGAGGCACATCAACAACATCATGACCCTAACTTCAAATTTAGTTCTTAAATTGGCGAAATTTTCACTTCCATCTATATTCAGTCACCACCAAACAGCGGCATCTTTTTTACTGTCTCCGTCTCGCCAAGAACACCCGCAACACTTGCAGAAAACGTGAAGGCAGGAGCTAAAACCGAAACCCACCAAGAAAAAGAAAGAAACACAAGAAGACGAGAGAGAGAGAGAGAGAGAGAGAGAGAGAGAGAGAGAGAGAGAGAGAGAGAGAGAGAGGAGGGCTTAAAAGTAGGTGAGGAAGTCAGGATGATGAATCCCCAAGAGTCCCACATCGCCCAAAGTCAGTGAAACTGGGGGAAAAATTGCCTATAAATTGGCGGCTCAGCACCAAGGAAACTGAAGAAACCAGGTGGGCCTCAAGGGGCTAGGAGGCCTTAAAGGCCATTTGGAGGCCTTTGTCCGGATTTGAATTTTTAAGTTGAAAATTTTGGTTAGGACACGCGAGTCCTAGGCGTTGACTGGCGGACGCGGTCAGAACACGAGTTGACCACGTGTCGGCTCGCGTCTGAGCGTGTCCAACGCGTATCCGACACGGGAAAAATTTCCTAAAGTGCGTGTCCGTGTAACATAGATTAAAACTGCTTATATTGGTCAGAATGAGACTTGGAGTGTTAATGCTTTGATTACTAAATGTGTGACTGAGGAAGAAAAGTTAAAGAAGGAGAAAAATGAGTCTGCACATTTGATTACTAATGCCAAGTTGAGTTCCTACAGAGGAAAATGGAAGTCTAAAGGGTCGATTGCTTATGCCCCTAAGAAAGACCAAGGCTTCAAGAAAATTGGCAATAATGGGAGACATGAAGATAAGAATTTTAAGTGTTTTCACTGCAAGAAGCAGGGTCACAAGAGAGCCGATTGCTATAAGTTCAAAACTTGGCTGAAAGCAAAGAAAGAAAGTAGCCAAGGTGAGTTGTTGATTTGTTTTGAATCAAATATGGTTGATGTTCCTTTGGATTCTTGGTGGCTTGATTCTGGTGCTACTGTACATGTGACTACTACCTTACAATGTCTCACAAATCTAAGGAATCCAAGTCTGAGGGAGTCAAAGCTTAAAGTTGGAAATAATATCGGAGTTGATGTAGAGCATATCTGGACAGTTGTTTTGAATTTAGACTCTGGCTTTCAGCTAGTTCTGAATAATGTCTTCTATATTTCTGGTTTTAGGAGGAACTTGATATCTCTTTCTTTGCTTGACAAAGCTGGATACTGTCTTTATTTTGCAAATAATAGAGTGGATTTGATTTATGACTCTAGAACTATTGGGAATTGTATTCTGTTTGATGAATTATATCGATTATATTTATCTCCCAATAGACCATATTGTTCCTCCAATGTTGAGAATAATGTGGCTAAAAGATCTTTGATCAAGGAGAAATCTTCTTTCCTATGGCACAAACTATTAGGGCATATCTCCAAAGAAAGGGTCAAGCGGCTTATCAAAAGTGATATCCTTCCTCCTCTTCACTCAGATGATGCTGAGATTTGTATTTGATGGAAACGGATCCATATTCTATACATACAGATACGCAGCAGAATTCTATACAACACATGCCATAGATCTGCTTGAATCACTGATCGTAAAGGTAAATCACAAGAATTGGACTTACATTGATTTCCACATATTAGAAGCCCCAAAAGCAGTGATGAAAGGGACAACGATCTTGCAGCCGTTTGTCCTTGATTCCACAAAAATCCTTGTAAAACAAGAGAGTGGGGAGAACGAGAGATTTTTCTTTCTGAGTGTTTCTTTCGACTAACTGAACGACGTACGTTCAGAGGGATGTATATAAGACATACCTTACACATCTTCTCAGAGCTGAATAGGAAACTTGATTATCTCATTTCCTATATTCACCATAATTGGAATATAGGCAATATTCCATATTGCCACAAAGGCAATAATTAATAATGCCTTAGATTGTGCCCTTAATGGGCGTAATTTTTCCAGCATCTCCCACTCGCCCATGAAGGGCAAAATTTCTCTCTGTTTCACTCTTTCACTGCAATGTTCATATGGTCTAATAATCCGTGCGACCAGCATACTCTGAGAGCTCGTTGTCATATATCCGTTGGGAGTATATGACAGCTCTTAAAATTTGAACATAATCCCAAATGGATTATAGTATACAGTACCCTAGATCGAATAGTCACATATGTATCTCTTTTCTCTCAATCTCATTTAAAAGTGATATGATATATATTCACAGTTATGATCACACTCAATAATCATAACTGACCAGTCTGTGAACATAATCCATAATGTGACTTCAAAAACTAAATCGATCTTCCTTCTCCACTAAACCTCTCAATTCCAGTTTAGCACGTTTTTCTAGGAATGTCCCTTTAAATCGAATCAAATCCATGACCATATGCAACACCCTAAGATAGCGAACACCAAATAAAAACCTTGAGAATAATGAGAAGTCATGAGGGCACAAATGATGAGGAACTCATATCCTCGAGAGTCTCACACGGCTCCAAAAGCTGAGATCAACACTTTTGCCTCTCTCATCGGTCGTCTCATGCATACGTAATATGAAGTATGTATTACAGTATTTTCTTCTTCCCTATGGAGCATATGTCTTTCCTTTTAAATACCGTACATATGATATCATAGACATACTCAATGTCTGTCTTGAGTTCACGTAACAACTCCAGCCATGAGTATCCATCAAAACTCTCATCTGGCAATAAAAGACAGATAAAGTGAAAAATTGAGGATTATTTTACTTTTGGACTTTTGTTAGTAATAAGTCCTCATCTTAACATTCTGTTAAGGCGACATCAATATTTAAGTTCGAATTCTCAATTATCACTTAGATAAAGAGCTTAAATTTCGTCTCATCCCTATTCATCACGCAGTAAATAGAGGCAATTACCCGTGTGAGTGGGCTAATCTCTTATCTATCCGACATACATTTTCAAATATAAAGCACCAAGCTTTATAATCCATAAATATCATAAGTAACTCATAGATGATAATCTCAAAAATTTTATTGACTGTGAACCCTCAGGGAAATAAAATACTCAATATATTACATTCTACGCGGTCCAAAAGACTTCACATGACCATGAAAAACATCTCTAGGAATTGGCTTCGTCATCGGATATGCTAACATTCTATGCGTAGAAATATACTGTATGTTCACATCCTTTCATGCAACCATGTCTTTAACATAGTTATATTTAATGTCTATGTGTTTGGTCTTACAATGAAACTTGGGATCTTTGGTGTAGGCAATTGCTGCTTGGCTATCACAGTATACCAAAACTGGATTCACAGCATCATCAAAAACAGCTAAGTGATCCAAAAATCTCCTAAGCCAGACACTCTCTTGTGCTGATGTTGACAAAGCCACGAATTCGGCTTCCATGGTAGATAGCGCTATACAATTCTGCTTCTTACTGCTCCATGATATGGCGCCATTGTTCAGCAAGAATACATTTCCAGATGTAGATTTTCTCTCATCTAAATCTCATCCCCAATCAGCATCTGTATAGCCTTCAAGGTGCAGATCAGTTCCTTGATAACTCAGCGTATAGTCAGCAGTACCTTTCAGATATCTCATAATTCTCTTGACAGCAGCCCAATGTGCTTGACCTAGATTGGATTGGTATCTACTTTCCATTCCAACTGCATAACAAATATCAGGTCTTGTACACATCATGGCGTACATTAAGCTTCCAATGGCACTTGCATAAGGAACGTTCTTCATACGTTCTTGCTCTTGTGGAGTCTTAGGACACATTCTACGGCTCAGACTTTCACTTTTTGCAATATGAGTATTAATGGGTTTACAATCTTGCATACCAAATCGTTCAAAGACCTTTTTAATGCAAGTCTCTTGCGAATGGGACAACAACCTTTTCGAACGATTTCTCGAAATTTTAACTCCGAGAATGTATGAAGTTTCACCCATATCTTTCATTTCAAAATTGGAAGATAGCCAACTTTTGACTGTCTGTACCACATCCATATTGCTTCCGGCAATTAATATATCATCAACATATAATGATATAATTACAAAGTGACCTTTGGATCTTTTGATATATACGCAATTATCTTTATTAATCATTTCAAAATCATATGCCACTATGGCATTATGAAAACGTATATACCATTGTCTCAAAGACTGCTTAAGGCCATAAATTGATCTCAAAAGTCGACAAACCTTTTGTTCTTGGCCTTTATTGACAAACCCAACAGGTTGGTCCATATAGATTTCTTCTTCTAATTCTCCAATGAGAAAATCAGTCTTTACATCCATCTGATGTAATTCAAGATCCAGACTTGCCACTATAGCCAGAATAAGGCGAATTGAGGTAAATCTTACCATAGGAGAAAAAGTTTCTTCATAGTCAACTCCTTCCTATTGGTTATACCCTTTCGCCACAAGTCGAGCCTTATATCTCTCAATAGAGCCATCAGCCTTACGCTTTATTTTGAGAACCCTTTTGTTCCCAATGGCTCTGCGTCCTTTTGGAAGGTCAACCAGTTCCCAAACATGGTTTGATTTCATTGACTCCATTTCTTCTTCCATTGCGTTCATCCATTTTTCCTTATCAGGGCATGATAGAACCTCATTTACATTCCTTGGCTCATCCTCTTCTAATGGAGCGATCATGAAAGCTTCCCCTTCAATCTCAAAACGTCTATGGGGAATGCTTTTGCGACTTGTTTGCCGTGGAGGAGATTGCGTCATGGGTACCAGAGGTATATCTTCCTCTGTTACCTCCCACTTGGACTAGCTAATGGCGCTTCTTCACCAAGTGGTGGCAATTGAGATAGGTCTGTACTCAACTCCCCACTTCTCACATTGCTCCCACTTGGATCATTATGTCCAATCGCCTCATTATCTTTATCCAAGGTTTCAAATAGGGAATAACTATCACCTATTTCGCCCTTTTTTGGAAACTCATTCTCTAAGAATGTGACGTCTCGATATTCAAATTCAGTCACACTTCCGCTCTCTTGCTCGCCTATGAACACATACCCTTTTGAGTGTTCCGAGTATCTTATAAAGATACTCTTTTTACCTCTTGGTCCCAATTTTCCATATTTATGAGTGGACTTATGAGTATAGACAGCACAACCCCAAGGCTTAAGAAAGCTCAATTCAGGTTTTCGACCTGTCCACAACTCATATGGAGTGGAAGAGACTGATTTTGTAGGCACACGATTAAGAATATAGACGGCAGTTAACAAAGCATCACCCCAAAAGGTGATAGCCAAATTAGCCTGTGCCATCATAGACCTAACTATTTTCATGAGGGTTCTGTTTCTTCTTTTTGCAACACCATTTTGCTGCGGAGTATATGAAATAGACAATTGCCTTTCTATTCCCTTTTCATCACATAAATTCCTAAACTCATCAGATAAATATTCCCGACCTCGATCGGATCTTAATGTTTTTATTTTCTTATCTAATTGATTTTCCACTAAGGTCATATATTTTCTAAAGCAACTCAATGCTTCAGATTTATGAGAAATCAAGTAGACATATCCGAATCGAGTGTAATCATCTATAAATGTGATGAAGTATACAGCCCCGTGCCTTGCCCTTACATTCATTGGGCCACAGACGTCAGTATGAATTAATTACAATGGAAATTCAGCTCTTGTTCCTTTTCCAAATGGCTTTCGAGTTGATTTTCCCACTAGGCAATGCTCACAAGCGGGCAATTCGACTTTTTCAATATTGCCCAACAAGCCTTCTTTGGCTAGTCTCATCATACGATGTTGGCCAATATGGCCAAGCCTAGCATGCCACATATTCACATCATTTTCAACAAAACTTGTAGATGTAAATAGGGAATAACAAATATTCAAATTAGTGTTCTCAACGTCCAACACTATGAAGCCATCATTAAAAATACCGGAACCGTAAAAAGTTGTACCCAACAACACGTCCACACCATTGTCATGAAAGTTCATAGAAAAACCAAGTTTGATTAAAACCAACACAGAAACCTGATTTCGACGGATCTCCGAAGCATATAGGACATAATGTAGGAACAAAGTGTGACCACCGCGCATGATGAGTTGGCAGGTGCCAATTCCTTTAACTTCTACTCTAGAGTTATTCCCCACATAAATCCATTTTGCTCCTCATGGTATCCGCCGAAATTCCACAAAGGTATTCCTGTCTCTGGCTACATGATCTGTGGCGCCTGAATCTACAGTCCACAATGGATGAGATTCAGTTAGAAAAATAGAACTTGATACATAACAAATACTTTCAAGTGCATTAAGGGTTTCTACCTACTAAGGACTTTCAACTTGATAGCCAAATACTTTTTACTCTAACTAATTATATTAATATATAATTTCACATAAGGACTTAGAGTCAAAAGTTCACTAAGTTCCCAATCATCTTCTAAGTATCCTCGCTTGAAATTATCATTAATATAATTATTTAAGTAAAATTGAGTTCATTAAAGGAAAAAGTCACTAAAGACTTCCAGAACTCCCCACTCAGCGCATATAATACTACCAAAGCATCGTATGATAAAAATCACAATTTATAGCATAAAAGCTTCATACCCAAAAAATCCTCATTAAAAGTCCAAAAAACAACCTTATGCAAAATAACGATAAAACATAAGCAATAAGTTCTTTGAACTAATAGGTAGTGGGATAATGCATCAATCCTGAAAAAAAAAACAATCAGACCCTTTAAAGTTTTCTTAAAAGAACGATAAACTAAATGTAATAACGTGTGACCCTCTTCGCTTTGGTTTTAACATCTGTATAGGTCACTTCCTTGGTAATCGGGAGAGACTCCACAAGTTCATCTGGAGGATTCTTAACCAAATCTGGGGCCCACACAAGCCCCTTTGGAGAGAACACCTGAGGACCCTTGCCTTTGCGCCAAGGCGCATTCTGCCTTCGCCAAGACCCGTTCATCCCAAGCGACGACGTCTTCGTCGCTCCCATCCTTATGATCTTATTCAAGAGATCTGGCACAAAACTCTGATAAGTTGTATGATCGAGCCATACATTTTGTATCATAGGATGCCAAGCTTCAGGCAATGTGTTTCTCAAAGCATAAAAAGCATCCATAGCTTCTATCGGGTATGCTTTCCAAATGATCTCTTGAATCATTTCATTGACCTTGATCACATGGGTGATTATATCACTCTCATCGTCCCATCGATAATGACCTAATTCACTGACCTTCTCACGAAGAGCTTTACGTTGCTCGTCGGTTACTTCCCTCTTAGGCGTTCTCATAGTTTGTTTTACCCTTGGCATTGTTCCTGCAACAAATGCAGAACAAATAAGATATGGATTACAAAAAGTCCAATAATTATGAACATATCATAATATTAAATAAAACATGGATTACTAAAATCCAATAATTATGAACATATCATAATTAAAACATCAGGTTAAAAACAAAGTTTTTTTTTGGGTCAACGGTCAACGGTCGCAGGTCAACGGGTCAGCGCGGGTCACGGGTCGACGGGTCAACTCGGGTCACGGGTCGAGTCGGATTCGAAACCATCCGGTTCGCGTGTGGGCTGGACGGAATAATCAAAATGGGCCGGCCCACTGATTCCCCCTTTTTTTTAAGTGGGCCGAATGGCCCATTACGTCGCAGGTCGGGCCACAGTTCGATCCGCTAACGTCAGCGTGGCGTCACCCACTGGTGACGCTAGCGTGCATCGCACATGGCTGACGTTTGTATGACGTCAGCCACGCGGTTCCCCCACGTGCCACGCACGTGGCGCGTGAACCTGCAGCGGCCGTGGCTCCGCCGGCGCGTGTGCCGCCGTCCGGCCTCCTCCGACGGTCGTCCACCTATCAAAATGCTCATCTCGTCGATACGAATCAGATCGTATATTCACTTTCCATTTTCACAGACCGAAAGTACCCGAAAAATCTACTTTTCCTCACTGACTTGTGGATCCCAATCCCATCGGTAGCGCGTGCAGCGCGTGTGGCGTCTCCCGGTGTCGTCTCGCGACGGCCGACCACTCAAAATGCTCGTATGGACGTGTAGGTTCTAACCACCTATTTTGATTTCATTTTTACCGAACGATATTTTCGATAAACGCCATAAAATTTACTGTGTATTACTAGTCATACGAAATTCTCGAGATCCGTCGAAAACAGTATACACAACATGGCATATTCTACTCAAAATGACAGATCTAGATCAGAAAACAAGCAATCATGGCTCTGATACCAATGATGGAAACGGATCCATATTTTATACATACAGATACGCAGCGAAATTCTATACAACACATGCCATAGATCTGCTTGAATCACTGATCGTAAAGGTAAATCACAAGAATTGGACTTACCTTGATTTCCACATATTAGAAGCCCCAAAAGTAGTGATGAAAGGGACAACGATCTTGCAGCCGTTTGTCCTTGATTCCACAAAAATCCCTGTAAAATAAGAGAGAGGGGAGAACGAGAGATTTTTCTTTCTGAGTGTTTCTATCGACTAACTGAACGACGTACGTTCAGAGGTATGTATATAGGACATACCTTACACATCTTCTTAGAGCCGAATAGGAAACGTGATTATCTCATTTCCTATATTCACAATAATTGGAATATAGGCAATATTCCATATTGCCACAAAGGCAATAATTAATAATGCCTTAGATTGTGCCCTTAATGGGCGCAATTTTTCCAATAGTATTGATTGCGTGAGGGGAAAGTTGACTAAAATCAAGAAGAAAGGCGCTACTCGCAGTCACAATCTGTTGGAGATAATTCATACAGATATTAGCAGGCCATATTCAACCACCTTGTGTGAAAAAAAAGTATTTCATAACCTTCATTGATGATTTCTCTCGTTATTACTATGTTTACTTGATTAAGGCGAAGGCTGATGCTCTTGACATGTTAAAAGTATTTTGTATTGAAGTTGAGAAACAATTGGGAAAGATCATCAAGATTGTCAGATCTGATCGTGGTGGTGAGTACTATGGGCGGTATATTGAGGATGGATAGCAAATGGGACCGTTCGCTAAATATTTACAAGACTGTGGTATTGTCGCTCAGTATACAATGCTTGGGAGTCTTGAACAGAATGGCGTAGCTGAGCGGCGAAACCGGACACTCATGGGGATGAAACGAAGTATGATGAGCAGATCTAATATGCCTGAATACTTATGGGGTGAGGCAATTAAAACAACAACTTATACATTAAATTGTGTACCCAACAAATCAGTGCCAAAAACACCTTTTGAGTTATGGACGGAGAGAAAACCAAGCTTGAATCACTTTCGAGTTTGGGGGTGTCCTGCAGAGGTGAAAATTTATGATCCTTTGCTGAAGAAGACTGAATCCAGGACTACTAGGTGTTACTTTATTAGATACCCTAACCATTCCAAGGGGTATAGGTTCTATTGTCCTACTTGTGGCACTAGAATCGTTGAGTCACAGACTGCCAAATTCCTGGAGTTGGATGTTGCTGAAGAGAGTTCTTCTCAATCTTTTCAAAGGGAAGAACCAAACAATACAATCTCTATTCCATTGCACATTTTGAATGATGATTCCATGCGAAAGATTTGCAGAGAGGAAATGCAGCAAGAAGCAGGTATTGGAGATACAACTGTAGACCATCATATTATGGATGAAACTCCTCAGATGAATGATCCAGCTCCAGAAGTGCCTATGCGGAGATCACAACGACAAAGAAAACCGATGCTTTTGAATGATTATCATGTCTATCTTGGAGAAACTGATTTTGACATTGGACATATAGTTGATCCGATGGCCTTCAAAGAAGCTCTTGATAGTGATCAGATAGATAAATGGTTAGGAGCAATGAAGGATGAGATGACTTCCATGTCAAATAATCAAGTATGGGAACTCGTTGATTTACCTGATGGGCACAAATCGATTGGCTGCAAATGGGTATTCAAAACCAAGAAAGACAATAAAGGCAACATAGAGATATTCAAGGCAAGATTGGTTGCGAAGGGCTTCACACAGAGAGAAGGCATTGATTTCACTGAAACTTTTTCTCCAGTATCGACTAAAGACTCTTTTCAGATAATTATGGCATTGGTGGCTCATTTTGATTTAGAGCTTCATCAGATAGATGTCAAAACAGCTTTTCTAAATGGAGATCTGGATGAAGAAGTATATATGCAACAACCCGAGGGGTTTAAAGAAGCTGGAAAGGAGCATATGTGTGCAAACTTCGAAGGTCTATCTATGGTCTCAAACAAGCATCACGTCAGTGGTACTTGAAATTTGACAGAGTTGTAAGATCGTTTGGCTTTGAAGAAAATAAATTTGATCAATGCATCTACATGAAAGTAAGTGGGAGCAAATACATTTTCTTAGTACTTTATGTAGATGACATTTTGATTGCTAGTAGTGATGTTGATATGTTGAATGACACAAAAGGTTTTCTATTTTCAAAGTTTGATATGAAAGATCTTGGGGAAGCCTCTTTTGTTTTAGGCATTGAGATTCATCGTGATAGATCTAAGAAGGTTCTGGGATTATCTCAGAAAAGCTATATAGACCACATTTTGAAAAGATTTAATATGCACACCTGCAAGGTTGGTAAAGTTCCTGTTGTGAAAGGAGATAAATTAAGCATCGAACAATGCCCCAAAAATGATGTTGAAAAAGAAGCAATGAAGAATGTTCCCTGTGCTAGTGCAGTTGGCAGTCTCATGTATGCACAAGTATGTACCAGACCTGATATTGCTTTTGCAGTAAATACTCTTGAGAGATATCTATCGAATCCAGGTCATGAACATTGGGTTGCAGCTAAGAAAGTAATGAGATATCTGCAAAGAACAAAAGAATTTATGCTTGTGTATAGCAGAGTAGAGGATCTAAAGGTGATTGGATATTCATATACAGATTTTGCTGGTTGTTCAGATGACAGAAAATCAACTTCTGGATATATTTTTATGATGGCTGGAGGTGCTATTTTTTGGAAGAGCACAGAGCAAACCTTGATTACGAACTCTACAATGTATGCTAAGTTTGTAGCTTGTTATGGTGCTTCAACTCAGGCTATTTGGCTCAGAAATTTGATCTCAGAATTACGAGTTGTGGACTCTATTGCTAGACCTATGGTGATCTACTATGACAACACCGCAGCCGTGTTTTATTATAAGAATGACAAAATCAGCAATGCGTCTAAACACATGGAGATCAAATATTATACTGTTAAAGACTTGGTCAAAAAGGGAGATATTGTGATTGAGAATATTAGAACCGAGTCCATGTTAGCTGATCCTCTAACAAAAGGTTTACGACCCATTTTGTTTAAAGAACATGTTAATAATATGGGTGTTTTAGATTATTTTGATCTTTTTTGTTAGTGAGAGTTTTGCATAGCTTGTCTATCTGGATATTGTAATTGTATGCAAACTGATAATGCTTTTTATGACCTTTATCTGGATAGTGTCGTTTTTCAAAATAAAATCATTTCCAAAAATAAAAGGGAAGTTAATTAATGTAGCTCAAGTGGGAGAATGTTGTAAAATTTTCTATAATATGGGCTTACATTAATTAATTAATTTTCTATTTTCAAATAATCGGATTAATGGATATTCCAATATATATATGTTTGACCCTTTAGTGATCTTATTGAATTGAGTTTTGACATCTATGAATAACGGGCCTATTTGAGCAGTAAAGTGTAGGCAATTGTGTTTAACTGAAGCTCGTGATAGGAGGGGCCCAGTTAACACACTAATGATTAGAGTTTGCTAGGTCCTCTCTCTAGCCTATGAAAGGGTAGGGTTACATTTATGGTTGGTTTTATCCCATTGAGAGTTGCTATATCGAAATAGGCCATAGAGAGGAAGATCGGCATTCCAATAGATCGTTGATCTATTTTTCTTCGAGAAAAGCAATGGCACAAACATGTATGTTTTAATTCCGCACTTATGATGTTTTACATTCATATATGGATCTGAAGAAATTCTTCACACACTTCTGACTATGCACGAAAGCTTGGAGATATTTTCATAATGCAACTTATTTTCTTTAATTCTCTTGACAGCCATTTGGAAAGATGCCTGCATTTGAAGATGGGAATGTTACTCTATTTGGTAAGTTATAATCAGCTACCAGTTCATCATAAATACAGAGTGATTAAGATTGTGATTAATTCTCATACGTATCTTTATGTATAAACAGAATCAAGAGCGATCAACCGCTACTTAGCACGTAAACACCAAGACATGGGTACTGACCTCATGAGGCATTGACAACTTCACAGAATCGACGATCGTTGAGACTTGGATGGAAGTGGAAGCTCACCAGTTTGATCCTCTAGTTCGGGCCATCGTTAGCCAATTTATCATCAACCCGATTCACGGGATAGCTCCCGACGAGAAAATAATTCAATCCGAGATCGAGAAGCTGCAGAATGTCCTTGATGTTTACGAAGAGAGGCTGTTGAAGAGCAAGTACCTCGCCGGCGATACCTACACGATGGCCGACCTGAACCACGTTCCGTATTTGGTGTACTTCATGAGAACTCCTGGAGCCAATGTGATCACCTCTCGTCCACATGTGAATGCTTGGTGGGAAGACATCTCTTCACGGCCAGCTACGGTGAAAGTCGCTCAAGAGATGAATCTGTTGCTAAGAAAGGTTCATGCGGATAAGGATGTCCTTGTAATTTGATGTGTGCTCTTATTAGTATCATTAATAAATTGCTCTTAGCCAAAGCAGCACCAGGGACAATGATCCCTAATAATTAAACAAGTTATGATATTTTTTTAATTCCACTGTCCTTTTCTTAATCAACGGATAAGGCCATTGCATTTGTCGAATGAGAACAACACGACCACTTTCCTATTTTAGACATTCAAAATAATTTTTGTTTGGTCCAAGGACATTCAAATATTATTTAATAAGTACTTTTAATAATTGAACATTACATATACAGAATATTTATGTACGACATAACTATTAGATCTAGTCGATTATGCTAGTACATACATGAAGAGTAAAATGTAATTCTCTATCCACATCTATTGAGATTTAAAGATGTTTTCTTGTAAACTTTCGCTTTGGCAAGATTATAGATTTTTGTTTGGAAAAAAATAAAGGGGAAACTTTCAGATAAGGGCTTGAAGTGCCTCCATTTTCTCAAATAATGGCCTGAAGTGGATTTTGTTTCAAATAATGTATGGCTGAAGGGCATTTTCATCATTTACTTTTTTTTTCTATTTTCCTTCTTTTCTATTTTCTATTTTCTTTTTCCGCTCTCTTTCGTCCTCCTCCTACCCGGCCTCCTCCTACCCGGCCTCCGGGGTCCGGGGTCATTCTATTGGGTACAACAGTTGCAATAAACGTAAGAAATCCAATTGAATGGCTCAATTCATCTCTCACCAAATTATTACAGCAGTATCAGCAGTTCTTCATGGGATCCAATATCTTGGAAGTTATGCTAAATGTTGAAAGCTAGCTCCATATTTTGCCGTCCTGACTCCAGACTGGAGCAATACCAGTTACTGGTAGTGCAGAGAAAAAGGTCAATCTTTAGTCGCCCTCGTGGGCGTCGTTGCGGGGGTCTCCCTTACCTGGGTGGGCAAGAGCCGCTCTCGTGACCGGCACCGGCATTAACCGCCAGCCAGAAGTTTTGGTGTTGCGGTCATTTTCAATGAGAAGAAGGCCCGGGATGGCCAGGTAATTCAAAATCATCAACACCCACCACCACAACTTTTTCTTCTTGATCATTAAATTTTGTTAATCATGTCAATCTGTTTGGTTTTCTCAGTGGATCTTCTGGGCTGAACCTTTCACAGAAAATTACTTAAGTCAAGTTCAATGAAAATTAGTGTTAAAAAGCGAAAATTACCCAAGAATTTAAGTAATAGTTCGTTCATGCGATAAATTGCATTACAATATAATTATAGAATCGACATAATGATCTAAACATAGCCCGAAATATATTTAAATTCTCTTGATGACTCAGATTTTACGACTTATAATTAGAGACTGAATACCAATTTTTTTTAAATCGAAAGTGAACACCAATTAGGGAGCAAGGGTTACAAATATCAACTTTTAATTATTTTCCAAGGGAAATTACCCAAAACCTCCCTGAACTTTTCGGACCGTACACGTTTTTTAACTGTTGCACAATATCCCCTGAACTTTCTTTTTGTTCTAGCGGTCCACCCTTCGTTACTTATATATTGTCCTATATCTTCATGAATCTAGTAACGTTTACTTGCATTATAATATTTAGTCTACGTGTCAAAACTGATAACATTTGAGATTATGCAGGGTTATACACGAAAGATCTTTTTGTGGCTCTCTCTTCAACTCTATATCCCTTCTTCCTAAGAGATCTTCCTCCACTATCAGATTTTTTTTCAAAAAAACTCCATTTATTCTAGTGCGGATGGCAAACAGACTTATATTTCTTGATTTTAATAGGTCTCCGTACGAGCGTTATTTCTATCTACTATTTTCTAAAAATAATCAAGTTATTAATGACTGGACGAAACCAAGTGTTGGGTAAAACAACTAAAACTAATCGAGATCTATAAATGAAGTGGAAAATATAGATCTACATGCCCATAAACGCGAAGTGCGGATCACAGCCAAACATCAATCAAACCGTCGTATACGTACGTTTACGCATCGATTGCATTAAATCATCAAGCCCTAGAATCAAACTTATATCATTGATCTATGAGGCATATCGCGAATAATGGACATACCTCGATTTTCACATATTAGATTCCCCGAAAACGCAATAGAGAAAAGCTATACGTCGATCGTTTGTTCTTCGTGAGAGCCTTTGAGTGGAGAAAATTCTGAAAAACGTGAATAATGAATGACGTACGTTCAATTCCAGAAGATATGCCATATGCTATCTTTCCTTTTGTAGAATAGGAACAAAATTCCTTAATTGCCAATCCATTAATGTAATTTTGGCAATGATTGATTTACCCTTTAATGGCGCAATCAAATCCAATTTCTCCCACTCGTCGATAAAGAGCCAAACATTCCTATATCTCTTCTCACTGCAAAGTTCATATGGGCAAATAATCCATACAACCAACATATTCTGATAGCTCATTGACATACATTTGTTAGGAATATATAGCAGCTCACATTGGGCATTATAATTTAGAGTAGATTTAGCATGATGTACCGTAGATCAAACAGTCACATTTACGCATATCTCACTTGATCTCTTTCAGTACTCAAATACAATTATATTGTATTCACAATTATGATTAAACTCAAGTAATCATAATTGGTCGACCTGTTAACACAAAGATTAAATGTGACATCAAAATAAATTGATCTTTTTATTCCCTTAAATCTCTCAATCTCAGTTCAGCATGCTTTTCTAGAAAATATCTCATTAGATCGAATCAAACTCATGATTATTGGCAACACTCTAAGATAGCAAATACTGAATAGAAATCTCAAGAATATGTTAGTTGTGAGGGCACTTAAATGAGGAACTCATATTCTCAAGAATCTCATACGGCTATAGAGTTGAGATCAATACTCTTGCCAACTCTTTTTAGTCATTTCATGCATACATAATATGAAATACGATAGCATATATCTCTACATGTAATACCGTACATATGATAATTCAAACATTTCATATGGCTAACTTGAGCTTACAAATCTACTACTTTCAAAGAATCCATCAGAACTTACATCTAGTATAAAAAACATATAAAGTGAAATATGTAGTTACTTCACTTTCGGGCATAACTTATTGTGACATCATCTTAACACTCTTGTTAAGGCGACATGAAAATAATTTCAAGCTTGAGCTCTCAATTATCCCTGGATAATAAGCTTGAAAACGTCTCATCTCTATTCGTCACGCAGCAAATAGAGGCGATTACCCGTGTGAGTGGACTAATCTTTCATATGTCCAACATACTTTCTCAATATAATGCACTAAGCATTAAAATGCATAAAATTTAAGTAAACTCATAGGCATAAAAAATAATAACAAATATAATTTATTGTGAACTTTAGGGAAAAAGAAATACAAATATCTAGTACATCAATTTCTACACAGTCCCAAAGACTTTACATAACCGAGAATAACATCTCTAGGAATTGGCTTGGTCATTGGATCTGCTATCATACTATGCATAGATACATATTGGACATTCATAACCTTTCGTGCAACCATGTCTTTCACAAAATTATACTTGTCTTGCAATGAAATTTAGAATCCTTGGTGTAAGCTATCGCTGCTTGGCTATCACAATTAACTAGTAATAGCAGCATTCTCAGCAACACCTAGATGATTCAAAAATTTCTTAAGCCAAACTCCCTCTTGTACTGTTGCTGACAGAGCCACAAACTCGACTTTCATTGTTGATAATGCTATACATGTTTGTTTCTCACTACTCGAAGATATTGCGCCACTGCATAATAAGAATACAAATCCAGAAGTAGATTTTCTTTTATCTAAATCTCCTCCCCAATCAGCATCGGCATAGCCCTCAAGGTGCATATCTTTTCCTTGGTAAGTTAGTAAATAATCTACAGTACCCTTCAGATACCTCAGAATTCTCTTAACGGCAGTCCATTGTGCTTGACCTAGATTGGATTGGTACCTACTCACCATTCCAACAGCATGACAAATGTTAGGCATTGTACACATCATAGCGTATATTAAGCTCCCAACAGCACTAGCATATGGAACATTTTCCATACGTCCCTGTTCTTGTGGAGTTTTAGGACACAATCTGTAGCTTAAGCTTTTTCCCCTGGCAATAGGAGTATCAATGGGTTTACAATCCTGCATCTAGAATTGTTCAAGGGCTTTATTTACGTACGTCTCTTGTGAGAGAGACAATAACCTTTTTGAACGATATCTTGAAATCTTAACTCTAAGAATATACACAATTTCACCCATATCTTTCATTTCAAAATTGGACGATCTCTTGAAATCTTAACTCCAAGAGAGACAATAACCTTTTATTTTATTTGTTCTTTTTTTATCAGACTCCACAAATCCATCAGGAATAGGGCAAGGTTACGAACTTATAATCTATAATCTTATGATCGAGTTGATTCCATGATTATAAGTTCATGGAAAAATTATAATTAAGAGCCTCAAGTACCCTCATTTTCTCAAATGAGTGCTCAAAGTGAACTTTGTTTCAATAAGGACCTGAAATGCAATATTTTATTTCAAACAAGGGCCTAACTGAAGGGCATTTTCGTTCCCCGCTTTTGTTTGCAATTTTTTTTCCTCTCCCCTCCCCTCTCCTCTCCTTGCCGCTCTTGTCTGGCGAGCAACCCTCGCCCTCGCCTAGGCGGAGAAAGAAAGAGCTGTAAACTATCCAGGGGGCATCACTACCTTAAAGAATCACAATGACAAGAGCTAACAAAGAAATTAACAAAAGCAAGGAAAAACCCATACCTCCTGTTGTTGAAATCGCAGCTCTTGTGCAAGGCAACGAGGGAAATTAAAAGTTGAAAATGAAAATGTGAAGGCAAAACCCATACCTTAAACTCTTGGGCTAGCGTCGGGCCAGCAAAGCCTTGGCAAGGCGAGAGCTACCCTTGCCCGATGCGAGCAAGAGTGGCCCCAGTCTAAGTTCGGCGATGGCCATGAAAGAAATTGGGAAAAAAGAGAAAAAAAATCGAAAAAGAACATGAAAAGAAAAGGATAAGAAAAGAAAAAAATAAAAATTTGCAAAAAGCAAAAGATAAAAATGTCCTTTGATCAACCCACCCGCGCATGGCGTAGTTGGTTGAGACTGTGCCCTTCTTCCTCTCATGAAAGGTTGAGGGTTCGAATCTCCTAGCCGCGTTCCGCTGACTTAAGTGTTGTTGTTTGTTTGAAAAACAAAACAAAATAGTGCCTTTTTTGTATCCCACATAGGATGCAAGGGAGAGAGAAAGTCTCTTTATTAATTGGAAGGCTGTTATAGCTTTTCAAATAAAGAGAAATGGGTAAATGGGCTAGTCCCCACCATACCCGCGTGCGGGTGCGCGTGTAATTGCGCGATTTTGGCGCGATTATTAGGCGCACTTAGCACTTTGCACGCTTGCGCGGTCGCGAGTAATTAATGGCACTAATCAACGATCAATTTATTTTTACTTTTCGAATTTATAATTAAAATAATTTTTTGATTACAACCGAAACAGTGCGACTGTTTCACGTAGGCGTTGCAATTATTGAATTTAATTTTTTCGAAATTCAATTAACTGTTTATGTCCAAGAGTTGCAATTTTTCAGAAGTGATAGTTTTTCGGACAATGAAAAGTTGTGTCCGAATAAACTAATTTTGGACAACGAAGAGTTGTGTCCAAATTAACTGCACTTCAGACACGAAGTGGTGTCTGAAATTAACAACTTTTGGAAACGAATAGTTGTGATTGAATGGTACTTTTTGAGACATGAAGTGTTGTCTTCTTTCAAGTTTTATATATTGAGTGATTTGTTCAATTCTCTGATATTGCTTCTGAACTTCAAGTTTTTCTTCGTTTTCTCAAAAAGATACACAGCCATCGTTTCCAATTGTTTCCCTTGAGAGATCCTGGAGATTTATCAGAATTGCTATCTGCTATTCTCGTGAGACTTTGTTGTATCCTGGAGGATATTTGCCGAGACCATTAGCAACCTTGTGGGGCAAATAAATCCTTAAAGAAAGTGTCTTACACGCCTCAAAGTCCGATTCTGTTGTTAATCCCATTCGAAGTTATTTTCCCAACAATTTTAAGGATTTATTCGCACAACAATGGAGTCAGAATCCATCAAAGTCATGAACCAGGACATGGTGAAACTGGACCGATTCGATGGCAACAACTTCGCTCGTTGGAAAGACAAGATGATGTTTCTCCTCACTGCCCTGAAGATATCCTATATCCTCGACCCCGATTTGATGCCCATAGAGGATCCAGTGCCTACCACTGCAGGAGGAGAGCCTAGTGCACAAGATGTTGAGAGAGTCAACAAGGAGAGGAAGAAACGTGAAGAGGACGAATTGCTTTGTCGAGGCCACATATTGAACACGTTATCCGATCGTCTCTATGACTTGTTCACTGAGATGAAATCTGCTAGAGAAATATGGAACGCGCTCGACTTCAAGTATAAAGCAGAGGAGCAAGGTACGAACAAATATCTGATCGCTAAGTATTTTGACTTCAAGTTCATTGATTCTAAACCCCTGTTGGAGCAAGTCCACGAATTGCAAGTACTGGTCAATAAAATTCGTGCTCTCAAGATAGAAATTCCTGAATCTTTTCAAGTTGGAGCAATTATAGCAAAATTGCCTCCGAGTTGGAAAGATTATGGAAAAATGATGCTGCATAAATCTGAGGATATCACTTTGGAACAAATTCAGAAACATCTTCGCTTTGAGGAAGAGTCACGTTTACGTGATAAATCTGTTTCGTATGATACCAAAGTAAATGCTGTGGAGGGAAATGGATTTCAATCCAAAACCCACCAGAATTTGAAACGCAAGAGAGGGCAGAATTTTAAGAAGCCACAGAAGAAGAAAAAGGGTAGTTGCTTTGTTTGTGGCAAGGAGGGTCACTATGCAAAGGAGTGCAGGCACCGCAAGAGTACATTCAAGGACAAGAACACTTCAACAGTTAAGGCAGATGCAAATATGGTTGAAGAGAACTACGTGGCCATGGTTTCAACCAAGTTTTCGAACTTGGACATTTCTGATGAAGTTAAGGATTCTGTGGCCATGATTTCTGAGATTAATTCTGCTTCTGTCGAATCTTCTTGGTGGATAGATTCTGGTGCAACAGTGCACATATGCAAGGATCGATCAATGTTCAGACACTTCGAAGAAACTGTTGAAGCTCATCTCCAAGAGGTCGAGATGGCAAATAAAGTTCTTGCAAAGGTCGCTGGCAAAGGCACAGTTGCTTTAGACTTTACTTCTGGAAAGAAGGTTTACCTTGTTAATGTACTATTTGTACCCGAAATCAAGAGAAATCTGATTTCTGTTGATTTGCTTTGTAAGAGGGGATTTCGGGTTTTATTTGAGTCCGACAAGGTTATCCTGTCGAAGAATGGGTTGTTTGTGGGAAAGGGTTACTCCAATGAAGGCATGTATCAACTAAGTATCAATAATAATATCGTCTCTTCTGCTTATGTTGTTGATACCCCTCATTTATGGCATAGTAGATTAGCACATTTAAATTTTCGTTATTTAAAGAATATGAAAAAATCAGATTTGATAAGTTTTGATGGTGAATTAGACAAATGTGAAATCTGTGCTAAGTCTAAGTTGACAAAAAGACCATTTCCTAGTGTTAATAGAAATTCGAATTTATTAGATTTGGTACATAGCGATCTATGTGAATTCAATGGCATGTTAACACGTGGTGGTAAAAGGTATTTCATTACCTTTGTGGATGACTGCAGTAGATATTTATATGTCTATCTCCTAAGATCAAAAGATGAGGCGTTTACTATGTTTAAGAAATATAAGGCTGAAGTGGAAAATCAATTAGAAAG
The DNA here is from genome assembly GCA_021437785.1 of Rhodomyrtus psidioides. Lineage (NCBI taxonomy): Eukaryota > Viridiplantae > Streptophyta > Magnoliopsida > Myrtales > Myrtaceae > Rhodomyrtus > Rhodomyrtus psidioides. Next base: position 2,951,539 of record JAILYB010000055.1, read on the forward strand.
GAAAATTAAAGTTCTACGTTCAGATAGAGGCGAAGAATATTTCCTAAATGATTTTTCAGCCTTTTGTGAAGAACATGGTATTATTCATCAAACTTCAGCACCATATACTCCACAGCAGAATGGTTTGGCTGAAAGAAAAAATAGATCTCTTGGAGAAATGATTAATTGTATGCTTTCTAATTCAAAGCTACCAATTAATTTATGGGGTGAAGCATTGCTTACTGCATGTTATATTCATAACAGAATACCATCCAAGAAAAATAACATTAGTCCATATGAAGTTTGGAAAGGTAGAAAACCGAACTTGTCACATCTTAAAGTGTGGGGGTGTTTGGCATACTACCGAGTACCAGATCCTAAGAGAACAAAACTTGGTCCTAGAGCCATGAAAAGTGTATTTCTTGGGTATGCTGAAAATAGCAAAGCATATAGGCTTCTTGATTTAGATTCAAATGTCATTGTAGAATCAAGAGATGTCGAGTTCTTTGAGAATAAATGTTCTACGGATTCTGAAAATTTTGAGAATAATGCTCAAACGCAAGATACGAATAATTCAGAACCTATAGAAACATACGTAGATTCTCATAAGAAAATAACAAATGATTCTGATGACGTGATTGAACCAAGGAGAAGTACTAGAGCAAGAAAATCAAAGGATTTTGGTCCAAACTTTATTACCCATGTTTTCCTCGTTGAAGGAGACAGAGATAATAAAGTGGTAAATAAATACCCTTTAGTATTAAATTTAGAAGACGATCCTAAAAGTTTTAGTGATGCTATGTCTTCTAGAGATGCTTCTTTTTGGAAAGAAGCTATAGATGATGAAATGGACTCGATCATGTCCAACAATACTTGGGTATTAGCAGACTTACCAAGAGGATCTAAACCAATTGGGTGCAAATGGGTATTTAGAAGAAAATACAATTCTGATGGTACCATCCAAGCCTTTAAGGCTAGGTTAGTGGCTAAGGGATATAGACAAAAAGAAGGAATAGATTATTTTGATACTTATGCTCCTGTAGCACGTATAACATCTATTCGAATTCTTTTTGCTCTAGCATCCATTTACGATATCTGTGTTCATCAAATGGATGTCAAAACTGCCTTCTTAAATGGAGATTTTGTTAGAGATATGCCCTAAAGCAATTGTGTAATAGTCACATATTGGGTATATCCGTTGCACTTCTAATTTCTTATCAGTGGCAAAGACGTATTTATTCATTTGTCCAAATATAAATGAATAAAATCCATAAGATCAGTTGTAGCCGAACCTATTCTTAAGACGTTGAGAATATGTGTGACAGGTTTACGGTTAGACTGAATCTTTAAAACAGTTCCCGATCAATGGATTATTGAATGGATATCAATGATCCTGTTGAGGTCGGTATGTTCTTAACTTCATAATTAAGTATCAGATACTTAAGGGAATGACGAATCACAAGTCATTGGGTATTGCGATATCCGAGTTAGAACATAGGTGCTTGTATCGGATAAGTTCACTGAACGTGACACATATTGAATGATTAGCGACATGGAAGCTTTTTGCGTGGTCAATGTCTAATCGTTCATGCTTTGGTCTTGTGTAAATAATCCTTAGACCTAAGGTACAGTGTTGACTTGTGTGATAAATGGTTATGGTTCACAAGTGCGCATATTGGCGGGTCGTTGATCCGTCTCTGTACTTGATGGTCGTAGTTCAGGCACATACGAAGTCACACGTGTACGCAATATGGAATCTGTCTCCTTATTAATAAAGGTATGAAGTCCTATGTGATCTGATTGTAACAATGCATTGAAATCCTCGGTCGGGGTTATGATTGAGAATGAAATGTTCATGTCTCATATAAATGCATGTCAAGTTAGATTTGTACATATGATCGAATTGGTGGCTTGACAAATATTCCATGGCCTTTGTTCGATCGGGACATAGTTAGACAGAAGGATTGAATTACACTGTAGCCAAAGATGACAGATTCATAATGTTCTTAAAAAGAATTCACACTGTCTGGGTAGCCATGACATATTGCTAGATGTCACTCATGGCTTGTAGGACCTAGAGGATGATCGGGACAATCAATTCTCTTGGAAGTACTAATGTGTTAGTGCATATCTTACTGTCAGCTCGGTGATGAACCTAGGAATGTCACACGCCATAACCAATACATGACAACGCAGTATGGAAAGACGACATTGCAAATTTGTTTGCAATTATACCAATTAGTTGGGTTGAAATTAAATTAAATGAGATTTAATTTTATTTCTCTTTTTGGTCACTTGCACGTGTATATACGATGTACACGTATGCTCTACGTATTTCTATGTTATATGTATTTGTATGTTATACATATTTGTACGTTATACATATTTTACTGTTTGGTAACCTCTTTAACTCCGGTAATAATAATAATGGTTATTATTATTTTTAACACCTTTGTTAGTGCTATTTTTAAATAGCATTTTTGTATTGTAAAATGTGAGTGCTAATTATAAATTGTGAGTGCTATTGTTAGATAGCATTTATAATTGTTAGTGCTAATTTTAAATGGCATTTATTTATGATAAATTGTGAGTGCTATTGTTAGATAGCATTTATATTTGATAGTGCTAATTTTAAATGGCATTTATTTATGATAAATTGTGAGTGCTATTTTTAGATAGCATTTATAATTATTAGTGCTATTTTTAAATAGCATTTTTGTATTATAAGATGTGAGTGCTATTTATAAATTGTGAGTGCTATTGTTAGTGCTATTTTTATATGGCATTTATTTATCATAAATTGTGAGTGCTATTTTTAGAAAGCATTTATTATTTGTTAGTGCTATTTTATAATACAATTTATTGGAATGTGTTTTTGGCTATAAAAGGATGGCAAGAGTTTTGAGGTTGAGGTTAGCTCATTTTTAGAGTGAGCAGATTTTTGAGAGCTTTGAGAGAAGAACACAAACACTCTCTATATTCTCATAATTTTGAGTGACCAAAATATACCAAGTTCGGAATATTGATTCCGTAAATTGGTTTGGAATATTGATTCCGCAAATTGCTAGCACAATTGTTGTGGAATTATTAGTCGTCTCCCGTTCGTCAATTGGTGGTGTGTCTGAACTAGAGGCCCGACACTTGTGGGGCTGAGATCGAAGAACATCGAACCGACACCTCCGTTTCAAGCACGCTACAAGAGGTAGTCTATTTACTCCCTTTAGTGCTTTGTGATTTTTCGATTGAAATGCACGAAGTACGCCTCTGGAGATACATGTATGGGTTGTTATTTATTTCCGCTGCGTTTACTAATTTTTATTTGCCCGTACGTGTTACGTGAATCCCAACAGATTTAAATGAGGAAATTTACATGGAACAACCAGAGGATTTTGTTCTTCCTGGAAATGAGGAGAAAGTATGTAAATTGATTAAATCTCTTTATGGGCTTAAGCAAGCACCAAAGCAGTGGCATGAGAAATTTGATTCAGTCATATTATCCAATGGTTTCAAGCATAATAGTGCTGATAAGTGTATTTATTCTAAATTCACTAAAGACTATGGTGTTCTAGTTTGTCTATACGTTGATGATATGCTTATCTTTGGAACTAATATGACTGGAATCATTGAGACTAAGAAGTATCTAACTTCAAATTTTAAAATGAAAGATTTGGGAGAAGTAGATACTATCTTAGGTATTAAAGTTAAAAAACACAGTGGGGGTTATTCTTTGAACCAATGTCATTATATTGAGAAAATGTTAAGTAAATTTAAACATCTTGGTTTCAAAGAAGTAACTACTCCGTTTGATCCCAGTATTAAATTAAATTACAATGCTGGTAGAGCAATAGCACAACTTGAATATGCTAGTGCTATAGGGTCTTTAATGTATGCGATGCATTGTACTAGACCTGATATTGCTTTTTCCGTATGTAAGTTGAGTAGATATACTAGTAATCCAAGTATAGAACATTGGAATGCCATTACCAGAATTTTTGGTTATCTTAAAAGAACTAAAAATTTGGGATTGTTCTATAATAATTATCCGGCTGTATTAGAAGGATACACCGATGCCAGTTGGATTTCTAGTGTGGGAGATAAATATTCCACTTCTGGATGGATCTTTACTTTAGGTGGATGTGCTGTATCTTGGGCGAGCTAGAAACAGACATGCATAACTCACTCAACTATGGAATCGGAATTTATTGCTTTAGCGGCAACTGGAAAAGAGGCTGAGTGGATTAGAAATTTGCTGTTGGACATTAAACTATGGCCCAATCCTATGCCTCCTATTTCTATTCATTGTGATAGTCAGGCTACGTTAGCAAGAGCTTATAGTAGCACTTATAATGGAAAGTCTAGACATATCAGTCTTAGACATGAGTACGTGAAACAATTGATTCAGAATGGTACCCTAGCAATTGTTTACGTGAGGTCAAGTAAGAATCTAGCCGATCCCTTTACAAAGGCTCTATCAAGAGATGTGGTAAAGGTGACTTCAAATGAAATGGGGCTGAAACCCTTTACTTAAAATCACCAGTAGTGGTAACCCGACCTAATACTAGCATATCACTAGTTACAAGGTTTAATGGGTAAAAACAAGTTACTGAAAGTGATTGTTTTATACTGGCATTAGCCCGGACATGAGAAGTCAGTATTGTCTGTTACAGTTAAGAGGCTGAGTTATACTCTTAATAAAGTATAATACGATTTAGTAACGTGTTTGTTAGTAACAGAAACACGTGGTAATACTTCACCTATATGGGCTTAGAAGTGGTGCCGCTTCTTACGAAAGTTGGGGTTGCTTTCTAGAGAGCTCATGAAACAGGTACAAGCACAAGGCCATAATAGTGCTGAGTAAATATGAACTTCTCGTTGAGACAAGAGATTCGTATATGTGCGGTATGTCCGATTCTATTATATAGAGTAGCAAATTTAAAGCCAGCAGCTATTTGTCACTCTGATAGAGTTTTGAGATACTTGCACTAAATGAAGGTTTAACTCGAAAGAGACCTTCACGTATGTATATTGATCTCATGGAAATTTTGGCTGCATTTTTGAGAAATTTTATTTTACAAATTTGTTTTACAAACAAAGTGGGGGATTGTTGTTGTTTGTTTGAAAAACAAAACAAAATAATGCCTTTTTTGTATCCCACATAGGATGCAAGGGAGAGAGAAAGTCTCTTTATTAATTGGAAGGCTGTTATAGCTTTTCAAATAAAGAGAAATGGGTAAATGGGCTAGTCCCCACCATACCCGCGTGCGGGTGCGCGTGTAATTGCGCGATTTTGGAGCGATTATTAGGCGCACTTAGCACTTTGCACGCTTGCGCGGTCGCGAGTAATTAATGGCACTAATCAACGATCAATTTATTTTTACTTTTCGAATTTATAATTAAAATAATTTTTTGATTACAACCGAAACAGTGCGACTGTTTCACGTAGGCGTTGCAATTATTGAATTTAATTTTTTCGAAATTCAATTAACTGTTTATGTCCAAGAGTTGCAATTTTTCAGAAGTGATAGTTTTTCGGACAATGAAAAGTTGTGTCCGAATAAACTAATTTTGGACAACGAAGAGTTGTGTCCAAATTAACTGCACTTCAGACACGAAGTGGTGTCTGAAATTAACAACTTTTGGAAACGAATAGTTGTGATTGAATGGTACTTTTTGAGACATGAAGTGTTGTCTTCTTTCAAGTTTTATATATTGAGTGATTTGTTCAATTCTCTGATATTGCTTCTGAACTTCAAGTTTTTCTTCGTTTTCTCAAAAAGATACACAGCCATCGTTTCCAATTGTTTCCCTTGAGAGATCCTGGAGATTTATCAGAATTGCTATCTGCTATTCTCGTGAGACTTTGTTGTATCCTGGAGGATATTTGCCGAGACCATTAGCAACTTTGTGGGGCAAATAAATCCTTAAAGAAAGTGTCTTACACGCCTCAAAGTCTGATTCTGTTGTTAATCCCATTCGAAGTTATTTTCCCAACATTAAGTGGGGGGCCCCGGCTGGTAGGTTGCTGGGCCAGTCCCCCTCGAAGAATATTCGAGCCCGCGAAGCGGGCCCGGACACTTCGGTCATAAAAAAAAATGTCCTTTGATCAAGCTCTTCTTTGAAATAAAGAAGGCACTTCAGGCCTTTATTTGAAATTCAGTTCGAGCCCTTATTTGAGAAAATGAAGGCACTTGGGGCCCTTATTCGAAATTTTTTCTAAATTCATTCCATATCAAACTTATTTGGTAACAATTTTATTTTCGGAAAGAATTTCTGAGCAGAAATGATTTTTTTTTTCTAATTTTGTTTCCTTGAACATAGAAGTAGATTATTTTTTCTTATTATTTTTTATTTCAAATCTATTTTCTAGCCACTGATCTATTTATGGAAACATAAAAATTAACTAAGTTACCAAACAAATTTCTATTCTTTTTCTGTTCTAGGGAACAAAAGAATAGGAGTCAGAGAAACATAAACGTTACCAAACTAAGCGCGTGTTTGGCAATGTCTTTATTCTTGAGAATAGTTTCTGAGCATAAATGTTTTTTTTTATTTCGATTCCATTCTCGGGAATAATTCTGACCAAAAAAACTTGTTTGGTAACAAACATAAAATTTCTATCTTAGGAATTAAAAAAAGAACATAAATGCGTTTTGTATGATCCTAGAAATTTCTATTCTCAATTTCTTTCATTTAATTATAAAAATTTTGGTACATGCGATGGGTACCAACGAGCTACAGCGGCAACCAGAGACTGACAGACGGGCAACCAACGATCAGATGCCGGCGATCGGCAAAAGTTGCGACGGAGATCGAAAGGGGCACCTGGACTCATGGTTGTTAAGACGAATATTAAGTTATACTGAGCTTATTTTTCTAAAATGACAAGATTTTTTTTGTTTCGAAAAAGAAAGAAGCTACTTTTTTTTTCTTTTTTCTGTTCCAACTCTATAGGTAGGATTTTTGTTGTTGTCGAGAACAAAAATAATAGTTGACGTTATTAAATAGGACTTTTATTTTTTGTTTCTCTCGGGGAAAAAAATAGGAATAAGAGAATTTGGAATGGTTTAAAAAAAAAAAATGCCCTTAGTTGGGAAATAGTCCACCCAACGAGGAAAACCTCCAATAAAACCCTAGCAAAGAACGGGGACATGCTGGGCAACAAAACTGTCGCCACAAACCTCTGAAGAAGCTCAAATTCAAGAACGCGCGATGAAGACGCTGGACGAGAAGGAGACGACCCAGGTGTTCGAGAAGCTCTTCAAGTTCACCGGCAACAATCTCAAGAACATCGTCGAGAGCCCCTCCCACGAGGGGCCCGACCCGGACCCGGGCCGCTACTGCTTCCGGCTCTGCAAGAACCGGGTCTATTACGTCAGCGAGTCCCTGGTCAAGCGCGCCACCAACATCGGCCGCCACAACCTGGCCTCCCTGGGCACCTGCGTCGGCAAGTTCACCAAGGGCGGGAGCTTCCACCTGACGGTCCAGGCGCTGGGCATCTTGGCCGCGAACGCGAAGCACAAGGTCTGGCTCAAGCCCACCTCCGAGATGTCGTTCCTCTATGGGAATCACGTTTTGAAGGGCGGGTTGGGGAGGATCACCGAGAACATCAACCCAGGTGATGCCTCGATTTCAGCGAAGAGATTCTGCGAATTTTAGTTTTGCTAGGTTAATGTAATGTTTCCGCTCGAGGTGTACAGGGGATGTGTCTGGGTTTTGGAATGTGAGAGCAATTCGAAGCGGAGGGGTGGAAACTTAGATCGAAAGGAACGTCATTGGGGTAGCGAAATGAAGGACCTTCACTGAAGTCCCATATGCTATCGTGTAAATTGAACTTGGGTTTTTCATTTTGTGCTGATAGGATATATGTAGTCGTTGTTTAAATTGGTGATGTACCGTGTCTTCCTGCTCTTTTTTATGGGGTGAACAAGTATCTGGATAGACTGAAAATTCAGCTTGAGTCACCTGTTTTCGAGTAGGTGTGTTAGGTTGAAGAGCCTGGTCAGGGCAACCCAATTGATGAGAACATTTGCAAGATAGAACAGTAGGGAGATCTCATCCTTCCATTAGGTTTCAATACGATGGATCGACTGTAATTTGCTTGTAAAATGTAGCCTTGACAGAGATGATGGAAGGAACTCCTACTCTGACTAAAGCTGCGATATTGAATCGGGATTTTCAGCCATCTATCTCTTTTCTTTCCATGGCTCTATTTCTCTTTGCTTTGTCTCATTGTCCATCTTGGTCATTTGATTCCATCCAAATAAGCTCCTACTCCTCTGTTTACTTTACTTTTGGCCTTTTTCATGTAACGGTTTTTGCTATGTAATTTTTTGATCTGTTTTGCGAAATGTTGTTTTATTTCTGAATATTAAGCACCTTCAGTTAAGTGAGAGTTGAAGATTGAGATTTTCTTTTTGTAGAAATTAAGATTCTAGTCTGTTCAAATTGATTTAACTCTACTCTTGGTTTTGGTTAGTCGAATATCTTGGTTCTTAGACAAAAGAAGATAGATATATTTTTTTTTTGTCAAGATCAATGAAAACATAAAAGTACAATTATATCACTTGATGTTCAATATAAACTTCTGTTTATTGTTATTAAAGAATGACTAATTGTAGCTTTGATGATGTTTGTTTTCCACTTGTATTTAGACTTCTCAAAACTAGGTAAAATTACGGACAAGAGATTAGGCCAGCCAGACCGATACTCGATAAGTCCCCATTTCAATTTGTCTTTCCTCGTCTACTTGTGTGGGGGAAAATGGTTCATTAATCAATTGAAAGAGATCTGATAATTGAAGACAAATGTTGTGACAGGTGATGGAGTGGTGGTTTTTTCAATGTCTGACGTGCCTTTGGGATTTGGGATTTCGCAAAGATCGACACAGGATTGCAGGAAGTTGGATCCAAATGGGCTTGTTGTGCTACATCAGGCAGATATTGGGGAGTACTTGAGGATGGAGGATGAACTTTGAATGTGGGTTTGCTTATACATTGGTTTGTTTTGCTACTGTGGTTTAGATCTTTGTAAGAGCATTGTAACGGCATTGAATGACCATGATCTTGAGATATAAAATAGATGAATTACGCAGTAATTCATTTTTGCCCTTTCCAGCCTCATGGAGTGGCTACTTTGTTGGTCTTGCACCATGTCAATTTCTCTATAATTCGCGTCTTTGCCCTTTCCAACCTCGTGGAGTGGCTATTTTGTTGGTTTTGCACCATGTCGATTTCTCTGGTATGCTTCAAAGAAACATATTGTTCTGATATTGTGGAATGACTCAAGTTTTAGAAGTATTATTTTGTCATGAACATTGCTTAGGATGCTGAGATATGCAAGTCTGGTAGATCTTTTTTATCATTTCGCTATGCCATGGAGTTAGCTAACTCCTGTTTTCAGCTTTTTAAGTTGAAGATCATACTTTTGGGCCGTTCAAGCTTTTCAGCTCTTGGCAAACTGGTCAATAGAGCTTGCATATGCTCAACATGATACTGTTAAGGTTTGTACTTCCAAAAATACAACTACACAGTTCTTTAAAGGAAAGTTTAGCAGTTTTAAGGTTGCACTGCAGTGTGGTTCATGGTTGATCTAAAAGTGGACATATGAAACTTGACTCGGCTGGCTTCATTAGTATGTTGTGCTTTACAAGCCGAGTCTTCTGCTTCTTTTATTGATATGTCCAATAAAAGGATAACCTACGTTGGTCGGACCAAGTGGTCCAAGAAAAATTACAATCGTACAGCTACTGGCTCGCTTTTACGAGGTGATTTTTATCATTTCTATCTTTTTCCTAACACTGGATCCTTATGTCATCCTTGGTAAATTATTTAATTGTTTTAATTTATGCAGCCAACCAAAGGTTGCATAGCTGTTGCAAGAGAGCATGTTCAGACATTTGATAGATGTGGATGGGCCCAGGCTGTTTCCATCATAAATCAAGTATTTTTGTCAATCTTTCATCTCTGATTTAGGATTTAAGTACTATATGAATCAAATGGGGGGATTACTTAGATACCATTGTCAACCGTAGTCTCCATTGTGATTTAGCTGTCTTTTGAATATAAGTTCTACAAACTAGTGTCTGCGTTTTGGCAAAATCTTTATTTCGGCATGTCATCCTACGCATTATCATGGGTTTAAAGAGTTGTACTCCCTCTCCTTAGCTTTGCGGGTGTCTCACCTAGGAGGAATTGATGGTTCAGTTACCTTCTTTCTTGCCTGTTCTTTGTAAAGCATTTGGAAACCAGAGTGCAGATGTTTGCAAGGTATTGCTTATTCTCCTATATCATATATTCAGCATCTTAAACCAATTGAAGAGAGCCAATGGGATCTGGCTATCTTAAACCAGTAAAAGGGTATTATTTCCAGGATTTACTCTTGTTAATCCTGTGCATTGCTTTTCGAAGGCTTGGAGGATGCATTGCTTTAGAGCTGTATGATAACACTTCTCATTCTCTATTTCTCTGCCATAAATCAATCTGGCAGAGAAATCTGTTTGATAAAAATTCTGTAGAAATAGAAATTCATTTGGTAAAAAATTTGACTTTTGGTAGGATTTTCAACTTCTGGTTTAGTTTTTGGCCTTTGAGAAGTAAAATTTTTTTACTTCTTGGCTTTAGAATCACTTCTTCAACCACATCGGTCTTCGCCGACCACCACCACCACCCCCGCCCCCCCTCCCCCCCCCCGCGCTGGGCCTAACGCCGAAAATTTTGTTAATAATGTTTCAAAAGTAGAAATTTTCATCCTTTACCGAATGAATTTCTCTTATCATAAGTCAATTTAGAACAGAAGAAGTAGAAAGATCAATTTTTACTTTTGAGGAGAAGTTGATTTCTGGTTGAGAAGTGTTACCATGCGCGCCCTTAGTTGGATGACTTGGTTTACAAGTGTTGAAGAGCTCGTCGAAAGACCAACATCGGCATAAGTTCCGACCACACCTTTCGCGGTCATTTGGCAACTGTCAAGTGCAAGTCCCACATGCAGCTCCACTCATTCCTAATGAGAAAGCAAAGTGATGCCAGTTCTCATTTGAAGTAGATACCGAATGAGAGGATCGGCACTTCTAGTCTGTTCATCGCATGCTGCAATGGGTGTTCACTGATTGGTTTGGTGTCATCATATTGAAGTATACCTCTCCAAGTGAGCTTAAATCAAAGATCGTCAGATTTAGTCTCTCCGCAATATCCTGAATCTACTTTGCACTATTAGACACTCTTCTCTTTAGTTGATGACTATGGGAGATTGAAGGATGTGTTAAAAGTCTTGAGTTACCCAAGATGTGCTTGATAAATTTAAGGAAGAAGCGGTTCTTGGCAGGTTCATGTCCAAAATCTTGATTTGGGCCTAAATGATTAAGTGATTGCCAAAAAGGCCCAGGAAAATCTCTATCGATTGTCGAGTGAAATTACTGTCATAAGAACTCGTACATTCACAATTCATATTTACAGCGTTACATATAAACATGTCAATATTTTTATTGGCGACAATGATTGAATCATTCATTCATTTCGCCGACCATTCTATAGGTTCTCGGATTGCTATACTCTTTGTGGTATTCAAAATTCATTTATTCACATAAGATGAAATTCACTGAGTAATTATTTTATTAATGTCGTGAGCATATCTATGGAGATATGCAACACCAAATCTTCACCAAATGTTTTTTTTCCTCCACATTTCTTTGACAAAACCAACTTATCTGAATTCGTAATATAGGTCATTGGATTTCAAGTTTTCATAATATAGTAGGTATATTTAAGTGCCTATACTAGTATGATATATCATGTGTGTTTATACAATACTATCATCTGTAAATTCAAGAACGACATTAATTTGTCGAAATTGGGAGAGGATTTTCAGGAAATCCTCTCCCTCCATTCTCCCATTGAAGTCCCCACCCTCCATGTGAGTGGGGCCCCCCCACATGGAGGGTGGGGATCTCAATGATCCTCTACCATTAAGGTAGAGGATCCGGATCCGTCGAAATTAGTACATCGAAGGGATTAAATTTTATTCCTCACTCATTGTATCTCGTGCATCGCGTGGGTCTCGTTCTAGCATTAAATTAAATTAGTAAAAAAAGAAGGAAAAGTGAGTATTGGCGGCTAGGTGAGCGACACGTGTCAACTGTCAACTACTTAGAACTCTGCTTTCACAGTATAGTGAAGATGAAGCCTTTTGGGCTAGAGCCCAGAATAACTAGCATTTCCAGATATTCCATCCTCCATTACCAAAGTAGGTGAGACCTCTTTCTCCATGGAAAAGTAACAATAATATTATCAAAAAAAAAAAATCCCATGATGTCTTGTCTTAAATTCTTTTGATTCTGGATCCTCCATCTTTAAGACAGTCTTCTTTTTCATGAAAATCGAAATACATAAAGTTGTTCGTTCCATTTCGAATGATAAAATCAATGATTGCTCGACACAAGTTTTACGTATTCCACGCTTTCCGTCCTTTGATGTAGTTAATTGTATATGTAAAGATCTTGTCATTCTCATTCAAGCATGGAATTTTATCGCCAAGTTATCCTAATGTTCATTAGGGAATAAATACTACATTCGCAATGTCTAGTACTTTATTCCTTACATCAAATATGATTTCCCATCGTTATTATAATACAAAAGTTGGGCATAAACCCTACGCTAGAGAAGCAAAGTGTTTCTTTATTAGCTTTAACCATATTCCCACCACAAATGCTTCTCCACAATCCAAGAATACTCTTATCTTTGCCCAATAAGGCTTAGCTACAACTAATAATGAGTATTATGGGGAACAAATTCATATCCTTCCATAGGGGGCCCTAAATAAATGGATTAAATTTAGGGTTTTGCAATGAATTGCGGTGGGAAATTATTATGTGGGAGCTCACTTTAAAGGGAAAATTCTCTTTATATATAATTGAATTTTAATTGCATACTAATGGTGTATATGTGCTTCAGTCCCACATATATAAGCTTTGAGCGAGGAAAAGTACTCCGTCAGTCCTAAATTTATTATATGTATGTCAATTTAGTCCTAAATTTTTTAACTTTGCTAATTTGGATCTAAACTTTTATACAAAATTCCATTGGTAAAATCACCGACACGGCAATCTAGTATTGTTTACTGTCATATGTGGCACACCATCACGTCAGTGATTCCCAGCGAAAATTGACCAGAAGGACTGCATTGGAATTTCGCACAAAGAGTTACGACTAAATTGAAAATAATAATTGAAAGCTTATGATTGAATAAATATATGTACAATATGTTTAGGATTGAATGGACAATTCTTTTGTTTTGAGTGCGCGGGAATCCAGAAAGGAAGCGGGAAAATGCGCAAGGGAAACTTCATTCATGGAACTTACATGAAATGAATACTTCATGTAGAATATCACTTGATGTTGAAGTTTAAATTTTGATAGAATATCACAATTTACAACCTAAACGTTTAGTGAAATAACAACATACTAACTTTTGAATTCCTATTAAATTATAGGGATAATTACATAAATGGTCCATGAACTTTGGCAGAATGTGCAATTTGGTCCCTAAACTTTTGACTTGTTCAATTTAGTCCCTAAACTTTTAGTGCATGTTCAATCTAGTCCCTGAATTACAAGAAAATGTTCAATATAGTCCTTTTGTTAATTTAAGATCAATGATAACATTGAACATTTTCATATAGCTCAGGGATTAAATTGAACATTTACTAAAAGTTCAGAGACTGAATTGAGCAAGTCAAAAGTTTAGGGATCAAATTGCACATTCTGCCAAAGTTCAAGGACTAAATTGAACAAATTAAAAATTCAGGGACCAAATTGCACATTCTGTCAAAGTTTAGGGACTATTTGTGTCATTTTGTCTAAATTATATTGAAGTGTCTGAATCCTAAATACATGATTTTTCCCCTGTTCTTCACCTAGCCGCTGCTTGCCTCCACGGCTACCGCCGATCGCGCCTAGCGTCGAGTTGTCGTTGCAATCCACTGTATTCCCTTCACTTTTACAGTAAAAGTTTTACTTTTGTCTCTAAACTTGTGCACTATTTTTCGATCAAGGCCTTTAACTTTAAATTTGTCTACAATTTTTCTAATCAAGTCTCTCTTGAGCTTGATCATATTGATTTTGAGGCGACATATCTGTTAGAGTCATAAAAAAAAAAATTAAATGGCCTCTCGTGCAGCATAAGGCCCAAGAAATCTCTACTCAATATCCGATTGTGGTGTGCGTTCATCTTTGGGTTTTTTAGTCCAACGGATTAGCTGGTAAACATCAGCCAAAAAATAATCTGGCCCTCTTTTCGGGTCGAAGGGACATGTTAACTTTAATTAATTGGATGTGAAGTCGGAGATATGCAATTAGAAAATTTATGCATGTTCAGTTAGGACGTGATTAGAGAAATTAAATGCGTTCAAGGACTTGATTGGAGAAAATGCGCTGAGTTCAGGGGCCAAAAAGGGCTTTGATCTAAATTTACATCGTAAAAATTATTCTTTAGAAGGTGGGCACATTAGTTCATGTGATTTTATCTGTTCAGATACATTCCATTTGTCTTCTTTTTCCATTCTTCCTTCGTATTCTCTCTCTCTCTCTAGTCACCACCTTCGGAGATCCTCGACAGGAAACATATTAGATGTCGTTGCATTGCGTGGTGGTCCTGACTACTTTGTCTTTTTTTTTTTCTCTCTCTTTTTCCAGGATAATGACGCAAACGGTTTTTGAATTTTAGCCTACTGTGCAACGTGATCTTTGACTTTTAATTTACATTATGTGGTCCTTGAATTTTGAGTCAATATACAATATCGTCCATAAACTTTTAATCTATTCAATATGGTATCTAAACTTTTGGTTTATGTTCAATGTAACCCCTGAAATATATGAAAATATTTAATGTCGTCCCTAAACCTGAATTCATTGAATAATAACATTGAATATTTTTATATTATTTAGGATCTAAATTGAATATGTATCAAAATTCTCGAGACTACATTGAATAAGTTTAAAGTTTATGGACCACAATGCATATATGGCTAAAGTTCATGGATCCCACATTGCAATTGGGACAAAGTTCATGGACCAACTATGTCATCCTAACTAGATGATGTCGTCGAATATGGACCCGCGTCGCTTAAGTTTTTGTCGACGTACTGATCAAACTTTAGAGGACATCAATCGCATCTTTCCACAAAGATAATTTGATTGTGGTAAAAAAATATCAGGATAGACATCGCAACACGCTGCTGGTCGCAAGTCGAAATCAAGCATTAAGCACGAAACCAACAAAAATTCTTTCAGGACTGCGATGGATCATTGCTTTTTTTTTTTCTTCCTTCTCCCTAGATGAGAAAAAGAAGAGGCCAATCTGGAAAGACATATGCTCTAAAAGGACGATGCCCAGTACTATCTTGCTTAGTTAATCTATCGGACTTCAAGTTTGGCTTTTTTCTAAGGGATAGTCACATGGGCGTGTACTCACCCACTTTTTTTTAAAGTATTTTTAGGTGTAGATTGGGCTTTGCACTTTTAAATTTTGTTCTGGACATGTAACTTCTTTCCAATAAAGAGAATGACTACAACGACTCGTTTTTATTCTCCACCCCCCCCCAAAAACAAAAATGGTGGGGCATGTCTTGGAACTGATTTGATTGATTTGCGCCACCTCATCCTGGTAAGTCTTGTTCTTGATTTTTTATTCCTTCCGTAAGGGTTAGTACATAAGATGCCAGACGCTATTCCAGCAAAAAGGAGTTGGTCAGAAGGTGATGAATCGGATGAGTTCACGTTACATGACATAATCATCATGCTGTTTTTTGGTGTTTGTGCAGGTTAGGGTTCTGGGAACGACAGTCAAATCAAGATTATGATCCCTTTGTTTTGTGGATGACAACAGCAAGGCGAGTTGCCATGACTTTCATACGGTGCTCGCTTGAATGTTATAATTTTTTTAGCTCACTTAAGTGCCTCAAATTTGTAAAATCGTCCGCTTAAGTGTCATCGATGATTTGCCTCGCCAGAAAATCCGACATGGCATCGCCAACGCTAATATGGACAATTTTTTCTTATCCTTTTTCTTTTTCTTTTTTGGCTGACGAGGGTCATCAGTGACCCTTGCAAGCCGAAAAGGTTTAGGCAAGTGCCTAAGGGCGATGACTCTTGCCAGATCTAGATGAGGCCGTCTCGCCCTTGTCTAGGGCCTTCGCCAAGAAAAAAAAAACAAAGACAAAAAAGGAAAATAAAATAACAAATAAAAAATCCAAACAAATAACAACATAATAATAAAAATCCATGTGGTAATTTTTTTAGTTTGAAAAATTTGAAGTCGGATGAAAAATTAGGTAAAAATCCACGTATGTTGATTGGCAAGAAATGATACTCAAATGATCGATTTTACTCCGATACAACACTTAAGTTAGCCAAAAAAAAAATTATGGCACTCAAGTAAACACCGTACAAAAGTTATAGTACTCATGTTGTTCTTGTCTCTTTAGTTTTGGAACGATCTTGAAATGGTCGCTTCATTTTCAGAATATAGGTTTCCATTTGTTAATACTCTTTGTGATCACTTATACAGCCAGACAGCATTTTTGAGCTAGTGTATTCTAAACTGGATAGGTACATAAAATCTGAAATGATGAAGTATTGCGACAAGTAAGACCACATCAAATAAGATTTACAAACTAAAAGATTGAGTCGATAAGACTAGTATTCATGCGAAGACATCTATGTCATTTATTAGAACACAGTAATCTAATTGTGCAAGTTCAGCAAATTATCTATCAATGAATAAAGGAAAATTTCTAAATAAGAGTTTTAAGTGCCCTCATTATTTAAAAGAAGGGCCTGACCAAATGCATTTTCGTCATTTCCTTTTCTTTCTTTTATTCCTCTTGTTTATTTTCTTTTTTTCCCTTTTTCCTTTGTTTTTTGTTCTAGCTCCTTGCCGGTGGCCGGTCTCACCCACGCTTCGCCGATGGCTAGCCATAGAGACTGTTCACTGGCGAGAAGTTAGGGCAAAAGAAAAGGAAAACAAAAAGTGAAAAGAAAAAAGAAAAAAGATGAATGAAAAAAGGAAAAAGGAAAATAATAATAATAATAATAATAATAATAATAATAATAATAATAATAATAATAATAATAATGATGACGAAAATGTCATTGGTCCGATCATTATTTGAAACAATGAGGATATTTCGGCCCTTATTTGAGAAAATGATGACATTTCATGTCTTTATTTGAAATTTTTACATAAATAAGTGAAGTGGCAGTGGATAAAAGTCAACCCGAGACTCAACTTATGATTATATATGATTAGGTAAAACTTGTAGTTAAACATTTAAACTCACACGTTCCATTGCAGCAAAATGCATTAGACTCCTCTAAGCATTGGGTGTCTTGATGATCAAGATCTGTCTTCTAAGTTCAGTCATCAACCATCATCTATCAATTTATGCACTGCTCTCAAACTTCACAACATATGACTAACCACCATTGCTGCATTTCATAAAAAAAAACCAGCTAAAAAGAAACCTCATTGACTTTCGTATAAGATTTTTTTTTTTTTGGGGATCAACCCCCTAGCTAAAAGAGAAAACTGGATAGAAAATGCCGAGGTGGTCCAATTATAAAAAGATGAAGAGGAATCTAGGAGGTGTTTAAATTTGAATGGGTCGTATTGCACACAAAAACCAAGCACACAGATCCTTGTCGAGGCAAGAGGGAATGCTGGCTTAAAGAGGGTCAATGAGAGCACGAGGAGGACCATGTGTCACGAGGTAGTGAAGCAAAAGTTGGAGCAAGTAGGCGACAATCTTGCTGGATAAAGAGAGAGTGCATGCACTAAAGCCATACACTCGCACACATCACCTTTTCCCCTTTGTTTTTATTTTCTTTCTAGTGATTGGATATTTTAGATTCTAACCATTTTTTTTTTTGAGAGAGTGCTGATTCACCAAACTCTAGTAGCTTAAATTTTAGAATAGTAAAATGGTTGTGCACTCAAAACTTTCACTATGGTATTGGAGTCAAACGTCTCCAGTTCAATTCCTCACGCCCGCCTTTCATCCGTTTAGGAGTTTCCGTTTTGTTGTGCACCTTAGGACCGGTTCCTGTTCCGGTTCCGAACTTTTAATTTTATTTTTAAAATAATAAAATAAATAAATAAATTATTAATTATAAATTATAATCATTAATCAAATTGTACATTGTAATAAAATTTGAAAAGAGAGAGAGAGAGAGGAGGAATGGGCTTGAACTTAATAAATTATCATTAAGCGCCTACATATCTTATTGGGGATAAAAGAATTAAAGCCCATGTAGTTCTATTACCTTCGGTAACCCCAACTTACCTCATCGTCAATCGTCGCTACCCGTTGCTGTGGTGGCAGTAGTATCTTCACAGTCATCACTGAAGAATTCGTGTTCTCGATCCAACTTTTATTGTCGAAATTTAGCCTTTGTCCAATCATCGACACAAACTTGAATCTCCACACTTTTTGAACTTAATCTTGAACGGCGGAAGTCCAAAATTAATCCTCCAGCGCTAAATACTTGTTCAAATGCCACTGTTGAAGAAGGGGTCACTAATATTTATTTCGCAATGAGGGAGGGAATTGGAAATTGAGTTGAATGGTTCTTCCACCACTCAAGAATCTTGAAATCTGTGATGTGTTCGGAATCACTAAACTCCAAAGCAATTGTTAAATAGTTTTCTAATTCGAAAATACTACATGTTGATGTCTCTTTATGTTTTTTTGCTTACTCATGAGCATTTTATAACCTCTACTAAGTGAAATGCCCGCATCGTTTTGTGAAACACTATGTTGGGCAGATCCACATCCACTGTCACTTAAACCATATCTATTAGAAAATTCATTATATAATGCTACTATAGCTTGTTTAACCTCTGATTGTATAATTGAAGTATTTATTGCTTCATTCAAATGTAAACAATCATAATAATAAGCATTCGGATAATCTAATAAATCATCTAATTTAGTACGTGGATCGAAAACAATACCAACTAAATAGACAAGAGGAATGTTCAAATAATAATGCAACCATTTTTCTCGATTTACTAAAATAATCGAAGTTAATTCAGTATCTTTTTCATATTCATTAAATACACTAGCAATATTAACATACTCTATTAAAAATAAATGCGTAGTGGGATAATAAATACCAGATAAAGCATTAGTAGCATCATTAAAAACTTTCAAAAAATCTAAATTGTTTTTGCAAACGTCCCAATGTTGCGGGAGTAAAGCTATATCGGGAACAATATTCGAAATAAAGGAACATAATAAATCTTTGTAATCAAAAGTTTGTAGAAGCATCTCATAGGTAGAATTCCAACGAGTCGGAATATCTTTTGGAAACCTTTTTACTGTTCTCCCATTTTGTTTACAAAATTTTCCCCACTCTTTCATCAGATAAGGATGGTTCCATAAAAATCTAATTGCACTATTAATTGGATGGAGATAAGTCACAAGAAATCGTAAATCATATTGTACACATAAATTCAAAACATGGCAATCACATCTAATGTGAAAAAATTGTCCGCCAAAAGAGGGTTTACAATTTTTTTTTTAACTCGGGAATGTAAGCAGTATTTACGGCGGCATTATCAAAACCAATTGAAAAAAATTATTAATCAAATCATATTCTTCTAAAACATTCCTAATTAGTCTATAAATATTATGGGTAGTATGCCTTTCAGGAAAAACTGGAAATGCAAGAAGTTTTTTTTTAATAACTCAATCATCACCTATCCAATGGCATGTGACACCCATATAAGAATTAATATTCCAAGCATCACTCCAAATATCACTACCTATATGTACACGTCCATTGAATTCTCCAAAAAAACTTATCAAATTATTTTTTCGTTTTTTATAAACTTGTTTAAGTTCACGTCTAAAGTAGTTCTTAGAACAGATGGTGCTTGCGGAGTCAGCGTAGTATTTACCAAATATCTAAAATTAAAATTTTCACCAGTATTAAACGGAGCATGCTTATAAAGTGCATTGTCTCCATAGTTGGAACAGAAAAATTCGTGGCCAACAGGTTTTGTAAAATTTCTTTGAAAATGTTTTTTGTAATCTTTCTTCGAAGGTCTCTATTTTCTCCTTTCTTCATACTTAGGAAATGTATTTTGTAAAACAGTTTTATTTTTCATTCCAAGACCGTTTTTGTCATAATAAGGAATCTGAATAGAGAGGATATGCTCCAAGGTTTTTGAACCTGTTGAAAAATTATTTTTTATTTTTGAAATATCTTGCTTGATGAAAATGTTCTCTTTTGAGAGAGAATCGTATCTTTCTTGTAAATCAGAGAGATCCTTTTTGAGAAAATCATGTTTTTCGGATAAGCTCGTATTTTCCTTTTTGAGAAGATCATGATCTTGAAGTATTACAGAATATTCTTTTTGAAGAAAATCAATCTTTTCGTTTTTGGAAAGATCCTGTTGCCTTAGTTTAGAATTTTCCTTTTTCAAATCAGAAATCCTTTTAAGAGCATTTTTCAAATCCGAACATAATTCATCAATGTAATCAGATACTTCATTAGAGATTTCAAGAGAACTTACCTCTTTTTCATCCTTTGAATCCGAAGTTGCCATAAGACAAATATTTGCGCAATCTTCATCATCACTTTCTTCACATTCGGTATCGCTCCATGTCTCAGCCTTTAGTGCTTTCTTTTTCTTCTCAAATTTTCCTCGAGTCTTCTTCAGAGAGGGACAGTTTGGCTTGATGTGTCCACGTTTACTGCATTCGAAACAAGTTACTTCCTTGCCTTCATCCTTTTCACCAGAAGATTTTTTAGTTTGTCTGAAAGGACGTTTTCCTTTGAGGTTTCTCCCTCTTCTTGCCATCTTTCTGAATCTTTTAACCATCAATGCCAATTCTTCATCGTCATCCTCTGCCTCTGATTCAGAGTCACTCGAATTAATCATCTTAGATCTCAGGGCAATTTCCTTTCTTCCTTTTGTTTCATCTTCTTCATTCTATCGCTCAGACTCATATGATGTTAGTGTACCTATAAGTTCATCAACAGTCAAAGGTGAGATTCTTGATGTTTCACGAATAATGGTTTTTATGTTGTTCCACTCCTTTGTCAATCCTCTCAGAACTTTGTTGACCCTTTCCGTTTGAGAAATCTGCTTGCCATAATATGTTAAGCCATTCATAATATCTGTAAACCTGTTGATCTTATCAGAAACAGATTCGTCAGATTTCATCTGACGCAGCGTTCAGCGAAAGAACACAAGCAAATCCATGCTTAAGAGAGAAAACTCGAAAATTCAATAATGAAGATGATAATCTGTCTTTCAAAAATTCTAAAACAAGCTTATATAGGGTGTTAACCCTAATGACACCAAAAACACAAAATTACAAAATTGCCACTAAAAATAATCAAATTGCCTAAAACATAAGGATAACATAATATTACGTAATATCATGTAATATTACATAGATAACAACTTTATCTGTATTGATTGCGTAGATCGCGACGTCATCCGCATCATTCTCCCCTGCTAGGAAAAAAGATTCGTCCTCGAATCTGGTTCATCTTCGTTTCATATTCTTCAAAATCAATCTCATCTCTAAGATTACGAAATCTGCTTCCTTCAGGATGACCTTTCCAACGAATCAAGTAATACATCAGCTTGAGCCCCACATTATCCATGGTTCGATGTAGAGAAGCGGCCACCATACTAGTCCATAGAGGTTTCATGATGACTGTAGGACTATGAGCACCAGACGTCACATTGTTGCCCCGGGTGGAACTAACGGATTTCACCAAAAGGAAGAGTTTTGGAGAGAACTTTTGTTCTGTACACCTTAACTGGTCAACAAACAGACTTGACAAAGCTAAATCATTGTTCCAGATTTCCTCTTCAATAAGCACCATGTTGATTCTGGGGTCCCTACTTTTTACACATGATAAAAGCTGATTCACTGTCCTATTATAAGATGATTCGCAGAACTTCCCCATCAAGCGCTCCATAAGCCTTCGCACCATCAAATTCTCTTTAGGCTCCAACTTCTGTAAGTTTGGCCTTTTGCAAGTGGTCTTGCTCAACATCCCTAACATTGTATAATAAACGACATGATCAAGCTTTACAATCTCAGCTCCACCCATGAAGTCTTCCTGCAAATCCTTTGGGCAATTTTCCAAATGGAGTTCTCTAGCACGTTCGCTAGATTCCTTAATGCTATTTTTTACCATAAGATCTGACTTGACCACGGACAAATTCACATCCAACTTAATATCTTCATAAATCTCTCCAGACGCTAGGGCTAGGTCTTTGAGTTTTGCATCTTGCGCATAAATGTACCTAGCGCCTAACGCATTATGATCAACCTCATCCACAGCAACAAACTCATCGCCACCAAAATCATCAGTTTCAGGAACATAATTACCTTGATCAACAGTGCTCCCCAAAACATCGGCTTTCTGCGCATCTTCAGGAACCAAATTGGGTTTCGCCCGGGGAATGTCGCCAATGGTCTCATCGACCTCCTTTGCGCTTCCATCGCCGCCATCCGCATTTGGGTCAAAAATTGGTGCCTCATCATCGAACGCGGCAAAATTCGAGTCGTCCACCTTGTATGTCGGCATTCGCTCCGCCTCATGGGGAACGTCGCTAGGGTCGACCTCATCGCCTTTCTCTAACACGAAGTCTTCTACCCTTGTACTTGTATCCGAAACCTTGCGTACACAACCATGTTCGCTCTTCTTCTTTAGGTCCTCGAAGTTCGTCAAAGAAGCTCCGTAGATAGATGTCATAATGCGGGGTTTGAACTGTAACTTAGCCTCTTTGCTCGATTCACCAACTCCTCCCAATTCAACAACAGGAAAATCTCGCGAATACCTAGAAAAATCACAATTTTGCTCTAAACTCATCAATTTCTGCTGGAACTGCTCATAGTCGGGTGGAAGGAATTTTTGCTTAAGCAGCCTCTTCATTCTATGCCAAGTTCGAACTTTCTCTTTTCCTTCTAACTTCCTCGTATTCTGCAATCTCTCCCACCATATAGATGCAGCTCCTTTCAATCTATAGGCTACTACTCTCACCCATTTCTCACTAGGGATCTCCATATAATCGAAGAATTTTTCAATACTATCAATCCACTCCATAAATTCTTCTATATCAAGACTTCCATCAAAATAGGGTATATCGACTTTTAATTTAAAGTCATTACCTTCACGATCGTCATAGCGTCGTCTGCCATCTTTTCTAACGCGATCGTCGTAACGTCGTCTTCCGTCGCATCTATCATTTTCCCTTTGAAATCTTTCATAACGATTTCTACCTCCATAATCAACTCGTTCTTCATCAGAAAATAGAGGGTTATTCTGCCTGCGAACAAGAATAGGCCTGACAAGGTCACCGCGAGCAAGATCTGCACCCGGCCTTTTGTCGTTCCGCCGATTCCTGTTCACATCAACGCCAAGATCGTCGGATCGATCCGCCAATTTGTCAAATCGTGCTCCGAAACGATCGATGCGTTCCATTAAACGCTGCTCCAAACGTTGCAGCGTGCCGTCCCCAAGGATTGGGGCTCCAGTCTTCCGAGCATCGTCGCGAAGACCACTGCCAGTCGCCATAGGCTCTGATACCACCTGACGCAGCGTTCAGCGAAAGAACACAAGCAAATCCATGCTTAAGAGAGAAAACTCGAAAATTCAATAATGAAGATGATAATCTGTCTTTCAAAAATTCTAAAACAAGCTTATATAGGGTGTTAACCCTAATGACACCAAAAACACAAAATTACAAAATTGCCACTAAAAATAATCAAATTGCCTAAAACATAAGGATAACATAATATTACGTAATATCATGTAATATTACATAGATAACAACTTTATCTGTATTGATTGCGTAGATCGCGACGTCATCCGCATCATCATCTTAAAAGATTCATATTTTTCAAGCAAAATATTCGTCTTTGTTTCCTTGACTCTATCAGTCCCTTCATGGGTAAGTTGCAAACTTTCCCAAATTTCCTTTGCTGTTTCACAAGAGCAGATACAATTGTATTGAGATGGAGAGAAAGCACAATAGAAAGAATAGATTGCTTTTGAATCCAAAGCTTCTCTTTTGGAGATCTCCGAGACACTATGCTTTGGTTCTTCTTTGCTACTTTCTTTTGACGAGGAGATTGTTGGATTTGCCCCATTCTGTACGACATCCCACATCAGTGGATCAATAGATTTGATGAATGCCTTCATCTTATTTTTCCAGATGTTGTAGTCTCTTCCATCGAAGTATGGAGGTCGTGTGTTGCTTTGACCTTCCACAATACCTGCTCCAAGGATGCTAGCCATTGAAGATCGTTAGCTTAGAAGTATACACTTCCAAAAACAAGCCTTAAGCTTTGATACCAATTGTTGTTCCTGGCTAGGCTATACACCTAGAGGGGGTGAATAGGTGTATATATCGAATTTCGATG
The DNA here is from genome assembly GCA_021437785.1 of Rhodomyrtus psidioides. NCBI lineage: Eukaryota > Viridiplantae > Streptophyta > Magnoliopsida > Myrtales > Myrtaceae > Rhodomyrtus > Rhodomyrtus psidioides. The sequence continues at coordinate 2,975,963 of JAILYB010000055.1, forward strand.
AATAGTGCGGAATTGATAAAACAAACGAAATTGAGATAACACAAGTGATAGCAAAGTATTACAGTGCTTCTGCCGGACGGTTAATAGATGCAGTTGATAGAGGCAGAAAAAGTAGGAAAGCGTTGCACACGAGATTATAGTGGTTCGGCTTTTGAGGGCCTACATCCACTCTCCCACACTAACAGCCTACTGGCTGGATTTCACTAAGTATCCGAATAAGAGATTACAGAAACACGAGTGACTGCTTGAACTTCCACTGTTTCAATAGAAGCGGACTATGCCTCTACCAAGATTTTTCACTCAGTACTCTTTCTCCGCTTCACTCTCTCTTACGGGATTCACTAAGGTACTTTTAGACAAACAATGAAGCTCTCTTTGAATGAGGTCTGTTCTTTCTTGGTCGTCACCCGTTCTTTGAACTTCGAGCTCTTTATAGTCCTCGTCCTCCAAGCTCCCCGCTGGACAGATCCACTCCGAGGATCAATCACCAAAACTAGCCGTTGGTTGATTGACAAAAGATCACTAGTCGTTTACGGTAAGATACACCAGAAATTTGGAAAGATATATTCGCCCATACAAATATATCGAAGACCTTTAAACAAAGAATCTAATTAAGGTATTTGCCTAAACATTAAATTGGCATTCAGGATAACCTTTAAAAGGAAAACCTTTAGGAAATCATTTTGATTGACACAATGACGATATGACTTAGCATCGAAATCTTTTTCCAGATCATTGACCGTTAGTGGGGAAGTTTGATCTGCTACAACAGAAAATAAGATTTAGTCGGAATATATAATCGAAGTATGTGAACGTCCACCCAGTGTGCCTCTGCCATATGGTTTGCCTGCTTCTATCAAGATGGATATGTTAGGGATAAACACAGTGAAATACATATCCTTCAAGTTCAACCAAATTCTATTTATCAAGACATGAATGGTTTTGTTTACGTCAAAATCAACAACAATTTCCTAACATCGTTCGTTCCGAAAAATCAGGAACCAGAACCGACCTTTGAAGGCCGATTCCGGTTGTGGTTCGGGACCGCGGGTCCAGTCAATGGGCCTGTTCCGGGCCCACGGTTCCAAATGGCCATGTCTAGGTGGAAGCTTAAGCTCTATAATATATCTTAACTGTACTTTAACAGGTTAAATGTTCTTAGAGTAAACAATTGCACATTCAAAATTCAGTACTAATAGTTATAACAATAAGGAAAAGACCCCCTGAATTTTCGGGTATTGCATATCTATCCTTGAACTTTTAGAAAGGCTTATTTTCTTTTTAATGATACAAAATGGTTTATGAATTTTTGTCCAATGTACAATATGGTCCATGAACTTTAATTTGTTCAATGTGGTCCCCAAACTTTATCTCAATATGTAACATGGTCCCTTAACTTTTAAATTATTCAATGTGATCCTTAAATTTTTAGCACATGTTCAATTTAGTCCTCGAGCTATGTGGACATGTTCGATGTTGTCCTTCATTAATTCAAGTTCAGGGACAATATTGGACAATTTCATGTAACTCGGGGACTAAATTGAACATGCACCAAAAGTCCAAGTACCACATTGAACAATTTAAAAGTTCAGGGACTGGTGCAGGAGCATCAGACCTTGTCAACAAGTCATATTGAAGATGTTGATTGCACGAGAGAGTAGCTTGGCTACCAAGATATCAATATAAAAGTTTATCGCGGATTGTGAGACTCTATCAGCTACCTAATGACTGGAGGATGTTCTCATCGATATTTATCATTGTTTGGCGATCTTCAATGTTGACTATTTGGCTTCCAAGGATGACAGACGAACTTGGAGTCTAAGCATAATTACTTTAAATTTGATCAAGTGTCTTTAGTTCAAGTTTTAAGAGTTTTAAATAAGTTGTAGGTTTCAAGAGTCAAAGTTCTAGTTTTCAAAGTCTTTTTAATGCATTTTCTAGTGTCTAGATCTTAACTGTGTTTTCTAATTCCCATGTCATTAATGTCGGGTGCTTCCCATGTCTTTAATGCTCTGTCGAATTCTTATGTATCAGTTCCTTTCAAATGTAAGAATGACTTGATTATTGAGAATATATTAGATTTGTCTATGTGTGAGCAAATATATGTTGCCGGCATATGTACCTTTAGAAGTTGGATTCTTCCTTGGTGGTGAACCAGGAAGCATTGTATCCTCAACTGGTGATATCTTGTAGCCCCTTGTGGTGAGCTTCTCCTATCCGAAGTCTTGTCTCTTTGGCTAGTGATATTTGGTAGGCCTTGGTGGCGAGCTTCGTCATTACTGGTCATGATCCTTGACTGGTATTATTTTGTATATCTTGGGTGTGATCGTAATCTTACCTTGCATTGCCATTTAACCATTGATATCCATCCCTACATACCGATGTATCCTCATTCATCCGTTGACATCACTGCCCAGTGCCCGTTTCGGGGACCACATTGATCAAATTCAAAGTTCAAGAACCACATTGTACATTGAGCCAAAGTTTGGGCTCCGTTCGTGTCATTTTCCCTTCATTTTTCCATTTGCACATGTGCTTCCATGTGACTTTTCCAGGATAAAACTCTAACTCTTCTTATAGTTTAGGTAAGAATTGGTGAAAGCACATTTTGTGCGCACATTTTTAAAATGTATTGGATGATTCATAAGGTCAATGGTTTGGCAGGATATATAATTTATAATTCTTTTTACTTTCGTTTCTTCCTCCTTTTTAGGTAGGGGCATCTTCAACATGCCGGCAATCAATTTCAGTCGGCATCTTTCTTCTTAACAGCGCATGCAAAGGTCCTAATAGTCGACCGATAACAAAGGAAACTAATTAGGGTTCTTCAAGGGTATTATTGCGAGCCAGCCACAAAATATAATAAAGAAAAACCGAGAGTTGTTCTCCAGTTTCCCCTTGCATGGAGATATATATTTGAGAATACCACGCATCTTTCTTTTTAACAAAAAAGGCGTCGTTCAGACAGCTTCTTTGGAATTACAACTTCTAGAGACGCGTTTCTCTTTTTCGCTTACACGATCAATGTGAAAGGAAAATGCCGGAGAGAAGAAAATTTTCAGCTAAAGATTGCTACAAAAACCAATGAAAAGGAGCAATATTGTATGATACATACAGTGTTAATTAGTCAACAGTTAGGCAAAAAAAGGCATTGGGGTGGCCCGACATTGGTACATAAGTAACCAATATTCTGTAATGCAAAAGAAGATTGACAGTAACAAAGATTTGAGAGAATCTCTTTCAATTTGGTCCACCCCCTCGTGCCAAACTGTGTTGCATGATCTTTGTGGGCAACCATTCACACCTTTGTGGAAAAAAGAGACTGCCTTTCCTCCTCCTAACTTCATGCCACGAGAATCCCCTCATTTTCCACTTTAGGGCATAATATTCCAGCGTCATATTCAATACATTGCATTTCCTAAATAATGAAGTCATAAAACACTGAAAAGTTATAATAGCACCTTGCTAGGGCATAAAGATTTGAGTTTGCAAAACAACATGCTAAAACTCTTATGGGGTGTTTGAATGTGTCTCGCTTGTTCGAACGATCATCTCAAATTAATCAACTTCATAAACAAATTAAATCACTTAAGCTAACATTAGCAACTATGTCATCTGTAACCAATCTTTTAAAGGAAAAAGAAAAAGACATCATTAACGTTTGTGCTTCTAGTTTTATCTACCTTTTCTTTCTCATGAGTTTCAGGATGGCCTTGAATAAAACTCGATTTCTCCTACTTTATAATATCACCTTGAAATTCATTGGAAAGTTTCAACTTAAAATGTTAGAGGAAGACATAAAACATATTGTGTAGGTTGACAAATGAGATGAATTTGATAGTGGCACTAACTTCTTTGTACAGTGAAACTTCAATGTCGTTTTCCAAAAGGAATACTAATTAGCTCGCTAAATGAACTCTATCCTTTGGTTCCAAGTAAACCCCCCCGCTCTCTCTCTCTCTCTCTCCATAGAGGAGGGAGGATTTGTAGTAACCTACTGTCGATGACTCTGAATCCATAGCCACCTACCATATGATACCTCGAATCGTGAAGAGAGAGAGAGAGAGAGAGAGAGAGAGAGAGAGAGAGAGAGAGAGAGAGAGAGAGAGAGCAATGATGACTTACATCCGTATCTTGAGAATCCATATCTTAGAAGATACTACTTAGCATAATCAAATCTCTTCAAATGTTATCACAGGATGGTGCTTGTGTAAATAAATCGTCGGTGTAATTATTAAGTACCTAGATATAGTTAAATTAGAAAAATGGCAGTAATAATTTTATCAAATTTCTCGTATGACCGTTGACTTTGGCGTCATACCTTTTAATCACTCAAATATCATAACTTTTAAGTTACATCAACGATTTCTCTTACCTGAAAATCTTACACGGCATCACATTAATATTAATCATCGGACATGCCTAGTCGGAGAGATGATGACATTGAAAATGTTTTAAACCAACGCCATTTAATCCCTTTCTTGCCCAATTTGAGGATTTGCGACTAAATTAGGTTTCAATCCAAACCCTAAACACCCCCCACTCCCCTCTCTCAAAGTCCTCGGCACACACCATTTCTCTCCCCACAGCCAGCCTCGGTGTTGAACCTTCCAACGAGGCTCATGTTCTGTTTCACCGGTACCTCACCAGCCGCAGGACAAGACGGCCAATCCATTCGGATTCAAACTAGAATTATTGGCTATGTTTTTTGGAAAGAAAAAAGGTTCATGTCTAATTTCTCATTGGGAATAATTTTGGGCTTTGGGGTTTCGTTTATTTAGCAAATTGAATATCATTTCTCAATTCCACACAAATTTGTGCTGACAAACGACGTGGTTTGATTTATATCTTAATTATTGACATATCCGGTGAGACGCGTCGGGTAATTATTATAAATTAATGTCACATGTGTTTTTCTTCTTCTTAAATAATCACAAGCAAAATTATCACATCAAAATGAAAATCGTACACAAAAGTTATGATGTAGTAGTATTTTTTTTCTTTTTCCTTAGACAAAACCCAGCGCACAAACAAACAAATTCACTTTCTTTGGTTGTCCTCTTCCAGAATGGGTCTCAATCAATATTTTCCCCCCTCCAAACAAAGATTCTCATTGTGGGTTCAATGGCTTAGGAAAAAGAAAGATGGGATTCTCCTCAATCCGATCACGCCCACATAAGATGGCAAAGTGCGTCCCCAAACACCCTGACCCTGAATGTATCCTTAGACTATAAAATTCTCCTGGTAAGTGGGCCCCTGAACCCACACCCAATCAAGGCCCTTAACATGCATTTACCAACTCAACAATTATTATTAGAAAAATGATTACATAACGATTCTTAATCTACCGTAAGAACAATAGCTTATTTTTTATCACAAAAAAATAAATAATTAATAATTAAAAATCATTATGAGATCCACTCATTTAATAATTTGTGGCTCACAACATGTTATTCTTCTCGCAGGCAGGCGCACAAAAACTGTCATGCTAATCAAGCCCTCCCTCATCGTTGTAAGCTGGTAATATAATATTTTCTCTGCATCACGTTCATTGCCTATATATATATGCCCCACCAAGGCCACAATCACTCACCATCTCCCCAAAGAGCTAGCTCAATCAACCAATCTCCCACAAACACGCTCATTCATAAAGATGTCCGGGGTTTGGGTGTTCAAGAACGGGGTCGTTCGGCTCGTGGAGAACCCGGGGGGCGAGGTGTCCGGCGGCATCGGGCGGCGGAAGGTTCTGGTCCACACCCCGACGAACGAGGTGATCACATCGTACGCCGACCTCGAGAGGAAGCTCTCCTCGCTCGGGTGGGAGAGGTACTACGACGACCCGGAGCTCCTCCAGTTCCACAAGAGGTCCACCGTCCACCTCATCTCCCTCCCCAAGGACTTCAACAAGTTCAAGTCCATGCACATGTACGACATCGTCGTCAAGAACCGCAACATTTTTGAAGTCCGGGACGTGTGACTTGCATCCATCCTGGCCGCGGCCGGGGTCGGAGCAGCGTTGCGTGATTCCTCGGGTCTACAGAAGCTAGTCTTGCTTGGGGTCTATTGTTGTCTTCGTTTGCTCTAAAAAGATCGCTCTTTGAGCGGTTCTTGGTGGGGATTTTGCAAAAGGGGATGGTTATGGCTGCTTAGGATGGAGAAGAAGTTGGCTGAGTTAGTGGGTGTGTGACGTGGTTCTGTGTAAATTGTGCTTTTGTGATTTATCTGGCAATGAATATTGGGTCTCCTTGTGTGTGATAAAGCTGCTGCTGCTGCCGCTGCCGCTGCCGCTGCTTCTTCTCCTCCTCCTCCTCCTTCTTCTTCTTCTTTTTGTTTCTCTCTGACATAAGGAAGCTACTAGAACCACAATGATATAGATTCGGGCTGGGCGGCAGCTCTGAAGAATCCCTTTCTTAAGTGATAGAGAGCAAATCGTTTGAAAAGGGGGAGAGAACAAGAAATAAAGATAGAATCCTCTTGGAGTCATACGTGCATACATGAACAAGGCATAACAATAGTTTAAGACTCCTTTTTATTTCGTAGAAAATGAGTGATTTAGAGAAAAATTTTCTTAATTAAAGTGACTTTGTGTATATCTTGAGATAATTAATCAATGTGAAGTGTTCTCACTGGCGACAATAATTTGTGTCAAAATATCTACTTAGACGATGAATCAAAATATTTTTGTCCAATCCTTTTTTTATTAAACGACATAAGCAATTTTTTTAATTTTTTTTAAATTACTGATTTTTCGCAAAATAAACAGGATAATAAAAGATTCTTAAAGCAGGAAGTGACTTGATTTGATGGTCAGCATGCAAAGTGTAAATTCTTGGGGCTATGTTGGATTTGCCTCCCCACTCACATCAGTCTATCCGAGTTGTGTGGAGAGGGTTCTGCCTGCCTGCCTCTCTCTCTCTCTCTCTCTCTACATCACAGTGAACTTATTCTTTTTAAGGAGTCTGATTTGATGCACCGTCTTTGGAGGAAAGTAACGCAGACACACTGGGCGGGAAGAACAAGTACATTGGTTTCCTGTTCATGTGTGTGGTTCAATATCATCTGTCAAGAACTTCGATTTGTCATTAGTTTAGTCTGGTTGGCCAATAAGGCTTTGAGTGCATATCAGTCGGTGAAATCTTGATAAATCAAAACCTGCACTTGGTTACCATAATAAAGAAATTTTGACAGTCTCGGCAAGGACTAGGTGACAATAAGGAGGACAATCCAGGAAATCAACTTAAGGGACATTGTCGTTGCGGGACGCTAGGGAGGTTAAGGATGCTATAGTCTACAACGAAAGAACAGATGAAGGACTGAATGGTTTGAGCACGGCTTCTTAATATTCCAGAAATTACGAGCAGCAGAACTCACGAGCAGCAGAACTCACGGAACACACTAGAGGTGAAGAGCCGACATCAAGTTGCCAAACCTACCTCTCAATGTGAACTCTTGGAGAGTATCAGCCTGTTGTATTTCTTATACATACGCAGATGTGTGAATAAGTTCATGGAGTTTACGACAAGTAGGAAGCCCTTGATTTGGGAACATTGTCACTTTTTTTTTTTTCGTTTTCCTATAGTTAGGATGACTTACGGTGAGATATTCATTCCTGCCGTAACAAGTTTATTTTTATTTTTTAACACCATGCCCTAACAGGCAGGATGACCTGTCCTGTGTAGCTCAGTTCAGAGAAGTTCAAAAGCGCCCTATAAAAGCTATTAGCCTATTATTTCTGTGAGAATATCACTTCACAGATCACGCCATGTAAATTTTATACCACTATCCTTAATAAAAAGAAACCAACAAGAAACGTAATATGTAAAAAGGAAGAACTAAGTTTAGTCCGAAAATTAGCAAGATTAGACATGTCATCGTAATATACTGTACTCATTACTAAGATAAACTTGAACCAACTGGGTCTTAACGGTCTGTGATCTTCTCAGCCTACAACAGCACATCATCGTTGACTTCATCAGTGTGATTCCCCAACCCATTCCACTTTTGAAAATTATTGACCCTTTTCATTTAAAATAAACCAATAGTTCCTCGAGTCCAGGGTTGTTTCCAACTTTTGTGGACTATACATATAGAAACATATCCAAATTTTCCAGCCCGCTAGCATGCATTTACCTAGCCTAGCAAATCTTTTGCTAAGCTGTTCATTTGGTTAATATATCAAATTTTAATAAACCCCGCAAAAACATATAATTTGTTTAGCATTGATGGCGCAGAAAACTCTCATGTAGTGACCTTAAAGTCCATACTCAATGTATTGCATAAGACCTATCAAAAACCCTAGATTCCTCTCGGGTAGCAATTGAAGAACCCAACCAACCATCGTACGTGACATGGCATTGGATTAGTGTGGATAAGAGTCTTATCAGAACATGCCCATGAATAAATCAGTCTGCCTAGGGTTTCAATGTGTTCCCTTTTTCCATCACTCCAGAGACCCAGAGACCCACTCCTTGTTTGAATGGGCATGTGATGGCCAATGCATTTGCCCTTTCACTTGCTATTGACTAGTCAGTTTCCTCCAAATGGGGTTTCATAAAGGAACACCAAAGAATCTCTGATCTTTTGATTCTCATATATATCCTATCATCAAGGGAGAATGGGGCACGAGAGACTCTCTCTCTCTCTCTCTCTCTCTCATGAATAGTTTTGACTTTAGTTGCCGTCAGAAGAAACCCTTGTCTTGTCATGCTTACCCCCATGCAGGGAAATTGAGGGCTCAATGGTCCTTGTTTGGTTCGACATTTGAAAGAGGCTTTGGGGCTCTAAAGTGGTTTGGCTAAATATATAAATGGTGTTTGGCTGCTTTTTCGACTCACTTTGAGGAGATGTAGTTGAATTTCCGTGGCTAGCTAAATGTGAGGTTGGAGATACCTTGGCTACTCTTCCAAAGGACTTTATTTGCATGCCTTTCTTTTCTTCCTTACTTTATGGGAACTTTTGTTTAACTTCATCCTTGTTAACAGACGCTTGAAACGTACCAATTGTCCACTATCATGCCAATATATACCAACAAAAGAAATTTACGATTGCTTTTCTAGATATCCATTTGGATAAGCATGGCTTTTACAATCCTTCTTTTGAGTAGCGCCTCAGCAGTCCATTTGGATAAGCATAGCTTTTACAATCCTTCTCTATTACCCAGCAACCTTCCCCTTGTATTCTGCTCCTTCTCCCCTCCCGTTCTCTCTCTCTCTCTCTCTCTCTCTCTCAAATCACCTCGGGCATAGAGCTCGTCGCAAGTCAATGAAATGCCGAGCTGCTCCTCTGCCAAATGATGGGCCACCGTCTCTGGAGGAGATGCCTCCATGGAGGTGTCAACCCCTCCAGATTCAGAAGCGGCGACTTCCTACATGGCAATGCACACAGATGATGCCAAAGTCTCGACAGTCATTAAGGAGCCATCAAGATCAACCGAGGCAGTTACGACTAACATAGAATCGTGAACGGATGGAACCATTCAAGTAACAAATTAATTACAGGGAAAAAAAAATCTAGACACAACGGATTTACGTAGTTGGCTCACTATGATTTGCAAAAGATCACAATAGTGGCTCGAAACGCTCACACTCAAGTGTTTCCCGGTCCTAAAACGCCCTAGAACCCACAAGAAACATCACAAAAGAGGAGTATACTCACATGCTTATCTCTTTTTCATGATGGCTCTAAAAAAACTCTTTAGGCTGGTCACAAGTTGATGATACAAAATAAGCTCTGAAAATGAATTGAGGTTGTGTCGAGAGCCAGACGTCCGCTAAAATAGACCTGAGTACCCGGCTACTATGCTAAAAAGAGGATAGCTATATGGCCCTATCTAGCATCCCGACCACTCCTTGGCCAAGCGCCTGCCTAGTGGCTCGGCAATTTTTTCTGTTGATTTTGCGTAACTTTTTTAGAGTAATGTCATGGATAACACGAAGCTTATCGAGAACAGGAGGAAGCATACTGCTAGAGCGTTTTTCCTCTTATTTGTCATGTTGCAATGAGTTCGGGAGGACAAAACTTTCGGCGTGCCAATCCCATCTCTCCAACAACTTTTTTGGGCAATTTTTGTTTTTATCCTGCATAACTTTTCGAGAGGAATGTCATGGATAAAAGCTTCTCGAAAACAGGAGAAACCGTGCTGTTAGAGCGTGTCTCCTGTTATTCATCCTATTGCAATGAGTTTCAGAGGGCAAAACTTCCGGCGTGCCTATCTCATCGCTCCGACAACCTTTTTTTTGGGTGCTTGTTTTGTTGAGAGAAATGTCATAGCTTACCCAAAATAGGACGAGCCATATTGTCAGAGCATTTTTCATGTTAATCGTCCTGTTGCATTGAGTTTGAGATGAAAAGATGCCATGCAGACTTACCATTCTACATATCTAATCGCCTGTCTACGTCTGCGTGCCCCCCCGAGCTTGTGTTGATTCCAAATATTATCCTCATTGATCGCCGTTGCTGTGCACACTTTTTCAATGGATGTAGTTTCTTGTGATACTATATCACCGATAAAATGGTACTTGATATCAAGGTGCATCATCTGTTCGTAATATATCTAACTTCTAGTAAAATGTATTGGATTATGATTGTGTCAACATTCTTCTCCTGCCGCAATTACACATCAGTGAGCAAACCTCTTAGCCAATAGCTTTCTTGATTGCCTTGGTTAACACCATGTACTCTACTTCAGTTGTCGACGAAAGGCACCTACTAGTTGTAATTGGGGGGGTTCCTGTTGAAAATTGATCCACCTTTGACAAAGTCAAATTAGTGGACAACTCTAATACGGCACTTTGGCCGTGAAGAATAAAAAAATAATTAAATTTTATTAAAATAATTATAAAAAAAAAATAGTGGCGGTTGTGTAATGAGTCGGTGAATGTAGTCTATAAATAGGGACTTTGGTCATTTATTTTGTAATGCTCTTCCAAGATGTAGTCCTCCCATGTATGTAGAACAAGCCCCGGGTGAGAGAGTTCGAAATATATCCTTGTACGTCCTTTTATTTACTAGTTTTATATTAAACATCCTCTTTTACATTGTTAGTCTACTTGTCATTATAGTTCTCTATATTTCATACCCAAATACACGCTTGTACACATGCTTCCGCAAAATACCCAACAGTGGTATCGAAGCCACGTTCACAATTCATTGATCTTGAGCGATTGTTCAAACCAACTTCACACAAAAACCAACAGTTCCCAATCGGCAGTCCCACCCCCTCATAACCTGTCAAGGACTTCCAGTCATCCAAATCTCCAGCAAAATCTAAATCAATGTAACTTGGAATACCTCTCCGAGTCCGTCTCCTCCTGAAAGTCGAACCAATGTCTCTTGGCCTTTCAGTAAACTCGGAATCCGTTTCCTCGTTTTCTAGTGTTCCTTTCCGAGGTTACCTATATACTTGCTAACAACAGACAAAATACCTGGTCTAATGCAAATCATGGCATACATAATACTACCTGCGGAACTAGTATAAGGGACAAGGGTCCCATATGCCGTATCTTCCTCTTACTGAGGTGCAAGATCATCTAAAAGCTGAAGGCCACAAATAGTGGGCACTCGTCGGTTTAACAATTTGCGTGCTAAACCTCCTTGGAAATTTACGAATACCAACACCATACGACAGTCGAAGCACCCCCCTTAGACATATCCCTTTAGATCTTCAAACCGAATATCGTTTGCGTTGCACCTAAACCTTTCATCTCAAACTCATTAGTCAATTGCCACTTCAGGTCATTAACATCAGACATGTTAATATTCTCTATCAACATAAAATAAGATATGGATTTGGATTTTTCGACACTCATATGCAAAATATGTCGATTTTCTAACTCTAAAAGGGTTGGCGCAATTGGTGGTGATGTTGGGGGATTTCTTGCTCGTAATTGGAGGTCATCTATTTAAATTCCACCAACTACATGGAAACTATATTGGCTATTATGTGGAGATTTCCTACTTCCATCTTTTTAAATTATTAGCTCTATTTGTAATGATGGGGATGCTCACAAGCTGTTGTACCACATTTGCTCTATATTATTTATATCTTCAATATAATAATAAACAAAAAACTATGTGCAAACTCCTCCAAGTCAAGGCCGTTTGCATAGGTCAAAAGTCTTGACTTAACAGATTGTTGAGATTTGCAAGGTATCCAATATCCCTTCAAGACTAGGGGTGAGCAAATCGGACCACCCGGACTAGGACTGGGACTGGCGGTCCGGTTCCCGGTTCTAGGGGCATAAAAACCGGACCAGACCTGTTGATTTTTTTTTAAATTATCCCTAAACAAATTAAGACCGGTTCTGTATGTACGCGTCTCAAACCTGCTGTGCGCGTCCCTTTCTGATCAAACCCCCCTCTCCTCTTATGGTATCTCTTTTCTTGTTTTCCAGCTGAACAGAAGTAACTTCTTTCGAGCTACACTCCGGCCGATGAGCTAACTTTCTCGTCTAGAAACAACCGACTCCCTCGATTTTGTCCTCGCAGTTAATGCTGGTGAAGTCGGAGCTTTGTATGTCCTGTTCAAGAAACTAAGCTTTTGCTTAATGGACGGACTCATAAGCAGAGTAAGCCTTTAGCTTTTCCTTCCCCTCTCCTCTTTTCACATGCACAAGCACCATTGCCCAGCAATCAACAAAGCGAGCTGACGTGGTAATATCAGTTATGTGTTGGAGCAGGACTTGTTTCGGTAATCTTGGCGAAGACGGGAGTATACTTGACTTAGCTGTTCAGGTTTTCATTTCTGAATGGAGTTTTGATGGTGCAGGAGGAGCTTCAACTTGGCTTGCTCAAATTCAGTTCATTATTGAAACGTGTATAATTTATTGGAATCGCCCGGGAATCGGACGGGACCAGACCGGACGCGGTTCTGGAAAATTGAGAACCGAAACCATCGGTCCGGTTCCCGATTCTTTAAAGGAACCGGACTAGACCGGAAACCGATCATCCCTACTTCAAGTAGCCAAGAATCCATTCCTGTGCTCCTAGTTTTCACGCTCGTGCTTCTAAATTATAAGACAAATTAAATTATTCTTGGGAAATTTTCAATGAAGAACTTAAAGTGCTCTCATTTTCTAAAATAAGGGCATGGAGTGGATTTTATTTCAAATAAAGACATGAAGTGACTATGTCAGTCTCAAAGAAGGACTCGACCTTCAAGTTGGTCAATGACATTTTCATTTTTTAATTGTTGAATTTATTTTATTTTATTATTATTTTCCTTTTCTTTTCACTAGTGGTCGATCACCGATGATGTCCAAAGAGGGCTGGGTGAGGGTCGGCCTCACCAAATCTAGCGAGGGCCACCCTCGATGGCCATAGGCGAGGGCCGGCCTAGCCCGATCATGTCATTATTTGAAAAATTTTCTGATCTTTTTTAGTTTCATGAGACAACAAAAAGTGCTCTTTGGTTCGTTGTTAAACTACATGTTAAATATGTCTTGAATTTTATGCACTCGGTCCGATTCATCACCCGACCCGACATATTTTTTGTGCGGCCCAAAAGTGGAGAGAAAATTGAGATTTGGTTCGTTCGGCCCAACTCCAAAAGTGCTCTTGGGTTTTATTTTATGCTGTGGCTAGGGTTTATTTGTGCGTACGGAGGTTTTTCGTCTGCTGAGAGTTTTGTGAGCCATGTGCTTTTGTTCAGTCGTTGAAAACGACTTTTGTAATCTGTACTCTCTTTTGATTATAATGGAATCTCGTTTTGCCTCGCCCGTGGACGTAGATCGCCTTGATCGAACCACGTAAATCCTTGTGTTCTGTGTTTGTTTTCCGCATTTGTTACAACACTACAAATTTCCATGACTGGCATCATAATCCTTTTCTTCTTTTTCCTTTTTAACTATAAAGGTGGAAGAAGCTTATATAAAATTTTAAGCTTTCTTCTTCCACCTTCATCGGAAATGATCGTTTGTACAAATTATTCAGTTCTCCGAATTTTTAAGTTATATCAAAGGATGATGTCTGTCGGCTTTCTATTGTTCAGGCGTGCTTCTTTCCGGCGCCTAACGTAACTTCATGGGGCTCGAGAAACATCATCTTCACCACATCGGAGCAATCTTCAAGGAGAAGGAAAACTTTCTCGTTAGCGTCGTGAGAGCCATAACTTTGGGTTGGATGGTTCCTAGTCGAGAACAAATAATTTCATTTCTGGATAAGCCCATTTTTGGGTTTAACTCTCATGTTAATTAAATCCAAAAATGTGATTGAGTATTTCATGGGCTTGAGATTTTATCTTCTTAAACCGATTTTGATTATAATTTCAAGGGTAAATAATACAAATAGTCTCTGAATTTTGGTTCCATGTACAATGTGATCTGTGAACTTTACATTTATTTGATGCAGTCCTTGAACTTTAGCCCAATGTGCAATGTCACCCCTAGAGTTTTATTTTTTCAATGTGGTCCCTGGACTTTTTGTACATATCCAATTTAGTCCAGTTATCAATTCATTAATTCAAGCTCAGGAACAACATTTTCATCCAGTCCATGAGCTCAATTGAACATGTGTGTAAAGTTCATGGACCATAATATATAAATTAAAAGCTTAGGGATGACATTGCATATTGAGCTAAAATTTAAGGATCATATTGAAGAAATTTAAAGTTTAAGGACCACATTATATATTGAGTCAAAATTTAAGAACTATTTATGTCGTTATTCCTGATTTTAACCCATATACTTCTTTTTTATCCAAATAATGTACATAAAATCTACTGATGTTACGTTTGCTAGTTTTATGCTCACTAGAGTACTATTTCTGAGAGCCATGACGGTGGGTAGCTACAGTGGAAGATGTCTTGGAAATGGAAGCATCGGAACTTGAAATGCAAGCATAATTATGTTTTTCACATGTATTTTTGTCAAAGATTGTCCCCCTAAAACGCTTACCTAACATGAGTTTGACCCCAAAAAAAAAAGTACCTAACGTGAGAATAAATGCCAGGGTAAGTTTGTAAAAATTAAAAGATTTATGATTAAATTAGCATTCGTACCGTGGATTTAGGACTGATTGGGCAATTTTCCCCTTAAGTTGCCTATAACTTTGTTTGTGGTCCTTATAACTAATCAACTAAATAAGCAAAACTTTAGTTTCAACCCCCAAGGGATCGCTCAAGTAATTTTAGAGTAGTCATGAAGATGGACATTTCATTCTTTTAAGTAAAATTCTACTTTTGTAATCTAATCATACGTGTTTTTTAAGATTGATCCTCATTATTTAGGAGGCAGACTTGGTTAGAGACTTGGTTAACTCCTGGTTTTCCTATTGTTCCTATAGATTGTCGCTATATCCTCCTCTTTGCATAAATATTGCACAGATCCTGTACAAAAAACTCACACTTTCCCCTCTTGCTCCATCTAAATGTCAAACACAACTGCTATTATGCAATCGTGGTCCAGCAGCGGATCAGCCCGTTCAAGCACGCTCGAGACCGCAAGACCCGCTGCATAAATGAGCACGAAAAATTCGTTCTTTTCCTTTACTTTTTCATTACGTGATTAGACTTGAGTAACGAAGGACCTGCCTCGACAAGGGCGATCACGAGTCCAATCCTTATTTTGCGTGCTATGCGGGTAAGGTTCGACTTATGCGAGAGAGAGATGGAGCCAAAGAAATGACACGGTTCCTTCACGGTTCGAGTTTCTTGGATCCTACACTAGTGAGATATATAGGATGTTAAAAACTTGCAAGGTAGCAAAGCAACGGACCTTAACCTAAAGCAAGAATCTTACAAAGACAGAAATGACTCGTACAAGTCTCTAGAAAGGCCATAAAAACATGATGACGCCCACATTACTGCATATGTCAGCCACAAGTAACAACAGATGATGCATTTCTCTGCCAAGATAGATACAAGACCTTGCTCTCTCTCTCTCTCTCTCTCTCTAATTGAAGCTGAAGCTTTCTATATGTGAAGATAATATGCTAGTTGGAGCAATCAAATCCATGGCAAATGGAAAGCCAAATTACAAGGATCAGAAATAATAAGATACCGAACACGACCAGCTTGATTTTCATGTTCTGGTACCACATCTTCCGCCGGATTTGCGTCCCTTGTTTCTTGTATGCTTGAGCCTAGTATTAGGGGTAAAGCTTGTTCAATTTTCAAGAGAACAGATGTCAATAAAAAGAGAAATCTGCTGGACTACGGGTATGATGTAAACCGCTTTACCTGATCACGTAGATTCTCTGTTTTGTCGGCTAGAATGGTCAGGTTCTCCCCTCTATCGATCGCCTGAAAACCGCACAATGAGAATACAAATAAACAAAATGCGGCTCTTCACACGGGAATACAAGAAACAAAATGCGGCTCTTAATGCTTAACCAGTCGACATAATTTCATCAGATTCCAAACGCACCAAGCTAATCAAGCCATAAATTGAAAAACTTGGATACATCGTGATATCACGAAGAAAGAGTATGCCGCGTCAATGATTATTTGTCATTTCAGAACCTACTCTGCTTAGGGGTAAAGACCGTTTCTGAAATAGGATTAAAAAGTGTCTCCCAAACTTATAAATTCCACCCTCTAGAATCTCACGAGTCCGCCACTAGTTACAAACTATCTAAGCCACAAATCTAAACATGGAAGACATTCTTCATAACCTAGCGGATTAGTCACGAGTGATACACAAATGGCCAAATGCCAAGTTTAACTCGTCGCTAGCAACTGCACTTAAAAGGATATAGACTCCACAGCTGTGGAATATATTCTACAATATGGCCAATACATGGAGCACTTTATGCACATATGGCAAAGAAAGTGATTTTGAATCTTAATATAGTCAGCTACTCAATGCTATTCTTTAGCATTTCTTCAATCTCTCAATATACCTCCGGCATTTGTGCCTCTTGATCAAGGAGAAATACTCAGTTGTCTACCCTAAGGTGGGGAGAGCGACTTTTAAATTCAGTACTTACAAGGCTTAGAGGGTTTGACATCACTGTGTCAAAAGAGAGAAAAGCAAAAAACATCATCCTGGAAAGAAAGTTCAAAATGACTGCATATCCCCCATAGATTGCAGTGTAACTACTCTAAATAAAACCTCATCCAACATACATGCCCACCAATTTTTTGTCTCCCTGGGGGTACACCTACCTAAAGCATGGGATACACCTGCACAGCTTGGCAATCAAAGTAATCATTGTAAAACCAGAGGACTTGTATTTATTTACCACACTTTACATTGATTTTCCAGTAAACATGCGTCACATTATAGATGGGGATACCACTAGGGAACTGCATGAGTGATCCATGTATGTGGAAAGGAAAAGAGAGAGAGAGAGGTTCTCAGCCCTTCCAAGCTAAATAAACCATGTACATGCACGCCACTTCACGCTAAGAATCTGCTTGCTCTAGGTATAACTGTGCTTTAATTGTGCATCTTGTAGCTGTGTAATGTGCTGTAGCACTTGTGTTGCAACACGTGCTTCAAAGCAGGGTAGAGCAGCTTTCTATAAGCTGCCGATTTCTTGCCAAGCACCTTATAAAAGCTTCAGTTTCAAAGATCGCTGCTGCAGTGGAGCAATACAGAACACCCTCTAAACCTATTACGTGGCCTCACGGTTATATAGACACGGTATATCTGTGCTTACAAATATACACTTTTCACCAAAAGAAACTCTCCATCCAAAACCCAGCCCCTTTGCATATAATTGAAGATGAGTGCAATCAAAAGCCTAGCTGTGTGTAAAAGCAGCAAATGCAGAAACTTAGCAGTGTAAACTATCAGCAAACGAATCTCATACCCACTCTAAAGCTACATAGACTATGAACAATAAGAAACCTTCATATACCTTGTCAATATTCTCCAGCATTATACTTTTAACTTCTGAAACTTGAGCCTTCACTTTTATTAGCTTATCGATCTCTTCAGCATGTTCAATAATGTACTTCATGTGCTCCTTCATAATTGGCCTGTAAAATGAAACTTAAATCAATTACTTTTCACTGAAACTCTTTACTAGATGGCAGATCGGAAATCATTTAGCAGCAGTCTCATGGTGACCCATACCCGAACTCCTTATTGAGACTTTTGGCAATAGCTGTATCTGCTTTGCCGCCGCCATATCTTTTCTTAAAGTCCGCTTTTACGCGCTCCAAAAATGCGATAGAGATTTGCTTGGCCACTGAGTCTTTGGCGACAACACAATAAGCTGCAAAGTGCAAAGACAATCATGACAGTGAGCCGGTAAAGAGATCAAGTTTTCTATGCAAATCACAGGACAATGAAGTGATGTACTCGAAAAACAGAAAGACAAGCTTGCATTGGTTGCTAGAAGATGACATAGCTAAATTTACCAAAACAAATAGATAAATAAAAACAACCACGCATCTCCATTGCCAACAACTTAAGAATGAACTTACTTGGACACCATGCAAAAAGGACAAAAAAAAAAAAAAAAACTCATAGAGAGGAAATACCCAACCTCGAAGAACATGGGTCAGCCCCCTAAAGGAAAACTCAAATGATGACCTAGGAGGGGGCACGTATGTATCGTTTCACAAATGTTTTTTCCACTGTGGGATTTGAGGTGTTACAGACCAACCAATGCTAAGTTATCATCGGTACTCTTTCTAGCATATAATTTATACAGCTCCAATGATGTATGAGGCCATCGAGCACCATGCTAGCTGCCACCATGCTAGCTGCCACCATTCCATCGGATGAGGGCACTATAGATGAACTGGTCTCTGCACAATAATTAGCCTGGCTCTTCTAATATTTGGCCCCATGTACTATGAAATGAGTAGACCAAGCTCCAAAAGAGGACTCATAGTGGAAATAACTCTATCTGGTTGTAAAATCACCACATTAAATCTTCTCTTACGCAGTTCACTTAATTAACTAAAAGCAGGAAATTAATACAGTTGCTGGAAACAAGATCTCTGGAAAATCTTCAATCCTCGATGTACCCCAAATATGGGCACAAAGGTGTGTGAAGAACACATGGTAGCTCAAATCCTAATGTTCAAAGCCTATATCTGGTTATCACTAGACCACTACTAAACAATCTCAGAAACCTGATCAAATAAAATGCCAACACTCAGAGTGCAGTACAAACTCCTGAAAAAGTTGGTAAGACCAATTTGACAGGGCACCTATAAGTTAGGAACGAGAGATGAAGCAGGCATACTGTATCTAACAATTAATTTCAGTTCAAGTCCAATAAATTAGGATCTAGAGATGGATCAAGCACAAATGGTAGTCCCCATCCCAATGCGCAAAGTGAAAATACTTAGTTCCCAGGTTGCGGACCATCTACCAAGCTGCATGTGCACAGAGATGGAGCAGGCACACCGTATCTTACTGCTCTGGCATAAGATCAATATCTTAGCAGATAAAAGTTTTTCAAGGAACAAATCAGAAACAGTGTCAGGACGTAATGTAAAAAGAACTGAATAAATAGAAACCATTTTCCCGGTTTCCCTATCTTCTGACTCGAGATGATAATTTCCAGGACCCGAGGTACCACTCTACCACAGTCAACCAAAACCTCAATTGTGTAAAAGCTCAACCTTTTACTTGATACAGATTACAACATCTATGGTCACAAGCTCAACCAGGTTCACTAATCAGCAAAGATTCTGAAGTGGCAGCATGGTGATTTTATAGACAGCCCTCTTAGTCAAGGTAATCAATACCTCATGTTTGCTCTTGATAAATTTTCAACTCTTTAATACCAAACCCTTTTCAGGAAATAATCTACCAGCTCCTGAATCCACGTAAAGTAATGGTATCTTCCATTTCTCAGCGAATGTTCAGCAAAAAGAAACATTTCAAATCTTCCTTCACTTTGCTCATTCCACCGCCCACAAACCCAGAATCCAAAAATAGAATAAAAAAAGAATTACACAACATTGCAAATTCACCTAATTGTAGCTCCATAGCTCCAAAACGAACGAAAACCCAAGTCAGCAATCACCTCTAAACTCAAGATCCAACCACAATCACCAGCAGTTCGACCACCCCCGCAAAGAGCGAATCAGAGAAACAGCGCTCAAACAGGGATGGAAACAGACAGAGAGAGTTAAGCCCAAATGCGACTGACCGTAGCCATCTTCGAGGAGGAAATTGAAGGTGTGGTGGTCGCAGGAGTAGGTGAACTTGTTGTTGGAAGAAGGAAGCTTCTGGAGGCACTGAGCGGCTATGGCCGGGAAGTTGCCGGTGAACTCCGTGTACTCGGCCAGTATCATCGTCCCTCTCGCCACGAAGCTGTATATGAACGACTCCTCGCTCATCGCCTTCCTTCAGCTCTCAAGAACGAGTTCACGGACGACCCAGCACAAGACCTTCAAGTCGGAGAAGAGAGAGAGTCTATGTCTGTCTGTCTGTCTGAGACTTTGTGCTCGTTTCCTCCACTATCACATCATTATTTCTGACCTTTGCAAGGAAGGAACAAATCTTCTTTTCAGATTATGGTTTTGGCTTAAATAAAACTTTTTGGAGTGACTTTTATGCAATTTATTTTTTGCTTTTTCCTAGCAATTCTAGCATTAATTTCAAGCCCCTCAAAATCTTCGAAAAAGTAAATCATTGACCATAAAAAAAAAAAAATCTTTTCTAAACGGATTACAACTCTATCCTTTTTTGTAATGTTCGATAAACATTTCATTATATTAAACTCGATTTGATTATAAATACAATATTTTATTTGTTAGGAAAGAAAAAAGCAAATGTGATTTTCCCAAAATTTTAAAATTTGGAATAATGCGAAATCAATTTTAAATTACGTGTCTTTTGAAGAATTAGTAAGAGAAATAGTTATTTTTTCTTGACTTGATTATATGTTTGTGTTGTTTAAGTAGGAAGACTTTCGTTTATGAGATTATGCCGAGTGTGCGAACCTTCGCCACAACTTCGATGAGTTTCGATGCATGTAAACCTTTGTTGAGTAAAATTCAATTCGGTGGAGATAAGCAAGGATAATTTTAACACGGGAGATGTAGTGATTTTCATATATTGGATTTAATACATTCAGATTTATATCTTTTGTTTCTCTTAAGGAGATAGGTGAAATTAATCTTTATAATGAGCATAAGATATTCCAAATATTAATGGACATAACCCAACAAGAAAAGGGTCACTGCTTCAATAAAAAAAAAAAAATTGGATAGATAGATAGATAGATTGGCGTGCCTAAGTGGGGACAGAGACTCTTCATGGGATAATATCTTAATTGCATATCAATTCAAAAAAATGATTTCCTCTGTGTTTCTTTATTGCTGTTTGTTTGTCTGGTGCACCAAAAGCAATTTTCGGCTGCTTTTGCCAAATCGCAAGTGGGTCGTGTTTTCCAACTTTGCGGCCTCGTCTTCTAACCGCGGAAACAATTAGAAAAGGAAAATTGGCCTTTTTTTTCTTGCGGACAGGGATGTCCGAATCTTTACTTGCGAGGTTGGCGAGCATTTCTTCGGGAAATATAATAATGTTTCATTATTTAAAAAGTTGGTGTAGATATTTATATATTTTGTCTTTACATAATTAAACCCGGAATTGATAGGACTCATTTGAGCTAGCCATTGTACTTGTGATACATATTTTGTCATACCATGCGGATAATTTCTTTGTCAAGATGAATGCTACGTGATTCAACACACATCTCTCTATTTGATTGATATTGCTTAGAAGTAACATTGAATTTATAATCCATCGATGTGATGCAATAGGACGAGTTCTTTTTGTTTCTCTTTGTGATGAGAAATGTACATGTTAGACCTTTCATCACCACTTTATAGAAAATCGTTAGGTATGAATATGTTAGATACATGTGTAGAGGTGACCACAGGCCGGTTTAAGCTCGGAATCGGCCTGTTGACCAACTGAAATCGACCTGTTGATCGGGCACGCCAGTTCCGAACCGCTCAATTAGCCGCTGGGCTTCGGCATTACGGCTTTAAAAAAAAATTAAAAAAGGGGGAAAGAGCCAACGGCTCCCCCCTTTTTATTTTTTTCCTTGTTGGCTCTTCCCCCCCCCCCCCCCCCCCCCCCCCCGACCGTTGCATTGCAACGGCTCCCACCTTTTTATTTTTATTTTTTCTTAATTTATTAAAACTATTCAAAATCTCTATAAATATCTCTTCTCCCTTTCATTTTTCCTCTCAATTCTCTCAAATTCTCTCAATCTCGGCTCAATTTTTTTAATCGACTTTCCTCTCAATTCTCTAAAAAAAATGGTAAGTAGAAGCGGAACTGGTGATAAGGGAAAGAGCGTGATACCACCGATGGGGATGTGGAATCCAATTATCCTCAACCTCAATATGATCCTCGTGAGTATGCATATTGGGTAGATGATGATGATAATATCAACATTATTCCCAACATTGAGCATGTCCCAACGCAAGAAAGTTTTTATCCTTCTACTAGTGTTAAAGAAATATCGACAGCAAAGGAGCCGAAACGGGAGGGTACATCCAACATATAGCGACACTTTGGGAAGCAACATTTAGGCGGAGACAAGTATGAGGTAAAATATAAATATTATACGAAAATATATAATTTTGCCAATGGAGGCAGCTACGGAACATTTAGTTGGCATCTGAGGTCAAAACATGCAACGCAAGCAGGGATCGACATCCGCCAACAATAAATTTTCGGGTACAACAATCCTAGCACTTCTCCTTTATTTCGTTACGATGATAAAGTTTATAAAGAAACATTAGCTCAATATGTTGTCATTGATCATTTACCGTTTAATATTGATGAAAGTTTTGATTTGAATTTTTTTATAGACACTACATGTTCTCAGTAAATAAAACATGTTTTGAGAAATACTCTTAAACACGAACTTTTTGGGATTTATAAAAAAGGAAAAAAAGAGTTTGAAAAACTTTTTTACAGATTTCAATAGACGTGTGCATATAGCTAGCGATATTTGGAGTGATCCTTGGCAAACACATTCTTATGTGGATATCACATGTCATGAATAGGTGACGATTGGAATATTCAAAAAAAAGTTCTCGCATTTCGAGTGTTTGATGATAGGCATACGGTTAATAATATTTATAGAATAATTAGGCAAGTTTAATAGAATATAATTTGATTAATAAAAAAATTTTAGTTGATTTTGATAATGCCGCGGCAAATACCACTTGCATTCCTGAATTAGAAAAGATTTGTAAACCCGCTTTAAAGAATAAACACGTGTCAAAATACGTTAATCAATATCTGTCTGTATAGCGCGTGAGTCACGTAATTAGATCCTTATTATACAGGTGTATAATTAACATTAATACATCAAAATATTTTGTATTATGAAAGAAGATGATTAGAGCTGATGTTACATCAAATACATGAATGTATGCATCTCCCCTCAATAAAAAGACAGTACATATCTCAGTAATAGAATTATAAGGAAAAGTACAAAAAAGTTATAAATCTATAGCATTGGTATTAATTCAGTGCTAAACATTTCCATTGGACCAGTTTAGTCTTAAACCTTTTTGGATTGGTACCGATTCAGTCAATCCAATCAATTTAGGCCGAAAATCGCCAATGCGTACACCATCTATTCTACATGGCACCGCTAGGGCTAACTTGATTTTTTTAAATAAATTTTAGATAGGTTTTTAAAAAAATTATTATTATTATTTCTTTTTTTTTCCTTTTTTTTTTCTTTCGCCTTTTTGTCTTCTCCATGTTCTTATTGTCGGTAGCCGACTGGTCATTGACCACAGGCAGGGATCAGCCTGGTGCCAGTCTCGCCCAGGCGAGGCCCGAGGAGGCCGTCGTCCACATCAGTAGTTTCCACTATATTAACCGGATGGACTGAACTAGTGGTTCAGGACTAAATTGATCCAATTGAAATGTTTAGAAACTGAATTGGTACCAATGCAATAGGTTTGTGACTTTTTTGGTACTTTTTCTTAGCATTATAGTATCAAAATGAGGAAAATATACTAAATTCACATGCCACAAGATACACCATCGGTATAAATAGTTTTGTTAGCTAGCTCTTTTAATTGATGTGCGTGGGGCGAAAGAGGTCTTCATATGGTAAGAATCATTACCACTACAGACGTGAAATTTAAAAGAGGCAATGCCACATAAATAAAGTAGTAGCTCCATTATTGAAAAGCAAAAGTGAGAAGCTTATAAAATGATCGTGCATGATAACGAGGAAAACTTTGAAATTATGATAAGATGCAATTGACAAAATTTGCTGGTCAGAGCGAACGTAGCATCTATATCCATCGATATATTAAAAGGAGAATTCCAAAAAGTACCTCTATATTGGGCTAGGTGATTCTCAAAGCACCCTCGCACTTGACCATGTTTTAAATACAACCCCGTGGTGGACAACTTTATTCCAAGTGGTCGCGGGTGCATTTTGTCGGCATTCAGGGGCTTTTTCATTTTTTATTCTTTTATTTTTGATTTTTTTAAATATAATTTTTTAAAACATTTCTAAAAGAAACAAGTTTTTCAAGAATTTGGTTAAATATGAAAGTATTTTAGCAATATGGATCGGGTTGAGTATGTGTCAAGAGATTTGCATTGTAATAAGTATGTAAAATAATTCTAGGATCCTCAAAAGGGGAGAGAGATAATCAAGAAAGACTACATCTTTACTCCATTGGTTTATCATTACACTTTATTAGAGAAGGATATGTGTACATCACGAAACATCAAATAATATCCGTAATATTTAAGAATATCTCTAAGAATATTCTCCAATAGGGAAATATCTAACATCCATAAATGTACTCCAGCACTTCCCCTCAAGCTGGAACATCCAAGTTGCATGTGATAAGTGTAACTTTCATCCAACCGAGCGTCGTTTAAACCGGATCTTACACTAAGGGCTTGTTTGGCAATGATTCTGATCCAAAAAAATAATTCCAAACCCATTTTTTATCACAAAAATGTTGCGGAGACGGGATTTGAACCCGTGGCCTCAAGGTTATGAGCCTTGAGAGCTACCATGCTGCTCTACCCCACGCTAGAATCATATTTTCTGATTTTGTTCTCTGGATAATTTTTAGAGAATCGGAATGCATTTGTTTACTGCACAAAATTTTTGTTCCCGCCGGTAACTGCATAAAATTTCTATTTTCGAGAACAACCGAGTGGCAAGAATTATTTTTTTAAAATTTTTATCTTTTTTTTAAAAAAAATTAAAATGAATTATTAAATTTTTCTAATTTTTTTCATTTCGAAGTTTTTTAAAACTTTTTTTATTTTATTTTTTAAATTTTTAATTTTTTTTAATTTCCCCCATTGTTTTTAATTTTTAATTTTTATATTTCCCCTCTCTTTTTTAAAAAATTAAATTTTTTGGTTAAATTTTAAAACTTAGTTTTAAATTTAATTTTGAAAATATATATTTAACAAAATTTAATTGTTAGTAAATTTTCAAATATAATTTTAATTTCTTTAAAGTTCAGAAATTTACATAGACGCCCATGTGAACTTAATCTTTTTAAAAGAACTGAGACTTGTTCTTTTTTGTAATTCTCAAAAGTGATTTTTTTTTATTCTTGTTTTTGCTCCAAAACTGTTTTCGGAACAAAATCAAAATCAAAATCATTTATGTTACCAAACTTGTTTATCTTCCTTGTTTATTTTAGGGAACACAGAAAATCGAAATTGTTGCCAAACAGGCCCTTATAGATGTGGACACATCAAACCGGATTTTAGATAGTGTAAGCTAGGCCTCACATGACAAAATAAATGTAATTCACTTCGTCACCGGAATGCTGTACAGACATATAATAAAAAAGTTGACACATCTTTCTCATACTACCTGGATAGTCGGGTGGAAACCCAACTTGAATTGCGGCAAATTAAATTGCATCATCACCACGGCGCTCAAATTTAGCTGCTCGATGAAGGTGTGCTTGACTCCGAAGCTCACAGCTACTTGGATGATGGCGATTTCGCTCGTTGATGATGCTCGCATTTAGAAGAGAGTACCGCATCGAATAACATGATAGCGCTGTCGAGCATTGACAAAATAAAGATTCTACTGAAGATGAGATGACTAAAAACGGCATAAAGGAAGAAAAGGCTAGGGCCTAATTTGGTTCCTTCTCTATTGGTGGCTCTGATACCATGTAAAATTAATTCTAGAATCGAAATTATGAAATATCAATTAATATCCCTAATATTTGAGGAAGTTTTTTTAAGAATATTCTCTAATAGGAAAATCTCCAATTCCATAAATGTACTTCAACAAAATGGGTTATAAGTGAGTCATATGGATCAATTTGGGTTGAACTATTTATGACCCGACCTGCCCGTTTTACAGGTCTATCTTTGGCCAACTTATGCTTGTGGTACTTGCTAACTAATGTAAAGAGACTTCTTATGCAGCATGCGGATGAGGCTACTGTGACGAGCTCATACATACTACGCTTGAACCGAGTAGCTACACTTTTAAAAAGCCCTCTTTCATCCTATTTGGGACCAGTGGTATTACACTCTTGTTGAAAGAAGTAACTGGGACCAGAGGTATTTCAATTCAGAAATATTTTAGTAAGTTATCTTCCTTTGCCCAACTTTATTTAATTTCATCTTGCACAACTGGGGGATCGCTTTCCTTTGTCTCCCTCTTTCCTTTCTTAGCCGATGGAAGGAAGAGGAAAGCAATTGCATTTGCGGATTCATGTCCACATCTATAATATGTAACATAGGGGTACCATGCCTAATTTTTACGTCTAGCCTTTGTCGTTGATTAAAGCTTTTCTTCCTTGTGGGTAAAGGACGCCATGAATGGATCTCTCAAGATGATGGAACTCCAAATTCATTGTCAATTAGATTGTTCATATTTGTCATCATTTGTTCTGTTAGGTGATTGGCTTTTCAAAATGAATTGTATTAGTAGCTAGTTTAATGTGCATTACAAGGAACCATGTCAAGGTCGATGGGATGAGACGGTGATGGGATTTTGATTAGCAAACGATTGATGCGAAACTGCATTGGATTAGCGAAACAACTACATGTTGGAAAATTTCCTATAATATGGGCTTACATTAATTAATTGATTTTTTATTTTCAAATAATCGGGTTAATGGATATTCCAATATATATATGTTTGACCATTTAGTGATCTTATTGAATTGGGTTTTGACATTTATGAATAACGGGCCTAGTTGAGCAGCAAAGTGTAGGCAATTGTGTTTAACTGAAGCTCGTGATGGGAGAGGCCCAGTTAACACACTAATGATTAGGGTTTGCTAGGTCCCCTCTCTAGCCTATGAAAGGTTAGGGTTACACCTATCGGTTGCTTTATCCCATTGAAAGCTGCTATATCGAAATAGGCCATAGAGAGGAAGATCGGCATTCCAATAGATCGTTGATCTATTTTTCTTCAAGAAAAACAATGGCACAAACATGTACGTTTTAATTCCGCTGCGCGTCTCTTATGGTGTTTTACATTCATATATGGATCTAGCTGTTATGAATGATTAGTGTTTATATATTAAAGAAATTCTTCACACATGGTATCAGAGCTTGGTCATATATGATTGTAAAATCCATAAAATAATGAAATCCTTTTTTGTGCGTGTCTCTTGGATTCGAATGGCACATATAGATCTTCATCACTTTCGATTCTAGGGTTCATGACTTTGAAAGAATTTTTCGTGCGTCCAAAATAGTTTTCTGTTTGTCACGATATTAACTTCTGTGAGTCCTGCGGAGCGGCGGTATCATTTTTTTTTTTGTGCGGCTGGTCACAATTTTGTGCAGAATTCGGCTCCTTTTTTGTCTTGTGCGGCTCCTTTTTTTTGTTTTGTGTGGCTCGGTCACAATTTTGTGCAGAATTCCTTTTTTTTTTTTATATAAAGCATTGCATGCGGGAGATGCCGTTATTTGATGTAGCGGTGGTCAAAGTGCATTCTCTGGTCAAGCTTTCTTTGAAGACTGACATATATTCTCACCAAGAGACTCGCAAGCTAAGGTTTGAAGTACCATCTGACTTGGTGGCTTGCCAATTGTCTCCAAGCGTAAACAGCCATACTTGCGGCATCAAGAGCACTATCAGATTTTTTCTAATTTGTACCCGGCAGTGTCGAGGTCCTGCGCATAAGTTTTGGTCAAAACAAAAGGTCGTGAACATATTTAATAACTTCATCTTAGAGAATTACAGGAGATTAGTGTGCTTTTATGTGGGCGAATTGCATGGAACGAACTTAATTATTATTATTATGTGGCAAAAGTTATTGTTTGGTAAATGCAATGCGATCTTGAGAAGCACATGTCGTAAAGTGTTTCATATTGTCTAATGAAATTGTGGGCATTATTTGAATGGAGCTTTTGAAGTTCCTTATTAATAAGAATTAGTATATACAAGCACCTGCCCAAAGGGGGTTATTGTGTATATTAATTTGAAAATTGCATGAAGATAAATACCCAATTTAAAAGATGGGGATGTATGACTCAAAAGATTTATCTGCCCAAAGGGGATAAGTTTTCCTTTTGAAAGTCATGTGTAATTCCCCTCTATAGTGATATAAATGGAGATGTATAATTTAAAGGATTTGTTTGCCCAAAGGGGATGAGTCCTTGACAATTATGTGCAATTCTCCTTGTTGTGAGCTTCATGCTGTAGAAAATAGTGGTGCTTTATATACTCTGCCCAAAGGGGAGTTTATAGTGTGTTAATTATTTTGTTGAATTGCTCTTTGCCCGTAACTAATCTTATTACATTGTATGCCACAAACAGTTACTTTTGCTGTTAACAACAATAATGCCATTGTTGAAATGTTAACTGGATCGAACTTCAAGAGATGGAAACAAGACATAGAGTTTGCTCTGGGAATTGTGGATA
This sequence comes from Rhodomyrtus psidioides, assembly GCA_021437785.1. NCBI lineage: Eukaryota > Viridiplantae > Streptophyta > Magnoliopsida > Myrtales > Myrtaceae > Rhodomyrtus > Rhodomyrtus psidioides. The sequence continues at coordinate 3,004,739 of JAILYB010000055.1, forward strand.
TGGACTTGGCTCTGCGTGAGGAAGAACCTTCCAAGCCCAATGATCAAAGTACTGCAGATCAAAAGGCCCATTATGCTAGATGGGAAAAATCCAACCGACTAAGTCTCATTGCTATGAAGAGGTCCATTGCCGAGCATCTCATTAGTGGTTTTCCAGAAAAAGCAAATGCGAGAGAGTTCCTTGCAGCAGTGGGAGAAAGATATGCAGTCTCAGACAAAGCTGAGGCTGGGAACTTGCTGAATGAGTTAACAAGTTTGAAATATGATGCTGCTATGGGTGTTAGAGAATTTATATTGAGGATGGTACATATACAATCCAAGCTTAAGGCCCATAATATTGCCCTTTCTGAAGATTATGTTGTGCATCATGCCTTAAATATTCTGCCTGCTGAATTTAGTCAGATTAAAACTGCTTATATTGCTCAGAATGAGACTTGGAGTGTTAATGCTTTGATTACTAAATGTGTGACTGAGGAAGAAAAGTTAAAGAAGGAGAGGAATGAGTCTGCACATTTGATTACTAATGCCAAGTTGAGTTCCTTCAGAGGAAAATTGAAGTCTAAAGGGTTGAATGCTTATGCCCCTAAGAAAGACCAAGGCTTCAAGAAAATTGGCAATAATGGGAGACATGAAGATAAGAATTTTAAGTGTTTTCACTGCAAGAAGCAGGGTCACAAGAGAGCCGATTGCTATAAGTTTAAAGCTTGGCTAAAAGCAAAGAAAGAAAGTAGCCAATGTGAGTTGTTGGTTTGTTTTGAATCAAATATGATTGATGTTCCTTTGGATTCTTGGTGGCTTGATTCTGGTTCTACTGTACATGTGACGACTACCTTATAGGGTCTCACAAATCTAAGGAATCCAAGTCTGAGGGAGTCAAATCTTAAAGTTGGAAATAATATCGGAGTTGATGTGGAGCATATAGGGACAATTGTTTTGAATTTAGACTCTGGTTTTCAACTAGTTCTGAATAATGTTTTCTATATTTCTGGTTTTAGGAGGAACTTGATATCTCTTTCTTTGCTTGACAAAGCTAGATACTGTCTTCATTTTGCAAATAATAGAGTGAATTTGATTTATGACTCTAGAACTATTGGGAATTGCATTTTGTCTGATGGATTATATCGATTATCTTTATCTCCTGATAGACCATATTGTTCCTTCAATGTTGAGAATAATGTGGCTAAAAGATCTTTGATCAAGGAGAAATCTTCTTTCCTATGGCACAAACGATTAGGGCATATCTCCAAAGAAAGGGTAAAGCGGCTTATCAAAAGTGATATTCTTCCTCCTCTTGACTCAGATGATGCTGAGATTTGTATTGATTGCATGAGGGGAAAGTTGACTAAAATCAAGAAGAAAGGCGCTACTCGCAGTCACAATCTGTTGGAGATAATTCATACAGATATTAGCGGGCCATATTCAACCACCTTGTGTGGAAATAAGTACTTCATCACCTTAATTGATGATTTCTCCTGTTATTGCTATGTTTACTTGATTAAGGAGAAGGCTGGTGTTCTTAACATGTTAAAAGTATTTCGCACTGAAGTTGAGAAACAATTGGGAAAGATCATCAAGATTGTCATATCTGATCGTGGTGGTGAGTATTATAGGCGGTATATTGAAGCTGGACAGCAAATGGGACCGTTCGCTAAATATTTACAGGACTGTGGTATTGTCGCTCAGTATACAATGCCTGGGAGTCCTGAACAGAATGGCGTAGCTGAGCGGCGAAAGCGGACACTCATGGAGATGAAACGAAGTATGATAAGCAGATCTAATATGCCTGAATACTTATGGGGTGAGGCAATTAAAACAGCAGCTTATATATTGAATCGTGTACCCTGAAAATCAGTGCCAAAAACACCTTTTGAGTTATGGGCGGAGAGAAAACCAAGCTTGAATCACTTTCGAGTTTGGGGGTGTCCTGCAGAGGTGAAAATTTATGATCCTTCGCTGAAGAAGACTGAACCCATGACTACTAGGTGTTACTTTATTGGATACCCTAACCATTCCAAGGGGTATAGGTTCTATTGTCCTACTCGTGGCACTAGAATCGTTGAGTCATAGAGCGCCAAATTTCTGGAGTTGGATGTTGCTGAAGAGAGTTCTTCTCAATCTCAATCCTTTCAAAGGGAAGAACCAAACAATACAGTCTCTATTCCATTGCCCATTTTGAATGATGATTCCATGCGAGAGATTTGCAGAGAGGAAATCCAGCAAGAAGCAGGTATTGGAGATATGACGGTAGACCATCCTATTATGGACGAAACTCCCCAGATGAATGATCCAGCTCCAGAAGTGCTTGTGCGAAGATCACAACGACAAAGAAGACCGACGCTTTTGAATGATTATCATGTATATCTTGGAGAAATTGATTTTGACATTGGACATATAGTTGATCCGATGACCTTCACAGAAGCTCTTGATATTGATCAGGCAGATAAATAGTTAGGAGCAATGAAGGATGAGATGACTTCCATGTCAAATAATCAAGTATGGGAACTCGTTGATTTACCTGATAGGCACAAACCGATTGGCTGCAAATGGGTATTCAAAATCAAGAAAGACAATAAAGGCAACATAGAGAGATTCAAGTCAAGATTGGTTGTGAAGGGGTTCACACAAAGAGAAGGCATTGATTTCACTGAAACTTTTTCTCTAGTATCCACTAAAGACTCTTTTCGGATAATTATGGCATTGGTGGCTCATTTTGATTTAGAGCTTCATCAGATGGATGTCAAAACAGCTTTTCTAAATGGAGATCTGGATGAAGAAGTATATATGCAACAACATGAGGGGTTTAAAGAAGATGGAAAGGAGCATATGGTGTGCAAACTTCGAAGGTCTATCTATGGTCTCAAACAAGCATCACGTCAGTGGTACTTGAAATTTGACAGAGTTGTGAGATCGTTTGGCTTTGAAGAAAATAAATTTGATCAATGCATCTACATGAAAGTAAGTGGGAGTAAATACATTTTCTTAGTACTTTATGTAGATGACATTTTGATTGCTAGTAGTGATGTTGATATGTTGAATGACACAAAAGGTTCTCTATCTTCAAAGTTTGATATGAAAGATCTTGGGAAAGCCTATTTTGTTTTAGGCATTGAGATTCATCGTGATAGATCTAAGAAGGTTCTGGGATTATCTCTGAAAAACTATATAGACTGCATTTTGAAAAGATTTAATATGCACACCTGCAAGGTTGATGAAGTTCCTATTGTGAAAGGAGATAAATTAAGCATTGAACAGTGCCTAAAAAATGATGTTGAAAAAGAAGCAATGAAGAATGTTCCCTATGCTAGTGCAGTTGGCAGTCTCATGTATGCACAAGTATGTACCAGACCTGATATTGCTTTTGCAGTAAATACTCTTGGGAGATATCTATCAATCCAGGTCATGAACATTGGGTTGCAGCTAAGAAAGTAATGAGATATCTGCAAAGAACAAAAGAATTTATGTTTGTGTATAGCATAGTAGAGGATCTAAAAGTGATTGGATATTCAGATGCAGATTTTGCCGATTGTTCAAATGACAGAAAATCAACTTCTTGATATATTTTTATGATGGCTGGAGGTGCTATTTCTTGGAAGAGCACAAAACCTTGATTACGAACTCTACAATGTATGCTGAGTTTGTAGCTTGTTATAGTGCTTCAACTCAGGCTGTTTGGCTCAGAAATTTGATCTCAAAATTGCGAGTTGTGGACTCTATTGCTAGACCTATGGTGATCTATTGTGACAACACCACAGCTGTGTTTTATTCTAAGAATGACAAAATCAGCAATGCGTCTAAACACATGGAGATCAAATATTATACTGTTAAGGACTTGGTCAAAAAGGGAGATATTGTGATTGGGAATGTTAGAACCGAGTCCATGTTAGCTGATCCTCTAACAAAAGGTTTACGACCCATTTTGTTTAAAGAACATGTTAATAATATGGGTGTTTTAGATTATTTTGATCTTTTTTGTTAGTGGGAGTTTTTCATAGCTTGTCTATTTGGATATTGTAATTATATGCAAACTGATAATTCTTTTTATGACCTTTATTAAAGCATTTGATGATCATCGTTACCGGTTTTATTGTTATTATAATTTTTTTCATGTCGACTGAGAGATGGAAGAATAAAACAGTATCTTTAAACATATGTTAGTTTAAAGATGACTGGATGTCACTAATTTAGAGATCTCATGTTGAATTGTGACATAATTTTGCAATTTCATGTTGTTTAGAAATTGTACCAAGGCAATTTCATGTTGTTTAGAAATTGTGATGATGCAGTTTCATGTCGTTGAGAAATTGCATTGATGACCGATAAGGAATAGTGTATGTTTGATCACATGTTGACACTATTTCTTACTGCACTACTAGGCCTATGATCCATGAAAATATAATACTCATTGTATGTGATTATGGAAGCTCATGTGTTGCAGTATTTCCTTAACACTTTGATTGCCATAGTCCTATGTTGAGGTTATAAAGTATTGGGTTGATTTTGAGATGCCATTATTGGAATATTATTTATTTTAAAATTGTGGCCACATAAAACAAATTTTCAGTTATTAACCCGAGAGTGTCGTTTTTCAAAAATAAAATCATTTTCGAAAATAAAAGGGAAGTTAATTAATGTGGCCCAAGTGGGAGAATGTTGGAAAATTTCCTATAATATGGGCTTACATTAATTAATTGATTTTCTATTTTCAAATAATCGCGTTAATGGATATTCCGATATATATATGTTTGACCCTTTAGTGATCTTATTGAATTGGATTTTGGCATCTATGAATAACGGGCCTAGTTGAGCAGGAAAGTGTAGGCAATTGTGTTTAACTGAAGCCCGTGATGGGAGGGGCCCAGTTAACACACTAATGATTAGGGTTTGCTAGGTCCCCTCTCTAGCCTATGAAAGGGTAGGGTTACACCTATCGGTTGCTTTATCCCATTGAAAACTGCTATATCGAAATAGGCCATAGAGAGGAAGATCGGTATTCCAATAGATCGTTGATCTATTTTTCTTCGAGAAAAGCGATGGCACAAATAGGTACGTTTTAATTCCGCTGCGCGTCTCTTATGGTGTTTTACATTCATATATGGATCTAGCTGTTATGAATAATTAGTGTTTATTTATTGAAGAAATTCTTCACACTACACGGTCTCACTACTTTTTCTTCCTCCAGCAAAACGGGGTTGGTTGAAGGTCTCAAATAGTCAATGGATGTTCCAAGCGAAGCTACTAATCAAATGTTAAACGAGATTTGACTCTATGATGTAATTGTCCATCCGTCATAAAATCGTATTAACTACGAGACTTGTCTAATGAGTGATTCTGATAATTACTTAATCTTGCAATTTTGCATGTTCCTTTTTATTTAAACAAAGAGTTGGTTGAGTTTTATTTAATTAGCTTTTTAGTAGGGTCCCTATCTCCTCTACTCTAATCTTCTCTCTCCATCTTTTCATGTCTCTATTCCCCTCCTCCCTCTATTGCGTACTTTGCCGCTGTGTTCATTTTGGGCAAAGCCATCCATCATTGTTAGATCTAGAACTCATCGTCAAGTCTCGCAACCATGGAGAAGCCGCCCCCACCAAATTGAGAGCTTCGACACCACGATGGATGTTGAGCCTCTCGACATGGAGGAAGTGGCCAGGTGGCTAAGGGGGACCTTAACCCTGCATCGACCTCTACCATTTGAGATTAGCTCGACAGTGGTGTTTGGCTCACAATCATTTTTTAGCCTATGTCTTCACTTTGGATAGCATTGGCAATTGACGCCGAAACTAAAGATGGATGAATGTCACACCATCTCAATCGACTTACATCATAGAATAGAGCACCCACAATCCACGATTTCCAATGACAACTCTAGGGAAATGAGTTTCCTTGTAATGGTCCTCCCAATCGATGCACTTTGGATCGAAGTAGAAGAGGTTGTGGCTCTCAATGCTTCACGGCCCTCGCCTAGTAGTCGGCAAGCCCCATCGACCATCACTGGCAACAATGGTAACTGTTGAAGTTTATTTGCAAAACAAACAAAAGTGGAATTTTCCAATCTCACATAGGATGGAAGGAATAGTGCAAGTCACTTTAATAGTTAGTAGGTTACTACAGTCTTTCAAATAAAAATATGGGCAAGTTGGCTAGACCTCACTGTACTTGTGTGCAAGTGCGTCTTTTTTTGTGTGTGAAAGTAATGATTATATTGACTTTAAACCAAGGCGCAAATTTACAACCAAAATGAACCGGACACTACAAAACTTCCACTTGTGATGACACCAATAAGTGTCACAACAAGTGCAAGAGTGTCACGGGTCCAAAAGGGAGCGAAGACTCGCGGAGAGGGAGCAAAATAGTGGCCAAACAAAGCGACCAAAGAGAAAAGAGGCCAAACATACAGCCCCAAAATGTGACACAGACCGGCCTAACAAGGCCAACCATTCAGCAAGAGTTACAGCAGCAGCATAGGAGCAGCACAATGGCAGCGCAGCAGCACCGTGGCAGCAAACCAGCCGCACTGCAGCAGCAAAACAGCAGCACCGCAGCAGCAAACCAGCAACATCGCAACAGCAGCATTGTAGCAACGCAGTTAGTACGGCAGCACGGTAGCAAGGCAACGGCAGCACAACAGCAGTACAGTAGCAAACAGCAACAGCATAGCAGCAAACAGCAATGCAGCAGCAGTACAGCAGCACATCACAACAAAGAACAGTATCGCAGCAAGAAGAAGCAGGAAACAGCAGTATCACAACAACAAAATAGTGGACAACAGACAATCATAAGGCTTGAAGCACAACCAGTGAGCAGCACAAGCACAAAAACCAACTCTGTAAAGAAGCCTTCCAACTAAGCAAAAATAGACGGGTCAAAATCCCAAGAAGCTTGTAACCTTTTATTTCGGGGGGGTGTCTTCAACATGCTTAAACGTGAGTGCCTTGTCTTTGACTACCTTCTCAAGGTGCTTCTTGATAGCCGGCGCATAAAGGACCTTGTTGCGAAATAGAATACGAATCGTCTCCCTCCAAATGATGTGGTAGAGGGCACCAAAGGAGAATCGAGCTAACTAATGGTAGAAGCTCCAACCACTGGTTTGCTGGATGGCCCAATGAAGATTGTCATCCCAACACCGATTAGACCATACAAAATTACACTTAGCAGCCCATAATGATGCCAAAGACCCAGTGTGAAGGCATCCAAAATATAAGTGATCGACACTATCCGGTGTGGATAAACGATAGGCACAGACAGCTTCTGAGATATGAATGTATGTGATGAGACGTAACTGTGTCGAGAGCCGCTTCAATGTGATAAGCCAAAGGTGGAACGAGTATCTCAGAGCCATAGCCAAGGCACCACTTGGCTTCGTGGACGAATGGAATTCCATGTCGAGGCAATTGAGAAATCACCGGAGGAGTGGCCAAGCCATTGAAAACGATCAGAGTGCCTGTGGTCAAGGGCCATAAGTTGCTCAGGCCAAGATTCAATAGTGCGACGGACCGAAGATGGAGGTCCCGAGGCCGAGAAGAAGTCAGACACTGTGGCCTTGCGTGAGATACCCGATCTGTAGATCACTGTATTCGAGAAGAATTTGTCAAGCAGCCCCCGTGGATGCCAGGGATCGAACTAGAATGAAACTGTATCACCCCTACCCAACCCCCATCTAAAAAGATGCAAAAATTCCAACCAGAGGTCAAGAATTTTCTTCCAAGCCCACGAACAGAAGGTTGGCCTTTTAGTACTCCAAAAATTTGTATTCTTCAGAAAAGTGGTGTGGATCCATTTATACCAAAGAGATTTTTTATCTGTAAATAGGATCCATATGTGTTTAGCCATAGCCGCTCTATTGCAATCGCTAAGCCTGCGTATGCCGAGACCACCTTCCTCCTTAGGGAGGCATAAATCATTCCACAAAACCTTAGCACCTCCTACACCAAGACCCGGCCCTTTCCAAAGAAATTGCCTAAGTATTTGCTCAATCCGAGCAAGCACCGACTTTGGCAAAATGAAAACACTTGCCCAATAAACATGTATAGCATGAAGCACTGACCTTTTGAGCTGTAGCCGACCAGCAAAGGATATATGTCCAAGTTTTCAAATAAAAAAATTGTTTTTCGGAAAATGAAAAAGGGAAATCGAATAAATTATTTTAGGTGTGTTCTTTTCTCATTATATATCCAACTATTCTTTTATTTTTAGAATTTCACGTCTCCAATTTCATATTTTAGTTTCTTTCCAATAGAGATACAACCTTTTTTTTTCTGATTGTTTTCTAGAGAGTTTTTGGAAAAATATTAGAATTGCTATCTAATATTCACTTCTGAAGCTCTGTTGTATCCTGGAGGATCTTTGCCAATAACCATTACAACATTACAGGCCAAATAATTCCTTAAAGAGAGCGCTATCGCGTCTTAGAATCTGATTCCATTGTTCGTCCCATTTGTGAATTTTCCCAACAGTAACATAAAGACAAAAGAATACATGACAAATAGAAAAAGAAAAGAATAAGAAAAATTAGTTAAAAAATTAGTGAAAATCATTAAATAATATTAAATATTATCCAATCAGTGTCAACTGTGCCACATCATTGATTTGTAGCCAGTTGAACTGAATTGGCATATATGCAAAAAGTTTAGGACTCAATTGGCAAAAAAAGTTTAGGATTGAATTAGTTCAATTGCAATAAAATTATGACTTTTTTGATAATTTTCCTATTAGTTTATGACTTTGTACTCGCTTTGCTATAGTTTCTCTAGAATCTTCCTTTCATTTGGGATATCATATTTCCTGGCCTTAACTATTTTAGTTCACTCTACCTAGAGTTGCCGGCTTATTTTGATACTAACTACGTAGATAACCGGTGAGATTTTTGCTACATAAGATGCCATTGCTTCTTTCTAAGTAACTCACTTTTCTCTTGGCAAAGCAAGAAATAGACCATCTTTGCTAGATGTAGTATGCAGCAAATTAATGTGCTCTTGTTGATACAACATTTAAGATATTACGGTAGTGATGGAATTAATAAGCACGGAAGTTTGTCATAGTGACGAGGAGTCATTTTTTCGACAATAGAGTGTTATTCAAACAACACATTATGATGTTTTATGAGTGCACAAAGTGTATTGAAATAGACTATCAATTTATATGGTACACGTTATTCATGTCATTGTTTATCTTATCACTATGTTATTGGTTGATAAGACTACTGATACCTTTACTAAAGCTCTGTTTCTTTCGCAAAAATAAAACATTTTTTTAAAAATATTTTCAAAAATTTATTTTTCAAGAAAATGACAATATTTTTCAGTATCTGGTTACAACTTGAAATTGAATAGGAAAATATTTTTCTCTATTTAGTATGGATAATCTGCTTGATTTTTTTGGAGAAAATTACTTAAAAAAATTGAATTATTTTTATTGTCATCTTTTGTTTTTATCATTTTTCTTTCTATTCTTTCTTAATATGTCACTCACTGGCCACGGCGACGCCGATGACTAGCTACAGCCGAGGGACGAGCTTGTGTGAGGCTAGCATTCCTCACCTATGGCAAGCAATCGACAGAAGAAGAAAGAAAAAAAAAATAAAATAATTAAAATGGGAAAAATAAAAATATTAAAAAATTTAATTCTTTTAATACAATTAATAAAAAAAAGAAATATAATTGAGTGTATTCAGGAAAATATGAGGGAAAATAATTTCCTCTTTTCGGAATTTATTTTCCCACTTTTGACGGTGTTTTTTCCATTGGTGGAAAATGTTTTCATCAACTATTTTTTTTTTGTGAACAAAAAACTGAAAAATCCGAAAGATTTCCTTGAAAGTTGTTTTCTGTAAAACAGTGGAGCCTCAATGTCAATTAGCTTGTTCATATTTGTCATCATTTATTCTGTCAGGTGGTTGGCTTTTCAAAATGAATTGTATTAGTAGTTAGGATAGCGTCGTCTATTATAAGGAACCATGTTAAGGTGGATGGGATGAGACGGTAATAGAGATTTTGATTAGCGAACAATTCATGCACAATTGCATTGCATTAATGAAACAACGACACTGTCTCACTACTTTTTTTTTCCTTGAGGAAAAGGGGTTGGTTGAAGGTCTCAAATAATCAATCGATGTTCCAATCAAAGCTATTTATCAAACATCATGTTGGATCTAGCAATATCACCTAGAGGGGGGTGAATAGGTGATTCTGAATATAATTGAAATTTCTTACGGAATAAAAAAATAATTCAATGTACGATTAGAATCAGGAACAGTGTAACAGTGTGCAAAAAGTCTAAACACAAAAGTAAGAGTTTAGAGTAGAGAATATTGCACACGACGATTATAGTGGTTCGGCTTAGATCAAGCCTACGTCCACTCTCCCACGATGACAGCCGATCGGCTAGATTTCACTATGAAAAATCACGAGAATTACAAACACTCAATCACTTGATTTTTCTCTCTCTCTCAGATTTTCACAATCAATAGGATTTTGGGTACACAGAATATTTTCGGATAAAACTCAGATTATGCTTGCACTTTGGATTGTTGTTCGCTCTCTTACTTTTTAGTCCATCATGGTTCTTCTTTTATACTCCCCTACCTCCGAACTAGCCGTTGGATTCCCAGCCAAGGGATCGCTCTTCAATCCTTGATTGGACGTCATCAATCGTGATTGAATGAGACTGTATCTTCAGAAGATATGTAAACCGTTGAGTAAGATATTGAACCCTTCTAATTCAGTCTCCCATACAACTGAATCTCCAGCTTCCATAAGTGTGATAAGTCTGAGTTGGTTCCCGAAGGAATATTCCTTAGAAGGTGATATCCCATTGTAGAAAGTCCCTTGATTGATTGGAAGGGATATCAGGGCAATCGAATATCACAAGCTTTCCATAGGAATCTTGCCTTGATCGAAAACCTGCCATACGTGGGTCTTCACGTTTTGCAAATGCAGAAACTGATCTTTCTCGGGTTTCGTCTTAGAACAGATTTGTTTCTTACTAGATCAGTTGACACAGAATGGTAATACGGAGATTTGATGCGATCCATCCGTCACTGTTTAGATAGTCAGAAGCACTTCCATCTGACCCTTCGTCAGAAGCACTTCCTTCTGACCCTTAGTCAGATGCACTTCCATCTGACCCTTCGTCAACGCGACAGAATTAGATCCACTCAACCTGCTGCTTATACATTCTTTCTGCATCACATAACGTTATACAATTTCTTACGATAGTTTTGTCAGAATCAAAATATAGGAGAATTTCCACAACAATCTCCCCCTTTTTGATGGTGACAAAACTACTCTTATTGCAAATACATATATGTGAATTTAAAGTTTTTAAACAGTGATATAAACGAGTAATCATCCGATTTGCTCCTGCAGGTAATCATCATTAGAGATCATGTACTAAAAATAAACTCTTCTCCCCATAATGAGAGTATAAACAGCGTATAGATATCTCTGCTCAAGATGATTTCAATCCCTGCACAAATAGATTCTTCTCCCACTTTTTGTCAACATCAGAAAGAGTGTATAAAGCGAATAAAAGTTGAATCGGGTCAATTTTAAATAAAATAGAGTAAAGGTAACTTTTTACCAAATAAAATATAAAATTAAGAAGATGTTGATGGAGGCATTTTTGAAGAAGAGGGACGATCTTCAGGCTCGTTATCAGCCTCCACTGGGGAAGGTCCTTCATAGCTTCTTCCCATTCTCTGAGCATGGCTTCTAACAGCTTGAGATGAAGGCAGTTCTGAAGCTGTTCTGTCAATTCTGACCAGTGTGTAGGTAGGCATGTTGGCGACCTCGGCACAAAACATTCTGCCATATAGATCAATTGACTTCTCCAATTTGGTCACCTGACTAGTCATACCCTGCAACTGCCTATCGATCTTCTCTTCAAAAATCTGTAATTTCTGATCAAACCTTGTTTACATAGCAGCCAGAGTCTGAAGAAGAATATGTTGAAGATTCTCAAAATGTCCTTGAAGTTCCACATGTGGTTCTGGAGGAGCAGGTTCTTGAGATGAGGTGTCAATCCCTTTTGTAGCTAAATTCTCCTTCTCGGTATGTGCTTTGGGAAAAGCTCGAGAGGCAAACACTTCAGTGAGAAAGACATCAGATGTTGCAGGCATGAGCTCCCCCTGAGTTATAGCCTTCTTCCCTTTATCTCTTAAGCTGGGCGCAGATTCTACATCTTCATCAATGTCTATAGGTATAGACTGAGCACTCAACAGTTGATCTTCTCGTGCAATGTCTGATGCCAAGCTTGGGGCAGTTCTGTGGATTGTGAGTCTGGTCGAGGATATAGAATATGCCTCAATGTTATCTGGCTCTGCCTCCTGCTCTTCTGAGACCAGGTGAGCTAGGATTTGTGCTAACATCTGTTCATAATTAAAATTGACAAGAGCATTATCATACTCTATCTCATCCACATTTCTGTCAGCATCCTCCTCTGTCCACATTGTGAGGAACTCTTCCTCAGTAAGATCACAAGGATATACAACCTTTTCTTTTGGTTGTGTTTCTGTTTCATCTCCCCCTTCCTCATTCCTTTCAGCACTTTGATCCCCAGATTCACCTTCTTCATTTGATCCACTTCGAGATTCTGTAGCTTCAGAATCATACTCCCATGTTCCTTCTTCACTTGCCTCTGAGTCCTTATCAGTTGAGCTGTCTTTTTGTTGTCCCTTGACAGCCATAACTTTTCTCCTCTTTGGAGATTTCCGCTTGGACTCATCCTCGAAATCCACAATGACTGGTTCATTGTTCTTTGTCCTCCATCCAGCAGGAGTCATCTTGTATCCCATCTTTGTCACCATAGTTTCACCAACAGTCATCAGAGGGATTTCTTGGTTGATAAAGGCGTTCAATCCACCAATCTTGAAATGATCTATTATTCTATAGATCAAAGCAGCATATGGTAGTTGTCCTTTTGGCTTGAGAACAGACCTGTACATGTGTAATAGGACTGTGTGAGCAAAAGAGATCCTCTTTCCTGTCAAGATTCTCCACAACAGTTTTGCCTCATACTTCGAGATGTCTGTTTTAGAGGCTGCCTTGGGTCTAAGACATTCAATGATCACCTTGTGCATCATGATGTGTTTTAAGGGGAAGTCACTGTAGGCAATATGAGACTTCGATTCCCTTGAGAAGCTTGATTTGCCAGTTATGAAGCAAAATGCTTCTTCTGCAGTGACATCTAGAGGTATGAAATCTCTCTTTCTGGTTCCCATGACAGATGCCAATTCATCAACAGTCATAATATACTGCTTTCTTTTCATCGTGAAAGCCAAGGAGTTGAAGTTGACAAACTGAAGATTTGAGTAGAAGTAGGCTACCAGATCAGGAAAGGTATAGCCCATATACGCTATGAATTGATCTATCTTCACCTTTTGTAGATGCTTCCTCAGATAAATGCCGTTACTATCAAAGTACTTTAACTCAAACACCCTGTGAGGTATAACACCTCTCTGTTTCATGAATTCAAACTTGTCTTTGTAAGCCTGATTCTGGAACATGAGATCAGGAAAGCTTTTATCCACATTAAACCCGATATTCTTCACAAAATCATTGAACAGAATGTCATCATCATCTTCAACCTTTGCCCTAGTTCCGCCAGGTCTTATAGGGGATGGTTTTCTTGACTTCGAACTAGGCTCTACCATTTTCGCTTTTCCTTTTCTAGATGCCGATTCAGGTTTTTTTACAACAATTGGATCAACTATTTTTCCAGGTAAACTAATAAACTCGAGCAATTCACCTTCACTTTCGAACTGATGAGCATTCAGCAATCTTCTAAGTTCAATGCTAGAATCCCCTGCTTCCTTAATACTATCGTACATTGGCTTAATAGAATGTGCCATTGCTTCTTTTCCTTCAAAAACAGATAGAGACAAACCTTTTGCCAATCGGAATGCCTCACGTTGTTCGTTGATTTGGGTTTTCGTAGGTTCGGCGCTGCTTGCAGTTGAGGCGGAAAACTTTCTCTTCAACTGAGGAGTCTTCTTCGAGTCAGAGGCTGATTTTGGAGCCATTGATACGTAGAAAGTTTGAAACTTTGGATGAAAGAGTGTTGTTTTGAGGAAGAAATCGAGAGCGAGAGATCTTGAATACGGTTTTAGGGTTTCGATTTGAGAGAGATTTGAAAGTGAGAGAACAAAGGTGACGGTTCGGTGTTTTATAAAAGAGGCGGTTATTTTTGGAAGCAAAATCAATAAAAGAAAATTCTGATCTTCTAAAAAGAAATAAAAGAATTTCTTTAACAAATCAATTAACCACCGTCAATCAGAAATTCGGAGATATATATTCATATGAGAAACTTACCTTAAAGAGGATTTTAAGAGTTAACTAACCTTGATTTATGAACTTTTCCAAAAAGATGTGAATTTCTTCTTACGCGCCTTTTAGCGTTGCTTCTGACGTTTCTTCTAACGCTCCTTCTGACGCTCCTTCTGGCGTTCCTTCTGAAGCTCCTTCTGACGCTCCCAGTTCTAAAATATACTTAAGAAGGAGGGTTAATGATGGATAATTCATTTCTAATAAAATTAAAAGTCTGCTTATCCAAAGGTTTAGTGAAAATATCTGCAAGTTGATTTTTCGTATCAATGTATTGAATGTTAACATCACCATTCTGAATATGATCACGTATGAAGTGATGCTTGATCTCAATGTGCTTTGTTCTTGAGTGAAGTATGAGATTTTTTGTAAGATTTATGGCACTTGTATTGTCACAAAGGATTTCCACAATTGATTCTTCAACACCATAATCTTTGAGCTGCTGTTTTAGCCAAAGTATTTGAGCACAACAACTTCCAAGAGATACGTATTCTGCTTCAGCTGTACTAAGTGCCAATGTATTTTGCTTCTTGGAATACCATGAGATAAGCATGTTTCCCATGAGCTGACAAGTTACAGATGTACTTTTCCTATCAATTTTGCAATCTGCAAGATCTGCATCTGAATATCCCTTTAGTATAAAATTAGAAGATTTAGAGTACCACAAACCATAGTTGGGATACGTCCCAATGTATTTGATTATTCTTTTGACGGCTGATAGGTGTGATTCTCTTGGGCTTGATTGAAATCTTGCGCATAAACAGACGCTATATAGGATGTCTGGTCTTGAAGCTGTGAGATAGAATAGTGATCCAATCATACTTCGATATAGTTTGGGATCAACTTCCTTTCCATCTTCATCTTTATCTAATTTGGAGGAGTGAGACATGGGAGTTTCTGTCTTTTTGTCATTCTCCAAACCAAACTTCTTCACTATTTCCAGTGCATACTTTTGTTAATATATGAAAGTTCCTTTCTGAGATTGATGAATTTGAAGACCAAGAAAGAATCGTAATTCTCCCATCATACTCATCTCAAATTTATCTTCCATTACTTTAGAAAATTTCTTGCGGAGAAACTCATTAGAAGAACCAAATATTATATCATCAACATAGATTTGAACTAGAAGAATATCCTTACCTTTTCTTTGAATAAAAAGAGTAGTGTCTACATTACCTTTTGTAAAGTTGTGTTGAGATAGAAAGTTACTCAACCTTTCATACCAAGCACGAGGTGCTTGTTTCAGTCCATAGAGTGCCTTTTTAAAGACAAATACCAAATCCTTTTATCTAAGTTCTTTGAAGCCAGGGGGTTGTTCAACATATACCTCTTCTTTGATGTAGCCATTTAGAAAAGCACTTTTCACGTCCATCTGAAAAAGTTTGAAATCATTGCAACAAGCATAAGCAAGAAGTAGCCTAATGGCTTCTAACCTGGCAACCGGTGCGTAGGTCTCATCGTAGTCTATTCCTTCTTCCTGAGAATAGCCTTTTGCTACAAGTCTTGCTTTGTTTCTTACAACATTTCCTTTGTCATCCAGTTTGTTTCTGAATACCCACTTAGTTCCAATCACTGGACGATTTTTGGGTCTGTTGACCAATTCCCAAACATTGTTGACTTTAAATTGATGTAACTCTTCCTGCATTGCATTTATCCAGTTCTCATCTGCTAATGCATCTTCAATCCTTTTTTGTTCTAATTCAGATATCAATGCTATGTTGCTCATTGCTTGCTTGAATTTTGATCTTGTCTTTATGCCATCACTTATACTTCCTATGATAAGTTCCTTTGGATGACTTGACTTGTGCTTCCAACTTTTGTCGAAGCAATCATTTGAGGATGTTGTAGGTTCATTTTGTTCATCTTCTGGTCTTTCTTCAACTGAGAGAATTTTCTTCTAAACATTCTCAACATTCACATATGAGTCTTGCTTTTCTCCTGAATCTTCTTATGAGTCTGGGATTGGAGGAAGTGTATGAACTTGAATAGATTCAGGTTCATCATTCTGATAGCTTTCATCGAACTTGATGTTTACTGATTCTTCAACAACACGAGTGTTCTTGTTGTAGACTCTGTAGGCTTTGCTCGTTGTTGAATATCTCAAGAAAATTCCTTCATCTGATCTCTCATCAAACTTTCCAATTCGATCATTAGCATTCTTTAGAATAAAATATTTGCAACCGAATACATGAAAATATGCAACGTCAGGATTTCTTACTTTGAAGATTTCATAGGGGGTATTTTCACTAAAAGGTCTGAGAGAAATTCGATTTAAAATATAACATGCTGTGGAAACGGCCTCAGCCCAAAAATGAGATGCAATTTTACTCTCAATAAGAAGAGTTCTGGCCATTTCTTGCAATGATCTATTTTTCCTTTCTACTACCCCATTTTGTTGAGGAGTATAAGGTGCAAAGAAGTTATGCTGAATTTCGAAATCAGTGCAAAAATCTGAGAAAATTTGATTTTCAAATTCTCCCCCATGATCCGTTCTCAAACTAGAAATGATGTAACCCTTTTCATTTTGAATTTTTTTAGCAAGTTTTGAAAAAGACATAAAAGCCTCACTTTTGTGAGCTAGAAATAAAACCCATGTAAATCTAGAGAAGTCATCAACTATGACAAGACAGTATTTCTTACCTCCAAGGCTTAAGGTTCTGTTCGGTCCAAAGATGTCCATATGAAGTAGCTGCAGACAATGCTTAATGGACACTTGATTTAATGACTTAAAAGAACTTCTTACCTGCTTGCCTAGTGTGCATGCATGACATAGTCCACCTTTCTCAAATTTCGTTTGAGGTAACCCTCGAACAAGTCCCTTCTTGGAAAGCTTTGAGATATGTTTTACACTAATATGACCTAACTTTCTGTACCAAAGATCATATTCATCCTTAACAGAAATAAGACATTTTGCACTTTCACAGTTAGCATCAATATCTAAAAGATAAATATTCCCATGCCTTCGTCCCGTGAAGGATTGCTTCTTGTCCTTACTCATACCTGTACATTTTAAATCTTGGAAACAAATATCATAGCCAGAGTTGACTTACAGAAATTAAGTTATAGTTCAATCCTTTGACTAGTGACACATCTTTAACCGTCAGATTTCCAATTTTTACATTTCTCTTCCCAATGACCTTTCCCTTGTTCTTTCCTCCAAATGACACGCTTCTACCATTACAATCTGAGAAGGACATAAATACATCTGGATTTCCAGTCATGTGACTTGAACAGCCACTATCCAGAAACCATTTGTTCTTCCTTCTCTTTGGTGCCTGTAAGAAATAAACAACTTAATGTTTCTTTGGTACCCATGCTTTCTTGAGTCCTTCTGTGTTAGTAGGTTTTGACCTTTTAACGGGTCTCTAAATTTTCTTGCAATAATCCTTAGTATGACTAGGATCACCATAGTTCACACAGGATTGTCGAATATGAGATCTAGTAAAATGCTTATGAAAATGATGCTTGTAATCAGAAAATGTTGGCTTTCGAAATTCAGTTTTAAAGGAATTTTTGAGATTACTCTCTTTTTTAAAACCTAATCCAGATCGGTCATTGAAGGGTATTTGTTTTGAAATAATGTTATTCAGAGTTTCTGAGTTTTGTGAAAATCTTTTTGAGATATCGGAAACCTTTTCTTTCAGAGAAACATTTTCTTTTGAAATCAAATCATGATTTTCTTTCAATTGGTGAAACTCTTGTTGTAGAAAATCGATTTTTTCTTTTTGAGATAAATTCTGCTGTTTTAAGGACGAATTTTCCTTTTTCAAACTAAAAACTTTTTCAAGAGCTTCTTTGTAGTTTCTACACAATTCATCAATATACTCAGTAACTTCATCAGGGAGTTCAGATGAACATACCTCAGTTTCTGAGTCTGAATTTGAATCTGATTCGGCCATGAGACAGATGTTTGCGTAATCATTTTCACTTTCATCAGAATCACTTAGAGTATCTGCCTTTAGGGCCTTCTTGTACTTCTCATACTTGAGTTTGTCCTTCTTCAAAATTGGACAGTTCAGTTTGATATGTCCTGCCTTCTTACAGTGAAAGCAGATCATGTCTTTGCTATCTTGTGAATCGTTGCTTGACATTTTCATATCATTCTTCTTCCAAGGTTTCTTCCCTTTGAGGTTTCTGGCTTTCCGAGCCATCTTTCTAAATTTCTTGACCATGAGGGCTAATTCTCCATCATCCTCATCTTCATCATCTGTATCAGAAAGACATTGAGCAATTTCAGTTCTCAAGGCAATAGATTTTTTACCTTTTTGTTCTCCCTTCTTGTTTGCTCGTTCTGTTTCATAAGATTGCAAAGTCCCGACTAGCTCATCCACCGAGAGTAGTCTGATTGTTTGACATTCTTGAATTGATGGTTGATGTAATTCCAATCATCTGTGAGTCCATATAGTATTTTCCTGACTTACATTGGTTCAGCAATAGGTGCGCCTTGTCTTGCAAGTCCACTTGCCAAGGTCTGAAACCTATCTATCATATCTGCAATAGATTCATCAGATTTCATTTGGAATGCTTCATAGTCACTCAGTAAAATACTGAGCTTCGTTTCTTTTACTCGATTTGTTCCTTGAAAGGTAATATGAAGTCTATCCCATATTGCCTTAGATGATTCTTCCTCTGAGACACGATTATAGAGAGGGGTAGATAAGGCACAAAAGAGAGTATTGACAGCTTTAGAATCAAGGCCTCTTCTTTTAGCCTTTTCAACATCGGTCATTGTTGTGACAGGATTTGCTCCGTCAGCAGAGGTTGGATTTGTAACAGTTGCAGGAACTACTCCATTCGTGACAACATCCCACATCAGATCATCATAGGCTTTGAAGAACCACTTCATCTTGTTACTCCACATATTGTAGTCCTTCCCATCAAAGTATGGTAGCTTGTTGGCAAAGTGCGAGTCGCTTGTTCGTAAAGAGTGATTGCTAGACATAGTAGATCGTTAGCTCTGAAGTCAATAAACACTTCGTAAATATGAGCAACCTGCTCTGATACCAATTGTTGGATTTAGCAATATCACCTAGAGGGGGGATGAATAGGTGATTCTAAATATAATTGAAATTTCTTGCGGAATAAAAAAATAATCCAGTGTACGATTAGAATCAGGAACAGTATAACAGTGTGCAAAAAGTCTAAACACAAAAGCAAGAGTTTAGAGTAGAGAATATTACACACGACGATTATAGTGATTCGGCTTAGATCAAGCCTACGTCCACTCTCTCACGATGACAGCCGATCGGCTGGATTTCACTATGAAAAATCACGAGAATTACAAACACTCAATCACTTGATTTTTCTCTCTCTCAGATTTTCACAATCAATAGGATTTTGGGTACACGGAATATTTTCGGATACAACTCAGATTATGCTTGCACTTTGGATTGTTGTTCGCTCTCTTACTTTTTAGTCCATCATGGTTCTTCTTTTATACTCCCCTACCTCCGAACTAGCCGTTGGATTCCCAGCCAAGGGATCGCTCTTCAATCCTTGATTGGACGTCATCAATCGTGATTGAATGAGACTGTATCTTCAGAAGATATGTAAACCGTTGAGTAAGATATTGAACCCTTCTGATTCAGTCGCCCATACAACTGAATCTCCAGCTTCCATAAGTGTGATAAGTCTGAGTTGGTTCCCGAAGGAATATTCCTTAGAAGATGATATCCCATTGTAGAAAGTCCCTTGATTGATTGGAAGGGATATCAAGGCAATCGAATATCACAAGCTTTCCATAGGAATCTTGCCTTGATCGAAAACCTGCCATACGTGGGTCTTCACGTTTTGCAAATGCAGAAACTGATCTTTCTCGGGTTTCGTCTTAGAACAGATTTGTTTCTTACTAGATCAGTTGACACGGAATGGTAATACGGAGATTTGATGCTATCCATCCGTCACTGTTTAGATAGTCAGAAGCACTTCCATCTGACCCTCAGTCAGAAGCACTCCATCTGACCTCGTCAGAAGCACTTCCATCTGACCCTTCGTCAGAAGCACTTCCATCTGACCCTTCGTCAACGCGACAGAATTAGATCCACTCAACCTGCTGCTTACACATTCTTTCTGCATCACATAACGTTATACAATTTCTTACGATAGTTTTGTCAGAATCAAAATATAGGAGAATTTCCACAACACATCAAACGAGATTTGACTCTATGATGTAATTATCAATCGGTCATAAAGTCGTATCAACTAGTAGACTTGTCTATGAGTGGTTCCGATAAGTTTTTGATTTTGTAATTTTGCATGTCCTTATTGAAAACAAAGAGTTGGTTGAGTTTTAATTAATTAAGTTTTTAGTGGTATCTTTTGGTGAAATTAACGCATCTCCCTCTGTCGTCACCATCGCCTCAATTATAGACCACACCACTGTTGATCGCCTTCTCTTCTACTCTATCTTCTCTCCATTTTCCTTGTCTCTACTCCTGTCCTCCCTCTATTTCCTACTTCGCCAAGGTGGTCATTTTCGACAGAGTGATCCATTATTATTAGACCTAGAACTCATCGTCAAGTCTTGCGACCATGGAGGAGCCACCACCACCAGATCTAGAGGTTCAACACCACAATGGATGTTGAGCCTCTAGATATGAAGGAAGTGGCCAGGTGGCTAAGGGGACCTTGACCCTGCATCGACCTCTAGCATTTAAGATTAGCACGACGATGGTGTTCGGCTCCCATGAGAGTGAAAGGGACAAAGAACGAGATGCCAAGCTACAGAGAGATAAGGGGCTGTTACAGACCTTATTTTTTGCTATAATATCTTATCATATATTGCATAAGAAATTTAGGTATCGAACTAAACCTCTAAACAAAAACTATCCCTGACATAACTCTCATTAGCGCTATAAGATAGTAGGAACAATTTCATTCGACAATGTGTCCACAAAAATTGCATTTATATCATCCGTCCGATCACAAATTGTCTTGGAATTAACCCGAAGCGTTCCATGGGTTTAAAGAGAGAGGATCTGATCTCATTTGAATTTCCAAGGCTAAGCCCATATGGGCTAGGCCCCTCCAAAATTCAATTAAGCCCAAATCGCCCATGTTGTGGTCCAAATGCCACAAGGGAATGTTCTTAAATAAACAAGTGGATTCTTCAATCAAACATTGAAATCAATAAAGCATATTCTTTGCAAATTTTAGTCACATGGGAGTATAAGAGAGAGAACTATCCTAATTTTCTCCCCCGAAGAAATTATATATTTGCTTAATCCAAAATAGAAAAGGGTCTTCTTACAAAAGAGCCCTAAACCTAGGGTTATTTAAACATCTTATTTCCTCAAAAATTGTAAAAACAATATACGACATTGTTTAGAGAAACTCCAAAAAATTTGAATCGAAATTTTTGAAGCTCAACTACAGCAAAATTGTTAGTTCATTGTGCCTCAGGCTGTCCGGTGATATCTTGATCCCATCATCTCTCAAGCTATTGTTCGAGAGCCCGCCAACCAGCAGACTGTAGCTCCTGTCGAATCCCAAAAGGTCGTTGTCAAGCCACTTTTTGCAACGTCTTCCTTGTCACTACTACAGTTCGTTGCTGACATTGATCCCAATATTGTTATTAATGCTCGACGTTGCTGTTGTTGTTGCCATTGCCCGTGGATGGCGCTACTTATTGCCCCCACAATCGGATCCAGATTGCCTAACCTTTCCTTAGAAGGTTAGGCCCCTGCCCTTGGGATCCGAACCGTCCGTTTTTGGACGGACAGCTCAGATCTCCAGTTTTTATGGGGTGATTTTTTGAATTATATATATATATATATATATATATTTATATATATATTTGTTAGTAATAATCTGGTCCATCTATTCATAACACGAACGACCCGGATTTCAAGGGCAGGGCCTAACCTTCCGAGGAAAGGTTAGGCGATCCATTTCCCCCACAATCTCATGATTTGTTCATCCATGCTCAGCCGGTGGCGGTTGCCAATCACTGTCCTACTCGTCTGGCATTGTCCTTCCCGTCAACAATCCTTCAACTCATCCCCGTTGTGAGCCACCCTACATTGGTCGTTCTCTCATCTGTTGTTTGAATTTGAATCAAAGCCCTATCCAAGGTAAGTTTAGAGTCGTATATCTGGATAATTTCAATTTGGATTCCTGAATATTAAAATCTTCTTTATTGTGGAAAATTATCAAAATAATTTTAAACTTATTACATTCATGCCAATTCAATCATGAACCTTTCAATTGTGCCAACTTAGTCCTAAATATTTTTACACTTTATCAATTGAGTACATTCGGCCAATGTTGATTGGAAATTGATGAAAATGCCGACCAACCTATTCGGCATGGTCGACTCTGATGTTGAATTTTTTTAATTATCTAAAATTTTCAAATGGCAGTTCTAGAGAAGAAGCTTCACAAGTGGATGAAGGTGTGGGTCTTCTGGGAATAAGTCCACATAAATGTTAGTGAAGAAAGAAACATAAGGCAATGAGTTAAAGGGATGAAGAGGGGAGAACATTTTGTGCTCCCAAAAAGTAACATGACTGTTGACACCTAAATTTTGATCAACCTTTTTGATTCCTTTATTTTTCAAAAATGCACAGAAAATCCATAAAAAGCTGAAAAATTACAAAATCAACTTTGGTAACATTGGCCAAGCTAAAGGAACCATTTTGGATAAAAAAATATTTTTTCATATTTTTCGTATTTTTTATTATTATTATTTTCGAAAAATATAAAAATAAAAAGAAAATCAAGAAAAATAATATTTGAGGTCACAAAGATATATAAAAATAGTCGGTATTTTTATTTTTATTTTATCTATTTTCTAACCTCATAAATAGTAAAATTCAGGTTTGATTTTAGGTGTTTTCTGATCACCATAAAATTGAATCTGGCAAAAATATTAGTAATGATTAAAAGGAAAAGGAGTGAAAACATCATCATTCAAAAGGAAAAGGAAATTAATCATTTTGTCTTTTCTTTTGATTATTTTATTATTATTCTTACTTTTTAATATTTTATTTTATTATTATTTTATTATTATTTTATTTTTTATTATTATTCACTCACCTTTTCCCTCATCCGTCGCTGGCTTCTTCTCCCCCCCCGCGACTTCATCTTCTTGGGCTCCTTCCCTTCTTCAGGAGCTCTTCTTCTTCTTCTTCTTAAAAAAAAAAAAAAAAAAAGGAATCCTCACCTTCGTGCATTATTTGCCTTCGCCTTCGATCCTTCCGCCGTCGTCGCTAGCCGTCGTACCTCAAAGCCGCCGTGAACAACTCAAGACCCGCGACCTCCACCCGTTTCGGAGTTTGGTTCGGGTTTGTTTCGGATCGGGCCAAATCCGTCACCGCCATCGCCTCCGGTGACTGCCCCGGAGTCCTACCTCCTCCCTCGGAGCTTGTGGAGCCTACGCGCCGCTGGTGGAGCTCAGAAACGGCCTCGGGTCACCACCCCGTCGTCGGAGCGTGTCGGCGTGTCGGCGTGTCGGAACGTGTCGGCGTGTCGGAACGTGTCGGCGTGTCGGAGCGTGTCGGAGCGTGTCGGCGTGTCGGAGCGTGTCGGCGTGTCGGCGTGTCGGAACGTGTCGGCGTGTCGGAACGTGTCGGAGCGTGTCGAGCCGTGTCGGAGAGTGTCGAGCCGTGTCGGAGAGTGTCGAACGTGTCGGAGCGTGTCGAACGTGTCGGAGCGTGTCGGAGCGTTTCGAGCCGTGTCGGAGAGTGTCGAGCCGTGTCGGAGAGTGTCGAACGTCTCGGAGCGTGTCGAACGTGTCGGAGCGTGTCGGAGCGTGTCGAGCCGTGTCGGAGAGTGTCGAGCCGTGTCGGAGAGTGTCGAACGTGTCGGAGCGTGTCGAACGTGTCGGAGCGTGTCGGAGCGTGTCGAACGTGTCGAACGTGTCGGAGCGTGTCGGAGCGTGTCGAGCCGTGTCGGAGAGTGTCGAGCCGTGTCGGAGAGTGTCGAACGTGTCGGAGCGTGTCGAACGTGTCGGAGCGTGTCGGAGCGTGTCGAGCCGTGTCGGAGAGTGTCGAGCCGTGTCGGAGAGTGTCGAACGTGTCGGAGGCGTGTCGAACGTGTCGGAGCGTGTCGGAGCGTGTCGAGCCGTGTCGGAGAGTGTCGAGACGTGTCGGAGAGTGTCGAACGTGTCGGAGCGTGTCGAACGTGTCGGAGCGTGTCGAACGTGTCGGAGCGTGTCGGCGTGTCGGAGCGTGTCGGCGTGTCGGCGTGTCGGAACGTGTCGGCGTGTCGGAACGTGTCGGAGCGTGTCGGACGTGTGCATGAACAGTGTCCAATCCGAACAGTGCATGAACAGTGCATGAACAGTGCATGAACAGTGTCCAATTTTTTAATTTTTTTATTTTTTAGTCTTAATTTGTGAAATTGACTATCGACATTCTAATGGCGATCGACAGGTAACGGGCATGGGGATGGTCGCAGGCTGGGGCTGGGCGATTGAAGGCCGGTGTCCAATCCGGTATGTTTTACGTACCCGATCCGTATATCAGGATTATTTTTCTAAAATATTGCATTTATAGACTTGATTTGTATGTATCTGTTTCAGTCTAGTGGTTAGCTTATTTATCTGGTTGAGTGTTATCTATTGTCAAAGACATGCTTTTTGTTAAAATATTTTCTGAAAATATAAAAAAAATATTAATAAATCAAAAATGCCAAAAAAATGGAAAAATTAAAGAAAAACAAAAAAATTGAGAAAAATTGCAGAAAAATTCTAAAAATTGTCCAAGGCTGAAAATGACAAAAAATTGATTTGTTTTCATTTTTGGGATTTTCTCCCATTTAATCCAAAATGGCGATTTCACCCCTCAAAGGGTGAATCGTCTTTGATATTCTGATAAATTGTGGAAATTGCTTAGAATTTGGTGATGGGCCAGATGGGTGGTTAAACCTTATGTCTAAGATTTCCACATTTCATTTCCATTTTTAGAAAATGACGATTTTACCCTTCGAATTGTAAATCGGTTTCTAAAATTCCCGAAAATCACGAAAATTGCCAAAAAATAGGAAATGGGTCAATTGAGTGACCAAACCTGTTTTGACTCCGGATTCATTCCGAAATGATGATTTTGTCCTTTTTGGGCAAATTGTCCCCCTTGTCTCAAAATTACGATTTTGCCCCTGATGGGCAAAATCATGTCTAAATCATTCCTAAGCCTGATTGATGCTTCTCTAGGCCAATATGGCCTTATTAGGAATGCCATGTGATTTATTTGTACACTTGAATTCATCGATTTGTGCACTTTATTATTGACTGTGATTGCTATGATAGTCATTCCTATCTGCATGAACTCCTAGATTTAGAACTCGTACCCCACTCATCTGCATGAAATCTTTGGTCAGAAAATTCAGTCAACTTAGGTACCGAAAGGGCGTCAACTCTGACAGTTGACGTAACTAAGTCCCCGAACCCAGTTCTCTGGTTATCGCAGAATTGAATAGAAACTCCCGACTATTCAATAGGGTGGTCCAATCATACCCTCCAAAAAAATGATTGGTGGCGACTCCTCGGCATGCACACTTAGCACATGTCACTAGACCACACTGAAGGTCGACTACGCATACCTCCGTTGCGATTTGGGTAATGGGCCTTGGGAGAGGCCCGCGTCCGACCAGACTGGACGGCCCATTAGCCCTCGAGAGCCCGACAACCTCGAGAGGGTCGCGACAATGACGAGACACACGAAGATGGTTCGAGATGGGATCCCAATATCGACACACTTTGTGCTCAATACCAAGAATCTCGTAAGCAAGCCATCAACGTTGTTGAGGCTTGGAAGCATGTAGGAATTATGTCATGAATGGCTTATATGACTTCTTGTGCAATGTCTATTGTACAATAAGGGTCAAAAGAATTATGGGAATCCTAGGAACAGAAATATAAAATAGAGGATGTCGGAGCAAATAAATTTATTTTCGGCCGATTCCTTAATTATATGATAATGGATTCTAAGACCGTGATTTG
This sequence comes from Rhodomyrtus psidioides, assembly GCA_021437785.1. Lineage (NCBI taxonomy): Eukaryota > Viridiplantae > Streptophyta > Magnoliopsida > Myrtales > Myrtaceae > Rhodomyrtus > Rhodomyrtus psidioides. The sequence goes on from JAILYB010000055.1 coordinate 3,030,997, forward strand.
TGCTTGACTCTGGGTGTGTGAACGGGGCGATCCCCGTACCGCTTAGAGTGAGTGTCCCTCGAAATTCAAGGGCTCGAGGAATGCTAAGGATGCAGATAACTTCCTATGGGCGGAGAATCGATAATTCGAAATCCAAGGAGCTCAGGATGACAAGGTGCGTGTGAACACCGTACCCTTGTATTTGGAAAATGCGTTGCTATGGTGATGCACCAGGAACAATGATAAGGCCGACCATATCAAGACATGGGAGGCATCTGAGGCTGAGTTTCGAAAGAAATTCTTCCCTCCTATGCAGAGTAGGATTCTTGAAACGAGATACGACGCCTTGAACAAAAAATAGCGCTCAATAAAGGCTCTAAACGCAAAACGTTCAATAGAGGCTGTGAACGCAAAAAGTGTTCGATAGAGGCTGTGAATGCAAAGAGTTCAATGGAGGCTGTGAACGTAAAGAGTTCAACAGAGACTTTGAACGCAAAAATGTTCAATAGAGGCTCTGCGCACGAAAGAAATGAGTCTCCAGAGGCTCTATGCGTGAAAGGAATGAGTCAACAGAGGCTCTCCGTGTGAGAGAAACACTGAACCTCTTGAATTGATTCATTGTGATGTTTGTGAAATTCATACAAACAAGATGTGGTAATAAATATTTATTACCTTTATCGATAGCACTAAATAATGCTATGTGTATTTGCTTAAAAGCAAAGACGAAGTCTTAAGAGAAATTTGTTCTCTATAAGAATGAAGATTGAAAAGTGATCAAGGCAATGAGAAGCACCAATTGATGAATTCTGTGCACAACACGGAATTATAGATTAAGTAACCTCAAAATATGTGGGGTGAAACTACTTTATCAAAGAATTACCTTTTTAATAAGGTACCTCGAAAGAAAGATGATAAAACCCCTTATGAGCTATGGAAAGGTATGAGATCATCCTACAAATGCTTACAAGTGTGTGGAGGGTGTCTTGCAAAAGTGGCTGTTCCAAAAATATACTAGTGGATATGTAGTCACACTAGTACGTACAGCCATATTTTTGAAAATCCTGTAAACAAACTGTTATAGCCAGATCCACAATGGAATCCAAAGTTATAGCTTTGGATAAATATGATGAAGAGGCTGAATTGTTACGCCATTTCTTAGAGGATATTTCAAAATGGCAAAAACCTATGCCACCAATCTGTATACATTGTGATAGTCAATCTGTAATTGGAAGAGTACAAAGTTTTATGTATAATGGTAAGTCTAGACATATATGTCCTAGACATAATACCATTAGACAATTACTCTCAACTGAAATTATCTATATTGACTACGTAAAGTCAAAGGATAATATTACGGATCCGCTAACCAAAGGGTTAAACAAAGAGTTAGTTGAAAAATCAACAAGAGGAATGGGATTGCAGACCATCACAAGAAAGTTTGTATAACGGAAAATCCAATCTAACTGACTGGAGATCCCAAGATCTAGGTTCAAAAGGGACAACCTAAGTATACAAACTTAAAATATCACTATGAGAGGTCTATCCCTCAAAACCATTCCTATAAAAGAAACAGTGATTTGATATCCCCCAAGTATGTGGAGTAAACAAATTGCTGTGGGGGTTTATCAGGAAAATGATATCAATTATTGCTTTAATGATCCTTAAGTGAGTAAGCCAATTACTCAGAATTAAGTGATCACCTATGTGAGGGAGAAGAGGGGCCGCTTCAAAGGAGAATTATTGATAATCATTCTTTTACTTCAGCAGGGAATTCTTATGAGGGGCGATGAGGTGATTGATTAGCTTATTCTGCATGCAAATTGGTCAATGCATCAAGATGCTTACATGCCCTTGAAGAAGACATAACGTTCGTTGAGTTCCGCCAATCGCACAGCAGCGTTGACCTTCTTGTCCAGGTCAGCATGCAATCCTCGGAAACGCCCGCCAAACATTGAGCTAGCTACTTTCAGCAACTTCATCCAAAATGAATACAGACTTAACTAAGAATCCCGTTTCAAGAATAAAATGTAAAGATGCTTTTCCTCTTTTATGATATTATGGAATATGCATGTCAATAATTAGATAAAAGAAAATGTCACTTCAAAGAAACCATTTGATTTTTCTGAAGACGTATTCATTAATTCATAGTTCAGTATCATGTCTATCGTAAAAGAAAAAAATATATTTAAAATTTATGTAGGATATTTGGGTAGTTTTCAATTTTCTAAATATTTTAAAAACTATTGAATTGACTTTTGGTGATTAATTTGATCTTCACTTTTTTAAATCATTTTGGACTGACCTTGGATAAGAGAGTGTAACGTCTCAGGTGCTTCTTAAAGCTGGCCTTACTTCCTATAAATCTAAGCTTGCAAACTTTGACGGGCTTCCCACTCTCGGTGATCCAAGGGCTATCCTTGAAGGAGCTCCACCCGATGTCTTGAAGATGTGAACAGGATCATAGGGTGTTTCATCGAGGAACCCACTTGGTTTACCTTGTTCGAATTAGGCCGATCAGCATGCACCGCTATGGCCACGATCATAGCGTTTACCACCATATCTGCCGGTATCTGCACGAGACGAAATTCCATATTTATGTCGAAATGCGTCAAACATATGAATAGATAATCGATTATTTATAGATAATGCGAATTTCATGATGCTTATAGTTGTGACATTTTGACGGTGGCCGGTGCTCATTGAGATGATTGGATGTTACCGTGTCGAGTATCGTGTTGGGATTGCCTAGGAAGTATTTGAGTCTTCCTCTACCATAACGGATGGCAATGCTATCCAAAGTCCTATATGTGATGGGATTTATCGCACATCGAATCAGAACGATCACACAAAAAATCAAGAAAAATAGATGGCGCAGAGTTTACCCAAGTTCACCCCAGAATAGAGCTACGTCCTGTAAAGAGATCTCACTATGATATTTAGGTTTACAGCCACAACTCGTTACAATGATCAGCAAAAACAAGCAAAATATATATTCCCCAAATGGGCCCAAAACATAAACCTATGCGAAACCTCTATTAAGCCCACAACATACGGGTTAACTTAAATAAAAGTCCAAACCCGTTGAGGTTTCGGGGGCGCTGTCCCGAACCCCCGCCCGCTCACCGGCGAGCGGGGCAACCGTCTGCTGACCGTGCAGCGGAAGCCCCGCTCGCTGACCGGGCAGCGGGACACCCGTGTCGGGAGCGCTACCCCAAAATCCCCGCATCCCGCGCACATGAGTCACATGTCGTCGGATAACACTTTGGTTTCCCTAAGCTTATGTGGGCGTACCCGGTGTGAGAAACAAGGGTCCCCGAAATATTCGCCAACTCCAACAGTATGATCATATGTTTCCAAAGAAAGAGAAAAGACGTTGGACAAACCCTTGCATGTTAAGTAACAAAATACTCGGTCAAGAAAATAGTGGTATGATTTTTATGGTTATCCTTGTCCAAAACTTGCCTTTTGCAAAGAGCCAAGAGGTAATATCATGAATAGTCCCTTCACTTTTGCTCGACATTCAATATCGTTCTTCAATTTTTTTTCGATCCAGTTACTAAACTGAAGTGCTTGAACACTAAATAACAATTGAGGGTCGACATATAACATTGGGAGCTGATACCCTGACAATCAGACAATACTGTCATTATTTCTGACCCAACGATTTATTAATTAATGAGCGCTTTATGCAAAACACGCAGTGACGATATGTGGATCCACGATCAGAAATAACTTACAGTACCATCAAACTGTTAGGGAAGCATTTTCCCTATAACATTACTCCCAATAAACAATGTCACGGGTGATATTAGAAATATAAAATGAGTGATTGTGTAGAATTGTACTAGCTGTGAGTGATCTATTGAACTTTGAAGTCATTGTTAAAGATAGGAACTTGAATTAGGGACGAGAGAGAGAGAGAGAGAGAGAGAGAGAGAGAGAGAGAGAGAGAGAGAGAGAGAGAGAGAGAGAGAGAGAGAGAGATTAGATTTTGTGAAGGATAACCTGGGAGGGAAACCCTCAATCCAACCAGCAAAAGGTTCTCGATAAGTACTTGTTATAATTGTGGGTCTGATAACGACAAGTGGTATAGTTTGTTTGAGATGATGTTGTACCATCATTTCCCCCATCGCCTTCGTTAAAGCATACGTCTTCGGCCAACCATGCAGCCTTGCTCTGCGCATCACAATTAGAATGAAAATCATACGAACTGCTGAAAATAATTATAGAGAAATAATTATGTGACTGTGCTTCAAGTACCAGTCTAACTTCATCGATTCCAATGTTTAGAATTTTTAATTGATCACAAGCAAACCTTTGCAAGCCCAAATCCTTCAAGGCGAAGTTGATTTCCTCTTGTGAAGCATTCTTTTCTCGAAGCTTGTTCATCAATCCCTCAACCAAGAGCTTCTCTTCATTCACGTCCAACTCTCTTGACCCGTTGGGCGTCTCGCCCATGCTGAATGACTTTCCTCGTATAATTCGACTCATATCGCCACATACATAAGCTGAAAATAAAAGGGTTCTGTAAGATAACATCGTCGGCTCAAACTACTTCTTGAAACGAGCGGGCGGTGAAATGGAACCCATCTTCTACTAATATTTTTACAGAGCAGGAATACCAAGAACACCCACAATCGAAAAGACACAAACCCGTTGATACGTGGAGTAGCATCTTTAGGTTAGCACATCTTGCTGCAAATTCAGCAACATGCTTAGCTCCAAATGCGTTGACAGCTAGTGCAATGTCATATCTGCAGGAGAGGAAAAAATTGGGATTAAGGACGAAAAAAGCATAAGAAAAAAGCAATGAATTCATTTGAACTAATTATAGATAGAGATGGGAGGGTGAGATCGTAATTCCACACCTTTCGTCAAACGCGGTGGTTGCGGCCGAGTTGACGATGATGTCTACTTCTCTCCACATCTCCGACCTCAAATCAAGATCATGTACTTCACATGAAACGTCACCAGGAATTGGATCCAACCTCCCTACAGTCGAGTTGAAATTCTGTGGCCATTCTTTCCTCAAAACGTCGAATAACTCCTTCTGTATGAGCTGTTTGCGATGTGAAAAAGATCGAGAGTAGTTATGAAGGAAATGTATATTTTATATTATTTTTCACGTTTCTTTAATTCCTTCCTTTGCCTTGATTTTCCATGTTGAATAGAGTAGAATTAATTTGGAGATACACATCTAAGGAGAAAATTCCTAAAAAAAAATTAAACCTATTGCAATTGCTCTAACTTAGTTCTAATTCTTTTTTTCACCAATTGTGTCATAAACCTTTTGCCTTTGTACTAATTCAATCAATTTAGTTGGCTGGCACTGACGTGGAAAATTTAATATCTTTCATTTCTTTTTCCTTTCTTTTTTATTTCCAACTATGGACGGTGAGCCGTGGTTGGCAAGGGTCGCCGGAGTTTGCCAGTCATTGGAAAAAAAATAAAAAAATAAAAAGAAAAATATTATAGCATTTTTAAAAATTAGCCACATCAGCATAGGCACTAAATTGGCACAAGTGCAAGGGGTTTGTGACTCAATTGGACAAAAATAATTGAGGGCTGAATTGACACAATTGCAATATGTCTAGAATTTTTTTTTTTATATAATTTTTCTCACATCTAGGTGATTGCACCATCCATTGATATGGCTATTCCTGTAACGATTCTAGTTCTTTTTCCTTAAATAACACAAATCCCATAGGAAAAAATTATGTGTGCCTCTTTTTGCTAGTGAATTCAAGACAAGAAGTGGGTCTAACAGTTCAAGGATAATTTACGGTTTAAATTTCTACCTCTTCATGCAAACGTCGAGTCGCTGTCTGTTTGTCTGTAGCTCTAATGAAAACATACATTTTCTTCACGTTGGGTTGAACCCGGAGTATCTTCTCCACAAAAACTAATCATAACAAATTGAAACAAATGAATGTCAATTAGCAAAACGATGATCAATGGATGGCCATGGGCTTTTAAGGCTCCGTTTGTTTTACGAAACATGAAAGATCTGGAAAACATTTTCCGAGAAAATGATTGCATGTATTGTTTCAAATAATCAATCTATGGAAAATGTTTTCATCACTACCAACAATTTACGTCTAAACATTTTCGTGTGACTATGAAAATATTTCTCGTTCATTAATTTTTGGGGAAAATTACTAAAAAAGTCTTAAATCTATTGTAATTGTGTCAATTCACTCCTAAACTTCGATGCCATTGGCTACTAAGGCTCCAATAAGCCCTCGCCGGCTATTGGCAAGGATTGTGGCCCTCGCCCATCCAAATCTGGTTGAGGGCTGCAAGTCATCGCCAGCCGTCAGTGGCAAACGACCTCTGAGCTAACAATAAAAGAAAAAGACAAAAGACAAAATTATTTAAAAATTTAAAATTTCGAAAAAAAAATAAATATTATTAAAATCAGCACCGGCCGACCAAATGGACTGAATTAATGTAATTACAAAAGGCTTAAGACTCAATTAGCACAAAAAAAGTTGGGCCCCGCTACACTGACGGCATCGTTTGTAACGGTGCTTTAATAGCCACGAATATGAGATTATGCTAGTGGGAATTATTTGGGTAACCGGTTGACGAAATTTTCTAAATTAATTATAAAAAATGGTTCAAATGTTGTAAAATCACAAAAGCTAACCCTTCAAAAGAATAATATTTCTGACCACACGATCTACCGATCAATGAGTGCTTTATGCAAAACATGCGGAGATAGTGTGTAGAATAAAAATTATTTTCTTCTTCTAATTTTATTTTAAATTTTAGCTCACAATTTTTTATAAAAAAAAGAAAAGAAAATTGATTTTGAAAAGGGTGAAACCAAATTAGCAAGTGATCCGGTTTCACCAAAACAAGTTTGTGGCCACAATTTAACCGCCCACAGTCAAAATTGGTGGGACGGTCATGGACTTTTCCAAAAAAGTTTAGAGCTGAATTTGCACAATTACAATGGCAGAAGGACAGCAGGAGTGCCAATATTTGTGTACGGCGCTCACTTTAGTGCAAATATTTTTTTTTGGATCACTTCAGTGCCAATTTTTGTCAAAAACGATCATTTCAGTGCCAAATTCGACGTGGCTTGCTGGAAATCATGACATGTGTCCTAATGTGATTTGACGTAACTTGCCGAAAATTATGACACGTGTACTGTTGGCACTGAAATGATCGTTTTTGACAAAAATTAGCACTGAAGCGATCCAAAAAAAATATTGACACTAAAGTGAGCGTCGTACACAAATTAGCACTTCTAGTGTTCTTCTGCCCAATTGCAATAGATGTAAGATTTTTTTAGTAATTATCGCTTAATCTCTATAATTGATACAAGTGATCGTTTTAGGAAAATGTGTTCAAAAGCATTCATTTTTGGAGAAACAAACAGAGTCTGAGAATACTTAGATACGTGCGCGCGCGCGCGCGCGCGCACACACAGAGTACTCTTTGCGAGAAACCCAGTAGCTCCGGTGACTAAGATGGTCTTGTTTTCAAGAAATTGGACTATATCAAATACATTTTTGTTTCAGGAATAAAAAATTTATACAGTTACCAAACGCATTCTGATTCGTTAAAACTAATCCAGGGAATAGAATCATAAAAAGTCACTTTAATCAGAATCACTTTTCCGGGTCGGAATGGTTGTCATGCATGCCCTAACTAAACATGTATTGCGTTCAAAATGAAGTGTTCAAATGACAACATGTATGTCTTTTTTCTCTTTTCCCCTTTATCATTCAACCACGATTTTAATTTCTCACTAGCGATTCGACTTGTGTTGTAAGTAGAATGAGCATAGAGAACTCTTTCAATATGATACCAATTGCTTGGGAAGAACATGATTTGGGTTGGCAGTTCCTACCGTGGAATCGAAAATCGCCCCCTAAAGACCAGTTCTGAAAAATTGAAACCAGAAGGAGGCCATTGGTTTCATGGATCCATCAATTAATATTATAATGAACCTAGTTTTTATGTAGGTACTTCTTTGCAACCGAAAATATAAGAATAATATGTTGGGATACACATAACACGTACGGGCAAAAATAAAATAAATAAACGCAGCGGAAATAATAAATTGCCCATACATGTATCTCCATAGGCGTAGTTCGTGCGTTTTAACCGAAAATCATAACAGACGAATAGAGTTAACGGGGTTACCTCTCGTAGCGTGCTTGAGATCAAATCGGTTCATATGTTCTTCGATCCGAGCCCCACAAGTGTCGGGCCTCTAGTTCAGACACACCACCAATTGTAACGACGAATGGAAGAACGAGCTCGCGGGAATCGTCACCTCGATTGTGCTAGCAATTCTTGTGATGAGGTTGCTCCGCAAGATTCAGAATTTTTGGTCACCATGAGAGAGAGCAAAAATGAGAGAGAGAGAGAGAGAGAGAGAGAGAGAGAGAGAGAGAGAGATAGATCTGATTTTTCTGCTCTCAAAACACACTCTTCATCCAAGGATCCGATCTATGGATTATGCAATGCACACACCTTAATTCAAGGATCTAATCCTTTGATTAAGCATTGCATACAATCAGCAATTTAGCCCATAAAATAAAAGCAATTAATTATTGTAATTATGGAAATTAATCAATTTAGCCTTTAATGGGCGTAAATTTCCAACATCTCCCACTCACTCACAAAGGGCTAAATGGACACACAATAAACAATATGTGTGCAAATCGGCACAACAATTTTGTGTCGATTTAATCCGTACATGTGCATCATATGCACTTGTGCCTATGACCAAAAATAAAATAAAATTAGATCTCATTTAATCTAATTTCAGTCCGAATAATTCGATAGTCGTTATTGCAAACATATTTGCAATATTGTCTTTCCATTCAACGTCGTCATATATATTGGTTAAGGTGTGTGACATCCCTAGGTTCATCACTGAGATGGCAGCAAGACATGCACTAACACGTTAGTACTTCCAAGAGAATTAATTGTCCCGATTAACCTCTAGGTCTCACAAGCCATGAGTGACATCTAGCAATATGTCATGGTTACCCAAACAGTGTGAATTCTTCAAGAACATAATGAACCTGTCAGTTTTGGCTACAATGTAATTCAATCCCTCTGTCTTACTATATCCCGATCGAACAAAGACCATGGAATATTTGTCAAGTCACCAATTTGATCATATGTACAAATTCAATCGACATGCATTTATACGAGACATAAACATTTTATTCTCGGTTACAACCCCGGCCGAGGATTTCAATGCATTGTCATAATTAAATCGCATAGGATATCATACCTTGCATATGGCAAGGAGACAGATTCCATTTTGGGCACACGTGTGACTTCGTATGTGCATGAACTATGACCATCAAGTACAGAGACGGATCGACGAACCGTCAATATGTGTTCTCGTGAGCCATGGCCATCCAACACACAAGTCAACACTGTGCCTCAGGTCTAAGGATTATTTACACAAGACCAAAGTATGAACAATTAGACATTGGCTACGCTAAAAGCTTCCATGTCGCTAATCGTTCAATGCGTGTCACATTCAGTGAACTTGTCTAATACAAGCATCTGTGTTCTAACTCGGGCATCGCAATACCCAATGACTTGTGACTCGTCACTCCCTTAAGTATCCAATACTTAATTGCGAAGTTAAGAACACACCGATCTCAACAAGATTATTAATATTTATTCAAGGATCAATTGATCGGAACAGTTTAAAGATTCAGTCTAACTGTGAACCCGTCACATATATTCTCAACGTCTCAAGAATAGGTCCAGTCACAACTGATCTTATGAAATTTATTTATATAAGTAGGTAATTGGACAAATGAATAAATACATCTTTGCCAATGATTAAATAAGAAATCAGAAGTACAACTGAAATCCCTAATATGTAACTATTACATAATTGCTTTAGGGCATATCTCTAACAATCTCCAACTTGCACTAAAGCTAACCGGTCTGGTACCTTAAACCTATTTTGTCAAGGTGTCTTTCAAAAGAAGACTGAGGTAAGGCCTTAGTAAAGGGATCTGCCAAGTTTTCCACTGAGGCAATTTTCTGCAAGACGATATCACCTCTCCCAACTATTTCTCTGATGAGATGGAAGCATCTCTCAATGTGCTTGGACTTCTGGTGAGACCTTGGTTCCTTAGCTTGAGCTATTAGCCCATTGTTGTCACAAAACAATGTAATCGGCTGTTCAATAGAAGGAACTACTCCTAGTTCAGAAACGAATTTCTTCATCCAAGCTGCTTCCTTCGCCGCTTCAGAAGCGGCTACATACTCTGCCTCAGTGGTGGAATCAGCAGTTGTGCTTTGTTTGGAACTCTTCCAACTAACTGCACCACCATTGAGTGTAAAGACAAACCCAGATGTGGACTTATAGTCATTCGAATCCGATTGAAAATCGGAATCAGTATAAGCTTCAACTTTAAACTCTCCCTCTCCGTATATCAAGAATAAATCCTTAGTCATTCGCAAGTACTTAAGGATATTCTTGACTGCTATCCAGTGCTCTTCCCCTGGATCAGACTGATATCTGCTAGTAATGCTCACAGCATGCGCAATATCAGGTCGCGTACATAGCATAGCATACATTATGCTTCCAATAGCGGATGCGTAAGGTATCTTTGCCATCCGCTCTCTTTCTTCAGGAGTGTTGGGACACATCTCCTTGGAAAGATGGATTCCATGCCTAAAAGGCAATAATCCTCTTTTGGAACATTGCATGTTAAATCGTGTTAACACTTTATCTATGTACGTAGACTGTGAGAGGCCAATAACTCGTCTCGATCTCTATAATCTTGATACCTAAAATATAGGTTGCCTCTCCTAAATCTTTCATGGAGAATTTTTGTGACAAGAATAGTTTGATCGATGATATCATCGGTATATCATTTCCAATCAAAAGTATATCATTGACATAGAGAACTAGAAACACAATTGCGCTCCTACTAACCTTCTTGTATACACAAGGTTCATCCGGATTTTTAATGAAGCCAAACGATTTGACTACCTCATCGAAACGGATGTTCCAATTTCTGGAGGCTTGTTTGAGTCCATAAATGGATCTCTTAAGCCTACACACCTTTTGACTTTCACCACTAGATTCAAAACCCCTTGGTTGTTCCATATAAATGTATTCCTCAATGAAACCATTTAGAAAAGCCGTTTTGACATCCATTTGAAATATCTCATAATCAAGGTGCGCAGCTATAGCCAACATAATCCGAATAAATTTTAGCATGACTACAGGTGAGAAAGTTTCTTCGTAATCGATCACTTCTTTTTGACGATATCCTTTCGCCACCAGCCGTGCTTTGTAAGTTCCAATCTGACCATCAGCGTTCATCTTCCTCTTGAAGATCCATTTACACCAAATTGGTACAATACCATCAGGCAGATCAACTAGAGTACAAACATCATTGGAATACATTGAATCTATTTCGGATTTCATGGCTTCTAGCCATTTACCAAAATCGATGTCCGATATCGCTTCCTCATAGGTGCTAGGATCACTCAGTTGATCACTATCATTCACAATGAATAGTGGTTCAATATCTTCAACCGAGTCTCTATAGCGAATAGGCAGACGAGACGTTCTCGTACTCCTCCTAAGAGGTTGTGTATCAGAGGCTCCCACTGAATTAGAGATCGGTGCCTGAACTTGGTTATTTGGTACTTCATTATTTTCTTCTTGTAAGACTATTTTTCTCCCAGCACCACCTTCCTAGACGAACTGATTCTCCAGAAACGAAGCATGCCTACTGACCGAAACTCTTTGGTCAGAATGAAAATAGAAATAATATCCAAGAGTCTCTTTTGGATATCCAATGAAGCAACATTGTTCAGACCTAGCCTCCAATTTCTCTGTTCTCATCTTCTTAACGAAAGCTGGACAACTCCAAATCTTGATATAATTCAAACTTGGTTCCTACTATGCCATATCTCATAAGGCGTAGTTGGAACAGACTTAGAAGGCACTCTGTTCAGTAAATATGCAGCTGTCTCAAGGGCATGTCCCCAAAGGGATATAGGTAAATCGGTGTAACTCATCATGGATCGCACCATATCTAATAAAGTACTGTTGACACCTGATTTTTGATCAGTCTTTCATAGTTTATTTTTTAAAAATTCATAAAAAAATCTATAAAAAGTTAAAAAAATTAAAAAATCATCTTTGGTAGCCTTGACCAAGCTAAAGGAACCATTTTTGATAAAAAAAAATAATTTGTCATATTTTTTAATATTTTCCAAAAATAGAAAAATACATGAAAAATGAAGAAAAATAGCGTTCGATGTCGTAAAAATATAGAAAAATAGTCAATATTTTTATTTTAATTTCCTTTTCATTTTGAACTCATAAATAGTCAAAATTCAAGTTCAATTGCATGTGTTTCTTCACGACGCATAGAGTTGAATTTGGCAAAAAAATGTCATTCGAGTATTTTAATTTGTAAATTTCTACATATTTTTTAGTCTTGACGTCCAATTAGATCGACCACCATCTACAATAAATTCCCCTTGCTGAATATTTTCGTTTTTGTTTCACATGATTTCATGGTGTAAAACGCCGAGTGGATCCCCAAATATAATCGGGTGGCATGAGCTCGATAGCTCGTTCAAGACCAAACCAGGGCACGGCGAACCCCATGTGAGTACTCTCGAACTCCTTCGATGCTTCCTAATGCTTTTCTTAGGTTAGATCGTGTGTAGAATGGCTAGGACAGCTAAATCATTCTTGAGCTGTGATTGATAAATATGGCCTTACTAGGAATGCCATGTGATTTATTTGCATATCTAGATTCCTTGAGTTGCGCATTTTATTACTGATTGTGATTGCTAGGATAATCACTTCTATCTGCATGAATTTCTAGATTTAGGGTTCATACCTTACTCATCCGCATGAATCTCAGGCTAGAAAATTCAGTCAACTTAGGTACCGAAAGGGCGTCAACTCTGACAGTTGGTGTAACTAAGTCCCCGAAACCATTTCTCTGGTTCTCGCAGAATTGAATAGAAACTCCCAACTATTCGATTGGGTGGTCCAATCACACCCTAAAAAAATGATTGGTGGCGACTCCATGGCATGCACACTTAGCACATGTCACTAGACCACACTAAAAGTCGATCACGCATACCTCCGTTGCGATTTGGGTAATGGGCCTTGGGAGAGGCCCGCGTCCGACCAGACAGGACGACCCATTAGCCCTCGAGAGCCCGACAACCTCAAGAGGGTCGCGACAGACTGGCGACTCTGCTGGGGACTGGTTCTTAACCATTTAGTAGACTTGAGCCGATTAAAAAGTTGATTGATTCTTCTAACCTAATTTTATGCAGATGCTCTCGAAAGTGAGGTGTATATGCTAACGAATGTGTTAGATGTTTTTGTAGACGGGAGAAATAAGGGGTGAAGTGCTTGTTAACTTTGTTTTATGCAGGCAGGAGTTTTTGATGTATGATTGTGTGGATGTTTATATTGAAGCGGTGATTGTTAAATAAAATGCATGTCTATTGCTTTAGCACGACACAATGAATACACACAATTGCGCCTAAAACCCCAGGCGCCCTCTTTAGGAACACAATAGAAGGAATTGAAGATGGAATCTCCGTGAGGAAAAACATGGGGTAATCCACTTTTCAATTCCGCTCACTTCGAACTATGGATTGAGTCCCAATGCAACGATAGTTGTGCAATGGAATCGGCTCTTCCCAGAATTCGAGGTGAGAACCTTGGCTTTAGGTACCAAGCCATATCTTTTGATTTTTAGGAGTTTTCCCTCACTTGTCTCATGCGTTTGTCTATGGAAGGTTAGTATACCTAACACTGCAAAAAATACAGAGAAGCTTGATTTTCTCTTAAGTTTGGTTGGTAAGACTTTTCTATCCCTCGAACTTGTTACAGCTCTTAATCATTATATTCATTGCATAATTCCGGTGATTGGATTAAATGCCATTTTGAGGATAGATATGTGTGTTTTCCTCCCAATGTTCTTGATGGAAGATGAAGATGGTGTCATCCCATTACGAGCGCCAAGTGGACAAGAGGAGCCTACTATGGACATCATTGAGGTATCATCTAATGAAGATGACGATTTGGAATAGGTGATCCTGAAGTCACGTCTCAAAGATCAAAACTGGGGCATCTCTAAGTATTAAGATCACATTCCTTTGTTTTATTTTTCATTTCTACCCTTCTTGTATAGGATTTATTTTGCTGAGATCCTCTCTATCTGATCCCTTAGATTGATTGTATTAGGGATCTATTTGTGTTTATATACATTCAGATTGAAATTTGTTGTATTTCTATTGACTTGTCATTGGAATGTGATAGTGGCATTTCTTCTAATCACTCGAATACTCCAAAATCAATTTTATAATTCCTTTGGATGAAATTGAAATTGGAAGTCTTATACAACCTTTTGGCCGTATAGGGCAATACAATCCCAATTTCGCCAGAAGGAACTATAAACTTGAATTGGTTCATGCATGTTTTGCATCATTGGTAATCCACAATAATTGATCAAGAGTATTCGTGTTTTTCAAATTTAATGAAAAGATAGATATCCAAATTACTCTCGTTCTTAGCAAACAGCTTTAATTTGGATACCGTATCTTCAATTGAATTTAAAACACATCGTAATTGTGTACTTTTGAACATTCCATTGATTTTCTTGGAATTGATCAAAGGCGATTATCGTGAATTACATTCCTTTCAATGATATGCTTTCCTTTGAGGAATATTGATAAAAGCTTTTGCACAAGGCCAAAACCCTTGTAAAAGCTCTTATCCCTATTAATCACAAGTAAGCATAAAATTGAAAGGATTTATGCTTTATTTTTCAAATTCTTTCTTCTGATTCTGCCTTTTCATTTGAAACAGGTTAAAAACAAGTAGAGAAGAGAAGTCTTTTTGTGGATAATCGCGGTGGGAGGTTCCTTTATCCGATCATAAGCAAGATTAAAAAATCAAGATGTACACGCTCGAATCATCAATGTCAAAGCGCAGCTTGCCTAGGTTGAGAGTGGTCAGGTGTTCGAGAAAGTCAGCCATACAGAAGTTGAGACACACACATTAGAGCTTTCATTCATTTCGCTCAATCGAGGGACCTTAAAAGCAGATCATACAAATCATCGGGGTGGAAACATAAAACCGCAATGAGCCCTAATTAGCATCACAAAGGAACCTAGTTGGCCCTCCATATTATTGATGCTTTGCTTATACTCACCACCTCGAGACTCGAGATCTGCAAGCTTAAGAAGAAGGCGTTTACATTCCCCTTTAAGATCGGCAACCTTGGTCCCGTGATCTTCGGCGGCTATTTCCAGGTCCCGAACTAGTCCTCTCCCATGGGCTATATCCGCGGTAATGCTGTCAAGCCTTTCTTCCTGCCACTCACATTGAAACTTCAACACGACATTACGACGGTCGTGCTCATAGGTGGTCAGGGATAAGGCCAAGCGCTCCACCAAATTTCCCCTCTCGCGAAGCAACATCGAGACTCGCTTGTTGGCGAACTCAACAGCCTTTCTGTGACTATCGGCCACAAGGTTGGCCAACACCAAGCAGTTGGACCGATCCTCATAGCGAGCTCGCAAAACGTGAGCCACGGTAGCTTTTCGATGAGCGACACGGTAAGTCTCTAAAAAGTTTATAAAGAGGGTTGGGAAGATTCTATATTCCCTCTCTAAATTAGTGCCCTCGATGGAGGTGGTGTCTATTTCCACGAGCAAAATACGGATTTCATCTTCAGTTTCTGGGTGATCGGCTATATGAGCATAGCCTCGACCGAGGAGGTTATAGAGTTTTTCCCACTGGGCCAAAATTTCGGCCGAGAAAGCGCGAATAGGAGAGGAGGTCATTTTCGTTGGAGTGAGGGAGAAGAAGATGAGTGTGGTAGAGTGATTAAAATACGAAAAGGCAATTATGTAAGAGTGTTAATCTTCTCTGCATTAACTCCTCCTTTTATAGCAACTCGAGAATGAAGAAATGCATAGCAATAATGCTCGTGGAGCCAAGTTAATTGGGTAAAGCAATGGTGGCTCTTTCGGTGAACCATCAGATCTGTCCCAGTCCGCGATTTCAGGTTTGATAAACCTAAAAAAGTTGTAAAAAGATATGTCGGTGTCACCATATTAAAATTGAACGGGCGTTAAGCGCAACTATCGAAAAAAGTTGCGAAAGGATTTGGCGGTCCCATCATATTAAAAAACTGAGCGGGAGGCGAGCGTAGTTCCATCTTTTTGAAAATAAGTGGGAGACAGACATGGATATCGAGAAAAGGAAATCGATTTGGTGTCCCTCCACGTTGAAAAGAAGAAAGAAGACGACAAAGCGGGAAATACGAAATCTTGGAAGCAACGCTTGCCTGATGATCTTCATCCATGTTTAAAGAACGTTTCATAGGCATACAGAACCACTCAAAAGAAAATTTAGAGAGAGTGAGCATACATGAGAGAGTAGAGAACCCTGAGTGAGCAAAAATTGATCGAACATTTTTCGATCCAACATGTTTGAGGGTTACCATCAGTTGCTAGAGGCGACTGATCCAAAAATCTCAGAAAATGAACTACTGAGAGATCTCGAAGATTCTAGGATGGCGTCTGGTACCAGAACCACAGAACCCAACCCTTTCGGCAACGAAGTTCAGGATCTCAGCAGCGACGACAACAGCAGCAGCGATGGTCAATCCCGGAAAAGGAAACGTCGCCAGTGCCACACTCAGAATGAAATCCAAGAGCTTGAAGCTTTCTTTAGTGAATGCCCTCTCCCGAACATGAAACAAAGAAATGAATTGGGCCAGAAGCTAGGGATGAAACCTTTGAGGGTCAAGTTTTGGTTTCAAAATAAGCGAGCCAAATTGAGGGCTCAACACAGACGTCAAGAACTTGCGATTCTAAAGGAGGAAAACGAAAAGCTTCGAGCGGAGAACATGAGGTATAAGAAAGCTCCCAGCACTATCGCTTGCCTTAATTGCGGTGGCCCTATCACTCTCGGCGAAATGTTCCTTGATAAGCCTTATATGAGGATTGAAAATGCTCATTCACCACCCCACTCCCTCGAACCATCTTCGATACAATCGGATTTTGTTGGAGATATGCATGAACAAATCAATTCTACGAAGTCAATACCGATGCCTTCTAAAGGATGTGATATGCGTCACCATGATTGGAGTTTCCTTAACGATGAGCTTACTATCACGACCGACCAATCCAAAGCTAATGAATTCCCTCCACAACAATTTCCGGCTCGATCAAATCCTACTGGAAATAGGCCAGAGAGCAATAGCCAAGTTGTCAACACTGTTCCGGGTCGCAAGAAGACGAGGGTCAATTGGTCCCCCGAGCTTCATCTCAAGTTCCTTAGTGCGGTTCAGCAACTAGGGATCAACTCAGCATATCCAACGCGCATACTTGAGATCATGAACATACCAGGACTCACTAAAGATGGAGTCGCGAGTCACCTCAAGAGCTACAGAAGAGCGCTAAGACAGCGCCACACAGCACTGAACCTGAAAGAACTCAACTTGTGCCTAAACACTAGGCATGGCTATAACTACAATGCCCCTGAAGTAAGAAATACCCTGCCGAATCTAGGCACCGACCAAGCTGGTAGCAGCACCATCGACTACTTGGGCGCTAATCAGAATATTCCCCCGAATCATCTCAGCACCCCTCAAGAGTATATGCCACAAGTGCAGCAGGTACGAACTCCTTGGTTTGAGCAGCAACTTTTCGCTAGTGCTCTTCCTATCCCCGATCAACATATTGCGCCTAGTGTTCAAAGATCTGCCCGGCTTGGGCATATGATTTCGGAAGATCAAGCGGGCGGATGCTCTGAGGATTTTTGTTTCTTCCATTCCCAAATGGAAGGTGCTTTTGATAGTGAACCGATCAATCATCCTCTTATAATCTCGAGCAACGACGAAGGTTCTAGCTCGAAGAATCAGATCGCTCACAACAGAAACAGGAATCCTTCAACGCCAATCGATGATGGTCAACCCGAATATCAGTTGCTCGAAGAATCAAAAGATTTCCTTGATGAGGAGCTCCATATCTGGATCGATCAGTTTAAAACTGATGGATTTATGAAGTTATGATCCAAAATGACGATTATATATCTGATTCATGGTGTAACTGGCTGATCACCGAGAATCCTCAAGGGAACTAGGCACATGTGACTGGATGTATCATTAATCTTTCTGTCATAAAGTCTTCCATGCAAGATAATCTTCCTTAATGCCTAGAGTTAATCTGGGGCAGCGATCAGTACTACCTGCGAGCATCATCATGCTTGAGTGCGACAATCCCTTGTTAGATTAGAGTCGAGGCGAATCAATTGAACGCCACGAAGAAAAACATTTAAAGGCTTCACATAGGAAAATGCGAGCAAAAACCCGAGCGAGCTCAAAGACGGTTAGCTCTGTATCGTTCTAAGGGACCTTTAGTCGTTATGAACTATAAATTGAGCTTGTTTCATTCTCGATGGGGGTCGCTAACTGCTTCAAGAATTTTATAACAAAAAACGAACCAGTTAGGGACGCCAATAGTGCTGTGTCCTGGTAGTCAGTGAAATGGAAGTGGTACGAAACGTCAGGAGTTCGATCTCGGGATTGAAAAATCATTTTATCAGTTGGTCTATCACCCGATGAAGTTCAAAGAGATTCGACGCAGATAACTATAGAACTTGGGGCAATTCGAAAATCATCGATTCATTTTCATCAAGCGGCGAAGTTGGTATTGTAAAATGTGAAGCATGCAAATGACAAATCCGAAGCAGAAGGAGATGAATCATGATTCGCTTATCCAAGGTCGGGATTTCAACCTTCGACTAAAGCCAAATCTAGGATGAGTTTTTGATCTTGCCCACTCGACAAAACCCATCTCCACTGAAAATGGGGGCAAACCATTCCTACATCCGGAAAGCATGTCGAAGCCGAAGACATCAAATTCATCGTTTAATCCGTGGGGCAAGTCCCTGAAGCCATAGTTATCATCCGCAGAGCGTAATGGAATCCATCCTTTCAATGTAAAACGCATTTGGCCGCGGAGCCACCCATTTGGTAAAAAGAACGTATCGTTCCTAAATGATTTTCAATCAGATGCGGGGATAATGTTCTCTCATTTTCCTCTCAGGTGATGAACAGAGACGAGGCACCCAAGAAGCCATGCATTCAAATAACATAACAGTGCATGAAACACGCCCAAAAAGATGAATGAATCTCCTCCGACGTAAATCCTCGAGGTGGATTCGTTGCCCAACCAGACGAAGAAATCTTGGCCACAAGCTTGAGGGCCGGCTTCTACAATCTGCACATTGGCATGCAGAATGGAATTCAAATCAAGAGTAAAGTAGTATCGTCCCAATTTGTTTTGAATTTGGAAACCCAAAATAATGCTTAATATTTATCCTTGGCAGGAGCTCGCCATCAGGGCAGACATGTAAGTTTCATTTTTCTCCAAAAACCAAGAAGTCGAAAGAACTTTAGAACACCTAACAATCTTGTGTTACTATGTGAAGTGCAGATTTTCACAACCCTTGTACACTCGTTGGAGCATATGACCAAGGGTAAGATGTATCGTTCCAATTTTTGTAAAGTTTTAGAATATACGATGACATATCCCTTTTATATTTCCAGGATCTCCAGCCTCGATGGGCAGGTAAGTATCCCTTTTCCCAATTCATTGGAGATTAAAAACTTTCAGAATTAATTCGATTCTCACATCTAAAAAGACATAGAATTCTTACTTCATTGACATTCATGTTTTAAAACATGAGATTGTCTGAACATGAATTACACATGTATGGTGCGTCACAAAATCCCTTTGAAGGATAAATCTTGATGAAATGAAATGAATTTTTCCAACAAGAGTCGTTTGAACTGTTCAAAAGGGTATTTTCTCATAAGAGAAGCGAGCCTAATCCAAACACGTCCCATACACACTTGAGAGATGAGGAGATTGGAAATGATAGCGAAACCTTAACCTATGGATATAAGGGTCATTCGCAACGATTACATGGATCGAGATGACAGAGGCATTTATTTCTTCATTCCAAACACTACAGATGCCCATTGAGAACCCCATTGAACGACGATTTTCATTCTCAACCCTGTCAAGAACCATCCCACATTGGGGCAAATGAAGGTTAGTCCAACAGTATCAGAAAGTAAACGGTTTGAAATTTTCTTGCTCGGACTAACATAAATCTTTGTGTGTTGTTTATATGATAATCCAAGTGTCATAGGATGACGAGAATAATTCATTTCTCTATCCTACACACTGTTATCCTTTGCACGACCAAGTTGAGCCAGCAAATTCATTTCATCAACCTATTGGTGATCATTGCATATTCCAAAGCAAAGGCAACATCACTCTAGGAATGGAAGCGTGCCAAAGTTTAAGTTGCATATCTAGCATGTTGCCGAAAATCCTAGCTCCAAAAGAAAAGAAAAACACGGGATTAAAAAAAGGGGGAAAAGAAAAATCCCTAGCATCAAGAAAAAGCAAAGTGCCTGGTAAAAAGCAAGGCTGATGTCTATTCAAAATATCCCCAGTAAAGTCTAGATATACGATGAAAAGACCCTGCAAAGGAGTCAGATCAAGATGACTACTCTCCAAATGATGTCGTGCTCAAATTGCAAACACACAAACAGACGGTCTCTTAATGTAACAAGAGACGCTTTTAAACATCCTTGTGCGCTCTAAAAGAGGAGTGTACACTTCAAGAAATGGAGATGTTCTTCGAAGGACATGTGGCAAATTTGCAATGATCACCAATGCCAAACCCTTCACAATTTCTGGGCAAAAAATAAGCCTTTTTCGGTCCCCAATCCTTCCAATGTTACAACCCTGAAGCAGTCTTATCTGACTAAGACACTTGGGTTAATGTATAACTTAGCTCAAAGAAGTACGAGCATGACTATTTCTTTCTCATTTTACAGGGTTCTTGACTTGTAAACCCGGAGCAGATAGTGAAAAATTTCGTTCAACGGCCTTGACTCAAAAGTGAGTCCCCCTTGGAAATCGATATCCAAGCCTAACACTACGGTCCCGTGAAAGACCTCCTGATCGGTCGAAATGTATGCGTTGCGAATGATCCTGAAACCCAGGCACAGGTCCGTAGGAAATTGAGCACTTTTCCTATTAAAGATCATTATCACAGAGCAGTGAGGAGCCTTCTTGGATGAGAAATACTCCAATGGATGTTTTGAGCAAACTCTTTTGGAAATTTTCAAATTGTTTGATCTAGAGTTTCCGTGCAAGGAATTTATGATCACATCTGTATATGGTAGGAATGTTTTGGATAACCTCCAGCAATCAAAATGCACATTTCATGACTAAAACTTTAGTCGTAGAATTTTTTCAGTTAGACAATTATTGTCTTCCCAAAGATTACTAATATCTTCTTGGCGAGGAAAATTTTTTCAGGTCTAAGCTTTCTGCAGGACTTTTGGCCGCCCCAAAGACTGGGTGCGTCATCCTTAGGTGAAGCCTTTTAGTAGGCAAATCTTTTCTAAGACCGATCCACAGAATGATCGAGTCTCCGACTAGCCCCGAAGAGCGGGTACGTCATCCTTTGATTCATATCAATTTGGAATCTCATAAATGGTAGAAACCGCCTGAAGGGTCAACTCAATGGTAGAAACCGCCTGAAGGGTCAATCAATGGTAGAAACCGCCTGAAGGGTCAACACAATGGTAGAAACCGCCTGAAGGGTCAATGTATGGTAGAAACCGCCTGAAGGGTCAACCAATGGTAGAAACCGCTTGAAGGGTCAAAACAATGGTAGAAACCGCCTGAAGGGTCAATGTATGGTAGAAACCGCCTGAAGGGTCAACCAATGGTAGAAACCGCATGAAGGGTCAATGAATGGTAGAAACCGCCTGAAGGGTCAAAGGACTGGTAGAGACCGCCTGAAGGATCAACCCAATGGTCCGATCCACCATACGGATCAAAACCTTGATGAATCCCGAACGCAGGAGGATTCGTTTTCCCTAATAAGCCTTACATTAGGCAAGCCATTTCTAGTTTAGTCCACCACACGGATCAAAACCCTTGGCAAATTCCCAAATGTGGGACGCGTCTTCCTTAGGTTCCTATCAGTTAGGAATCCCATTATGGTTTGACCTACCATACAGGTCAGAGCTTAACATCCCCAGGACACTCCGATGACAAGTCCTTAGGAATCTACTTGAACCCATCAGACACAGAAAATGCCGCAAGCATTCGACAGGTAAGGGGCAGGGAAGTCTATCTACTCCTTAACTTTCTTACATCATATCAGGGAATTGAATGAGCACATCTCTTTTTAAGGAAAAGCACACATTGATGGGCATGAAAATTGGATGTCATGATTTCTTTTCTTTTCCCAGTCGAGTCGATCAGAACACAGGTGTCACCTTGTCTTTGAGAGAAACCTCTGACAAAATTCCTCTCAAAGAGGGGCAGCTGTTGACACCTGATTTTTGATCAGTCTTTCATAGTTTATTTTTTAAAAATTCATAAAAAAATCTATAAAAAGTTAAAAAAATTAAAAAATCATCTTTGGTAGCCTTGACCAAGCTAAAGGAACCATTTTTGATAAAAAAAAAATAATTTGTCATATTTTTTAATATTTTCCAAAAATAGAAAAATACATGAAAAATGAAGAAAAATAGCGTTCGATGTCGTAAAAATATAGAAAAATAGTCAATATTTTTATTTTAATTTCCTTTTCATTTTGAACTCATAAAGAGTCAAAATTCAAGTTCAATTGCATGTGTTTCTTCACGACGCATAGAGTTGAATTTGGCAAAAAAATGTCATTCGAGTATTTTAATTTGTAAATTTCTACATATTTTTTAGTCTTGACGTCCAATTAGATCGACCACCATCTACAATAAATTCCCCTTGCTGAATATTTTCGTTTTTGTTTCACATGATTTCATGGTGTAAAACGCCGAGTGGATCCCCAAATATAATCGGGTGGCATGAGCTCGATAGCTCGTTCAAGACCAAACCAGGGCACGGCGAACCCCATGTGAGTACTCTCGAACTCCTTCGATGCTTCCTAATGCTTTTCTTAGGTTAGATCGTGTGTAGAATGGCTAGGACAGCTAAATCATTCTTGAGCTGTGATTGATAAATATGGCCTTACTAGGAATGCCATGTGATTTATTTGCATATCTAGATTCCTTGAGTTGCGCATTTTATTACTGATTGTGATTGCTAGGATAATCACTTCTATCTGCATGAATTTCTAGATTTAGGGTTCATACCTTACTCATCCGCATGAATCTCAGGCTAGAAAATTCAGTCAACTTAGGTACCGAAAGGGCGTCAACTCTGACAGTTGGTGTAACTAAGTCCCCGAAACCATTTCTCTGGTTCTCGCAGAATTGAATAGAAACTCCCAACTATTCGATTGGGTGGTCCAATCACACCCTAAAAAAATGATTGGTGGCGACTCCATGGCATGCACACTTAGCACATGTCACTAGACCACACTAAAAGTCGATCACGCATACCTCCGTTGCGATTTGGGTAATGGGCCTTGGGAGAGGCCCGCGTCCGACCAGACAGGACGACCCATTAGCCCTCGAGAGCCCGACAACCTCAAGAAGGTCGCGACAAAACCAGAGAAGGAATCGGGTAAAGATTGAATGATCAAATCCACAGCTAAATCATTGTCCATGACAAGATTCAGCCTAGCCAATTCTTCTATGTGGCAGATCATTTTCAGGACATAATCATTAACTGATAATCCCTCAGCCATCCTCATACGGTACAATGCTTTAGATATCTCATATCTAGATGTTCGACCATTCTCATCAAAGAATTCCTTCAAGTGCAATATGATCGACCTAGCATCTTCCATTGCTTCATACTTCTTCTGAAATTCATTATTCATTGAAGCAAGCATATATGACCTAACTTTTAAGTCATCATCATGCCATTTATCATAAGTGATGCGTTTCTCTTGGGTCTCACCCTCAGGAAAGGAGGTTGGCATATTTTCATCAAACACATACCCGAGTTTTTCTGAATTGAGAACAATTCTCAAATTCCTTACCCAGTCGGTGAAATTTGGTCCAGTCAAACAATTCTTGTCAAGTATCGAAGCGAGCGGGTTTGTGTTCACCATTTTCAGAGTAATAAATATCTGTGCAAAATAAATTATTAGCCGTTGTCTTTCAAAATAACTATTTCATTTTGGCCTTTAAATGAAATAGATCCTCCCACTAAATTTATATTCGGATCCCATACTCCTAAAAATGGGAAACGGTAATCTTTGTCGAGTAAAGATTACTAGTAGGGATTGGAGTCCCACCAGCTCATAGTCCACCTCACCTAACAATTATTGGTGTTCTATAAGCTTAGTAAGTGAATCAATTTATTCAACGCATCATATGCGAGTCCCAATCATAACTTCGGCCTCTAGACCATGAAACTCTCACCTAACAGTTATTGAGTTCATGATCATAGTTAAGTCTAGCACATCGTCTCATGCAAGTATTGAAAACGTAAACGATCCCCTCACCTAATAGTTATTGGAAATCGTTCGGCTTCAACCCTACAACATCATATGTTTAATGGATTGGTCCATTATTATGGATGACAATTGACTCCTATGTATCCATAGCTAGTCAATCAATCACTATAATAAAAGATCAAACCACGACGATGGAAGGCCACGAGTCCAAAACCCGTTACGACTTAATATTATTTTAAGGAGATTTTGAGTCATAATTGAAGGTCTCACTTTGCACATTAACCGGTTTAACATGCTCATAAAAACAAAATAAATAAATAGATGTCAATCGCATAAACATCTATCCTACGTGGTGATCATGGAATTATGGTTTAATGGGTCTCGAGCCAATGATACCACATTTAACCATTTTAATATTTTAATATTGGAGATCCGCTCTTCACTTCTTCTTGGTTCCTCGAACTCTTCGAAAACCGGGCCCAAAGAGCTCTCCAGCTTTATGGCTCCTCCACGTAGGTAGCATTTACATTAATAAATGACTATGCTAAACTACACTAAAAAAATATAAAATTACATGAAAAATAAAAGAAGGACGCAGCCTCCATTTAATAATTACAACCACCAAAAATACCAATAAATAACATGCATTCATACATTTATCAATCACATTGATTAAGGGTTTTTCCATGATCACTACCCTTCCACGTGAGCAATAAATTCATAGTTTAAAGCTTTGGAAGGCACAAATAAAATTCTGCATTGAATCAAATTCATAATCAAGCAACGCAAGCCGTATCAATAAATTATCGCCGGCGAAATAAATTTCACGTGCGCAATTTATACGCTAGTAGCATTCTCAATTTTATATTTGCTGCCATGAATCATTTTTGCATAATTCATACGTAATATAAAACTCATTACCGATTTTCGATTCAAAATTGATTTAGTCTCAATTTTTGCTACGTTGATTAATTTTTATCATATAAAAATAATCAACTTCTATCGGCCATGAAAAAGAACAATTCTTTAAAACAAATAGGCCATAGCATTGCAAAAATCAATATGCACTAAAAACAATTAAACACATGAAAACGCCTAAGGATTGGCTCTGATACCACTGTTGGGATACACGTAACACGTACGGGCAAAAATAAAATAAATAAACGCAGCGAAAATAATAAATTGCCCATACATGTATCTCCAGAGGCGTAGTTCGTGCGTTTTAACCGAAAATCATAACAGACGAATAGAGTTAACAGGGTTACCTCTCGTAGCGTGCTTGAGATCAAATCGGTTCAGATGTTCTTCGATCCGAGCCCCACAAGTGTCGGGCCTCTAGTTCAGACACACCACCAATTGTAACGACGAATGGAAGAACGAGCACGCGGGAATCGTCACCTCTATTGTGCTAGCAATTCTTGTGATGAGGTTGCTCCGTAAGATTCAGAATTTTTGGTCACCATGGGAGAGAGAGAGAGAGAGAGAGAGAGATAGATAGATCTGAATTTTCTGCTCTCAAAACACACTCTTCATCCAAGAATCCGATCCATGGATTATGCAATGCACACACCTTAATTCAAGGATCTAATCCTTTGATTAAGCATTGCATACAATCAGCAATTTAGCCCATAAAATAAAAGCAATTAATTATTGCAATTATGGAAATTAATCAATTTAGCATTTAATGGGCGTAAATTTCCAACATAATAAAGAATTATGCATAAGGGTCTTGCTTATAAAACGCAAAATGATACTGTGATTTTAGGATGAATGCTTTCATTTGGACACATTTGATTCCCTCTCTTGCTTATCATTTGACAGAAAGTCAAATAAACTTTGAAGAACCATTTATTTCAACTTAAATATGTTGTCGCAAGCTCAAGTGATGTGCATATTCTTACTTCAAGTATCGGATTGAGTCAACCAAAATAGAATACACGCGTCAATGCTCAGTAGTATTGATCGGATGTTCTAAGAGATGCATTTGTGAGTAAGTGGCAAGAGTGTGACGTCCCCTATCTGATCTTGGGACTCGCCAGCCGCTCGTTACTCACTCTCTTTTGAATCTTATGTTATATAATATAAGGCGAATGCGGAAAAATGGACTACAAATCAAGCAGATGGCCATGTAAAAATACAAGTGCATGTAAAATAAAAAGATAGGCACAACTAGACATGGCCATTTGGAACCGTGGGTCTGGAACCGGCCCGTTGACTGGACCTGCGGTTCCGAACCGGAATCGGAACTGGCCTTCAAGGGCCGGTTCCGGTTCGCCGGTTCCGGTTCGCCGGTTCTGAGCCGGTTCCTAACCAGCCACAAAAAAAAAGGCGTGGGCCCCGCCGGCCCGCCCCCTAGCCCTACCAGGCGGGGCCTACCCTCCCCTCGGGAAGAGCCGGCCTCGCCTGGCAGGGGAAGAGCTGTTGGGCTCTTCCCCCATGGCCCAATGGGCCTTCAGACACAACGGTCCGAAGGCCGTTGGAAATTGCAATGGCCATTTTGGCTGTTGCAATTTCCTTAACAAAAATAAAAAAATAAAAAAATAGTCTATAAAAACCTCTCAATCCCTCTTCATTTTTCTCATAATTTCTCTCAATTCTTTCCAATACTCTCAAGTCTCAATCTCTCAAATTCTGTCAAATTCTCTCAATCTGTTATTCTCTCTCAATTCCGTCTTAATTCTTTGAATAAACTTTCCAATCAATTCTCTAAAAAAATGGCAAGTAGAAGTAGAAATACTGGAAAGGGAAAGAGCCCGATGGGAGAACTGATTATCTTGTTCGTGAATATGATCCTCGTGAATATGTATGTTGGGAAGACGACGATGTTCACAATCCCAACGTCGAGCACGTCCCAACGCAAGAAAGTCTTTATCCTCCCACTGGTGTCGAAGAATTATCGATAGCAAAGGAGCCGGGACGGAAGAGCCGAGAATCCGACTTATGGCTACACTTCAACAAAGTATGGAATGAAAATGAAGGCAAGTTTGATTTAAGTTGTAAAAATTATCCGCAAACATACAAACTTGGTAAAGGAGATGCCTACGGAACATTTCGTCGGCATCTAACGAAAAAACATCCAACGCAAGCGGGGATCGACACTAGCCAACAACAAATTTTCGAGTTCGCCAATCTTAACCCTTATCTTTTATTCCGTTTCACTAATGCACTTTATAAACAAACATTAGCTGAATATGTTGCCCTTGAGCATGCTCCGTTTAATACTGGTGAAAATTTTAATTTTAGATATTTGGTAAACACCGCGCTGGCTCCGTAAGCACCATCTGTTTCGAAAACTACTCTTAAACGCGAACTTAAACAAGTTTATAAAAAAATGAAAAAATGATTTGATAAGTTTTTTGGAGAATTCAATGGACGTGTACATATAGATAGTGATATTTGGAGTGATGCTTGGAATATTAATTCTTATACGGGTGTCATATGCCATTGGATAGGTGATGATTGGGTTATTCAAAAAAGACTTCTTGCATTTCGAGTTTTTCCTGAAAGGCATACGACCCATGATATTTATAGACTAATTAGGAAAGTTTTAGAAGAATATGATTTGATTAATAAAATTTTTTCAATTGGTTTTGATAATGTCGCTGCAAATACTGCTTCCATTCCCGAGTTAGAAAAAATTTGTAAACCATTTTTTAGCGGATAATTTTTTCATATTAGATGTGCTTGCCATGTTTTGAATTTATGTGTATAAGATGGTTTACGATCTCTTGTGACTTATCTCCATCCAATCAATAGTGCAATTAGTTTTTTATGGAGCCGTCCTCATCTTATGAAAGAGTGGGGAAAATTTTGTAAACAAAATGGGAGAACAGAAAAAAGGTTTCTAAAAGATATTCCGACTCGTTGAAATTCTACCTACGAGATGCTTCTACAAACTTTTGATTACAAAGATTTATTATGTTCCTTTATTTCGAATATTGTTCTCGATATTGCTTTACTCCCGCAACATTGGGACGTTTGCAAAAAAAAAATTAGATTTTTTGAAAGTTTTTAATGATGATACTAATACTTTATCTAGTATTTATTATCCCACTACGCATTTATTTTTACTAGAGTGTGTTAATATTGCTAGTGTTTTTAATGAATATGAAAAATATACTAAATTAGCTTCGAGTATTTTAGTAATGCGAGCAAAATGGTTGCATTATTATTTGAACATTCTTCTTGTCTATTTAGTTGGTATTATTTTCGATCCACGTACTAAATTAGATGATTTATTAGATTATCTAAATGCTTATTATTATGATTGTTTACATTTGAATGAAGTAATAAATACTTCAATTATACAAGCAGAGGTTAAACAAGTTATAGTAGCATTATATAATGAATTTTCTAATAGATATGGTTTAAGTGATAGTGGATGTGGATCTGCCCAACATAGTGTCTCACAAAGCGATGTAGGTATTTCACTTAGTAGAGGTTATAAAATACTCATGAGCAAGCAAAAAAAAACATAAAGGGACATCAACATGTAGTATTTCCGAATTAGAAAATTATTTAACAATTACTTTTGAGTTTAGTGATTCCGAACACAACGCAGATTTCAAGATTCTTGAGTGGTGGAAGAACCATTCAACTAAATTTCTAGTTCTCTCCCTCATTGCGAAACAAATATTAGCAACCTTTTCTTCAACAGTGGCAGTTGAACAAGCATTTATCGCTGGAGGATTAATTTTGGACCCTCGCCGTTCAAGATTAAGTCCGAAAAGTGTGGAGATTCAAGCTTGTGTCGATAATTGGACAAAGACTAAATTTCGACAACAAGGGCTGGATCGAGAACACTAATTTTTCAGTGATGACTGTGAAGATACTACCGCCACCACAACTGTCACGCCCCGCTCACTATATTGCGCAAACGCGACCTCCTAAGTCGTGCTCTCGGATCCCAGGATAAACATAGCACGAGATGCATGAGCAAACGAGCAAGCGGATACGAAAAGAAAAACTCCTCCGTACACCGTCGCAAGCGCAACTCCATGTGTCAAGCTCTCGGGTCCCAAGACTCACATTTCACTTAGATGCATAAAGTACATGAGCAAACGCAAACAAAAAGAAAAACCGCTTCTTACACAAAAGATGGGAACATGGATAACGAAATCATATAATTACTATAAACATCATCAGAGTTCTTACAGAAGAGCAGAACTACTAAAACTGCTGACGGTTGGGTTGATCAGGACTTATCCAAAAATGACATTATACCTAAGTCCCCAAAATGTTTCAGACCAACGAGGGTAACACCCAAAAGACGAACAAGCAAAGGCTGGAACCCCTAGGTCGAACTACTAGACCCATCAGTCGTATCTACATCCTCGGTAGGCTCGTAGTCCGAAAAGGTCTCGAAGCGTACATCTACGGTGTCATCCATCTCGTCATCCTCCAGCTCATCCTCTGAGGCCTCTATCACAATCACCTCCATCGTTTCCTCCTTAGACGGGGTCTTCTCCGGCACATTCCTTGAACCCGCAATGGACACCTCCACTTCTACAGAATCCCGGGTGGGATGGCACCAGCTCGGAACGACTCTTCGAGGCACCTCCGTGGACTTCAACGGATCGGTAGTGACATCACCTAACCTACGGAACCAGGCCTCGAACCTATGTGGTTTCCGGTCTTTACCTCCCTCATCGACCCACACCGCTATACACTTCCTCACAAATACGGTACCCCAACCGTCAGGAAACTCATCAAAATATGCAGTCATCTCCTTAGGATCGCCTAAACGTGTCAGAAGCATCCTCAAGGCTTAGGGTCTGAAAAGTAAGATCCAACAACGGGGTGAGATTTACATCTCAGTAAAAAGTCCTAACCCTAGGTCAAGCCAATAGTACACCCAGATAAATGCAAATAAAGAACAAGAACACGCACTCAACAATGCAAAGTACTCATCAATCATAACTTAGCATGAAAACACGAGTGATTGACAATCAAACAATCAAGTCTTATAATATCAATCAAGTCCAGCATGAATCACTAGATTAAGCCATGCATTCCACCCATTAGAATCTCTCATGATTCACGCCTGCGTCACTACGCCTCAGGCTTGACCCGCGTCACTACGTCTCAGATCATTAAATTGACAAACCTGCGTTAAACGCATCAAGTTTTCCATGCCATTCCGGCTTTGCGTCAACACACATAAATCTCGTCCCGCGTCTCAACGCCTCAGGACCCCAGGAGTTCTCAAGCATGCCAAGTTCCATTTCAACGCAAGACTTCATGATCGAATATAAGCCCATGCAATGGCTACATGTCTATAGCATGCGAGGCAATCAAATTCATTACTTCAAAGTGGCATCAACACAAGGCAAGAGCATCTAGCAAGCATTCGAGCAACCAACGACACACCATGACGAATATCGAACAACCGCACAATAACTCATAAAAATTTCAATCAATTCGAAGCCAATTCATCCAATCGAGGCCTATTCTCCTCACCAAGGCTTAGAGACTCCTTACCTTAAGCTCAATTCAACAAAATCTTCCTTTCTAGCACAACAAGGGTTCAGCCTTGATGGTCTAAAACAAGGCAACCGCAACACCTAATGAAATCCAACTAATTCCATCAATTTTTCTCATCCAATCATCGAACCACGGAGCATAAACCTTAATAACATCTTAATAAACATTCTAGTACGCCCCAACGATGAATTTAGATCTTGGCGACACCCTTAACAGCCCCTAATACCACGGTTTGTACAAAATCGAAATAGGGCATTTTCGATTATGTTTCAAACCCTACTAAACAGTCCACAATCCATCAATAAACCTCAATTCTTCACTCATTTCACTTGTTAACATCAAGTCCTATGTGATAGGGAACCTCATCGAAAATTTCGTGGCAAGACGACACCCGAAAGTCCAAAATCCGAACCGTTTTCTTCAAGTCCACTGCCGGTCAGTTTTTTGCCCTTCACACACAGCACCATTTCAACATCAAAACTCCACCAAACTTAGCCAAATTTTTCACCTCAGCTCAGAATATAAGTGTCCTACATGTCCACAAAATTTGGCCGAAAACTAGGAGCAAATCGAGGTCCTGTGGAGGTCAAACGACAACCTACCTCCAGTTGCGACGAAATCCGTCGACTCTCGGGAGAATGGCTGGCCGGAGCTCCTCAGGTGGCCAAACGCCGAGCTTCCACTTGGAGAGGGTTGGCAAGAGGTTGGGCTAGGTGCTGGTGGTCGGCGCGAAGTCAGATGCTCATCGGAGATGGCCGTCGACGACGGCGAAGGAACCGTGCAGAAACGGTCGGGCGGTGTGATTCTTGGCCGAAGGAAAGGAAAGAAGAAAAGAAGAAGAAGAAGAAGTTTGCAGCTTGGAGTGTTTGGCTGAGGAAGAAGAAGATGGAAGTCCACACTAAATTTTGATGGTCAACCAAGGAGAATGGTAGGTAAAAAGGTTAATCAATTAATGCCACTTAACCATCCTTTGACACTTGTCTTGTAGTCACTAATCACTCTCATCCAATGGCCATAAAACTCTCTTATTTTCGGCAGCCTTGAGGTGGGGCAATTGTCCAAAAAGCCATTGTCCATTTATTAAGAAAAAGCCAAAACTTGAGGGCAAAATGGTAACTTCGCCCTCGTCGTCCGAAACGTCATTTTTTCGATTCAAAATTTCTTTCGATGAGGCAACGTCCAAACAAATAAAATGTTGGAATTCTCAATTTTCCATTTTCGAAACTTGTCTCTGGGTCAATTCTCTATCGAATGAAATTTCAGGCTATCCCGAACTGACGGGCGGCTTTTGCAGACGTTACGCGTATCGACTTTGTAATTCTCATCCTACTTAGGACTCGACAGTTCATGGCGACTTTGGTTGTCATGTAATTGCGAGGGCCTATAACTAGCTCCGACGGTCTCGATCGTCATTGCTCGATTTAGGAAAATTTTGCAAATTGTACATTGGCTAAACGGTATCACCCGTGCTCCAATCGTATAACACTAGCAATTCATTCCTTAATCATTCTTAGATCGGCCTTAATGGTTCTAAATACTCCATCGTCAATCCTTATGGTCAAAGAGCCATTCCCGATTTGAGTTCCTTAGGTCCACGTACCTAGTCTTGCGTTAGCCTTTCCCTTTATGGTCGGTTAACTCGAGATTGATCAGATCCGAGCGAGATAGGACTGAATTACATCATTAGATACATTCTCAGTGATAAGTCTCGAAATGACAGGGAAAACTAGAATGTCACAACAATAACGGGTAGCGATGATTGACGATGAGGTAAGTTGGGGTTACCGAAGGTAATAGAATTACATGGGCTTTGAATCTTCTATCTCTAAGAAGATATGTAGGCACTTAATGATAATTCATTAAGTTCGAGCCCATTCCTCATCTCTCTCTCTCTCTTTTTCCAAATTTTATTACAATGTACAATTTGACTAATGATTATAATTTATAATTTATAATTTATTTATTTATTTTAAAAATAAAATTAAAAGTTCGGAACCGGAACCGGCCCGGAACCACTGGTTCCCCCTTTTGGTGGAAACGGAACCGCCGGTTCCGTGGAGGGCAATTTTTCAAATTAATTTTTTTTTAAATATTTATCAATTTAATATTTAAAAAATATCAAATTAGGTGCCAATCGGCAAATAGGGCGCCGATTGGCACCCAAAATGGGATTTTGGGCCCCAATCGACGGCCCAACTGCCGATTGGGGCCAACATTTATTTCTTTTTATTTTTTTTTTTCAATGGATTCGTCTCGAAAAATTATGCTAAATCAAAAAATAATTCATTCCAAACGGACACCCGAGCGATGATATATGCCCTTTCAAAGTATTATTCATCGAATTTTTAAAACTTTGCTAATTTGGGCATCCATTTAAACGAGTAAATTATAAAAGTATCAATTAGATAATAAATTATATTGAAAATTTCAATTATAATTTATTATTTAATTGATACTTTTATAAAAAAATATAAATTTAAAAGTCAATTTTAATGGTGGAATATGAATTATGTAGTGCTTTTTTTTTCCTCAAAGTTTACGTAATTTCAATATAATTTATTATTTAATTAAAAAAATTATTAAAAAATATAAATTAAAAGTCAATTTTAATGGTGGAATATGAATTATGCAGTGTTTTTTTTCCTCAAATTTTACGTAATTTTAATATAATTTATTATTTAATTAAAAACTTTTATAAAAAATATAAATTAAAAGTCAATTTTAATGGTGGAATATGAATTATGTAGTGCTTTTTTCCCTCAAAGTTTACGTAATTTCAATATAATTTATTATTTAATTGATACTTTTATAATTTACTCGTTTAAATGGATGCCTAAATTAGCAAAGTTTTAAAAATCAGAATGAATAATACTTTGAAAGGGCATATCTCATCGCCCGGGTGTCCGTTTGGAACGATTTTTTTTTTGACTTCACATAATTTTTCGAGATGAATCCATTGAAATAAAAATAAAAATAAATAAATTTTGGCCCCAATCGACAGTTGGGCCGCCGATTGGGGCCCAAAACCAACATTTGGGCTGCCGATTGGGGCCCAAAATCTCATTTTGGGGGTCTCCGATTGGCACCCAATTTGATGAATATTTTTTTAAAAAAAAATTAATTTGAAAAATTGCCCTTCTGTGGAACCGATCATGTCTAGGCACAACGTCTATCGGGTACGGCCTTGTAGTGGTCATGCAGTATAATTAGTCAACAATTTCTGAAAATAAACTCCTTGGAGACCCAGCAAAAAGATAACAAACTCCCCATCACTAACGCCACCATCGTCGACATACTCCATCATCCATCTCTAACCATCACACGGCCTCAATCAAAAAGTAGCTGTCATGTCATTAACACGTCCAAAGCCTACCTGTACAACTGAAGCCAAACTCCGCCCTCCACTACTCGTCGCTCTCGTCGTCGCTGCTACCATTGCAGCGCTCGCTCGCTAGGGGAGAGGGGAGTGGCCCCAGCTAGGCCCCAGCTATTAGCCAAAAATCTCGAACGTAAATAGCGATGAAGTGATGCTTGATACTCCGCTGTCCAACCTTGACTCCACAATAGTACGCAGCCTCTGAAAACGCACGTACAGAGGGTCGGACTCAATGCGCACCTCCCATGAGCGTGTGACACGCAGTGGCGCACCAAAGTAGTAAACGATCCAGACGAGAGGAGGAGAGGACGTTATCTATTTAGCTGCAAAAAAAACGATGGTAGCTACAAGTGTCAGTTTAAAATAAACGATGGTGCTGGTTCATGAACCGGCGGTTCCGATTCATGGCCATGGGAGAATCGAAATCGGAACCTTAAGGGGCGGTTCCGACTTTGAACCGGCGATTCCAAGCCGATTTGGGGCCCAATTCTAGTTATGATTTTTGAATTTATTTTTTAAATAATGAATTATGAAATAAAAGAAAATGATAAATTATCAAATACAAATTGTAATGAAATTTGAGGGGAAAAAAGGAAGGGGGAAGGGGTTTGAACTTAATTAATTATCATTAAGCGCCTATATATCTTATTTGGGATAGAAGAATCAAAACCCATGTAGTTCTTTTACCTTTAATAACCACATACTTACCTCATTGTCAATCGTCGCTACTTGTTCCGGTACCGGTACCCGTGGCGGTGGTGTCTCCATCATCAAAGAATTTGGCTTCATGGTTGCGATCTATCTCTTGTTATCGATATTGAGCCTATGTCTAATCATCGACACAAACTAAAGCCTCCACCGAATCCGGAGCTTATCTTGAACATCGTTCATCCAAAATATTGCTTCCAGAGCTAAATTCTTGTTCAATCGCAACTGTCAAACAATGGGTCGCTAAAACTTGTTTTGCAACGAGAGTGAGAATTGGAAATTGGGTTGAAAGCCTCTTCCCCCAATCTAGAATTGTGAAATTCGTGCTGCCTTCGGATTCAATAAACTCAAAAGAAATGATTAGATAGCTCTCTATTTCAGAAATATTTCCTCTATCTCCCTTTTGCTTTTTTTGCCTATTCAACAGAAGTTTGTACCATCTACTAATTTTACCTAAGTCCTCGCTTTGTATGTCACTAGGTTGAGAAGATCCACTATCACCTAGATTATATTTACTACAAAATTCATTACATAATTTTACTATTGCGTTTTTAACCACTATTTATATAGCTCTAACATTTACCATTTCATCTAAATGTAAACATTCATGATACGTACCTAAATAATCATCTAAACCATCTAATTTGATACGTGGATAAAAAACACAAGCAATTAAATAAATGATACGAATTTCGCTATAATAATGTAGCCATTTTGTTCGCATTACTATAATAGTTGTCACATAATTTATCATCTTTTTTATTTTCTTCTAAAACTCTAACAATATTAATACACTCTACTAAAAATAAATATGTAATAGGATAATAAACACCGGATAAAGCATAAGTTGCATCATTAAAAACTTTTAAAATATCTATTTTTTTTTTACAAATATCTCACTCTTGTGGGTATAAATTAATCTGAGTAATATTATTCATAACAAATGCACATAATAAATCGTTATAAGCAAAACATTCGTTAAGCAACTCATAAGTAGAATTCCAATTATTTGGAACATCTTTTGATTTTTTTTTTATCTCTTTTCATTTGCTTTACAAAATCTGCACCATTCTTTCATAATTTGGAGATGTTTCCATAAAAATTGAATTATTATTTTTATTGGGTTGAGAAAAATATCAAGAGTTTCTAAACCAGCTTGTACATATAAATTTAAAACATGACAAACATATTTAACGTGAAAAAATTATCCACCAAAAGTGGATTTATAAATATTTTGTAAATCAGCAATTGAAGCGATATTTGCCGCGGTATTATCAAAATCAACTGAAAATTTTTATAAAGCAAATAATAATATTCTAAAATTTACCCAATTATTCTATAAATATTATTTGTCGTATTTCTAACATCAAAAACTCCAAATACAATAAATATTTGAATATTTCAATCATCATCTATCCAATGACATGTTATATCCATATAAGAATGAGTTTGCCAAAGATCACTTCAAATATCATTACCTATATGCACATGTCCATTAAAATTCATAAAAAAGTTTCATAAATCTTTTTTCCTCTTTTATAAAGATCAAAAGCTACGCATTTAAGTGTATTTCTCAATACATTTTTTGTTTGTGGAACACATGCAGTTTGTATAAAATGATTAAACCAAATCTTTCACCAAAATTAAACGAAAAATGATCAATGGAAATATATTTTACTAATTCTTTTTTATAAGTTTTTTCATTATAACGAAATAAAGGAAGAGTGTTAGGATTGGCGTACCCGAAAATTTGTTGT
This sequence comes from Rhodomyrtus psidioides, assembly GCA_021437785.1. Lineage (NCBI taxonomy): Eukaryota > Viridiplantae > Streptophyta > Magnoliopsida > Myrtales > Myrtaceae > Rhodomyrtus > Rhodomyrtus psidioides. Next base: position 3,067,751 of record JAILYB010000055.1, read on the forward strand.
TGCATGGTGTCAATTCCTGCTTGAATTGGATGTTTCGCCTTAAGATGCCTATTGAATGTTCTATAGCTTGCTCCACCTCTATATTTGTATATTACCCTACAATGATTACAAGTTACCTCATACCTTTTTGAGCCTAAATCAAATCTTTCCTTCTTCGTGAAGCTGTTTCATATGTCGGATGTAACCTCCCGTTCCATCTCATTTATTGTTGATATTTCTTCCATATCGGTAGGAGGAGAATTGAGAGAATTTAAGAGAAATTGTAAGGAAAAAAAGAGAGATTGGATGGGGTATTTTTATAATGGTTATGATAGAATTTACAAATTAATAAAGAAAGAAAAGGGGGGTGGGGGGAGTGTTGTTGCAGGGTAACGGTCAAATGGGGGGAAAGAGTCGTTCAATGGTTCTTTCCTTTGTTTTTATTTTTTTTTTCTATCTGGTTCAACTAAATGAGGACCAGTAACTGGCCCTTATGGCACAAGCCGATTCCGATTTGGAACCGGTGGGCCCGTTCAATGGGCCGGTTACAGGCCCAAATCGGCCCGTGGTCATGTCTACTTGCGACCAAGTACCCTTTGACTTGTATTGCTCATTTCGGGCCATTCAAGTGACGACAACCTGATCCGACTTCCAATCCTGTCTTCCCAAAGCCAAATAGCAACAAGTTAGCTAATAAACTAAAACAAGTCATAAAACTCCAAGCCTTTCTCCTCTAGCTCACGGCCGAACCCCTTTATCTGCAGCCACCTCAAATTCATTTCAATTCATCGGCCAACCGAACGATCTGTTTGAAAAACAATGTTACAATAACCACTCTGTTTTATAATGTTGGATGAAATTCAAAATTCGAATGGCATTAGTAAATGTTGAATGTTGGCAAGCTGTCTCAAACATCGAGTCTGTTTTAAAAATTGTAGATCATAAATATACTCAATCGGCAGATGCACAAACGCTAAATTGGCAGAGGCATAATCGTTGAAATGGCAGAGGCATAAACACTATAAATAGTATACGAAATCATACTAAAATTGAAATTATGGTATTAGTATAAACATTATGAAAAGAATCATAATAGTATTGAAAGGAAATGGAATTGATACAAATATCGAGGTCTGTGTTTGACACAGTTCCCTTAAAACAAATTCATCACCTCCCGTACGTGCTTTGAGGTTTCGTGAATGTTTGTTTCCTAAGATACAACGGTTGGCAGCTAAAGAGGTAAGCATAACACTCCAAAGCTTTCGGCAAACTTGAACAAAACTTGAACACTATCGAAAACAATGCAAATACAGAGAATTGAAAGAGAGGGAGAAGAGTTTTTCTTTTGTAGCTTATTTTCCCTCCTTCTGAAAATAGAATGGGAGGCCTCCTATTTAGAGGATAAGTAGGGTATTTGAGAAATAATAACGGCTGAATAATTATGCCGTTATAGTATTAATTTTGTAAAAGCAAAATAATAGTGGCTTTACTGGTATAGTAGTAATGGCTCTGCCGTTACAGTATTAATGACTCTGCCATTACAGTGTTAATTCTATAGCAGTGGATTTTAATGCCATTAACCTGATGTTACTCAATTTAACCGGTAGCTCTTACAAAAAATAATTCGTAATAGTTTGGCTGCATTTGGTCACCCGGATTTTTAGTCAGGATAGGATTTGCTAGGATCGGATATGAAATCTAGGGATTTTACCATATCCTTTCATGTGTTTGGTAAATCGCAGTAATATAGCCGGATATGTTCATATCATATCATATTCATTGTTTGGTATATACGATATATCGATGTAAAATGAATTTGAAAAAACACAAGCAAAAAATATAATAATCTCTTGTGATTCACTACTGAATCTAGTAAAATAAAGAAAATATAAATATTAACTTTTGCTGAAATTGTCTCTCTCGCAACATTTGTTAAACCTCAACATGAAACACAAAGTTATGGAGGAGAAAGAGATTTGACTCTCTTTCTGCTTTTCTTAGATTTTTGATGTGAACTAGAAAACTAAGAAGGAGAATAAGTTTCAACTCTCTCGCTATTTTCGTAGAGTTTTATAATAAACTAAAAAGCTACAAAGTAGGCATGAAACTTCCACGTGAATTAGAAATAGAGCAGATGGAGATGGAGATGCTAGTTTTTTTAATTTAAAATTTTCATTATTCCTTCTCTTCGAGAATTAGAAAATTTATTTTCAAGTTTGAATATATTTACTTAAAATCTAGTTTCTTTTACTTCATTTTTTACTTATTTTTTAATTATAAATATTTTTTATCATTATTTTGACTCCTTCCATTATTTCTTAATAAATTTGTTTGTCAAATAACAAACTATACTATTATACTTAAAATATGTAATGATATAGATACTAAGTGTGTGTGTGTATTTATTTATTTATACATACAAACTATATATTATAAAGAATAAAGAAATTAAATTATAAATATGATTTATAAAAAATAAAAATGATTTTTTTTTATTTTGATTTTTTTTCTAACATGAGAATTCAAATTTATATAAAAATAATTAATATTTTAATTTTATTATATAAGAAGTTTGTTATTCAGAAAAATAGTTTTTATACGATAAATAAAAGAAATCATATCCACCTTTATCCCATCTCCCTCCAGGATAATTATATCCAGGTTATATCCTATCTTGAGTAGGAACCAAACACAGTATATGATAAATTTTATCCTATCATGACTACCAAACGTAGCCTTTGAGGATATTCTTTGAGCAACAATTTCTCGTTCACTCACCCATCAAAATATCCATATTTTCCCACACGATCAACCTTCAAAACCCAGTTTCCCATGATCTCATAAGCGTAACTCTACTGTCCGAATCAATATACAACTGTCTCCCACGCCATGCAAGCCGAAGCTCTATTCGGCATACCCATCTTTCAAACTACCATTCCAAGCTAATCAGCGGATCATCAAACAGTACCGTAGTCGGGGTAGAGGTACACTTGCTTGGAATTGTCGCGTGAAGAAAACGGGGACGGAAACAATGACGAAACGAGCTTGGGCTCGTCGCCTCCTTCTCACGAGCATCGCGGTTCGAGGAGCTGGGACACTGCTCGCTGGCCTCGATTCGTGGCGTTGCCGAGGCTGGCTCGAGCGATTGGGGGCTCGGCGGAGTGCTCAAGGGAGCGGCAAGCAAGAGGAAAATGAGAGGGAGTGAGGGTGGTGGTCGTCCACGAGGAAGAGAAAATGAGAGGAGAGACATGGATCGAGAGGAAGGAATGAGCGGGTGGATCTAACGAGGTAGGGGGTTTAAATAGAGGGAGGGTCACGAAGTAGGCAGAATAGTCCATTCATTTCTTCTTTTTTCCATGTTCTAGAGGAAGGATCAATAGCTTAAGATGTCCCACGAGTAGAACGAGGCAGAGGGAGTCTCGCAGCCCCATCGCGGATGAATTTTTGCACGCATCAAAATAAACAAACCAAAGCATCCACTTGGCTCCTAACCTTAATATATCCACTGTGCCCCAAATCTTAATTTCAATAATCCGCTCGTTAGTCCACCAGGTAAAAATTCAGGTCTTCACTAGGAGAGAGAAACAGAATAGAGGCTCATATCGAGAAAAGCAACATCTAAGTAGGAGATGTTAATCTCGACCGAGACACCGTGAGAGGGACGAGAAAGACTATAGGGTAAATGACAACATCTTGATGCGTGCTCTATTTTGAGGTTTGCGAAATGCGAGCAAGATTATGGGGTAAAGGGCAAATATCATGAGAGAAAGTGAGCTGAAATTGCCTTTAATGCACACACACATATCGGTCCAGTTTGAGCGGGCTGTTCCAAGTTTGGAACTGGGAAAAGATCGATACTCACTGGTTCCAGTAAATTAGAACTTGGAATCGGAAGATCCCCATAGGAATTAGGAACCGTTGTTCTAGGCCGATTTGTTTCGATTCTAGGCAGTTCTCGCTTCTTTTACACACCCCTACTAACTGCAAAGCACATTGAAATGTGGAACTACCCTTCAAAACTTAATCTAAGCTTTAGACCAAGGGTTCGTTTTTCCCACTAAAAACTTCGTCGAAAAGACTTATAATAGAAATCATTTTGAAGGAAAACAGTAGTTTTGGCAATTTCGGGAAAGTGATTTTCTTATTGCCGAAAGAGAAATCATTTTTTCCAAACCTAAATTTGTTGTTTCGATAGATAAAAAAAAAAGGCGATTTCTGAATATCTGCTAGTTTTCCGTCATCAAAACACCAAAAAATCAAAAAATAATTTTACTCAAATAGAAGGACCCTAAACCATTTTCACCGGATTATAACGTAACTTTAGGATGGTCATCAATCCTAAAAATTCCCCGTTTATAGCGTAGTTCATATAATAAATATGGAAAGGGATAGTAGGTCGGTGCTTCTATTTATATGGTAGAAAACCGGATCCACAAAAATGGACACTCCTAAAATCAATTCGTGGCACTTTTACCTTGTATGTGGGACAGCCATGTCCCGAGACATATGACCTAGTTAACAACAACTAATGATGGAAGGACTTGGTACTAATCCTGCAAATTATAAGACTTAATTCCAAGGAAAAAAAATGGAAGATAAATTGAATAAACAACTAACTTCATTCATGCACTATGCGCGTGCACAATAAGTTAATGACAAATTTCATCGCCATAATTGCACGGAGAAATGAAAAAAAAAATTGATATTTTTTCTTATTTTAATATTATGCTTTATTATTTTCTAAAATAAAACAATATATGAGCATTTTACTCTTTTTTCTATAATTGCAGTTAAACATATATTAGCAATTAAAAAAATAAAAGAAAATGAGAGTATATTCACCAAGGACAATTATGTAATTTTCCCAAGTGCACTACAGAAATTTATTTATTTTACCTTTCTGTCCTATACCTTTAGTCAGTTTTGCCTTTTTTCCCTCTTTGAATTACATTTTTAAAAAAATTGGTTTTGGCTCAATTGTACGACAAAGATTACATGATAAAAAGTGTCCAATTATGTCTACTACAAGTCTTTGCGCAATTAACTTCAAATCTCAGCTAAAAATTTTCATGGAACAAGGTATATCATAAAATATATACAGCAAAAATGGACGAAATGGCAATTATAAGTCGAAAACCAAAATAATAATCATTTCACCAATAAATTACAACATTATAAATAAATTACAGTATTATAAATTAATTATATTTACATAATTCCAGGCTTGGCTAAGTAATAATTAGTTAATTACTTACATCACCAACATGGTAAAAACTATAGTCCCTATCAAGTAGGACTGTGAACCTGCTTAATAATAGGCAAGCTTGAAACTCCACGCACGCCCATTGGGCCACGCTTTTATTTTTTACTTTAAAAATTTTCTACAAAAAGATTAACAAATAGATGAAAAATAACTTTTAGCGCTTTGAATTATTTTATCTTAGTACATTGCCTATGAGATTTTATATTCAATATTCTCTCCCGTGTTAGAAACTTGGGCATCTCTTATTTATTATTAATTATAAAACTCAGGCTTAGATTTTTTTTTTTTCCTAGGCTTGGCTAGCCCTAATAGCCAATTTACGAGTGGGCCGAGGGTCAGCGGGCCACGTATGGACCAGGTGCCTTAAAGGCACCTGGTATACCCCCATCCCCACCCTCCATAAACATTTCCCCCCAATAAAAATGGGGGATGGAGGGTGGGGATCCCCTTACCTTACTTTTTGTAAGGTAGGGGATCCAAATCCCAGCGGGCCACCCTCCCTTTGATTAGGCTGACAACCTTAATAACTATTTGTTGACACCTGATTTTTGACCAAGTCTTTTTTTTAGTTTTATTTTTGAAAAATCATAAAAAAAATCCATAAAAAGTCAAAAAATTAAAAAATCAACTTTGGTGGCCTTGGCCAAGCCCAAGGAACCATTCTTGGCCAAAAAATAATTTTTCACAATTTTCGTATTTTTTTAGTGTTTTTAGAAAATAGAAAAATACTTAAAAAATCAAAAAAATAGCATTTGAGGTCACAAAAATATAAAAAAAAATAGCCAATATTTTTATTTTTAATATCTTGTATTTTTGACCTCACAAAAAATCCAAAATCAGATTCAATTTTAGGTGTTCCTTTGTAACCCGTATTATTGAATTTGAGAAAAAAATACCAATTGAGTCTTTTAATTTGTAATTTTGGCATTTTCTAGGATCTTGACATCCATTCTAACTGTCCCTTATTGTAATTTAACCCAATTGTTTGTAAAAATTGCTCAATTGCACGAATTTGGCAAAATTGCATAATAAAATTGCAATTTTAATCCTTGAAATTAAGCATAATTGAAATTACTTTCAATTCAATGGCTATCATTGCAAATTGAACATGCTACCCAATGGATTTCACCATTTCAAATCGATTGGCACAGGTGGTTTGACTCAATTTGATCATTTGCACCTTCAATTACACGATCCCCAATTTCCAATTAAATGAAAATTTGGGGGTTTTGTAGAAATTGATGAAAACTTTTGGGCAAAACCACATTTCTAGATAAAATTCATGCCCTAGATTTGATTAGGAGGTTCAATTGTAAGAATTTTCTACTGATTTGGGTTTAATTTTGAAAAATCCAATTCGGAACCGGTTCAGACCGGTCAGACCGCCGGTCGGACCGGTCGAACCGGTTTTCTACAGTGTCATCGTCTTCCTCAAAACACCCGTGCAAATGAACAGTGACAGACCGAGTTTCCAAGACCAAATTGAAGGTCAATTCGCGACTAATTGAAAGGGGAATGGTGGGCGTCTTACTCCTTACCTCAAGACCGGCCCCATGACAAATGACCGCCGGACGAGCTCCGGCGATGTCAGTCAAACCTTCAGACCTGCGAAAGTCAACAAAGGCAAAAACAGCTCAAATCCTTGCCAAATTCGTGCGAAATGAAGCTCACCGCGGAACCAAAAGGGATTGAGCAAAATGCCCATCTTCCCCGACTTCGTTTTGACCCAATTGCACGTGACTACACGTGCCAAACCGAGTCAGTTGAAGATCCACCGTTCGGCGCCAAAAATCGAACAAGCTATATAAGCTAACAAGCCTTCGCGAAGGGGAGAAGGAGGGATTCAGTTGAAAGAAAGAAAACAGAATAGAGAGAGAGAGAGAAAGAGAGAGAAAGGGCTCGTCCTCCAACCGCCATTGTCGAGGACTGAGCTCGAATTCACCGAGCGGCGGTCGGGCCTTCACAGGCTAGACTAGGGCTCGCGAAGACCACCAGGAGGTCACCCGTGTTGAGAGGAAGCTGTCGCCGTCAGTCGCATAGCCGGAAACCTCCGAAACAGGTGAGTCTTGACTTCGAGTCCTTCATTGTGCTTCAATGGCGATTTTTATCTTTCATGCCCGTTCTTGTAATTTCTATGGGCATTTCATTTATTGAACATTAATGATCATCGTCGCATACCTTTTTTGCATCGACCTTGCTTAAACACCCCGAATTGAGTCTCCCAATCCCGGCCTCCATCGCCGAGTACTGTTCATACTTGCCCAGCCGAATCTGGGTCGAGCGAGCTCAATCGGAGCTCAAGGTAAGTCTTCTAAACCTCCGTTGGTGCTATTCTGTGACTAAATTTCTTTGATTTTGGGTAAATCGCATGATTGAACTTCCATGGCCGTACTCGGCAATTCGCACGATGTTCTCGATTCCTCGAGTAGGATGCTTCGATTCTCAGACATGTTAAAATAGGGACGATCGCGAGTCGATTGCCGTCGGTTCTGTACGATTTCATCGAAAATCCACCGTTGAATCATCGTCGGAGATCCATAGCCGTTCGCTCAGTTGTAGTCGGGAGGTTGAAGACGATGCTGACCTAGCGTAGTCAACTGGTCAAATATCCAGGTGTCGTCCCGCGATTAGTCCACGTGTTAGTCCAATCAGCATGGCCGTTAGGGTCTGTTATTCGAATAAACAGATCGGATGGTCGAGATAAATCAAGTCTAAATTTTAATGGCCGTCCGATTAGTAATTAGGTTTATCCGAAAATGTTTTAAAATCAGAAAATCAAAACGAGCTGAAACGGTGCCGTTTAGGTTAGTGGTCGTGCGGCGTCGTTTAGGTTAGTGTGAATAGACGGTCTAGATCGAATCTTGGAATCTAATCATGGCCGTATGTTTAAGTAATCTGATCAGACGGCCCTAATCGAGTCTTCGCCTAATCTGAACCGTAGATTCCAGTCAGGTTATCCGGTGGTCGCGGAATAGCCACGCGGCGCAATGAGGGCCGTCAGATCAAGTCCGATAATTCGAAAATAAAAAGGAGAGAACGACGTCGTTTTGGAGCCGGGGCATGCGCGGGTCCGGGTCCGAGTCTGGGCCGGGTTCCGACCCGAGTGGGTCGGGTCGACCCGGTCCGAATAATATTTTTAAAATAAAAAAATCGGAAAATGATTTTAAAAAATAATAATAATAAAAAATAAAAAAAATCAGAAAAATCTTAGAAAATAAAAAAAATGCTAGAAAATTCTAGAAAATTCCAAAAAAAAAATGTGGAAAAATTGTGGGGAAATTCTAGACATTCCAAAAATCCCTAAAAATCTAGGATCGACCACAGACAACTGGTTAATCCTATTTTTGGGGTTTCTTATCCGTTCTTCCAAGATTTGACGATACTACCCTTTAGGGGTAAGTCGCCTCTGCTGTGTATGCGAGATAAGGCTGATAATGCCAAAGTAAGAATTAGGGTCGATTAGGCGACCAATTCTTAGGTTTGGATTTTCGAGTCCCGTCCCTTCTCTCAAAATGACGATTTTGCCCTTTAATGGGAAAATCGTCTTTCTTGTCTCAATCGAGTTCTGCAAATTGCTTAAAGTTAGGGTTTGGGTCAGGTGGACGACCAACCCTAATATTTGAGATTTTCAGTTCTCGTCTTTGTCCAAATGACGACTTTACCCCTCCAAGGGTAAAATCACTTGAAAATTCCAGAAAAATCCTGAAAATTCCCGAAAAATAGGAAATGGATTGGATTGATGGCCAATCCTATTTCCTCTGTCTTTTGACTTCCCAATTCATCTAAAATGACAGATTTACCCTTTTAAGGTGAATTATCCCCGAATTATCCAAAATTACGATTTTGCCCCTCGTGGGCAAATCATACCAAAATCATTCTTAAGCCTTGATTGATATTTCTCTAGGCTAATAGAGCCTCATTAAGGATGCCATGCTGCTTTCATGTGTTTTATCCGCATGTACTGGATCCTTGATTTGCGCACTTATTTCTATTGATTGTGAGTGATAGGGTAGTAATTCTCATCTGCATGAACTCCTAGATTTAGGATCTGTACCCCACTCGTCTATATGAAATCCTAGGATTAGATAAACCATTCAGCTTAGGTACCGAAAGGGCGTCAACTTTGACAGTTGACGTAACTAAGTCCCCGAACCCACTTCTCTGGTTTCCGCAGAATCGAATAGACCACTCCCAACTATTCGATAGGGTTTCCGATCATACCCTCTGCGAAACGATTGGTGGCGACTCCTTGGCATGTACACTCATCACATGTCACTAGACCACACTGAAGGTCGATCACGTATATCCAGCAGTTGCGACTTGGGAAATGGACCTTGGGAGAGGCCCGCGTCCGATCAAGCCAGCGATCGGGCTGCCCATTAGCCCCCCCCAGCTCGGGAGGGTCGCGACACTATTACATCGATTTTTGATTGTCATAGGAACCAAATGTGTTATGTAAAGCCATAGATAAATCAAGATTTGGAAAAACCATTGCTTTGATCCAATTTCAAGGACTAAACTTAAATCACGGTTTTCTTAATTTTCGTTGAGACTCTCATGGAAGACCTACATCGAATGAAATGTTCAACGACCACAACAAGGGTGAGTTTAAATTGACTTTTACTTTTCACTTAGGTTTCTTTTGTTTCGCGGAACATGAATGATTTGCAAAAAATATTTTATTCTAGAAATTATTTATAACTGAAAAATACTTTTTATTATCAATGACAATTTGTCTATAACTTTTCGTAGATGATAAAAAAAAATATATTTTTTGTGTGGACTAATTATTTTAAGCCGATACGAGCATCATTTACATGAAATTATTCGTTCAAATCATTTATTTTTTTCGAAATAAATTGAGCCGTCAATCAATATTATGTGGCTTAGGCATTTCCAACTCCATTTAAAAATACTGAAATTTTCACCATAAATAATTTTTTCACGATAATTTGAAATTCAAATGCTACATAATTTCCTGATTTGGTTCACGTGTCTCTGGATTCCCCCCCCCCCCCCCCACGGCGTCATTCCTCGGACGTAGAGGCGTCAAATGGGTGGGTCGGGTCGAATATGGTCCGACCCATATTGACCCATTTAACCCGTTTTGACCCATATTCATTCAATGCAAATTCAGTGACCCATACCCGACCCGTATTACTTAAATACTTATATATTTAGCTAAATTATGAAATATTTATTTCTTATAATTTATTAAGAAAAATTATATTGCTAAAATATGGAATTGAATTTTTCTGAAAAAATTTAAATTTTTTCTTTATAAAATAATTTTTTATTATAATCGGCCACCTTCGACATCTGCTCGCCACTGTTGACTGTTGCCTGCTTCCTGCCATCGTCGTCCCCTCAAACTGCTGCTCGCCACCTCCGTCGCCGAAGCTGTAGCTCTCCCCGCACGGGCTGCCGCTTAGGTGCGTGGGAAAACTTCTCTTGTATAAGGGGGAGTGCTCTCTTCCTCATGCATTCTTAATAAACAAAATAATATCAATAAAATTTTTTAATGCATTACAAGTTTAATGAATTTTTTAATTTTTTAAAAGGTATTTTATTTTTATTTTTATTTTTTTCTATTTTCTTTTAAAACATATAAAATTGCCAAACGATTCTTTAATAATAAATGTAGAAAAAAAAAGAATGTCTGCAAAAAAAAAAAAGAAAAGGAAACCCTAGCTCTTTAAAATGCTTGGCTTTTGGTATCCCGACGGCGGCTACCTCAGCCCCGACGGCTGTGGCGACCTCGGCGAAATCCTCCTCCTCCTCCCTCTCTCTAGACGACTCGCGTCGCCATCTCCCTCCTCTCCCGCGTCAGCGACTATTGCCGCCGCCCCAACGGCACCATCAACCGACGCCTCCTCGGCTTCCTCGACTTCAAGTCCCCTCCCAACCCCGTCAACGGCGTCTCCTCCTCCGACTTCCACGTCGACTCCTCCCGCGACCTCTGGTTCCGCCTCTACACCCTCGCCGCCTAAGACAATGCACCCGAATCTCAACTCGCAGCGACAGACAACCACAGCGAAAGCACACGAAACGAACACCGCTTAGCTGCGATCCGTCGCATCGATTCGAAACCCAATAAGAGATGAATCCAGAGATCCAAGCGACCAGAAGATCGAACCAGTAAAAGGCGAAGACATCAGAGATGCACCATTCAACAGAACAACAGAAACAGTAGAGGAAAAAAAAATGAAAAAGAGACTGGAAAGAAGAGCGACGGATCAACGAGAAGACGACGGAGAGGCGACGAGACGAAGCAGAGAAATCGTAGAGGAGGTCCGGGAGGCGTGTGTCTACGACAGAAGAGAGAAAAGAGGGTTAAAATATGGGTTAAAATGTGGGTCATTTGAGTGACCCAATTATGACCTGTTTTGTGGGCTTTGAAATAGCGGGTTACATTGTGGGCCCTTTAGAGAAAAACGAGCTGCCTATATATGACCCATATTTACTGAATATGGGTTAAAATGTGGGTTTGTGACCCATTTTGACAGCTCTACTCGGACGGCAACCGTTGAGGATGCCGCTCATATTTTACGTCGTTTTGCTTGTTCTTTTTAATCATGTCTGGAGAAATCGCCAGACAAAAGATTTTGCCCGCCCAAATCAAACGCTCGTTCCCCAAAAACCCTAGATTTCAAAATTGAACCTGCCACTCAGAAACCACCTCTCTCTCTCTCTCTCTCTCTACAGCAGCTCGGGCTCTGATCTATTCGTTGAACACCCAGAATCGATACTGCTTAGCGGCAATCCGGGAAGATCTGATCTCTAGGAATGGCCGACTCCGAATCAACTCCTTCTCTCCCTGTTTCTGCTCCCCTCTCATCCGTACTCTCTCTTTCTCTCGGTGGCTTGTAGACACACTTGATTTCCACGGTGAGAATGTGTGTTTGATGGGTGTTTGTTACTTGGTTTTGCAGAGGAAGGAGAACATCACTCCCATGAGCTCGAAAATTACGGTATTTGTTCAATTTGTCTTCTTCTTTCTGTTCGGTTGGGTTCGGTTCGCGACTTCATGTGGTCGTGCTTTAATGGAGACACCGTGGGATGATTAATTAGATCGTGGGCGTAAAGTGAACTTCTTTGTGCCCGATTAAGCTCAGATCCTGGAACTTGCTTGACCGGTCTTTCCCGCGTGCTTTTTTACTTCTTCTTCTTGCCTCTGTGCTCCAGGAGTTGAATGAGTCGAGGTCGGAGCTTCTTACTCGAATCCAAAGCCTGAAGCAGGTGAAAAAGTCGGATCCTTTTTGTCGTTGCTAGAGCAGCTTCTAATTGCTTGTGGTGTGTTGTGTCTGTTGTGTTATCGGTAGGATCTGTTGTGCGGAGTCTCGAAAGAGGGTAGTGTCCGATTGTTATTCTGATCTGCTTATGTAGGATTTGCAAAGTTGGAGGTCAAAGTTGGATACCCAAGTCAAGATCTACAAAGATGTAAGCCTTCTCTTGCTGTGGATTGCATTAAACTATGTATTTATTAGTGCTGTGCGGATAAGTATAACAAAGCATGGCATGGCCTACGCTTCTAATTGTGCCCAAATAAGCCATATTAGGATCCAGTTTCAACCACAAAAACGTTTTATTCACGTCATAATCATCACCTTTCTCACTTTGACTGGATTTGTCAACAACTAATATGTTCTATGTTCTTCAAGTATGGGCTGCAAGACTGAACTTATCCCTGTACATCAGTCTCCTATTAATGTTCCACATGACTTGTACCACTTTCATCCTTGATTTTGGTGGATTTGTCAAGTTTTTATGGATGGGTGAGTGCCTAAACCTACATCACTTACTATGAACACAAGAACCTTCTGAGTTAGTCACATCATTGTGTTGCGTTTTTCTTTACTGGTTTTGCATGCCCCCGTCATCGGAATCGTAAAGTTGAATTAGCAGTCATAGTACAAACTTTTGCAATAGCAATTCAAATGTGTTGGCGAGCAAATCTTCTAACCCCCTTTTTGTTGTCTTCATCTCTTCCTACCATATATCCAAAGCAGCAAGTGAATGTAGCAGGCAGGTTGTTAAGCATTGTTATGCAGGTCTTTCAATTGATGTGATGCCCAAGCGGCATGTAGAATTTTAACTTGAAACTTTGAGGCATATTGATATGTAGAAATTTCGAAGGGCATAATTAGGGATGAGACGTCTTATTTGAGAAAAGAGCATAGCTTTCTGGTGGTGGAACCCAATTGCCTTGTGTCCTGCAGAAGATACTTTTCTGAAGAATGTATCGGCAGATAAAATTGGTTATGGGATTTCACCTTCATGGCCTGAAATTACTCACTGTTTTGTGGCAGAGGGGGATTGTTTTATGTTACACTACAAATGAGATTTCTTTGCTCAGTCGCTAAATGTTTGATGTGATGCCCAAGCGGCATGTAGTATTTTAACTTGAAACTTTGAGGCTTATTGATTTGTAGAAATTTCGAAGGGCATAATTAGGGATGAGACGTCTTATTTGAGAAAAGAGCATATCTTTCTGGTGGTGGAACTTAATTGCCTTGTGTCCTACAGAAGATACTTATCTGAAGAATGTATCGGCAGATAAAATTGGTTATGGGATTTCACCTTCATGGCCTGAAATTACGCACTGTTTTGTGGCAGAGGGGGATTGTTTTATGTTACACTACAAATGAGATTTCTTTGCTCAGTCGCTAAATGTCTTACACACCAAATATGAATGGTATTGAAAAACCATCCTCATGAATTAGTTTTGATACAGGAACTTTCAGAACTTAAGAAATCACTTAATGTTGAGGTGGAACAACTCAGATCGGTCAGTGATGATTTAGCTATTTCACCACCTTTTTTTTATGTAATCTTTCTTGTTCTGACTGTTTCTTCTGCAATGGATACAGGAATTCACGGAACTCAGGACTACTCTTCAGCAGCAACAGGAGGATGTCACCACAAGTTTAAGGAATCTTGGGGTACTATCTTTGGGCATGAGATTTTCTAAACCTAATGGGTCCTTTTGCATCTCATGGTGCAGATGCACACCTATTCCCATGTAAATTGATCCGCTGATTGATATACCTACGAATATGCAGTTGCAGGATGTTTCAGAAGATACCAAGGACAGTGTGATCCAAAGTCCAATTGTCAAAGAGAGAGAGGATGGTGCAGATTCTGAGCATGTTCCAACAGTAGTCATAAAAAAGGAAGAACCCGAATACTGAGTAATCTTCATTTTGAGGTCTATCTCTTTGGAAGAAGAGAATATTACTTTTTTGTATGACAAATAATCAGTCACTTCCACTGTTATATCCGAAAAGTGTTGCAGTTTACAATCACCATATGGCGTAAAGCTCCATTTGAATCAATTAAAGTAAGAATCGCTATCTTCGTTCGTCAAACAAATGCCTCTTGTGAATTTTCCTATACAATTGATTTTGTAAGATTCTCTTTTCAACCAAGTGTCCAAATTTTTTTATGGACTCTTTCCAGATGTTCTTGTGTAAATCAACGTTTCACTTTGGAGTAGCAGCAAGCTCACAGTGCGCACTTGAACAATAGTTTTTGACATCTTTATACATCAATTCTGCCGCGAGCTGCAACCTTCAAATAGTTAATATTTGGTGCATTTAACTTCACACCGATCCCCGGGTTACTGGAGCTTCACATTTGAAATATGATCACCTTGTACTGCGACTAGGATTTGTTTTAATCAGAATTGGAGATTCAAGCATTGATATAGAGAACAAAAGGGATTTTACAAGGGAAATCTACATCTTAGAAGCAGTGGGCAACAAGATTTTGCATACATGTGGAAAGATTGGACTTAGGCAAAATTTACCAAAACAATATGCAGGAAAAGGAGAATGCACCACTTTATTTGCAGAAATAGGACTGGAGCTAATTACATGGAGCTTGTGATAAACCATTTTATGCAAGAGTGAGTCTCATGTTTCCATATGTACACTGTTGGATATATTGTGAATATAATCCATGTAATATGTTCACATACAAGCCCAATATGTGAAGGCTTGGTTATTTGGGTCCATTTGGGCTGGAGCCCAATAGCTTGCTTATATATATTCTAGGGTTCGCCCTACGCTGGAGGTAACACTGTTGAGCATTCCAAACTTGATGTCTCAAGGTGTAATACTTCAAGCAAACACTCTCTACTCTCTCAAAAACCCATTACCTCCAACAATCTTGAAGTATTATCTTCGGGTGTCGGATTTGAGCGAGCAAGATGTCTACTTGAAGGTCTCGTCGAGACGAACTCGCAGGTACGAATTACTTTCGATTTCGACGGTTGGTTTGGCCAAGATCTGAGGTTGAAGATTCGGGTTTTACTATAGCACCCGAAATCTTTGAATCAAGATTTCAGAAATTATAGCTAGTTTCAGAAAGTGAGACCACTTGGGTTTTGTTCGTCTCGTCGATACGAACGTTTTGAGTGGTCACTCGCGTCGAACGGAGGTCGGACGAAGGAGATACGGCCGTCGGAAGAAACACTGTAGATTGAAGATTACTGTAGCTCGAGGTTACTGTAGATTGAAGATTACTGTAGATTGAAGATCTACTGTAGATTGAAGATTTACTGTAGCACCCGGATTACTGTAGCACCGCGCGGGTACTGTATTTTTCGGTGTATTTCCAGGCGTATTTGTGGAGTATTTTAGACGTATTCCCCAGTGTATTCCCGGAGTATTTCCAGAGTATTCCCGGCGTATTTCCAGTGTATTTCTGGCGTATTTCCAGCGTATTTGTGGCGTATTTTCGACCAACTTTCAGCGAGTTTCCGACGACAAGGCAGTCCATCTTAAGGTGTTTGGGTGCTCCGGACTCAATTTTGGGGTCAGTTTTGGCAAATTCCATCTCTACAGAGCAGTTAGACCAAGGTTAGAGGCATTATTCGACTTTGGGAGCTTCGAGGACTCCAAGGTGCACTCTTTCTAACTCTTTGCTCTGATTGGAATGGCAAAACATAGTTCCTATGATATTATAAAGCTGCAATCATTTGATGTCACTGAATTTCATGGTTGGAAATTGCACGTTCAATTTGGCATGAAAGAGCGTGAAATATTCTACACTGTTTTAAGTGACTTTGCATCTACCACTGAGGATGTCGACGAATATCAATGGAACAAAGATGAAGATTTTTGTAGAGATTACTTGTTGAATTCTCTAAATCCTCGTCTAGCTATGACTTATAGTGAGTATAAGACGGCGAAAGAGATATGGGATCACTTGAACACTCAGTTCCAAAAGCAAGAGGGGCTCTCTAAAACTCTCCTAGCGAAAAAGTTCTTTGATTTTAAATTCAATATGAATTCGAGTGTCACCTCACAGTTAGTTGAACTTGAGAACATGAGGAACAAGTTGAAAGAGGATAACTCTGATTTGTCCGATAATCTCTTTGTCGGTCTTGTGTTGAGTAAGCTACCTGCTGAATGGAGTTCTTTCAAGACTGAAATGCACAGACAGAAAGAACAGATGGGACTTGATGAACTAAAGAGGTATATTCACATTAAGGATCAAAATTATACTAGGAAGAGTTTGGAACAAGTAGGACAACAAAAGTCAGTTGCCAACTTAGTTTCACATTCCTATAAACCTCATAAAAGGTTCAAGTCACCAAAAGGTGAATCTTCTTCACAGTTAGAGGCCAAAAAGACTATCTTCAAAAGAAAGAAGAAGGGCAAGTGCCATAACTGTGGAAAGTGGGGTCACTGGGCAGCAGAGTGTAAGCTACCAAAGAAGCCAAAGAAAGACACACCACAAAATGAGGCTAATATGCTAGTTAATGAGTCTGAGCCTCAAGCCTTTATTGAAATGATGAAGGATGGAAAGTCCAATGTCTCTTCTGAGTGGTGGTTGGATAGTGGCGCTACCTGTCATGCTACAAATGACAAGAACTTACTCACTGAGGTCACAGAAGTGAAAGACACTGTAGAAAATTGCAATGGTGGTAAGGCAGAGGTGACTCATGCTGGAACTGCAAATTTGGTGCTTTCTTCAGGTAAATTACTAACTCTTAAACATGTTAGAGTAGTACCTTTACTGAAAAAGAATTTGATTTCTATGAGTTTACTTGATAAAGCTGGTATGTCCTTTTCAACTATGAATGGTAGAGTAACTTTATCAGTTAACTCATGTTATTTCGGTTGTGCATTCATGGTTAATGGCATGTATAGGTTGAGTTTAGATAATGATAGCATAAACCATGTGAGTTATACTTTGATTGATCCAAAGTTATTACACAATAGACTTGGACATGTGAACTACAGGAAATGCAACATCTAGCTAAAACTCACAACATTCCATTGGACACCTCTATTCGATTTGACAAATGTGAAGTGTGTGCACAAGCTAAAATCACTAGAAAACCTTTTAAGTTGGTTTCTAGAAGCACACAACTTCTTGAGCCAATACATTCTGATCTCTGTGACTTTAGAAATTCGTCACAAGAGGTGGTCGGAAGTATTTGATAACATTCATAGACGATTTTTCAAGATATTGTCTGTCTATTTGTTGAAATCGAAAGATGAGGCTTTTGAGAAGTTTAAGATTTTCAAGTCCAGAGTAGAAAATCAACTCAACTTGAAAATTAAAAGGCTTAGGAGTGATAGAGGATGAGAATATACAATGACAGGGTTCAAGGAATTTTGTGCTTCAGAGGGCATAATACTTGAAATTACCGCTCCTTACTCACCCCAATCAAATGGTGTTGCAGAGCGTAAGAACAGAACATTAACAGAAATGTTAAATTCAATGCTACTTACAGCTGGCATGCCTTCCTCCTACTGGGGAGAAGCAGTTCTAACTGCTAATCACATCCTGAACAGGTTGCCACACTCTAAGTTGTCTATGACACCTTATGAGATATGGCATAAGCATTCTTGTAGATATGATACTCTTAAAACTTGGGGCTGTATTGCTTATGTAAGAATACAAGATCCTAAGAGAACTAAGGTGGGACCTAGAACAATTACTTGTGTATATCTAGGTAGTGCAGAAGATAGTGCTGCAGGCAGGTTTTTGGATCTATCTACTAACGCAGTGATAGAATCTAGAGATGCAGAATTCTTTGAAAATAAGTTTCTCAGAGATCATGGATTGAGTGTTTCTGGATCTACAGATATGATTACAGAGTCTAATGTAGAATCTGAAACAGGCCCTTCTGACACTAATCCCACAAAACTGGTTGTTGAACCAGATCCAATTAGAGTATCTACAAGAGAGAGAGTTTCCAAAAGTTTTGGTAAGGACTTTGTCACTTATCATCTAGAGGATGATCCATTCTCCTATCAGGAAGCAATGAGATCTAGGGAATCTCTACTTTGGGCAGAAGCTATAGATGATGAAATTAACTCTCTGCTACAGAACCACACTTGGCAGCTAGTCAATTTGCCAAAAGGGGCTAAGGCTATAGGCTGTAAGTGGGTATTGAAGAAGAAACTGAATAGTGATGGATCAATAGCCAGATACAAAGCACGTTTAGTAGCTAAAGGCTATAAACAGCAGAGTGGAATAGACTATTTTGATGTCTATTCACCTGTGTGTCATCTATCAACTATAAGAATTATTCTTGCTTTGTCATCTATTGAACACTTTGTAGTGCATCAATTGGATGTAAAAACAGCCTTCCTAAATGGAGAGTTAAATGAGGAAATTTACATGGAACAACCGGAAGGGTATGTCATGAAAGGACTTGAGGACAAAGTTTGTAAATTGAACAAATCTTTGTATGGTCTTAAACAAGCACCTAAGATGTGGCATCTTAAGTTTGACAAAGTGGTAAAGAGTTTTGGCTTCCAGTCTAGTTACTCAGATAAATGCCTTTACCATCGTTCTATGTCAAATAAGATAGTTATCATTTGCTTGTATGTTGATGACATGTTAATTCTTGGCTCCGATCATTCTGTAGTGAGTGACGTGAAAGCTATTTTAGCTAAAGAATTTGACATGAAAGATCTTGGTATTGCCAATACCATTCTTGGTATGAAAGTAAGTTTTGAAAGGCAAGTCGTCTCCCTTAGCCAGACTCATTATATTGAGCAGCTACTTTCTACCTGGGGATACAGTGAGTGTAAACCGATTGAGACACCATATGATTATAATAAAAGACTGAGTCCCAATGAAGGGACCAGCGTGGATCAGTTAAAGTACTCGAAACTGATTGGTAGTCTCATGTATGCTATGAGTTGCACTAGACCTGACATAGCCTTTACAGTTGGCATGCTGAGTCGTTTCACTAGTAATCCTAGTAAAGAGCATTGGGATGCCATCAATAGGCTGATGAGATACCTTAAAGGTACTAAAGATTATGCTCTATGTTACTCTGGTTTTCCTCCAACTGTGGATGGATATTCTGATGCCTCATGGTGCTCAGAGATTGGAAATAGTAAGTCCACAAGTGGATATGTATTCACGTTGGGTGGAGCTGCTATTACTTGGAAATCCAAAAGACAGACTTGTATTGCATTGTCGTCTATGGAATCAGAACTCTTTACTTTAGCTTCAGCCGGTGAAGAGGCAGAGTGGATAAAGAATCTGATTATGGATATTCCGTTATCTCGGCTAAAGATAAATTCTTTAAGCTTGTTCTGTGATAATCAAGCGGCAGTCCAAGTCGTCAAAAATGCTCTCTTTAATTCAAAGAGAAGACATGTGAGACTGAGACATGCGTTGTTGAATTATCTAAGAGAACAAGGAGTTATCACCTTGATCGATGTGAGATCGAAGGATAACTTGGCCGATGCTCTCACAAAAGGTTTGTTTAAAGATCGATTATTCAAAACAGTGGGGGAAATGGGGTTAAAGATTTTGAAAGATAAGTCTTAACTACCATTTACTTACCTTCTAAATGTGTGTTTTGAATTATCGAATCTTCTTTTGTTGGCCAAAATGATAAGCACATTCTATGTGTTTCATCGATGTTCATGGTTGCCGATAAATCTGAAAAGGGTTAGTTGTCTCATTCCAAACTTGATGAAGATGGCTTTAACCTGATTCAAAGGTTCTATCTGGGAAGCTTGTGTCATTCCAAACTTGATGATACAATCCGACCAGGTTTGGACTATCCTTTGGTTAAATGATCCCATTCCAAACTTGATGCGAGATTATTTGACTTTAAGGAATCAGCAATTGTGACATTCCAAATTGGAACACAGAAATAGTTGGTTGCATAAGAAGCCTGTTGGTCTTGTTCTTAATTGAAACTTGACATTACATGACTAAGTTATTGTAAGTGACTTGACTGTTGGTCCGGTTCTTTGAAACTAGGCAATGGTTATTCTCTTACGAATAAACTTGGGTTGATGGCTCTTTGTAAATCAAACTGTTTAGGCCTTGTTCATAATTTATGAAACTGGCTTGATGCTTATGAACATGATATTATGATGCTTTATGACATCAATATATGTTCTTCTCTGCCTTGTGTTATGGTGCTAAGTTCTTTTAGTAGAACTAGACACTTTTAGTAGATTATTCAAATGATTGAATTCATAGTAATATGAAATTCATATGTGAAATTCTACAGGGGATGGCAGAGATGGAGGAGAGCTTAATAAGTGGGATCCTGACCAGGATGACCTACTTGATGAATGAATATATCATTCAGAGTGTGTGGGGGACTTGACAGTTCACCTGCAAATGCCCATTTTGATGAAGTCCATTTACTTGAGACTTATATTTTCTGTTCTTGTGTTGTGAACATCATTATGCTTATCTTTTGTATTTGTAAGGCCTTAGACTATTTTGATTGGCCTACTTATACTTGACTGCTATGCATATGTTGGTTGTGAACTGATTCAGAGATTTATTATGGTATGCTGATCTCAGAACAGATTCATGATAAGGATGATTCACTTATTTGGACTGAATGTGGATAATTCATGTTTGTTTGAACATCACGCTAACAACCGTATTGGATTGTGCTGTATGGTGAACATAGGAGGAGATTGTTGGATATATTGTGAATATAATCCATGTAATATGTTCACATACAAGCCCAATATGTGAAGGCTTGGTTATTTGGGTCCATTTGGGCTGGAGCCCAATAGCTTGCTTATATATATTCTAGGGTTCGCCCTACGCTGGAGGTAACACTGTTGAGCATTCCAAACTTGATGTCTCAAGGTGTAATACTTCAAGCAAACACTCTCTACTCTCTCAAAAACCCATTACCTCCAACATACACTTGCAAATTTCTCTGTTTTCTTTTTCCTAACAGAAGAGAATCAGGGACTATCTGCTGTGGTATTACATAACTAGGATAATTACGATATATAGAATCTTATACACATGTTGATGCTTTGGAAGTGCGCTGATTTGTTCCAAGGATTATCACGATAACAGTTACGTCGTCGTGATACTTCCTCCTCCTCCCTGGAGGAATTCTCATCAATTCCTCCATACTGAAACCTGCAATGATAAATTAAATGTATCAAAAAATGCTGACCAAGTAATTGTAATTTAGTCATCAAATGGAGAATGGCTGCATAGATTAGTCAGCCTTGCTATTTGCTTTAAGAAGCTTTTACACCATCCAAAATATGGGCAACTTTGTTTACATTTGTCAGCAAGCGCAATTCATTCACTCCTCATCCAATATGTCAATTGCCAATTCTTCCTTTACCCTCATAAGCGAGCAAAGCAGTTAAATTTCTGTCTCTCTCGATGGCACTAAGCAAGTCTTTTAGCTCCCTAGATTTAATTCGGCAGAGGATGATTGGTTTAGAATGACAGTTCTGCCCTGTGCAAGCTAAAGCTGTGGCAACTTAGGAATACAAAACCTAGGTCTGTGGTGACAAACCTCTACTGTTCTTCATAATAAATAGTTATTAAACGAGGCAAGTCCAAATGCAATGCATGACACAAGTAAGAGTTATGCTAGCAGTCCATATAAGAGCAGGTGACTCAACAAATCGGAGGAGAAAAGGATCACTAATAGGCTATCACGTTGCATTAGTAAACCAGGTTCCATGCTGAAACGGGTCAGCCAGTCATAAACAGACATATAGATATACAAGACTTTGACTAAAAAAAGAAGAAATACTGTGGCCCGCCTTTCTGTTACTACAGGTGGAATAAATATTATAAAGATTCACTGCTTTCAGCACATGCAACTTAACCAAGAAAAGGACAAGAACTACGTGAATATGGGTAAGAACCAGTGACTAGATTGACTATCCCTGTTGCCGTCAGAAAAATTGACTGGTCTGCAATTACGCAAAGGGAGAATTGGTTCACATTGAATTCAAATCAATACAAGATGCCAATTCTCGCAACTAATAGTGCACACTCTAATGTGCCGGATTGTATTAATTTTTTATGGAGAAAAACTCTAGAAGGACAGAGTCAGCTTATTATTAGATCAACACATGGAAAAAAAAAGTAAGATTGGAACGAATCAAGCAAGACCAAGTAGCACGAAGTTTACCTGCAGAATTGGCTGCTCTCAACATGAGCTGTTCCACTATATATTTTGCTGGATCAGCAGAAGGATTGCATTGGATACAGGAATTCACAATTTCTACCACCTCATCGTTGCTGAAGAAATCAAACAGACCATCACTTGCAACTATGACAAAGTGATCGTCTTTCGAAATTCTGTGCACATTCACTGATGGTGTGGTAGAAACATACGGAGGGCTTATAAGATCACGGACACGAAGGATACCCATGAGTGCATCATTCAGAATCTTCTGCAGATATAAGAGGATCATTAGCATCACTACATACCATATACACATGAGCAGCATGGGTATAGATTAGTCATTGAACTCTACCACTAATAATGATACTACATCGATATAGTTCAAGCACCATGGAAAATCTTTTATGTACTCAACAATGTCCACATAACAGTTTCTCGGGTCAGCACAACCTGAGTTATAGTCAAATGGGTGCCGAGATTATTCTTAAAATAAAGACGCTGACGGCAAAATTGTTCATCCTTCAGGATTTCCTTTCTGCAAATCACAAGGACGTGACCAATGGTAAGATCAACAGAGTGGCTGCTCATGATCATCTTTCCATGTATGAGACATCAGTAGACGGTTTTGAAAGCAATATCTAGAAAAAAAAGCGCATATTTACCAAACTTTGCCACCTGAGAAAGAAATGGTCATGCTATGAGTGAGGATCCATGTATTTCAACCAAGCATGCTATCATGCATTTTCATGTGTATTTGATCTGCTCACACAATGCAATTTGACTAAACGTAGTGATTGAGAATGAGAAACCACCTTCTTCAAGTATCCAACTCCAATGGCCCGTGTGACTTTCAACTTGCCTTTGACCTTCCCCATTGAAATGGTCATGGAGTCATCAGGATGATCACACAGAAGTCGAGCTCTTTCAACTTCGTTGTCAACAGTGTGGCTCTCAGTGAGCTGGATCGCTTTCAACTCCTTGCTGCCATTATTGTCGTGTTGTTCATCTGTTGCCAAAACAGCTCTACTATCCCCAAGACCGAGTGTGTACAAGTCATCACCATGCAGAAGCACAATCAAAACACAAGAACCAACAGAAACTAGATCTGGACGATCTTCCATTTCCTGCTCAACCATGAATAAGAAATCATTTTCTGCCTGATTTAAAGCATGTTGAAGACAATCTACAACACCTCTCTGAAATGATTCTGATGGCATATTCATGCGAAAATTTTGAGCATTCTTCATGAAGTTATCGGGATTTGGATTCTCAAAATTGCAGTTCTTTGTAAGCAAATTCTTCCCATGAGAAGTGTAAGTATTATCCTCCAGAATGTATTGGAGAGGCCCATATGCATCTGAACTATCAAAAGCTTTCAGGTATTCCTGCTTTGACTCCCAATCTAAAGAAGCATTGAAGTAACTTGTGAAGGAATCATATAATGTCCCGGCAAGAAAATCAGCTGCATCTCTTCCATTGAATCCATCATAAATTCCACAGTATAGCCATCCATTCTCTTCAGAACAAACAGCTTGCACCCTGTCCTCCCCAGCTGCTCCACCAGCTACTTGAACTTCCGTTGCATTCAGAAAAGTGTCACCTTTTGAAGGAGCGCTCATTGCCTTCAAAAACGAGTCGCTTTCAAAAGAGTCGCTTTGACAAGATGGACTACAGCTTAAGTTAGATGTACTGCTCTGAAAAGATGATGATAACATGTCCAACTTTGAGAGAGATGGTGATGAGGAAATCTTGCGAAACGATTTTGGAGAATCCCAAGCAGGAAGTATTTCTTCCCCTATCACCCCGTTGCAGATATTTGTATTTGCCAAGGTGGCATTGGCACTTACAGCAGCACCAGATAAGCAGGAGAATGAGAAACCACTGGGTCTTTGCGTTTTAATTCCATGAAGTATATCGTACCCATTAGAAACATCATAGGGATCAAACTTGTTTCCATTGCATTGATAGCCAAAACTCACTTTAAGTTCTGTATCATGTTTTACTGCAGTTGCCCCTTCCATGATTGATTCCTGTAACAGTGCGAAGTTGCATATATGAACAACAAATGTGGAAACAGTAAAAAGGAGGACAAAGAGACAAAAGGTCCATCTCTGGAATCTAATATTATATATGTGCAATCAAAAATCACCTCTTACTGTACTCCTTTTCAATAGAACACCCTGAATGACAGAGAGATAAAATCCTGACGAAGGAGAGAGTCCAGTGATGGTCCCTGTGATTGAATTTTAAAAGTTTTATTTTTCTTAAGACATTTTAACATGACAGATTTTCTAAAAAAAATACACTGCTAAAAACTTCCAATGAGTAAATTTGTGATTATAATGACTCTTCTTGGATCTGTAGAAAGTAGAGTGTGCCTCCACTTTCCTTCACATTACACATCTCAACCAAGTTTTTGCCATGGCAATCCAAGCAGAGAGTGCAAGTTGCATAACAGTTTAGTTGGGGTAAGGAATTTCGAACATTAAACTTCAAAAATCTACATCTTAGAAGATTTGCATCTAAGTCCCATGACCAAAGAAATTTCGAAAAACAAAATTTCCATGAAAAGAAAGGCAAAAAACATAGAGTATTTAATGTCGTTGACTATCATTTAACGTCACGGTTTTGGTATTCAGAAAAAAGCTATTTAACAGATCAAACAAGTATACCAATACAGAGGGTACCATCCATAATCTCGTATCATTAAAACTTACACGAGAGGTCACTTGAGTTTAACTTACTCTCAAACTGGCAGTTTTCAACTTCCAGTTTTTATCTCTGAACTTTGGTTTACTTTCAATTGAGTCACGTTGGCAACAAGCCAACCAAAATCACACCAGAATTTCGTGGACGATAGAAAATCCACAGCAGCATTAGGTCACTCTATATATTTCATTGCATGTCAAATCAACTTTACATTCGGTACCGGAGAACCCACTACTTCAGATCAACATTAAGGGTGTGTTTTTTTTTTCACCGAAAAATGAACGATATTTGGAAAAAAAAATTCATAAAAGTGATCCCTCTTTACGCTTACAAAACCCAAGACCAAAAACTATTTCCATTGCCCATGAATAGATTTAGGCATGACTTGTGGTCAATAATAAAAACATTTTTCTAATAAATAGCTATTTCAGGCGACATGAGCAATCGGTTTTATGAAAATGTTTTCTAAATCCTAACTACGGATGAAATAAGCCACATAATAACGTTGGAAGTTGAGTGACCTATAAGTTAAATCCTACACAAGTTTACCAATGTGAACAGAGCAAACAAATCAGAAACGGAAAACAAACTTGCAGCCGCAAGTTTGAACATCTCCGACAAAACGTGAACAAGCAAAACAGCATCAATCGGCTCTCTTTTTTTTTTTTTTTTTTTTTTTCCGCGAGGCTCCTTTTCTTATTCAAGATCCCAGAAAATCCTCTCCTCACAGTTTCGATCCGCGGGGGAAAACAACGCAAAGACACGACAGAACGGCAAAGACTTCATCGCGGGACTAAGCATCACTCAAAGCGCGAGCTGCACATAACAGAAACGCGAGCAAACGAAGAGCACACGAACCGCACCTCGAATCCAAACTCCGGCGGCGGAACGAGGTCAGAAACCGGAGCAGAACCGGAATGCGGCCATGGCAAGGCTGCTGCTGCTGCTGCTGCTGCTGCTGCTTCTGCTTCTGCTGCTGCTTCTTCTTCGTCGAGAGAGATGGAGGAGATTTCGAAAGGAATGCGTCAGAGAGATTGTGAGGGAAGGAGGGAGAGAATCTGGGGCCGTTATGGAAGAGCTTTTACTCTTTGCCAGAGGGAGAGATATATGCGCGGGTTTTAATTGTGAGCAAGAAAAAATAAAATAAGAAAAAAAAATAAAAATAAAAAATAAAAAGGAGAGGAAGAAAAATCGGATGGCGGAGAAGAGAGGAATAAGGAGAGCAGGTCAATCACTCAAACCCCGCTTTTCCAAAAGACGAACATCCATGCACTTCAAAACTTTTAAGATGGAAATACCCTAATTTTAATCAATGAAATCAGATCGATTGACCAGTCAAACGACCAAGACTTCCTCTCATAATAAAAGTGGAGGGGGATTTGATTCCGATATCCGCTCGATACGATCCATCCACGACATTATATCATGAGGAAGTTTTTCATACTTTGAACGACAAGTTGCGTCTGAAAAGAGGTGGTCATGATTCGAATTTTCATATGTAGTGAAATTCTCTATCAGTTAGATGTTATGGATTATAGCCTAAGTTCGAGTCGCAATTTCATGGTCACGACTGAAGTAAGTGGTAAAGAGATGATATATTATAATCTGTATAGGCGGTTAAAAATAACCCATAAATATCATAAAACAAATATACTCGAGAACGACAACCCAATTCAAAAATCAAAGTAAAGAAATTTTGAGTGGGCTTTTCAAGTTGGTTTTTTTTTTTTTTTGGTAACTTGAGATTTATATAAGGGTCGAGTTCGTCACAAAAATAAATGTTGAGTTGGTGAATATGTAAATTTAGAGAGACCGACGTAGCAAAAACGGAAGATAACACTAGTCCATGAATATATGTTTCCATGTGATCAACATACATCATTTGATAGGGTTCGAAGTAACGGACTAAGTACATAAAAGTTGATCCAAGATATCACGAGATTCGAGAAAATTCGAAACCCTTGAAATTTGATGAGGTATAAATATTAACATATAAATTCGCATGTAATTTTTACAGAGAATTTATTTTTATTTAGATTTTGACGGAAAAAGAACTTTTAACATTTGATAAATGTTAAACAAACATGGGCACAAGTCAATTCTGATTTTCCACTTTCTATGGCTTAGATTGCAAGCAATCCAACCCAATGGGGGTGTCAAATCTAATAAGCCAAAACGATTTTGAATTAGAAATTAGCTCGAGTTAAATTGCCTTTCTTTTGATGTGGAGTTTTGTTTGACTGCGTGTTCATAACTGAGCTGTGCTTAGACAATAGCTTCTACAAAAATATCAGAAATGAGGTATCATTTATTTCGCAAAAAATAAATGATTCAAAATAATATTTTGTTAAAAATGATCATCTGAAATGATGTTTCTTCATTATCAACAGTAATTTTATGTCTAAATATTTTTGTATACTATGAAAGTATTTTAAACGATACAAACGATCATTTTTGAGAATTTTTTTTTAAAAAACATTCATTTTTCATGCAATAAACAAAAAGAAATTTGAAGTCTAGGGGATCGAATTGGAATTTCGTATTACAGCATATGGCCTAGATTTGGGACACCGATGGCCAAACTAAAATCACGTCGACCAATCTTGTCTTAGTTTAGGAAGAGAATTTCTTTTTGGCAAAAAGCATACATCGAGAAATTTAATTTATTTGTATCTAAATTGATAAGTGAAAATGACCCCCAAATAAGAAAAGCTTGACCCGGCTCTTTCGCGTTTTGAGGTGCGATACAAAGGATTCGGATTGTCTGCCCTTGCGATATGGGCCATCTGTTTTTAAACGGATAGCCAAGATCTCCTATTTTTAGGAAGCAACTTTTTGGGTTTTTTGTTTTTTATTTTTTTAGTAATAATCTGGGTCATCCATGCATAACACGAATGGTCCAGCTTCAAAGGGCAGGGCCTGCCCTTCTAAGGGAAGGGCAAACGATCCCTTCGCTGATACAAAAGCCTTAGGCCAAAATACGGGATTTTAACTTTTAGGCCTATTTAATTCTCAAAAAATGAATGGTTTCGAAAATATTTTCTTAAAAAATATCGCTCGTACCACCCTCCAAAAAAAAATAAAAATGATTGGACGAAAAATATTTCGATTGTCCAGAAAATATTTAAACATACATTATTATCGATAATAAAAAAAAATAACATAATTGATTAACTTTTATTCTGGACGAAAAATCAGATTCATCTGGGTCATTGATGGTGGATGCTGGATGCTGATGGACAGCCAAGAGCCCACGACCACCAGAAATCCAATTATTGCACAGCTACTTTATTAGATTCTCGAATTAATCTGGCTGTCCATGATTTTTCCCGCGTATTAAAAGTTGACCACTTGCTTTTATGAAATTGATAGTTTGACTTGATTACGTTCGGTGAGCTCGCATAAAGACAGCCTTCTTTAAATCATTCAAAGGATGGGTACGATGTAGTCAAAACGATATGGGTAGTCACGGTGATCGGCCCCACAAATTTCCAAAAAAAAAAATTATGAAAAAAGATTTGAGGAAACAATTCGTAAAAATGATTTTGCGATCATTTTTTCCTTTGTCAATCTCAACACGTATGGAGTGAGGAAATGCAGATAGTTTGAAGAGTAAAAAATATCAATGGAAAATAATGGCGGCGACCCAATTTGTCGGGTCTGGTCGTTGCCCTAGTCAGCAGCCATAGAAACCCTTGACGGGCTAGAGCTCTGGAGCCGGGTCAAAAAATTGGGGATCCGACTGTTGGCGACCTGGAACCGGTCGCCAAGGCCTTGGAGTCTAGGGTGCGGTATCCTCCGGAACTTTAGGTGCAGCCCTAGAGCCTGTGCTCTTTTGCTGGCAATGACGAATGGAGTATCTGCTTCGTGGAAAGTGAAAATATTTTTCGATGATTAATTTTCTTTAAAAACGTCGGAGCATCGGAAGATAAGAAAATACTTTTGGATTAGAGTATTTCAACGAAATAAGCAGATCCGATCCATGCGTCGTTTCGGTCAAATTCATAAGATTCTTCTCAGAAACTTATCCGCATGAAGGGACGCTGCTAAGTGAAACGAGTGGGGCTGGAGTAGCACAAGAGGGATAAGACACCTGAGAAGGGTCGAGCCCCGAATGATATCCCTCATGCAGTTGATATATGGACCACAGTGCATCTCTCAAGACTGCCTCAAGTTTAGTCGTCCATCGATTTTTGGAAGAGATTCGTGCTCGCAACGGCTCGTTGTCCTATCCCGCCGCCACCAGAACAAGCTCACCGGCTGATCAACGCTGACTTCAACCTACCGTTCAGCAGGAATGATCCAAAACCCAAGTCAATGTCGACAGGAGCTGAAACCATGGCGTCAACCATCTGATTCGCAATGCTTCACAGGATCTGCTATGCAATTCCAGGGTAAAATCCCCGGGAAGATGATTCAGCCTTCAGGCATAGATCAACGTCTCAATCTCAAGGGGGAAAAAGAATGAAGAGTTCAGGGAAATCACTCCTGACAGAAGAGTAGCTTTCAGCAAGGACGGGAAGGGAAGGGAAGCGACAAGAAGATGAGCCGGTTCCTATCTTTGCAGCTAATCTTCTTTCATGACGCGTAAACGATATACAACGACAATCACTAGTGACTACATGAGCCCACAGCCACCAAATGGCATGACATCCTGTTCTCTGCCTAGCAGAAAGGATCATATTATGCGTATATTCCAGAACTCGTCTAAATGCGACTGGTGATAGAAGCATATCATCTCATCTTTCTTGAAGTCCCATCCATGAAAACACAACCATTGACGACAACTAAAGAGCTTGTTCAGAGAGAGTGAGAGAGATGTAACAATGGAACTTCCATATAATAAGAGAATGTTGACCTGTTACATCAAGACTCATTTACCGAAGTCCAAACTTCGAAAACACCCACCAAGGGACCAATGTCCCCAATAAGATGGGGCATACCTAACTATAGGCTCCATATCATTTTAATATCTGTTCCTACAATCAAGCCGTCGTACATTCGATACAAACATGGAGAGCTCTAATTAGGACCAAAATCAGCCCACAGTATAGGAAACTTTTGTCACACCTTTCTTCGTGCGAATTTGGGAAACCTGAACAAATATTGAAGAGGCTAAGTACATAGACACAGACAGCCGGGAAACATTGAAACACAACATAACTGACAAAGTCAAAGAGACATTGGACTTGATTCTAATAGTTTTTCTACTGTCATACAAGACCTTGAGGGGGGGTATATTCTCATCGTACTCTTGTTTTCAGTTCCAAAGTAATAAAGTAATTAACTCAGGTACTAACAGTCCCACAGTTATTATTCAGAGTATGTGCAGTCGAATACTTGCCTTCATGCTTATTATCTCTGATAGATTATGAACATGGGTACCGCCACACGGACAACCAGGATTGGTTCCCAATTTCACAATGCGAGGAGTGCTTTCCTGCAATGGTTGCAATATATTGGTTATATGAAAGACTTTGCATATACAATGGAAACCACCAGTAACCATACGGGCAAACAAGATGAATTATGTACAATATATTTCACGCAACACACATCTAAAATTACCAACCGAAACTGTAAAATCAATGATATCCACATCTTTTTTTGGAGCGTTGCAGCATAATACTATTGATGCTCCGTTTGGTTAGTTGGAAGAAACAATTGAAACGAAGTAAAAAGAATTAGAATAAACATTCAGTAACCTGAATTCTAAGTAGAGTTTAAACTATCATACTTCGTAACACCTAGGAATTGGAATCGAGGTTTTTATGATTGGAAAAATGTGATCAAAACTTATCAAAGAACCATTTAATACAAATTTACCTCAAAATGATGCCGAAAGGAATCAAAACAATAAAGAAGAGAAATATTATGCCATGCTTCTTCATTTAGTTGTTGGAATGCCATAAAATGTTTCACTATCTATGAAATTTCCATTTTTCATTAAGTCAGAGCAATTCCTTCAAATTCATTCACACCATTCCTCCACATTAACGAGAATGCGGTAAAAAAGTCTCTTTCTCAATATCCATTTCATTCCATGTTATTCCAAGTCACCAAGCACAAAATGAACAGGAATGAAACATCTCATTCTCACTTGACTCTTCTCATTCCCAGAAAACTGGTGTGCCAACTGATTATCAAGGGATTTATATGAATATTTAATAGTTTGAGTGAAAAATAGAAAACTGGCAGTAGGCAGCACATTATTTTAGGTAATGTAGTCAAACCCCAGACCGGTGTAAAAGCCAGTCGATTCGCAGTTCAACCAGTTAAACCAACAATTCCATTTTCAGATGTTAGACAAGCAGGCAAACAAATACTGTCCAGAAGGAATGGCAGGGAAGCAAACATGTTATGGGTGGCGCAAGATTGATTCCCATCAGCACCATCTTACAAAATTTTCCAGTGGGAGTAACTAAATTATTCTTTAGATGAATAGACTTAAAACTTTTCCTTATAGATATCAATGAGGTCTCTGGTAATGAGTAGACTGATTATCATTGGTGTACGTAAGAAGAGTAGCGGATCAAGGACCGGTTCCACCAATTGAAATGTCTGGTCCACTCCTGTTTGGAAACCTTGCTTCTTATCACAAAGCATAAAGCTTAACAATGCAGAAAGATATCTGAGCAAAAGGCAGCAGGGACGATAGTTGTTGTATATGAACTCCTGACCTTGGGAATATAATCAGGAAGGGAACCGCCACATTGCTCTAAAGCTTCGTCGTAAGGTAATAGCGCAACAGCAACCTGTAAGGTATATGAAATCAGTAAGATTTTCATATTAAGCAACAAAACCAACCATTTAAAGTCTATATATTTCAACACGAGGAAAAGTAAAGTAGAATCTTACTTCCCCTCCTTTAGATATCAATGCATTAGCTTCCGTCTCCAATTCCTTCTGCTTGTTAGATATTTCACTTGGTGGAACAACGCCTTTATATTCAACGAATGGTCTGGAAAAAAGTCTATCTAAACACCAGCTCCAGACTTCCAGCAGAAACAAGAAGCTATACTGTACAGAGAAATCTACTTATGCAAAATCTACGCTACAAGTCTCAACGAGTAAAACAACATATGGGCTCATATTGAACAAATGGCCTGGCAAAAAATAACACAGAGACCAATTCCAGGCATCCAGCAGAAACAAGAAACTTTCCTTCTCAGAAAGCTACTTCTGGAACAGCCACACTAGAAGTCTTAATGAGTAAAACGAGATATAGGCTCATGCACACCTAAATTTTGCCTATTAGCAGGATCTTGCAATTCAATGAAGGGAATGCCCTGGTTCATTGCTGGTACACTATTCCACTACCCAAATATCCAAAATGACATGAAAATGCCACGTCCAGAAAATTTGAAGGCTGGTCTTAATGCATGGGGAAAAAGAAATAGTTCAAACTCAATCCTCCAAGTATTACAAGGAACAATATGATACCCGGTAAGCATAAATCTAAGTAAACTGCACAAGTTACAAATCCTTAAAGTCCCACTCTTTGGATGAGTTTTCTGTGTTGGCCAATGACTCTTTGGATGAATTTACTGAGTCTTATAATTTATGTCCAAAATGCAATTGCATCCTTGAACTTTTCTTTCATGCAAATAACTCCTACGACTTTTCTTTGGTGCAAATTACTCCTAAAACTTTCATCTAAAGATCAAACAGGTCCTTTATTAAATTGGTCAGTAGAGATCCTATGTGTCGGACTGGCGGTGCACTGCCACGTATAGGAATCTGTCAAATTTTAACAGAATGACGTTATCAAACATTTGCTAAAGGTTTGAGGACTTAATTGAACATATGAAAAGCTTTAAATTCAATTGCACTTCGGCCATAAATTTTAGAACTCTTGTTGTGATGGTTCTCAAAATTACATGATGCATATATAGTATCAAATCAAGTTCAGGGTAATACACAATGAGAAATAATGACTACTAAGCTAAAACTACATATTGTCCTCGCACAATAACTAAATTATTGAAGGCTTCTATATCATGCGATTTTTAAGGTAGATATGATGGACTAAATTCACATAGATCATACCCATCTGGGAAATGGTAACCCTTGCCTGGCTCCAAACCAAGTCCCACATTCTTCATACATATGTCCAGTAAATGCCCAGCTGAATGCAACCTGCTTGAGTCAACAGATCAGTTAAATACTCCACATTATTACGGCAAAACAGCACCAAAGGGAATCCCAGAAAATTAGCCGAGAGATTGCTGCAGATAGCATGGTTCAACTTTGACTCCATATCATGTAGATTTAAGCGATGCAAGAAGATACTGAAAGTAATGATTAAATGAGCATGACAAGTGTGAAACTCAGTTTTGATTTGGATTCTATTCGAGGACAGAATATGGTATATCAAGGCCTAACGCAGGGGAAATAGGATGGTGGTTCTTTTGATAAAGAAAAAACCAAATGCGGACAAAGTTATGTCACGTAGCAAATATTATATCTTTCACGTGCATGTTGGAACATATGACTAAGGAAAAAAATCACTGATCATCATGACTATCTCTTTGATATTTCCTCGTATGAAGATACCGGGAGTTGAGCCTGCGCCTAGGTTCGTCCACGTCCAAGCAAACCTCCTTTCCTGTCTCAAATTCCACCATACCATCCCCAGCCAAATTCTCAACGTAACCATAATGATAAACCTAGAGAAGGAGAGCAAGCAACTCAACCAACGTCAAACTTGACTCATTCGAAATCACAAAAAAGGGCATTCGACAAGCATAACAAGTGCCTTGAGTCGTACAATTCCATCTCTCAGCCGAACATCTTCCACGACAAACTTCAGCTCCTGATCCCCAACCACGATAAAGCCGGTATCCGCCGGCTGTCCGCCGCCTTGGGGATGGAAGATCGTAGAGTCCAGAATCAAAGCACTCCTACCATCATCGCCCTTCCCAAAACAAAAGAGAGAAAAAAAAAATCAACTTCAACACCGATTGGTCAACACGACTTGTCAACTCGATCACACGGGGAATAAATTTGCTGCAGCAGCTACGACAAACATCCCCCCAAAACGGAAATACCCAAGTCGCTATCCGACGAGAAACAACGTACAGAAGGCAGAATCGAAGCGCAGAATCGAAATGCAGGGACCTCGGATTTCTCAGAGGTCAGAGGAATGGGAAGCGACTGACCTTGAGGAAGGAGACGATCGTGGACTCGGAGCGGAGTCTCCACATGTCGGCGTAGTAATCGAGCTTCGTTGGGCGCGAATCCATGGCTTGCAGCGAGTTTCAGCTCTCGAACTGAGTTGCAACGATTGTTTGGTTGCTCTGTTTGCTCTAGTGTTCAGTCCACTCACGGCGGAGAACGGAAAAGGAGAGTCAAATATGATGGGCTGACACGTGGTATCCTATGATTCGGCCCAACCCGTCAATTATACATAGATATGTGGTCAGAACCGGTCCATTATATTGGCTCGGCCCAAAATAAGTTTTCCTCTCTGTTCTTATTTTATTTTTTCGAAAAAAGGTCACCAAATACCTAAATTATATCATGTGACATATTTACCTTAAAGTTTTTCGTAGCATGGATAACCATGAAACTATGATCATTATGACATATTTACTCTAATTTTTTTATGATATCAAAAACTCCAAACTTGTATTCGTGCAATACATTTACCCTCGTTAATAATCTGTCGGATGATTTTTTAGCCAAAGAGACGTTTTCATTTTATTTAAGCTAGGTGGGCATCCTATCAACATAAAAAATGTTGCTTTCCATCCATATAGATAGATTTTTAATAGTGTTCATTGACATAACTTTGATAGAGGGAGGGTAAATGTATCACATAGATATAATTTTGAGATTATTGATATCATAAAAAGATATAATAAAATATAGTTTGAGATTTTCAGTGATAAATCCTTTTTTTTTTTGTTTCTTAAAAACCTATGGACTCCACGTGGTGGTGTGAGCTTTTGTGGTTGTGTTGACTACTAACATCGTGACATGTGTATATTGCACATGGAGATATCATTATTCACATGTGTTTGTTTCATTTTTCTGTAGCTGATTTCAAATAAATCTATGTACGCATGTGATTTGCTTTATATAAAAAAATAATATTGCAAAAATATTGACCAAAAATAAAATATCCTAAAAGATAAAATATTTCCAATATGTGTAAAAAAATCCCAGAAAATTATGAGTTTTTACATGTATAATGTCTCCAATACTTAACTTATTGGATAATATAACACAAATTAGATGTAATAAATAATCTAGTGCAATACGACATGATAAATTTACCACTATTTTTGTAGTATCGACAACACATGTGATAGGCTTCGTCTGTTTCGCGAAGTGTTGGATCTTAGAGACGCAACACTCTGATACTGAAATGTTGGAAGAAGGGAATTTGAAAATGAATTTTATTACTTGCATTCTACATCCACGAAGGATTACAAAGTATTTATAGACTCTAGAGATAACTATGACAATTAAAGCTATCTTGAAAAAATGCAACAATAAATAAACATAGTTCCCAAGGTGACAAATTCTAGGATTCTTCCTATTTTCTAGATAACATCTTCAAAGACTCCAATTCACGATAAGTTTGGATTACGAAGAGTCTTGACTTTTGAGATTTCCAACAGCTTCTCTTAAATCGAGCCCATCTTGACCATGCTGAGCATTATCTTGAATTTAAGGAAGGAGTCCATCTTCAACGGCTTAGTGAACATATCAGCCACTTTGTCTTCCGACTTGCAATACTGTAGCACAATTTCCTCGGGCTTCACTAGATCTTGAATGAATTGATACTTTATATCAATGTGTTTGCTTCTTCCATGAAAGACTGGATTTTTTGCAAGGGCAATTGCTGACTTATTATTATAATTAATCACCGTAGAATGCTCTTGCTTATGACGTAGTTCAGCGAGTATCGAACGTAGCCAAATTGCTTGAGTAGCACAATAAGCCGCTTCTATGTATTTCGCTTCTGCACTGGACAAAATAACCACCTGCTGTTTCTTCGAAGACCTAGAAAAAAATTCCATTTCCTAAAGAGAAAACATAACCAGAAGTACTTTTCTTTTCTCCAATATCGCATTCCCAATCACAGTCTTTATATTCCACAAGCTAAAAATTATTACAAAAAGTGTAGAATATACCATCATCCACAGTACCTTTATGTTGACACCTGATTTTCGATCAATCTTTTCCAGTTCATTTTTAGAAAATTCATAAAACAAAATTCATAAAAAGTTAAAAAATTACAAAATCAACTTTGATAACCTTGGCCAAGCCCAAGGAACCATTTTTGAACAATTTTTTTTTTCATATTTTTCGCATTTTTTTGGTATTTTCAAAAAATAGAAAAATGCATGAAAAATTAAGCAAAATAGCACTTGAGGTCACAAAAATATGAAAAAATTGTCAATATTTTTATTTTAATTCCCTTGTCTTCTTGACCTCATAAACAGTCAAAATTCAAGCTCAATTCTATGTGTTCCTTTGTTACACATGTAGTTGAATTTGGTAAAAAAAAATGTCAATTGAGTCTTTTAATTTGTAATTTTGGCATTTTAAGATTCCTATCATTCAATCTGATTGTCCTTCATTGCAATTTAGTCCAATTATTTGCGCAAATTGCTCAATTGCATGAATTGGGTAAAATTGCATACTTAATTACAATTTTGTCCTTGAATTTAGGTATAATTGAAATTACTTTTAGTTCAAGGACCTCCATCACAAATTGGAACTACCACCCAATGTTTTCACCATTCTGAATCGATTGGCATGGGTGTTTTGGTCCAATTTGACCGTTTGAACCCTCAACTTCATAATTTCCCGAATTGCAATTAAAAAATAAATTTAAGGCTTTCATAGAAATTGGCAAGAACTTTTGGGCAAAACAACATTTTTAGAAAATATTCATATCCTAAGTTCTATTTTGAGGTTTAACTGTAAAAATTTTCCACAAATTGTGATTAATTTTGAAAAAATCAAGTTGAACCGGTTTTGACCGGTCGAATCGGTTCAAACAGTGTCGTCTTCAACCTCAGGTCCCCCGCTCAGATGAACAGTCCTCAGGCTGATTTTGATCCTCAAATTGAAGGCCAAATCGTAGATAATTGGATAAGCAATGGTGGGCGTATTGTTGCTCTCGCCCTTCCGTGTCGATCGACATTGGCGGCATCATCCGACGTCGTCGGAGGAGAGAGTAATCGGCCGGTCAACCTCGCGGGACCTGTAAAAGTCAACAAAACCAAATTCAGCTCAAATCTGTGCCAAATTCACGCGAAATTAGATTTTCCGGAGAATCAAACCGAGTTGGACGGAAAACCCAACATCCCCGACGCCGTTCGGACCTAAAAGCACGTGGTCTCACGTGCGATTCAAGTCGGCGAAGCTTCCTCTGATCGGGGGGGGGGGGAAATAAAAAATCAGATATAAGCATTCGAGGGACTTTCGAGAAGAAAGAGGTTCTCATTCTATTTGGAGGAGAGAGAGAGAGAGAGAGAGAGAGAGAGAGAGAGAGAGAGAGAGAGAGAGAGAGAGAGAGAGAGAGAGAGAGAGAGAGAGAGAGAGAGAGAGAGAAGCTCGCTCTCCGACCCCCGTCGTCGAAAGTTTGAGCTTGAACTGTTAGTGGTCGGCGGCGACGATTCAGGTTGAATCGAGCTACCATTCCACTTGGAGAAGTTCACACAAGCTCCGGAGAGGTGATCGCACATGTTCAATTGGTCCGACATCGCCGGAAAAGGTAATTCTCTTCTTCGAACTCTATACTGTGCATTAATGGAGGACTTCGCTTCCGACCTTGTTTCTTGCAATTATAGTAGGCGTTTCATTCCTTGAATTATTCTAAAGCTCGGTCGTACCTTGTTTTCGTGTCTATTTTGTATAATACCCCGCGTTTGAGCCTTGAAACTCCTCTTGCCATTACCGATTCTGTCGAAGCTTCCCTAGCTCAAGCTAGCCTAAACCAAGTCAATCGGACCTGTAGGTAAGTCTTCTGAACTCCATTGAGTGTGCTCTGTGAAGCAATTGGCCCGACATGCTCTGGATCGTGTGATTGAACCGCCATACCTGTATACTATGTAAGCTTCATTATTCTTGATTCTGTATGCGAAATTATGTGATTCTACGATATGTTGTAGACGAGTCGATTGGTATAATATTCGAGTTGATTGGTCAAGGTTTTGCAGCCGATCAACGGCGAAGAAACCTCGGCCGTCCGTTTTGTAGTAAGCGTCGGGAGGTTGAAGACAATGACGTGGCGAGTCAAAGAGTCAAAGGGTTGATGTGTCTTTTTGTGATACGTCCACGTATGAGCCTAGTCAGCCGAGTCGTTGGAGTCGGAGGTTAGTCTGTTAGGCGATTTGACGGTCTAGGTTTGGTCACTTGTTGGCCTGGTGATTGTCGGATCAGTTTCGAATTTTCTGATTAGTAAAAAAATTAATTTTTCGAAATAAAAAATAAATCGATGGATCAGACGATCGAGGATTAGCCGAGTCGTTCGATCGTGGCCGTAGATCCAAGTAATCAGATCTGACGGCTGAGGGATAGTTGGCTTTAGATCTGGGCCGTAGGTTTTAGTCGATCGATCCAACACTTGTGGATTACCCATGTGGTTCAATAGGAACCGTAAGATCAGATTGGAAAATAGAAAAATAAAAAAACAGAACGATGTCGTTTTGGGAGACCGCTTCGCGCTGGTCCGGGTCTGGGCCGAGTATTCGATCCGAGTGGATCGGGTCGACCCGGTCCGAATAATTTTTTTAATAAAAAACTAAAAATGATTTTTAAAAATAAAAAAATCAGAAAAATCCTAAAAAATTCTAAAAAATGTTAGAAAATCCTAAAAGTCCAAAAAAAGGAAAAATTGTAGAAAATCCCAGACATTCCAGAAATTCTCAAAAATTGAGAAATGACCACAGACAACTGGCCAATCTTATTTTTGGGATTTTTTTATCCATTCTTCCCAAAAATGACGATTCTGCCCTTTAGGGGTAGTTCGACTATGCATTGTACATGAGATAGGTCGAAAATGCCAAGATTAGGATTAAGGTCAGTTAGGTGGCCAATCCTTATGCTTGGGTTTTCGAATCTCATACCTTTTATTGAAATGACGATTCTACTCCTCAAAAGGTAAATTGTCTTTTCCATTCCAATGAGTCGTGAAAATTGCTCAAAGTTAGGATTTAGGTATGGTGGTTGACCAATCCTTCCGCTTGGAGTTTTCACATCTCAAAATGACGATTCTACCCCTCAAAAGGTAAATCACCTTCCAAAATTTCAGAAAATTCAGAAAATTGCCGAAAAATATGAAGTGGACTAATTGGATGATCAATCCTATTCCCAACTCTATCTGACTCTAGATTTCTTTTGAAATGATAATTTTGCCCCTTTTGGGCAAATCGTCCCAAATTTCTTCAAAATTACGATTTTGCTCCTCATGGGCAGATCTTGTTTAAATCATTCCCGAGTCATGATTGACACTTCTCTAGGCCAATAGAGCCTTACTAGGGATGCCATGCTGTATTTATGCGATTT
This sequence comes from Rhodomyrtus psidioides, assembly GCA_021437785.1. Lineage (NCBI taxonomy): Eukaryota > Viridiplantae > Streptophyta > Magnoliopsida > Myrtales > Myrtaceae > Rhodomyrtus > Rhodomyrtus psidioides. Next base: position 3,107,635 of record JAILYB010000055.1, read on the forward strand.
ATTCGCATGTCTTGGATTCTTGATTTGCGCATCTTTCTTTTATTGATTGTGAGTGCCAGGATAGTCATTCCTATCTGCATGAACTCCTAGATTTAGGGTTCGTACCCTACTCATCTACATGAAATCTTAGGATTAGAAAATTCAATCAACCTAGGTACCGAAAGGGCGTCAACTCTGATAGTTGGCGTAATTAAGTTCTCGATCCCATTTATCTGGTTTTTGCAGAATCGAATAGAAGCTCTCAACTATTCGATAGGGTTTCCAATCGTACCCTCCGCAAAACGATTGGTGGCGACTCTTTGGCATGTACACATATCACATGTCACTAGACCACATTGAAAGTCGATCACATATACCTCCGTTGCGACTTGGATAATGAGTCTTGGGATAGGCCCGCGTCCAACCAGATGGGACGGCCCATTAACCCTCGCCACTCGAGATACGCTCGAGAGGGTCGCGACACTTTAATGTACCAAAGAATCTTTTTTGTCGCCTGCAAGTGTGATTGTCTAAGAGTCTCCATAAATTTGTTTACCATCCCAAAACCATAAACAAGATCTGGCCGAGTAGAAGTCAAATATCGTAGACTGTCGACTAATCTCTTGAAATATGTGGGATCGACTTCGGAACCACTTCCATCTTTTGTCAACTTCGATATTTCCTCCATTGGAGTGCTAATTGGTTTACAAGTAGCCATATTGAAATGCTCAAAAATATCCTTGGCATATTTTTGTTGACAAATGAAAATACCATCCCCCGATTGTGTAACTTCAAGGCCAAGAAAATAATATAAGAAACCTATGTCCACCATTTCAAAGTCACGAGTCATGGCCTCCCTAAAGTTAGAAATCATCTCTTGGCAATCTCTAGTAAATATGAGATCATCGACATCTAAGCAAACAATAAGCATCTCACCGTTCAAGCCAACCTTCACATATAAGGTATGCTCATAAGGACAACGGATAAAACCATGATTCATGAAATAAGAATCAATTATGGTATATCAGGCTCATGGTGCTTGCTTGAGACCGTAAAGAGCTTTCTTTAATTTGTAGATGAAACCCTCTTGTTCTTTCTTGACATAGCCCTCCAGTTAATCCACATACACCTCCTCCTCAAGTACGCATTTGAGAAATGTGTACTTGACATCCATTTGATGTATTTTCCAACGCCTTTGAGCAGCCAAAGAAAAAATCATGGTTCTTTTGTTATTGTCTCAACATTTATGTCATTGCCATTGAATTTCCCGCAGACAAAATTATTAAAGTTATGTAGATTTTTCAAACCAGAAAGTTTTGACAAAAATGCTCACTTGATTCCAGTCTTTAGCACCATGGAAAAATCACTTCATTTCCCAAAGGCTTTGTGGAATAGCCGAACCAGAACGACACACCACAGTCATTTTCCACAGACCTTGGGCTTTCTTTGGCCCACAGGAGATGTCCGAGACAAAGTATTGCCCTACGACACTACTACCTTCAAGCCCAATCTCCATCGATAATCTTTCGATTCCATACAACACTTCCCAAATCCATCTTGCTGATGCAATATGAGTACATAGAACTCCAACGAGTTTTATGTGCAGAAAACCATGAAGTTCCCCCTGAGATTTGGCCATACCATCACATAAACCTTTCGTGGGTAGGCCTAAATTTCATCATCATACCATTAATGTCTTGGAAGCATTTTGAAGCAGTCAACCATGTTCTTCTATGGACACCGACACTCAAGATCCTTAGGGAGGACCATTGTCACAAAATCCTTATCCTACACAGGATATTGCATCTAGCACCCAAGACTAGCCATCCAGCTCCACGTGGCCTCAGCTCCAACTATGGCCCCAGCCTCAGATACCATCTAGTTCTAATCAAGACCCTCGACAAGATCAGCAGGACCTAGTTGTTGTGGCTAGCATTATCACCTAAAGGGGGGTGAATAGGTGATTATAGTGCAATTTAAAAGTTTCTTTTGCGGAATATCAATTGCACATGCGTTTTTATAACGTCTCAGATGATGGCAACACAGTATGACAATATAAATAGTTTGTGTGCAGTTCTACTATCACAGTTTATGTAATATGATTAGAGTAGAGATAGAGAAGACTGCACATAGGGTTTATAGTAGTTCGGCTTTGGTTAAGCCTACATCCATTTCTTCGGCTATCAGCCAATCGGCTGGATTCCACTAGTAAATTGCTCTAGAGGTTACAGTTTAGTGATCTTCTTGACACGCAGGATACCACACCTAGCGCTCAACACTCTTGTGTACACCTCCTCACAATTACAATGGATGAGTCAAGAAGTGTATATGAAATGAAGTACTCTCGATCTAATAATTATAAAGACTTTTCCCTCTTTACGCCGACCCTTTTGTCCCTTTGACCTTGAGATGTCTTTTATACTCCTCCGCCTCCAATCTACCCGTTACAAGGCTTCCAGAAGAGGTCTCTCCAAAACTTCCCGTTTGGACAAGACATACCAAAAAGAAGATCTCGTAGCCGTTGGGGATCGCCAAAGGAAAGTCTTCCCTGTTCGGATCAAATCACCCATACAATTATGATCCTGGGTTTCCATAGATGATTTCACTCATTTGGAAAGTCGTGTGTTTGTCTCCTTGATTTCGCATCATTGATTGATCTCTATCCCCGATAATCTTTCAAGAATGATCCAGCTCGATTATATCCGTTGTAGTATTTCAAATTAGTGCATTTGAAAGTTCTCTTCAAGTTCTAATTACTGCATGTGAATACTTCACTCAGAGCTTGAGCATCAGTCCAACGTCTGAGCTATCCCCGCTCAACGTTCAACGTCTGAGTTATCCCTATTCAACGTCTGAGCTCTAACCAGCATCTGAGTCCCTTAGAAATCCCATTTGAGTAAAACCTTTTTGACAGATTCAATCCAGTGCATCCCCGAACCAAAGGATAATCTGTAAAACAAGTACTTCACGGTATTATCTCGAAAACTTAAGAGTTCTTGGATTGTTTTGTCAACTTCAAAATCACCTAGGGGTTTTTCTCAACACCAGTCACCATGGAAGATATCTTGTCAGGAGAAAGGCACGTTGTAGAACAAGAAGATAGTCCCTCACTATCTGAAGAGCCAGACATCAGACTATCTCAGCTTGAAGAACAGAGATATTGGAATAAATACAAAAGAGACAAAGATAGCAAAGACAATTTCGACTCTAATGACGCTAATTATCACCGAGATCCAGATCGACGTCGGTTTTGAATTGCTCAGACCTCACGAGTGTGAATAAGTCGTGTCTTTAATACGTTAAAGTCATGTCTTTAGTATGTTAAAAGTCGTTTTAAATAAGTAGGTGGACTACCAACTCTCTTGCGAATTCCAGCCGACATTATGAAAAAATACTGTTCATGGTACTGTAGTAGCACTATTTAGTACTGTAGCGGTACAGTTCACCCGAAGATTTTTTTTTTCCAGTTTTTTCCGTGGATCTGCGTATCCGTTGTCTCTATGCTTTAGTTAACTTGTAATGCCTATAAAAGGCCCCTGAAGGTATTGTAATCGGCACAACCTGCCTTCTGTGAAATATCAGTATGTTTTCTATAAACCATGAGTTTGTAAGTTCTTTTTCTTTTTCTTTCCTCAAAGCATGGTTATTTGGATATCAGAATCCTTTTGTTGATTCAGTAGTACGACTGATTTGGTCTGGTATGCTCTTCACTTGCCACAATGTGGAACTTGTGAATTAGAAATTTCTGACACTTTGAGGGTTGAGCTTCAAGAATGAACTTGAGTGAGCAAACAGGCAAACAGTCCCCTTTGAAGGCTAGGAGCGCCGTGTTTGTGGGGATAGCTAGCATACCTGCTCTTCGAGCTCAGGCTTGTCTCCGCTTCCTTTAGACCGACTCCGGCTTTGAATTGCTCAGACTTCACGAGTGTGAATAAGTTGTGTTTTTAATATGTTAAAGTCATGTTTTTAGTATGTTAAAAGTGCTGGTGTTTATGGGGATAACTAGCATACCTGCTCTTCGTGCTCAGGCTTGTCTCCACTTCCTTTAGTGGTATCAGAGCCAAACATCGTCGAAGCTAAGTTAAGATTAGTATTGTGAAATTCAAGACATGCTGAACCGAAAGAAGAAACTCATACTCTCATGGAATCCTCCACAGATATTTCAGCTCATGTTCAGTTGGAAACCCCCATTTCACTCCCTCCACCACCTGAACTAAGAAAAACCACTTCCTCCAAAATGGATTATCTTTATGAGATATCCTATGTGAATGATGATCGAAAAATCTCCGAGACACAGCTATCCCTCATGAACCTTACTCTGTCTTTTGCAAACCACCATCCTTCTCATCCATCCAATCCATCAAACATCTCATCAAACACACCCCCCGTTCTGTCAAAGAATATGTCAAGTCCACCAAATTTGATCAACACCCCATCCTGTCTACACAATAAGAGCAGTTTGTAACTCTCCAGATTCCACCTGAGTTTCCTGCTCAGTGGGCTCAACAAGGTTATACTCACCTTCACTTTGGAGCCATCAGATTGGCCTTATCATTGCATGGACGAAAAGGCTTGCTAGTTGTTGCGCGGATTGCTCTTTTGATACTCGCTTTTTGGAATATCAGCATGCTTGCATTGGCATAGTTTAGACTACTTTGAACGCAGGCGCTATATTTGTTACCCTCTTTCCAAATTTTAACATGGCCTTGGCAGATCCCAACCTCCTATCTTCTTTAAAAGTCCAGTTATAGATCGCTGGTGCTCCTCAAACCACCTCTGCTATAATTACTACTCTTCATTACCAGATGGTATAGAGAGTGCAAAATCATGCCATTGACCTTAACCTTCCTAGTGCTGAGGATGCCTTGCTTATCTCTGTTGATAATGACCAAACTTCTTGCATCCACGTCCCTCGTCAACTTCCAAGAGATCAACTTGTTAAACTCCTTCCTGACGGTTGGGTGACCAACTATGAAAAACTCCACCAGAAATCCCGACCTGTCCAATCTTCCAAGCCACTATACACCAAGAAAAAAGATGGTACGGTTACCATCAAATTCGTCAAAGAAAAGGAAGACACTTCTTCCTCTGTTTTCCTTTCATTCCCCATCATCTTGTGCTTCACCCCATGTCTAATTGAGTCGGTCAGTATGGTAGACCCTGATCCTAAAAATCATGTACAATCCTTTGATACAAATGGACGACTTATCCATTATTTCAAGGATCCCTCCGGACATTGCTTTTGAGACGTTGATTGTTCATGTTCCTCCTGCTTAAACTCAAACGATGAGGATGATAGACCTTTCTCCAGGACAAAGAAAAAGAAGAAAGATTCTCTTTACCAAAGGTACCTAGACGGTGATCCGACCGTAGGACCTCTTGGTGAAGACGGTAGCCGTTGGCAATATATGGTTGAGTATGGTTCTCCCAAACCTCCTCAAATTACTACACCTCTACCAGCTTGTCCCCCAAATGAACCGAAGCTGCCACCTCCACCACCAAAGAAACCTATCACTTCACCATTCTACAAACCCATCCTCAAGAGGGTAAAGAAAAATTCTTGCCCCATCAAACTGCCTGAGCCATACACTTCCATTCCTAAAATCGAACCACCTCTTGTTTTATCCAGTATTTGTATGTTCAGACCAGAGGACTTTCCCCCTTTGCAGCCTTCTGAAGAAAGTGCAGCACCCTTTAGGTTTCCTCCTGTTGAAAGTTTCTCTGACCAGCAACAGAAATATTTCCATTCTCCAAAGAGCACAGTTTCAAATGATGTTGATCTTCAAGGGAGACGGAAAGGCCCTACTCCAGTAGAAGCTATTTTGAACTGGCAGACAGAAAATGCTCTAGCCCAGAATGTAGCCATAAACTCAGTTGCTACTCGTCTTGATCGGGTAGACCATGCTACATCTGTCTCAAAGAAGATGTTAGAAAATTTTCAAAAAAAGCTTTATTTAATGGAAACAAAGCAGATCCATCCTAGCCATTATCTGGAAGACCAGACTCCTGAGATTGAGAAGCTCAGACGCCAAGTTCAGATACTGCAAGAACAATATGCTCTCCTAGAGCAAAGAAATCTGCATGCTCTAGATCCATTCTTTTTCTCGACAGTAACACCAAAGCCCATATCCTTCTTCTCGTCAAGCTCTTCAGATCCTAACTCTTTTACAGCTGTACTTAGCACAACACCACCTCCTCCAAAGATGAATATCATCTCCCTTTGAGATCGTCTTAGGAAGTTAGATCAAGAGAAAAAATAAAGAGGCAAACAGACCTCTCTTCCACCTCCTTCAGCTCCCCCAGAACATTCTCATCCACCATCTCTACCTCATAAACCTTCCCACTCATATATGGTTTCTAATCCTTTGGAAAATTTCCTTAGAAACTAAATTCCTTCCATTTCCACTGTAGAACCCATAAATCCTTCACCTCCAGCCACTCTTGAAGTCTCTATCAGTGACTCTTCTTCTATTCCTGATACTGAGTCTTATGACTCCAGTTCTCCGTTTGTTGTGGCAGACATCATGATGGCAAATCCAGCAGAACCAATCATTGAAGAAGAAATGGAAGATCAACTTGAGGTAGAACATCCACCTCCACCTTCACAGCCCTACCATGACCCTTCGTCCTCAAAAACCTATTCGTCCAATTTCTTCACTTTGGATGATATCCATCACTACAAATGGGCCGAAAGACTCCAAGAGTTTCATGCTTGGTTCATTACCATGAACCTAAAAGAACACAGTACTTATGATGTTCTCCTTGAATTTGTCACTCGATTCACTAGTTTCTTGAAAGATTGGTGGAAGTTAGCCCTAGAAAGAGACCAACTCCAGTTCTTAACCATATCCATTGATGAAGCTGTTCAGGTCAATCATCTCTTCTTTGTTGGCCAACCCCATGATTCAAAAGAACTCAAAAGAAAAGAATTCTTTGATAGAAAATGATGTTCCCTGGCCAAAAAAGTTCTGAATAGATACTTTCGGGAAATGATCAAGCTTTTCTACCAGTTTGGTTCTGATCCTAATATCAAATCAATTTTTCTGGCTTCTATTCCCAAAGAAATTAGTCAAGTTGTTGAGAAAGCCCTGAAGCTCAAAAATAAGACTATCACAAATGCTACTTTTGGAGAAATCCAACAATCTGTCCACCTTGCTATTGAAGAAATGTGCCACAAAAGAGAAGTCTTTAAGAGTTATCTCCGGGAGAATCGTTCTCTCGAAAAGAATTGCGACAATCCCCATTGGAAGATTAAGTGCTCAAGAGACTGTAGTGATCCTTCTTGTGCTGGTACTAAGAAACGAAGACACTTCAAGAAGTTCTCCTTTGAGAAGTTTTCTTTTGGCAAGCGAAGATCCAAGAGACGCAAGTGGAAGTTCCTTCGAAAGAAGACGTGTCATCATTCTTCTGGTTTTAAGAAGAATAAGAAATCCGACCGATGCTACATCTGTAGCAAGAAAGAACACTTTGCAAAAAACTGTCCCCAAGCAAAAAACCAAAGAAGTTACATGATCCAAAAAAATTCGTCAACCACAGGTATCCCATTGGATGATGAAGTATTCTCTATTGAAGATGAACCTTCACCCGACACACTTTTTTCTCTTCAGACATACTCTTCAGACTCAGATGAATCCCCTGGTGATATCTTTGCATTTTTCCTTGAAATTATCTCTAATTCTTTCCATGTCCAACCTATTTTCCACTCTCCATGTATCCCCATCCAAATCCACACTTCAAAAGATGATAAAATCATCCAAATCATTTCTCTCATTGATACTGGTGTGGCAGCATCTCTCATGGATGTAAAGGTACTTCCAGAAAAATTTTGGATGCCTTATACAAGGTATTTTCATTCTGCTTCCGGTGATACTTTTACCACAAAATTCCGCAGCAAAACCATCACACTCCAAATATTCCCAAGTTGTTCCATATCCATAAAAATCCTTGGTTGTAATTCCCTAGATAAAGATCTTATCATTGGTTGGGATGTTCTTGCCCAGCTTTCCCAGCTAAAGATCAAACCTATTGATTTACAGTTTGGTGACCAGTTCCGTGAATATGTGGATATTCATAGACTTTTCATTATTCAGCCATAAATTCTTGATCTAATTACCCAGAATCTCTTATCATGTTGTTCTGAGTCTCATTCCCAGTTTGTCCAAACCTGTTCAAACCTCTTTGGAAAAATCTTGACTCATTTGTTAAACTCACATTCAAGAAAAACGAAGATATCAATCCCACAAAAGTCAGTCATTCTGGTATGAATCCTGAACATATTGCTTTAGCCCAGAAGGAATATGTTGAGCTACTCTCACAAGGTCTCATTGAACCCTCTGATTCACAATGGGCTTGTAAAGCATTTTATGTGAACAAGCGAGCGGAACAAAATCGTGGCAATCTCAGATTGGTGATCAATTACCCACCCTTGAATAAATTCCTTCAAATGATAAATTCACTCTGCCTCACAAAAACTCTTTATTTGGTAGCCTAGCCTAGGCTAAGATATATTCAAAGTTCGACCTGAAAGCAGATTTTTGGCAAATTGAAATTCATCCTGATGACCATCCAAAAATTGATTTTTGCATTCCAAACCAGCACTTTCAATGGACAGTTGTCCCGTTTGGTCTTAAAACAGTCCCATCCATTTTTCAGAAAGCCACGTGTAGAATTTTTCAACCTATTCTCTCACATGCGTAGATCTACATTGATGACATTCTCCTCTATAGTCTTGATGAGGAATCACATTGCAAATTGCTTTTCTAGTTTGTTGACATTGTCCAAAAACATGGAATCATGCTTCCCTAGAAGAAATGATTCTTGCTCAAAAAGAGATTGAGTTCTTAGGCATGCATTTGGAAGAAGGAACTTATTGCCTGGGTCCTCACATTGCAGAAGAACTTCAAAAATTTCACTCTGGGAATTTGATAGTTAGCTAAGTCCAGACTTTTCTTGGAATTGTCAATTATCTCCGAGACTTTGTACCAAAGATCTCTAAAGCACTCTATCCTCTTTAGAGGATGTTGAAGAAAAATGCTCCCCCATGGGAACCAAAGCAGACATAAACTGTAGCCCATCTCAAAGAAATTTTGCAGTATCTTCCTCCTTTGCAAATTCCTTCCATTGGCAAAAGAATTTTGCAAACAGATGCTAGTAACAAATATTGAGTAGCCATTCTCCTTGAAGAAATCAAAGGTAAGCGCTTAATTTGTGCTTACAAAAGTGAAAGATTCACCCCTGTAGAAATGCATTACTACTCCACTTTTAAGGAGATTCTCGCAGTCAAATATGGTATCAATAAGTTTGAATACCACCTTATTGGGCATCACTTTTTGGTAGAAATGGATATGTCTTCATTTCCCTAAATGCTCAAATTCAAACAAAAGCAGATTCCACACCCTCAGTTGTTAAGATGAGCCGAATGGTTCTCAAAATACTCTTTTGATGCTAAACACATAGCAGGCAAAAGAATGTCCTTGCAGATTAGTATTATGATATTTGAGACCTCCTGACGGGAAAGAAGAAACTCATACTCTCATGGAACCCTCCACAGATATTTCAGCGCCTGTCCAGTTGGAAACCCCAATTTCCCTACCTTCACCACCTGAACTTCGTAAACCACTTCATTCAAATTGGATTACCTCTACGAGGTATCCTATGTAAACGATGATTGCAAAATCTCCGAAACACAATTCCCACTCGTGAACCCTTATTCAGCTTTTTGTAAACCACCATCATTCTCTCCCATCCGCTCCATCAAACACATCATCAAACACACCCCCTCGTTCTGTCAAAGAATATGTCCAGTCCACCAAATTTGATCAGCACCCTATCTTGTCTACGCAGCAAGAGCAGTCTGTAACTCTCCAGATTCCACCTAAATTTCCTGCTCAGTGGGCTCAAGAAGGTTATACTCACATTCACTTTGGAGCCATCCGCTTGGCCTTATCCCTACATGGACGAAAAGACTTGCCAGTTGTGGCGCAGGTTGCTCTTCTTGACACTCGCTTCTTGGAATACCAGCATACTTGCATCGGCACAGTTCAGACTACTCTGAACGCAGGCACAGTGTTTGTCACTCTTTTCCCAAATTTCAACATGGGCTTGGCAGATCCCAACCTCCTCTCTGCTTTCAAGGTCCAGTTACAGATCACTAGTGCTCCTCAAACTACATCAGCTATAATTGTTACTCTTCACTACGAGATGGTGTATAGAGTACAAAACCATGCCATTGACCTTAACCTTCCCAGTGCCGAAGATGCTTTGCTTATCTCTGTTAACAACAACCAGACTTCATGCATCCATATCCCTCGTCAGCTTCCAAGAGATAAGCTTATCAAACTCCTTCCTGACAGTTGGGTGACCAACTATGAAAAACTTCACCAAAATTCCCGACATGTCCAATCATCTGAGTCTCAATACACCAAGAAAAAGGATGGTACTTTCATTATCAAATTCACCAAAGAAAAGGAAGACACTTCTTCCTCTGTTTTCCCATCATTCCCCACCATATTGTGCTTTACACCATGCCCATCTAAGTTCGTCAGTATGGAAAACCCTGATCCTAAAACTCATGTCCAATCCTTTGATGACCATGGACGACCATCCATTATTACAAGGATCCCTTCGGATATTATTTTTGGGATGTTGACTATTCCTATTCCTCCTATTTGAACCCGGATGATGAGGATGACATACATTCCTCCAGGAAAAAGAAAAAGAAGAAAGATTCTCTTTACCAAAGGTACGTAGATGGTGACTCGACCGTAGGACCTCTTGATGAAGACGGTGGCCGTTGGCAATACATGGTTGAGTATGGTTCTCCTAAACCTCCTCAACTTACTGCACCTCCACCTGCCTGCCCCCCAGATGAACCAAAGCCGCCACCTCCACCACCAAAGAAACCCATCACTTCTCCATTCTACAAACCTATCCTCAAATGGGTAAAGAAAAATCCTTGCCCCATCAAACTTCCTGAGCCATATACTTGCAACCCCAAACCTGAACCACTTTCTGTTTTGCCCAGCATTTGCATGTTCAGACCAGAAGACTTTCCACCTTTAGCCCTCCCCATCTGAAGAAAGCACAGCCACTTTCAGATTTCCTCCCGTAGAAAGTTTTTCTGACCAACGATAGAAATACTTTCACTCTCCGAAGATCCCTTCTCCTAATGATGTTGATCTTCAAAGAAGACGAAAAGGCCCTACTCCAGTTGAAGCTGTTCTGAATTGGCAGATAGAAAATACTCTAGCCCAGAATGTAGCCATAAACTCAGTTTCTACTTGCCTTGATCGGGTAGACCATGCTACATCTGTCTCAAAGAAGATGTTGGAAGATTTCCAGTCTAGGCTTTACCTGATGGAAACAAAACAGATTCCTACCAGTCATTGTCTGGAAGACCAGACTCCTGGGATTGAGAAGCTCAAACGCCAAGTCCAGATACTGCAAGAGCAGCAAACTCTCCTTGAGCAAAGGAATCTGCACGCTCTAGATCCATTCTTTTTCCTAACAGTAATGCCACAGCCAACATCATTCTCCTCGCCAAATCCTTCAGACTCTAGCTCTTTTGCAGCTATACTCAGCACAGCACCACCTCCTCCAAAGACGAACATCCTTGCCCTTCGGGATCGTCTTAAAAAGTTAGATCAAGAGAAAAAAGAAAAAGGCAAACAAACCTCACTTCCACCTCCTTCAGCTCCACCAGAAAAATCTCCTCCTCATAAACCTTCCCACTCATACATGGTTTCTAATCCCTTGGAAAATTTCCTTCGAAACCAAGTTCCTACCATCTCCACAGTGGAACCCATAAATCCTTCACCCCCAATCACTCCTGAAGCCTTTATGAGTGAAACATCTTTCATCCCATATACTGAGTCTTATGACTCCAACTTCCAGTTTGTTGTAGCAGACATCATGATGGCTGACCCTGCAGAGCCAATCATTGAATAAGAAATGGAAGATCAGCCTGACATAGAACATCCACCTCTACCTTACAGCCTTACCATGATCCATCGTCCTCAGCCCACAAAACCTATTCGTCCAATTTCTTTACTTTGGATGATATCCCTTATCATAAATGGTCTGAAAGACTCCAAGAGTTTCATGCTTGGCTAATTACCAGGAACCTCAAAGAGAACAACACTTATGATGTGCTTCTTGAGTTTGTTACTCAGTTCATTGGTGCTTTGAAAGATTGGTGGAAATTAGCCCTAGAAAGATACCAGCTCCAATTCTTAACCATGTCCATTGATGAAGCCATCCAAGTTGTTCATCTCTTCTTTATTGGCCAACCCCAAGATTTGAAAGAACTCAAAAGAAAAGAATTCTTTGGAAGAAAATGCTGTTCTCTGGCCAAAAAAGATCTGGATCGTCACTTCCGAGAAATGATCAAGCTTTTCTACCAGCTTGGTTCTGATCCTAATCTCAAGTCAGTTTTCCTGGCTTCCATTCCTAAAGAAATTAGTCAAGTTGTTGAGAAAACCCTGAAGCTAAAAAATAAGTCCATCACAGATGCCACTTTTGGAGAAATTCAACAGTCTGTCCACCTTGGCATTGAAGAAATGTGCCACAGAAGAGAAGTCTTCAGAAGCTATCTCCGAGAGAATCGTTCTCTTGAAAAGAATTGCGGCAATCCTCATCTGAAGATTAAGTGCTCCAGAGACTGTAGTGATCCCTCTTGTGCGGGCCACAAAAAACGAAAGCACTTCAAGAAATTCTCCTTCGAGAAGTTTTCCTTTGGCAAAACCAGCCATAGGAAAGGTAAATGGAAGTTTCTTCGGAAAAAGAAGCGGCATCATTCTTCTGGTTCTAAGAAGAAAAAGAAATCTGACAGATGCTACATCCGTAGCAAGAAAGGGCACTTTGCAAAAAACTATCCCCAAGCAAAGCGCCAAGGAAGCTACATGATCCAAAAGATGTCCTCCACCACAGGTATCCCATTGGATGATGAAGATATTGAGTTTGTATTCTCTGTTGAAGATGAACCTTCACCCAACACACTTTTTACTCTTCAAACATATTTCTCAAACTCTGATGATTCCCATGGTGATATCTTTACATTCTTCCTTGATACAATCTCCGACTCCTTCCATGTCTAACCTGTTTTCCACTCTCCATATATCCCCATTCAAATCCACACTTCAGAAGATGATAAACTCATCCAAATCATCGCTCTCATTGATACTGGTGCGGCAACATCACTCATGGATATAAAAGTACTCCCGAAGAAATTCTGGATGCCTTATACAAGGTATTCTCATTCTGCTTTCGGTGATATTTTTACCACAAAATTTCGCAGCAAAACTATCACACTCCAAATTTTCCCAAGTTGTTCCATATCCACAAAAATCCTTAGTTGTAATTTCCCAGATAAAGACCTCATCATTGGTTGGGATGTTCTTGCCTAGCTTTCCCTGCTAAAAATCAAACCCACTGGTTTACAGTTTGGTAACCAGTTCCGTGACTATGTGGATATTCAGAGATTTTTCATTATCCAACCAGAAATCCTTGATCCAATCACCCAAAGTCTCTTATCCTGCTGTTCTGAATCTCATTCCCAATTTGTCCAAACTTGTTCAAACCCTCTTTGAAAAAATGCTGACTTCTTTGTCAAACTCCCATTCAAGAAAAGCGAAGATGTTAATCCAACAAATGCCAGTCATTCTAGTATGAATCCTGAACATTTTGCTTTGGCCCAGAAGGAATGTGTTGAGCTACTCTTACAAGGTATGATTGAACCTTCTGATTCACAATGGGCTTGTGAAGCCTTTTATGGGAACAAGCGAGCCGAACAGAATCGTGGTAAGCTCAGATTGGTGATCAATTACCAACCCTTGAATAAATTCCTTCAAGATGACAAATTCCATTTGCCTCACAAAAACTCTTTGTTTGGTCGCCTAGCTCAGGCTAAGATTTACTCAAAGTTTGACCTGAAAGCAGGCTTTTGGTAAATTGGCATTCATCCTAATGATCGTCCTAAAACTGATTTTTGCATTCCAAACTAGCATTTTCAGTGGACCGTTGTCCCGTTTGGTCTTAAAACAACCCCATCCATTTTTCAGAAAGTAATGTGTAGAATTTTTCAAGCATTCCTTGGAATTGTCAATTATCTCTGAGACTTTGTGCCAGAAATCAAAGGTAAGCGCTTCATCTGTGCTTACAAAAGTGGAAAATTCACCCCTGCAGAGATGCATTACCACTCCACTTTTAAGGAGATTCTCGCAGTCAAATATGGCATTAAGAAGTTTGAATACCACCTTATTGGCCATTACTTTGGATATGTCTTCATTTTCCCAAATGCTCAAATTCAAGCAAAAACAAATTCCCCACCCTCAGCTGTTAAGGTGGGCTGAATGGTTCTCAAAATATTTTTTTGATGCTAAACACATAGCAGGCAAAAAGAATATCCTTGCAGATTTCTTGTCCAGACCAAATCAGCCGGTTGAATCCGTCAACATGTATGTACGCAGAAATCCATTGAACGCAGGAACATTTCGCACTACACCAATGCGAGATACACCGTGGAATTCTTACAGTTACCCTCCAGAAGTTCCAAGAGGAGTTGCAGAAAATAATTTCACTAAGAATGTGAAGTATCATATGCACATGTACCACTACCGCATATTCATTACTTATAGTGGATTAATGTTAGGACCACATGGTCTTAATCCTGATTATTCATTCATCCATGCTTTGCTGTGGTCTCCTGATCATGATTTCCCTGAAGATCTCAAATGGTTCTTTTGGTATCTTCTCAATGTATATGCTATTGCCATTGAATTTCCCACAGACAAGATTGTTCGAGTTCTTTCCAGAGCACTCATGAGAGATTTCTCAAACCAGAAAGTTTTGACAGAAATGCTTACTTGGTTCTAGTCTTTAGCAGCATGGAATAATAACTTAATTTCCCTAAGACGTTTTGGAAGGGATGAACCAGAAAGGCACACCACAATCATTTTTCACAGGCTTTGGTTTTCTTTAGCCTAACAAGAGATGTGCGAGATCAGGCATTGCGCTATGGCACTACTATCTTCAAGCCCAATCTTCGCCGACAAATCTTTAGAATCCACACCACAACTCCCAAATCCATCACACTGATGCAACACGAATATAGAGAACTCCAGAGGATTTTATGTGAAGAAAATCAACAAGTTCCTCATGAGATTTGGCCATACCACCACATGATGAATCTCTCGTGGGATAGGCCAAAAATGCATCCTCAGACCATTCAAGCTTTAGAAGAATATAGAAGAAGCCAACCAGATTCTTCTATGGACATTGACACTCAAGACCCTTAGGGAGGACCATTATCGCAGAATCCTTATCCTACACAGGATATTGCATCCAGCACTCAGGACCAGCCATCCAGCTCATACACGTGGCCTCAGCTCCAACTATGGCCCCAGCCTCAAATGTCATCTAGCTCTAATCAAGACCCTCGACAAGATCTGCAGGACCCGGTCACTATGGAAGATATCCTGTCAAGAGAAAGGCACGCGTCAGAACAAGAAGATAGTCCCCCACTATCTGAAGACCCAGATATCAGACTGTCCCAGCTCGAAGAACAGTGATATTGGAATAAATACAAAAAGAGAAAGACGGCCCAGACAGCTCTGACTCTGACGATGCCAATTATCATCCAGACCCAGACCTTCGTCGGCTCTGAATCGTCAAAACCGTCCAAGTCTCCTCGTGTGTGTTAAAAGTCCTAAAGATTGTTGTTAAAAGTCTTAGTAGTTAATGTGTGTGTAAGACTAAGTTTTCTACAGGCTTTCAGAAGACTTTTTGGGGAAAGTACTGTAGCAAGTACTGTAGCAGTACTGTTCACTCGAGGACACTTTTTTTGTGGATCTGCGTATCCATCCTGTGTTTGTCCTATTAAGTGTCAGATGCCTGTAAAAGGCCCACGGAGGTGTTGTAATCGGCAGAACTTGCCTTATGTGAAATATCAGTGTGTTCCTAAAAAATCATGAGTTTCTAAGTTCCTCTTATTCTTCTTTCCTTAAAGCATGGTTCTTTAGATGTCAGAATCCTCTTGTTGATTCAGTAGCAAGATTGGTTTGGTCTAGTATGCTCTTCACTTGCCACAATGTGGAACTTGTGAATCAGAAATATCTAGAACCTTAAGGGTTGAGCTTCAAGAATGAGCTTGAGTGAGCAAAAAGACAGTCCCCTTTTAAGGCCAGGAGCATCATGTTTGTAGGGATAGTGTGGCATCCCCCGTTTGCGAGATTTCGAATGATCAAGGATATCCGAAAGGGATCAGAGAGTTGACTTTAAGAACAATGATTCAAGACCTCATTATACTGGATTAAACAAAGAGACCAATATATATCAAGGTGGCATATGTGGAAACGAATTATGAAATTATCAAGGAACTTGTTGATTTTGGATTGTCACGGCTCAAGTTGTATTATAAGAAATTTAGCCGTGACCAATGAGGAATATTGTGAGCAAGAATTCGGAATTAAGAGACCAATATACCAACAAAGGAAATTGATGTGATGTCATGAGATGGATTAAGGAATTTCGTACTCATGGACTATGGTACATTGGTCGAGAATCAAAGTTCCAAGACCAAATTATTATCAAGTCAAGTTGATTGAAAAATTAGAAAATTATCTTGGAATTATTACATGGCCGTGTGCTTTGAAGCATTTCATGGATGAAAATTCTGATTTACATGTGTCGCGACCCGTCCGGAAGGCGGACGCGGCTAATGGATTACCGATCGCGGGTCTTGGATCGACGCGGGCCCTCCCAGGCCCATACCAAATCGCGGCGGGAGTATTTTCTAGAAGGATTCGACGATAAGAGTCGATCGCTTTCGACCTTCAGTGTGGTCGTGGTGGCATGTGCAACTTGTGTATGCATTTGGAGTCGCCACCGGTCTTTCTTGGAGGGTAGACCGGAAACCTTACTGACCGATTGGGAGAGGTCGATCAGTTCTGCGGAACTAGAGATTTTGGGTTCGGGGACTTGGTTACGTCGGTGTCATTACCAACGCCCTTTCGGTACCTAACGCGAGTGATTTTCCTAGCTAAGAGTTCATGCAGGCGAAATTTTAGGTGAGGTAGGCTTAATTCAGGATTTCATGCAGATGGGAAGACTGTTCCTATTAATCACAATCAATTTAAATGAAAGCGCAATCAAGTGCATAAATAAATCACCTCGATGCACATCAATTCAAATCAAGGGCTTCCAAGTATAGCCATAAGAGCTTAGGGAAGATGTGACTTCGGACCAGGGGTAAAATGTGAAGATTTGGGGACGATTAGCCCGAAGGGCAAAATCATCAATTTTGGAAGGTTTGGATACCGAATTACCCAAAATATTCCACGGCCAGTTGTTTGTGGCCATTTCCCATTTTTGAGAATTTTTTGGAATTTCTTGTAATTTTTTTTGGAAGACGGTTTGCCGGAAGGGCAAAACCGTCATTTCTGGAAAGATCGGGGGTCAAATGACCCGAAACAGATCGTGGCCAGTTGAATGTGGCCATTTCCTATTTTCTGGAATTTTTTTAGAATTTTTCTGAATTTTTCGAATTTTTTTTTGAATTTTTTATGATTTTCCATTTTTTATTGAATTTTTTTATTATTTTTTAATATTTTTGGAGAATATTTTAATAAGAAGCATATCTTCGACAATAGACAATACTCAATCAAATAAATAAGCCGACCACTAGACTGAAACAAATACATGCAAATCAAATCTATAATGGCAATATTAAAAGAAATAACTCTGATATATGGATCAGGTACGCAGAATATACCTGGTTGGACTCCGGTCTTCAATCGCTCAGCCCCAGCATGCGACCGTTATAAACTTCGGCGGTCGGTATTGATTCGGATATGGTAGCGACGACGAATAAGACTTTAAAATGATGGCGATCCTCGAAAATCTTTAGGCACGAACTTCGGATTCGGTCTCGGAAGCTTGGCCCACGGCTTGGCCGCTCGGCCCGGAATCTTGGCTCACTTGGCCTAGGAACTCCGCCCATGGGCCCGGCCACACGGGCACAGGATCTCGGCCAAGGCCCAGGCAGACCAGCACACAGGCCCGGCATACGGCCCATGAAAACTGGCACACGGGCCAGGCTCGTGACCCACTTTGGTTGGCACACGGGCAAGACATGGAACCGAACAGGGCAGAGAACAAGGGCATTGAAGCTTCGGTGAAGGCTGATCGCGGTGGTTCTCGGGGCACAATAGCAGGTTCGAGAAGCTTGAGTGGTGGCGGGAGGAGTTAAAGATCCGATGAAGACTCAAGCTAGGTTCGGGTTCAGCCGTGGTGCGGGACAAGAGTCGTCGGGTTCGGATGTTCGGGCTATCATGAGCTCCTCTCCACGGATTCCTCCCCAGCCTTCTTCTTGTTCTTTTTTATCATCCTCCAAAAATCAATTCGAACAGGGGCTGCATGGTGAAGCAAATAGAATTGGGCCGTATGAGAGTTTCCACCCTTTGAGTTTTTCAGATGGGTTGCGCCTAGTGCTTTTCTCCATGTAGCAGTCGGGAGTTTTTTTTTTATTTTCGGTCCTCGATGGCAACCATCATCCCTCTCCCCTTTCTCCCTTTTTTTTTTGAATGCTTTGCAGCCTTCTTAATTCGCAGGGTTTGACTGGGGCGGTTTTCGTGAGGATTCGTACGATTTAGCTCTCTCAGTTTGCACCTTTGGACCACGGGCTGCTTGTGGGTGGCGAGACTCACGTTCGGTGAGGGACGATCTTGCAAGTCGCTTGCGGTTTGCTCGCACAACGAATGCTCCGCGGTGGTGGAAGTGCAGGGATTTCGTTGGGGAAGGTTGCTCCAAACTTGCTAACTCAGACAATTGTCGGCTAGCTGTGTTGATGAGGATTTGATAAACAACCGCCAGACCAACCTGCAAAGAAAAGTCAAAAGAGAGCTCCACAACATGGCTGCTATTGAAGGAGGTTGCTGGACGCGCTTCATCTGGATTTTGATATTCCTTAATCAGAGAATGATGGTTCGACCACGTACAAATTGCTCCTTTTGCTAACTAATTAATTAACCATTAGTTGACAGAGCATGCTGGGATCTTGCCATGCGTTGTCGTCTACGGTGAACTAATTGCAAAAGCGCTGAATTGATGACTGGATTCTGCTGGTCTGTTTGATGGGTTCGAGGAGGGCTCGAAGTAACAGCTTATCGTCAAGATTTACGTATTGATAGCCTCGTGTCGCCTGAAGGATACGGTGGCTCATCGTTGGCCTCGGCAACATCGCTTGTCAGCAGGTTCAGTGTCGACGGCCAGGAGAAACGATGGAGCAGCGGCTGGGCAATTCGATCAATACGAAAGAAAGGGCCAAAGCCAACGTTGCTTAGAGCAGGAAGCACGGTGGATGCGTCTGGAGAAGCGACAATCGAGTCTGGATAGCACGTTGATGGCGCAAGGAAGAGACGACCTTCTCCTCGTGAGTTTTCTCTCGGTTGGGATTCTCGTCGTGGATGCCCTTGGGAATTCTACGTATATGCATTACTCACCGTGAGACCATCCCCATAAAACCCAAATCACCGTTTCCTCTCCTTTGATGCTTTTTCTCCTCTCTCTCAATTTTCTCCCCTGTGCTCTCCTCTGTGACCTCCTAAAATCAACCGTATATTGAAATTGTGAGTGGCTCCCCCCATTAATTTTTGTTTGCTTTCCTCTCTCAATAATGGTTGGTGAGTCCCCCTTTCGTTTCCTTTCTCTCAAAGAACTCTCTCCACGTCTCAATGTCTCTCCCTTTTCTTCTATTGCCGAGATCTCCCCCCATTTAATGACTATATCTCTTCTTCTTTATCTTTTTTAATGGTTTTTGCTTTCTTCCTCGTGGAACGCCCTACACACATTCCTCTCCCTCTTCTTTTCATTTCTTTTTCTCTTCCACCCCATCCCACTCTTTTCTTTTTACTTCTTTATTCTTCCACCCATTCCCCCTCTTTTCTTTTTACTTCTTTATTCTTCCACTCAACTTTGTTTATTCTTCCACTCCATTTCACTATCCATCATCCGTGGCCAAAATGCCATCTCCAACGTCCACCACTAAAACATAAAATAAAATAAAATAAAAATAAGAACCACACGTACATTCCCCTCCATTGTGTGAACAATTTAATCAAATTTCAACGGGAAATCAAATCGGATGTCAAGACTTCAAAATTACAAAAATTGCAAATTAAAAGACATAATATGATTTTTTTGCTCGATTCAGGTTTATGTTTGTGAAGGAACATAGTGACCCAAGCCGTATTTTCAAGATTTAAAGTGACACATTTGAAGAGGAAATTAAAATAAAATTATTGAATATTTTTGTATATTTTTCTGACCACGAAAGGTATTTTTATGATTTTTTTGGGGTATTTTTAATAATTAAATAAATTCGAAAAATATTAAAAAATACCAAAAAATCTTTTTTGTTCAAAATTGGTTCCTAAGGCCAAGCCAAGGCTTCCAAAGTTGATTTTGTGATTTTATGACTTTTTTATATTTTTAATTAATTTTAAAGAATAAAAATCACAATGATAGATGGTCAAAAATCAGGTGTCAACAGCTGCCTCTCTTTGAGAGGAATCTCGTTAGAGGTTTCTCTCAAAGATAACATGGCACCTGATTCCTAATCGACTCAACTGGGAAAATGAGAGAAGAAATGCTATGACATCGAATCCTTAAGGCTCTCGATAAAAGCTCAAATTAATCCCTGGTTTACTCCAACAACTTGAACATGGACCGGGATGAGAGAGGCTTACCTGAAGCTCACCTGTCGGATGTTGCTGGTTGCGACAACTTTCAAGAAGATGCCTAGGACTCGTCATTCAGAATATCCTAGGGAGATTAAGCTCTGACCTGTATGGTAGGTCATACCATTATGGGATTCCTAACTGGTAGGAACCTGAGGAAGGCGCATCCCACGCTTTGGGATTTGCCAAGGATTTCGATCCGTATGGTGGATCGGACCTTTGTGTCGATCCTTATGGCGGTATTTACTAATGTGTTGACCCTTATGGCGGTTTCTACCATATTTGACCCTTCAGGCGGTATCTACCATGGTTTAGTTTGACCCTTATGGCGGTTTCTACCAATGAGTTGACCCTTATGGCGGTATCTACCATTGATTTGACCTTTCAGGCGGTTTCTACCTTGAGTTGACCATTCAGGCGGTTTCTACCTTAATTTTGACCCTTCAGGCGGTATCTACCTTGAGTTGACCATTCAGGCGGTTTCTACCTTGAGTTGACCCTTCAGGCGGTATCTACCTTTGATTTGACCCTTCAGGCGGTTTCTACCTTTGATTTGACCCTTCAGGCGGTTTCTACCTTTGTTTTGACCCTTCAGGCGGTTTCTACCTTTGAGTTGACCCTTCAGGCGGTTTCTACCTTTGAGTTGACCCTTCAGGCGGTTTCTACCTTGGTTTGATCCTTCAGGCGGTATCTACCTTGGTTTGATCCTTCAGGCGGTATCTACCTTAAGTTGACCCTTCAGGCGGTTTCTACCATTGGTTGACCCTTCAGGCGGTTTCTACCATTGTTTTGACCCTTCAGGCGGTTTCTACCATGTGTTGACCCTTCAGGCGGTATCTACCTTGGTTTGACCCTTCAGGCGGTTTCTACCTTGAGTTGACCCTTCAGGCGGTTTCTACCATTGGTTTGTTTTGAAAATGGGGTCTCATGACGAGGGTTCTCCACGTCCGATGAGACTGCCTAAATTTTGAAAAGGGATCCTGAGACGAGGGTTCTCCATGTCATGCTAGGACTGTTTGATATTTTGAAAAGGGGTCTCATGACGAGGGTTCTCCACGTTCGATGAGACTGCCTGATTTTGAAAAGGGATCTCATGACGAGGGTTCTCCACGTCCGATGAGACTGTTTGATTTTTGAAAAAGGGTCCTGGGACGAGGGTTCTCCACGTCATGCTAGGACTTGGGTCTGTTGAGGCGACATTCTTGGAGCTGGGTTCTCCAGGTATCCTGCAGAAAGTTCAAACCTGAAAGATTTTTCTTCACCAAGAAAATGTTAATAATCTTTGGGAAGACAATAATTGTCCAATTGACAAAATTTTATGACTTAAGTTTTAGTCATAAAACGTGCATTTTGATGCTGGAGGTTATCCAAAGCATTCTTACAACATGCAAATGTGATCACAAATTCCTCGCATGGAAAATCTGGATCAAACAATTTGAAATTTCCAAAAAGTGTTTATTCAAAACATCTATTGGAGAATTTCTCATCCAAGAGGGCTTCTCACCGCTCTGTGATAATGGTCTTTTGTAAGGAATGCGCTCAACTTCCTACTAACCTGTGCCTAGGTTTTAGGATCATTCGCAGCGCATACATTTCGATCGATCGGGAGGTCTTCAACGGGACCGTAATGTTGGGCTTGGATATTGGTTTTCAAAGGGGGGACTCACTTTTGAGTCGATGCCATTGAATGAAAGTCTTCACCATCTGCTCCGGGTTTACAAGTCAAGAACCCTGCAAAATGAGAAAGAAATAGTCTTGCTCGTACTTCTTCGAGCTAAGCAATATGTCAACCCAAGTGTCTTAGTCAGAGAAGACTGTTTCAGGGTTGTAACATTGGAAGGATTGGGGACCGAAAAAGGCTTGTTTTTGGCCCAGAATTCGTGACGGGTTTGACATTGGTGATCATTGCTGATTTGCCTCCTGTCATTTCCTTTCTACATCTTTAGTCCTTGAGGTGCGCAATCGATTTTGAGGTGTGTACCAGCTCTTTAGAGAGCGTCTCTTGTTGCATTCAGAGACCGACTCTCTCTATGTCTTTGTTCTGTGTTTGGCAGCATTTGGGGAGCAGCCTTTTTGGATTTGGCTCCTTTGTGGGTTTTTCTCTCTTCCCAACTAGGCTTCATTGGGGATCAAGCAAACAGCTTGCACGAGCATCGGCCTTGCTTTTACTAGGCACTTTGCCTTTTCTTGATGCTGGGGATTTTCTAATCATCATTTTTTTGAAATCCCGTTTTTCTCATATTCGATGGGATCATGTTAGACATATGTCTGAAAGTCTAAACATGCTTTAAATATCGGCCTGGGAATCCTCTTCGTAATCCCTGATGCCTTCATCTTGGAACGTGCAATGATCATCAATGAGCTCATGAAATGAATTTGTAGGCTCAACTTGGCTATGCAAAGGATATGGTGTGTGGGATAGAGAAATGAATGCTTCTCATCATCCTATGGCACTTGGATTACCATATAAACAACACACAAAGATTAATGTTAGTCCGAGCAAGAAAATTTCTAACCATTTTCTCCTGATGCTGCTGGACTCACCTCCATTTTGCCCCAATGTGGGGTGGTTCTCGACAGGGCTGATAATGAGAACCTCCGTTCAAAGGGGTTATCAATGGTCATCTGTAGTATTTGGGAATGTGAAACGAACGCCTCCGTCGTCCCAATCCATGTAATTGCTGCGAATGGTCCCTACCTCCGTAGGTACAGATTTTGCTGTCTGATTCGCTCCACTTCTCTCTTAAGTGTGTATAGGACGTGTTTTGATTAGGCTTGCCTCTCTTTTGAGTAAACCTCCTTTTGAATGATTTGACAAATAATCATATTTGGAAAAATTCATTTCTTTCTTTCCCAAAATTTATCCATCGAGGGGATTTTGTGATGTATCGTGCATGTCTTATTCATGCTTTGGGCAACCTCCCGATTTAAATCATGAACATCGATGCATTGGATAATTTTCATGACGGCTGAAAGTATTTTAACATTTTTTTATCTCCAGCTAACTGGGAAAGGGATACTTACCTACCTGTCGTGGCTGCAGACCCCTGAAAATGTAAAAGAAGCATATCATTGCATGTTCACGAATTTTTCAAAAATCGAAACGATACATCCTACCCTTGGTCATGTACTCTAACGAGTAGTACATGGGATGTAAAAACCTGTTCGTCTGTAAGGCGATTCCCCTGTCAAGGATAAATAACGAGTATCAATTCACATTCTCAAATTCAAGACAAATTGGAACGATACAACTTTACTCTTGGTTCTCATCCCGTTCTGATGTTGCGTATTGATATGAACAACATCTATCAAATCCGCCTATCCATTCTTGGAGTGTTTGCAACATCAATGGTTCATCTGCCTCCAGTTGGGCAACGTCTGTTCTGTTATTCGAACAAATGGCTCCTTGAGTGATTTATCCACGTTTATCACCTGAGAAGGGAAAGAAAGGAGACATTACTTCGGTATTCGATTGAAGATCGTTTAGGAAAGATACATCGTTTTACCAAATAGGTGGCTTCGCGGCCAAACGTATTTCGTATTGAAGGGGTAGATCCCATTATGCTCCGCGGGTGATAGTCATTGTTCATGGAACTTGCTCCACGGATTAAGTGATTAATCCATGGCCCTCGGCTTGAAGATGCTCAAAGGGTGATGTTGACACTCACGCGCAATTAGTTCTAGATATTAATGAAAGATGTTCCCGTGGGAACCTTACAGTACGATCAACAACATATTCAATAGGAGTATTCAACCCATTTCCTCTAAGCATTTTTCATCGAGTAGCCATGCCTTGCATCAGACGTTTGATCACCAGCCTTGCGTCACCACTGCGGTGGTCCTTCGGCTCCAAATTGATCGAGCCAAAGATTGAACTCATCGACAAGGAAATTGCTCGGGTCTTCGAGCCATTGATGTTCAAGTTGGGTATCAACGATTGTTGGGGGCAGATTTCTTTCATTGCCTTCGTTGTGAGGGATTGGAGTCTTTGAGCTGGAACCTTCATCATTGCTCTGTTGGGGTTGAGACATACATTCCCGAAGAGTATTGATCCAAGTGTCCAGCTCCTCATCAAGGAAATCACCTGTTCTTTTTAGCCCTTGGTGCCCAGATTGGGTGTCGTCGACTGCAGGCGAGGGATTCCTCTCTTTGCTCTCGCCGTGAGCAATTTGACCCCTCGAATTGGAACTTCCTCCGATGACCGGCAGGTTCATATGTGCACTCTCTACCAATGCCAGATCCGCTTCAGGGATAGCATTAATGACTGATTCGCGCTCAAACTGAGGAATCCCTATGTGCTGGAACTATGGCATATACTCTTGAGGAGTATTGAGATAGCTCGGCGGAGCATTCTGATTTGGGTTAGAAGAGTCGCTGACACGACTGCCAGTCCCGTCATTGCTGAAACACGGTTGGGTGCTCTCGGCTTTCCAATCATCGTGGTTGTAATTCTGCCCAGCACTTGAGCTCCAACCGGCTTTATGACGGTTTAACGCTATCCTTCCATCCCTTAGCAATCTCCTATAGTACTTGAGGTGAGACTCAACGTTAATTCTAGAGAGCCCCGGCACATTCATAATCTCGAGTATGCATAATGGGCTAGCCGAATCAACTCCCAGCTCTCGAATCGCATCAACAAATTTGGTGTGAAGTTCATAGGTCCAGTAAAACCTTGTTCTCTTATCACCCAAAATATCGTCAATACTTCGGTAGCTATTCTCTACGGGATCTAGTCGTTTCAAAAGTTGTCCAGGGAGGGACTCACCGACTTTGGATTGGCTGGCTGCGACAGCGAGTTCGTCATTGGGAGAACTCCACCTGTGATGATTCAGGTCCCATTTCTCAGAGGGTGTTGGTGTTGACCCTATGGTGTTGACTTGCTCATGCAGATCTCCAACGGTATCTGGCTGTGTCGGAAAATGTTGTGGAGAATACGGTAACAGCTGAGCGTTATTCGTCAACAGGGATGGTTCATCGAGGAACACCTCGCCGAGGACAACAGGATTACCGCAATTAAGGCAGGTGGCCTTGGTCAGAGCTTCCTTATATCTCGTGCTTTCAGCTTGAAGCTTCTCATTCTCCTCCTTCAGGACCAGTAACTCATGGTCTGCGTATTGCTGTTTCACCCGGGTTCGTTTGTTGGCGAACCAAAACTTGACCTTCGAAAGCTCCAATCCTATCTTTCGGCTCAACTCCATTTTCTGTTGTCTGCTTGGAGTGGGGCATTCATTGAAGAAAGCTTCGAGCTCTCGGATTTGGCCTGGAGTGTGGCGTTGTAGTTGCTTCCTTTTCCGACTCCGGTCATCATTGTATACTCCTTCTTCGTAGCTGAAACCTAGAATTTCATCGCTGGAGGAGTCAGTTTCTATGGCCTTCGGGCAGGATTCAGCTCCAGGATCTTCAAAGTCTCCCAGCAGTTCGTGCTCGGAAATGTCCAGGTCGGGCGTTTCTAGCAGATGGGAATAGCTTTTAAACATGATGGATCGGAGTATCTCGGGCTGATCTAGTTCACTCAGCTTTCTCTATTCGCTCTTACGTGTTTGTTCACTCTAGAAATTTTCTCAAGTGATTGTGCGTGTCCTAGAACCATCCTTCAGGCTGCATATGAAGGCCAGCAAGCAAGCGCTCCTCCCGAGACCCTGCAATTACTCCTCGTCTGTATTCCCCCTTTCTTTTTCCTCGTGATAGGATTACAAACTCTCTTGCATTGATTCGGTTTCATCGAGTATTGCGCTTCTCCCCTAGTTCAGTCTTCAAAGTGGTGGGTCTACAATCTTTCGGCGCCCTTTTATGATTTGCTAGGCCCGAGAACGTGGGGAACAACGGTGGACCCGCAATTAATGACTCCTTTTAATTCATTTAGCTCCAAGGGAATTAACGCTATGATCTTCTCTCAACCCCTTTTTCATCGTTCAAACGAAAGTGGCATTTTCCCTGTGCATGCTGTTACTCTTCATTTCAGCATCCCGGGCGCTTGGTGAGGAATGAGTTCGTGGCCACTCAAAATTTTAAAGACCGTCTCTGGTTTCAGACTTAATCTAACAAGGGATCATCGCAACTGAGTATGACGATGTTCGTCGATAGCGTTGGTTTTCATACATAATTAACTATAGCCATTAAAGAAAAATGTTCCCATAGGAACTTTACAATGGATAAAAAGAGTGATCCACTCGTGAACATGTTCTTCTTTCTATGGGTGATCGTAGCGACCAACCCATCGTGCCCCGAGTCAGGTGCTGGATCATGGTTGTCCAAGCATGCCAGCTTCCCATTGGTTGAACAAGGCATCGAGCCCATCATCAAAGAAATTGTCTGTCGTGGGTTGACCAGCGGCAGGCAGAGCACCAGCCGACTGCTGCTCGAATGGAGGAGTGCGCACTCGCTGTACTTGTGACACGTGCTCTTGAAAAGTGTTGAAATGGCCCGGAAGGACATTCTGATCAGCTTTCAGTTTGCCGGTGGTCGGGTTGCTAGCTTGATTGATGCTTAAATTTGGCCGGGTACCTCCTGATGCCTGAGCATTACAATGGCGGTCCCCCCTAGCTTTTGAGCTCGAGACGGATTCCTCTCGGCTTAGCTCTGCTCGGCGCTGTTTTAATAGCTTTCTGTAGGCAGCAAGGTGATTCCTGACCAGTTCCTTACTAAGCCCCGGTACACTCATGGCCTTAAATATGCGTGTCGGAGTTGCTGAATCGATCCCCATTTGGTGAACCACGTCTAGGAATCTGAAATGCAGTTCAGGGGGCCAAGCGAACCTCTTCCTATCGTGGCCCAAAATTGCATCGATGGCTTGACGACTGATTAACTCATCTCTAGCAGGACCCGACCCTATCGAAAATTGTTGTGCATGAGGCTGATATGCTTTGAGCTGGTCGGCGGTAACATCCAGCTCCTTGAAACTGTAGCTCCAATCAAAGCGATGCAAATCCCATCCCCCAGGAGGCATTTGTATCGTCTTCGTAGGATCATCCTGCTCATGCGTGACTCCGGCAAAATCTGGTTGAGCAGGAGATGCCCCGAGGGAGTAGGGTGGTAAATGAACGTCTTCAATCATTGCGTGAGGCTTATCGGGGAATATCTTACCGAGGGCGATGGGGTTATCGCAATGAGGGCAAACGGTAATATTGAGAGCTTCTTCATACCTCATGTTTTCTGTTCGCAGCTTTTGGTTTTCTTCCTTTAAAATCTCGACCACCTGACGTTTGCGTTGAGCCTTCGATTTGGATCTCCTATTTTGAAACCAAAACTGGATCCTCGACTGATTAATCCCCAACTCTCGGCTCAATTCAATTCTCCACTTCTTTTTCAAGTGAGGGCTTTTACTGAAGAGGGTTTCCAGCATTTGGGTTTCCTCCTGAGAGTATTGGTGAGGACGTCTTCTTTTCCCGAGTTGAGCATCGTGGATGTCGTTGTCGTCGTCGCCGTGATTTTGATTTCCGTTGCCAGAAGTGTTGGGCTCCATGGTTTTGGTGTTAGACTTGGTCTTGGAATCTTCGAGATCACTCAGTAGTTCAATTTCTGAGATTTTTGAGTCAGTCGCCTCTAGCAGCTGACAGTAACCTCTTAAATATGTTGGATTGAGAAATGTTTGATTGGTTCTTGCCTACTCAGAGTTCTCTACTCTCTCCTGTATGCTCACTCCCTATAAATTTTTCTTCGAGTGACTTTGTATGTTTAGGAGACGCTCTTCAAGCATGAAAGAAAATCATTAGGCAAACGCTCCCCGTCAAGACCTTGAATTTCTCGCTTAGCTTTTCAACGTGATGTGAGTGCTGAATCCTGTTAGGGCTTTTTTCGATAGTTGCGCTTACCTCCCATCTAACTCTAATAATGGTGATCCCGACAAATCTTTTACATCTTTTAATTGATAAGCCGGAAATCGCGGACCGAGACGAATCCAATGGTTCACGTGAGGGGACCTCCTGCTTTACCCCCTAACTGGGCTCTACCAGCATTATTACTGAGACCCTTCATCATCCTCGAGTTGCTATAAAATGAGGAATTAATGTATGGAAGGTTAACGTTCTCGCATAATCAGCTTCTTCCATCTAATCTCTCTGTTAGCCTCGTCTTATTCTCAAGCCAACCCAACGCAAATGGCCTCCTCCCCCGTACGCACTTTTTCAACTGATGTCTTGGCCTAGTGGGAAAAGCTTTATAACCTACTGGGTCGCGGTTACGCACACATAACCGATCATTCTGCGACCGAGGATGAAATCTGTGTCCTGCTCGAGGACCTTGATACCACTTCTCTCGAAGGTACTACACTGGGGAGGGAATATAGAATTTTCCCGACTCTCTTTGCACACTCCTTAGAGGCCTACCGTGCTGCTAATCGGGAGGTTCTCGTGGCTCGCGTCTTGCGAGCTCGTTATGAGGATCGATTTGATCATTTGGTGCTGACCAACTATCTGGCCGATAGTTACAAAAAGGCCGTCGAGTTTGCTAATGAGCGGGTCGCGACGTTGCTTCGCGAGAGGAGAAATCTGGTGGAGCAATTGGCCCTATCCCTGACCACCGGTGAGCATGACCGCCGCAATGTCCTGTTGAGACTTCAGAGCGACTGGCAGGAAGAACGGCTCGACAAAATAACCGCGGACATAGCTCGCGGGAATGGACTGGTTCGAGACCTGGAAACAATCGCCGAAGAACATGAGGCCAAGGTCGCCGAAGTTAAGGGAGAATGCAAAAGTCTTCTCCTCAGGCTTGCCGACCACGACATGCGGAGTTGGGAGTATGAGCAGAGCATTAATAACATGGAAGGTCAGTTGGGCTCCTTCGTGTCGTTAATTAGGGCTCACTTCGGCTTTACTTTTCTACCCCGGATTGTATGACCTGCTTTTGAAAACCCTCCACTGAGCAAAATAAATGAGAACTCTTGTGTGTGTGTTTTAACTTCTGTATGGTTCATTTCTTCGAGCATCCGAACATCTTCAACTTGGGTGAGCCGAACCATAATATCAATAAGCCGAGCAAATATGTCCTGATTTTATAACTCGCTCATGATCAGATGAGATAATAGCCTTAGACTTGTCCAGGAAAAGATTTCTCTCTATTACCTATTTTTTTACCTGCAAATAAAAAGACAGAATCAGAAGGAATAATTTGAAAAAGAAATCAAAAACCCCTTTCAATCCTATGCTTGCCCATGATTAATAAGGACAAGAACTTTTACAAGGGTTTTAATCTTGCGCGAAAAGTTTTTATCAATATTCCTCGAAAGAAAGCATACTATTGAAAGGAATGTAATTCACAATAATCGCTTTTGATCAATTTCGAGAGGAACGAATTACTCAAAAGTGCGAGGCATAATAACGTGTTTTAAATTTATTTGAAGATACGGCATCCAAATCAAGGCCGTTTTGTTAAGAACGAGAGTAATTTGGACATCTATCTCGTCATTAAATTCAAAACAACGCCGATGTTCTCGATCAATTATCGTGGATTACCAGCGACGTAAAACATGCATGGACCAATTCAAGTGTATAATTCCTTCTAGCGAAATCGGGGTTGGATTACCCTATACGACCAAAAAGGTCGTGCAAGATTTCCAATTTTAATTTCCTCTAAAGGAATTATAAACTTGACTTGGGAGTATTCGGATGATTAGAGAAAATGCCACTATCACATTCCCATGACCTGTCAAAAGAAATGCAACCAAGTTCCATCTAAATGTATACACCAATAGATCCCTAATACAATCACTCTAAGGGGTGAGATAGAGAAAGCCTCGATAAAAATAAACCCTATACAAGAGGACTAGTAATGGAAAATTAAACAAAGAAATGTGATCCTAACGTTTAAGGATGCCCCAAGTTCGATCTGTGACTTCCGGATCACTTGCCCCAACTCGTCATCTTCATTGGACGATATCTCAATAATGTCCATAGTAGGCTCCTTTGTTGCTCACTCGGTGCTTGTCATGGGATATCATCCTCTTCGTCTTCTATCAAGGACGTTTGGGAAAAACACACACATCTATCCTTGAAATGGCATTTAATCTAATCACCAGAATGCAATGAATGAAATGCCTATATTTATATGAACTGTAATAGATTCGAGGTATAGAGAGTCTTACCAACCAAACTCGTCGACTTATGTGCGGTTTTAGGTGTACCAACCGCCCAAAGACATGCGCATGAGACAAGTTATGGTGAACTTCTAAAAATCAGAGGGTTTGGCACCTAAGGTTAAGGTTCCCACTTCGAGTTCTAGAAAGAGCCGATTCCATTGCACAGCTATCGTTGCATTGGGACTCGATCCGTAGTTCGAAGCGAGCGGAATTGAAAAGTGGATTACCCCGCGTTTTTCCTCACGGAGATTCCATTTTCAATTCCTTCTATTGTGTTCCTATAGGCGACGCCCGGGGTTTTAGGCGCGGTTGTGTGTGTCCACGTGTTGTGATCATCACAATGCAATTCATGCATAGCAGTTTATCAATCAGCACTTCAAATCATCCACACAACATACATTCCTACGCCCAACCTGCATAAGACAATGTTAATCACGGACTACACCCCTTATTTCTCCAATCTGCAAAAACATATAACCCCTATCATGAGCGGACTTACCTCACCTTCAAGAGCGCCAGCAAGGTTAGAAAAATCACTCAACGTTTTAATTACGGCCTAAGTCCACTTGAGGTCTAGAACGATAGGTTCTTGGATTACCGATCGCGGGTCTTGGATCGGCGCGGGCCCTCCCAGGCCCATACCAAATCGCGGCGGGAGTATTTTCTAGAAGGATTCGACGATAAGAGTCGATCGCTTTCGACCTTCAGTGTGGTCGTGGTGGCATGTGCAACTTGTGTATGCATTTGGAGTCGCCACCAGTCTTTCTTGGAGGGTAGACCGGAAACCTTACTGACCGATTGGGAGAGGTCGATCAGTTCTGCGGAACCAGAGATTTTGGGTTCGGGGACTTGGTTACGTCGGTGTCATTACCAACGCCCTTTCGGTACCTAACGCGAGTGATTTTCCTAGCTAAGAGTTCATGCAGGCGAAATTTTAGGTGAGGTAGGCTTAATTCAGGATTTCATGCAGATTGGAAGACTGTTCCTATTAATCACAATCAATTTAAATGAAAGCGCAATCAAGTGCATAAATAAATCACCTCGATGCACATCAATTCAAATCAAGGGCTTCCAAGTATAGCCATAAGAGCTTAGGGAAGATGTGACTTCGGACCAGGGGTAAAATGTGAAGATTTGGGGACGATTAGCCCGAAGGGCAAAATCATCAATTTTGGAAGGTTTGGATACCGAATTACCCAAAATATTCCACGGCCAGTTGTTTGTGGCCATTTCCCATTTTTGAGAATTTTTTGGAATTTCTTGTAATTTTTTTTGGAAGACGGTTTGCCGGAAGGGCAAAACCGTCATTTCTGGAAAGATTGGGGGTCAAATGACCCGAAACAGATCGTGGCCAGTTGAATGTGGCCATTTCCTATTTTCTGGAATTTTTTTAGAATTTTTCTGAATTTTTCGAATTTTTTTGAATTTTTTATGATTTTCCATTTTTTATTGAATTTTTTTATTATTTTTTAATATTTTTGGAGAATATTTTAATAAGAAGCATATCTTCGACAATAGACAATACTCAATCAGATAAATAAGCCGACCACTAGACTGAAACAAATACATGCAAATCAAATCTATAATGGCAATATTAAAAGAAATAACTCTGATATATGGATCAGGTACGCAGAATATACCTGGTTGGACTCCGGTCTTCAATCGCTCAGCCCCAGCATGCGACCGTTATAAACTTCGGCGGTCGGTATTGATTCGGATACGGTAGCGACGACGAATAAGACTTTAAAATGATGGCGATCCTCGAAAATCTTTAGGCACGAACTTCGGATTCGGTCTCGGAAGCTTGGCCCACGGCTTGGCCACTCGGCCCGGAATCTTGGCTCACTTGGCCTAGGAACTCCGCCCATGGGCCCGGCCACACGGGCACAGGATCTCGGCCAAGGCCCAGGCAGACCAGCACACAGGCCCGGCATACGGCCCATGAAAACTGGCACACGGGCCAGGCTCGTGGCCCACTTTGGTTGGCACACGGGCAAGACATGGAACCGAACAGGGCAGAGAACAAGGGCATTGAAGCTTCGGTGAAGGCTGATCGCGGTGGTTCTCGGGGCACAATAGCAGGTTCGAGAAGCTTGAGTGGTGGCGGGAGGAGTTAAAGATCCGATGAAGACTCAAGCTAGGTTCGGGTTCAGCCGTGGTGCGGGACAAGAGTCGTCGGGTTCGGATGTTCGGGCTATCATGAGCTCCTCTCCACGGATTCCTCCCCAGCCTTCTTCTTGTTCTTTTTTATCATCCTCCAAAAATCAATTCGAACAGGGGCTGCATGGTGAAGCAAATAGAATTGGGCCGTATGAGAGTTTCCACCCTTTGAGTTTTTCAGATGGGTCGCGCCTAGTGCTTTTCTCCATGTAGCAGTCGGGAGTTTTTTTTTATTTTCGGTCCTCGATGGCAACCATCATCCCTCTCCCCTTTCTCCCCTTTTTTTTTTGAATGCTTTGCAGCCTTCTTAATTCGCAGGGTTTGACTGGGGCGGTTTTCGTGAGGATTCGTACGATTTAGCTCTCTCAGTTTGCACCTTTGGACCACGGGCTGCTTGTGGGTGGCGAGACTCACGTTCGGTGAGGGACGATCTTGCAAGTCGCTTGCGGTTTGCTCGCACAACGAATGCTCCGCGGTGGTGGAAGTGCAGGGATTTCGTTGGGGAAGGTTGCTCCAAACTTGCTAACTCAGACAATTGTCGGCTAGCTGTGTTGATGAGGATTTGATAAACAACCGCCAGACCAACCTGCAAAGAAAAGTCAAAAGAGAGCTCCACAACATGGCTGCTATTGAAAGAGGTTGCTGGACGCGCTTCATCTGGATTTTGATATTCCTTAATCAGAGAATGATGGTTCGACCACGTACAAATTGCTCCTTTTGCTAACTAATTAATTAACCATTAGTTGACAGAGCATGCTGGGATCTTGCCATGCGTTGTCGTCTACGGTGAACTAATTGCAAAAGCGCTGAATTGATGACTGGATTCTGCTGGTCTGTTTGATGGGTTCGAGGAGGGCTCGAAGTAACAGCTTATCGTCGAGATTTACGTATTGATAGCCTCGTGTCGCCTGAAGGATACGGTGGCTCATCGTTGGCCTCGGCAACATCGCTTGTCAGCAGGTTCAGTGTCGACGGCCAGGAGAAACGATGGAGCAGCGGCTGGGCAATTCGATCAATACGAAAGAAAGGGCCAAAGCCAACGTTGCTTAGAGCAGGAAGCATGGTGGATGCGTCTGGAGAAGCGACAATCGAGTCTGGATAGCACGTTGATGGCGCAAGGAAGAGACGACCTTCTCCTCGTGCGTTTTCTCTCGGTTGGGATTCTCGTCGTGGATGCCCTTGGGAATTCTACGTATATGCATTACTCACCGTGAGACCATCCCCATAAAAGGACCCAAATCACCGTTTCCTCTCCTTTGATGCTTTTTCTCCTCTCTCTCAATTTTCTCCCCTGTGCTCTCCTCTGTGACCTCCTAAAATCAACCGTATATTGAAATTGTGAGTGGCTCCCCCCATTAATTTTTGTTTGCTTTCCTCTCTCAATAATGGTTGGTGAGTCCCCCTTTCGTTTCCTTTCTCTCAAAGAACTCTCTCCACGTCTCAATGTCTCTCCCTTTTCTTCTATTGCCGAGATCTCCCCCCATTTAATGACTATATCTCTTCTTCTTTATCTTTTTTAATGGTTTTTGCTTTCTTCCTCGTGGAACGCCCTACACACATTCCTCTCCCTCTTCTTTTCATTTCTTTTTCTCTTCCACCCCATCCCACTCTTTTCTTTTTACTTCTTTATTCTTCCACCCATTCCCCCTCTTTTCTTTTTACTTCTTTATTCTTCCACTCCATTTCACTATCCATCATCCGTGGCCAAAATGCCATCTCCAACGTCCACCACTAAAACATAAAATAAAATAAAATAAAAATAAGAACCACACGTACATTCCCCTCCATTGTGTGAACAATTTAATCAAATTTCAACGGGAAATCAAATCGGATGTCAAGACTTCAAAATTACAAAAATTGCAAATTAAAAGACATAATATGATTTTTTTGCTCGATTCAGGTTTATGTTTGTGAAGGAACATAGTGACCCAAGCCGTATTTTCAAGATTTAAAGTGACACATTTGAAGAGGAAATTAAAACAAAATTATTGAATATTTTTGTATATTTTTCTGACCACGAAAGGTATTTTTATGATTTTTTTGGGGTATTTTTAATAATTAAATAAATTCGAAAAATATTAAAAAATACCAAAAAATCTTTTTTGTTCAAAATTGGTTCCTAAGGCCAAGCCAAGGCTTCCAAAGTTGATTTTGTGATTTTATGACTTTTTTTATATTTTTAATTAATTTTAAAGAATAAAAATCACAATGATAGATGGTCAAAAATCAGGTGTCAACAACATGACCTACTAGTCATTGAGGGAATTGATGAGAAATTAGAGGAATTAATTGGATTTATACCATGGCCGAGAATATGAGGAACAATGCCACCATTGGATTATACTTGGAGAGCAAGGAAATTTATTAATGGCCGGTTGATCAAGGGCTCATAAGGATTGATATGAGCTTGGTAGTATAATTGATTTTCCCTTAAGATTGGAGGCCAAGAATTTTCGGACCAATGGGGGTAGGAACATGTGGCGAAGTTGTTCCATGTGCATGAAAGACTATTGGCCGAATTACCTAGGGAACTAGCAAGAGAACGTAGCTCAATCATTGGTCCAATGTCCCATCAAGATCTTGCAAGAGATAGTCGGCCATTAGGGGTAAGGACAAGTGGCGGAACTACGTATCATGCATGAAAGGCTATTGGCCGAACTACCTAGGGAATGCACAAGAGAATGTGCTCAATCATTGGTTCGATGTTCAATCAAGATCTTGCAATGGAAAACAAACCAATGGGGACAAAGCAAGGTGGCGTGAATTCTAAAGAGAGATCCCTAAGTCATGGGATTTAGGACAAATGGCCAAGATCAGAATTTTAAGTAACATGTGAGAGACATTTGGAGTTTATTGGCGTTATATTGACGGACGGCTAAATCTCACATTCAACACAAATTAGAGATGGTGAAATGTCATTATAATCTTATATTATATATGATAAGCTAAGGGAACTTCGTTGGCCTTCATTAGAATGTGAACTAGCATGAAAAAATTCATTTGACACAAGAGCTCGGATTCTCGATTTTTAGAGCGCGTTGGAAGTAAAACGGCTTGTTCGAAGTCGTCCGGAGTCCAAATTGAGATCCGTTTTCTCCCACGCGACCGTAAGACGGTGAGAAACAAGAATATGAGGTCTGACTACCTAAAAAGTCAGCGAAAATTGTCAGTTTTACTGGGACTATAGCTAGACGTGAAAATTCAACATCGTTTATGGACGCCCGAGGAATTCTTGTATATGGCCACACGTGATTCTCTCTCTACTACCTTGGTGTACATGGATGTGACCATGGATAGCTTGATCACCATTGAATTAAATTAGAATACATAGAGCTATGAATGGATGGATAGATGAAAAGGGCCTACGATGATTAATATACAAATGGTCACAATGATTATTTTCCCCTTCTTTCTTGGGCAATAAGGACTAGATGACCAATAGGGGAGAAGGGATGGAACAAGTGGCATAAATGCATGAGGCTTGGGACAAATGGTATCTCAAAGCCAACAAGTGGCACACATGCGTGAGGCTAGAGTGCATGTCTACCAAGTGGCTATCCAAGAATTGCATGTCCACCAAGTGGGGAGCTTCTTGCGCCAAGTGGCACTCAAGACTTGCTCCCCACTCTTCCTAAACTCTATATATAGAGGCGTGTGAGATGAGGAGGGGTTCTTTGGCTGTCCATTTCCTTTCTCTCCCATCATTCGCAGCAAACAAAAGCTGAAGAAAGGAGAGTTGGATCTGTTCGGCGGCTTGTCAGAAGAAATTGCTCATCCATGGCCGCTCTCTTCAGGTGAAAAGGCAAGAGAATCATTCAATCTTGCTATTGGATAGATGTTCGTTGTGTTGTCGCCATGCTGGGGAGTTTGGATCAGGTTTTAGGTTAAGAAACCCAATCTGTGGAATTCGGATCTAGACTGTGCTTCCTAGGTTGTGAATTTTGTCGAGCTCTACACGATAAGAATCTGACTAACTTTCCTTCATGAAACTTGTTCGTCACATCCTTGGCTATAACATAATTTAATTTAGAAATTTTTGGATTTGAGGTGATATTTATAATTCCCTTAGAACCACACGGGCTTAACCTGTTTCTGGTGAGCTCAACCGGGACCCCTACCAGTTCATGAATTTACGCAGATTTTAAGAGAACGAATTGGATCAACTTCCCTTCACTAAAGTTTGAGAGGACATCTTGTACTACAACATATAAAATTTTTATAATTTTATGAACTGTTTAACCCTACGAAATAGAGTTATTTCTGTGAAGTTACGATCGGTTTACCGAAGGCAGATTTCCTCTAGAATACGTGAATTACTACAATTTTTATAGCTGGGATCAATTTGAGATTTCCTAACACAATGTTCCCCAAGGTCTTAATTACAACATGATAAAAGTTGATGATTTTAGGAGCTCATTTGCTAATTTAAAACTGATAACTCGCGAAATTGCGCAAGGTTGGACTTCCCTACTTAGGAACCGAAGTATGGTAACTCGGTTATAATTTAGGGACTTGGTGAGGTTCGACTACTTGAATAACCAGAATGGATTGGGAGCTCATTCGAGGTCTAAAGAGAAATGATCTATTAAAATTATGGGAAAATGAATGGAGAAGTTAAGGAATATCTCTCGTGGATCTTAAGACTAAGTTGTGATAAAATTCCTTGATGAAATTGTGAATTTATGGATCAAGAACATGGTTGACCCAAGAGCTTCAATTGGATATTCTCTTGGTCTTGATGATTCAATTCTCATGTGCTTTGCTTGATTAAATTCAATGATGTGATTTTCCATGTACTTGTCATTGTAGACATTGGCATTGGTATGTTGGCTTTGCGATTGAGTTATCGCTTGCAAGAATTGAGATTGTGAATCATGAGATTCATGGCCATGCATACATTGTACATGGAATGATATTGATGAGATATGTGGAGATATTACTCTTCAATGCACTGAATTGAGTTGACGCCCCTGAGTTGTGTGCGGGGATTTGTACGGACTTGACGACTCTGAGCTGTGTGTGGGGGTAGAGTCGTACCACGCGTCGTGACGCCCCTGGGCTGTGTGTGGGGATTTGTACGTACTCGTAGATCCTGAGCTGTATGCAGGAGAGAGTCGTATCATGCGTCGTGGATGCCCTAGAGCAGGGGTCGTAAGTCTATTAACTTGGCGATGGTGAGATGAATGAAGAGCACGTCATTCCATATTGCATTGACATTCTCATTACTTTATATTGTTGATGCCTAATGATCTGAATTGATGTTGTTACAAGCTCTTGATGCCTTAATTATATGGTTGTCGTTTTTAGTTGGTTTTAAGGAGTCTTAGGACCCCTATGGTTGGGTTGAATGTTTTTCTTGCTAGCCGTCGTGCTAACCTACGTTGTGGGAATATTTTTCAAATTTGGAGATACAACAGCTGGGCTTTGGTTTGGTATTGGAGTTGGAGGCTAGGAGGGACCTAGGATGCCACAGATAGTATACCTGCTCATCTCGCTCAGGCTTGTCTCCGCTTCCTTTATTGTACCCAAGAAGCCAATTAAATCCATCAACATGTATGTCCGCAGAAATCCTTTGAAATCCGGAACATTTCGCACTACACCTATGCGAGATACACCATGAAATTCTCACAGTTATCCCCCAAAAGTCCTAGGAGAAATTGCAGATAATAATTTCACTGAAATTTTGAGGTATTACATGTACGAGTACCATTACCGCATCTTCAGCAACTATGGCGGATTGATGTTAGGATTGTATGGTCTTAAACAAGATTATCCATTCATCTATGTTTTGCTGTGGTCTCCAAATCATAATTTCCCTAACGATCTCAAATGGTTTTTTTGGTATTGTCTCAACATTTATGCCATTGTCATTGCCATTGAATTTCCCGCAAACAAAATTATTAAAGTTCTGTCTAGAGCACTCATGGGAGATTTTTCAAACCAGAAAGCTTTGACAGAAATGCTCACTTGGTTCTAGCCTTTCGCAGTATGAAAAAATCACTTCATTTCCCAAAGGCGTTGTGGAATAGCCGAACTAGAACGACACACCACATTCATTTTCCACAGACCGTGGGCTTTCTTTGGCCCAACAGGAGATGTCTGAGATAAAGTATTGCCCTACGGCACTACTACCTTCAAGCCCAATCTCTATGGACAGATCTTTCGGTTCCATACAACACTTCCCAAATCCATATTGCTAATGCAATATGAATACAGAGTACTCCTACGAGTTTTATGTGCAGAAAACCATGAAGTTCCCCCTGAGATTTGGCCATGCCATCACATGAACCTTTCGTGGGATAGGCCTAAATTTCATCCTCATACCATTAATGCCTTGGAAGCAATTCGAAATAGTCAACCAGGCTCTTCTATGGACACCGACACTCAAGACCCTTGGGGAGGACCATTGTCACAGAATCCTTATCCTACACAGGATATTGCATCTAGTACCCAAGACCAGCCATCTAGCTCTACGTGGCCTCAGCTCCAACTATGGCCCCGGCCTCAGATACCATCTAGCTCTAATCAAGACCCTCGACAAGATCAGCAGGACCCAGTCACCATGGAAGATATCTTGTCAGGAGAAAGGCACGTTGCAGGACAAGAAGATAGTCCCCCACTATCTGAAAACCCAAGCATCAGACTATCTCAGCTTGAAGAACAGTGGTATTGGAATAAATACAAAAGAGACAAAGATGGCCCAGATAGTTCAGACTCCGACGACGCCAATTATCACCCAGATCCAGATCGACGTCGGCTTTGAATTGCTCAGACTTCATGAGTGTGAATAAGTCGTGTCTTTAATATGTTAAAGTCATGTCTTCAGTATGTTAAAAGTCGTTGTTTTAAATAAGTAGGTGGACTACCAACTCTCCTGCGAATTCCAGACGACTTTTTAGAAAAGTACTATTCATGATACTGTAGTAGTACTGTTTAGCACTGTAGCAGCACTATTTAGCACTATAGCAGTACTGTTGCGGTACTGTTCACCAGAAGATTTTTTTCAATTTTTTTCATGGATCTGCGTATCCATTGTCTCTATGTTTTTGTTAACTTGTAATGCCTATACCCCTGAAGGTGTTGTAATCGGTAGAACCTGCCTTCTGTGAAATATCAGTGTGTTTTCTATAAATCATGAGTTTCTAAGTTCATTTTCTTCTTCTTTCCTCAAAGCATGGTTCTTGGGATATCAGAATCCTTTTGTTGATTCAGTAGTACGATTGGTTTGGTCCAGTATGCTCTTCAATTGCCACAATGTGGAACTTGTGAATAAAAAATTTCTGGCACCTTAAGGGTTGAGCTTCAAGAATGAGTTGGAGTGAGCAAATAGGCATGCATTCCCCTTTTAAGGCCAGGAGCACCGTGTTTGTGGGGATAGCTAGCATACCTGCTCTAAATACCTCAAAATAGTTAATTCCGAATTTTTGTTTGTAACCCTTAACTACAAAACGAGCCTTCAACCGTTCAACATCACCATTAGGCTTATATTTGGTCTTATATACTTATTTCACGCCGATGGACTTCTTGCCTTCTAGAAGAGACGTGAGTTCCCACGTATCATTTTTCTCGATCGCATATATCTCATCATCTATTGCATGAACCCAACCATCATCTTGAGAAGCCTCTTTAAAGTTTGTTGGATCACAATCTGTAAAGAGAGAAAAATTAATAATTTCTTCATCAGAAGAATCATCACCATTCGACAAGACACAATCCCTCAAACGATTCGGTAAAACTCATTCTCGCCGTGAATGTGAGGATATTTCAACAAGATTTTCGACAGAATTTGACCGAATCTCTGCTGTCGAATTAAGTTGCATCAAACCTGCTACTGGTTCAGATTGACTACCTGAATCGAGTTAAACTGACTCATCTTCATCTAGGATAAAGTGAAACTGCTTCTTCTCTTTCGTATTCCAAGTCCACTCACCTTCCTCATCAAAAGTGACATCTCGGCTAATAACCATCTTCTTCATTACCGGACTATACAATCGATAACCCTTTGTCTCATTGCTATAACCAAGGAAGAAGCACTTCTCACTCTTCTCATGAAGCTTCTTGCGAAGCTCATTGAGTACATGGGCATAAACAATACACCCAAACACACGAAGATGCTGAACTGTTCGACCACTCCACACTTCCGCCGGAGTCTTGAACTCAAGACCTTTAGTAGGACATCGATTCAACAAGTAAATAGCACAAGCAACCGCCTCCGCTGCTTAGGTAAATGTTTGGAATGGAGCATGGTGCGTACCATATCGACAATAGTGTAGTTTTTTCTCTCCGCTACTCCGTTCTATTGACAAGTATTCCGTGCTGTCAATTGATGCTTAATGCCGCACTGCTTGAAGAAACCGTCACCAACCAAACATTCTGTGCCACGATCAGTTCAGAAAATTAGAATTTGGTGCCCGCTTTGTTTTTCTACATAGAATTTGAACTCTTTGAAAGCATCGATGGCATCTAACTTGTGCTTCAAGAAATAAACCCATATTTTCCGACTAAAGTCATCGATGAAGGTAACAAAATACTTGTACCCCCGATTCGACGATTCTCCGAGCGGTTCGCAAAGGTCAGAGTGCACTAAGTCCAACGGCCTTGAAGCTCTCCATGTTTTTCCCGAAGGGAAGCTTTATTTGCACTTCTTCCCAATAACACATCGTTCACATATCTCCTTCAGAGAAGAAATTTCAGGTAGTCTACGTACCATCTTCTTTTAAGACAACAGCTTCAAGCTGTCGAAACTCACATGCCCGAACCGCTTGTGCCAAAGCTATGTCAAATTTTGCACCGAGGCACTAAAACACGACATAGCATAATTAATATACAAAGGAAAAAAGTTGATTTCGAGCCATTTTTACCTTCACAATCAACCCTCATTTGCCATCATGAACCGTGCAAAGTTCATCCTTAATAGTCATGTGATAGCCTCGCTCGGACAATTGTCCCTTGCTTAAGAGATTTTCTCGAAGACCGGGAACATAATGGACTTCAGAAATACTTTGAACCGACCAATCCTTCGCCATGATTTTAATTGTCCCATTTCCCATGATAGGAACTTTGGTATAATTCCCGAACCTCACCTCCCAACGAAATGTGTCATCGAAGTTCAAGAACAATTCCTTCTCGCAGCACATGTGATTGCTACACCCGGTGTCTAAGTACCATACATTCTTCTGGTTTTCCATCGCAAAATTACACGTGAATAAAAGAGCATTATCTTGCTCACCGTCACCATCGACATGTCTATCGACAGATCTTGCTACCTTGGCATGAAACTTTTGACCACCAATCTTCCTGCTTCAACATTCAGATTTGTAATGCCCATGCTTTTTACAATTAAAACACTGAATAAGGGACTTATCTTTTCGTTGTCCGGCATACTTCTCTTGCCGCTTTGGATCTTTCTTTTGATTAGGAAGATTCTTATTTTCATCGGGCAACACCAACTGACTTTGTAGAACTTCCTCCACCGTCTTGGATTTCTCCTTGAGTCGCTGCTTGTGCATTTGTAGAGAGCCTACCAACTCATCGACTGACAAGATAGAAAGATCCCGAGACTCTTCAATGAAAGTCACAATATATTCAAACTGCAAACTTAGCGTCCGAAGAATCTTCTCAACGATCTGTTGATTAACAATAGTCTCACCATTGGCTTTCATATGACTAACAAGAGCCAATGTCCGCGAGAAATAATCGGAAATGGACTCCGACTTTTCCATCTGAAGGAGCTCGAATTGTCGACGAAGAGTCTGAAGTCGAACCTTTTGGACCTTCTCAACGCCTTTGTATATGTTGATGAGAGTTCCCCAAGCTTTTTTTGCCGTATTCGAATTCGCCACTTTTTCAAAGATTGAGGAATCTATCGCTTGAAAGATATAAAATAGTCTTACGATCTTTCTTACGATTTTCTTTTATTGTCCTATACTCCTCCGTTGTCAAATATGCCGACGTTTCTGGCTCTACGAATCATTCTTCCACAATCTCGGTCAACTCCTGAAACCCGAATAGCACCTCTATCTCGATCTTCCAATGCTCGAAATTCTTCCCATCGAACCTTGGTATTTGAGGTTGGACCATCCCGGCATTAATCATAGAAGCCAGATGACTCGAGATTTTTCTAAGCCAAATTCACAAGACTTAGCCAAACTGGCTAAACTGGCCAAACAAGCTATGATACCAAATGTTGGATATCAGAGGCGCGGCACTCTGATATCGAAATGTTGGAAGAAGGGAATTTAAAAATGAAGTTTATTACTTGCATTCTACATCCGTGAAGGACTACAAAGTATTTATAAACTCTAGAAATAACTCCGACAATTAAAGCTATCTTGAAGAAACGTAACAATAAATAAACATAGTTCCCTAGGTAACAAATTCTAGGACTCTTCCTATTTTCTAGATAACATCTTCCAAGACTACAATTCACGATGGGCTTGGATTACGAAGAGTCTTGGCTTTTGAGATTTCCAACACGAAGAATGAATGATTTGAAAAATATTTCCTTTAAAATGATCTCATGTATCGCTTACAAAAATGAGTGAACAAATTTTTTTTTTATGTCTTTCATGAAAATGTTTTTACATAATTATTGTCCTCGAAAAACGTTTAGACAAGCGGTGCTGCTGTGTCGTTAACAAAGATGACGAACTTGGCCGAGAATTTGAGTGTTGGTGATGGATGACGTAGTAGAAGAAGCTCGTTGGCTAAGTAACGATAATTTCCATGAGGATCTCAATGATGATGAGGAATATGTAGTCACTTGGTGTTTGTGATAAATCAAAGGGAAAATGGCACAAATAGTCACTGAATTTTAGCTCAATATACAATGTGGTCTTTAAATTTTTAATTTGTTCAATGTAGTTCCTAAACTTTAGCCCAATGTGCATTTTGATCCATAAACTTTTGACTTGTTCAATGTCGTCCCTGAACTTTTAGTACATGTTTAATTTAGTCCCTAAATCATATGAAAATATTCATTATTGTTCCCGATCTTAAATTAATGGACGAACTATGTTGAATATTTTCATATAGTTTATGGACTATATTAAACATGTAACAAAAGTCTGAGGACCACATTGAATAAACTAGAAGTTCATGAACCACATTGAACATTAAGCTAAAGTTCAATTACCATAATAAACAAATTTAAAGTTCATGAACCATAATAAACATTAGGTCAAAGTTTATAGACTATTTATGTCATTATTCCTAAATCAAATTTGCTTGTGTGCAAAGTGCACTTGCAGATGATGACAGTTTTTCAAAAGATAGTCCTTCAAGGGGACAATAGAACAAAAAAAAAAGGAAAAAAGAAAAGATCAATTCCTACGTAAAGAGAGGTAACCTTATAAAGGTATTCATTGCTAGAGGAGTTGAAGCCCGATAAAGGGGATTTGAAGATTACCATTTGTTTCGTAGGCAATTTACTATAGAAAAAATATTTTTTTGACATTTTGATTACTTGGAAAAATGAGTTGACGGAAATCATGTACTTAAATTAGGACATTTAATTATCTCTTCTAAAAATCAGAAATCATTTTTCAAATTACGATTAGAGTTCGGCGCTTGAGCGTAGGACCTGATGCCTATTCTCAAGTCATTGGTGGCTAGGGCTAGGTCGATAGAGGCCGGGCTTAGATACTCAGCTCCCTTGCCCAAATTACTAGCTCCTGGGTCCTTGTCCATCGATGTTGAGCCTAGGTCCCTCGAGTACGGATCCAAGACCTCTGTGCTTATGCCAGTTACTCTGCTCCACTGCCTGTGCCGGGTTCCCGACGGGAGTCCAAGAAACTTTGGCTCCTACGGGTGAAACCCTAGTGCCGGGCTTGGGCACCTCGGCGGTCAGGCCTGAGTCCCCCAGAGCCAGTAAGTACGGCAGTACCTACA
Organism: Rhodomyrtus psidioides; assembly: GCA_021437785.1. Lineage (NCBI taxonomy): Eukaryota > Viridiplantae > Streptophyta > Magnoliopsida > Myrtales > Myrtaceae > Rhodomyrtus > Rhodomyrtus psidioides. Next base: position 3,152,467 of record JAILYB010000055.1, read on the forward strand.
CCCCTGGCCTTGGTCCAAGATCCTAGGGGACTGGGACCGGGTCCCTGAAGCAAGAGATGAACTTGGAACACTTTCCATCTTCAAAGTCGAAGATTTCGAGAAACATGAATACTTCTGGGTCGGATGGGATGCGAGAAACAAGAATCAGCTGCTCATGTCGCTCTTTCAAGTAGTATGTGTGCTTCAACGCGTTGAAAATTTTTCAGATCTCACCTCATTATATTCTAAATGGGTGGACGAGATATGCACAAACTGAATGCAGGTGAAAAATCAAAAGAAAAACGTGTACGAGGAGGATATTGCGACACCAAAAAATAAAATAAAAATAGAACAGGTCTACTTAAATAGTTAGATATTATCATAAGGTGAAAAAAGAAGAAGTTAGCTTGGTTTGTTCACCTGGTGAACCATCGATCAAAACAAGGCAAGTCGTTCAGTTCATGATTAGGATTATCGCATAATATATAAAATTTTTAATAATTTCATTTTTTTTCTATTGGAACACTTCTTTCAACCTTAAGGTAAAAAAATGCCGGTAAAAATCATAAGAAGGAAAAGTATAAGTTGTTTACAATCTGTAAACATATTAATGTCATAAAAAATTTAACTCAACAAAACTTTATTTATAATTTGATGATGTAGCATCCGTAGCCTTTTATCGCACAATAAAGCACGTCCCTTTAGGAAAGATAATAAAAGCAGGTTTTCCTTTTCAATGCACAAAAAATAATTTAAGATTTTAGTCAAATATCAGAAAATATTGTCATTTCTTTTTTTTTTAAATAACTTTGTTGTGCGAAAATTTCCCTCGATTAGGCCCAATGGGTTCTCTTTGGGATTTGGCCCAGGAGATCGGAGCCCAAAAGGGTTGTAATCGCGAAAAATTCCTTTATCGAACGTTAGCAGTTTGTTAAGAAAGAAGGGTTCCGGGTAAGCTATGGACAGAGAGTGTCAAATGCAATGTTTTATTGATAAAAACGTGCCTTTCGACAGCTGTATACAAGATTTCGATGGACCTATAGGAGGCGAACTTTGATGGACTCGTCGAAGTGCTTCGATGAAAGTGACCAAGATACGACACCGGAATTCAATCGACGATGCTGAACCTTACTATAGGACACAATGTCGAAATTTAATCTACGACACTGGACGGGTGGAAATATAGGACACAATACCGGAATTTAATCGACGGGACTGGACGGGTGGAAAGTGAACCAATACAGCACCAGAATCTAATCGACGGCACTGGACTGGGCGAGTAGAAGTCAGAATTTAATTGACGGCACCTATCTCTAGATATGAAACACGTCGGAACTGAATCGACGATGGGAGTAGAAGTCAGAATCTAATCGACGGCACTGACCAAGGTTTGTTGTGTTTTGTTTGTGGGGGGCTTTGATGCTGGATATCATCAGGTATTTATAGGCGTGCTCTAGTAACCGTCGAAGGGTCTTTTGCCTTGACCTCCAAGATTTGCTTTGGTAACCGCTGGACAGCTGTCATCTTCAAGATTTCTCGCACGTTGTCTTTCGACGAGCCTTGGAGACGAAGTCTTTTTGAAGCTTTGTTGCGCCTTTCCTGTTTCTTTTGATGGGGTTGCCGCCAATTTCTGTGATTACTCCTTATCGTGTCTTTTTTCGCGCGCCCTTTTTTATCAGTGTTTCGGGACAAAAAATTCCCTCAAGGTCATCACTATAGCTGATCTTTGCCTGCACTGTACACCTTTTCCGTAGCTGATTACTTCCTTTCTTATGTGCGCCTCACGTGACCCCTAGGGTAATTTTGAGTGTCAACAAATGCCCCCATAAAAGATATAAATTAAGGATTTTATATCTTTTAAAATGACGCTATGATTCTGACGTCTGCATCCCAATCAAGGGTTTCTTCTGATTTCGTTTCCAGTGAGTGTAATCATTCCACTTTTCCTTTGACACATCAACTTTTATTCCGTAGCGCCTCTTCAGATAGAAAGTCGTCAATCGTCGTCTTCCCTGTCGTCTTAAGCCCTAGACTCTCTCTGGTTCTTTTATTTCCATCTATTTCCATGGCATCTTCATCGTCTTCTTCTGACCCGAAACCAATGATTGGTCGCTTCGACCAACTGAAGGATGAAAACAAAAATGTTGGTTTCTTCGAACTTCTGAATTCGTCCGACGAGCATTTTGGATTTATCCTAGGACCTAGTCTTCACTCCCATTTATCTATTTCTCCATCCCTTCAAACATGCTTCCCCCTTCAAACCAATGATTGGTCGCTTCCATACTAACGTTTTCGCAGCTTTCCGTTGCGAGATGATTCATTTCTGGCTTGGTTTCATCGACTCAAATCTGATCCACTGACTACAGCTGCTTGGGCGACGGCCCACATCAGGACAGCTCTTGAGGTTAGTTTGTTGTCCCCTGACCTGAATAGGGGTTTACTGGGTTCTGTTGGCAGTTTTTGGTCTTCGTCAACCAACTGCTTCTTTTTCCCATGGGGTCCCATTTCGATCACCCTCTTAGATGTTTTTACTATCGCTGGTCTGTCTTCTCATGGTCCGTCTGCCATTAATTTAGAAGATTTAAAAGATTGCTCTACTCCACAAGCCTCCCTAGCTTATTGAAAATTCCTTAATCTTCATCATAAGACTTCTGGTAGTGTTTCCCTCACCGAGCGATCAGCCTTTCTTTTGTACTGGTTGTCGAAATACTTTTTCTTCAACCCAGCTGTAAAGTTGTCACAGGACTATTTTGCCCTTGCATCCAATCTTGCTAGAGGAAGGGACGTTGCTCTAGGTCCTTTAGCTTTAGTTGTTCTTTATAGGAGTATTTCTCACGCCTCTCGCTCAATGATGGCATATACTAAGCATGCTATGTTTTCCGACCCTCTCTGGATCCTCCAGGCTTGGATAACACTATATTTTCCTCTCCTGTTTTCGGATATTCCCCATCCTCAACGAGAAGGTGGACCCTCGGATATTGGTATCAAGTTGCTCTCAGCTACTCCGTTAGAGGTTCCTCCTGATGTTCTTTCTTTCCCTTTTTACTTTCAGCAAATTTTATCAAGCAGTTCTGATAAGGTCAACATGTTTCCATATCGTTCTACCAAGCTCAACTTCCTTCTTGACCCGAAAACTCATGAACCTTTTAGTTTTCGTGACTTCTTAATCTCTGTTCTTTCCTCCAAGGATCTTTCTATTAGGTTGTCCCTCAAAGGCAAGTTCTATCTAGGGTTTGAACCTTATTCCCCTCAATACTGTGCTCGGCAATTCGGTCTTCGACAGGTTATCCCCATGCCTACTCCTTATCTTATGGATTTTCCGTCGATGGAAAAGAAAGCCTACAGATTCGTTGATGATAATTCCTTCACTTGTTGTGCTCGGGTGACTGCTTTAATGCACCAGCGATTCTCCAAGAATATTACTGGAGCTCTTCGGTTGGCTCCTGGGGTTACCGCAGAGTATACAACTTGGTGGCTATCCTTTAGTTTAGAGATTCCTTATGAAGAAGCCACTTCTTCCATTCTTAACAAAGATAGGATCAAGTCGTTCGGTATGCATCCGAATCGTGTAGACCCTAAAGGCAAAAGGAAGGTCTCGCAAGACATCCTCGATCATTCAATATTTCCAGCAGGTTCGAAAAAGCCTTTTCTTGTCCTAATTCGATTGTTAAGACTTCGGGTACTTACTTGCTTGTGTTTGTCAGATGATGAGCCAGATGATGAAGATGATGAGCCCATTATTTCTCTCCGTCGGAAGAAACGTCCTGCACCTTCGATCACTCTCCTTGGTGTTGAAAAATCTCCTCAAGATCCTTCGAAGGATATTGCTCTAATTGGCAAAAAACCTGATGACAACTTTCCTGTCAATAAGCCGACGATTGCTATCGAGTCACTTGATCCGCTTCCTACGGAATCGCAAGGTGGATCTTTGTTAGCGCTTGCTCCTTGTCAGATAGATTCTCTTAGTATTCCTCCGGCGGCCGAAGAATCACATGAAGAATTCCCATCTATGACCCCTTAGTCATCTGTGGCTGTTGGTCCTCTGCTTACTAAAGCCCTTCCAGATTTACCCGCAACTCAGGCTTCATTGGAAGATATTCAAGCTTACTTCGCGGAGCCTTCTACTTCTTCGAATCCTTCCGACATGCACCAACAGGGTGATTCTCCGTCGATAACAGCTTTAAATCGACTGAAATTCAACTTGCCGACCTCCTTGGATCTCCTTTATGCTGAGATTTCTTCTTTCGTGGACAACCCATCAATGGTTGAATGCATCAGGTCAGTGACAATAGAACTGACCAAGGAGGAATTTATGGCGTTACTTCCTTCAAGCATGTCTCAGCACTTGAGGCATTTTTCAGATCACTTCTCTACTAGCTTTTCCTACTATAAGGAATGCCAGAAGCAGATAAATGTCGTAACTAGCCTCGTTGATTATCCTTCCGATGTTGACGATCAAGCAGCAGAGCAGCTAGTACGTCAAGAGAGGGAATCTCTTCAAGGTGTCGCTAAGGAGATAGCTGAGCTGGATGAAAGAAAGTAGATTCTTGAGTAGCAAAGACTAGCAATAGAGAAGGAGTTAGAGGAAATACTGCTTTGGCGATCTACCGTGTTATCTCATCGTTCGTCGGTCGAAGATCGTCTGAGAACATCTATTTCCGCTCTCGAGGCGAAGAGACAGGAAGGTTTCGCCAAGATGGCACAGGAAGCTGCCTGTCAACGTCAAATCAAGAGTGATTCCATAGTGAGCAACAAGAGGTTTGAGTTTTTGGTATATAAACTCTTTCTGGATGTAAAAAACTCATTGTATCCTCCAAATTCTTAATAATACCGCCCTTAGCATCTTCCTTTGGCGCCAAAAAATGTCCACAATTTACACACATTTGCGAAATAATCTGATTCAGTTATCCTACTGACCTCTATATAAACGCGGCTTGTGATATGGCGTTTTGGACTTGATTTGTCATGGCAAACCAGACCTTTGTCGGCGCTCGAGTGGCTACTCGTTTGTCGTGCCTTGATGATCTTTTGAGTTTTGAAGATAAAGAGGATGTCTCTCTTTCCTTTATGGATCTCCAACCTAGAAACGATCACCTTGTCCTGGGTCTTCATCTTAAACGATTGCCTCCTCCTCCGATACTAGCAGAATGCTTTCCACGTCGTCGCAGAGAAACCTTACCCGTTGAACACTCGTTTATTTGTGCATCTGATTGGCTAACCACCAATCATCGTTTTGCTTTTTATCCATCCTTCGACAGCGCTGTCTTTCTGTAGTATCTCCATTGATCCCTTGGAATATGGTTTGGTTGGAAGTGTATGTTGCCTGTGGTCACCCTCGTCGCATTGCTTTTTCCTCCTCACCAGTCCTGTCTCCGTCACTCTTCTTGACGTTTGATTCTTGACCGGTCTATCACCTTTTATCGAGTGTGACACGTTGTGTCTGGGCGACCGCTATCACTTCGATGAACTCCACTATGTCGATTCTCCTTATGACGTGTTTATGAGCTACCACAGGAATTCTGCAGACAAACCTTCGATGAAAGAGCACGTTGCCTTCCTCTTATGCTGGCTTTGTCGCTACGTCTTCTGTCTTCCGTCTCTACGGGTGTCATCAGAATTTCTCGACACGGCTTGGGCGTTGGCATGTGGTGTAAATGTAAGGTTAGGTCAGATGTTCCTTGCCTCATTGTACCGTGGCCTAACGGATGCACAAAGTTCGTTGATGGGTAGTCATCCGACTTCTTTCTCTAGTCCCTTGTGGTTCCTGCATAGTTGGCTTCGTATCTATTTTCCACCATTATTTCACGAAATGGGTCCTGTGGGAACGTCTCTGAACGATTCTGGTATTGAAAATTTTGATCGCTCGCTTCGACAATCATCAAGTGGAACCGTCCCTTTTGACAACTTTCTCATTGAACTGTTGTCGGTTGTCGAATTTGACTTCTTGAAGTTACCTGTCGAAGATGTTGTATATAGCTCCCTTGGTGAAACTCCAGTCGTGCACTTGTTCTGGATGAGTATTTTAACCCCATTACTGCGCTCGCCAATTCGGGTTAACTCAAGGTATTCCGATGCCAATGATGACTTCGATGAATTACCCTTTCTCCCCTGGTCAATCGGAGGATTTCGATCAGGCTTGCTATATGGAGATTACTCATATTATTGGTAATCGATTCTCATTCATCAACTTCCCTGGTCATCCGTGTAGCCTGGTGACTTTTGATAAGTGGTAGGCTGGCTATCAGTCTTCTATTTTTCCACATGGTATTAACGACATAATCTCCAAGGTTTATTGTTTACCACTAGGTTTAATGCTGCCCTTTAAGATGACTGCATCGAACGTTGCTGTCGAAATATCACCTGATGACGGTACTTCTTGTGTTTTTAATCTTTGTCAACTGTGTTTGATCATATCTTTGTTGACTCTTTTCATAACGCAGACGACTCGCTGGCGTCGGATGGTCAAATTGAAGGAAACTTTAGTAGCCCTCTTGTAGTTTCCACCAACCTTGTTTGTACCTCCAATGGAATTTCAAACATGATTAACAATCATTATCACTTTGTTTACGCCAAGTGGTCACGGATCCATGATCTGTTGGAAGAAGGGTATGCGGCTATCTGCAACAATATGGTCGTTGAGAATGAAATCAAGTCCCTCCTTGCTTTCTTAGCACACTTACCTAGTTCGATCCAAAGTCGCATACTCGGGCCTGTTATAAATGAGATTTTCCTTACATTTATCTCAACTCTAAGATCTTTCAGAGCGAGGCAAGATGACCTTAAGGAGTTTGCCAAACTAGAGGAAGATACTTTCCTTGCTGATGAAAAGTTCGTCCATCAACGCCAGATCTTAGACATGTTGAATAGTGATGTGCATACCCCATTGCACACTTTGTCTGTCCAATTAAAAGTTATCAAAGAACAAGAGGCTACCTGTGAATATATGCACCTCGAGCTGCTAAAGGCTAGTTATCAAAAGGAAGCCATTACTGATGCCAATTGTAATAGTGAGATGCATCTTCAAAATCTTGTTCTTAGTATCCGGCAGCATGTGCTGTGATTTGTCTCATGTAAATGCCTATTTTGGTCTTTTCAAAGGACATTAATCTTTGGCGTTCATGATGAGGGTTCCCCCTTTTTCCTTCTAGCATTTAATGCCAGACATCGTTTCAGGCTATCTCTAGAATCCATATCGCCACGGCGTTTCAGTGGAAAAGACAGGTAATCAAAGTATTACTGTCTATATCATTGCACCTTTCCACTTACCCACGATCCACTTGATTTCCTCGTAACTCGCTATTCATCCACTATCTCTGCTCCGATTACTGAAAGGTCGTAGGCAAATACTCCGCATCGTGGGCAAAACTGTTCTTAGGATTTTGTCTATAAATACCATCGCTCTTTGCTAAATAGGTCACCATTTGAAAATCCCTTTCCTTTTATCATCATGAAGCCTGCTTCTTCTACTGCGTCTTCTTCTGCGTCGACTCGTGAGTTTTCTTCCTTTTGGAAGGAAATCATTTCTTACTTAGGTAACACATACACCCTGCTAGTGACGCGCCCCAAGGTCCTCGAAAAACTTCATGGTCTTCTGAGTCGTGCCTCTCCTGATCATCTTCCGGATGGCCACTCCTTTAGGGAAGATTTTGACGAGTTCTCCGCCACCTTCTCCTATGGCGTGGAGAAGTTCGGGCAGAATCTGACGGCCGTCTCTTGTCATGATCTCACTGACCATAAAATATGGTGCAAAACCGAAGAGGTCGAGAACGGTGAGGTACTATACAAGGAACTCTGCGATGCTAGGGAGGCTGTCTCATCTTCTTTCACCAGCATTCTTCGACTTCGGGGGCTTATCTCTATTCGGCTAGCAGCAAGTCGCCGGCATTTATCGAAGTCGTTGAGAGATGTCGAGAGGCAAGAGCACGAACTGAGTGAAGCCTATGAGGTTCGCTCCCTAGCATCCATTGAGGGTCACGTTAAAGCCTTAAGGGTAATTCTGAACACCCTTGACGACCAGGGGCAAACCCTCATAGAGCACCTCAAGAAGCTGGAGCGGGAACGGGACGAGCTGGAAGCTTCCTTGGAAGAGTTAGCCAAGGCCAAACACTCTGCTGTGGAGGAAAACAAGAAGTTGGAGGCTCGTCTTCGTTGTTTTGTCGTGCGCTTCAGGGAGCATCTCCGGCAGAAGTGAGGGTAGGTTGGGCAGGGCTGGTGAGGAAGAGAAGCGAGGAAAAGACAAGAGAGAAAATGGAGAGAAAGAGAGAGAGAGTAGAAAGAAGAGAGAGAGAGGGAGAGTGAAAGAAAGAAAGAATGTACCCGTCCCTTTTATCAATGAATTTTATTTTCGTTACTCCTTGCCCCTTGCTCCTCTGCATTCTCTTGCATTTCCCACATTGATGGATAAAACTTCTTTAAGTATTTTCCGTTGATAGATCGCGGTAGTTCTCTGCCATCAATTTCCATTATCTGATATGCATTTCCTGGAAGTACGTCGGTTACCAAGTAGGGTCCTTCCTATTTCAATGACCACTTGACGAACTTTTCGTTATCGAGGCTTGTGGGAAGAATAGTTTTCCAAACCAGATCTCCCATGCTGAAACGCTTGATCCTTACGTGCTTGTTGTAAGCTTTAGCAACCCTTCGTTTCTGAGCAATCAGTCTTTCCAGTGCCAGAGCTCGGTTTTCTCCCAATTCGTCGATGTTTGTGTACATTGTTTCATCATATTGTTCCTTTGACATGTTTCCTTGAAGCTTTACCATTAATGATTGTACAGTGATTTCGAGGGGAAGGACGGCCTCTTGTCCATATGTTAACATATACGGACTGACACTAGTACTTGACCTTTTTGAGGTTCGATAGGCCCATAGAACTAACGATAATAGTGAATCTCATTCCCTTGGGTTGTCTTCCAAATACTTTTTTTTATCAAACTAATGATAGTCTTGTTTGAGGCTTCGGCCTGACCATTAGCTTAGGCATAATATGGCGTCGAATGGATCATCTTGATCCCTCTTGATCTAGTAAAATTCAATATTTCTCGCCCTATGAAGACTGTCCCTTGGTCTGCGGTTATGGTTTCAGGGATTCCAAACCTTTGGATAATTCTCTCTTCGATGAATTCTTTAACCACCCTCTGTGTCACATTTTTATAAGAAGCTGCTTCAAACCACTTGGTAAAATAATCTGTGGCCAAGATCTTCCCTATTACATCCATTGCCCATCCTCGGAAAGGCCACGACTTGACTATGGGATTCATTAATGCAGCAGGGGCGTACTGAACTGGCCCATGTCTTTGACATGGTTGACATCCTTTAGCATATTCAATGTAGTCCTTTGCGATTATCGGCCAAAAATATCCATGTCGCCTCAGCAGCCATTTTTTCTTCAGACCCGCTTGGTGTGCTCCACAAATCCCTTCATGAACTTCCGTCATTGGGAGCATCGCTTCTTCTTGCCCTAAACATCTCAAGAGTAACCCGTCGACTGTCCTTTGATATAACTCACCGTCTATCAGAAGGTATTTTAAGGCTTGTCTTTTGAAATCTCTGCTGCCAGGGCCTGGGCTCTTTAAGTATCTTATAAAAGGGCTTATCCAATCTTGTCAATCTGGTGCCTGATTTGAACTGTTGTCTGGCTCTTGACAAACCATCATTACTCAGGCTTCTAACGAAGGTAGAACCTCCTTTTGAGTGATGATGTGTTTTGCCAATTCTCTTGATATCCGATATCCGGATGCGCTAACTCGTTGGCTTCCGAATTTTCTGTCCTTCTTACATGGATCAAATCGTATTTGGCAAAATTCGACAACAGCCTTTTCGCAATTTCATAGTGTGATATGATGTTCTCACTCAAACATTGGTACTCACCTCTGAGCTGTTTTATCACAAATTGAGAATCACCTTTGATAATGATTGATCGTACTTTCATATCGATCAAAATGTTCAACCCTACTATTAAGGCTTCATATTCGGCCTGATAATTTGAACAATTGAAATCAAGCCTGAACATGAGCTTTGTTTTTTGCTGGTAGGGAGATATGATCATGATTCCTGCCCCTGACGATTCCGATGTTACCGATCCGTCAAAATAGAGTACCCAGGGCATTATGCGGAGATAATTTTCATCATCTTCTATTTTAAACCCCATTGGATATTTAATGATGAAGTCGAACATGGCCTGCCCTTTAATTGCTTTGAGCGACACAAATATCAAATTGATTTCTGTCAGAGTAAATGCCCATTTCGCGATTCGGCCTCTTATGATTGGCCTGGACAACATGTACTTTATTACATCTATTTTTGAAATTATATGTACCGTAGTCGGCAACATATAATGACGTAATTTTGTATAGGCATGATATAATGAGAGGCATAGCTTCTCCATGGGGGTATATATTGTATCTGCGTCATTGAGCATCCTGCTCAAGTAGTATACAGCCTGTTCTTTTCCTTCATGATTCTCCTGTGCCAGCATACTCCCGACCGTGGTTTCGGTCGCGGACAAGTATAATTTCAGCGGCTTGCCTACTTTCGGTGGCATCAAGACCGGCGGTTTAGTTAGATACTCCTTCAAATGTTCAAAAGCCAACTGGTGCTTTTCCTCCCAAACAAACTCTTGCTCGTTTTTTAACTTGAGCAAAGGGGAAAACACTTCAATCTTCCCTGACAAGTTAGCTATGAAACGTCGTAGGAAATTCAGCTTCCCGATCAACATTTGAAGTTATTTTTTTTTTAGTGGGGGGTGGCAATTCTAGAACAGCTTTAGCTTTGTTTTTATCCACTTCAATTCCCCTTTGATAGACCAGAAATCCTAGGAAATTGCCAGCCTTTATCCCAAAAGCGCATTTTAACAAGTTCATTTTCAACTTGAATTTACGCATTCTAACAAAAGTTTGCTCAAGAAGGTCTAGATGACTTACTTGGTTGGTCTTGACTATTACGTCGTCGATGTAGACCTCCATGAATTCTCCAATCATGTCATGGAAGATGAAATTCATCGCCCTTTGATAGGTGGCTCTGATATTCTTTAATCCGAACGGCATGACGATCCACTCAAATGTTCCAATAGCCCCAAGGCATCTAAAAGCCGTCTTGTTGACATCTTCTGCAGCTATGAAGATCTAATTGTACCCGGAATGTCCATCCATCAAAGACATGATTTCATTAGTGGCGGCTGAGTCGATCAGCATATCTGCCATAGGCATTTGATACTCATCTTTTGGTGTGGCAGCGTCTAGGTCGCGGAAGTCAATGCAAACCCTTAGCTTGCCATTCTTTTTCTTGACTGGGACTATGTTTGACATCCATTCAACGTACCTAGCTGTCCTTATGAATCCAGCTGAAAGGAGCCTTTCGATTTCCTCTTTCACCTTAAGGATCACTTCAGGCGCGAACCTCCTTGGTGGTTGTTGATGCGGTCAAAATCCTCTTTTAATTGGTAGTCGGTGCTTGACTATGTTCTTTGCTAGACCAGGCATCTCGTGGTAGTTCCACGCAAATCAATCTATATATTTTCTAAGCAAGTATATCAATTGTGACTTGCACGTTTGATCAAGCAACTTACTTACGTAGGTTGGTTGTGGGGAGGCTTCGTCTCCAAGGTTTACTTCTTCAAATGGATCTTGAGCCTGAATCACTTTGTCATCTTCCTTGATTGGAGATTCCTCGAAGTCTATGATCCTCCATCAGCAAATTCTTCAAGCTGAACCGCCGGCTCCTTCCTAGGGATCCACTCCGTGTTTCCCTTGTCGAAACGGCAGAAAACAATATCTCTTGAGTCGGTCTTAGGAGGTTGAGATGCGTAAACAATCATCCGACATGACCTGATCTTGCCCTGATATCCGAGTCCATGTGGCGCAAGTCTGAGGATTGGCTTTCACATATTCTACTATGTCCCCATTCCAGAATGCCAACATCTGATGCAGTGTAGAGGGGAAACACTAATTTCCATGTATCCAATCTCTTCCCAGTAAAAGGTTGTAGGAACCGTCAGCGTCCACCATACAGAAAGACGTCCTTGATGTTTTGGATCCTACGGTAAGATTGGCTACATATATCCCTTTAACTTCAGCGATTTCTCCAGTAAAGTCTGATAGTTGAATGTTCGACGGGATGATCTCATCATCGGTTCTCCCAATCTTTTTAAAAAAATTTGTATGGAATGAGATTCAGCGTCGATCCTCCATCCACTAAAACCTTCATAACTGGCCGTCCATTTATCTTGGCGTTAATATTGAGTGACCTCAGATGATTAGAGACTTCCTCAATGGGCTTTCTGAACTCCATAGTCTCTTCATTGTCGAAGCAAAACTGAACACTCTCCTTTTCTTGTGCTGTTATTTCCTTATCAAGGTATTCCTGGTTCGACTCAAGTCGGAATTCATGGGGTAGCTTAACTTGGACCATGCAAGAACTTAATGAGGAGACTGACCTACTTATGCGAGTCCTGAACCGAGATTTTTGCTTCGATGGTTTCGAAGGCTCAAGTTGTGCATGAGTCTGTTCCTAAATTGACTGCTATTTTTCTGTCTTACGTTTCCAGACCAGGTTCCTTGCTTTTCGAATTTTTGGGTGTTCATTTACTGATTTTGGCTCGAATAAAGTAGCTCGATGCTGTAACATGCGGCTCCTCCTTTTCTTATGTGCCATTCTTTTCTTGGTACAAGTCATGACTTCTTCTTTCTTTTGAGTTTCTGTAACCTCATACCATGATTCCTTTATTGGATTAGCCGGAATCCTCAAGGTTCGTTGGTAGTGTGGTCTAGCTGAAATATAGTGGTTTCGATGTATGCTTTTGTCGAATTTATTCTTTCTTATATGAGCAAACGTCTCCTGGGTGTAGGCTGGGGGAGGACCGTAGCTGACGTAGTAATCAAACTTTCCGCTGGGTTCTCCTAAAGTGCCAATAGTATGGTCCCCTTTCTCGTACCTCTGTTTGAACGACTTATAGCCTTTTTTTCTTGGGGACGATCTTCTTGCCCTATGGTACTTCACGGTTTGTTTGGTTATACTGGCCTCGACCTGTACCTTCTAGTTTCCTCTTGCAATGCAGACAAAAGTTTGGCAATTTGTACCCTTTGTCTGATTGCTTTAGGGACACCATTCCAGTCATCGCAGGAAATGGATCAGTATCAATGTCCATAGGAGTTTTACCTTTGTCATAAGCGAAACGGATCTTCCCTTGTCGAATTGCTTCTTGTATGTTCTTTTTAAGAACTAATCAATCCGACATATGATGACTCCATGAGTGGTGCCATTTACAATTTTCTTACCGATCAACTCCTCCTTGGATGGTATATATTGTCCTTCTGTTAGCCTGATTTGGCCATCAGCCAACAATATATTGAAGATTTCTTCGGCCCGATTCGCATCAAACGAATAATACACTGCCTCTTTGGCTTTAGCCATAATGGTTGACTTTTCTTTCATCTTCGCCGGTTTTAGTGCCTGACATGTGTATGGCTTGTCTATGACTATTTGTGCTACCGCAACTTCGGTTGGGTCTGGCTGTTCATCATAAAAATCATGAGTTTCGACGAAACTTGTTTCCCCTCTCCGGACATGTCTTTTGTCTTTTTCCTTAAGTAGGCTCTCATGCTTGACCGCCATAGTAGACAGTTCGAACAAATCTACACACGGATGCCCTACCATCCAATCTCATATCTCAAACTTCAGCGAGTTAAAGGAAAATTCAGCGAATGTTTTCTCAAGTAGGGGCACCAGGCATTTGTTCCTAGCTCGTTTGAACCTGATGATGAACTGGTATACGGTCTCGTACATTTGATTCATTGTTGACAGATCGGCCACGGACAAGTTTGGCATAGCTCGTTGAAACTGCCCATGAAAGAGGCGCTCCATTTGTTCCCATGATAGTACCGAATTCCTTGATAAAGCAGTGTACCATGTAAAAGATGTTCTGGATAAAGAGAGTGGAAATAATCTTAGCTTCCAATGATCAGCCTGGGTAGCATCTCCACAGAGTGCTAAAAAGCGGTTAACGTGTTCATAGGTGGATTGGTCTTCTTCCCCGGTGAACAATGTGAATTCTGATATCTTGAATCCCCTTGGGTATGGGATCATATCCATCCAATCAGGATATGGTTTTCGGTAAACGTTGACCATGTACCCTGCTACGGGATCATTATACCCAGCTATTTGATCAACAACTGGTTGATTTTGATATTTTGGTTGGTATGGCATCTGATATCCGAGATGCGGTAAGACTTGGTATGCTAGCTGCATGGCAGGTTGAAGAGCTTGTGATGTAAGCTGATTTCCCTGCGGTTGGAATATCGGATTCATCTGTGCCTATTGATATCCTGGGTGTGTGATCTGCTGAGGAACTGCTGGCGGAGTAGGCTGCTCTTGCCCTTGGGTTGAGGGAATTGGTCCTGTCCTCTAGGCTGCCATTGCCCCCTAGGGAAGGCTGGTAATGCTCCGTGATTTTCGACGATCGTAGGTACAGGTTGTTCGTTCACAGGTATAGTGATTCCGAACTGGGCCGCAGGTATGTTTTGTCGAAAATGATGGCCTAGGAATATACCTGGGTCATCTGCTTGAGGGTTGGGCTCATTCATTGGTAGAGTTTCTCCCCGTGGCAAAATTCTGACAGGTGCAACTGGCGGTGCGCTCTGACCAGGGAATCCCGTGTTTGTTGTTGATAAAGACACGCTCGCAGCAGGGATAGAAAGATTTCCCTACGGTTGTGAGATGCTTGGAGACGCTCCATGTTGTCCTGACATGCATTCGTGGTATGTATTAATGATTAACGGTCTGACGACTTCAGTCATGCGTTGGACCATGTGATCGGCCAACTAGTTCTGGGCTTCTTCGATCGTACGCCTTATTGAAGACGGCATGATTGGTGTCACTTTAGGGTTTCGCCTTGGTTCTTCGACAAGTCGTCGTTGAACTTCGCCTTCTTCAACTTGGTGCGGATCTTGGACTCCTCAAACTGTCAAAGACTCTGCTCGTAGTACTTCCTCCATGAGTTCGTCACCATCTAGATTGCTACGACCTCTTGTACGCGGCATATCACTCTCTCAAAATTAACACAAAGGTCCCACCGGGCGTGCCAAAAAGGATTGTTGTGAGAAAATTTCCCTCGGTTAGGCCTAATGGGTTCTCTTTGGGAATCGGCCCAGGAGATCGGAGCCCAAAAGGGTTGTAATCGCAAAAAATTCCTTTATCGAACATTAGCAGTTCGTTAAGAAAGAAGGGTTCTGGGTAAGTTATGGCAGAGAGTGTCAAATGCAATGTTTTATTGATAAAAACGTGCCTTTCGACATCTGTATACAAGATTTCGACAGACCTATAGGAGACGAACTTTGATGGACTTGTCGAAGTGCTTCGATGACCAAGACACGACACCGTAATTCAATCGACGATGCTGAACCTTACTGTAGGACATAATGTCGGAATTTAATCTACAACACTGGATGGGTGAAAATATAGGACACAGTACCGGAATCTAATTGACGGGACTGAACGGGTGGAAAGTGAACCAATACAGCACCGGAATCTAATCGACGGCACTAGACTGGGCGAGTAGAAGTCGGAATTTAATCGACGACACCTATCTCTAGATATGAAACATGTCGGAACTGAATCGACGACGGGAGTCTAAAAGCTATGGCTAAGATTAAGCTAATTTGAAAGATAAAGGTTTGTTGTGTTTTGTTTGTGGGGGGCTTTGATGCTGGATATCCTCAGGTATTTATAGGCGTGCTCTGGTAACCGTCAAATGGTCTTTTGCCTTGAGCTCCAAGATTTGCTTTGGTAACCACTGGACATCTGTCATCTTCAAGATTTATCGCACGTTGTCTTTCGACGAGCCTTGGGGACGAAGTCTTTTTGAAGCTTTGCCGCGCCTTTCCTGTTTCTTTTGAAGGGGTTGCCGCCAATTTATGTGATTATTCCTTATCGTGTCTTCTTTCGCACGCCCTTTTTTATCAGTGTTTCGGGACAAAAAAATTCCCTCAAGGTCATCACTATAGCTGATCTTTGCCTGCACTGTACACATTTTCCATAGCTAATTACTTCCTTTCTTACGTGCGCCTCACGTGACCCCTAGGGTAATTTTGAGTGTCAACAAACTTCTTGTAAAGCATTTTCCAGAAATTGCAAATTTTACTCGAAATAAGCGAAATATGAAGTTATAATTTCTCGATTTGGAAACGTTTTTTACTTTAAAAAATAAAGACCTTATAAGCATAAATATGGCACTCATCGATATCGTGGTATTTTTAACTCTTCCTCTTTCCTTTCATTTCTTACTTTTTATTTTTTATGAACTTCTTTTTTAGTTTTTTCGCCTTAAGTACATCCTTGCCATGTCTCTTTTAAGTCGTCTACTATTAATATATTAGAAATATTATTGTCATGCCAGTTAATTTGTCGATAACTAAGGGTGATCGATTCTCGATCCGGACCGGTGGTCCCGATTCCCAATTTTCGGAATAGGGGACCAAACCATTGGTCTGGTCCGATTCCCAGGCGGTCCCAAGGAACCAGTAAACCCATCTTCAAACCTCTTGGACCATGGCGCACTACAATAGAAAACTTCATATGGGGATTTTCCTTATGCACTTGTGGCAGCTTGAGAAGGCTTCTGACCTCTTGGAGCAAAGCCAACTGAAGTAGAAACTTCACATGGAGGTTTCATTTGCACAATTGTGGAAGCCGGAGAAAATGGCGGTTGAATATTTTGAATGGACAAGTCATCATAGATAAGCCAGTTTCCCAGTATCCATATGTTGAGTTATGATGTGTGTTAGGCCTCATCATAACCCTAATTATATTTGGGGTTACTTTTATAATTTTTTTTTTAAAATCAACCAATCTGGTCTGGGCAATCGTCTAGTTTCATGCCTTTGAACTGAGAATCAGACTGCCCGGCTACCGGTTTCAATTTTAAGAACCGTGAATCGGATCGCTACCCTCTAGAATTAGGAACCCGCCCACCGGTTTCGATCCAGTTCGGGCGATCCAATTTGCTCATCCCTATCAACAGCGATAAATGTAAAGTATAAAGCAACAACATGCCACGCTAGCACTCAGATCCAAGATTCCAAATTGTAGAATGAATCTAAAGTCTGAGTGCCAAAAGCCTTAACCATGAAGTTTCAATAAAAGCACAAACTAACCAACTTTTTTCTCGCCCGTCAAAATTTAAAACATAGGTCTTCTGATTTTAACAACTTACGAAAAATGTTACATTACTGGAGATAATTTTTAGGAAGACATTTTTCAAGAAAATAAAATTAATGGAGCGAGCACATCCTTTGTGGGCCCGAGCTCGAGCGGTGGGGCTTTTTTAGAAATTAATTTCTATTTTTTTATAGAAGAAATCATTTTATTTTCTTTAAGCGTGGTTTTTCATTTACTATGAAAATAATTTTTCATTGACTCATTTCCCTAAATGATCCCGCAAAAATTAGGAAAATATTTTTTTGAAAAATAATTTATGCGAAATAAATGGAGTCCTAGATCCTCAACTAATCCAACCTAGCCTTGTCTATTTAAAGATAGAAACGCAGGAGCTTTGATTTAAGAGGTTAATAACTCCGAGTCAAACTAGTCGTAGCTGGAGGCTCAAATCCATAAGTTGTGTTCGCCCAGAATTAAAGTCTTGAACGTATTAATCGGTTCAATTGAATTCTCAGCTACTATTGAAAAAAAAATACAATTTAAGGATGCCACGTAAGCATTTTTAAAAATTGAACTTGATTATGTTCCCTTTTTAACAAAATGTTCAAGATTTAATTGAACTGGTAGGAAGATTAATTAACAGATTTTTTTTTTTTGGCGCAAGATTAATGACGTGCTTCGCGTATCATGAGGATTAGACCACGAAAAACGCGGTTGTCTCTTTTCTCTGTCAAGCGAGCGGCCTGCCATTTTGCCACCTGGCCTTTTATCGATAGGCCGAGCTGGGCCCCACACCCCCCCGCGTCTTAAATCAAAAGGCGTTGTCGGGGTCCTTTTCTCACGTTGGCTGTCTAATGCCTGGCCTACTTCTCCTCCTCCTTCATGGTTGTTCACACCCTTTTTCGTCTTTTTATTTTTATTTTTTTGGTTGTCCCAAGGCATAATTTTGTTCTCGTGAGTCGCAAAATCCAAGCCGGCCGCGTTGTTAAGATCGAATCGCGTGTGCCGTCCAGCGCATATTTACATAGTTAAAAGATTTTGATGTTACGTAATTGAATCTTCATTATTTTATATTGTGACAATGATGGGTATGTTTCGTTAGTGCGGAAAAATAGATTTTTTATTTTATTTTATTACATAAGTATCGTGTTCGAAACTTTAAAAGGAACTCTACAAAAATACGACTTTCTAAAGAGATGATTCCAGCATCTTTTTAAATGGTTAAAGCGTGTCTTTATTTTTAAAGGGGCAGAGACGAAAGTGCTTTGCATAACTGCCAACGGGTCGGGTCGGGTCGAGTATCATTGATACCCGACCCGACCCGACCCGAAACACAATATCTAAGTGATTACCTGAACAAGACCCGAACAGACTTGGACATGACCCGAACATATTGGGTCGGGTCTCTTGTTCGGGTCTTCGGGTCGGGTTTCATGTTTCATATTGTTTTTGACCCCCCTTTTTTTTCTAGTTCGAAGGCCGATTGTCTCTTCACTACAAGAATCCAAGAAGATTTGAGGAAGATGTGCTTTACTGGAAAATCATTTACAGTTCTCTTCTAATATATTTCACTTAGACTATTTGTTTATTTTGTAATAGACGTTGCCCTACCTTCTATTCATACCATAAAATTATTCCTAAATAACTCCAAGTTTATGGGCAAAACACACAAATAGGCCATTGTTACTTATTACAACAACGCTCTCTTCTCACAACACGCCACAAAAATTAGTAACCATGATGGAGCCATCAATTTAACAAGACTAACAAATCCAGGAGAAGTCACAAATGAAACTAATGGCAGAGCGCCAAAGGGGGAAAAAAAGAGGACAACAAACAAGCAGAAGGAAATTACCACTTCAGTCTCAATTTGAGTTCAAATGAAAAACACTTGTGCTTATACATACACTCTTCAGCGGACACATATAACATCCATTCAAAAAACGAAAACATCTATAATAGAAAAGGCGCCTCTTGGCATGATTTCTGCACTTCCAACAAACTTACTCCAGAGAATTCATCACTTCATCAAACTCGAATCGTTAAACATAGAGTCGAAGCAAAGCCAAGAATCCGTCGACCATATCTTGACTAATTTGTCATCCCCAGCAGAAACGAAAAGCTCCTCAGTCGTACCATATTGAATATTCAAATCTGAATGGAAATGCTTTGCGGAATCATCCACCAAGGAGATAGGACAATCTCCACTGTCAGATAACCATGACATTCAGTCAATATTTTGCTAATTTGAACTAAACTCAAAAGTAAAGAATTAAAATCTGCATTTTGTCTATTGTACATGTAACTGGTTGAGTGCAACATATCATTCACCGTACGAGGAACCGTTGCCCGAAACCAAAACACATGTAGAACTACATTGAA
This sequence comes from Rhodomyrtus psidioides, assembly GCA_021437785.1. Taxonomy (NCBI): domain Eukaryota; kingdom Viridiplantae; phylum Streptophyta; class Magnoliopsida; order Myrtales; family Myrtaceae; genus Rhodomyrtus; species Rhodomyrtus psidioides. The sequence goes on from JAILYB010000055.1 coordinate 3,171,976, forward strand.
TAGTAGAGCAAGCAAAGGATAATACTTGAAGGTTACGAAGATTAAGAAGAAGTAGAAGCAAACACTAAATAAGAAAAAAGAAAAAAAAAAGATAATTGTTACTTCTTCAACTAAAATCATCGAGACGGTAAAAGGAGTCGACCCCGAGCAACGTTAAAAACTAAAAAGGAAATAAAAAATTCCACATGAGAGAGAGAGAGAGAGAGAGAGAGAGAGAGAGTAGAAGAAGGAAATGGGTCGTCCCCTTCGCAGCTTACGCATCGATTCACAACGGCTTCCGCAGATTGCAGAAGCGCGAACGAAGGGCGACCGCCCCCACAACCCACAACCCAGAACACACAACAACACGCTCGCCGCGGGGGCCGGGCCGAAGGTTATTACCCAGTATCCGTACTCGAAAACAAATACATATAACGTATACGCCGAAGATGCGTGTCGAGAAACAGAGAGAGAGAGAGAGAGCCCACCTGGGTGGTGACGGAGAGTTCGAGCTTTCATGTACACGCAGCTTCAAATCGTAAAGAGGCTTCTCACACAGAGGGCGCGCGCGAGAGGGGGGGGGGGGGGTGTAAAAACGCGAGAGAAAGAGAGAAGACGACTCCGACAAAAAAAGAAGAAGATGAAGAAGAAGAAGAAGAGAGAAGACGACGCTGAAGTCGTTCACTTGGAATGGGCTTAATTTTGTGTTTGCTTGTTTCTGTGTTTGTGCTTGGGTAATACCCGAACACAAACAAGACCATAATAATACCCGACCAATATAGCTGTTACCCTAATACAGTGAGACCCGAACAAGAAGTGAATGTAAATTTTGAGTCGGGTGGGGTGAGATCATGTTTCGGGTCGGGTCTCTTGTTTGGGTTGGACATCCCTAACTGCCATGGCCAAAACGCAATCATCATCAGCTTGCCTCTCAATCAAATCTTAATTTATGTGCTTCAATTGGTGTATTATCTATCTATTCTTTTTACAATGCTTATTTTATATAAGCACATCTTTTTCCTCTTCGTCATATCAAAGCAAAAAATCTTCAAATAAATTAGTATATTGCTATTTATTTAAAGCTTCTTTGATACAATTTTCTCATAATAACTCATGTAAAAAGAGATGTTACGGGTGTTTTACAAATTTCTTGTAGTTGCAGCACCTCATAATCGCAATAACTTATATTAACTTTTAGAATTCTATCTCACCCATCATCGAAGGTATTACAGTTTTAGAACATAGAATATGGAATGAACAAAATAAAATGCTCCATATATATCGTAGGTATACTCGAGCTTGGCACATCCACAACCACATCGGATACTTAAGTCATTATGTATTGTATATTTTATTATCACTACTATCACAATCGATTCGACACCATGAATGTTCTTTTACGAGAAAAGAAAAAAAAATTATGAATGTTTACTGAACACTTGTTAAGTAATTAATTAGCAAAATTTTCTTTACTAAAAAAAATTAGCATAATTTTATAGTTTTGAAAATTAAACTATTCTATGTTAAAACAGGAGCTCGAAGACAAGTTGTGCAATTTTTTTTTTCCATTTTTTTCTTGAATATTGAGAAATTCTATCCTTTTCAAATGAGCTGGAAGAGAGGGGAAAAAAGAAAAAAAAAAAGATAAATGGAGGATCACATAAAGACCAAGTGTGGTACACCTGTAAATAAGCACTCAATCCAGGGGCACATGTACACCAGCTGTCACCTTTCTTTATATTCCACTGTCCTCCCAATCTTTCTCATTTTCTCCTCTCTCTCTCTCTCTCTCTCTCTCTCTCTCTCTCTCCCCTCCTCCTCCCTTCTTCAGCCCACAAAAACACCTGCAAAATTCAGAGAAAAAAAAAATGAGGAAAACGACCGGCTCGGGCCAGTTCTTCCGAGGTTTCCTCGTCCTCGCCGTCTGCCTGGCCCTGTCCGCCCGCGGGTCGGCCTCCTCGCCCCTCGATTTCGCTGCCGCCATGCCGTACTCCGCCGGCGAGTGCCGGGGCTCGATCGCCGAGTGCTTGGCCGGCGGCGGAGGGGACTGGGAGTGGGGGGAGGAGCTGGCGATGGACTCGGAGACGAACCGGCGCATCCTGGCCACGACCCGCTACATCAGCTACGGCGCACTGAAGCGGAACACGGTCCCCTGCTCCAGGCGCGGCGCGTCGTACTACAACTGCCGCGCCGGCGCTTCGGGCAACCCCTACTCTCGCGGATGCAGCAGGATCACGCGCTGCAGGAGCTGAAGCGGAACGGAGAAGGTTAAAAAAGAGTTCGCTTTTATTTTCACTGGAAAATTCTGTATTTATTATTTCCTTTTTCATGTAAGTTTTAAGTAGGAATTCAATGTGGGTTTTGTCGAATTATTGGAATAAGGGAGCGTGTTTTTCGTAGGAGGGTATAATTGGGTTTTCCTCTTTGGTGCAGGTTTTCTATATATACAATACTTTTTCTTATTTTCGTGTAAAATGAAGGGACTGCACATTAATAAATTTATATACATTGTCGAGGATGCAGTGATTGATCGTTTCATATATTTTTCGTGCATTTTTTCAATTTTGGTTATGATAAACTATACAATTATCACAGAATTGATCTGTTTTGGGAGGTCTCAACTAAAAAAAAAAAATTCACCTCTTGATATATTCATGATATGATAGGGAAGAGTGAATGAATTGTTAAAATGCAGTTAAAAAATGCTGCAAAATTTCGAGAAAAATATTTTGAGATTTGAAGTATTGAATAAAATCATTTAATGACGAAATATTTGAATTATTACGTTGTGGAATTGAAATTAATGTCAGAATTTAGAGAAAAATATTTTGAGATTTGAAATCTCGAAAATTTTAGTAAATTGAGAAATTTGAAAGTTGACGTGGGTACTGCCTTTTCCAGTTGGAGGATATATCCTGATCCGACCCGCTTCTTCTTGCGGTTTGAGTCCCTTGATTTCAAGTTCTTGACAATGATGAGAACAATTAGGCTTTGCATGACAACACTTCTTTTTTTCCATTTCCCATTCTGGCAGGGAAATGCGTTTGATAAAATCCAATCTGAAGTAGAAAGCCGTTTGGTAAAAAAAATGACTTATAGTAGGGTTTTCTACTTTTAGTAAGATTTTTTATTTCTGGTAAGATTTTTGGTCGATTTTCAGAAGTAAAATTGACTTATGATAGGATTTTCTACTTTTGGCAAGATTTTCTATTTCTGGTAAGATTTTTGGTTGATTTTCAGAAGCAAAATTTTTTTACTTCTCCATTCGAGAAGTCATTCTCGCAGGGTCGGCCGGCCGCCGTCGCCTCGGTCGCTAGCCGGCCGCCATCGATCGCCGGTCGACAGCCGCCACCGTCGCGGTGGTCGGCTGGCCGCCGCAGCCGCGGTCGCCGGCCGGCAGCAACCGTCGCCGCTGGTTGCCACCTCCGTCGCCACCATCGAACATTTTTTTAATAATGTTTTAAACATTATTTTTTTATCTTTGTCAAACTCATTTCTCTATCAGAAATCAACTTCTGAGCAGAAGCTGAAAATTCAACTTCTACTCCAAAACAAAAGCTGAAAAATCCATTTCCCTGCCATAAGCACTTCTCGGGCGAGAAGTGTTTTCATGCGCACCCTTAGAGAATTCTTTTCTTTCTCCGAAAATTTCACAATAAAAGAGAACATCCTTTTACGTTTTAAAGGAACATGATTAGCATTCGATTGATAATTTGGAGAAATTGATTTACTTTTTATAAGATGAGAAGTCGTTTTTGTAATCTAAATTTGTTGTCTTTGGTCCATCGAAAATTTAGGGTCAGCATGGTTCCAGAATGGAATCGGAAACTTGAGAACTGAATCAACAGAAATAGGGTAGGTTTTAGGTTTTCATGATATCCATGGTAGGTTTCAGATTTCAAAAATTGGGGAATCGATTTTGCTGGGTATGATTTAGGTTTTACCTCACCGAACTTAAAACTTGGAACCTGGAACAAGTCATTGTATTTTTCTTTTTCTTTTTTATGTTTTCGTGCAATCTCGCGATATTTCATGGCATCCGATGATGAACATGTAACATGTACCAGTAGTCCGAACTTTCATTTCCGGTGATATTCATGACTAACTAAGTTTTTTTACTTTATTAAAATTTCATATTCTACGAGTGTCTAAACACGAATTATGGTCAGTGAATTGTGACGGCAAATGATGGTCATTAGATGCGATAATTCAATGCAATCGTTCAATTAAAAATATAAATTGAACCTAGGGTAGATCTCGTAACCAATCTAGGAACTTGTGGCATAGAGAAGTTCGGGGCATGTAGGGTAGGTACAGGTTTCAGATTTCAGAAAATAATGAACAGATTCCTACGGTATAGATTTCTGATTCTTGATAGAGCCTAAACCCCCTCACCGTTATCGAAAACGTTTTTCGTGAATCGATTAGCTTTTTGTCGTTCAAATAATCGAAAATTCGAAAAATAATTCCTCGAAACAGGGTTTTTTTTTCCCGAACAAACAGACAAACCCTAGTTGGCAAATTAGCTCGCTGAAATTATAAAAATGGGTTTTGTTAAGCACGCTTTATTTGAACTAACTCGAAAAATACCCTTTTAAAGTGATTAGCTTCGGGTTAAGGCGTAATCTACACGGCCGAACCGGTTCCTCTCGTCTTTTTTTCCTGGACATGTGCTTTAAAGATGATTAACCGAGCCTTACGGAGGAAGCTAAACTCCTCTTTTGATAATTTCCAGGACAATTGAATTTTTCTCCAAAGACCAATCGAATTCCCCCAAATTGACGCAACAAATAGCGCACTCAATTCGCGCCCCCCTTCCATTACTATGATGTCCGCTACTCCACGGAAATTAATTGCTTTTGACTTTGTCTCCCCCAATCATCATACGTGCATGCCACGTGGCATTCGACTCCTCGTTCTTATCACACGTGGCCCATCGGCGAAATGACCCTCTTCATGCATTTGCATCAACCTAGGAAAAATTGAAAAGATTTTGTATGGATGTTAATTCAGTTTTAAAATTTTCAAATTTTATCAATTTAGTTTAGAATATTTGTGTTAACTTCCAACATAATCATTCACATTTGATGTGGCGATGTGTCTTGTAAGATGGCTGGCAATGCTAAGACCGCTATATTGGCGATACTCGATGAAAAATAACCAAAGGGGCTACAAGAAAAGTTCATTATTGAATTGGCATCCGAGCAATATGTTTAAGTTTGATTCGGGTGATTTTCCCACACAGCCTATATACATGGTTGAATCACAAGTAGTCTCACTCCTAGATCTGGATCTACATTCTCAACAAGCGCCTACAGATTTAGATGCTTTGCGCCATCACTTTTGACATCACATGGAAAAAAAAGGGTGTATTATTTCTCCATCCAATTGCCTCTACGAGCACGCAGGAATCGCCACGACGAAGACCCTTTTGCAATAGAGGCGCACAACTTTTTTTTTTGGGTCGAAAAAAGTTTCATTCATTATCTCAAAGTACATAAAATACAACGATCCATGTTGAATATCCACAACAGAACAAGATCCATAAACAGAAGGATACTCATAAGGACAACGCTAAGGATTACTCGTTTAGGAAACTGATACAGAAATTCTTCAAGTTGAAATCGGTGGCTTCATATAATTCATATAATAGAATATGTATATGGTGATGGAGACATAGAACCTAGGCGCGTACCGCCGAAAGGCAAAATCGTTGCGGAACCCAGAGATATCGGTGTGTGCTCATTACCGACGACGTGGATCTTTCTTCCAAATAATTATGATGGAGAAAATACCAATTCAAATGGAATGAATTCAAAACGATGTTACTGCATGAATCGGGAATCGGGATTCAAAATTCTCCCATTTTCAGCCATTAAATAATAGTTAATTACTTGAAAAGTCTGTTTTATATTTTCAAGTTGCAAATATTTAGTTACCAAAATAGGATTATGAGTTATTAAATAGTAAAGCCATATGAGGTGAAAATCTCATGTACGGTTCTGTAGAGTAGCAGTAAGGGTGATTTATCTGTCAACTTTTCCACTATCACCCCCAAAAAACCAAACTATGCCTTACGTAAAGTTGTCAGAGTACGATTAACCTCTGGATTTGAAATCACAACTTATATACCTGGTATTGGCCAGAATTCACAAGAACACTCTGTAGTCTTAGTAAGAGGGGGAAGGGTTAAGGATTTACCTGGTGTGAGATATCACATTGTTCGAGGAACCCTAGATGTTGTCGGAGTAAAGGATCGTCAACAATGGCGTTCTAGTGTGTTATAGATTCTAATCCAAGACTTGTATCATTTGATGACTCATTACTCTAGATGTACTCGAAAAAAGAACTCGATTGTATAATGATGAAAAAAAAGAATACTTGCCGAAAATATATGATCCTTTTTTGAAAGGGCACTGTCGTGGAAGGGTCATTTTTTTTTTTCATCTCCAATCCTAAACCTAAATAAAATTTTCATAAAAAATTACATCGAGATAGATTGGATAAATAAGATTCATGGTATGCTTTTTACAGCTGATCAAGAAAAATTGGAAGAACAAATAGATAAATTTGATAGAAATTCATTATCAATAGAAAAAAAAAATTCTTTATTTTCATTTCCAGAAACCGAACAAAGAAAAATTCATTTAGAAGATCAAATGAAAATTTTTGAAATTTTTCTTTAACGCAGTTAGAACTAAGACCAAAACTAAAAGAATTAAAAAAAAATCGATTGGAATCAAAGAAATAAGTAAAAAAGTTCATGCATGGTCATGCAAAAGCTTTTAAGTTTTCCTTATCTCTCGTAATGATTGCCATGAATGCTGCCCTCGAGGATGTGTACAAGAAGGTCTTTGCCGATTCCTATCGACATGGTGCGCCTCTCAGTAGAGGGGCGTGAAAAGGCCGTGGAGACTTTGACCGAATGAATAGGGATATGGATCAATTGATAGACATTTTTTTAGGAAGAGAATCCAATCTAGGATGAATGCTTTTTTCGTTCGCTATGTGCTGACTGGATGCATATGGTTTGATTGCACATTGGCACATCTCAATTTCCCATGGTAAGCGCACTCCTATTCCATGCTACTTTGTAAATCTAGCTTCGAAAAAGTTACCTCATTTGGATTGATTTGTACCCGAATCAACCCATCTTAACAACTCTAAATTTCCCGCAGGGAGTCATACTTTATTCACGTTAGAAAGTTCGATGCAAAAGATAAATGGGAACCAAGCGATTATTATTATTTTTTTAAAAAAATTTGTGGGTGGCCATAATGCCTAATGGTGCTCAACGAAGATGGTCCAGCTACATGGAAAACAAACACCTAGAGGAATCTTCGGCCTATTCATTAAATGAAAGTGGTCGTGTGTGCAGTCACATAAATAGAGGCGCCTGTAAAAGTTAAAAACTCCAAAATGAGCCCCCATATCTACCTTTTTCCTTGTGAAGGGCTCGCGGCGGTTCGCACGTCCCTGTCAATTTCGAGCACCATGTAGCCAGACATTGCAAAGTGCACGAGGACCAACCATTTGATGGGGACGCCAATCGCTTTCCCATCGCAACCCCCCGCTCCCTCCCTTGCCCCTGATTATGATGCATGAGTGACCAGATGGAGCGGGCAATCACATTGGATCCATCTAATCTATAGCGGGTCTCACACGGGAGTCCGATTCAGCATGGATCCTCACATGTGAGCAGAGCCGACAGACAGCGCACACAGACAAAAACATCCTTAATTCTCTACTTTTTAAGTAGTGATGTTATTTCTTTTGAAAAATTAAGATATTTTGATGTGAGAGTGAATGAGAAATTATTTCTCAAAGAACACTCTTGAGTTGGAAGTGAAAGTATGCTATGTTGGAAATTTACACCCATTAAGAGCCAAATTGATTAATTGCCATAATTACGATAATTGATTGGTGAGCTAAATTGCTGATTTTATGGCAGCATAATTCTTGGATCGGATCATAGAATTATGCGTGTATATGTGTGTGCAATGCATAATTGAAGGATTAGATCCTTGGATTAAGGGTGTGCATCTGTGAGCATAAAGTTTAGATCTCTCTCTCTCTCTCTCTCTCTCTCTCTCTCTCTCTCTCTCTCTCATTTTTGCTTTCTCCCATGGTGACCAAAAATTCAAGAACGAGAAAAAACATCATCACGAATTGCTAGCACAATCGAGTGGTGATTCCCGCGAGTTCGTTCTTCCGTCCGTCGTTGTAATTGGTGGTGTGTCTGAACTAGAGGCTCGACACTTGTGGGGTTTGGATCGAATAACATCTGAACCGTTTTTCATTATTCAAGCACGCTACTAGAGGTAATCCGTTTACTCTATTTGTTTATTATGATTTTCGATTGAAACACACGAACTGCGCCTCTGGAAATACATGTATGGGTTTTATTTTATTTTCCGCTGCGTATTATATATATTTTAATTTTGCTCGTACGTGTTACGTGAATCCTAACAGTGGTATCAGAGCCAATCCTTAGGCGTTTTCATGCTTTTAATTGATTATAGTTCGTAATGATTTTTTGCGATGCTAAGGCCAATTTATTTTTAAAGAATTGTTCTTTTTACGTGGCCGATAGAAGTTGATAATTTTATGTGATAAAATTAATCAACGTAGCAAAAAATGAGACTAAATCAATTTGGAATCGAAAATCGGTAATGAGTTTTATATTACGTATGATTTATGCAAAAATGATTCGTGACTGCAAATATAAAATTGAGAATGCTACTAGCGTTTAAATTACGCACGTGAAATTTGTTTCGCTGGCGTTAATTTATTAATACGGCTTGCGTTGCTCGATTATGAATTTGATTCAATGCATAATTTTATTTGTGCATTCTAAAGCTTTAAATTATGAATTTATTGCTCACGTGGAAGGGTGGTGATCACGGAAAACCTCTAATCAATGCGATTATGAATGTATGATGTTTATTGATATTTTTTGGGATTGTAATTTTTAAAATGGAGGCTGCGTCCTTCTTTTATTTTTCATGTAATTTTTTTTAGTGTAGTTTAGCATAGTCAATTGTTGATGTAAATGCTACGAGGATTACGTGGAGGAACCATAAAGCCGGAGAGCTCTTTGGGCCCGGTCTTCGAAGAGTTTGAGGAACCAAGAAGAAGCGAAGAGTGGATCTACAATATTAAAATATTAAAATGGTTAAATGTCGAGACCTATTAAACCATAATTCCATGATCACCACGTAGGATAGATGTTTATGCGATTGACATCTATTTATTTATTCTATTTTTATGAGCATATTAAACCGGTTAATGTGCAAAGTGAGACCTTTAATAATGACTCAAAATCTCTTTAAAATAATATTAAGTCGTAACGGGTATTGGACTCGTGGCCTTCCATCGTCGGGATTTGATCTTTTATTATAGTGATTGATTGACTAGCTATGGATACATAGGGGTCAATTATCATTCATAATAATGGACCAATCCATTAAACATATGATATTGTAGGGTTGAAGCTGAACGATTTCCAATAACTGTTAGGTGAGGGGATCGTTTGCGTTTTCAATACTTACATGAGACGATGGGCTAAACTTAACTATGATCATGAACTCAATAACTGTTAGATGAGAGTTTCATGGTCTAGAGGCCGAAGTTATGATTGGAATTCGCATATGATGCGTTGAATAAGTTGATTCACTCACTAAGCTTATAGAACATCAATAACTGTTAGGTGAGGTGGACTATGAGCTAGTGGGACTCCAATCCCCACTAGTAATCTTTACCCGACAAAGATTGTCGTTCCCTATTTTAAGGAGTATAGGATCCGAATATAAATTTAGTGGGAGGATCTATTTCATTTAAAGGCCAAAATGAAATAGTTATTTTGAAAGACAACAGCTAACAATTTATTTTCTACATAGATATTTATTACTCTGAAAATGGTGAACGCAAACCGGCTCGCTTCGATACTTGACAAGAATTGTTTGACTGGACCCAATTTCACCGACTGGGTGAGGAATTTGAGAATTGTTCTCAATTTAGAAAAACTCGGGTATGTGCTTGATGAAAATATGCCAACCTCCTTTCCTGAGGGTGGGACCCAAGAGAAACGCATCACTTATGATAAGTGGCATGATGATGATTTAAAAGTTAAGTCATATATGCTTGCTTCAATGACCAATGAATTTCAGAAGAAGTATGAAGTAATGGAAGATGCTAGGTCGATCATATTGCACTTGAAGGAATTCTTTGATGAGAATGGTCGAACCTCTAGATATGAGATATCTAAGGCATTGCACCGTATGAGGATGGCTGAGGGATCATTAGTTAATGATCATGTCCTGAAAATGATCTGGCACATAGAAGAATTGGCAAGACTGAATCTTGTCATGGACAATGACTTAGCTGTGGATTTGATCCTCCAATCTTTACCCGATTCCTTTTCTAATTTTGTCCAAAACTTCCACATGCATAAGATGGAGAAAACTCTAGCTGAGTTACATAGTATGCTAGTAGTTTATAAGAAGGAAATGCACAACACAAGGCTCAATGTAGTGGCTATAGCTAAGGCTTCTTTTTCAAAGAGTAAGACTTTTTTGAAGAAAAAAAAAATGGAAGAAGCCTGTGAAAGCTGCTGTGCAACCAAAGCCCAAGATTGAAAAAGGGAAATGTCATTACTGTGGTGTCATGGGGCACTGGAGGAGGAACTGTAAGAAGTACCTCGCGAGCTTGAAGGTCAAGTCTAAGAAACAACCCTACGAAGGTATGGTGTTTATGCTTATTGAAACTAATCATATGATTAGTGCTGAATCTAGCTTATGGATTCTAGATTCTGCTGCAACCTCACATATTTGTATGTCATTACAGAATTTGGAAATAAGCAGGATGCTATGGCAAAATGAGATTGTCCAAACATTTGCAAATGGGGCAAGAGTTGCTGCATTAGCTATATGGATTTTTCGTTTATGTTTGCCTTCTGGATATTGATTTTAAATAATTGTTTGCATTATGAGAATGTTGTTCGGAACATTATCTCCATACCTCGTTTGGGTAAAGATAATTATGAATTTTCTTTTGTTGATGATGTATATTCTATTTATTATAATAGAACGTGTGTTGATTCTGGATTATTAACTAATAATCTCTATACCATTACAATGTCCGGTAATGCGATTACCAATGTTAATAAGGAACATAATTACGATGTAAATGTCATAACTAAAAAACGCCCTAGAAATAGTCCAAATCCAAAGTATGTTTGGCATCTCTGATTAGGTCATACTAGAGAAGATATGATTAACAAGTTGAGTAATGATTGATATATTAATCCAATTGGTTTTGAACAAGTATGTCTTATAGGAAAAATGACTAAAGCACCCTTTGTAGGACATGGTGCGCGAGCTGCTGACGTATTGGGATTGATACATACAGATATATGTGTACCAATTAATGAAACTGCTAGGGGTGGTTATTCTTACTTCATTACCTTTACCGACGATCATTCACGGTATGACTATTTATACTTAATGAAGTATAAATCTGAGTCCTTTGAAAAGTTTAAGGATTTTAGGTCTGAAGTTGAGAATAGACAGGAAAGACATTAAGGCTCTTCGATCTGATCGAGGAGGTGAGTACCTTAGTACTGAATTCTTGGATTATCTTAAAGATAATGGCATTTTATCACAATGGACACCTCCTATAACTCCAGAACATAACGGTGTATCTGAAAGAAGAAATCGCACTTTATTAGATATGATGCGATCCATGATGAGTTACACCAATTTACCTGTATCCCTTTGGGGGTATGCCCTTGAGATAACTGCATATTTACTGAACAGAGTGCCTTCTAAATATGTTTTAACTACGCCATATGAGATATGACATAGTATGAAACCAAGTCTTAATCATATCAAGATTTGGGGTTGTCCAGCTTTCGTCAAGAAGCTGAGAATAGAGAAATTGGAGGCTAGGTCTGAACAAGGTCGCTTCATTGGATATCCAAAAGAGACTCTTGGATATTATTTCTATTTTCATTTTGACCAAAGAGTTTCGGTCAGTAGGCATGCTTCTTTTCTGGAGAATCAATTCGTCTAGGATGGTGGTGCTGGGAGAAAAATAGTCTTACAAGAAGAAAATAATAAAGTACCAAGTAACTAAGTTCAGACACCGATCTCTGATTCAGTGGGAGCCTCTGATACACAACCTCTTAGGAGGAGTGCGAGAATGTCTCGTTTGCCTATTCGCTATAGAAACTCGGTTGAAGATATTGAGCCACTATTAATTGTGAATGATAGTGATCAACTGAGTGATCCTAACACCTATGAGGAGGCGATGTCGGACATCAATTCTGGTAAATGGCTAGAAGCTATGAAATTCGAAATAGATTCAATGTATTCCAATGATGTTTGTACTCTAGTTGATCTGCCTAATGGTATTGTATCAATTGGGTGTAAATGAATCTTCAAGAGAAAGATGAACGCTGATGGTCAGGTTAGAACTTACAAAGCACGACTGGTGGCAAAAGGATATCGTCAAAAAGAATGGATCGATTATGACGAAACTTTCTCACCTGTAGCCATGCTAAAATCTATTCGGATTATGTTGGCTACAGCTGCGCACCTTGATTATGAGATATTCCAAATGGATGTCAAACAACTTTTCTAAATGGTTTCCTCGAGGAAGAAATTTATATGGAACAATCATAGGGTTTTGAATCTAATGGTGAAAGTCAGAAGGTGTGCAGGCTTAAGAGATCCATTTATGGACTTAAACAAGCATCCAGAAGTTGGAACATCCTTTTCGATGAGGTAGTCAAATCGTTTGGCTTCATAAAAAATCCGGATGAACCTTGTGTATACAAGAAGGTCAGTGGGAGCGCAATTGCGTTTCTAGTTCTTTATGTCGATGACATACTTTTGATCAGAAATGATACACCGATGATATCATCGATCAAACTATTCTTGTCGTAGAAATTCTCTATGAAAGATTTAGGAGAGGCAATCTATATTTTAGGTATCAAGATCTATAGAGATAGATCAAGACGATTTATTGGTCTTTCACAGTCTACGTACATAGATAAAGTGTTAACACGGTTTAACATGCAACGTTCCAAAAGAAGATTATTGCCTTTTAGGCATGGAATTCGTCTTTCCAAGGAGATGTGTCCCAACACTCCTAAAGATAGAGAGCGAATGGCAAAGATACCTTATGCATCCACTATTGGAAGCATAATGTATGCTATGCTATGTACACGACCTGATATTGCGCATGCTGTGAGCATCACTAGCAGATATCAGTCTGATCCAGGGGAAGAGCACTGGATAGCATTAAGAATATCCTTAAATACTTGTGAAGGACTAAGGGTTTATTCTTGATAAACGGAGAAGGAGAGTTTAAAGTTGAAGCTTATACTGATTCTGATTTTCAGCCAGATCCGAATGATTATAAATCTACATCTAGGTTTGTCTTTACACTCAATGGTGGTGCAGTTAGTTGGAAGAGTTCCAAACAAAACACAACTGCTGATTCCACCACTGAGGCAGAGTGTGTAGCCGCTTCTGAAGCGGCAAAGGAAGCGACTTGGATGAAGAAATTCGTTTCTGAACTAGGAGTAGTTCCTTTCCTTGAGCTGTCAATTACATTGTTTTGTGACAACAATGGGGAAATATCTCAAGCTAAGGAACCAAGGTCTCATCAGAAGTCCAAGCACATTGAGAGACGCTTCCATCTCATTAGAGAAATAGTTGGGAGAGGTGATATCACATTGCAGAAAATTGCCTCAGTGGAAAACGTGGCAGATCCCTTTACCAAGGCCTTACCTCAGTCTTCTTTTGGAAGACACCTTGATAAAATGGGTTTAAGATACCAGACCGGTTGGCTTTAGTGCAAGTGGGAGATTGTTAGAGAAATTTCCTAAAACAATCATGTAATAGCTACATATTGGGGATTTCAGTTGTACTTATGATTTCTTATTTAATCAATGGCAAAGACGTATTTATTCATTTATCCAATTACTTACTTATATGAATAAATTCCATAAGATCAGTTGTGACTAGATCTATTCTTAAGACGTTGAGAATATGTGTGACGGGTTCACAGTTAGACTGAAACTTTAAACTATTCCCGATCGATGGATCATTGAATGGATATCAATAATTCTGTTGAGGTCGGTGTGTTCTTAACTTCACTCTTAAATATTGGATACTTAAGGGAATGACTAGTCACAAGTCATTGGGTATTGCGATGCCCGAGTTAGAACACATGTGTTTGTATTAGACAAGTTCACTAAACGTGACACGCATTGAACGATTAGCGACATGGAAACTTTTAGCGTGGTCAATATCTAATCGTTCATGCTTTGGTCATGTGTAAATAATCCTTAGACCTGAGGCACAGTGTTGACTTGTGTGTTGGATGGCTATGGTTCACGAGGACGCATATTGATGGTTCGTCGATCCGTCTCTGTACTTGATGGTCATAGTTCATGCACATACGAAGTCACACTTGTGCGCAAAATGGAATCCGCCTCCTTGCCATATGCAAGGTATGATATCCTATGCGATTTAATTATGACAATGCATTGAAATCCTCGGCCGAGGTTGTAAACGAGAATAAAATGTTTATGTCTCGTATAAATGCATGTCGATTAAATTTATGCATATGATCGAATTGGTGACTTGACAAATATTCCATGGTCTTTGTTCGATCGGATATAGTAAGATGGAGGGATTGAATTATACTATAGCCAAAGCTGACAGGTTCATTATGTTCTTAAAGAATTTACACTGTTTGGGTAGTCATGACATATTGCTAGATGTCACTCATGGCTCGTGGGACCTAGAGGTTAATCGGGACAATTAATTCTCTTGAAAGTACTAATGTGTTAGTGCATGTCTTACTGCCTGCTCAATGATGAACCTAGGGATGTCACACTCCTTAACCAATATATGACGACGATGAACGGAAAGACAATATTGCAAATATGCTTACAATAATGATTATCAAATTATTCGGATCGAAATTAGATTAAATGGGATTTAATTTATTTTTTATTTTTGGTCATAGGCACAAGTGTATATGATGCACATGTACGGATTAAATCGACACAAAATTATCGTGTCGATTTGCACACATATTATTTATTATTGTGTGTCAATTTAGGCCTTTGTGAGCAAGTGTGAGATGTTGGAAATTTACGTCCATTAAGAGCCAAATTGATTAATTACCATAATTACGGCAATTGATTGATGGGCTAAATTGCTGATTGTGTGGCAGCATAATTCTTGGCTCGGATCCTAGAATTATACGTGTATATGTGTGTGCAATGCATAATTGAAGGATTAGATCCTTAGATTAAGGGTGTGCATTTGTGAGCAAAAAATTTAGATCTCTCTCTCTCTCTTATTTTTGCTTTCTCCCATGGTGACCAAAAATTCAAGAACGAGAAAAAACATCATCACGAATTGCTAGCACAATCGAGTGGTGATTCCCGCGAGTTCGTTCTTCTGTTTTTTGTTGTGATTGGTGGTGTGTCTGAACTAGAGGCTCGACACTTGTGGGGCTTGAATCTAAGAACATTTGAACTGTTTTTCATTATTCAAGCACGCTACAAGAGGTAATCCGTTCACTCGATTCGTTTATTATGATTTTCGATTGAAACGCACGAACTATGCCTTTGGAGATACATGTACGAGTTTTATTTTATTTTTCGCTGCGTTATATATATATATATATATATATATATATATATATTAATTTTACCCATACGTGTTACGTGAATCCCAACATGCTACTCCCACATAGGAAAGAAAGAAAGCTTGTGAATGCTTTATATAGAGTTACACTCCTTTAGAGTGGTAACTTTTATAACACATGCGCTATGCCTCGTACGCACGCGCTGGGGAGGTGCAAATCCCAGACCCCGACGAGACCTGCTACGCGAATGCAGGACCGGTAATGGACCCAGTAACAAGCCCATTTTTGTCTTTTGTTTTAATTTTTTCCAACTTAAACCGTTACAAACTTTATGTAACAGCTGGTGAATTAATTAAACGGCATATACGGTATGTTAATAACATTAACTAAGTAATGGATACTATGATTCTGTTGTTACAGAATTAAATGCGTAACTATTGTGACTCTGCCGTTATAGAATTGAATGCATAACGGTTCTGTCGTTATGGCTCTGTCGTAATGGGTTTAAAAGCACAACGGCACTGCTGTTATGGCTCTGCTGTTATGGTTCTGCTGTTACAGAATTAAGTTATAATGGAATATTTATTCAGCTGTTATTCCTTATCTGCTAAATGCCCCCACTGACCTTATATATATATGTATATGTATGACCTCTCATTCTGAGATTGAGAAAAAAAAAACGATCAAAAAGAAAAACTTCCATGTCTTTCTATTCTCTGCAATTGCATCGACTTTGATAGTGTTCGCGTTTGGTAAAGTTCGCCGAAAGCTCCGGAGTGTTGTGGTTGCCTCTGTTGCTATTTTATCGTTGTATCTTGGGAGACAGACGTTTGACTCGTCTACTCCTCTAGTTTAACATATCTAAGAATCAAAGTATTTCATCCACTAAGTCACATGCAACACTCAAAATGCCGAGTACGGCCATGGGAGTTCAATCGCACGATTTACAAAAAATTAAGGCAATTCAATCACGGAACATCACAAGAGGAGGTTCAGAATGTTTACCTCGAGCTTCGGTTGAGCTCGCGCGGCCTAGATTTGGCTAGGTGAGATGGCGGAAGGTTTGTGTCACGCCCCGAGCCCGGCGAGCATGCGAGCATCCTACCTTCGCTGTTACCTTTGATGATCTCCTAGGAACCAACGACCATTAACTTAATAACCTATATGAAGCATGTAAGCGAAAGCGAGAACATCTCCATATCAAATAAAACAACACAAGATGACTTAAGACAAAAGGGTACGCTTCCCATTAAGATCTATCATATGTCAAAGGTTAAAATTCTAAACCCACAATTCATTGTACAATCCCTAAGGCCACAAAAGGTTCATAACCACTTCCTCCAATTCAGTCTTCAAATGTCAATCATGGCATTCCTCGAGTTTCCATAGCCTGGGACCTGAAAAATGTTGTCCCACGACGGGGGGAGATATATAATCCCAGTAAGTCAATCCTAACCCTAAACTAGGCTATCAGTACCTCCAGACACTTTTGAAAAATAGGATATTTTGGGATCAAAAGCTTTGGCATGGTAAAACAGGGTACTTGACAAAACTTGGCGTTTTAGTACTTTCAAAACAGCTTGACTTAGTCAAGAAAAATCAAGATAACTCTAAGCTTTGTACAATGGCAGGGTTTTCAATCAGAAGCAAGCACTCGACGCCATCTCAAAAATATGAGGCAACTTTCATTTCTTTCTCAAAAGTATCATTTCTCAAAATTTTCAGAAAACACATTCTTTTCTCTCACGCCCCTCTTTGGGCTAAATTTCAATTCATGAGGCAAATTTCAATCTCCAACCATGAGGAATTTTCAAACTCGTGTGGCAAATTTCACACTTGAGGCAAATATCGATTCAAGAGGCATTTCAAATTCTCAAAAACCAGTTCTTTGATATTTCAGGAAATAGTTCTTTCCATATCCGCCCATCCTAAGCCACCCACTTTGGGGCTGCGAGATGATTCGATCTCCATATAACCCATCAATACATATGAGACTCTCGCGTCCGGACCTAGAGATGATTCGGTCACTATACAACTCTCGACGCCCATTTTAAATCTAGATGAATCGCGTCGGTATGGGACTCTCTAGCCGCACGACCTCGTTAGGTCAAATGGGAGTAACTCCCTCCCAAAGCTCTATTTGAGAGTAACTCTCTCTCAGATCAAATGGAGTAACTTCCTCCATATCAAATTGAGAGTAACTCCTTCTCAGTAAAAATTAATTGGCCTCAAGTTTTTAATTAAAACAATTTCATGCCTTCAATCTTTCATTCAAGAAAACTGATGTATTCCCATCAAAGCCTCAAACAACTCAATGAGCACAGTTCAAAGCAAATAAGGTCTCAATTTCTCATTAAAAAATAATTCATGAAATTCAACTATTTTTATCGCCTATTCGAGGCATTCATTTCAAACGTCCCTCAACTGGACAAAGCACATTTCTCATTATATAATTCTCAGTAAAACTCAAGCATCATTCAGCTCAATTCTGTGACATTCTGAATTTCCTGCCATTTTGAGGCTATTGAATGAGAACTATCTATCGATGTAATTCAGTTTTATTTCGCTCGGATTTGATCAATCCTAAGTAAAATGACCAAAAGGGAAAGGCTAACGCATGGCAAGGTACGTAGACCTAGGAAACTCGATATGGAAATGACGCTTTGACCATAAGGATTGCTAGGGACATTTAGAGCCAATAAAGGCCGATCTGATAATGATTAAGGAATCCATTGCTAGCGTTATATGATTGGAACGCGGGTGATGCCGTATAACCAATGTATAATTTGTGATGTTTTCCTGAATCGAGCTATGACGATCGAGACTGTCGGAGCTAGTAATGAACCTTCGCAATTACATGACAATCAAGGTCGTTTTGTCCTGAGTTATCCTAAGTGTGATGAGAGTCACAGAGTTGATACGCGTAACGTCTGCAAAAGCCGCCCGTTAGTTCGAGATAAACTGAAGTTACGATCGACGGACGATTGATCACTAAATGGAAGCTCGAATTGGCAATTGGAAATGAAGAATTTCAAAATTGGAAAAGGATTTGACGTCGCCTCGCCAATGGCCATTCAAAATGAGAAAAATGAAGTTTCGGACAAAAATTGATGTGCAAGAAGTTAATGACATTATTGGTCCATTCCACATGTCACTCAATGAAGGTCCTAGGCATTTATTACCTTACCTAATGCCATCTTATCAATTTAACCTCTATTATTTGTGTGAGACATCAATTCCTATCAGCCATCAACCGTGTGGATCATTTCCACCACTTCCCTTTAATTTTCCTCTTCAATTACACCTCAACCAAAAACTGCCCAAAAGACCAGTTTCTGTCCCTCTGTTCGGTCAACTCGCCGGCCACTTCCCGTCGCCGCCTCGCCGTCTCCAACCACCAGAGGTAAGGTCTACATTTCCTTGACAAGCACCAATTAGAATTTCTTCATTTAGATAAGTATTTTTATCGGTGTGAATCCGAGACTAAAGCTGGACAAAATCTGCGCGAGCTGGGATAAGGCTACCGTATACCCTCTTAGAAATTCTAAATGACCTCAAACCTTTTGTGAGATCTTCATAACATCTAGTACTCATGTTGGATGAGCTTTAGCCGTAAGTTTGGTGGTGTTAAAATAGGTTTTCATGACTAATTGTGGGTGACTAAATTTGGACAGATTCTGACCCTTCGCGCATCAAGGAGAAACCGAACTAATTTGAGGACTTCGGGGTGTTGGTTCTCTTCGAAACTCTTGATGAGCCTTCTTAACACATATATTGAGGTCCTAGAAGGATTATTTTGTGAAGAATTGGGATATAGGGTTGAGTTTTGGATGGAAATGTGTGATTGGAATCAAAATAGAATTTGTTGTGTTGCTGTTCTATTTTGGCCGAACCTGATGGGGGTTCTTTGATGGATATATTGACTTCAAATTGACTCAAGAGACTACCGAAAATGTTGATTGAGGTGTTAATAGAAAGTATGTGAAGTGGATTGAGATTTAAAAGTGATTTAAGGGCTAATTCATGCATGGAACCTTAAGATATATTTTGCCCTTTGAATTGAAGCATGAACCGAGTATATGGAGGATTCGTAGAGATGTCGACGTGTATTTGATCGATTGATAAGGCATCCTGAGTTGCCATTTGTTTGGCGATTGAGAGAATGGTTTAACGAAAGTGAAGTTCGATTATCTCTAATCCGAAATTGAGTAGATTTTGACTAAAAATTGATGAACTTCCTAGGAAGACACGTGGCTCTCGTTTGACCGTGATCTTGTGGGTCGAGGAGACTCGTTTGGTGTAGGGTTTTGCTAATCGATCACGGTAAGTGGTTCCTAAACCCTTACTTGAACCCTAGGACGCTACTAGATGGTTGTTTTGTGTGTAGCGTGACTGTATGATAAAAGCATGGTGATTGATAGTGTGTTATTGAATTGGCTGTGAGCCCTGTTATTGTTAATGAATCGACCGTGGGCCTTGACGATGATTTGGCTAGATGCCCTTGTGAATTACATCGTGGCCGTGGGCCCTGACGATGATTTGGCTAGATGTCCTTGTGAACTACATCGTGGCTATGGGCCCTGGCGATGATTTGGCTTGGAGCCCTAGCAATACATCACGGCCGTGGGCCCTGGAGGCGATTAATGGGTTTGTCAGATTGATGACTTATGATGACGATATGTTTGTTTTTGGCTAATGTGTGAAACTTGGATCCTATAGCACGTGGTGTGTTCGTTGATAGTTTGATATGCCAATTATTCTGTGATATATGATGCTGAATTGCCATATGCCATTGCTTGATGAGTTCCCTACATTCTATGCATTTTTGTGTTTTCTGGTGGGACTAGTGGTTTAGTTTAGGTTGGGTTTCACTTGCTGGGATGCAAATCTCACCCCGTAGTGGGACATATTTTTCAGGCCCAAAACCTTAAGCATGCTACCGATAAGACTAGGCGATCCGAAGGAAACGATCGTCTCTTTTGATGAATTTCCTGCAAAAAGTGGAATTATATACTTTTGGAAGAAAATGATAGTGTGGGTAGATGAAGGAAAGGTAGAACTGTAACCTCACCGTTTCGAGGCGTGGTATCGTCGATTGGGAAATAGCAACCTGATGGGTTCCCTGTTACATGAGGAAGTCCCTATGGAGGCCGTGCCAAGCTGGTGCCGCCCTTCCCGTTCGGAGATTGAAGTGGAGAATCCAAAGTCCGTGAAGGGACCGAAGAATGTGCCTGAGGAGTCGAAGTCACCTCCTTCCGAGGAGTACCGAAATTACATAGAGATCTCCACCGATAAATCCGAAGACCTTGAGGAGGAAACTGAAGAAGATACAGAGGACATTTCTGAGGAGGTGCCATCTGAGACCTTTTCAGATTATATCCCAGATGAATACGAAGCTGAAGGAAGCGACAGCTCGAGCGGTTCTTTAGGATAGAGGGGTGCAGTGGTTGAATTTGGGGTATGAACGAATTTTGGTGTGAGGCTTAAGATAGGTTTGTGAACTAGCCTTTTTATATTAGCCTGAGTGCCTACCCAACCTGGTCTGCGGTTTTTGGCTAAGTTATTTCCACTATCGTTGTACAACTTCCATGTATGTTATGTATATGAACGTGCGTGCTTTCTTGTGTTCCAATTTCCTATTATGAACAATTGTCAGGCTGTTGTTTTCTTCCGCTTGTGCATTTCATTTCATTTCATTTAGGCCGTGTGGTTCTTGGGATTGCATTTATGGCCAGGAGAGGCAGATGTTATGTGCTCGCCGGGGTCGGGCCGTGACATCCTCGTTTAAGTGGTATAAGAGCGAGGTTTGTTCAATCTCAATAGGGTGAAGATTGGAGTGATAAGGAGTGATGGAATTTGGATGATGGGATAGTGAGACCTTAGGGGAAATTTGTTAGAATCAAGCATGAATGCATGGCATACGGTTGGCGCTTGTGTATGGCATCTTGAATTGGCATGATTGTGGTGATCTTGTGAGGACCAAGCTTCACACTTGACATTGTAAATTGTTTGTGGATGTGGTCTGAAGAATGAGATAATACCTCTGATTATACTAAGTTGCAGATGCGTCTGGACTTGAGGTATGGTTGTGAACTCTTGATGATTTGCTCATGAGAATGCCTGAGTGATTGATTGTTGTACTGTGATTGCTGCCTTGATTGTGTAGCATAGAATCATTAGACTTGAGAAAGTGGCTTAGGTCTTTAATTTCGTGGTGGAATTATAGTGACTCAGGTGAGCAAAGTTTGAGCAAGAATGAACAATAGATCGGGAAGGTCAAGAGGTGGAGCGTCTAGCTCGAGAGCGCCGGCGGCCGAGGATCCATCGGATCCAAGGATGGATGGAGTCTTGAGGGCCTTGGAACAAATTGGGGAACTAATGGGAAAGGAAGCTCAAGATAGAGCTGCTGCAGCCCTTCGACAGGTTGAGGATAGGGCTGAGATTATAGCTCAGGCGGCTGAAGCTGCAGTGGCAGTTGTGAATCTAGCAAACGAAAATAATGTTCAGGGCGCTGAGGTTGGTAATGCCCAAGGTGATGTGAATGCTAACAGGCAAATGGGCCATTTAGTCGAGCAGTTTATTAAGTTGAAACCAACCCAGTTCGATGGAACTGGAGATCCTAATCTAGCGCTAAGGTGGATTGAGAAGCTTGAAAAGGCTTTTGGGGTGCTGAGGTGCACCGATGAGGAGAAAGTGCTATTAGCTGCCTATCAGCTAGAGGGAACTGCGAATGACTGGTGGAGTGCCTCGAAGAATGCAGTGTTCCTTGAAGGTACTGCTTTGATGTGGGCTGCCTTTACCACGGCTTTTAATGATAAGTATTTCTCGGCAACGGCTCGAGAAAGGAAGCGATTAGAATTTCAGCAGCTGCAACAGAATTAGCTGACTGTGGATTAGTATGAAGTTGAATTCGCAAGACTGTCAAGGTATGCGCCAAGATCGGTCGAGGACCTGATGGAGAAAGCGCAGAGGTTTCGAGATGGCTTGAGACCAAAGATTCGAAGCAGAATTATCACAGTGGATTTGAGAACGTATATGGAGATATATGAAAGAAGCCAAATGATTGAGAGAGATATTAAAGAAGGAACTGCGGCTTCTGGATCGCGGTTCATTCCTTCGAGAGACAATCGACAACTGGGTAAGAGGCCGATGATGAGTAATAGACATTTTGTTCCTCCTGTTCGAAGGAATATTGTGAAGCCCTCATTTCAATCAAATTGGAATTGTCGTATCTATGGGCGAAGGCATGGAAGTGGACCTTACCCGAGACAATCGGGAGCATGTTATAGATGTGGTCAGCTGGGCCACCGGGCGAAAAATTGTCCAAGCCAAGCTCCAGTAAATCGAGCTCAAGGACAGAGACCACAGACTGGACAATTGGCAGTGGCTCCGCAGAATGACCAGAACAAACCACCTGCTCAAAGGAGAGTGTACGCTGTGGCACGTAGAGAGGCGGAAGAAGTGCATGGCGTGTTCACATGTACGATCTATTTATGTGATCGGGCTGCTTATGCATTATTTGACCCTGGAGAGTCACATTCCATTATATCTGCACAGTTTGCTGATTTGGTGGGTGTAGAATTGAAACCGTTGAATATGTCGTTGTATGTTACTACACCATTAAAGGATAATGTGCTAGTATCATTAGGATGTGCAGACTGTAAGATAGTGATTGCTGGTAGTTGTTGACACCTAATTTTGGATCAACATTTTTTGGTTATTTCTTAGAAAATTCAAGGAAAATTCATAAAAAGTCAAAAAATTACAAAATCAACTTTGGTGGCCTTGGCCGAGCCTAATGAACCATTCTTGACAAAAAAAATAATTTTTCATATTTTTCGCATTTTTAAATATTTTCAGAAATTAGGAAAATACTAAAACAATTAAGAAAAATGACATTTGAGGTCACAAAAATATGGAAAAATAGCCAATATTTTTATTTTAAATTTATTGTCTTTTTGACATCGCAAAAAATCCAAAATCGGATTCAATTTTAGGTGTTCCTTTGTAACACATATGATTGAATTTGAGAAAAAAATATCAATTGAGTCTTTTTATTTGCAATTTTTGTAGTTTTAAGGACCTTGACATTCAATCTGATTGTCCCCCACTTCAATTTATCCCAATTGTTCTTACAAATTGCCCAATTGCACAAATTACATGCTAAATTGCATTTTAGTCCTTGAAATTGGGTATAATTGAAATTACTTTCAATTCAAGGACTATCATTGCAAATTAAACATGCTGCCCAAGGGTTTTCATCATTTTGAATCGATTGGCATAGGTGGTTTGACCCAATTTGATCATTTAAACCCTCAATTGCACAATCCCCAATTAGCAATTAAATGGAAATTTGGGGTTTTTATTGAAATTGACATTAATTTTTGGGTAAAACCACATTTTTAGATAGAATTCATGCCCTAGATTTGATTCTGAGGTTCAATTGCAAAAATTTCCTATTAATTTGGGTTTAATTTGAAAAATTACAAGTCGGGACCGGTTCAGACCGGTCGAACCTGTCGAACTGGTCCGCTACAGTGTCATCGTCTTCCTCAGGCACCTGCGTGAATGAACAGTAAATGGTTGAACTTTGACGGGGAAATTGATGGACCAATCGACTTCAATTGAAGACGCAATGGTGGGTGTTTAGTTCCTTAGGCCATTCCCCGTCGATTGGAGCTAGAAAGATGATCAATGGCCGCCGGAGCAGGGAGCAATCGGCCGGTCAAACTGCGGACTTGCGAAAGTCAACATTTACCCAAACGCAGACCAAATTCATCCTAAATTCGCGTGAAATGAGACCCGCCGGAGGACCAAACAGAATCGGACGAGATGCCCATCGCCCCCGATGCCGATTGGACCTAAAATCACATGATGGCACGTGCCATTCGGGTCAGTTGGCCGTTCCCCGATTCGGCGCCAAAGCTCGAAGGGCGATATAAGCCTACGGGGGCTTTCAGTTAAGGGGGTTGGAAGATTCAGTTCGATAAGAGAAAACTGAATCGAGAGAGAGAAAGAACGAGAGAGAAAGAGCTCACCTTCCCTCACGGTGGTCGAAGGTTGGAGCTCGAATTGCAGAGCGTCGGTTGGGCCTTCCCAGGCTAAACCAAAGCTCCACGAGGTCGTCAGGAGGTCGTCCAAAGTCCCCTGAGTCGATCGCCGTCGGCCGCACACGTGGAACCCACGAAAACAGGTGAGTCAGAGCTTCGAATTCTACATTGAGCTTCAATGGCGAACTTCATTTCTGGCAATGATTCTTGCATTTAGCGTGTGCGTTTCGCTCCTTGGATATCATGACCATCATTGCATCTTCTTTTTGCATCGATTTTGTCTGAATACCTCGAATTGAGTCTTCGAACTTAGCCCCCATAGCCGACCACTGTTCATACTTGCCTAGCCCAATCTAGGCCGTGCGAGCTCGATCAGAGCTCGAGGTAAGTCTTCTACACCTCTTGCCATGTCAATCTGTGAATGAATTGATCTGATCTCGCGTGGTCTGTGTGATTGAACTTCCATGGCCGTACTCGGCGACTCGCATGATGTTCTTGATTCTGTGGATTATATGCTCCGATCCTTAGATATGTTAGGATAGAGTCGATTGCGAGTCAATTGACGTTGGTTTCGCGCGATTTCATCAAGGTTTCACCATTCGATCGGCGCCGGAGTTCCTCAGCCGTCCATTCCGCTGGGGTCGAGAGGTTGAAGACGATGCTGACCTGGCGAGTCAACGAGTCAAAACGCTTAGGTGGCAATAGGTCATTGGTCCACGTGTCGGTCCAGTCAGCTCGGCCGTTGGGGGTTGTTATTCGAATAGGAAGATCCAACGGCTGAGATTAATTGAGTCTAATGAATGGTGGCCGTCGGATTAGAAATTAGGATAATTCAAAAATAATTTTAATCGGAAAATCAATCAGAACAGAAACGGTGCCGTTTAGATAAAGGGTCAGGCGACGTCGTTTTGGGTTAATGAGAATAGACGGTCCAGATCAAGTCCCATGTTCTAATCGTGGCCGTAGATTTAAGTAATCAGATCAAACGGCCCTGATTGAGTCTCCACTCAGTCTGAACCGTAGATTCTAGTCAGAACATCCTGCGATCGTGGACTAGCCACGTGGTGCAATGAGGACCATTGGATCAGATCCGATTAATCCGAAATAAAAAATGACGAATACGACGTCGTTTTGGCTGAAGGTTTCGCGGGTCCGGGTCCGGGCCGGGTTCCGACCCGGTCCGAATAATATTTTTAAAAAATATATAATATAAAAAAATCCTAGAAAATCCAAAAAAATGCTAGAAAATTCCAGAAAATTCCAAAAAAAATGTGAAAAAATAGTGAGAAATTCCTAGACACTCCAGAAATCCCCAAAAATTGAGGATTGACCACAGACAAGTGGTCAATCCTATTTTTTTGGGATTTCTCATCCGTTCTTCCAAGAATTGACGACAATGCCCTTTAGGGGTAATTCGTCCCAGCTTTGTATTTTGAGATAGGTCGAAAATGCCTAAATTAGGATAGGGCCAGTTAGGTGGCAAATCCTTTTGCTAGGGTTTTCGAATCTCGCCATTTTCCCTGAAATGACGATTTTACCCCCCAAAGGGTAAATCGTCTTTCCCATCTTAATCGAGTCTTGAAAATATCTTAAAGTTAGGGTTTGGGTCAGGTGGGCGACCAACCATAATATTTCAGATTTTCAATTCTCATCTTTGTCCAAAATGACGACTTTACCCTTCTGAAGGTAAAATCACTTTTAAATTCCAAAAAAATCCTGGAAATTCTCGAAAAATGAGAAATGGATTAGATTGATGGCCAATCCTATTTCCCCAGTCTTTTGACTTCCCGGTTCATCTAAAAATGACAAATTTGCCCTTTCGAGGCAAATTGTCACCGAATTGTTCAAAATTACGATTTTGCCTCTCATGGGCGAATCATATCAAAAACACTCATAAGCCTTGATTGATATTTCTCTAGGCTAATAGGGCCTCATTAGGGATGCCATGCTGCTTTCATGTGTTTTCTCCGCATGTACTGGATCCTTGATTTGCGCATTTATTTTTACTGATTGTGAGTGATAGGGTATTCATTCCCAATCTGCATGAATTTCTAGATTTAAGATCTGTACCCCACTCATCTGCATAAAATCTTAGGATTAGATAAACCATTCAGCTCAGGTACCGAAAGAGCGTCAACTCTAGCAGTTGGTGTAACTAAGTCCCCGAACCAATTTCTCTAGTTTCCGCATAATCGAATAGACAGCTTCCAACTATTCGATAGGGTTTCCGATCGTACCCTCCACGAAACGATTGGTGGCGACTCCTTGGCATGTACACGTATCACATGTCACTAGACCGCACCGAAGGTCGACCACGTATGTCCAGCCGTTGCGATTTGGGTAATGGACCTTGGGTGAGGCCCGCGTCCGATCAGCCAGCGATCGGGCGGCCCATTAGCCCCCTCACACTCTCGCGAGAGAGGGTCGCGACAGACTGGCAGCCCCACTGGGGACTATTCTAAACCAGAATCTCTGGTTACGAATTCCAGAGGGCTTGAGTCGATTAAAAAGTTGTTTGGTTTATCTGACCTTATTTTATGCAGATGCTCTCGAAGGTGAGGTACGTACGCTAAACACTGTGTTAGATGTTTTTGCAGATTGGTGAAATAAGGAGTGGAGTGATTGTTGACATTTTTCCTACATGTTGGAGTTGGGAATGTATGTTTATCTTAAGCACATACTGAAGCGCTGTTTGATACAAACTACTGTGTATGACTTGCATTGTGATGATCACGACACCTCGTACACACTAGCGGTCAAACCCCGACTGCAAACCACCTCTAGGTTACCTTAGATAGGGAAAGGATGCGAAAGGATCTCGTGTTTGATAGCACTTGAGACTTTCGTGTTCGTTCCCGCTCACAATCCAAATCGACAATATCTAGCCCTCTTGAGTGGGTACTCTTGGGGAGGAATTTGCCTCATTTGGATTGTGGGAACCTGAGCCGTAGGTTCCTCACCTGATTTTCGATTTTTAGAGTATACCCACTTGTCTCATGCGCATGTCTATGGATGGTTGGTATACCTAAAACCGCCCATGGTTACAAGGGAACATTTTCACATCCCCAAGTTTGGTTGGTAAGGCATTTATTTTCAATGTACTTTACTACACCCTATTCTATAATATGACTCGTACATTGCATACATATACATGCATTTGCATACATCATGAAAATCACTCAAGTGACTAATTGAAATAACGATGATAAGGGGTAGGATATCGCTGTTTCCTAAGAGTTCAACAGAGTTGGTAACCTTCGAGTACCTAAGGAAAGTTACTAACCCTGGACCGAACACAAGGTTGCACTTCACTAGATTCGTGTATGGTCGGGAGTTGACTGGACGTAAGCTAGGATATGCTGAAGATTGTCAAACCCGCTACTACGTCGACAACCTCAGGTTCAAGCGACAAAGAGATGAGATGCTCGAGAGTTACTTAGAAATGCAGAGGCAACGTCGCAACCGCCTAGCTAGGGAGGCATACGCCCGTCGGAAGGCCAAACGACAGGCTAAAGAAGATATACCCATGATCACTTTTTGGGGAAAGAGAAGACGCCCTACGACCAAGACAAAGCCGAAGCGTATCGCACTCAAGAAGGTGAGACGCGAGAAAGCTCCTGAAGTCGTCATACCATGGACCAGAGAATGGCCAGAAGAGCTGAGATACCTTGATCAACACACTGAAGACAACCCCTCACACTCGACAGGAGGAGGAATCCCGACTGACTGTTATTGTGAAGAGGGGTAGATCTCTAGGAAAAGGGTGATTCAGATCCTCACATTCCATCGGCCTTTTATGGCTTTCTTGTTTGAAAAGTCTCTCTTCACCTTTTCTTTCATTAGGCGTCCTGATTGAAATAAGAAATTCATTCCACTCTGTTCATTTGATGTATTGACCAATGGAATGTGACGTTGTTATTTCCCTTAGTCACTGGAGTGAACCTGACTAAATCGCATAATTCACTTTCCTGAAATTCAAATTAGACTTCAAGTCAGGTCTTCATACCCGAAAAGAATTCTAATTTCCATTTCTTCAATTGGGCTATGCAATTAAGTTGGTCCATGCATACTTCATGGCATTTGCATAGTCACATGTTTTAAAGTAATTTTTGATGATTGACTTTTCAAAATCATTTGCATATTTTAGACTTGATGGGAAAGAATGATATTCAAGTGTCCAAAGTTCCTCGGGCCGAGCTCCTATCATGGTGGGATAGCATGGGTGAAGCTAGCCAGAAGTATGCTGAATCACGACTGGGATATCTATTAGACCCGCTGAAGATTGAGTGCCCACCTGCCTTTATCCAAGCCATGGCGCTCTATTGGGATCCTACCACCGCTACATTCTGCATGGAATGACTGGAGATTACCCCCACTATCGAAGAATACAGCGTCGTCATCGGAGTTGAGTTCACTCACTCGCTAGTCCAACCTCCCATAGGATTTGAACCCTTGAGTCAATTAGCTGAATTCCTTGACACAAGCCTCAAAGAAGTCAAAGCAGACGCCAAAAGTAACTCTGGGCGAGTTTCATTATCCTTCCTCCTCGATCGATTTCCCAACCTCCCTGCCGCTAAAGGGACCAAATCTGGTAGAGCCTTTGTCTTGGCATTATTCAGCTTTATGCTATTTCCAATCTCATCTGTCACCTTTGACCCTATCATGGCTGTAGTAGCCAGACAAATCTATTGTGGTTGGGATTACTCAAACATCATCCTTGCTGAAACTTTCCTTTCCTTAAATCGCTTCAAGAAAAATAAAAAGGGAATCTTTAGAGCCTCTAGTGATCTTCTGTATCTATGGTTCACATCCCATATCAGACGATTCCACATCCGCATGGGTTTCACCGAAATAAACCCCGATGCCCATCCTCTTAAAACTTTTGTCAGAACCCATACACGTATTCCTAAGTTCAACTTCATAGAATGGAAGAACTTCCTTAGAGCTCTAAAGCCCGAACAACTCCGATGGCGGCTAAGGTTGCCAACTCTGGGCAAAGTCAGATTGGCCTGCAATGACAAAGATCCAGTCCCCTTGCTAGGATTCACGGGCGCTACCGCATACTATCCGAAGAGGGTTATCCGACAGTTTGGGGCACTACAAGAGATCCATTCTCTACCATGACCTGGTATCTTCTCTTTTGACATACCAAGCAAGACCCTCGTAGAAGAAGAGAAGAGACAGTTGGAAGCCAAGGTGGCATTCATCATACACTCTTTGAAGAATTCTAAGGCCGAAGAAATAAGTTGGCCAGAAAACATGACTCGCAAGGAGAACATTCACAGGGCCACCACTGAATACATCCAGCAATTTGAGGCGACCAGACGCAGTTTTGTCGAGCCTTATATACCTGAGTATATTGTACCGTGCGTGCCTAGAGTAGAACCATATGTACCTGAAGACATGGGACCGTTGTCGTACTCAGAAGAGGAAGAGTCTCAATCTGAAGAAGGGAATCCATATTGGGACGATGAGGACACCTTAGACCTCAAACATCCTAGACTTGAATAAACTATTCTGTCAAGTGTAAAATGAGCAAACATTGCGATGCCTTTTCATGCACTCTCATTTGTACCGAATATTATTTTTACTTGAGCATGAATGTGAACATGTTTTGATAATGCATAAAAACTATCGTCAGAAATTACGCTTCTTTTAATTTCATGAATTCTTTTGGCAAATGATTAAAAGAACTACACCCATGAGACTAAGGCTCATAAGGTAGTCTTTTTTCTCATTTACTGACAGAAAGCATGCAACTAAAAGAATTAACTTCTTCTTTTTGTCAATACAAAAGAAAAACTCACTGGGATTCTTTCCAAAACAGGTACACTCTCATCACGGAATTACCAACGCATCGTTTTCGCACTCGACTTAAGACAAGAATGGAGCAACAAGAGTTGACCTCACGCGTAGGCATGTTGGAGACACAGATGACTGCGATGGCAACTATGATGGCTGATATTAAGGCGATGCTGGAAGCCTCCCACACCAGACAGACAGTAGCTCTTAATCAGAATAACTCAAGTCCATCACTCATACCCGATGTGGCTGATAAAGAAACGACTAAAAATACCCAGCGTACAGAGGAAGATATCCGTATGCCGAGAGTCCAGACACAGCAAAAGGCACCCCCGTTGTCATCAACCTTGAAAAGGATGAAAATGGGAAGCAAACTGTGAAAACCGAAGTAGAGGCTAAAAGATTAGCCAAGATTGAAGAATGTTTAAGCAGCCAGGGCTATGAGTTAGCCCGCTTCGACAAAATATCTCCCTTCGCCAAGGTGGAGACCCCTTTCGACTACAAGGAACCGGACTTCGTGAGGAAACATAACGGGACAGGCTGTCCACGCGCTCACCTCAAGTATTACCTGCGCAAAATGGCGCACTATTCAGATTATATTCCGCTGCTGATGAATACATTCCAAGAAAGTCTTGCTGGTGCCGCTCTGGCATGGATCATTGAATTAGACCTTGAAGATTATGATGGGTGGGAAGATCTTGCAGAGGATTTCCTCAGACAATACAAATTCAATACAGCTACAGCCCCAACGAAGGAAGATTTGCTGCGAACCTCGAAGGCAAGGGGCGAGTTGATCAGAACATACGCCTAGAGGTGGCGTGCTCTGGCTACTCAAGTAAAGCCATCAATCCCGGAAGATGAGCTAATCGATTTGTTCTTAAAAGCGCTCCCCTACGAATATTTCGATCGATTGAATACCTCCGGATGTCAAACCTTCTCACACTTGATCAAGGTGGCTGAAAGGCTGGAGTGGGCTCTAAGAGAAAGGAGGCCTCATGAAATTTTCACCAGGAAACAGTATCCCTTGAAGAAGGAGAAAGAGGCCGGGCTCGACATAGCGTTCATACCGAACCCCCAAAAGTCCATGGGATTTAACAGCTCTAATCAGACCAAAGGAGGATCGTCATGGTCGACGTAAAAAGGGCAAGAACCCAGAAGAAGGCAACCCCCAAAGCAGTTCTCACAGCTCCCAAGGCCTTTGTCCAAACTACTCCCGATGCTGCTAAAGCAATACTTGGTGGCGAAAGAACCGCCCAGGGAAAATCCTGTTAAGTATCCTAGCTTTGACGAGAGCCAGACCTGTGTCTACCATATGGGCGAAAGAGGGCAGAATGTTGATAATTGCTATATCCTTAAGCTGAAGGTACAGGCCCTGATTGACAGTCAAATCCTGAAGTTTGACAGCGCGGCTCCAAATGTGCAAGAAAACCCTCTCCCTGATCATCAAGCAATTGGGGCAATATTCACTGAAGAAGAGGAGGACCACCTCAAGCTAAAAATGGACATGTCTAAGCTAACTGACCTTCTAGTCACCGCTTCGTCATATCCAAAAGGAGGGGAGATCCCTGCTAACGTAAAGAAGCTATGTATCACCAAGATGAGGAGCTTAGGGATAATGTCCGATATTACCGATGAAGGATTCGAAGGAGTCGAAGCTTCTCTATCTTTCGAAGGAAGTCATTTCGTGATCAAAACTGAGCAGGGTAGCACGTGGAACATCCCGCATGAGGATCTGGTAGGCGACTTTGGGTCGATCTTAGAACCAGAAGAGGAATTCGAAGGGGACGAACTGGAGGCCAAGAAGCGAAGTCTAGCAGATCATAGATTTATGACCAACGCACTTGAAATGGGTGAAGTTGTAGACAACCTGGGTCAGGATTCTGGGAAATATAATTTTAAGGTGAGATATTCTGCTCCTCCTAGTTTCTATTAGAGGATAGAGGATATCGTACCAAACGGATGGGGGGTATAGATGATCCCACTCCGCCAAAAACCCCGAAGGATAGGGAAAAGCTTTTTACAAAAGGCTTCGACAACATCGTATCAATGATTGAATACGCCACAGCTGTGGTAATCAGATTAGAAGAACTTGATAGTTTGAAGAAAGCAGAAGATTACACAATTAAACCAGTAGTGATTCGATTGCCGGAAGAGGAAGATGAAGAAAACAGCACAACTGAATCTAAGACGCCTTGTCCAAAGACAATAACCATAAAAGTCCCTCCGGTAGAAGAATATGACCCTAAAGCAGTCCATTGGGACTATGGGACAAAGGAAGTAGATGCAGTAATGAGGTTTAGACGATTTTATGCCCCTAGGGAGGGTGAATCCGAAAAGAAGGAAGTCTCGAAAGAAGACGCAGAAAAGCTCATATCTATTATAAAGACTAGCGAGTACGAAATAATAGAGCAACTGAGGAAAATGCCAGCTCAAATATCCTTACTGGATTTATTCATCAATTCAGAAAAGTACAAGAATGCACTATTGAAGGTACTCAACGAGGTACACGTCCCCGAGACAATCAGTGCTGTACAATTAAGGGACTTCGTAGGGGCGATCCTCCTAAAAGATCAACTGAGCTTCTCTGATGAAGGCTTCCCCATGGAAGGAAGAGGACACAATAAGGCCTTGTACGTTTTTGCGCAATGTAAAGGGAAGAGAGTGGCGCACGTATTAATCGACAACGGGTCGGCCTTCAACATTTGCCCTTTAACTACTTTGAGAAGGTTAGGAATCAATAAGGAAACGATTAAAACCTCCAAAACAGCTGTAAGAGCTTTTGATGGAATGAAGAAAACTGTGATAGGCGAGATCGAACTCGATGTACTCATCGGCCCAACAAAATTCTCCATAAACTTCCAAGTAATGGATCTGCCTAGTGCATTCGGGTTCTTACTGGGAAGACCCTGGATCCATGTAGCAGGAGCCATACCGTCCAGTTTGCATCAGAAAGTACGCTTTGTAGTGGATGGGAATGTGATTACTGTGCATGGAGAAGTCGACCTCCAGACATACCAGAACAGCGCCGTTCCCTACGTAGAACCTGAAGTTAAGACAGAAGCGAGCTATCATTCCCTGGAATTAGTAGCGACAGTTCATACCCCAATAGGGACAAAATTGAGAGCTCCATACATCTCTGAAGCCAAACTTTTACCAGCAAAGATGCTACTGGCATATGGGTTTAACCCTGGAGAAGGTCTAGGTAGATACGGTCAGGGAATAAACACCCCCATGCAGGTAAAAGCTAACCAACATAGGATGGGCTTGGGGTATCAAAAGGATTACACGGACGAGTCTGTCCCAAAGGCAACAGGCCGAGGCCGAGGCAAGAGCCTGGGACGCCGTGGAAGCCAGGGCAACTCGAAGGGCTCATTCATTGGTTCCCCAACTTGGAAAGGCAGATCACATGTTCAATAGTCCTTTGAACGCCTATTTTAGAAAAAATTCCAGGTGGTTATCAGAAGAGGATATCACTCCGACAGTAGAACCAGATCTGGCAAACCCTTTCCTAAAAAATAACTTCGTGAATGTCATCATAAAGTGGTTGGATGACAAAGCCACTTCTTCTGAGTAAAGAAGCTTCCTTCCTTCTTTAAATACAACACTTAGAACTCTCTGCATTTTATTTTCATTACTTGTTTTAGATGTAAGAAAAAGCCTTTGGATCTCCGGCCGTTGGTCCAAATAGCATAGTTTGTAAGGCGGCACATTCTGCATTCAATAAAAATCACACAAGTTTTGTTAAGGACGTATGATGCCGTAAATCAACCCGATGATGATACTAGTCTTCCGCACAGAAGCTTGAGGCCTGATTTGTTATATGACTCCTAATTTCCAAAGGATTTCTACGGGGCCAGGATGTCCAATAACATAAGGATTAGTCCCGTTTATACCTGTACTTATTTCGAAAACTCTTTCGAAAAGATTTTCCACAATAATGCATGGCATTTTTATTGAGTACGAACCAACCATGCTCATGACATTTCAGGCATATCATCTCAAGCATACATACCAGGTTATTGTGTGAGTCGGATCATCATGATGACTGTTCCTACAATATTGAAGAAGAGGATGAGGATGAAGGTTATGCATCTATCCGTAGAGAATGGAGTGCCTTTGAAGTGTCAGTACCTCCCACTTCGGAGGAACCAGTTGTTATTAACATGGGAGACTCTATGAATATCAAGGAAGTCAAGATCGGTGGACATCTATCCCGGGGGGAAAAGCTCAGATTCACAGAATTATTGAGGGAGTATCAGGACGTCTTTGCATGGTGTTGTGGAAATTCTTCTTTATTTTGATTCTGACAAAACCCTCAAAAAGATATTGTTTAATGAAATGTGATGCAGGAAGAATGTGTAAGCAGCAGGTCGAGTGATTCCAATTCTGTCGCGCTGACGAAGGGTCAGATGGAAGTGCTTCTGACGAAGGGTCAGATGGAAGTGCTTCTGACTAAGAGTCAGATGGAAGTGCTTCTGACTAAGAGTCAAATGGAAGTGCTTCTGACGAAGGGTCAGATGGAAGTGCTTCTGACGAAGGATCAGATGAAAGCGCTTCTAACCGAGGGTCAGAATGGAAGTGCTCCTGACGATCCAAACAGTGACGGATGGATCACATCAAATCTCCGTATTACCATTCCGTGCCAACTGATCAAATCTATCTTAGACGAATTTGTAGAAAGATCAGTTTCTGCATCTCACAAAACACGAAGACCCACGTATGGCAGGTTTCCGATCAAGGCAAGTGATATTCAATTATCCTGATATCCCCTCTAATCAATTAAGGGACTTTCTATTATGGGATATCATCTTCTAAGGAATATATCCTCAAGAATCAACTCAAACATATCACACTTATGGAAGCTGGAGATTTAGCTGTATGGGCGACTAAATCAGAAGGGTTCAATGTCTTACCCAACGGTCTACATATCTTCTGAAGATACAGTCTCGTTCAATCACGATTGATGACGTCCAATCGAGGATTGAAGAGCGATCCCTTGGCTGGATTCCAACGGCTAGTTCGGAGGCAGGGCAGTATAAAAGAAGAATAATGTTTGACTAGAAAGGGGGATGTGCGAACAACAATCCAAAGTGCAAGCATAATTTGAGCTTCATCTAAAGAGAGTATTCTGTGTATTCAAAATCCTTCAATGTGAAAGTCTGTGTGAGAGGGAAACAAAACACTTGAGTGATTGTAATCCTCTTGATTCTTTATAGTGAAATCCAGCCAATCGGCTGTCATCGTGGGAGAGTGGACGTAGGCTTGATCTAAGCCGAACCACTATAAATATCGTGTGCAATATCCTCTTCTCTGAACTCTTATCTTTGTGTTTAGTTTTTCTGCACACTGCTACACTTTTGTTCCTAATCGTACACTGAACTTTATTCATTCCGCAAGAAATTTCAATTAAGTTCAGAATCTCCTATTCACCCCCCTCTAGGAGATATTGCTAGTTACATCAATTGGTATCAGAGCAGGTTGCTCATTTTACGAAGTGTTTATTGACTTCAGAGTTAACGATCTACTATGTCTAGCAATCACTCTTCAGGAACAAGCGATTCGCACTTTGCCAACAAGAGTCCATACTTTGATGGAAAGGATTACAATATGTGGAGTAACAAGATGAAGTGGTTCTTCAAAGCCTATGATGATCTGATGTGGGATGTTGTTACAAATGGAATAGTTCCTGCAAATACTACAAATCCAACCTCTGCTGACGGAGTAAATACTGTCACAACAATGACTGATGCTGAAAAGGCTAAAAGAAAAGGCCTTGATTCTAAAGCTGTCAACGCTCTCTTTTGTGCCTTATCTACTCCTCTTTATAATCGTGTCTCAGAGGAAGAATCATCTAAGGCAATATGGGATAGACTTCATGTTACTTTCAAGGAACAAATCGTGTGAAAGAAACAAAGCTCAGTATTTTACTGAGTGACTATGAAGCATTTGAAATGAATCCTGATGAATCTATTGCAGATATGATAGACAGGTTTCAAACTTTGGCAAGTGGACTTGCAAGACAATGTGCACCTATTGCTGAACCAATGCAAGTCAGGAAGATACTACGTGGACTCACAGATGATTGGAATTACATCAAGCCATCAATTCAAGAATGCCAAACAATTAGACCAATCTCGGTGGATGAGCTAGTCGGCACTTTGCAATCCTATGAAACAGAACGAGCAAACAAAAAGGGAGAACAAAAAGGTAAAAAATCTATTGCCTTAAAAAGTCAAATTAATCAATGTTTTTCTGACACAGATGATGAAGATGAGGATGATGAAGAATTAGCCCTCATGGTCAAGAAATTTAGGAAGATGGCTCGGAAAGGCAGAAACATCAAAGGAAAGAAACCTTGGAAGAAGAGTGAGGTAAAAATATCAAGCAACGACTCACAAGATAGCAAAGACGTGATTTGCTTCCACTGTAAGAAAGCAGGACATATCAAACCGAACTGCCCAATTTTGAAGAAGGACAAACTCAAGTATGAGAAGTACAAGAAGGCTCTAAAAGCAGAAACTTTGAGTGATTCTGATGAAAGAGAGAATGATTATGCAAATATCTGTCTCATGACCGAATCAGACTCAAGTTCAGATTCAGAAACTGAGGTATGTTCATCTGAACTCCCTGATGAAGTTGTTGAATATATTGATGAATTGTGTAGAAACTACAAAGAAGCTCTTGAGAAAGTTTCCGGTTTGAAAAAGGAAAATACTTCTTTAAAACAACAGAATTTGTCCCAAGAAGAAAAAATTAGTTTTCTACAACAAGAGTTTCACCAGATGAAAGAAAATAATGATTTAGTTTCAAAAGAAAATGCTTCCTTGAAAGAAAATTTCTACTATATCAAAAAGGTTTTCACAAAGCTCAGTAACTCTGAATAGCATTATCTCAAAATAAATACCCTTCAATGATCGATCTGGGTTAGGTTTTAAAAAGGAAAGTAGCATATTTAAAACTGAATTTCGAAAACCAACGTTTTCCAATTACAAGCATCATTTTCATAAGCATTTTACTAGATCCTACATTCGACAATCTTGTGTGAATTGTGGTGATCCTAGCCATACTAAGGATTACTGCAAGAAAATTTGGAGACCTATTAAAAGGTCAAAATATACTAACACAGAAGGACCCAAGAAAACATGGGTACCAAAGAAACAGTCTATTGCAGGTACCAAAGAGAAGGAAGAACAAGTGGTTTCTAGATAGTGGTTGTTCAAGTCACATGACTGGAAATCCAGATGTATTTATATCCCTCTCAGATTGTGATGGAAGAAGCGTGTCGTTTGGAGGAAAGAACAAGGGAAAAGTGATCGGGAAAGGAAATGTAAAGATTGGAAATCTGACCGTTAAAGATGTCTCTCTAGTCAAAGGATTGAACTACAACTTGATTTCTGTAAGTCAACTCTGTGACTCTGGATATGATATTAGATTCCAAGATCTAAAATGCACAGGTATGAGCAAGCGTAAGAAGCAATCCTTCACGGGACGAA
This sequence comes from Rhodomyrtus psidioides, assembly GCA_021437785.1. Classification (NCBI taxonomy): domain Eukaryota; kingdom Viridiplantae; phylum Streptophyta; class Magnoliopsida; order Myrtales; family Myrtaceae; genus Rhodomyrtus; species Rhodomyrtus psidioides. The sequence continues at coordinate 3,209,972 of JAILYB010000055.1, forward strand.
GACATGGGAACATTTATCTTTTAGATATTAATGCTGACTGTAAACATGCTAAATGTCTTATTTCTGTTAAGGATGAATCTGATCTTTGGCACAGAAAGTTAGGTCATATTAGTGTAAAACATATTTCAAAGCTCTCCAAGAAGGGACTTGTTCGAGGACTACCTCAAACTAAATTTGAGAAAAGTGGACTATGTCATGCATGCACACTGGGTAAGCGGGTAAGAAGTTCTTTTAAGTCCTTAAATCAAGTTTCCACTAAGCGTTGTCTGTAGCTACTTCATATGGACATCTTCGGACCTAATAGAACTCTAAGCATTGGAGGTAAGAAATATTGCCTTGTCATAGTTGATGACTTCTCTAGATTTACATGGGTTTCATTTCTTGCTCACAAAAAACGAAGCTTTCATATCCTTCTCAAAACTTGCTAAAAGAATTCAAAATGAAAAGGGTTACACTATTTCCTATTTGAGAACGGATCATGGGGGAGAGTTTGAGAATCAAAGTATCTCAGATTTTTGCACTAAGTTCGGAATTCAGCATAACTTCTCTGCACCTTATACTCCACAACAAAATGGGGTAGTAGAAAGGAAAAACAGATCGTTGCAAGAAATGGCCAGAACTCTTCTTATTGAAAGTAAAATTGCCTCTAACTTTTGGGCTGAGGCCGTTTCAACAGCCTGTTATATCTTAAATCGAATTTCCCTCAGACCTTTTTCTGAGAAAACTCCCTATGAATTTTTCAAAGAAAGAAAGCCTGATGTTGCATACCTTCATGTATTCGGATGCAAATGCTTTATTCTAAAGAATGCTAATGATCGAGTTGGAAAGTTTGATGAAAGATCAGATGAAGGAATTTTCTTGGGATATTCAACAACAAGCAAAGCCTACAGAGTCTACAACAAGAACACTCGTATTGTTGAGGAATCAGTGAACATCAAGTTCGATGAAAGCAACCAGGATGATGAACATGAATCCATTCAAATGCATACACTTCATCAAGTCACGAACTCACAAGCAGAATCAGATGTGAATACGAGTTCGGAGAATGTTCAGAAGGAAACTTCCTCAGCTAAAGAAAGACCAGAAGATGATCAGATTGAATCTACAATATCCTTAAATGATGGCCTTGACAAAAACTGGAAGCATAAGTCAAGTCATCCAAAGGAACTTATCATAGGCAGCATAAATGATGGCATAAAAACAAGATCCAAGTTCAAGCAAGCAATGAGCAACATCGCCTTGGTATCTGAATTGGAGCCAAAAAGGATTGAAGATGCATTAGCAGATGAAAACTGGATAAATGCAATGCAGGAAGAGCTACATCAGTTCAACGTCAACAATGTCTGGGAACTAGTCAGTCGTCCCAAAAATCGTCCAGTAATTGGAACAAAATGGGTATTCAGAAAGAAACTTGATGACAAAGGAAAAGTTGTAAGAAACAAAGCAAGACTTGTAGCAAAAGGATATTCTCAAGAAGAAGGAATAGACTATGATGAAACCTACGCACCGGTAGCCAGGTTAGAAGCCATTAGGCTACTTCTTGCTTATGCTTGTTACAATGACTTCAAACTTTTTCATATGGACGTGAAAAGTGCCTTCCTAAATGGCTACATCAAAGAAGAGGTATATGTTGAACAACCTCCTGGCTTCGAAGAACCTAAAGAAAAGGATCTGGTATATGTCTTAAAAAAGGCACTCTATGGATTAAAACAAGCACCCCACGCCTGGTATGAAAGGTTAAGTAACTTTTTATCTCAACACAGCTTCACTAAAGGTAATGTAGACGCCACTCTTTTTATTCAAAGAAAAGGTAAAGATATCCTTTTAGTTCAAATTTATGTTGATGATATTATATTCGGCTCTTCTAATGAACTTCTCTGCAAGAAATTCTCTAAAACAATGCAGGATGAATTTGAGATGAGTATGATGGGAGAATTACGGTTCTTTCTTGGTCTTCAAATTCATCAATCTCATAAAGGAACCTTCATATTTCAAGAGAAGTATGCATTGGAAATAGTAAAGAAGTTTGGTCTAGAGAATGGCAAGAAGACAGAAACTCCTATGTCTCACTCTCCCAAATTAGATAAGAATGAAGATGGAAAAGAAGTCGATCCCAAACTATATCGGAGTATGATCGGATCATTACTCTATCTCACAGCTTCAAGACCCGACATACTATATAGTGTCTGCTTATGTGCAGGATTTCAGTCAAGTCCAAGAGAATCACACCTATCAGCAGTTAAGAGAATAATCAAATACATAGAGACTTATCCCAACTATGGTTTGTAGTATTCTAAATCTTCTGATTTTATACTAAACGGTTATTCAGATGCAGATCTTGCAGGTTGCAAAATTGATAGAAAAAGTACATCTGGAACCTGTCAGCTCATGGGAAACATGCTTGTCTCATGGTACTCAAAGAAGCAAAATACAGTGGCACTCAGTACAGCTGAAGCAGAATACGTATCTATTGGAAGTTGCTGCACTCAAATACTTTGGCTAAAACAGCAGCTCAAAGACTATGGTGTTGAAGAATCAACTGTGGAAATCCTATGTGACAACACAAGTGCCATAAATCTCACAAAGAATCCTGTACTTCACTCAAGAACAAAGCATATTGAGATCAAGCATCACTTCATACGTGATCATGTTCAAAACCGTGATGTTAACATTCAATACATTGACACGAAAAATCAACTTGCAGATATTTTTACTAAACCACTTGATAAACAGAGTTTTAATTTTATCAGAAATGAATTATCTATTATTAACCTTTATTCTTAAGTATACCTTAGAACAGGGTACGTCAGAAGAAGCTTCAGAATGAGCATCAGAAGGAGGTCAGAAGAAGCTTCAAAAGGAGCGTCAGAAAGAGGTCAGAAGGAACTTCAGAAGGAGCGTCAAAAGGAGAGTCAGAAGGAGCGTCAGAAGGAGCGTCAGAAGGAGAGTCAGAAGGAGCGTCAGAAGAGGAGTCAGAAGGAACTTCAGAAGGAGAGTCAGAAGGAGAGTCAGTAGAAGCATCAGAAGGAGCATCAGAAGGGACGTCAAAAAGGCGCGTAAGAAAAAATTCACACTTTCTTTTAAATCAAAATTCTCTTTTGTGTTTCCAAAAATAACCGCCTCTTTTATAAAAACGCTGAACCGTCACCTCTGTTCTCTCACTTTCAAAATTCTCTCAAATCAAAACCCTAAAACAGTGTTGAAAATCTCTCGCTCTCGATTTCCTCCTCAAAGCAACACTCTTTCACTCAAAGTTTCAAACTTTCTACCCATCTATGGCTCCAAAATCAACCTCTGACTCGAAGAAGACGCCTCAGTCGAAGAGGAAGTTCTCCGCCTCAACTGCAAGCGGCGCGGAACTCACAGAAACCCAAATCAACGAACAGCGAGAAACACTCCGCCTGACAAAAGGTCTGTCTCTGTCTGCCTTTGAAGTAAAAGAATCTATGGCTCACTCTATTAAGCCAATGTATGATAGAATCAAGGCCGCAGGAGATTTTGGCAACGAACTTAGAAAACTGCTGAACACTCACCATTTTGATAGTGAGGGTGAACTTTTGGAGTTTCTTAGTCTGCCTGGAAAAATCGTTGAACCACTTGCTGTAGAAAAACCTACATCTGTCTCTAGAAAAGGAAAGGATAAAGTAGCAGAAACAAGTTCGAAACGAAGACGATCCCCAATTAGACCTGGCGGTACGAAGGCAAAGGTGGAAGATGATGATGACATTCTGTTCAATGACTTTGTGAAAAATATAGGCTTTAATTTGGATAAAAGCTTTCCTGATCCATTGTTCCATAATCAGGCTCACAAAGAAAGGTTTGAAGCAATGAAACAGAGAGGTATTATACCTCAAAGGGTATTTGAGTTAAAGTACTTTGACAGCAATGGCATCTATCTGAGGAAGCATCTAGAAAAGATGAAGATATATCAGTTTATAACTAGGAGAGGCTACACTTTTCCTGATTTGGTAGCTTACTTCTATTCAAATCTTCAGTTTGTCAACTTCAACTCTCTGGCTTTCACAGTCAAAAGAAAGCAGTATTTTCTGACTGTTGATGAATTGGCTTCAATCATGGCAACCAGAAAGGGAGATTTCAAACCCTTAGATGTCACTGCAAGTGAAGCTTTCTGCTTCCTGACTGGCAAATCGAGTTTCTCAAGGGAATCAAAGTCACATCTTGCATACACGGACTTTCCCTTGAAACATATCATGATGCACAAGGTGATCATCGAATGTCTCAGACCCAAGGCAGCATCAAAGACAGATATATCAAAGTACGAGGCAAAGCTGTTATGGGGAATCTTGACAGGACAGAGGATTTCTTTTGCTCATACTGTACTATTGCATATGTACAGATCAGCTCTCAAGCCAAAGGGTCAACTTCCTTATGCCGCATTGATATTCAAAATATTCAATTATTTCAAGATTGATGGCCCAGGTGCCTTTGTCGAGCAAGAAATTCCTCTAATGACTGCTGGAGAGACTATGGTAACAAAGATGGGGTACAAGATGACTCCTGCTGGATGGAGAACAAAGAACAATGAACCAGTCATTGTGGACTTCGAGGGAGAGTCAAGGCAGAAATCTCCAAAGAAGAGAAAAGTCATGGCTGTTAAGGGGCAACAAACAGAAAGTCCTGCTGATAAGGACTCAGACGCAAGTGAGGAAGAAACAGGGGAATATGATTCTGAAGCTACTCAATCTCGTGGTGAATCAGATGAAGATGGTGAGTCTGAAAATCGTAGTGCTGAGGGAAATGAGGAAGAAGGAGATGAAACATGAATACAACCACAAGAAAAAGTTGTATATCCCTGTGATATGGCTGAGGAAGAATTCCTCACAATGTGGGATGAGGAGCAAGCTACACGATTTCAAGATGACACAGAGTATGACATCCAAATTGTCAACTGTGATCATGAGGAATTGCTAGCACAAGTTCTAGCAACATTGGCGTCAAAAGAACAAGAGGAAGAACAAGATGACATTGGAGCTTACTCTGTCTCTTCCACCAGGGCTACAATTCCCAAAGATGCTGCAAGTCTAGCTTCAGCATTTGTCCGAGAAGATCAATTGTCCAGTGCACAGTCCATTCCAATGGACATTGATGAGGAAATAGTCTTCGTGCCAAGCTCAAAGGAAAAAGGAAAAAGAGCTATAATTCAGGGGGAGAAAGAAACTGTGCCTGTTACATCAGATGTATTTCTCACTGAAGTCCAAGCTTCTCAAGCTTTCACCAAGGCACAAATTGAGGGGGAGACTCACGAACCTGCACCTTCACAACCACAAGTGGATCTTCAGGTGCTTTTTGACAATCTCCAAAATACTCTTCTTCAGACAATGGCTGCCATGGAAACAAAATTTGATCAGCAAATGCAGGCTATGGAACAGAAAACAGATAGGAAGCTGCAGGATTTGACTAGTCAGGTGACTAAGCTGGAAAAGTCCATTGATCTCTATGGGAGAATGTTTTGTGATGAGATAGCCAACCTGCCTACATACACACTGGTCAGAACGGACAGAACAGGTTCAAACCTGCCCTCTTCTCAAGCTGTACGAGACCCTGCTCAGACAATGGGAAAAAGCTTTGCAGGACCATCCCGAGGGGAGGCTGATATTGAGCCTGAAGATCATCCCTCTTCTTAAAAACTCACCTACCTTTTCTTTTTTGTTTTCATTTTCTAGAACGCAGCATTATTTCAAATTTTTTATATACATATTTTTTTTATGTTGACAAAAAGGGGGAGAAGTTGAAATTACTTTTATGCAGTCTCAATAGATTATCTCTAATTATATTTTAGAGGAAAGGAGGAGAAGACCTAATCTACTGTTTTGCAGGACAATCTTCTAAGAAGTTCAGTTTCATGCAGGATTATTGCAGGATAATCTCACTCTGATCATGCTCTCCTATGAGAACACTTTCATTACAGGATCTCTAATGATGATTACCTGCAGGAGCAACTGTGATGGCTACTTTTTTTCATATATTATCACTGGTTAAATTCACTTTTAAATTTGCAACTGGAGAAGTTTTGTCACCATCAAAAAGGGGGAGATTGTTGTGGAAATTCTCCTTTATTTTGATTCTGACAAAACCCTCAAAAAGATATTGTTTAATGAAATGTGATGCAGGAAGAATGTGTAAGCAGCAGGTCGAGTGATTCCAATTCTGTCGCGTTGACGAAGGGTCAGATGGAAGTGCTTCTGACTAAGGGTCAGATGGAAGTGCTTCTGACGAAGGGTCAGATGGAAGTGCTTCTGATGAAGGGTCAGATGGAAGTGCTTCTAACTAAGAGTCAGATGGAAGTGCTTCTGACGAAGGGTCAGATGGAAGTGCTTCTGACGAAGGATTAGATGAAAGCGCTTCTGACCGAGGGTCAGAATGGAAGTGCTCCTGATGATCCAAACAGTGACGGATGGATCACATCAAATCTCCGTATTACCATTCCGTGCCAACTGATCAAATCTATCTTAGACGAATTTGTAGAAAGATCAGTTTCTGCATCTCACAAAACACGAAGACCCACGTATGGCAGGTTTCCGATCAAGGCAAGTGATATCCAATTATCCTGATATCCCCTCTAATCAATTAAGGGACTTTCTATTATGGGATATCATCTTCTAAGGAATATATCCTCAAGAATCAACTCAAACATATCACACTTATGGAAGCTGGAGATTTAGTTGTATGGGCGACTAAATCAGAAGGGTTCAATGTCTTACCCAACGGTCTACATATCTTCTGAAGATACAGTCTCGTTCAATCACGATTGATGACGTCCAATCAAGGATTGAAGAGCGATCCCTTGGCTGGATTCCAACGGCTAGTTCGGAGGCAAGGGAGTATAAAAGAAGAATAATGTTTGACTAGAAAGGGGGACGTGCGAACAACAATCCAAAGTGCAAGCATAATTTGAGCTTCATCTAAAGAGAGTATTCTGTGTATTCAAAATCCTTCACTGTGAAAGTCTGTGTGAGAGGGAAACAAAACACTTGAGTGATTGTAATCCTCTTGATTCTTCATAGTGAAATCCAGCCAATCGGCTGTCATCGTGGGAGAGTGGACGTAGGCTTGATCTAAGCCGAACCACTATAAATATTGTGTGCAATATCCTCTTCTCTGAACTCTTATCTTTGTGTTTAGTTTTTCTGCACACTGCTACACTTTTGTTCCTAATCGTACACTGAACTTTATTCATTCCGCAAGAAATTTCAATTAAGTTCAGAATCTCCTATTCACCCCCCTCTAGGAGATATTGCTAGTTACATCACATGGTCCTACGTTGACATGCCGGGTTTGGATCCTAGAATTGTAGAACATGCATCTCCGTGGATCCTTCAAAGATTGAGGCCGTAATAAATTGGCCTAGACCTACGACAATTACAGAGGTACGGAGTTTTCTCGGTCTAGCAGGGTACTATAGATGCTTTGTGGAAAAGTTTTCGTCTATAGCCATTCCACTGACCAAGTTGACAAAGAAGGATACGAAGTTCGAATGGACTGACAAATGTGAGAGAAGTTTTCAAGAACTTAAGCACCGATTGACGACCGCACCAATGTTTACCATTCCTTCTGGACTTGGAGGTTATGAGATATATAGTGATGCTTCGCTAAAAGGATTGGGGTGTGTGCTAATACAGCATGGGAAAGTGGGCGCTTATGCGTCGCGATAATTGAGACCTCACGAGATGAATTACCCGACGCATGATTTGGAGTTAGCTGCCATTATCTTCGCCTTGAAGATTTGGAGGCATTATTTGTGTGGTGAAAGGTTTCGGATTTATACAGACCATCAGAGTTTGAAGTATTTAGTTTCGCAGAAAGAATTGAATATGAGACAGCGTCGGTGGATGGAATTATTAAAGGATTACGACTGCGATATGTTGTATCACCCTGGAAAGGAGAATAGAGTCGCGGATGTACTAAGCCAGAAATCTAGCATGGCGCTGTTGTTGGTTAAAGGGTGGTCGTTGTTAGAGAATCTAAGGGACTCTGAATTTAAGTTGGAAGTATGCCAACTGTCAAGTTTAGTGGCAACGTTGAGAATTGAGCCTGAAATTCGAGAACGAGTTAAGGCCTTACAGTCTATGGATCCTGAGATTTAGAAAATCCTCGAGATGGATGCGGCAAAAAGGAAAACTGATTTTCAAGTGTCAGAAGATGGAATTCTGAAATTTCGCGGACGTTTGTGTGTACGTGGTGATGAGGAGCTTAAGGAAAGGATTTTGTCTAAAGCTCACAGAAGCAATTATAGTATACACCCAGGTAGCACGAAAATGTATTAGAATTTGCGTCAGGATTATTGGTGGAATGGAATGAAAATGGACGTGGCCAGACACGTGGCAAAGTGCTTAACTTGTCAACAAGTGAAGGCACAGCACTGCAAGCTTAGGAGGACTGTTGCAATCATTGGAAATTCCCAAATGGAAATGGGAGCATATAACAATGGATTTCGTGATGTGTTTGCCAAGGAGTCAAAGAGGTCATGATTCGATTTGGGTAGTCGTGGATATATTGACCAAGTCCGCGCATTTTATACCCGTACGAAAGGATTCTGCGATGGATAAGTACGCTGAGTTATATATGCGTCAAATTGTGCGTTTGCATGGAGTTCCAGTTACCATTACGTCGGATCGAGATCCCAAATTTATGGCTAATTTCTGGAAGAGTCTTCAAGAGGCTTTAGGAACGAGATTACAGTTTAGTACAGCTTATCATCCACAGACCGATGGACAATCGAAAAGGACAATTCAGACGCTTGAGGATATGTTGCGAGCCTATGTAATAGATTTTAAAGGTGGATGGGAGGATCAATTGCATCTAGTCGAGTTTTCTTATAATAACAGTTACCAGCAAAGTATCCGAATGGCACCGTTTGAGGCCTTATATGTTAAAGCTTGTAGAACTCCAGTATGTTGGGATGAAGTGGGAGAAAGAAGTATAACCGGCCCTGAATTAGTGGAACAATCAGTTGAGGCGGTTAAGATTATTGGAGAAAGGTTGAAAATAGTTTAGAGTCGTCAGAAAAGCTATGCCGATAAAAGACGCAAGTCCTTGGAATTCCAAGTTGGAGACCATGTGTTTTTGAAGGTATCACCGATGCGAGGATTGTCGCGATTCGGAAAGAAAGGGAAACTGAGTCCGAGGTACATAGGTCCTTTTGAAATTCTGGAGCGAATTGGAACTTTGGCATATCGACTCGCTTTGCCGCCAAGTTTGTCGCAAGTGCACAATGTGTTTCATGTGTAAATGTTAAGGAAGTATGAGCCAGATCCGACGCATGTTCTGGATTTTGAGACTGTTGAACTTGATGACAAGGTGTCTTATGTAGAAAAGCCAGTAAGAATTGAGGATCGAAAGGAGCAAGTCCTGAGAAATAAGACGTTTTCGCTAGTCAAAGTGATCTGGGAGCATCACGGAACGGAAGGTGCCACATGGGAAAGCGAGGAAGCAATGAGACGTCAGTACCCCCATTTGTTTAGTTAATTGGGCTTATTGTAAATTTCGAGAATGAAATTTCTGTAAGGGGGGAAGAATTGTGACATTCTGAATTTCCTGCAATTTTGAGGCTATTGAATGAGAACTATCTATCGATGTGATTCAGTTTTGTTTCGCTCGGATCCGATCAATCATGAGTAAACTGACCAAAAGGGAAAGGCTAACGCATGGTCAGGTACGTAGACCTAGGAAACTCGATATGGAAATGACGCTTTGACCATAAGGATTACTGAGGGACATTTAGAGCCAATAAAGGCCGATCTGATAACGATTAAGGAATCCATTGCTAGCGTTATACGATTGGAACGCGGGTGATGCCGTATAACCAATGTATAATTTGTGACGTTTTCCTGAATCGAGTTATTGCGACCGAGACTGTCGGAGCTAGTAATGAACCCTCACAATTACATGACAATCAAGGTCGTTTTGTCCTGAGTTATCCTAAGTGTGATGAGAGTCATAGAGTCGATACGCGTAACGTCTGCAAAAGCCGCCCGTTAGTTCGAGATAAACTGAAGTTACGATCGACGGACGATTGATCACGAAATGGAAGCTCGAATTAGCAATTGGAAATGAAGAATTTCAAAATTGGAAAAGGATTTGGTGTTGCCTCGCCAATGGCCATTCAAAATGAGAAAAACGAAGTTTCGGATAAAAATTACCAAATGACTGTTTTGCCCCTCAACATCATATCTTTGCCTTAAGAAAGTTGGGAGGGCAAAATAGTCATTTAACCTCCCCATGAAGCTATCGAAAATTGATGTGCAAGAAGTCAATGGAAGTCAATGACATTATTGGTCCATGCTACATGTCACTCAATGAAGGCCCTAGGCATTTATTACCTTACCTAATGTCATCTTATCAATTTAATCTATGTTATTTGTGTGAGACATCAATTCCTATCAGCCATCAACCGTGTGGATCATTTCCACCACTTCCCTTTCATTTTCCTCTTCAATTACACCTCAACCAAAAACTGCCCAGAAGACCAGTTTCTACCCCTCTGTTCGGTCAACTTGCTGGACACTTCCCGTCACCGCCTCGCCGCCTCCGACCACCAGATGTAAGGTCTACGTTTCCTTGATAATCTCCGATTAGAATTTCTTCATTTGGATAGGTATTTTTATCGGTGTGAGTCCGAGACTAAAACTGGACGAAATCTGCGCGAGCTGGGATAAGGCCACCGTATACCCTCTTAGAAATTCCAAATGACCTCAAACTTTTTGTGAGATCTTCATAACATCTAGTAATCATGTTGGATGAGCTTTAGCCGCAAGTTTGGTGGTGTTAAAATAAGTTTTCATGACTAATTATGGGTGACTAAATCTGGACAGATTCTGACCCTTCGCGCACTAAGGAGAAACCGAACTAATTAGAGGACTTCGGGGTGTTGGTTCTCTTCGAAACTCTTGGTGAACCTTCTTAACACGTATATTGAGGTCCTAGAAGGATTATTTTGTGAAGAATTGGGATATAGGGTTGCGTTTTGGATAGAAATATGTGATTGGAATCAAAACCGAATTTGTTGTGTTGCTGTTCTGTTTTGGCCGAACCTGATAGGGGTTCTTTGATGGATATATTGACTTCAAATTGACTCAAGAGACTACCTAAAATGTTGATTGAGGTGTTAAAAGAAAGTATGTGAAGTGGATTGGGATTTAAAAGTGATTTAAGGGCTAATTCGTGCATGGAACCTAGAGATATATTTTGCCCTTTGAATTGAAGCATGAACCGAGTATATGGAGGATTCGTAGAGATGTCGATGTGTATTTGATCGATTGATAAGGCATCCTGAGTTGCCATTTGTTTGGCGATTGAGAGAATGGTTTAACGAAAGTGAAATTCAATTATCTCTAATCCGAAATTGAGTAGATTTTGACTAAAAATTGATGAACTTCCTAGGACGACATGTGGCTCTCGTTTGACCGTGATCTTGTGGATCGAGGAGACTCGTTTGGTGTAGGGTTTTGCTAATCGATCACGGCAAGTGGTTTCTAAACCCTTACATGAACCCTAGGACGCTACTGGATAGTTGTTTTGTGTGTAGCGTGACTGTATGATAAAAGCATGGTGATTGATAGTGTGTTATTGAATTGGATGTGAGCCCTGTTATTATTAATGAATCTGCCGTGGGCCATGACGATGATTTGGCTAAATGCCCTTGTGAATTATATCGTGGCCGTGGGCCCTGACGATGATTTGACTAGATGCCCTTCTACATCGTGGCCGTGGGCCCTGACGATGATTTGACTAGATGCCCTTGCGAACTACATCGTGGCCGTGGGCCCTGGCGATGATTTGTCTTGGAGCCCTGGCGATACATCGCGGCCGTAGGCCCTGGAGGTGATTAATGGGTTTGTCACATTGATAACTTCTGAAGACGATATGTTTGTTTTAGGCTAATGTGTGAAGCTTGGATCCTATAGCACGTGGTGTGTTCGTTGATAGTTTGATATGCCAATTATTCTGTGATATATGATGCTAAATTGCCATATGCCATTGCTTGATGAATTCCATGCATTCTCTGCATTTTTGTGTTATCTGGTGGGACTAGTGGTTTAGTTTAGGTTGGGTTTCACTTGCTGGGATGTAAATCTCACCCCGTAGTGAGACGTAGACCCGAAACCTTAAGCATGCTACCGATAAGACTAGGCGATCCGAAGGAAACGTTGTCTCTTTTGAAGAATTTCTTGCAAAAGGGGGAATTGTATACGTTTGGAAGAAAACGACAGTGTGGGTTGATGAAGGAAAGGTAGAACTGCAACCTCACTGTTTCGAGGCGTGGTATCGTCGATTGGGAAACAACAACCTGATGGGTCCCCTGTTACTTGAGGAAGTCCCTATGGAGGTCGTGCCAAGATGGTGTCGCCTTTCCCGTTCGGAGATTGAGGTGGAGAATCCAACGTCCGTGAAGGGATCGCAGAATATGCCTGAGGAGTCGAAGTCACCTCCTTCCGAGGAGTACCGAAATTACATAGAGATTTTCGCTGATAAATCAGAAGACCTTGAGGAGGAAACTGAAAAAGATACAGAGGACATTTCTGAGGAGGTGCCATCTGAGACCTTTTCAAATTATATCCCAGACGAAGACGAAGCTGAAGGAAGCAACAGCTCGAGCGTTTCTTCAGGATAGAGGGATGCAGTGGTTAAATTAGGGGTAGGAACAAATTTTAGTGGGAGGCTTAAGATAGGTTTGTGAACTAGCCTTTTTATATTAGCCTGAGTGCCTACCCAGCCTGGTTTGCGGTTTTTGGCTAAGTCATTTCCACTATCGTTGTACAACTTCGATGTATGTTATGTATATGAACATGCGTGCTTTCTTGTGTTCCAATTTCCTATTATGTACAATTGTTAGGGTGTTGTTTCCTTCCTCTTGTGCATTTCATTTCATTTAGGCCGTGTGGCTCCTAGGATTGCATTTATAGCCAGGAGAGGCGGATGTTATGTGCCCCCCGGGGTCGGGGCGTGACATCCTTTCAAATCTCAAATTTGATCATTCATGATTTATCTCAAGACTCGATTGGTAAACCAATCCACTTAATGCCCTCAAATCAATGAGAATTTTCACAAAGCACGCCGAATGGCCCAACCACATGCCATAACCATATTAAGACCCCTCAATTCAACCTCGATTTTATAATTTCATACCATGAACCCATTCAAGCTTAATCCATCAAAATAGGGCAGATTTGGGTTTCCTCGCGCCTATCACAGAATTAGTTCATAAAACCATTCAATTTGAGTCAAAACTCCATCATTTAATAACCTAACATCCTAATAAAGGTTTAGGCATAACTTACCTTGACCTTAGGCCAAGCAAATTCCACAAAACGCGCGCCGCAACGTCGCGGCACCTAGCTGTCTATTTTGGCCTTCCACGCCCAGATCCATTCCTGAATAAACTGGTATTTCTCCATCAAATATCTATGAAATCAAATTTCAGAATCTTATACGTCAATGTCTTATGGACGCGTGGGCGAAAACGGAGCTCAATTCGGATACCGAACGACTTAGAACGTCTCAATTCAAAATTGGCGCGCGCTAAGGACAGATTACATGGCCTTTCGGCCTCTAGCATCATTCACGCCCAAAACAGTCCTCAATCACTTCTAAATTCCAATTATTTGCAAAATAGCTTTGACAACACATCAATTAACATCCCAAGGTGCCTTAACGGTGAATTTAAGACACTGCGACACCCCTGCAAGCTCCCAAAGTGCTCGGTTTACTCAGTTGGTGCAAGGGACATAATCGGTTCTCCTTACATCCCACCATACAGCCCTTATATCAACTCTAAGCTCCAATCCATCCAAAAATCGACTTCCTAAGACATCAATCTAGAAGTTTAGGAGGCTCACCGTGAATTTTGAATCGAAATAACACCTTAAAGAACTTCAAAGCAGCTCGGTTCTACACGGTCCTTGGATGATCAGAATCTGTTTCACAAAAATCACCCCAATCCATCCATGAAAACTCAACCAAACTCTCATAAATCTTCAACCCTAGCTCAACCAACTCAATTACTATGAGTGTAGAAGATCTCACTGAAAATTTGGAGCCATTTGAAGTCTTGAAGCCCCCGAAACAAATTTTTCCCCAAAACTGATCAGATTCTGCCTTCATCATGACCTTTGCTCATTCAAACGGACCCACGAGACAAATGGCTAGGCCAATCTGAGTTCACGACATGTCCCTAGAAAGAGGAGACAATAAGCTTTCAGATGGAGGTAGAATCACCTCAATCCGATGTCGGATGAAAAAATTATGGCCGGAGGAAGGGAGGTGGTTGGTGTTGGTCGGGCGGGTCTGGTTCGGCCAAGAGAGAGAAGAGGAAGAAAATGCCATGGAGAGAAGGAAGAGAGAGAGATGGTCGCCGGTTGTGGGAGAGAAAGAGAGAGAGGCTTCTCAATTATTGCTTTGAAGACACCAATAACTGGTGCACGACACAAATAATTGGTGCCAAAAAGGGTTGCTCATAGGATGACATGTGGCATTTCTCCATTAATGTCCATGAAAAATGACCATAATACCCCCATAATTTCGGCCACCACATGCTGAAATTGTAAATGACCAAATTGCCCTCTTTAGTTCTTAAGGCAAGGTTAGGGGTCGAATGGCAAAACGGTAATTTTGCACTTGTCGTCTGAAATTTCATTTTCCCCATTCTGAATTGCTCTTGATGAGGCGACGTCCATTTCAATTCAAATGTTGGAATTCCTCAATGTCCAATACCCAAATCTTGAGGTCCAATTTCATGCCGAACTTTCGTCGACTAACAGTAATTCAAGTTTATCTCAAATTGACAGGCGACTCTTGCAGGTGCTACGCTTATCGACCTTGGGATTTTTCTCAAGCCGTGGCGACTTTGGTTGTCATGTTATTGCTAGGGTTTATCGCTAGCTCCTGCGGTCCTGATCATCGGAATCCGATTTAGGAAAGTCTCACAAATTACACATTAGTTAAGCGGAATCACCCGCGTCCCAACGTATAACGTTAGCAAGGCATTCCATGATCGTTCCTAGATCGATCTTTGCTGGCCCAAAATATTTCCTCGACAATCCATATTGTCAAAGTGCCATTTCGCATTCAAATCCCCTAGGACCACGTACCCGACTCCGCGTTAGTCTTTCCCTTTTGGTTAGTTAACTCAAGAGTGGCCACCTTCGAGTGAGTTACAACTAAAACACATCGATCGATACCTTGTCATTCCATAGCCTCGAGAGGAGTTGGAATTCGGAATGTCACAGTTTGGAAGCTCAGAAGCGATTTATTATGCAAACTCGAGACAAAAATGGAATGCGATCGTGGTCAGAGTAGTTCAAGGAGTAAAACGTACACTTAAACTCGGAGAACGATGGTCAAATGTGTAATCCACCATGGATGCACAGTTGAAAACTCGAGAGAGAAAACTACCTATTTTCGAGGTCTACGACTCTGAGATGGGTGGCAATCGCTTCCTTGAACTTTAGGCAAGCTCCCAATGGCCTTCTTTAGCTTCGTTTTGGCCGGAAACAACCTAACCAGTGCTTCACCGATTCGAGCTCAAACCTTCGACAATGGCGATGGAAGGCGAGCTCGCTCACTCGCACACTCTCTCTCTCTCTCTCTCTCTCTCTCTCTCTCTCTCTCTCTCTCTCTCTCTCTCTCTCTCTCTCTCTCTCTCTCTCTCTCTCTCTCTCTCTCTCTCTCTCTCTCTCTCCCCCTTCCCTTTCTCTCTATTCTGTTTTTCTCTCGAACAAAATCCACCTCCTCTTATAAAAAACGCCTGAGTTTTTGTTATAATCCCCTCTTCAAAACTGACCCGCGTGGGGGAATGAACGTCGGTGACCTTTGTGTTGTGGAAATTCTCCTATATTTTGATTCTGACGAAACCTTCAAAAGAAATTGTTTAATGAAATGTGATGCAGGAAGAATGTGTAAGCAGCAGGTTGAGTGATTCCAATTCTGTCGCGCTGACCCAGGGTCAGATGGAAGTGCTTCTGACTAAGGGACAAATGGAAGTGCTTCTGACTAAGGGTCAGATGGAAGTGCTTCTGGCGAAGGGTCAGATGGAAGTGCTTCTGACCGAGGGTCAGATGGAAGTGCTCCTGACGATCTAAACAGTGACCGATGGATCACATCAAATCTCTGTATTACCATTCCGTGCCAACTGATCAAATCTCTTCTAGACGAATTTGAAGAAAGATCAGTTTCTGCATTTTACAAAACACGAAGACCCACGTATGGCAGGTTTCCGATCAAGGCAAGTGATATTCAATTATCCTGATATCCCCTCTAATCAATTAAGGGACTTTCTATAATGGGATACCATCTTCTAAGGAATATATCCTTGGGAATCAACTCAAACTTATCACACTTATGGAAGCTGGAGATTCAGTTGTATGGGCGACTGAATCAGAAGGGTTCAATGTCTTACCCAACGGTCTACACATCTTCTGAAGATACAGTCTCGTTAAATCACGATTGATGACGTCCAATCAAGGATTGAAGAGCGATCCCTTCGCTGGAATCCAACGGCTAGTTTGGAGGCAGGGGAGTATAAAAGAAGAATCATGATTGACTAAGGGAAAGAGGAGTGCGAACAACAATCTAAAGTGCAAGCATAATTTGAGTTTCATCCAAAAGAGTATTCTATGTACCCAAAATCCTTCACTGTGAAAATATGTGTGAGAGAGAAACAAAACACTTGAGTGATTGTAATCCTCTTGATTCTTCATAGTGAAATCCAGCCAATCGGCTGTCATCGTGGGAGAGTGGACGTAGGCTTGATCTAAGCCGAACCACTATAAATATCGTGTGCAATATCATTTTCTCTAAACTCTTACCCTTGTGTTTAGATTTTCTGCGCACTGTTATACGGCTCTTGTTCCTAATCGTACACTGAACATTATTCATTCCGCAAGAAATTTCAATTGTGTTCAGAATCTCCTATTCACCCCCCTGTAGGAGATATTGCTAGTTACATCAATTGGTATTAGAGCAGGTTGCTCATTTTACGAAGTGTTTATTGACTTTAGAGTTAACGATCTACTATATCTAGCAATCACTCCTCAGGAACAAGCGATTCGCACTTTGCCAACAAGCCACCATACTTTAATGGAAAAGATTACAATATATGGAGTAACAAGATGAAGTGGTTCTTCAAAGCCTATGATGATCTGATGTGGGATGTCGTTACAAATGGAATAATTCCTGCAAATGCTACAAATCCAAACTCTGCTGACGGAGTAAATACTGTCACAACAATGACTGATGCTGAAAAGGCTAAAAGAAAAGGCCTTGATCCTAAAGCTGTCAATGCTCTCTTTTGTGCCTTATCTACTCCTCTTTATAATCGTGTCTCAGAGGAAGAATCATCTAAGGCAATATGGGATAGACTTCATGTTACCTTTCAAGGAACAAATCGTGTGAAAGAAACAAAGCTCAGTATTTTACAGAGTGACTATGAAGCATTTGAAATGAAGCCTGATGAATCTATTGCAGATATGATAGACAAGTTTCAGACTTTAGCAAGTGGACTTGCAAGACAAGGTGCACCTATCACTGAACCAATGCAAGTCAGGAAGATACTACGTGGACTCACCGATGATTGGAATTACATCAAGCCATCAATTCAAGAATGCCAAACAATTAGACCACTCTCGGTGGACGAGCTAGTCGGCACTTTACAATCCTATGAAACAGAACGAGCAAACAAAAAGAGAGAACAGAAAGGTAAAAAATCTATTGCCTTAAAAAGTCAAATTAATCAATGTTTTTCTGATACAGATGATGAAGATGAGGATGATGAAGAATTAGCCCTCATGGTCAAGAAATTTAGGAAGATGGCTCGGAAAGGCAGAAACATCAAAGGAAAGAAACCTTGGAAGAAGAGTGATGTAAAAATATCAAGCAACGACTCACAAGATAGCAAAGACGTGATCTGCTTCCACTGTAAGAAAGCAGGACATATCAAACCGAACTGCCCAATTTTGAAGAAGGACAAACTCAAGTATGAGAAGTACAAGAAGGCTCTAAAGGCAGAAACTTTAAGTGATTCTGATGAAAGCGAAAATGATTATGCAAACATCCGTCTCATGGCCGAATCAGACTCAAGTTCAGATTCAGAAACTGAGGTATGTTCATCTGAACTCCCTGATGAAGTTATTGAATATATTGATGAATTGTATAGAAACTACAAAGAAGCTCTTGAGAAAGTTTCTTGTTTGAAAAAGGAAAATGCTTCTTTAAAACAACAGAATTTGTCCCAAGAAGAAAAAATTGATTTTCTACAACAAGAGTTTTACCAAATGAAAGAAAATCATGATTTAGTTTCAAAAGAAAATGCTTCCTTTAAAGAAAAAATTTCTGATATATCAAAAAGGTTTTCACAAAGCTCAGTAACTCTGAATAGCATTATTTCAAAACAAATACCCTTCAATGACCGATCTGGGTTAGGTTTTAAAAGGAAAAGTAGCCAAAGAAATTTCTTTAAAACTGAATTTCGAAAACCAACGTTTTCCAATTACAAGCATCATTTTCATAAGCATTTTACTAGATCCTACATTCGACAACCTTGTGTGAATTGTGGTGATCCTAGCCATACTAAGGATTACTGCAAGAAAATTTGGAGACCTATTAAAAGGTCAAAATATACTAACACAGAAGGACCCAAAAAAACATGGGTACCAAAGAAACAGTAAGTTGGTTATTTATTGCAGGTACCAAAAAGAAGGAAGAACAAGTGGTTTCTGGATAGTGTTGTTCAAGTCACATGACTGGAAATCCAGATATATTTATATCCTTCTCAGATTGTGATGGAAGAAGCGTGTCGTTTGGAGGAAAGAACAAGGGAAAAGTGATCGGGAAAGGAAATGTAAAGATTGGGAATCTGACCGTTAAAGATGTCTATCTAGTCAAAGGATTGAACTACAACTTGATTTCTGTAAGTCAACTCTGTGACTCTGGATATGATATTTGGTTCCAACATCTAAAATGCACAGGTATGAGCAAGGATAAGAAGCAATCCTTCACGGGCGAAGGCATGGGAACATTTATCTTTTAGATATTAATGCTAACTGTGAACATGCTAAATGTCTTATTTCTGTTAAGGATGAATCTGATCTTTGGCACAGAAAGTTAGGTCATATTAGTGTAAAACATATTTCAAAGCTTTCCAAGAAGGGACTTGTTCGAGGACTTCCTCAAACAAAATTTGAGAAAAGTGGACTATGTCTTGCATGTACACTGGGTAAGCAGGTAAGAAGTTCTTTTAAGTCCTTAAATCAAGTTTCCACTAAGCGTTGTCTGCAGCTACTTCATATGGACATCTTCAGACCTAATAGAACTCTAAGCATTGGAGGTAAGAGATATTGCCTTGTCATAGTTGATGACTTCTCTATATTTACATGGGTTTCATTTCTTACTCACAAAAACGAAGCTTTCATATCCTTCTCAAAATTTGCTAAAAGAATTCAAAATGAAAAGGGTTACACTATTTCCAGTTTGAGAACGGATCATGGGGGAGAGTTTGAGAATCAAGTTTCTCAGATTTTTGCACTAAGTTCGGAATTCAGCATAACTTCTCTGCACCTTATACTTCTCAACAAAATGGGGTAGTGGAAAGGAAAAACAGATCTTTGCAAGAAATGGCCAGAACTCTTCTTATTGAAAGTAAAATTGCCTCTAACTTTTGGATTGAGGCCGTTTCAACAGCATGTTATATCTTAAATCGAATTTCCCTCAGACCTTTTTCTAAGAAAACTCCCTATGAATTTTTCAAAGAAAGAAAGCCTGATGTTGCATACTTTCAAGTGTTCGGTTGCAAATGCTTTATTCTAAAGAATGCTATTGATCAAGTTGGAAAGTTTGATGAGAGATCAGATGAAGGAATTTTCTTGGGATATTCAACAACAAGCAAAGCCTACAGAGTCTACAACAAGAACACTCCTGCTATGGAGGAATCAGTGAACATCAAGTTCGATGAAAGCAACCAGGATGATGAACCTGAATCCATTCAAATGCATACACTTCATCAAGTCACGAACTCACGAGCAGAATCAGATGTGAATACGAGTTCGGAGAATGTTCCGAAGGAAACTTCCTCAGCTGAAGAAAGACCAGAAGATGAACAGAATGAATCCACAATATCCTCAAATGATGGCCTTGACAAAAACTGGAAGCATAAGTCAAGTCATCCAAAGGAGCTTATCATAGGCAGCATAAATGATGGCGTAAAAACAAGATCCAAGTTCAAGCAAGCAATGAGCAACATTGCCTTGGTATCTGAATTGGAGCCAAAAAGGATTGAAGATGCATTAGCAGATGAAAAATGGATAAATGCAATACAGGAAGAGCTACATCAGTTCAAGGTCAACAATGTTTGGGAACTGGTCAATCGTCCCAAAAATCGTCCAGTAATTGGAACAAAATGGGTATTCAGAAAGAAACTTGATGACAAAGGAAAAGTTGTAAGAAACAAAGCAAGACTTGTAGCAAAAGGATACTCTCAAGAAGAAGGAATAGACTACGATGAAACCTACGCACCGGTTGCCAGGTTAGAAGCCATTAGGCTACTTCTTGCTTATGCTTGTTACAATGACTTCAAACTTTTTCAAATGGACGTGAAAAGTGCCTTCCTAAACGGCTACATCAAAGAAGAGGTATATGTTGAACAACCTCTTGGCTTCGAAGAACCTAAAGAAAAGGATCTGGTATATGTCTTAAAAAAGGCACTCTATGGATTGAAACAAGCACCCCGCGCCTGGTATGAAAGGTTAAGTAACTTTTTATCTCAACACAGCTTCACTAAAGGTAATGTAGACACCACTCTTTTTATTCAAAGAAAAGGTAAAGATATCATTTTAGTTCAAATTTATGTTGATGATATTATATTCGGCTCCTCTAATGAACTTTTCTGTAAGAAATTCTCTAAAACAATGCATGATGAATTTGAGATGAGTATGATGGGAGAATTACGGTTCTTTCTTGGTCTTCAAATTCATCAATCTCAGAAGGAACGTCAGAAGAAGAATCAGAAGGAAAGTCAGAAGGAGAAGGAACGTCAGAAGGAGCGTCAGTAGAAGCATCATAAGGAGCATCAGAAGGGACGTCAAAAAGGCGCGTACGGAAAAATTCACACTTTCTTTTAAAAAAAGGTCAGTTATCTCTAAAAGCTATCTTTTAGGTAAGTTCCTCATATGAATAGATATCTCCGAATATCTGATTGACCGTGAATATCTTTTTATTATTAAAAGAATTTCTTTTTAAATCAAAATTCCCTTTTTTGTTTCCAAAAATAACCGCCTCTTTTATAAAAACGCTGAACCGTCACCTCTGTTCTCGCACTTTCAAAATTCTCTCAAATCAAAACCCTAAAACCGTGTTAGAAATCTCTCGCTCTCGATTTCCTCCTCAAAGCAACACTCTTTCACTCAAAGTTTCAAACTTTTTACGCATCAATGGCTCCAAAATCAGCCTCTGACTCGAAGAAGACGCCTCAGTCGAAGAGGAAGTTCTCCGCCTCAACTGCAAGTGGGGCGGAACTCACAGAAACCCAAATCAACGAACAACGAGAAGCACTCCGCCTGACATAAGGTCTGTCTCTGTCTGCCTTTGAAGGAAAAGAATCTATGGCTCATTCTATTAAGCCAATGTATGATAGGATCAAGGCCACAGGAGATTTTGGTAACGAACTTAGAAAACTGCTGAACACTCACCATTTCGATAGTGAGGGCGAACTTTTGGAGTTTCTTAGCTTGCTTGGAAAAATCGTTGAACCACTTGCTATAGAAAAACCTGCATCTGTCTCTAGAAAAGGAAAGGAGAAAGTGGCAGAGACAAGCTCGAAACGAAGACGATCCCCAATTAGACCTGGGGCACGAAGGCAAAGGTGGAAGATGATGATGATATACAGTTCAATGACTTTGTGAAAAATATAGGCTTTATTTTGGATAAAAGCTTTCCTGATCCATTGTTCCAGAATCAGGCTCACAAAGAAAGGTTTGAAGCAATGAAACAGAGAGGTATTATACCTCAAAGGGTATTTGAGTTAAAGTACTTTGACAGCAATGGCATCTATCTGAGGAAGCATCTAGAAAAGGTGAAGATAGATCAGTTTATAACTAGAAGAGGCTACACTTTTCCTGATTTGATAGCTTACTTCTATTCAAATATTCAGTTTGTCAACTTCAACTCTCTGGCTTTCACAGTCCAAAGAAAGCATTATTTTCTGACTGTTGATGAATTGGCTGCAATCATGGGAACCAGAAAGGGAGATTTCAAACCCTTAGATGTCACTACAAGTGAAGCTTTCTGCTTCCTGACTGGCAAATCGAGTTTCTCAAGGGAATCAAAGTCACATATTGCATACACGGACTTTCCCTTGAAACATATCATGATGCACAAGGAGATCATCGAATGTCTCGGACCCAAGGCAGCATCAAAGACAGATATATCAAAGTACGAGGCAAAGCTGTTATGGGGAATTTTGACAGGACAGAGGATTTCTTTTGCTCATACAGTACTATTGTATATGTACAGATCAGCTCTCAAGCCAAAGGGCCAACTTCCTTATGCCGCCATGATCTTCAAAATAATCAATTATTTCAAGATTGATGGCCTAGGTGCCTTTTTCGAGCAAGAAATTCCTCTAATGACTGCTGGAGAGACTATGGTAACAAAGATGGGGTACAAGATGACCCCTGCTGGATGGAGAACAAAGAACAATGAACTAGTCATTGTGGACTTCGAGGAAGAGTCAAAGCAGAAATCTCCAAAGAAGAGAAAAGTCATGGCTGTTAAGGGATGACAATTAGACAGTCCTAATGATAAGGACTTAGAAGCAAGTGTAGAAGAAACATGGGAATATGATTCTGAAGCTACTCAATCTCCAGGTAGAACAGATGAAGATGGTAAGTCCGAAAATCATAGTGCTGAAGGAGATGAGGAAGAAGAAGATGAAACAGGAATACAACCACAAGAAAAAGTTGTGTATCCCTGTGATCTGACTGAGGAAGAATTCCTCACAATGTGGGATGAGGAGCAAGCTGCACGAATTGAAGATGACACAGAGTATGACATCACAAATGTCAACTGTGATCATGAGCAACTGCTAGCACAAGTTCTAGCAACGTTGGGGTCAAAAGAACAGTAGGAAGAACAAGATGATATTGGAGCTTACTCTGTCTCTTCCACCAAGGGAACACTTCATAAAGATGCTGCAAGTCTAGCTTCAGCATTTGCCCGAGAAGATCAACTGTCCAGTGCACAGTCCATTCCAATGGACATTGATGAGGAAATAGTCTCCATGCCAAGCTCAAAAATAAAAGGGAAACGGGCTATAAATCAGGGGGAGCAAGAGCCTGTGCCTGTTACATCAGATGTTTTTCTCACTGAAGTCCTAGCCTCTCATGCTTTCACCAAGGCACAAATTGAGGGGGAGACTCAAGAACCTGTACCTTCACAACCACAAATGGAATTGCAAGTGCTTTTTGAAAATCTCCAAAATACTCTTCTTCAGACGATGGCTGCCATGGAAACAAAATTTGATCAACAAATGCAGGCTTTTGAACAGAAGACAGATAGGAAGCTGTAGGGTTTGACTAGTCAGGTGACTAAGCTGGAAAAGTCCATTGATCTCTATGGGAGAATGTTTTGTGCTGAGATAGCCAACCTGCATACATACACACTGGTCAGAACGGACGGAACAGCTTCAAACCTGCCCTCTTCTCAAGCTGTAAGAGACCATGCTCAGATGATAGGAAGAAGCTATGCAGAACCTTCCCGAGGGGAGGCTGATATTGAGCCTGAAGATCATCCATCTTCTTAAAAACTCACCTACATTTTCCCTATTTCATTTTCTATTCTTATAGAACGCGTCATTATTTTAAGCACCTTTTTATACATATTTCTTTCTGATGTTGACAAAAAGGGGCAGAAGTTGAAATTACTTTTATGCAGTCTCATTAGATTACCTCTAATTATATTTCAATTTAGAAGAAATGAGGAGAAGACCTAACCTACCGTTTTGCAGGATAATCTACTAAGTTTAGTTTCGTGCAGGATCATTGCAGGATAATCTTACTCTTATCATGCTCTCCTATGAGAACACTTTCATTACAGGATCTCTAGTGATGATTACCTGCAAGAGAAAATGTGATGGTTACTCACTTTTATTATTTTATCACTGGTTAAATTTTCTTTTAAATTTGCAACTGGAGAAGTTTTGTCACCATCAAAAAGGGGGAGATTGTTGTGGAAATTCTCCTATATTTTGATTCTGACAAAACCTTCAAAAGAAATTGTTTAATGAAATGTGATGCAGGAAGAATGTGTAAGCAGTAGGTTGAGTGATTCTAATTCTGTCGCGCTGACCCAGGGTCAGATGGAAGTGCTTCTGACTAAGGGTCAGATGGAAGTGCTTCTGACCGAGGGTCAGATGGAAGTGCTCCTGACGATCTAAACAGTGACCGATGGATCACATCAAATCTCCGTATTACCATTCCGTGCCAACTGATCAAATCTCTTCTAGACGAATCTGAAGAAAGGTCAGTTTCTGTATTTTACAAAACACGAAGACCCACGTATGGCAGGTTTCCGATCAAGGCAAGTGATATTCAATTATCCTGATATCCCCTCTAATCAATTAAGGGACTTTCTATAATGGGATACCATCTTCTAAGGAATATATCCTTAGGAATCAACTCAAACTTATCACACTTATGGAAGCTGGAGATTCAGTTGTATAGGCGACTGAATCAGAAGGGTTCAATGTCTTACCCAACAGTCTACATATCTTCTGAAGATACAGTTTCATTCAATCACGATTGATGACGTCCAATCAAGGATTGAAGAGCGATCCCTTGGCTGGAATCCAACGGCTAGTTCGGAGGCAGGGGAGTATAAAAGAAGAATCATGATTGACTAAGGGAAAGAGGAGTACGAACAACAATCCAAAGTGCAAGCATAATTTGAGTTTCATCCAAAAGAGTATTCTGTGTACCAAAAATCCTTCACTGTGAAAATCTGTGTGAGAGAGAAACAAAACACTTGAGTGATTGTAATCCTCTTAATTCTTCATAGTGAAATCCAGCCAATCGGCTGTCATCTTGGGAGAGTGGACGTAGGCTTGATCTAAGCCGAACCACTATAAATATCGTGTGCAATATCCTTTTCTCTAAACTCTTACCCTTGCGTTTAGATTTTCTGCGCACTGTTATACTGCTCTTATTCCTAATCGTACACAGAACTTTATTCATTCCGCAAGAAATTTCAATTGTGTTCAGAATCTCCTATTCACCCCCCTCTAGGAGATATTGCTAGTTACATCACTTTGCACGTGCAGCCACGTGCAAAATGGTCATCGATGACTGATGATCGACCGGAGCATAACGAAAAACTCAATTAAGCCCTCCGTGATCAAATTTTGCTTGAATTTGATATTGATTTGGGCCTGCATTTGAACGAAGCTAGCCGTGGCACATTACAGCCTCGTTGGCGCGATTCCGGCGAACCCATGTTGTCGGACTGGTCATGATCGACGTTAGACTTCATGGCCAACAAAATGCCTCCATCAATTTTACGAATTGCAGCCGATTGATCGTTCAATTTTGTTGTGGAAATTTTCCTATATTTTGATTCTGACAAAACCTTCAAAAGATATTGTTTAATGAAATGTGATGCAGGAAGAATGTGTAAGCAGCAGGTTGAGTGATTCCAATTCTGTCGTTCAGACGAAAGGTCAGATGGAAGTACTTCTGACGTAGGGTCAGATGGAAGTGCTTCTGACTAAGGGTCAGATGGAAGTGCTTTTGACGAAGGGTCAGATGAAAGCGCTTCTGACTAAGGGTCAGATGAAAGCGCTTCTGACCAAGGGTCAGATAGAAGTGCTCCTGACGATCCAAATGGTGACGGATGGATCACATCAAATCTCCGTATTACCATTCGGTGCCAACTGATCAAATTTCTCTTAGACGAATTTGAAGAAAGATTAGTTTCTGCATTTTACAAAACAAGAAGACCTACGTATGGCAGGTTTCCGATCAAGGCAAGTGATATTCAATTATCCTGATATCCCCTCTAATCAATTAAGGGACTTTCTATAATGTGATATCATCTTCTAAGGAATATATCCTTGAGAATCAACTCAAACATATCACACTTATGGAAGCCGGAGATTTAGTTGTATGGGCGACTAAATCAGAAGGGTTCAATGTCTTACCCAACGGTCTACATATCTTCTGAAGATACAGTCTCGTTCAATCACGATTGATGACGTCCAATCAAGGATTGAAGAGCGATCCCTTGGCTGAATTCCAACGGCTAGTTCGGAGGCAGGGGAGTATAAAAGAAGAATAATGTTTGACTAGAAAGAAAGACGTGCGAACAACAATCCAAAGTGCAAGCATAATTTGAGCTTCATCTAAAGAGAGTATTCTGTGTATTCAAAATCCTTCACTGAGAGAGTCTGTGTGAGAGGGAAACAAAACACTTGAGTGATTGTAATCCTCTTGATTCTTCATAGTGAAATCCAGCCAATCGGCTGTCATCGTGGGAGAGTGGACGAAGGCTTGATCTAAGCCGAACCACTATAAATATCGTGTGCAATATCCTCTTGTCTGAACTCTTATCTTTGTGTTTAGTTTTTCGACACACTGCTATACTTTTGTTCCTAATCGTACACTGAACTTTATTCATTCCGCAAGAAATTTTAATTAAGTTCAGAATCTCCTATTCACCCCCCTCTAGGAGATATTGCTAGTTACATCAATTGGTATCAGAGCAGGTTGCTCATTTTACGAAGTATTTATTGACTTCAGAGTTAATGATCTACTATGTCTAGCAATCACTCTTCAGGAACAAGCGATTCGCACTTTGCCAACAAGCCTCCATACTTTGATGGAAAGGATTACAATATGTGGAGTAACAAGATGAAGTGGTTCTTCAAAGCCTATGATGATCTGATGTGGGATGTCGTTACAAATGGAATAGTTCCTGCAAATACTACAAATCCAACCTCTGCTGACGGAGTAAATACTGTCACAACAATGACTGATGCTGAAAAGGCTAAAAGAAAAGGCCTTGATTCTAAAGCTGTCAACGCTTTCTTTTGTGCCTTATCTACTCCTCTTTATAATCGTGTCTCAGAGGAAGAATCATCTAAGGCAATATGGGATAGACTTCATGTTACCTTTCAAGGAACAAATCGTGTGAAAGAAACAAAGCTCAGTATTTTACTGAGTGACTATGAAACATTTGAAATGAAGCCTGATGAATCTATTGCAGATATGATAGACAGGTTTCAAACTTTTGCAAGTGGACTTGCAAGACAAGGTGTACCTATTGCTGAACCAATGCAAGTCAGGAAGATACTACGTGGACTCACAGATGATTGGAATTACATCAAGCCATCAATTCAAGAATGCCAAACAATTAGACTACTCTCGGTGGATGAGCTAGTCGGCACTTTGCAATCCTATGAAATAGAACGAGCAAACAAAAAGGGAGAACGGAAAGGTAAAAAATCTATTGCCTTAAAAAGTCAAATTAATCAATGTTTTTCTGACACAGATGATGAAGATGAGGATGATGAAGAATTAGCCCTCATGGTCAAGAAATTTAGGAAGATGGCTCGGAAAGGCAGAAACATCAAAGGAAAGAAACCTTGGAAGAAGAGTGAGGTAAAAATATCAAGCAACGACTCACAAGATAGCAAAGACGTGATTTGCTTCCACTGTAAGAAAGCAGGACATATCAAACCGAACTGCCCAATTTTGAAGAAGGACAAACTCAAGTATGAGAAGTACAAGAAGGCTCTAAAAGCAGAAACTTTGAGTGATTCTGATGAAAGCGAGAATGATTATGCAAATATCTGTCTCATGGCCGAATCAGACTCAAGTTCAGATTCAGAAACTGAGGTATGTTCATCTGAACTCCCTGATGAAGTTGTTGAATATATTGATGAATTGTGTAGAAACTACAAAGAAGCTCTTGAGAAAGTTTCCTGTTTGAAAAAGGAAAATACTTCTTTAAAACAACAGAATTTGTCCCAAGAAGAAAAAAATTAGTTTTCTACAACAAGAGTTTCACCAGATGAAAGAAAATCATGATTTAGTTTCAAAAGAAAATGCTTCCTTGAAAGAAAAAATTTCTACTATATCAAAAGGTTTTCACAAAGCTCAGTAACTCTGAATAGCATTATTTCAAAACAAATACCCTTCAATGATCGATCTGGGTTAGGTTTTAAAAAGGAAAGTAGCCAAAGAAATACCTTTAAAACTGAATTTCGAAAACCAACGTTTTCCGATTACAAGCATAATTTTCATAAGCATTTGACTAGATCTTACATTCGCCAACCTTGTGTGAATTGTGGTGATCCTAGCCATACTAAGGATTACTGCAAGAAAATTTGGAGACCTATTAAAAGGTCAAAATATACTAACACAGAAGGACCCAAGAAAACATGGGTACCAAAGAAACAGTAAGTTGGTTATCTATTGCAGGTACCAAAGAGAAGGAAGAACAAGTGGTTTCTGGACAGTGGTTGTTCAAGTCACATGACTGGAAATCCAGATGTATTTATATCCCTCTCAGATTGTGATGGAAGAAGCGTGTCATTTGGAGGAAAGAACAAGGGAAAAGTGATCGGGAAAGGAAATGTAAAGATTGGAAATCTGATCGTTAAAGATGTCTCTCTAGTCAAAGGATTGAACTACAACTTGATTTCTGTAAGTCAACTCTGTGACTCTGGATATGATATTAGATTCCAAGATCTAAAATGCACAGGTATGAGCAAGGATAAGAAGCAATCCTTCACGGGACGAAGGCATGGGAACATTTATCTTTTAGATATTAATGCTGACTGTGAACATGCTAAATGTCTTATTTCTGTTAAGGATGAATCTGATCTTTGGCACAGAAAGTTAGGTAATATTAGTGTAAAACATATTTCAAAGCTCTCCAAGAAGGGACTTGTTCGAGGACTACCTCAAACTAAATTTGAGAAAAGTGGACTATGTCATGCATGCACACTGGGTAAGCAGGTAAGAAGTTCTTTTAAGTCCTTAAATCAAGTTTCCACTAAGCATTGGAGGTAAGAAATATTGCCTTGTCATAATTGATGACTTCTCTAGATTTACATGGGTTTCATTTCTTGCTCACAAAAACGAAGCTTTCATATCCTTCTCAAAACTTGCTAAAAGAATTCAAAATGAAAAGGGTTACACTATTTCCAGTTTGAGAACGGATCATGGGGGAGAATTTGAGAATCAAAGTTTCTCAGATTTTTGTACTAAGTTCGGAATTCAGCATAACTTCTCTGCACCTTATACTCCACAACAAAATGGGGTAGTAGAAAGAAAAAACAAATCGTTGCAAGAAATGGCCAGAACTCTTCTTGTTGAAAGTAAAATTGCCTCTAACTTTTGGGCTGAGGCCGTTTCAACAGCCTGTTATATCTTAAATCGAATTTCCCTCATACCTTTTTCTGAGAAAACTCCTTATGAATTTTTCAAAGAAAGAAAGCCTGATGTTGCATACCTTCATGTATTCGGTTGCAAATGCTTTATTCTAAAGAATGCTAATGATCGAGTTGGAAAGTTTGATGAAAGATCAGATGAAGGAATTTTCTTGGGACATTCAACAACAAGCAAAGCCTGCAGAGTCTACAACAAGAACAGTCGTATTGTTGAGGAATCAGTGAACATCAAGTTCGATGAAAGCAACCAGGATGATGAACCTGAATCCATTCAAATGCATACACTTCATCAAGTCACGAACTCACAAGCAGAATCAGATGTGAATACGAATTCGGAGAATGTTCAGAAGGAAACTTTCTCAGCTGAAGAAAGACCAGAAGATGATCAGAATGAATCTACAATATCCTTAAATGATGGCCTTGACAAAAACTGGAAGCATAAGTCAAGTCATCCAAAGGAACTTATCATAGGCAGCATAAATGATGGCATAAAAACAAGCACCTCGCGCCTGGTATGAAAGGTTAAGTAATTTTTTTATCTCAACACAGCTTCACTAAAGGTAATGTAGACACCACTCTTTTTATTCAAAGAAAAGGTAAATATATCCTTTTAGTTCAAATTTATGTTGATGATATTATATTCGGCTCTTCTAATGAACTTCTCTACAAGAAATTCTCTAAAACAATGCAGGATGAATTTGAGATGAGTATGATGGGAGAATTACGGTTCTTTCTTGGTCTTCAAATTCATCAATCTCAGAAAGGAACCTTCATATTTCAAGAGAAGTATGCATTGGAAATAGTAAAGAAGTTTGGTCTAGAGAATGGCAAGAAGACAGAAACTCATATGTCTCACTCTTCCAAATTAGATAAGAATGAAGATGGAAAGAAGTCGATCCCAAACTATATCGGAGTATGATCGGATCATTACTCTATCTCACAGCTTCAAGACCCGACATACTATATAGTGTCTGCTTATGTGCAAGATTTCAGTCAAGTCCAAGAGAATCACACCTATCAGCAGTCAAGAGAATAATCAAATACATAGGGACTTATCCCAACTATGGTTTGTGGTATTCTAAATCTTCTGATTTTATACTAAAGGGTTATTCAGATGCAGATCTTGCAGGTTGCAAAATTGATAGAAAAAGTACATCTGGAACCTGTCAGCTCATGGGAAACATGCTTGTCTCATGGTACTCAAAGAAGCAAAATACAGTGGCACTCAGAACAGCTGAAGCAGAATACGTATCTCTTGGAAGTTGCTGCACTCAAATACTTTGGCTAAAACAGCAGCTCAAAGACTATGGTGTTGAAGAATCAACTGTGGAAATCCTATGCGACAACACAAGTGCCATAAATCTCACAAAGAATCCTGTACTTCACTCAAGAACAAAGCATATTGAGATCAAGCATCACTTCATACGTGATCATGTTCAAAACCGTGATGTTAACATTCAATACATTGACACGAAAAATCAACTTGCAGATATTTTTACTAAACCACTTGATAAACAGAGTTATAATTTTATCAGAAATGAATTATCTATTATTAACTTTCCTTCTTAAGTATACCTTAGAACATGGTACGTCAGAAGAAGCTTCAGAAGGAGCATCAGAAGGAGGTCAGAAGAAGCTTCAGAAGGAGAGTCAGAAGGAGCATCAGAAGGAGTATCAGAAGGAGAGTCAGAAGGAACATCAAAAGGAGAGTCAGAAGTAGCGTCAGAAGGAGAGTCAGAAGGAGCTTCAGAAGGAGAGTCAGAAGGAGAGTCAGAAGGAGAGTCAGTAGAAGCATCAGAAGGAGCATCAGAAGAGACATCAAAAAGGCGCGTAAGGAAAAATTCACACTTTCTTTTTAAAAAGGTCAGTTATCTCTAAAAGCTATCTTTTAGGTAAGTTCCTCATATGAGTAGATATCTCCGAATATCTGATTGACCGTGAATAATTTTTTTTTAAAAGAATTTCTTCTTTAATCAAAATTCTCTTTTGTGTTTCCAAAAATAACCGTCTCTTTTATAAAAACGCTGAACCGTCACCTCTGTTCTCTCACTTTCAAAACTCTCTCAAATTAAAACCCTAAAACCGTCTTGAAAATCTCTCGCTCTCGATTTCCTCCTCAAAGCAACACTCTCTCACTCAAAGGTTCAAACTTTCTACGCATCAATGGCTCCAAAATCAGCCTCTAACTCGAAGAAGATGCCTCAGTCGAAGAGGAAGTTCTCCGCCTCAACTGCAAGCGGCGCGGAACTTACAGAAACCCAAATCAACGAACAACGAGAAGCACT
Organism: Rhodomyrtus psidioides; assembly: GCA_021437785.1. Taxonomy (NCBI): domain Eukaryota; kingdom Viridiplantae; phylum Streptophyta; class Magnoliopsida; order Myrtales; family Myrtaceae; genus Rhodomyrtus; species Rhodomyrtus psidioides. The sequence goes on from JAILYB010000055.1 coordinate 3,241,709, forward strand.
CCGCCTGACAAAAGGTCTGTCTCTGTCTGCCTTTGAAGTAAAAGAATCTATGGCTCATTCTATTAAGCCAATGTATGATAGAATCAAGGCCGCAGGAGATTTTGGCAACGAACTTAGAAAACTGCTGAACACTCACCATTTTGATAGTGAGGGTGAACTTTTGGAGTTTCTTAGTCTGCCTGGAAAAATCGTTGAACCACTTGCTGTAGAAAAACCTACATCTGTCTCTAGAAAAGGAAAGGATAAAGTAGCAGAAACAAGTTCGAACCGAAGACGATCCCCAATTAGACCTGGCGGTACGAAGGCAAAGGTGGAAGATGATGATGACATTCTGTTCAATGACTTTGTGAAAAATATAGGCTTTAATTTGGATAAAAGCTTTCCTGATCCATTGTTCCATAATCAGGCTCACAAAGAAAGGTTTGAAGCAATGAAACAGAGAGGTATTATACCTCAAAGGGTATTTGAGTTAAAGTACTTTGACAGCAATGGCATCTATCTGAGGAAGCATCTAGAAAAGATGAAGATAGATCAGTTTATAACTAGGAGAGGCTACACTTTTCCTGATTTGGTAGCTTAATTCTATTCAAATCTTCAGTTTGTCAACTTCAACTCTCTGGCTTTCACAGTCAAATGAAAGCAGTATTTTCTGACTGTTGATGAATTGGCTTCAATCATGGCAACCAGAAAGGGAGATTTCAAACCCTTAGATGTCACTGCAAGTGAAGCTTTCTGCTTCCTGACTGGCAAATCGAGTTTCTCAAGGGAATCAAAGTCACATATTGCATACACGGACTTTCCCTTGAAACATATCATGATGCACAAGGTGATCATCGAATGTCTCAGACCCAAGGCAGCATCAAAGACAGATATATCAAAGTACGAGGCAAAGTTGTTATGGGGAATCTTGACAGGACAGAGGATTTCTTTTGCTCATACTGTACTATTGCATATGTACAGATCAGCTCTCAAGCCAAAGGGTCAACTTCCTTATGCCGCATTGATCTTCAAAATATTCAATTATTTCAAGATTGATGGCTCAGGTGCCTTTGTCAAGCAAGAAATTCCTTTAATGACTGCTGGAGAGACTATGGTAACAAAGATGGGGTACAAGATGACTCCTGCTGGATGGAGAACAAAGAACAATGAACCAGTCATTGTGGACTTCGAGGAAGAGTCAAGGCAGAAATCTCCAAAGAAGAGAAAAGTCATGGCTGTTAAGGGGCAACAAACAGAAAGTCCTGCTGATAAGGACTCAGACGCAAGTGAGGAAGAAACAGGGGAATATGATTCTGAAACTACTCAATCTCGAGGTGGATCAGATGAAGATGGTGAGTCTGAAAATCGTAGTGCTGAGGGAGATGAGGAAGAAGGAGATGAAACAAGAATACAACCACAAGAAAAGGTTGTATATCCCTGTGATCTGACTGAGGAAGAATTCCTCACAATGTGGGATGAGGAGCAAGCTGCACGATTTGAAGATGACACAGAGTATGACATCCAAATTGTCAACTGTGATCATGAGGAATTGCTAGCACAAGTTCTAGCAACATTGGCGTCAAAAAAACAGGAGGAAGAACAAGATGACATTGGAGCTTACTCTGTCTCTTCCACCAGGGCTACAATTCCCAAAGATGCTGCCAGTCTAGCTACAACAATTGCCCGAGAAGATCAATTGTCCAGTGCACAGTCCATTCCAATGGACATTGATGAGGAAATAGTCTCAGTGCCAAGCTCAAAGGAAAAAGGAAAAAGAGCTATAATTCAGGGGGAGAAAGAGACTGTGCCTGTTACATCAGATGTATTTCTCACTGAAGTCCAAGCCTCTCAAGCTTTCACCAAGGCACAAATTGAGGGGGAGACTCACGAACCTGCACATTCACAACCACAAGTGGATCTTCAGGTGCTTTTTGAAAATCTCCAAAATACTCTTCTTCAGACAATGGCTGCCATGGAAACAAAATTTGATCAGCAATTGCAGGCTATGGAACAGAAAACAGATAGGAAGCTGCAGGGTTTGACTAGTCAAGTGACTAAACTGGAAAAGTCCATTGATCTCTATGGGGGAATGTTTTGTGATGAGATAGCCAACTTGCCCACATACACACTGGTCAGAACGGACAGAACAGCTTCAAACCAGCCCTCTTCTCAAGCTGTTAGAGAACCTGCTCAGATGATGGAAAAAAGCTCTGCAGGACCATCCCGAGGGGAGGCTGATATTGAGCCTGAAGATCATCCCTCTTCTTAGAAACTCCCTTCCTTTTTTTTTCTCATTTTCTAGAACGCGTCATTATTTCAAATTATATATATATATATATCTTTATGATGTTGACAAAAAGGGGGAGAAGTTGAAATCACTTTTATGCAGTCTCAATAGATTATCTCTAATTATATTTTAGAGGAAAAGAGGAGAAGACCTAATCTACTGTTTTTGCAGGACAATCTTCTAAGAAGTTTAGTTTCATGCAGGATTATTGCAAGATAATCTCACTCTGATCATGCTCTCCTATGAGAACACTTTCATTACAGGATCTCTAATGATGATTACCTACAGGAGCAAATGTGATGGCTACTCATCTTTTTATTATCACTGGTTAAATTCACTTTTAAATTTGCAACTGGAGAAGTTTTGTCACCATCAAAAAGGGGGAGATTGTTGTGGAAATTCGCCTATATTTTGATTCTGACAAAACCTTCAAACGATATTGTTTAATGAAATGTGATGCAGGAAAAATGTGTAAGCAGCAGGTTGAGTGATTCCAATTCTGTCGTTCTGACGAAGGGTCAGATGGAAGTACTTCTGACGCAGGGTCAGATGGAAGTGCTTCTGACTAAGGGTCAGATGGAAGTGCTTTTGACGAAGGGTCAGATGGAAGTGTTTCTGACTAAGGGTCAGATGAAAGCGCTTCTGACCAAGGGTCAGATGGAAGTGCTCCTGACGATCCAAACAGTGACGGATTGATCACATCAAATCTTCGTATTACCATTCGGTGCCAACTGATCAAATTTCTCTTAGACGAATTTGAAGAAAGATCAGTTTCTGCATTTTACAAAACAAGAAGACCCACGTATGACAGGTTTCCGATCAAGGCAAGTGATATTCAATTATCCTGATATCCCCTCTAATCAATTAAGAGACTTTCTATAATGGGATATCATCTTCTAAGGAATATATCCTCGAGAATCAACTCAAACATATCACACTTATGGAAGCTGGAGATTTAGTTATATGGGCGACTAAATCAGAAGGGTTCAATGTCTTACCCAACGGTCTACATATCTTCTGAAGATACAGTCTCGTTCAATCACGATTGATGATGTCCAATCAAGGATTGAAGAGAGATCCCTTGGCTGAATTCCAACGGCTAGTTCGGAGGCAGGGGAGTATAAAAGAAGAATAATGTTTGACTAGAAAGAAAGACGTGCGAACAACAATCCAAAGTGCAAGCATAATTTGAGCTTCTTCTAAAGAGAGTATTCTGTGTATTCAAAATCCTTCACTGTGAGAGTCTGTGTGAGAGGGAAACAAAACACTTGAGTGATTGTAATCCTCTTGATTCTTCATAGTGAAATCCAGCCAATCAGCTGTCATCGTGTGAGAGTGGACGTAGGCTTAATCTAAGACGAACCACTATAAATATCGTGTGCAATATCCTCTTGTCTGAACTCTTATCTTTGTGTTTAGTTTTTCTGCACGCTGCTATACTTTTGTTCCTAATCGTACACTGAACTTTATTCATTCCGCAAGAAATTTCAATTAAGTTCAGAATCTCCTATTCACCCCTCTCTAGGAGATATTGCTAGTTACATCAAATTTTGCAATCAAAATCCAACTGCAATCAGTCGAACTTGCGCAGGAGTCCAAGGTTGAAGAACGTACTGTTTGGACAGGTTCGACCAGTCTGACCAGTCAAAAACGGTTCAACTTGATTTTTCCCAAAAATTAGTCAAAATTCGTGGGGAATTTTCACAACTAAGCCTCAAAATCGAACTTAGGACATGAATATTGTCGACAAATGTGGTTTTGCCCAAAATTTCATGTCAATTTATACGAAAGCCCCAAATTTGTCCTTAATTGCGATTCGGGAAATTGTGAAATTGAAAGCTCAAACGGTCAAATTGGACCAAACCACCCATGCCAATCGATTTAGGATGGTGAAAAATGTTAGGCAGTAGTCCCAATTTATAATGGTGGTCTATGAATTAAAATTAATTTCAATTATGGCCAAATTCAAGGACTAAATTACAATTAAGTATGCAGTTTTGCTCAATTCATGCAATTAGACATTTTGTGCAAATAATTGGACTAAATTACAATAAAAATATTGACTATTTTTTCATATTTTTGTGACCTCAAACACTATTTTTCTTGATTTTTCTTGTATTTTCCGATTTTCTAAAAATACTAAAAAATGAAAAAATTATAGAAAATTATTTTTTCCTCAAAAATGATTCCTTAGGTTTGGCCAAGGCTACCAAAGTTGATTTTAGAATTTTTTAAAAAAATTTATGAATTGTTTTATGAATTTTTCAAAATAAGACTAAAAAAGACTGGTAAAAAATCAGGTGTCAACAGCTGCCTCTCTTTGAAAGGAATCTCGTGAGAGGTTTCACTCAAAGACATGTGACACTTGAGTCTAGACTGACTCGACTGGGGAAAAGAAAATGAATCTTGACATTCAATCTTTCTTGCCCAGCTGGTGAACGCTATGCTCATTCCATTTTAGCTGATGTGAGAGAGAGATAGAGTAGAGATACTTACCTATTACTCACCTGCTTGATACTCGTGTGGCATACACAGTGTGACATTCTGAATTTCGACCCTATCTCGAAGCTTATGAATGAATGAATGTCTATCGATGTATTTCAGTAAAATCTCACTCAGAATTGATCTCTCTTGAGTCGACTAACCAAAAGGGAAAGACTAACTAGGATTTAAGTACGTGGACTAAAGAACTCAACCACGAGTCGGTAATTTGACCATAAGGATTGCCGAGGAAACATTTTGGACAGCTAAAGGTCGATCTAAGAATGGTTTCAGAACAATTTACTAGTGTCATGCAATTGGTCCGCGGGTGATTCCGGACGACCATAGTATGATTTGCGAATTAACCTAAACCAATTCCTAACGATCGCAACCTTCGGGACTAGCAATTAAACCTCGCAATTACATGACAACCAAAGTCGCCATGGCACGAGTAACTCTTAAATGCGACATTAGTCGCGGGTTGATACGAGTAGCTCCTAAGAGCCGCCCGTTAGTCTGAAATACGCTGGAATGACAAACGACTGAATTTAGCCATAAATTGGACTACGAGATTAAAGGCCGGATATTCGAGGATTCCAACGGGAATAAATTGGATGTCGCCTCGTCGAGGACCGTTAAGATTAGAATTAGTCCATTAGCATTTACAAAAGTGAAATTCGGATCGACGATTAGGAAATTACCTTTATACCCTTAGATAAATGCCCTTTCCTTTAGAAACAAGCAAGGGCAATTTGGACTTTTGCCAACCTTCAATCTTGGCCGATCATTGAAGGGCTTTATGGACATTTGCCCATTGATTTTGTGAGTTGACAAGAGTTGTTTGGAAGAGACTTGATGGATTGACCCTTGACCAACCCCTTGACCTACTCTCTTACAAGGGTCATTCTAGTATACTATTCCTTGTACTTCCCCAACCACTCCAATTAATCTTTTCTCTCTTGGATTTTTGAAATGGATGAACCCACCATTCTCTTCCCCCTCTTCCCCATTCGGCCGAACCATCACCCTCTCACTCTCTCATTTTTCTCTCATTCTCTCTTCTTCTCAAGCTCTCACTCTCCCTTTTTCCTCTCACGTCGTCGACACCACCTCCACCGCCGGCCTTCGAGCTAAGTTCGTGAGCTCCTCAAGCTCATTTTCCGTGGTAAGTCTCCCTAAGACTAGATCCTATGTGTTGTTTGGTTAGTAAATGAGGTTTAGTGCAATTTTGGGAAGAAATCCATGGCTAATCCGTAGAGTTGATGTTCGGACCTCCTTGGACAGATTTGAACCGCGGGTTCCGTCGCCATTTCCGCCGGTTTTCCTTAACTCTTGGACTTGCTAAGTTATCCCTAACCCTTTATTAGGATGTTAGGTTACTACTAGATGTTTTATGGTTGGATTGGTAGAGTTTATGGGCTGTTTTTGTGGGAAAAATGTTAATGACCCGAGAGCCCGTCTAATCCCGTTTTCAGCGCGCGTCGAAAATGAAATTGGTCGTTCTAAGTCGTCCGGAGTCCAAATTGAGCTCCGTTTTCGCCCACGCGACCGTAAGATCATGAAGAACGAGGTTCTAAAGTTAGATTGCTAAAACAATAAACATATTTATATCAGTTTTTCTGAGAGTAAGCCTGGTCATGGAAAAACTGAACCTGCCATGAAATGGATGAACCGCACTTGGTCGTTTCTTGGATTAAAAATGGTGAAATTGAGTTTATATGATGAAGTCCTATTCTGGTCATGAATGACCTTAGGGTCTTGAGCATGTGTTGAAGTCATTTTAATTTAATTTGAGCAAGTGAAGTGGTTTAATAGACTAAACCGGAGTTTGAATGGGGAGTGTAAAATAATCGAATGCTCATGGATGACCTATGATCGTGGCTATGTGCCTTGATGGTTAATTGCTTGACTGAGTGATCTTGAGTGCAATTGGCCATTGGAATGAGATGTATAAGTACTAAATCACATATTAACCTAATAAGGTTAAAGCATGACCCGAGAGCCGTTTTTACGGGGGGTCCTGGTAAACATATAATAGCCTGGGCGTTATGACGAGGGCGTTTACCAAATGCAAGTATGACCTAAGAGTCGTTTTTACGGGGGGTCCGGGAAGATGAATTTATTAGACCTGGACGTTACGACGAGGGTCCTGCCTAATACAATGTGATTATTAAGCTATGTCCCGGGCGCTATGGCGAGGGCTGAATAGCTAGAATCAAGTTATTGATGGAATGCCTTATTCGAGTAGTTGATTGTTTAAATGCCTAAAGTACGAAGCTTAGCTTAAATCGTGAAATCGCATCTTGAATTGGTTGAATGGAGTGTCTATTTGTTGTACTCCTATTTATTGTCTTAAATGCCATGATTATGCTTTCCATTAGAATTGTTTATTTTCAGGTGTTAGGAGGTACTAATAGCCTAGTTTAGGGTTAGGAATGACTTGCTGAGATTTATTCTCACCCCGTTGTGGGACAACATTTTCAGGTCCCGAATGACGATATCCCTTGAATACTATGGTCTGACTTTTGAAGATACCCTTTTGAAGTAGATGAATCGTTAACCTTACCTGAATATATTTCCTTTTTAAGACTTAGGGAGCTATTTTCTTATTTTGGGTTGTTCACGCCTATATAGCTCTATAGGGTTAAACTTCATCTACTGTTGTTTTATTAAAGGAAGTTGTATTTTGGGAGATGGCAAGTTGTAACCCTATTGTGTATTTGACGCTTTTAAGGAATGTATGAAGTAAGTTTTAAATCTCTCTTTTTCATCCTGAGTCATTGTGTTCGGAAAGAAAATTTTTGTAAAGGAGATTGTTCGTCGCTCCCCGCATGTGCATTTGGTATTGCGCTTAAGTCGTTCGCCGTTGATCCTGGGAAATACTCAATGAGAACGGCCGTGGCGGGATGTTAGCGAGACCGAGAAGGGTATGGGGCATTACATCCCCGTTTAAGTGGTATCAGAATGAGGTCAGCTCAATCCAATATGATTGAGGTTTGGAGTAATAAGGAGTGATGACTTGGGGACAATTAGATAGTGAGACCTTTAGGATTAAGCATTAATCACTAAATTTTAAGGACTGTAGGCTTGAACTTGTGTACATTTTGATGGTTCTAGAATTGATTTGATTGATGTCTTGGGTGGTGATTTTAGCGAGGTTCACAAGGAAGCAATCAGAAATTAAGGAGCCATGAGCATGGATCTGAGGTTGTGGAGGTGCTTGAGGTTGATAGGGAGTTGCTCATGAGTAGAGAGTCGGTTGGATTACGTGATCGTGATTGTGGCCTTGAGGTATATGGCTAAACCTAGGGAAAAATCGATTTGTGAGACGGTCATTTGTGGAATTAGAAGTCCTCTATGGATAAGAATTGATCGAGAAACGACTGCGATGTGACGAGCAATGAGTATGATCACGCACTGCATGTGTTTATGGCATCAAAATAAAAGTTGAGGAATGTGCATGCATGAGCATATCATTATCGGACTTGATAAACCATCGCTTGGTTTGGGACAAGCTGATGGGATACCTATAAACCGTAATGAAGCATGTTATGGGACGTGTGGAACGGGACTCTCCTCGTAGGTGTATGACTTGGGACAACCTGCAAAGACCAGGTCTGATGAGGGTGAGGAGTGTACGCCGGGACATAGAAGTTTGGACAAGGAGCGGCTCCTGGTAGGCTTCTAAGACAAAAAGGAAGGCAGGAATGACCTAAACCATACATTGAAAGGGATGGGTCTAGGTATCGGGCTAAGTCTGATTCTTTTATCAAAAGATTTATTGCATTAAAACTGATCCTCAAGATGAAATTTTAAACATTGCGTGGCATTTGATATGGCCCATGTGAATGACACTATTGGTTTGCATCGCCGTAGGTGATTAGAAGTCCTAGAGCTTCATACTTGGCACTAAGCGTTGTTTACTGAGTGTTTGGTTGGATAGCTGATTGTGGTTGCGCTAACGGGCAAATGCACCTAGACTTGAGGTACGAATGAGAACCTTTTGATGTGTACCTCTGAATGCTTGCATTATGATTGGCTTACTTGGCATCGAGTTGTTGTTTGACTAAGGCTTGTTTGAGAAGCTAAGTAGCATGTTGTAATCCAGCTAAGTCGCAGGTGCGGTAGGACTTAAGGTACGAGGAATTATCTCATTGAATTGATGCCATGAGTGCTTGCTTGATGTTTGCTTAGTTGAGACTTGTTTGATGATTGACTCCCGGCTGAGTGTTGCTTGTAATTGCTTGGTAATTAGTAGCTGGCTTATGGTTACCATTGTGGTGAGCAGTTTAGGACTGCTAGACTTGAGTAGATGGCTTAGGTCCTTGAATCCTTTGGTGGAACTGTAGTAGCTCCTATGATGTCAGAGCTTAGTGGGAATGAACAATCGAGATAAAAGCGTTAGAGGAGCGCCTAACTCCAGACCACAAGTTGTGGGAGATTCAAGAGTTGGTAAAGTCGAGAGAGCCTTAAAAGAAATCGAGAATTGGATGAGTAGGTAGGCTCGAGATTGGGCTGCTATTGTGACTTAGCCAGTTGAGGCTATTGCTGTTGTGATTATTAGAGCAAATGTTGCTGATCGGAAGGATGATCTTGGAGACACGAATAGGAGCCGACATATGGACTAGCTTGTGGAATAGTTTGTGAAGTCGAAGTCGACGAAGTTGGCAGGAAATGTAAGTATGAGATTACTCCTATTTGGAATGAGGATTTGTAAGGAAGCCTTAGAGGCGTGGGTATATTGAGGAGAAAATGACCCTAGCGATTAACACTCCAAGGTACTACTAATGATCGATGAATAGTTACCAAAGGTAGAATTTTTTTTGAAGGCGTAGCACGTAGTCAGATTTTGTTTCGTCTAGTTGATCAATGAGGAATACATTACTGAGCTTGTTAAGTGGCAAGAGTGTTATAATCCCCGACGATCGTGGGAACCAGAGGTGGATCTGCCATTGCAAGGTAGAGTTCTTGAGATTGCCTAAGCACGTACCAAAGGTGGATAGAGACCCTTTGGATGAGGCAAGGAAATTCAGGAATGAAGCAAAGTTCGAAGCATCGTGGCGAATTGGTGTTCTTAAATTTGAAATGTTATGATGGATTTCATCCCGAAGGGCAAAATGACTGGAGAAACCATGAGTAAAGAGGATTTCCACTCATAGAACATGGAATGTACCTGTAAGGAATGGTTGATACCTGAGCGTAAGGCCTAGAAGGGAAATTGGTGGTCTGTCTCTCTCGTCATGTGGGAAGTGTTAAGGAAAATCGGCATGCTAGCTTGCTTGAGTCCAATGATCCTATGAGGTTGGTTGAGATACCATTGGAAAGGGAGTTGTGAGTTGTTGTCCCCTAAAAGATAAGGTGTTATTCTAAAGGACGATTGGACCATGAGGTGGTCGTTGCTGGGAAGGAAAGTGAATGGGCCTAATGGTCTTGGTCACTCGTACTTTTAATGGACAGACGAGTAAGCAAAAATGGGGTGCTAGGGTTATGACAGCAAGGTATTTTGAGTCAATCGAGTTGAATAATCAAGGTATGGACCGATGAAGGCCGAAAGAGGATCTCGATCCCTTAGAACCTTGTTGTTTGAGGTTACAGAGTTATGGGAAGGAGAATGTCAAGCATGGTGACATCTGAGTCCAGGAGTAAAGGTATCGCTGTTGGCGCAAGCTCTAAGATTGATGTTATATAGAACGAGGAAGACAAGGTAGGATTCGAGGCATAAGGATGTTGCTGAAGTGTATAGTCCTCCTCATAGGGTAAGAGACCCTAGCATGGAAATAAGAGGAATTCTATTGCCTGGGTGTTAAGAGCGAAAGTCGCCAGGGAGTGTCTTAATGATTATAGGCTTGACCCTTTGTTGCCTTTTGATGGTTTTAGTACCGACTTTAATTGATGACCTTTAGGGTTATTTGTGGTTATAGTCCAAAGATCGACAGTGGATTAAGCAATAAGTCAAAATGAAAATGACTAACGGATAAGCAGCATTTGTGAATATGAATTGTAGAGAGACGACTAGTATTAATGGATTTAGGCTTGAAGTACGTTAGGTCTCGATTGTTTTAGGCATCGATTGCTATGGACGACTTTAGATGGTGTGAGACGAGATGTATGCAAGGAAGTGGACAAGGAATATTTGGGTCAAAAGGCCAGTTGTAATCGCATGCATATGGACGCGACTTGAATAACGACTAGACTTGAGGTTATATATTTATATTAGGCAGTTGATTTTTGGAGATGTGATAGTCACTTGTGGAATTAGAAATTTTCAACTGAAAGGGATTAATCGGAATCAATGAGTCATGAGGAGCGTGAACAACCTTTTGAAGGTATTCCATAGACTCTAAGAGGACGCTCGAGGTATGCAGAATATAAGAGCGCGAAAATTGGGTCTAATAAGGCAAGTTCTAGGTCATAAAGCCTCTGGGAAATGGATTTCCTGTGGAACCCTTAAGGATTAGTATAAGTAATGGATTGTCGGAAAACAGTATGGATTACTGGAGTTTGGAGTTACTGGAATTGATAGTTTGCTATAGACGAATCGTGGTAAGAGTCGTCCTATTAATGAAATGGACTAAGGACGAGATGTAACGCGAATGGCCGAATGAACATGAAAGGAGTTTTCGGGGGCTAAAACGTTGTGACCTGCGGGTCCTGATGCCAAGAGATCATGGAAGAGATTGCAACAGGGAGAAAATCCAGACTCTTAAGTACCCACAGATAGAGACTTAGAAGCTTCATGAACGAATGTAAGTATACGATGATGAAGGACTTATAGGGCAAGGTCATGTTGGGAACTCATCGTGATGACTATAGTGTCCCATGGATTTACCAAGCAGTACCAGGACTTACGTCTGCACTAGTGGTGGAATATAATGAAAAGAGAAATAGTCAAGTTTGCGGATAAGGATCAGATGTGTCAACAAAGGAAGGCATGACTCGATAAATCGACGAGTTGCCCCAGCCGTAGGAAGCTGTCGAGTGGAACTAGGAACGAATTGTTGTGGATTTGGCCGTGGGGTCACCTGAAAGGTCAGGAGGACCATGAGACGATTTGTGAAGGCGTTAGGCAACTCGTGTGGAATTTCAATGATGGTTGTGTCGAATAAGAAATCCTAAGGTTACCATAACTTTTGGGAGACTCTTAAAGACGTTATGGGAACGAAGTTATGCCACAAGCACACCCTGTCGTATGCAGACAAATAGATGACCTAAAGAAATGATCTAGATGCTTGAGATTACGTTGCCGGCGTGTGCCACAAACTTTGAAGGGAATGGTATCGAATGGCTACGCCTTGTGGAAATGTTCGCAGTGACAAATTGCTGGTGGATAGATTTGATGATCGGTTGGTGACCGGTGACACCTTAATCAAAGATGCTTGAGTAAGGACTTATTGCGAATGATCGATCACGGTTTGAAATGACTTCATTAAGGACTAACTGGAGGGGCATCGAATTGTATTAAGCCTTTTGAATAGCATGGGTGCGTCCTTAGTTTATCTCGTGGGCCGATTGTTTGAAATTATGTTTAGATCGACGCGTAATGCCTTGAAGTGTGTTGACGCGGGGATTCTTACCCATCTTGGTACGTTGATACGCGAGATGTTAACCCGAAGCATTGAGACGCGGGTTTTAGAAAAGTGTACGGATCTGAGGCGTGTTACGCGGATCCTGGACAAGTTTGATGGCAGATGCGTCATTTCGAAGGCCTTCGCATCGATAGTGGAACAAAATGGACCGACGCTATAGATCTTTAAAACTTCAAGTGAGAGGTTATGTTTCCCTTAAGGTAGCATCCATGCGAGGCTTGTCCGATTTAGAAAGTCGAGTCCGAGGTGTATAGTAGACCTGTTTAGAGAATTTGGCGGTAAGAGGGGACCGCCAAGGAAGGTGAAGTAACGATGAGGTATCAACCCCAGTTGTTGAGAATGGTGGGATTTAGAGTAAATTTCGAGGACGAAATTTTTGTAAGGGGGGAAGAGTTGTGACATTCTAAATTCCGACTCTATCTCGAAGCTTATGAATGAATGAATGCCTATCGATGTATTTCAGTAAAATCTCACTCAGAATTGATCTCTCTTGAGTTGACTAATCAAAAAGGGAAATGCTAACTAGGATTTAAGTACGTGGACTAAAGAACTCAACCACGAGTCGGTACTTTGACCATAAGGATTGCCGATGAAACATTTTGGACCGCTAAAGGTCGATCTAAGAATGGTTTCAGAACAATTTGCTAGTGTCATGCAATTGGTCCGCGGGTGATTCCGGACGACCATAGTATGATTTGCGAATTAACCTAAACCAATTCCTAACGATCGCAACCTTCGGGACTAGCAATTAAACCTCGCAATTACATGACAACCAAAGTCGCCGTGGCACGAGTAACTCTTAAACACGCCATTAGTCGCGGGCCGATACGTGTAGCTCCTAAGAGCCGCCCGTTAGTCTGAGATACGCTGGAATGACAAACGACTGAATTTAGCCATAAATTGGACTTCGAGATTAAAGGCTGGATATTCGAGGATTCCAACGGGAATAAATTGGACGTCGCCTTGTCGAGGACCGTTAAGATTAGAATTAGTCCATTAGCATTTAGAAAAGTGAAATTTGGATCGATGATTAGGAAATTACCTTTATACCCTTAGATAAATGCCATTTCCTTTAGAAACAAGCAAGGGCAATTTGGACTTTTGCCAACCTTCACTCTTGGCCAATCATTGAAGGGCTTTATGGTCATTTTCCCATTGATTTTGTGAGTTGACAAGAGTTGTTTGGAAGAGACTTGATGGATTGACCCTTGACCAACCCCTTGACCTACTCTCTTACAAGGGTCATTCTAGTCTGCTATTCCTTGTACTTCCCCAACCACTCCAATCAATCTTTTCTCTCTTGGATTTTTTGAAATGGATGAAGCCACCATTCTCTTCCCCCTCTTCCCCATTCAGCCGAACCATCACCCTCTCACTCTCTCATTTTTCTCTCATTCCCTCTTCTTCTCAAGCTCTCACTCTCCCTTTTTCCTCTCACGCCGTCAACGCCACCTCCACCGCCGGCCTTCGGGCTAAGTTCGTGAGCTCCGGAAGCTCATTTTTCGTGGTAAGTCTCCCTAAGACTAGATCCTATGTGTTGTTTGGTTAGTAAATGAGGTTTAGTGTAATTCTGGGAAGAAATCCATGGCTAATCCGTAGAGTTGATGTTCGGACCTCCTTGGATAGATTTGAACTATGGGTTCCGTCGCCATTTTCGCCGGTTTTCCTTAGCTCTTGGACTTGGTAAGTTATCTCTAACCCTTTATTAGGATGTTAGGTTACTAATAAATATTTTGTGGTTGGATTGGTAGAGTTTAAGGGCTGTTTTTGTGGGAAAAATGTTAATGACCCGAGAGCCCGTCTAATCCCGTTGTCAGCGCGCGTCGAAAATGAAATGGGTCGTTCTAAGTCGTTCGGAGTCCAAATTGAGCTCCGTTTTCGCCCACACGACCGTAAGATCATGAAGAACGAGGTTCTAAAGTTAGATTGCTAAAAAAAATAAACATATTTATATCAGTTTTTCTGAGAGTAAGCCTGGTCATGGAAAAACCGAACCTGCCATGAAATGGATGAACCGCACTTGGTCGTTTATTGGATTAAAAATGGTGAAATTGAGTTTATATGATGATGTCCTATTCTGGTCATGAATGACCTTAGGGTCTTGAGCATGTGTTGAAGTCATTTTAATTTAATTTGAGCAAGTGAAGTGGTTTAATAGACTAAATCGGAGTTTGAATGGGGAGTGTAAAATAATCGAATGCTCATGGATGACCTATGATCGTGGCTATGTGCCTTGATGGTTAATTGCTTGACTGAGTGATCTTGAGTGCAATTGGCCATTGGAATGAGATGTATAAGTACTAAATCACATATTAACCTATTAAGGTTAAAGCATGACCCGAGAGCCGTTTTTACGGGGGGTCCTGATAAACATATAATAGCCTGGGCGTTATGACGATGGCGTTTACCAAATGCAAGTATGACCTAAGAGCCGTTTTTACGAGGGGTCCGGGCAAATGAATTTATTAGACCTGGACGTTACGACGAGGGTCCTGCCTAATACAATGTAATTATTAAGCTATATCCCGGGCACTACGGCGAGGGCTGAATAGCTAGAATCGAGTTATTGATGGAATGCCTTATTCGAGTAGTTGATTGTTTAAATGCCTAAAGTACAAAGCTTAGCTTAAATCGTGAATCGCATCTTGAATTGGGTTGAATAGAGTGTCTATTTGTTGTACTCCTATTTATTGTCTTAAATGCCATGATTATGCTTTCTATTAGAATTATTTATTTTCATGTGTTAGGAGGTACTAATGGCCTAGTTTAGGGTTAGGAATGACTTGCTGAGATTTATTCTCACCCCGTTGTGGGACAACATTTTCAGGTCCCGAATGACGAGGTCCCTTGAATACTATGGACTGACTTTTGAAGATACCCTTTTGAAGTAGATGAACTGTTAACCTTACCTGACTATATTTCCTTTTTAAGACTTAGGGAGCTATTTTCTTATTTTGGGTTGTTCACGCCTATATAGCTCTATAGGGTTAAACTTCATCTACTGTTGTTTTATTAAAGGAAGTTGTATTTTGGGAGATGGAAAGTTGTAACCCTATTGTGTATTTGACGCTTTTAAGGAATGTATGAAGTAAGTTTTAAATCTCTCTTTTTCATCCTGAGTCATTGTGTTCGGAAAGAAAATTTTTGTAAAGGAGATTGTTCGTCGCTCCCGCATGTGCATTTGGTATTGCGCTTAAGTCGTTCGCCGTTGATCCTAGGAAATACTCAATGAGAACGGCCGTGGCGGGATGTTAGCGAGACCGAGAAGGGTATGGGGCGTTACACGCAGTGCATGGCGTATTCAAGTGAATAGCTAGGGCTCGTACCTTTGAGAATCCTAGGGCGGTTAAGCTCTAGCCTGTATGGTAGGCCAAACCAGAATGAGATTCCTATCTAACAGGAACCTAAGGATGACGCACCCGTTCTTTAGGGATTGTCGAAGGTTTTGATCATTATGGTGGATCAAACCATGAATAGGATTCCTATCTATCAAGAATCTATGGGTGACGCACCCGTTCTTTAGGGATTGTCAAAGGTTTTGATCCGTATGGTGGATCAAACCATGAATAGGACTCCTATATATCAGGAACCTATGGATGATGCACCCGTTCTTTAGGGATTGTTGAAGGTTTTGACCCGCATGATGGATCAAACCATGAATAAAAATTCCTATCTATCAGGCACTCATAGATGACACACCCGTTCTTTTAGGATTTGTCAAAGGTTCACCTTCTAGACTGCTTACCAAAGGAAATGACTCGCTCTACCTGTGAGAACTCGTTAGAAAGGCTTACTTATAGAAAGGCTTCATCTAAGGGAATGGTTCGTCTTACCTGATGAGGACTCGCCATGAATTTGATCCGTCAGTGGATCAGTCCGAGAGAAAGATTTCGCCTAACAAAAGGGCTTATCCAAGGGAGTGGTTCGTCTTACCTTTGAAGACTTGCCATGAATATATAAAAAGGAGTATACCCAACTCTTAGGTTTACCAAAAAGACTGTTATGGGGATTTAGGGGTTGCCTAAAATCCTACAGAAAGCTGAATTTGAATTTGGCTTTTCGACATGTGATGTGCTATTCTGGGATTTGGGGACTTCAGCTATTCTGTAGAAAGCTCAAACCTGCAAAACTTTCGTTAATGACATTCTTCTGGGATTTAGGGATTACCTAAAATCTCGCAGAAAGTTGAATCTGAAATTCATCTTTTCGACATGTGAGGTGCCATTTTGGGATTTGGGGACTCTAGGTATCCTACAGAAAGCTCAAATCTGCAAAAAATTTCATGAAAATGTGTTTTCCTGAGATATTGGGTTACCAAGGATCTTGTAGCAAAATAAACTTGAAAGCTCTTCTTCACAAAGCGAGGCATCGTTTTGAGATCTGGGCTTATTATGAGTCCTGCAAAAGTTTAAACCTAAAAAGATAGCATTCTAGGATTTTGGGGTTACTAGGAATCCGTCAGAAGCTTAGTCATACAAATTCTTCTTTACAGATAAATGTGTCCTTCTAGGACTTGGGGCTACCATGAGTCGTGCAGAAGTTCAAACCATGTAAGCTATTTCTTATCAAGGGAGATAGAAGCCATTATAGGATCCGAGACCACCAAGAATCCTGTAGTAGCTCCAATCTAAGAATTTTCTCACCAATGGTTTTTAAATGATATCTAATGTCAAATTGACAACACTTTATGACTTATATAGAAGTCATGGAAAAATTTCAATAAATGCATTATGATGCTGGAGGTTATCCAAAGCACCTTACAACATACGGAAGTGATCAAAAATTCCTTGTGGGGAAAAGTTTGAATCAAACAATCTGAAATTTCCAAAAGAGTTTGTTTAAAACATCTTGTTGGAGTCTCTTTATCAAAGAGGACTTCTCACCGTTTTGAGATACTAGTCTTTTACCAAGAATGTACTCGAATTTCCTGTCAAACTTGTACCTAGGTTTCAGGACCATTTGCAACGTATCCACTTTGGTTGATCAGGAGGTCTTTTGAAGGACCGTAATGTTGTGTTTGGACACGATTTTCGAGGGGGACTCACAAATGAGTCAAGTCTTTTGAGTGGGAGTTTTCTTCACATGCTCCGGGTTTACAAGTCAAGAACCCTGCAAAATGAGAAAGAAATAATCTTGCCCGTACCTCTCCGAGCTAAGGCATACATTAACCCCAGTGTCTTGGTCGGAAAAGACTATCAAGGGTTATAACATTGGTAGGATTGGGGATCGAAAAAAGGCTTGTTTTTGGTCGGGAATCGCGAAGGTTCTAACGTTGGTGATCATTGCCGATCGGTCACCTGTTCTATCCCTCGTTGATGATTCTTCGAAGGACTTCTTCAGTCTTCTAAAAATATTACTCACTTTGAAAGAATGTCTCCAATTCTTAGGAGGACAAATCCAATCTTTGAGGGTCGTTTCTTATCTTCTTGTCTTTACCAGTTGGTCGTGGCCCAACCGAGGAGTAGCTTTTTGCCAAACGGCTCTTGGGGATCCTTTGTCATTCGAGATTTTGTCGGGACGAAGATATCCAGTAATCCCTTGATGTTTGTAAAATCAATTTTATGATTTTCCAGTAATTTGATGAAGATCGATCTTGCTTGTGTCAAGCGTCTCGTCTTTTTCTTTAATGGGCAGGGATTTGGCTTTTTCTCCTTTTCAATCCCTCATTTTCCTTCTTCTTTTAGAATCAGGACCTTTCACAATTATGTGAGATATGCAATTTTGAATCTCATCATGTCTGAACCTTTCGGTTTGGAATTTTCTTGTAAACCTTATTTCTTGAACTCTTCTGTCCATGGGGGTCTATGCTACTTCAGCGTAAGGCTGAGCAATGATCACAAACTGGGGTTCATGAAATGAATAAGCAGGCTCAAATTGGCTTATGTAAGGGAAAAAGAATGTATCAGATAGCGAAATGAATGTCTTTTCGTCATCCTATGATACCTGGATCAATGCATATCAACACACGAAAATTGATGTTAGTCCGAGCAAGAAAATCTCTAACCATTTTCCTCCTAACGTTGTTGGACTTTACTTTTGTGTGACCCCAGAGTAGGGTGGTCCTTGATAGGGTTTTGAGAATGAAAACCATCGCTCAAAGGGGTTGCCTATGATTACCTGTAGTGTTTAGGGTAGAGAACAAAATGCCTCCATCACCTCAATCCATGTAAACGATATGAATGACCCTTACGTCCATAGGCCCAAGTTCCATAGGCCCAGGTTGTCCTATTCTTACACTCCTCTCGCCTCTCAGGTGTGTGTAGGATGTGTGTGGGTTAAGTTTGTCTCTCATCTGAAGAAACATTCTTCTTTAGACAGTTTAAACAACTCTTATTCGGAAAAGTTCTCTTATTTTTCTCCCAAAATTTTACCCTACTAGGGATTTAAGATATGCATTGTGTATGTTTCATTCATGTTTGGATAACCTTTTATTCAAACATGCATGCAATGAGTGGAATCAACAAGGAATTTCAAACTCCAAAATTCGGTATTTTCTAAATATACCTGGTTTTGTGCCCATTTCCTACTTCCAACAGCGCAGGGAAATTATTCAGTACCTTTTACTAGCTTCAATCTTTGCTTGTCGTTCTTAGATAAAGAAATTAAAAACTCTAATGAGTGCAACTTATTTTAACGAGTGAAGGAATAGATACATTTCACCTGTTTTTGCGCATTGGGACCATTCTGCCCCCTCGCTTTGCTTGGACTAGTTTGGCTCCAAGTTGGCCTCTTCGAACCCTACAAAATACAACACATGATATGTATGTATGGATGCATGATATGCAATGTAATGACCACTACAGCGACTTGGATCATTTCGAAGAGAGCCAAATAGCATGTGATTTCATTTTAGGGATAATACTTCTTCACTGCGTCAGAATTTACAGGATATCTCAGTTCATCTCCTTCTGAATTTACAAGAATTAAAGCTCCTCCCACGAGAACTTTCTTGACCACATAAGGTCCCTCATAATTTGGAGTGAACTTTCCTCCTAGATGAGCAGCGTTCAGTAGAATCTTCCTTACAACTAGGTCATCTACCTTAAAATTTCTGGGTTTAACCTTTTGGTTGAATGACTTAGCTATCCTCTTCTGGTAGCTCTAACCGTGGCAGATCGTTTTAAGACGTTTTTCGTCGATTAGGTTCAATTGCTCAAATCTATTTTGCTTCCAAAAGTTTAACTTCTGACAATACTCTCAAAGACGAAATTTCCATTTCCACGGGCAGGACAGCTTCCATCCCGTATACTAGGGAATAGGGCGTTGCCCCAGTTGAAGTTCGGATCGAGGTTTGATATGCCATCAAGGTAAAGGGTAGCCTCTCATGCCAATTCCTGTAATTCTCAGCTGTTTTAGCCAAAATCTTCTTAATGTTTTTATTTGCTGCCTCCATGGCTCCATTCATCTGTGGTAGGTAAGGAGATGAGTTAAGATGTCGAATACCAAAGTGATCCAGTAGATCATCGACAATCTTGTTGTTCAAATTGGACCCATTATCCGTGATAATTGCCTGACGAACGCCATATCGTGAAATTATGTCTCTCTTGATAAATCTCGCTACACTCTTTGCAGTGACATTTGTGTAAGAACTGGCTTCCATCCATTTTGTGAAATAGTCGATCGTAACCAGAATGAAGTGATGACCGTTTGAAGCTGACAGATTAATTGGCCATATCATGTCAATCCCCCACATAGAGAAGGGCTAAGCCTCAGACATTTAGTGAAGCTTATTTGGAGGTGCATTAATCTTGTCACCGTATACTTGGCACTGATGACATGATCTAACATGTTGACTACAATCTGATTCGATAGTCTTCCAGTAGTAACCAAGTCTCATGATCTTCTTCGCGAGGAGATGGCCGTTCATGTGTGGCCCACATATACCTCCGTGGATTTCCTTCAGGAGCGTGTTTGCTTCTTTTGCATCTACACATCTCAATAAGGTTGAGTCAAATGATCTCTTATACAAAGTCCGCCCACTGAGGAAAAACTTGGTAGCTACTTTGGCTATATATTTCCTATCTCTTGTTTGACATCCCTAAGGGAATTCTCCTTTTAAGAGATATTTTTTGATGTCGTGATACCAAGGTTCCCCATCGAATTCTTCTTCGATCATCATGCATTGAGCTGGCTTCTTGATTATGCCAATCCTTAAGGGTTCCATCTCTAATCCATTGGTTACCTATAACATTGAGGCCAACGTAGCCAATGCATCTGCAAATTGGTTCTGTGTTCTCAGCAGATATTGGGATGATATTTCTTCAAATTGAAGAATCAATTTTTCCAAATACTCATAATAAGGGATGCGTTTCGCATCTTTTGTCCAACATTCTCCTTGCGTTTGTAGAATGATAAGCATTGAATCTCCGTATACCTGCAACTTTCGTACTTTCATGGAGATAGGCAACTGTAGGCCCAAGACACATGCCTCATATTCTGAAATATTGTTAGTACAGGGAAACACCAGCTTTGCAGTGACTGGATAATGTTGATTTTCTGGGGATATCAACACTGCCCCAGTGTCAGCTCCTGATAAGTTTATTGCGCCGTCAAAGTACATGACCCACTTGTCTCCTGACAAAGTTAGGACTTGATTTTCTATTTCTATTTCTTTTGAAGACGTTCCATTTGGGGAGCTCTCCACTAGCATGTCGGCTTTTGCTCGTCCTTTCACAGATTTTTTAGGGGAACTCCTGATGTTGAATTCTAATAACATAACTTGCCATTTGGCTAATCTCTCAATCAAAGCGGGCTTCTCTAAAAGGTATTTGATTGGATCATTTTCCATCACCAGCTGAATGTAGTGATGTAGGGTATACTGCCTCAATCTTCGAAGTACCCATACTATTGCTACGCAAGCTCTCTCGACAGGCGTATAGTTCATTTCAGATGTAGTGAATTTCTTGCTCAAATAGCAAATAGTCCTTTCTTTGCCATCTATCTGACTTTGAGCGAGTAAGGCTCCCAAAGACTCTTGATGGATAGTCAAATATAAGGTCAAAGGGAAACCTAGGATTGGTGGTACAAGTACTGGCGGAGTGACCAAGTAATCCTTAATCTTTCGAAAGGCTTGACTGCATTCCGTATCCCAGACTATTTTAGCACCTTTCTTGAGCAGTTTGAAAATTGGTTTAGTGACGTTTGACAACTAATTGATAAACCTGGCGATATAATTCAATCTCCTAGAAGACTCCTTTTTTCTTTCGTTGTCGAGGGAGTTGTTATGTCATGAATAGCTTGAATTTTTTAAAGATCCACTTCGATGCCCCTGCTGCTCACTATAAATTCGAGAAGTTTTTCAGATTTTTCCCCAAACACACACTTGTTGGGGTTCAATCTCAGTCTGCATTTCTGCAATCGTTCAAACAGCTTTCTCAGCACTTGAACATGATCCTGCCCCTTCTTGGATTTAGCGATCATATCATCAACATATACTTCAATTTCCTTATGGATCATGTCATGGAACAGAGTCACCATGGCCTTCTGATATGTTGCACCGGCATTCTTCAAACCGAAGGGCATAACTTTATAACAGAAATTCTCCCAAGGGTAGTAAATTAGGTTTTAGCCTTGTCTTCCTTCCTCATGAGGATCTGATTATACCCAAAGAATCCATCCATGAATGAGAACAATTCATACCATGCCGTACTATCCACCAGTACATCAATGTGGAGAATCGAAAAGCCGTCTTTTGGACTTGCTTTATTTAGGTCGCGATAATCCACACAGATTCAGACTTTGCCGTCTTTCTTCATGATTGGGACTATATTCGCGATATAGTTGGAATATGGGATCGCTTCGATATAACTCACTCTAAGAAGCTTCATCACTTCGTCCTTGATTTTGTCCGATAACTCAGCTTTCATTCGTCTGTTTCCCTGTCTTACTGCTTAAAATTGGGGTCAGTAGGTAATGCGTGTGCCATAATGCTAGGGTCTAAGCCTGGCATATCTGCATATGACCATACGAAAATATCCTGATACTCCTCAAGTAATTCAGTAATCCTGGATGTTTTGGCTTGGGATAAGTGCCCTCCGATCTTTACCTCTTTAATATCTGCAGCATTGCCCAGATTAATGCTCACTGGTTCTTCTATAGTGAGAGGTACCGATTCCTCAAAAGTATTCCAGTCCCTTCGAATAGCCGCATAACCATCATCTTCATCCTCCTCAATATCATAGAAATAATCACCCTAGTGATCCGAGTCGCATAATAACCTATTATGCATGTTTGAGATGATATGCCGAGTAATGACGGCGTCATCATCAAGCCACTCTATGATGACGTTCACGGAATCGTCTTCAAGAAAGGGGTTTGTCAGATCTGGTTTTGCCAAGGGGACTGCCCCTTCGTCAGATAACCACTTGGAGTTTTTACTGAAGTACTCACTCAGTGGACTATTGAACATCTTTGACTTGCCTTTCCAGGTACTAGAACCGATGGAGAAGTCTTTTTGGTTTCTATGGTGTCCATGGCTCTTGCCTCAGCCATGGCCTTGCTTCCTTGAAGTAAATGCGTCAATACGATTAGCATGATATCCCAAACTTGTTTTGTGCTCGTTAGACTCTAGTTGTATTAGAGTGTGGATTCCTTGGCCAAATTTGCCTAAGCCTTCCCCAGGGACATATCCGTACGTTAGCAATATCTTGGCTGGCAAAAGACTGAATTCTGACATGAATGGAACCTTCAGCTTGGTCCCAGCATATGTATGGATCATAGCTACTAATTCACTTTAAAGTGAAGTTTCGACCATCCCCACAGTATCATCGAAATCTTTTGAGCTATTTGGATCGTCCATACCCCCATCCATCGGGTACAATATTATCCATTTTCTGAAAGAAGCTGGGAAGAGCGGAATAATTCACTTTAAAGTTGTATCTCCTAGAGTCTTTGCCCAGATTATCTACAATTTTGTCTCTCTCTAAGGCTTCGCTCATAAATCTGCGATCGGCCAGATGTCTTTTGGTGCTTCCAACTCATCTTCGTCAAGTTCCTCTTTGGGTTTCAGGATTAATTCCACGTCACCTATCAAACTCTCATGAGGAGCGCTTCACACATTTCCCTATTTGGTCTCGACTACGAACTGATTCCAACTCAAGTTTACAGAGGCAAGAGTTCATTCAAATGACTTATCAGTGGCATGCGCGATTATCCCTAAGCTCATCAGCTTGGCGATACATAGCTTTTTTCTTTCGATTGACACCTCACATTCCCTTGGATATGAAGATGCTATAGCCAAGATGTCAGTCAATCTAGCGACATTCACTTTCAGATCTAGGCAGCTTTCTTCTTTGCTGTCGAGAATCATCCCAAATACTTGATGGTCGGGAAGCGGGTTCTCTTGTACATTTGGAGCCACATAATCAAATTTCAGGATTTGATTGTCAATGAGAGATTGCACCTGTAGCTTGAGGCGGTAGCAGTTATCTACATTATGTCATCTCTCGCCCATATGATAGGCACAGGTTTGGCTTTCATCAAAACCTAGGTACCTCGGTGGATTTCCTCTAGGGGGTTTCTTTGCAACTAAACGTTCTTCTAGCAACATTAGTAGTAACTTAGATAACGGCCTTGGGAGTTGCGAAAACTGCTTTGGAGGTGATTTCCTCTTCAGCTCTTGCGGCTTCAGAGTTGACCAGGATGGTCCTCCCTTAGTCTGATTGGAGTTAGCAAATTGTTTAGGTTTTGATGAATTTGGTACAAAAGCTATGTCAACTCCATCTTCTCTCTCTTTGCTTGCAGAATATTGTCGTCTTATCGGAGCTTCTAGCGCTTTTCTCTCTCTCTCAAGGCCCACTCCAGCCTTTCTGCTACCTTTATCAAGTGAGCAAAGGTTTGGCACCCAGAGGTGTTTAGTCTATCGAAATACTCATAGGGGAGCGTCTTTAGGAACAAATCAGCCAACACGTCTTCAGGAATGGGTGGCTTGACCTGGGTTGCCAAAGCTCGCCACCTTTTGGCATAGGTTCGGATTGCTTCACTCTTTCCTTTCGTGGTTCGTAGTAGATCCTCACCTGTCAGAGCAAACGCAGTATTGAACTTATATTGTCTGAGGAAATCTTCAGCAAGGTCCTCACATCCATCATAATCGTCAAGATCTAATTCGATTAACCAAACCAAAGTGGCGCAAGCCAAGCTTTCTTGAAACTTGTTCATCAACAATTGAATGTAATCCGAATAGTGTGCCATCTTGCCAGGTAGTACTTGAGGTGAGCGCGGGGACAGCCAATCCCATTGTATTTCCTCACAAAGTCCAGCTCTTTGTAGTATGAGGGAGTCTCCACTTTGACAAAGGGAGATATTTTGTCAAAACGGGCCAGCTCGTATCCCTGACTGCTCAGACATTCTTCAATTTTAGATATCATTTTGGCCTCTACTTCGATTTTTACCGCAAGTTTTCCTTTTTCTTCCTTCTCGAGGTTAACCACGGCAGAGGGTGTCTTGGGCCGAGAATGAATATTTTGCACTTGATCATCTTCTAGAATACGTTGGGCAACTTCAGTTGGCCCTTTACTAGCTGTATTGGATGTTGAGGGTTGACCTAAGTCATTTGGGTTGGGAACCATTGCCCGTCTAGCTTGAGAGGCTTCTAGCATTGCCTTAATTTCAGCCATCATCGTAGACATAGTAGTCATTTGAGCTTCCAATATGCCAACCCGTTGAGTTAACTCTTGTTACTCAAATTCTGGTTTTGAGTCGAGTACGAAAACGATGTCTAGGCAATTCCATGATTGAGGACACCTGTGTAAAAAGCAACAAAGGGTGTTAGCATATTTTTAGGTTATATGAAGAAAGTATTAAATTCTTTTAATTGCATGTTTTCTGTTGATCGATGAGGAAAAGGGCCACCACATGAGTCTTAGCCTCATATGAGTAGTTCTTTTAATCATTCTTCAAGAAAATACATGAAATTAAAAGAAATGTAACCTATGGTGATAGTTTTTCTATAGATAAAACATGCCCTTATATGCACTTATGCAAAAATCAACATTCATTACAAATGAGTGTTCCAGTGTTAAAACAACATAATGCTCATATTTCCTATACTTGACAGAATCATCATATCCAAGTCTAGGGCGTCTGGGGCCTAAGGTGCCCTCATTGTCCCAGCGGAGATCAGGTTCCTCAGTCTGAGACTCCACATCTCCATCGTATATTGGCGATCCCAAGCCTTCTGATATATATGGCTCCACTCCTGGAACATATGGTACGATGTATTCTAGTATGTAAGGCTCCACGAAGCTACGCCTGGCCTCCTTAAAGTATTGGATGTATTCAGTGGAAGTCCTATGAGTATTCATTTCCGCAGTCATATCATCTGGCCACTTTATCTCTTCTACTTGAGACTTCTTCAAAGAGCGTATGACGAATCCCACTTTTGTTTCAAACTGTTTCTTCTTCTCACCTGCGAGAATTTCCTTAGGCATGTCGAATGAAAAGACGCATGGGTGTGGTGGCGAATGGATCTCTTGCAATGCCCCAAACTATCGGATAACTCCTTTGGGGTAATATGAGTGGCACCTGTTGTTGACACCGGATTTTTGATAAGTCTTTTCTAGTTTATTATTATTATTATTATTTTAAAAAAATCATAAAAATCTATAAAAAGTTAAAAAATTACAAAAAACAATTTTGGTAACCTTGGCCAAGCTAAAGGAACCGTTTTTGACAAAAATAATTTTTCATATTTTTTTCATATTTTTTTTATTTTTATTTTCGAAAAATATAAAAATACATGAAAAATAAAAAAAATAGAATTTGAGTTCTCAAAAATTTATAAAAATAGTCAATATTTTATTTTGATTGTATTTTTTATTTTGACCTCATAAAAAGTCAAAAATCAAGTTCAATCGCATGTGTTCCTTCGTAATATATGAAGTTGAATTTGGCTAAAAAAATGCCATTTGAGTTATTTATTTATTTATTTGTAGTTCTTACAGTTTTCGAATCTTTGCAGTCAATTTGAGTGCTCTATGTTGCACCTTAGTCCGATTGTTCGCTGACTGTACAATTGTGCGAATTGGGCAACCGACCTAACTGACGAAATTGACGAAAGAGGGAGCGTGATGATTGGAAGAGGGGACCACCGTCATCACGATGTGTCCCTCTTTTCTTTCCCTTTCTCTCTCGCGCCCGCTCCCTCTCTTTCTCACACGCTCTCCCTCTCTCTTTTGCTCTTTTCCTCTCTCTCTCTTTTTGAAGGCACTCAAGTGCACGCAAGTGCACTTGAGTGCACTCAATTGAGAGAGAGAGAGGATGAGCCCTCTCTCTTCGGCCGCTCCCTCTCTTCTCCCCCCTTTTCTTCTTCCGCAGCTTTCTTCTTCCTCCTCTTCTTCTTCTTCCTCGTCCGCGGCTTCTTAGTCTTCCTTTCTTTTCTTCTTCTTGGTGGACGCTAAAAAATGGAATCCCCACCTTCCGTCGTCGCTAGCCGTCGTACCTCAAAGCCGCCGTGAACAACCCAAGACCCGCGGCCTCCACCCGTTTCGGAGTTTGGTTGGGTTTGTTTCGGATCGGGCCAAATCCGTCATCGCCAAAGCGCGCTATCGCCTCCGGCGCCCCGGAGTCCTACCTCCTCCCTCAGAGCTTGTGGAGCCTACGCGCCGCTGGTGGAGCTCAGAAAAGGCCTCGGGTCACCGTCCCGTCGTCGGAACGTGTCCGGGCGTGTCGGAGAGAGTCGAGCCGTGTCATAGCGTGTCGGAGCGTGTCGGAGCGTGTCGGAGAGTGTCGAACGTGTCAGAGCGTGTCGAACGTGTCGGAGCGTGTCCGGACGTGTCGGAGCGTGTCGGAGAGTGTCGAACATGTCGGAGAGTGTCCGGGCGTGTCGGAGCGTGTCCGGCGTGTCGGAGAGTGTCGAGCCGTGTCATAGCGTGTCGGAGCATGTCGAACGTGTCGGAGCGTGTCGAACGTGTCGGAGCGTGTCCGAGCGTGTCGGAGAGTGTCGAACGTGTCGGAGAGTGTCCGGGCGTGTCGGAGAGTGTCGAGCCGTGTCGGAGCGTGTCCGGGCGTGTCGGAGAGTGTCGAGCCGTGTCATAACGTGTCGGAGCGTGTCCGGACGTGTCGGAGCGTGTCGAACGTGTCGAACGTGTCGGAACAGTGTCTTAACAGTGTCCGATTTTTTTTTTAAATCATTTCATTCTTAATTTGTGAAATTGGCTATTGACATTCTAATGGCGATCGACAGGTAACGGGCATGGAGATGGTCGCAGGCTGGGGCTAGGCAATTGAAGGTCGGTGTCCAATCCGGTATATTCTACGTACCCGATCCATATATCAGAGTTATTTTTCTAAAATATCGCCATTATAGACTTGATTTGCATGTATTTATTTCAATCTAGTAGTTAGCTTGTTTACTTGGTTAAGTGTGGTATGTTGTCAAAGAAAATATTTTCAGAAAGTATTAATAATAAAAAACAGAAAAATCTAAAAAAAATGGAAAATCAAAGGAAAAATAAAAAATTGAGAAAAATTGCAGAAAATTCCTAAAAAAATTCTAAAAATTTTCCAAGGCTGAAAATGACAAAAAAAAATTGATTTTTTTTTATTTTTGGGATTTTCTCCCATTTAATCCAAAATGGCGATTTCACCCCTCAAAGGGTAAATCGTCTTTGATATTCCGATGAATTGTGGAAATTGCTTAGAATTTGGCGATGGGCCAGATAGGTGGCTAAACCTTATGTCTAAGATTTCCACATTTCATTCCCCTTTTTAGAAAATGACGATTTTACCCTTCGAATGGTAAATCGATTTCTAAAATTCCAGAAAATCATGAAAATTGCAAAAAATAGGAAATGGGTCAATTGAGTGACCAAACCTATTTTTGACATTGTTTTACTCCGGATTCATTCCGAAATGATGATTTTTCCCTTTTTGGGCAAATCGTCTCTTTTGTCTCAAAATTACGACTTTACCCCTGATGGGTAAAATCATGTCTAAATCATTCATAAGCTTGATTGATACTTCTTTAGGCTAATAGAGCCTTATTAGGAGTGTCATGTTGATTTTATGTGTTTATTTTGCACATTTGGATTCATTGATTTGCGCTTTCATTTAAATTGATTGTGATTGATAGGAATAGTCTTCCAATTTGTATGAAACCCTGAAGCAAACCTACCTCACCCAAAATTGCGCTTGCATGAATTCTTAGCTAGGAAATCACTCGCGTTAGGTACCGAAAGGGCGTTGGTAATGACACCAGCGTAACCAAGTCCCCGAACCCAAAATCTCTGGTTCCGCAGAATTGATCGATCTCTCCCAATCGGTCAATAAGGTTTCCGGTCTACCCTCCAAGAAAGACCGGTGGCGACTCCAAATGCATGTACAAGTTGCACATGTCACCACGACCACACTAAGGTCGAAAGCGATCGACTCTTATCGTCGAATCCTTTAAAAAAATACTCCCGCCGCGATTTGGTATGGGCCTGGGAGGGCTCGCGCCGATCCGAGACCCGAGATCGGTAATCCATTAGCCGCGTCCGCTTTCGGACGGGTCGCGACAGCTGGCGACTCCGCTGGGGAATTTCTTCGTCCTAGAACCTATGGTTCTAGACCTCAAGTGGACTTAGGCCGTAATTAAAACGCTGAGTGATTTTTCTAACCCTGCAAGCGCTCTTGAAGGTGAGGTAAGTCCGCTCATGGTAGGTGTTATATGTTTTTTCAGATTGGAGAGATAAGGGGTGTAGTCCGTGATTAACATTGTCTTATGCAGGTTGGCGTAGGAATGAATGATTGTGTGTATGTTTTATATTGAAGCGGTGATTGCTAAATAAGATGCATGTTTATCGCTTTAGCACGACACCGAAAATACACACAACCGCGCCTAAAACCCCGGGCGCCGCCTATAGGAAAACAATAGAAGGGATTGAAAATGGAATCTCCGTGAGGAAAGACACGGGGTAATCCACTTTTCAATTCCGCTCATTTCGAACTATGGATTGAGCCCCAATGCAACGATAGTTGGGCAATGGAATCTGCTCTTTCTAGAACTCGAGGTGGGAACCTTGACCTTAGGTGCCAAATCCTTTGATTTTTAGAAGTTTTATCCTCACTTGTCTCATGTGCATGTCTTTAGACGGTTGGTATATCAAAAAACAAAAAAATCGGTGATCCTGGAGTCACATCTCGAAGATCGGAACTGGGGCATCTCCAAGTGTTCGGACCACATTCCTTTGATGGATTTGACATTCTTAGTTCTCTTGTATAAGATTAATTTTGCTGAGATCCTCTATATCTCGTCCCTTAGATTGATTGTATTAGGGATCTATTTGTATTGTATACATCTTGATAAGGCTCATTTCTATCGAAAATGGGGGCAAATTCCCCAAACCCGTGGAGCATAGTGGAATTCGTCCCTTCAGTGCAAAATACATTGGGCCACAGAGCCACTCGTTTGGTGAAAGGACGTATCGTTCCTAATTGATTTTTAATCAGATATGGGGATAAGTTTTTCTCCATTCTTTTTATCTCAGGTGGTAAAAGAGACAATGCACCCAAAAGCTCATGCATTCAAATGACAAAACAGACGTCGCCCAACTGGGGCAAATGAACCGTAGGCGTTGCAAATACCTTCAAGCACGGATGGAGGAATTTGATAGATGTTGTGCATATCAATATGCAACATCAAAACGGAATGCAAATCAAGTGTAAAAGGACATATCGTTCCAAAATGATTATTTTCTTGATATGGGAATAATGCTTCCTTTCCTTTTTCTCTCAGATGATGATCAAGAGCAGAGGACGCAGGATATAATGCTTTCAAATAACAAACAGGGAACATCAAATACCTCAAATGGCGACTGTGATCGAGAGAATCCCCAAACCGCCACATGACGAATCCCAAGAATATCAAGCTGTCTTGAGACAGATAAAATTGATCAAGGACTCTGACAATCGAGATGGATGATCAGAATCTGCAAAAATCAATGGGAGCAGGTTCCCCCTATTTTCTTTGAGGAGCCGAATCGGGGGCAAACTCTCATGATCCCCCATGAAAGCGCATCAGACCAGGGTCATCGAATCCAGAGATGACAAACAGCAAAACCATGCCTAACTAGGGCAAGTGAATGATTTGTACGCAGGACGTCTCTCCTCTGACAAAGTCAATAGACGCAATAACAGAGTCGTCCGCATCAGAATCAAACCCCAAGATACGAATTTGGGTGAACGGTAACCTTGTATCGTTCCAATTTGGTCTTCCAAGACTAGATGCCTAACGTGAGTTTTTACTCATTTTACAGGAAGTTGTTGGCGCTGAAAGCCTCAAATGAAAATAGCGTGCTAACAGGGAGGCGAATAGAATCATTGGCCTTAGAAGTCAGGATTCCAGGAGATGGTCTTTGATTATAAGACCTAGTGGATGGTAAAAAGTATCGCTCCTACGTCACATGCTTTGACGTGCATTTTGATAAAATCTTTTTTTTTCCTTGAATAAAAGGAACCTTGAAGAATGGCGCTGGAGTGCGCCCAAAAACACAAATGGATCTTCTCTGGGGCAAATTCTTGAGAAGGATTCGTCGCCCAACCAGATGGGAGATCAAGGACACAAGATAGAGGGCCAAATTATGCAAGCCGCGCGTTTGTGTTCAAATGGAAACACAAAACAAGAACAAGGCGGTATCGTTCCAATTTGTCTTGAATTTTGGAACGCAAACTGACACCTAATTCCCGTCTTTGACAGGGTTTCGCCATCAAGGCGAAACAGGTTTTCACATCCCATGTATTACCCGTTGGAATACATGACCAAGGGTAAATTGTATCGTTCTAATTTTTTGAAAAATTCGTGAACGTACAATAACATGTTTCTTCCGCATTTTCAGGGATCTCCAGCCGCGGGGGACAGGTAAGTATCCCTTTCCCCAATCCATTGAAGATGTTAAATAAAAAACAGAGAGAAAAAGATAAACTTTCAGAATCTAATAAAAACTTCATTGGCATTCATGTTTTAAAACAGGAGGTTGTCTGAACATGAATAAGAACATGCATTGTGCATCATAAAATCCCATTGACGGGTAAAGTTTTTGGAGAAAATGAAAGAGATTTTTTTTCCCATCAAAAGTTGTTCGAAACTTTTAAAAGGATGTTTTCTCAGACGAGAGGCGAAGCCTAATCCAAACATGTCCAACACACACTTGAGAGATGAGTGGAGTGGGCAGATAGCAAAATCTGGGTCTACGGAGGTAGGGACCATTTACAGCGATTACATAGGTTGGGACGACGGAGGCATTCGTTTCTTATCCCCAAACACTATAGGTGACCATTGACAACCCCTTCGAACGGTGGTTTTCATTCTTAACCCTGTCAAGAACCACCCCACATTGGGGCAAAATGGAGGTGAGTCCAGCAACATCATGAGAAAATGGTTAGAAATTTTCTTGCTCGGACTAACATCAATCTTTGTGTGTTGTTTATATGGTAATTCAAATGCCATAGGATGATGAGAAGCATTCATTTCTCTATCCCACACACCATATCCTTTGCATAGCCAAGTTGAGCCTGCAAATTCATTTCATAAACCCATTGGTGATCATTGCAAGTTCCAAAGCAAAGACAAATCACTTCAGGAACGGAGAAGTTCAAGACTTAGGGTTTACGAAGAAACTACTAAGTTGATACTCAAGCGTGCTAAGAGCCAAGTCATATATCTAGCACAATTGCCAAGCATCCCACTTGCGACAAGAGATTAAAGAAATCCCAAGCATCAAGAAAAAGCAAAGTGCCTGCTAAAAGCGAGGCCGATGCTCGGGTGAACAATTTGATCGATCCCTAAAGAAACCTGGTAGGGAAAAGAAGAGGGAAAAACCCCTAATGGAGTCAGATCAAGAAGACTGCTCCCCAAATGATGTCAGCCGTGGAGCAAAAACACAAAAAGAGTTGTCAACCTCTTAATACCACAAGAGACGCTCTCTAAAGAGCTGGTGCACACCTCAAAATCGGTTGCGCACCTCAAAGACTAAAGATGCAGAAAGGAAATGACAGGAGGCAAATCAGCAATGATCACCAATGTCAAACCCGTCACGAATTCTGGGCCAAAAACAAGCCTTTTTCGGTCCCCAATCCTATCAATGTTACAACCCTGAAACAGTCTTCTCTGACTAAGACACTTGGGTTAACATATAGCTTGGCTCGAAGAAGTACGAGCAAGACTATTTCTTTCTCATTTTGCAGGGTTCTTGACTTGTAAACCCGGAGCAGTTGGTGAAGACTTTCATTCAATGGCCTCGACTCCAAGGCGGGTCCCCCTTGAAGATCAATAACCAAGCCCAACATTACGGTCCCGTGGAAGACCTCCCGACCGATCAAAATGTATGCGCTGCGAATGAGCCTAAAACCTAGGCACAGGTTAGTAGGGAATTGAGTGCATCCCCTATAAAAACATCTATCTCAAAACAGGTGAGAAGACCTCATTGTCGAGAAATATTCCAATTTTTGTTTTGAACAAACTCTTTTTGGAATTTTCAAACTGTTGATCCAAATTTTCCATGCAAGGAATTTGTGATCACATTTGCATGTAGCAAGAATGCTTTGGATAACCTCCGGCATCAAAATGCACATTTCATGATTAAAACTTAAATCATACGATTTTGTCAAGTGGACAGTCGTGGTCTTCCCAAAGATTACTAACGTTTTCTTGGTGAAGAAAAATCTTTCAGGCTCAAACTTCTGCAGGATACCTGGAGAACCCAGCTCCTAGAATGTCGCCTCAACAGACTCAAGTGAAGCTTTGTCAACATAAAATCTTTCACTGCTTCAAAAACTGAATTCCCGATAAACTTCGGGATCTCTAAAAAAAGAAAAAAAAACTTTTAAAAGAAAAAGTCCTATCAGACGTGGAGAACCCTCGTCTTAGGACCCCTTTTAAGCAAAATCAAGCGGCCCTATCAGACGTGGAGAACCCTCTTCTCGGGACCCCTTTTCAAAAATCAGGCAGTCTCATCGGACGTGGAGAACCCTCGTCATGAGACCCCCTTTTCAAAATTTAGGTAGTCTCATCGGACGTGGAGAACCCTCGTCATGAGATCCCTTTTCAAAATTTAGACAATCTCATCGGACGTGGAGAACCCTCGTCATGAGACCCCCTTTTCAAAAGTCAGGCAGTCTCATCAGACGTGGAGAACCCTCGTCCCGAGACCCCTTTTTAAAATTTAGGCAGTCTCATCGGACGTGGAGAACCCTCGTCATGAGACCCCTTTTCAAAAGTTAGGAGTCTCATCGGACGCGGAGAACCCTCGTCATGAGACCCCTTTTCAAAAGTCAGGCAGTCTCGTCGGACGTGGAGAACCCTCGTCATGAGACCCCTTTTCAAAAGTTAGGCAGTCTCATCGGACGCAGAGAACCCTCGTCATGAGACCCCTTTTCAAAAATCAAGCAGTCTCATCGGACGTGGAGAACCCTCGTCATGAGACCCCTTTTCAAAAATCAGGCAGTCTCATCGGACGTGGAGAACCCTCGTCATGAGATCCCTTTTCAAAATTCAGGCGGTCTCATCGGACGTGGAGAACCCTCGTCATGAGACCCTTTTCAAAGCAAACTGATGGTAGAAACCGCCTGAAGGGTCAACTTGATGGTAGAAACCGCCTGAAGGGTCAATCAATGGTAGAAACCGCCTGAAGGGTCAATGTAAGGTAGAAACCGCCTGAAGGATCAACCAATGGTAGAAACCGCCTGAAGGGTCAACTTGATGGTAGAAACCGCCTGAAGGGTCAATCAATGGTAGAAACCGCCTGAAGGGTCAATGTAAGGTAGAAACCGCCTGAAGGATCAACCAAAGGTAGAAACCGCCTGAAGGGTCAACCAATGGTAGAAACCGCCTGAGGGGTCAACTCATGGTAGAAACCGCCTGAAGGGTCAACTCGAGGTAGAAACCGCCTGAAGGGTCAACTCAAGGTAGAAACCGCCTGAAGGGTCAACTCATGGTAGAAACCGCCATAAGGGTCAATCCAACGGTCCGATCCACCATACGGATCGAAACTTTGACTAATTCCAAAATGTTGGAGAATTTGTTTTTCTAGGTAAGCCTTATTGTAGGCAAACCGCTTATGGTCTAATCCACCATACGGATCAAAATCCTTGGCAAATTCCCAAAGAAATAATGTGCCCCTTAGGTTCCTATCAGTTAGGAATCCCATTATGATTTGACCTACCATACAGGTCAGAGCTTAACCCCCTAGGACACTCTAAGAAACGAGTTCCTAGAAATTCTCTTGAATCCATTAAACACCGTGAAGGCCGATCGACAGGTAACGGGCATGGAGATGGTCGCAGGCTGGGGCTAGGCGATTGAAGGTCGGTGTCCAATCCGGTATATTCTACGTACCCGATCCATATATCAGAGTTATTTTTCTAAAATATCGCCATTATAGACTTGATTTGCATGTATTTATTTCAATCTAGTAGTTAGCTTGTTTACTTGGTTAAGTGTGGTATGTTGTCAAAGAAAATATTTTCAGAAAGTATTAATAATAAAAAACAGAAAAATCTAAAAAAAATGGAAAATCAAAGGAAAAATAAAAAATTGAGAAAAATT
Organism: Rhodomyrtus psidioides; assembly: GCA_021437785.1. Classification (NCBI taxonomy): domain Eukaryota; kingdom Viridiplantae; phylum Streptophyta; class Magnoliopsida; order Myrtales; family Myrtaceae; genus Rhodomyrtus; species Rhodomyrtus psidioides. The sequence goes on from JAILYB010000055.1 coordinate 3,276,561, forward strand.
GCAGAAAATTCCTAAAAAAAATTCTAAAAATTTTCCAAGGCTGAAAATGACAAAAAAAAATTGATTTTTTTTTATTTTTGGGATTTTCTCCCATTTAATCCAAAATGGCGATTTCACCCCTCAAAGGGTAAATCGTCTTTGATATTCCGATGAATTGTGGAAATTGCTTAGAATTTGGCGATGGGCCAGATAGGTGGCTAAACCTTATGTCTAAGATTTCCACATTTCATTCCCCTTTTTAGAAAATGACGATTTTACCCTTCGAATGGTAAATCGATTTCTAAAATTCCAGAAAATCATGAAAATTGCAAAAAATAGGAAATGGGTCAATTGAGTGACCAAACCTATTTTTGACATTGTTTTACTCCGGATTCATTCCGAAATGATGATTTTTCCCTTTTTGGGCAAATCGTCTCTTTTGTCTCAAAATTACGACTTTACCCCTGATGGGTAAAATCATGTCTAAATCATTCATAAGCTTGATTGATACTTCTTTAGGCTAATAGAGCCTTATTAGGAGTGTCATGTTGATTTTATGTGTTTATTTTGCACATTTGGATTCATTGATTTGCGCTTTCATTTAAATTGATTGTGATTGATAGGAATAGTCTTCCAATTTGTATGAAACCCTGAAGCAAACCTACCTCACCCAAAATTGCGCTTGCATGAATTCTTAGCTAGGAAATCACTCGCGTTAGGTACCGAAAGGGCGTTGGTAATGACACCAGCGTAACCAAGTCCCCGAACCCAAAATCTCTGGTTCCGCAGAATTGATCGATCTCTCCCAATCGGTCAATAAGGTTTCCGGTCTACCCTCCAAGAAAGACCGGTGGCGACTCCAAATGCATGTACAAGTTGCACATGTCACCACGACCACACTAAGGTCGAAAGCGATCGACTCTTATCGTCGAATCCTTTAAAAAAGTACTCCCGCCGCGATTTGGTATGGGCCTGGGAGGGCTCGCGCCGATCCGAGACCCGAGATCGGTAATCCATTAGCCGCGTCCGCTTTCGGACGGGTCGCGACACCTGTAAACCCTAATAACGGGACGGGATCTCTATTATTGCACGTTAGTTTGACTTTGCCCAGCGTTGCCAACCTAAGCCGCCATCGGAGTTGTTATGGTTTTAGGACTCTAAGGAATTCATTCCATTCTTTAAAATTGAACTTTGGGATTCGTGTATTGGCATGAATGAAGGTTCTAAGGGGATGAACATCAGAGCTAATCTCAGTGAAACCCATGCGGATATGGAATTGCTTGATATGGGAAGTAAACCACAAGTATAAGAGACCACTAGAGGCTCTAAAGATTCCTTTATTTTCTTTTTGAAAACGATTAAGGGAAAGGAATGTTTCAGCTAGGATAAGGTTTGAATAATCCAACCCATAACAAACTTGTTTAACTACTGTAGCCATGATATGATCAAAGGTAACAGAAGAAACGAGGAATAATACAAAGTTTAAAAAATGCTAAGGCAAAAGCTCTACCCGACTTGGTTCCTTTGCTAGCATGGAGGTTAGGAAATCTATTTAGAAGAAAGGATAAAGAGATCCGTCCAAAGTTGCTTTTGGCATTTATTTTTATTTCAGCGAGGCTTGTATCAAGAAACTCAACTAGTTGACTGAGGGGTTCGAATCCTATCGGAGGTTGAACCAATGGCAGCGTTGTACTCTTCCAATGTAGGGGTAATATCCTATCCTTCCATGCAGAATGTTGCGGTGGTAGGATTCCAGTAAAGCGCTATGGCTTGGACGAAAGCAGGCGGGCATTCAATCTTCAGCAAATCCAACATATGGCCTAGTTGTAATCTGGCGCACTTCTGGCTGGCTTCACCCCTGTTGTCCCACCAGGCAAGGAGCTCAACTTGTGGAACTTTGAATACTTGGATGTCATTCTTTCCCATCAGGTTTAAAATATGCAAATGATTTTGAAAAGTCAATACTACACTAAAATATGAGTATGTGAATGTCATGAAATATGCATGAATTGATTTAATTGCATATTTTCGTTAGTGAAATTGAAATTAGAATCTCTTTTGGGTTTGAAAGATCCAGATCAAGGTCTAATTCGAATTTCAAGTAAGCGAAGTATGCAATCAATCAAGATCATCCCAATGACTGAAGGAATAACGATGTTACATTCCATTGGTCAAAACATTAAATTGCACGATGAAAGGGGAATGCAACGAAGTAGGTTCCTACTACAGAAGAATCTATCATAAGAGATAGAGTGACAAAGGAAAATCTCTGACCGAGATACCAATCAATCTTATTCTGAAACAAGAAAGCCATAAAAAATCAATGAAATGTGGGATCTAAACTCTCCCACCCTCATTGTTTCCAAAAGTCTAATTCTCCTTCAGAATAGTAATCGAGTGGAGGCTTTTCTTTTATGGCATCCTCATCGGGTTCTTCCTCAGGATACAACTCAGTTATCAGGATTTCCTTCTTGGTTGAGCATTCTTCAGAATCTCTTTCTTCGAGTGGTCTCTCGTGTGAATCTTTTTCAAGAAGGTAGTCTTCAAAACGTTGCTTAAGATGATCTAGTTTTTCTGGCCATTCTCTTGTGCAAGGCATGACCATTTCAGAGGTCTTCCCAACCTTATTGGGTTTTGTTTTTGTCACGCCCCAAACCCGATGGGCATGCATACATCCCACTAGGCCGTTCTTCTTTACTTAATCTCTCAGGATCCTTCGGCCCTTAACTCATATTTTCATACAAGCGATGTAAGCAAGCAGAAGCGAGAAAACTTTAAGTTTTTCTTCAATATTGGACTCGTACACTCGTCCATGGGACTTCAAGATTTCTGTCCTCAACTTCGAGGTTTTCTTTCCCAAGTACTTGGAAGTCTGGATTTTCTCTGTGACATTCTGAATTTCCAACCCCTCGGTGCTAATGACATGGAATGGAAGCTCGAAATTGGCAATTGAAAATGAAGAATTTCAAAATTGGAAAAGGATTTGACGTCGCCTCGCCAATGGTCACTCAAAATGAGAAAAACGAAGTTTCAGATGAAAAGTGCCAAATGATCGTTTTGCCCCTCGACCTTTGTCCTTGCCTTAAGATTGTATGAAGGGAAAAATGGTCATTTAAGGACCCCAAGGAGCTGCCAAAATTTTGAGGGAAGAGTCAATGGGAAGTCAAGGCTTAATGGTTCAATTATTGGTGGATGCCAAGTGTCACTCAAGGGAGAAGCCATGCATTAATTTGCATTAAATGCAATATTGACAAATTGGCACCAATAATTTGATGGACACTCCCCCTCACTCTCTTTGGTCGTGTACTTCTCTCCCACACCTCCATTCTCTTCAAAATTTTCTTCTTTTCCTCTCTAGCAAAAATTGCTCCAGAAGACAGATTTTGTCCCCTCTGTTCCGTGTGCTCGAGCGCCACCTCCAGCCGTCGTCTTACCGCCTTCGACCACCAAAAGCTAGATCAATGTGTCCTTGACAAGCTCCAAGTGGAATTTTATCATTTGGATAAGTATTTTTATCGGTGTGAGTCCGAGACCAAAACCGGACGGAATCTGCGCGAGCTGGGCTAAGGCTTTCGTTTACGCTCTTAGAAGCTTCGTTTGTCTTCAAATTTTCAGTGGGAGCTTCACAACATATAGTACTCAACTTGAATAATATATGGCCACAATTTTAGTGGTGTTAAAATAGGTTTTCATGGCTGAATATGGGTGACCAAATTTGGACAGATTCTGACCTTTTACGCGCCAAAAGGGAACGAGATGAACAAAAGACCAAAAGAGATGTTTTTGCTCCAAAACTCTTGGTGAGCCTCCTTAACACCTATATTGAGGTCTTAGAAAGATTATTTTATGAAAAATTGGGATATAGGGTTGAGTTTTGGATGGAAATATGTGATTGGAATCAAAACAGAATTTGTGGTGTTGCTGTTCTATTTTGGCCGAACCTAATGGGGGTTCTTTGATGGATATTTTGACTTCAAAATGACTCAAGAGGCTACTTAAAATATTGATTAAGGTGTTAGTGGGAAGTATGTGAAGTGGAATGGGAATTAGAAGTGGTTTAAGGGATGTTGAGGTGGAAAAACGTGAAGTGTCGTCCAATATGTCCTCAACGCGCACCGATTTTGAAATTAGTCGTTCTAAGTCGTTCGGTATCCAAATTGAGCTCCATTTTCGTTCACATGTCTGTAAGATATTGAAGTTTAAGACCATATAAGTTTTTTCTCAAAAGGTCAGTATAAAAATTGCAGTTTTCGTGAGACTAAACCTGGTCGTGGGGACTCAAATTGAGCAGTTTTGGTTAATTGAGACTTTGGATGACTTGCCTTGATAGAACAACAATTGGTATGCTTAGGAGCATCGGATTAATATTGTGGTGAAAGAATAATAAGGTGTTGTGTGTGTGTGTGTTTGAAGTATTGGGGCAATGGAATTGAGAAATAATCGAGTTATAATATGGTTTTTCCTAGGCACGCCGTGAGGGCCATGTTTGGCCGTGAGATTGCTGACCTAGGAGGGTCGTTTGGATGGAATTTGCTATCTTTCTTAATGAGGTAAGTGTTCCTTAAACCTATACTAGGACGTTAGGACACTACTGGATGCATTTGACTGGTGATTTGATCAATGAGTAGATTGATTAAACTTTGATTTATAATGATCGAATATGAGCATGTGAAATGATTTGGCTTGAATGCCCATGTGAAATGATTTGGCTAGAATGCCTATATGATTTCGGTTGAGATGAGGATTGACTTAGTTGTGTGATGTCTGCAATATAATTACCTGAGATGTGAATTGGCTTGATGCCTTGAGATGTGAATGGGCTAGAGTGCCCGAGCGATCGTTGGCCGTGGGCCCTGTTATTACTATTGAAATTGGCCGTGGGCTCTGTTATTGCTATTGAATTAGCCGTGGGCCCTGTTATTGTTATTAAATTGGCTGTGATGCCCTTATGAAATACATCGCAACCGTGGGCCTGGCGATGATTTGGCTATATGCGTTGTGAACTACATCGCGGCCGTGGACTCTGGCGATGATTTGGCTTGGAGCCCTATGAAATTATATCGCGGCTTAGAGCCCTGGCGATACATCGCGGCCATGGGCCCTGGCGATGATTAAATGGTTTGGCACATTGATGACTTATGAAAATGATATGTTTGTTTATGCTAATGTGTGAAGTTGGACCTCATGTTTGTTTATGCTAATTTATGACCCAAGTCATAAATTGAAAGGGAAAGCCCAGGTATCGGGTTGAGTCTAATTGTGGTTAAGATATGTATGGCATGGGATGGATTCCCAAGCGAATGTTTGAAAGTGGCATGGCATGTGAAACGACGCCTGTGATTGGCATGGTTAAAAGCTTCGTGCTTGGCAATGGATGCCGTTTGAAAAAGAAAAGCGATGTTGTAATTGGCCTATTAGGTGTGTTTTACAATCGGCATCGTGTGATTATTATGGCCAAGGTTTAATTGAGAGATTAGACGGCGTGTGGGGAGTTTATACCCTGTTGAACTGATGCCTGTTGAGAATAAGAAAGCATGTCTTATTTGTGACAGAGTGGCAGATGCCTTATGCTTAGAGTTTGGGCGATTGACTTATAGAAGTAACGCCTTGAGTATTTGCTGGGTGTTGACCTAGTTGAGTTTTGGCCTAGTTGAGGCTTGCCTAGTAATTGGCTAATGATTGAAAGGTTGCCTTGTTGAGGTTGGCTTGTTGTGTGGTTGTTGATCAATGATGATTTGGGATCCTTGAATAATTGGCAATTAGTTGAGAATTGCCTAAGAACCATTAAAGAGTTGTTTGGGAACCACTGGGTGGTTGATGGTGAAAGACAATGAGGTAAGCAGCCTGAGATTGCGAGACTTGAGTAGATTACTTAAGTCTTTGATTCCTAGAGGGAATCATAGTGGTTCAAGTGGCATGAGAACCTGACAAGGTTGAATAATCAAAGTATGGTCGTAGAAGAGCATTGAGCTCGAGTGTACATGGTATGGAAGATCCGAGAACTAAGAGGGATCATAAGAATTGAGTAAAGAGAACCACTGGAGTATGAGTACTGGAAGAGAATGTGGCTCGATTGGTTAATCCTGCGAGACCCAAGTGTAATAATGGGTCGTGAGAACTTTAAATGGAAATGAGGAAATTTGATGGGTCGGCAGACTCGTGAAGGAGCTGCCATTGTTACCCAAGTCGTTGAGACGACTAGTGCTGATGAGTTAAGTGATGGAAGTCACGAGAAAGGTGACTCTGAGACTACTCATTTCCAAAGTGGAAACGTGGACAGGAACCACGAGAGTTTTGAAAAGCTTGTGAAGCTATGTATAAAGTTGAGAGTGATTGAGTTTGATGGAAGGATGAAATTTGAAACTGCCTTCTTTATAAATTGAGGGTTTTGCAAGGAAACCTTATATGTTTTGGGTACACTAAAGAAAGAAAGTGACCCTGGCAGTTATTAGCCTTAAGAGGCTGTTGATGATTGGTGAAATGTCACCAAAGGAAGGGTTTTTCTTGAAGGCAGGGTATCTGTTTAGATCGCCTTCATTGAGTTGTTTAATGGAAGTACCTTCTTGGGATTGCTTGAGAGCAAAAGTTGTTTGAATCCTAGTGGTCTTGTAAGGACCTGAAGATGATCGGCCAATATGAGGCGAAGTCCTCAAGGTCGCCTAAGTGTATTGAGGGTGGTCAAGGACCCTTTGAGTGAGACGTGAGATCTCCGAGTGGAAAGGAATTTGAAAGCCTTATGGCTAGTTGTTATTCCTGATTTTGAGGAATGGTAATGAGACTCAGTAGGAGAAGCGAATGATCGAAAGACATGTGAATAAGAGAACTCCTGCTCATGAATTACGAGCGAAGAGATGTTCATTATGGAACATGGAACGTACCTGCGAGAAATGGTTATTACCTTGACGTAAGGCTCGGAATAGATTGACATTTCGTTTCTTCCGTTGTAGGAAAATTAAGGAAAGAGCTATGTGAGTTATCAGACGTTGTGATTGAAATGAGATTGGTTGAAGTTGAATTGGAATACCAAGAAATGACAAAGCGAGTTATCACCCCTAACGAGTAGGGTATCATTCTTAAACGGCGACTGGACCATGAGATGGTTGTTGAGAGAAGGGAAAGTGAATGGACTTGATAGTCCTAGCTGTTTGTAATTCTAGTGAATGGTTGAGTAAGCGAAAAAGAGCGCTTAGAGTATAATTACAAAGTGACTCGAGGTAATCGAATTGAGTATTCGATAAGGGAATTTGTGGAGACCGAGGAAGAACCTCGACTTTTTGGAATTTTGTCACTTGAGGTGACTGAATCACTGAAAGAAGAGTATCAGACATGGTGAAATTTGAATCCTAGAGTGGAGATACTGCTGTTGATATAGACTCCAAGATTGACGTCCTATGGCAAAGAAAGGACAAGGTGTATAGTTTCCTTCATGGAGTAAGAGACCCTAGTGTGGAAGGAAGATGAAATTCAAATCGTCTTGGTATTAAGATTGAGCGTCTGGACTGAGAAAGAAGACGCAGAACTTGAATGATTCTCGGAAGTGAAGTCTAAGGAACTGTCCTGTAGACAACGTTGAATTCTAGAATAATGTTGACGTTCAGTTGAATGGATGAAATCGAGACATGGTCGCATTAGCTGGTTGTGGAACCCAGAGGCTAAGGGACTAATGCTTCCTAAGGGAAGAGCGACAAAAATGAACAAAATGTTGCATGATCCAAGTGGAGACCCGTGGCAATAGAGGGCCAAGGTTTGAGCTCTCAAGTGAAAAGTGTGAGGAACAGTTTGAAAAATTTGACATCTGGCAGAAAGAAGTTGATAATAGTCGGATTAAGTGACCAAGGAATGATTGAGTTGGTTATTACCGTCTTGAGAGACGATGAGTGGACTCATTTAAAGAGTCATAAGAAACATGAACAACTTTTGAGAGTATCAAATGGACTCTAAAGAGATGCTCGTTGTATTCCAATTGTGAAAAGCATGAACCATGTGCCTGATGAGGTAAGATTCATCAGTCATGAAATTTATGAGAATTGAAATCCCTGTGGAGCCTTTGAGGATGGGAATGAGTGATGAATCGACTAGGGTCGATATGAGTTGCTGAAAGTTGAGATGTCCTTAGATTGATGGATTGTTACAGACGAATAGTGGGAAGATTCCCCACTAGAGCTATTCCATTGACAAAATGGATTAAAGACGAGAGATAACACGAATGAATAAATGAACGTGATAAGTCTTTGAGAGCTTGAGTCAAGTTGATGACTACGCTGGTAATGGTGTTCCTGTTTGGAATCAAAGGAGTCGAGAGAATCATAATGACGTGGCATAAAAAAGGAGTTTGAGGCGTTGTATGGCAAACTGATATGAACTGTGCGAATGCGCCGTGACAATAATGCCATATGAGTTGGAACGCCTAATGTGTGATTGGAGTTGATTTGCGAATGTCCTCGCGACAAAGTTTGGAAAACCTTGTTTGGATGGAAGGAGATATTGAGTCTTTAAACTGCCACAAGAAAATAAGGTAGTAGTTTCTTGAGGGGAATTGAACAAGAGGCAATGCGGATGTATGAAATGGCTGATGAATGTGAGAGCGTCGCTTGTATAAAGAAAGACCTCGAAGTTATGTGAACTATAAGAGGTTAAGAGTTGAGCGTTGTGTAATGGGTGATAGAGGAACAGATCTTCCCTCGGGATATAAGATATTCAACTTCTAAATTGGAAGTTTGTCAATTAACTAGTTTGATGGCTACCTGAAGCATCAAGCTTGAGATTGATAAGGGACTAAGCCATTACGATGAATGGACCCTGATGTCCAACGAATTATGGGAATGAACATAGCAGGAAAGAAATCCCGACTTCTGAATGCTTGGGAAAGAAATTTTCAAGGGAGAATTATGGTGTCCCTTGGGTTGGCACGAGGATGTGCCAAGATTTTCTTTAATACTATCGGTGATAAGGACTGAAAGTTGGATTAGTCTATTACATGGTCGAGCATTAAACACGCGGATAAGAGAGAGAGACGTGACCATGAAGGTTGATGGATTACTTTGATTCAAGAGGATTTTCGAATGGAATCGAGAACGGATTACTACAGAAGTAATCATGAGATTGTTTAAGGAATCGAGAGGGCTATAATTCGATTTGGATAAAGAAGGGCAAGTTGATAAAGCCCTTGAATCTCCGTTGGTACGAAAAGACGTTTGAAGAGAATGACACGCCAGTGGTATGGGCACTAAAGAGTGCGTTCTGGTGAGGAATTAGTAATGATGGTGTTAGGTAATTGAAAGAGACGATGTGAGTGCTCAAGAGTAAATTGCTGACAGATGTTATGAATATCGAAAGAAAATAGAGAGAACTAAATACAGATTGAGGACTGAAGGAAACACGTCTTGAGTAATGATGACTTTTCTCGGAAAGGATAAGCGAGAACGACAAGTCATGGAAGAGGTTATCTGGAAAGGTAAGGTAACGATGAGGCGTCAGTGCCCCAAGAGACCGAGTGGATATGAGGTTGTAAATTTCGAGGACGAAATTTCTTTAAGGGGAGAAGAATTGTCATATTCTGAATTTTCGACCCCTCGGGGCTAATGACATGGATTAGAAGCTCGAAATTGGCAATTGAAATTGAAGAATTTCAAAATTGGAAAAGGATTTGATGTTGCCTCGCCAATGGTCACTCAAAATGAGAAAAACGAAGTTTCGGACGAAAAGTGCCAAATGACCGTTTTGCCCCTCGACCTTTGCCCTTATCTTAAGATTGTATGAAGGGAAAAATGGTCATTCAAGGACCCCAAGGAGCTGCCGAAATTTTGAGGGAAGAGTCAATGGGAAGTCAAGGCTCAATGGTTCAATTATTGGTGGATGCCAAGTGCCACTCAAGGGAGAAGCCATGCATTAATTGGCATTAAATGCAATATTAACAAATTGGCACCAATAATTTGATGGACACTCCCCCTAACTCTCTTTGGTCGTGCACTTCTCTCCCCCACCTCCATTCTCTTCAAAAGTTTCTTCTTTTCCTCTCTAGCAAAAATTGCTCCAGAAGACAAATTTCATCCCCTCTGTTCGGTATGCTCGAGCGCCACCTCCGGCCGTCGCCTTGCCGCCTTCGACCACCAGAAGCTAGATCAATGTGTCCTTGACAAGCTCCAAGTGGAATTTTGTCATTTGGATAAGTATTTTTATCGGTGTGAGTCCGAGACCAAAACCGAACGGAATCCGCGCGAGCTGGGGTAAGGCTTTCGTTTACGCTCTTAGAGGCTTCGTTTGCCTTCAAATTTATAGTGAGAGCTTCATAAAATATATTACTCAAGTTGAATAAGCTATGGCCACAATTTTAGTGGTGTTAAAATAGGTTTTCATGGCTGATTATGGGTAACCAAATTTGGACAGATTCTGACCTTTTGCACGCCAAAAGGGAACGGGATGAACGGAAGACAAAAAGAGATGTTTTTGCTCCAAAACTCTTGGTGAACCTCCTTAACACCTATATTGAGGTCTTAGAAGGATTATTTTGTGAAAAATTGGGATATAGGGTTGATTTTTGGATGGAAATATGTGATTGGAATCAAAACAGAATTTGTGGTGTTGCTGTTCTGTTTTGGCCGAACTTGATGGGGGTTCTTTGATGGATATTTTGACTTTAAAATGACTCAAGAGGCTACTTAAAATGTTGATTAAGGTGTTAGTGGGAAGTATGTGAAGTGGATTGGGAATTAGAAGTGGTTTAAGGGATGTTGAGGTGAAAAAACGTGAAGTGCCGTCCAATATGTCCTCAACGCGCACCGATTTTGAAATTAGTCGTTCTAAGTCATCCGGTATCCAAATTGAGCTCCTTTTTCGTCAACATGTCCGTAAGATCTTGAAGTTTAAGACCATGGAATTTTTTTCTCAAAAGGTCAGTATAAAAATTACAGTTTTCGTGAGACTAAACCTGGTTGTGGGGACTCAAATTGAGCAGTTTTGGTGAATTGAGACTTTGGATGACTTGCCTTGATAGAACGACAATTGGTATGCTTAGGAGCATCGAATCAACATTGTGGTGAGAGAATAATAAGGTGTTGTGGTTGTGTTTGAAGTATTGGCGCAATGGAATTGAGAAATAATCGAGTTATAATGTGATTTTTCCTAGACACGCCGTGAGAGCCATGTTTGGCCATGAGATTGCTGACCTAGGAGGGTCGTTTGGATGGAATTTGCTAGCTTGCTTGATGAGGTAAGTGTTCCTTAAACCTCTATTAGGACGTTAGGACACTACTGGATGCGTTTGACTGGTGATTTGATCAATGAGTGGATTGATTAAACTTTGATTTATGATGATCGAATATGAGCATGTGAAATGATTTGGCTTGAATGCCCATGTGAAATGATTTGGCTAGAATGCCTATATGATTTCGGTTGAGATGAGGATTGACTTAGTTGTGTGATGTTTGCAATTTAATTGCCTGAGATGTGCATTGGCTTGATGCCTTGAGATGTGAATGGGCTAAAGTGCCCGAGCGATCATTGGCCGTGGGCCCTATTATTACAATTGAAATTGGCCGTAGGCCCTGTTATTACTATTGAATTGGCTGTGATGCCCTTGTGAAATACATCGCGGCTGTGGACCCTGGCGATGATTTGGCTAGATGCCTTGTGAACTACATCGCGGCCATGGGCCCTGGCGATGATTTGGCTTGGAGCCCTATGAAATTATATCGCGGCTTGGAGCCCTGGCGATACATCGCAGTCGTGGGCCCTGGCGATGATTAAATGGTTTGGCACATTGATGACTTATGAAAACGATATGTTTGTTTATGCTAATGTGTGAAGTTGGATCTCATGTTATGTGATGTGTTTAATGGTGACTTTCTTCATATCAAGTGCCATAAGGAAGTATTATTGAGATGCTATGTGCTAATGCCTCGAGGAGCTTCTGTTTACTGCTTTGTGGCATAATCTGGGAGGGCTGGCGGTCTGGTCTAGGTTTAGGGTTTACTTACTGAGATTTATATCTCACCCCGTTGGGGATTAACAATTTTCAGGTCCTAGGCGATGAGACGACAAGTTTGTTGAGGTTGAGTGTTCGAAGATGGAATTACAAGACATGGATTCACATTTTGTGATATTAGGGATTGTCCTTTTGATTTGTGGACTAGGAATTGAACTTTTGGTATTTGATTAATGTGACCTTGATGTACCATGTTCCTGTCCTAAGTCATCTTGTTGTGAATTGAAAGGTGAGTTGTTTTCTCGTTTCCATACTTTCAATGGATAGTAATGTTTGAAGGCCGATGAATCCTGGGCAGCACCTAATGAATGGTAAGGCCTTGGTGGGATGTTCGCGAACCAAATGGATTCGGGGCGTGACATTCTCCTTGTTCTATTTATTTCCATAGTCCCTTAGTTATCAGGGTCCGTTCATCGCAATATCTCAATTCCTTTCTGACCTTCAGGTTTGATGATTCAAGTAGCCATCAAACTAGTCAATTGACGAACTTCCAATTTGGAAGTTGAATCTCTTATTCCTCGAGGTAAGGTCTGTCCCTTCATCACCAACTGCACGATGCTAAATTTTCAATTATATACATCCGCTACGTAATTTACCCTTCCCTAGCGATATAAGGTATCGCGGTCATGACCTTTGGGTAACATCTCCAATCAACGTGACATTTCCTTTAGTTCCCTTTGGGGCAGTCAATACTTCCAACTCTTATAGTTCATATACTTGCGAGGTATTTCCTTTATACAAGCAACGTTCCTATATCCATAACCAATTTCATCCATCAGCGTTACATCTTGTTCAATTCCTCTCGGGAAACTAATAATTTATGCTCTTGTGGTATACATAGGCTTGAAACCTTTTTCCACCCAGAATTCGCCGCAAGGACATTTGCAAGCCAACTCCAATCATGCACTAGACGTTCCAACTCATATTGCATTATCGTCACGACGTAAATGCAATGCCCATTTCAGTTTGCCTTGTTACGCCTCTAATTTCCTTTCCGCTCCATGTCACTGTGATCCTCTTTATCCTTTCGATTCCAAACGGAAACGTCATTGTCGGCGTGGTCACCAACTTAACTTAAGTCCTTGAAAACTCTTTCACGTTCATTCATCCATTCGCGCTACATCTCGTCTTAGTCCTTTTCATCAATGGAATAGCTCTTGTGGGAAATCTTCCCACGATCTGTCTATAACAATCCATCAGTTCTAGGAAACTTCAAATTTTAGCAATTCGCATCAACCTTAGTCAATTCATCACTTATACCATTTCTCAAGTGCTCCGCAGGGATTTCATTTCCCAGGAACTTCACGACTAAGGAATCTTACCTTATCAAGCCCACAGCTCGTGCTCTTCATATTTAGCATACAGTGAGCGTTTCCTTTGGGTCCATAAGATACTCTCAAAGGTTGTTCATATTTCTCACAACTCCTTAAATGAGTCCGATCATCTTCCCTCAAGATGGTAACAATCAATCCAATTATTCCTTGGGTACTCAATTCGACTATTATCAGCTTCTTGCTACCATGTGTCAAACTATTCAAACTATCTTTCGTACCATGCACTCGAGAGTTCATTCCTTGGCTTTCTGCTCTCATGAGTCCCCACTTCGATCAAGTAGCATTTTGTTCATGTTTGTTATTCTTTCTTCAGGAAGCATTAGTGCCTTACTTCTTGGTTCCACAACCAGCTAATGCGCCCTTATTTCAATTTCATCCATTCAGCTGAACATCGACATATCCTGGAATTCAACATTGTCTACAGGACAATTCCTCAGAATTATCTTACGGAGATCATTTAAGCTCTACGTCTTCTTTCTTAGCTCAGACGCTTAATCTTAATACCAAGACGATTAGAACTTCCTTCGACACTATGGTCTCTTACCCTATGAAGGGAACTATACACTTCAGTGGCATTCTTTTACTTCGAATCCATCTTGTCTTTCTTATTCCATATGACATCAATATTGGAGTCTATGCCAACAACGGTACCTTTACTCTAGAATTCAGATGCCACCATGCTTGGCATTTTTCTTTCAATGACTCAGTCACCTCAAGTAATGATACATTTCAACCAAGCTTATTTTCAACAAGCTCTGCTTCGACAAGCCTTACTTCGATAAGCTTCGCTTCGACAAGTCTCGCTTCGACAATTCCATCGAATTGTCCTTTGACAAGCCCAGCCATAGTATCTCCTTGTGACAAGGTTTCAAGGGATCAAGGTTCCTCCCTAGCCACCATAAATCCATGTTTTGGATGTTCAATTCGACTACCTCAAGTCACATTGCGGTCACAATCTAAGCACCCTTTTTTGGGGTAAGAACAGTACAAGTGCCACAACTTTTGCTCGGGGATCACTTGAGTGCCACAACTTTTTTTTGGATCACCTGAGTACCACAACTTTTAAATATGGACCACTTGAGTTCCATCGGCAATTTGGGTCACCGGAAAATCTAAAGTGGCATTAAAATAATATAAATCCAGCCCACGTGGACTGTCGGAAAGGTGAATCAGCAAATAATATTGAAAACGGTGTCGTATGAACTGAACCGCTTCATCAAAATTGGGGCAAATCACTTGAACCCTAACCTCTCTTTCAACAAGAAGGGGAAATCTTCGAATTTTTTCCCAAAAATTCTCGCAAAAGAAATCTGAAGAACCCTAGCCCTACCGAGCCGAACTCAACGAAAGAGAAATCTTTGAATTTCTCAAAATCAAATCGTCACGTCAAATTCGCAATGGGGAGCAGAAGCAGGGCAAGTGGCTCCCGGGTGTACGAGCAAAGCCAAGATGCAGCTCCATGTTTTTGCTATTGTGGGCTGCGAAGTCCAACAAGAACGGCTTGGACGAGAGACAATCCTGGGAGAAGGTTCCATGGATGCACCAATTATAGAGAAGACTTCAATTGTGGTTATTTTAGGTGCTCAATCCTCTGTTTTACTCTGTTTTTTTATGCACCCTAGCTTATCAATTTTTTGGATGACTGCTATGGCTGTCTCTTTCTCAGTCTTGTATGTGGTCTAAGGTCTTTCCTTTCGGATGCGCATCCCCAAAGCGCTTAAGCTTTCTCATGTTATAGATTTAAGGAAACTTTGCTCATTTTGTTGTACATGTTATGGTGGTTTGCCGAAACTTTGCTCAATTTTGTGGTTGTGTTATGGTCGTTTGCCCTGCTAATGCAACAAGCATAAACGAAATTGTCTTGGTAATTCATTATACTGTTGTCAACTTTCTTGTAGGTGGGTCGACTCGAAATTCTCAAACCGAGCAACTGAGGTTATCTTGGAGCTACTTCAAGAACGAGACCAACGACGACATGTGTTGACAGATGAGTTAGATGATGGCGACTCAATGGAAGCAGAGATAAAGGGTCTGCAATATTTGCTTAACCAATGGAAGAAGGAATTTTCAAGGATGAAAAACCAAAGAGATATTTATCGAGTGATTCTTATGGTGTTATTGTTGGTGAGCTTGTTCTGCCTATGTAACTCTACTAAAGAGAAGGTTGTTCTAAGTCTACCGTAGTGGAATAATGTATGATAATGTACGCACTGGACGTGAACATATGAAATGTTGCCCAGTTGTTGGCACCTGTGGAAATTTTCTATGCTATGCAAATGTAATGTTCATGTGCATCTAGAGCACAAAAGATCCTTTTTTGCATCTTAGTACTGGTTTTTGCATATTGTGTAAATGACAAAAAAAAAACTTTACGAAAGATCGTTTGAGTGCCAAGATGTAGTTAAATCGACCACTTAGGTTACTCAACTTTTAAAAAGTGACCACTTAAGTACCATATATTTTTTAAAAGTGACCAGTTAGGTTCCTCAATTTTTTAAAAGTGATCACTTAGGTTCCTCAATTTTGAAAAAGTGATCACTTAAGTTCTTCAATTTTGGAAAAATGATCACTTAGGTTCAGTTTTTGAGATCAATCACAGATTTGGTTTTTTAACCTGTTTCGGCATCAATAAGCAGTACTAGATACCACAAGACAAGATAACTTGTACTAATAACACAATCATTTGTTACTTGCTGCATGTTCTTACATCAACAACTATGACAACGGCCATTCAAAAAACACCTACACAAAAAAAAAATGATGTGTTACACAACTCCGCTGCTGAAACACTAATGCAGCTATTGCTGCACATACCAAGCCAAAAATGCAGCTTTCACAACACGTTGCTGCACAACATTTATCAAAACCAAGTTGTAGCATTAATATCAAACACAACTCTAACAACTTCAAAATTCTAAAAGACACATCAACAGACAACAATCTCCTTCAGATCCTCTCATCAATGAAGCTGAACAACCTTGTGACCTCCTTGTTTTCTTTTTAAAGGCTGCACTTGATTCATGATCCTAGCACTCTTTCGAACTGTAACTACATTCACACCCTGCATTGCTGTCTCCTTTTGCACTGTCTTATCTTTTGAAGGAGCCACGCTTGGATGTTCAGGCATTTTTGTGTTGTCTCCTATCGAACTTTCTATCCTAGATGTTGGCACTGTGGCAGCAGGTTGTGCAGTGACATTTGTAGACTGAGATGGAACTGAGGTTGGGGCAGTAGCTTGTTTTTCAGTTGGCCTTTGTACCTTCTGCTTTGGAGGTGGCATTGATTTTTTATTTTTTGCTTGTGCTCGAGTAACCATTGGTTGCTTCATCACCTCCTGTTGGCTTGTTTTGTTGGTGCATTCGATTCTTGAGTTTGTCCACCTTGGGATATCAAGATCTCTGAATTTCTCCCAGGCTACAATCACATAAGCTACAGTTATTATATCAATCAAATAGCATATCTCAAATGTATAACACTTTAAGATACCAACATGCAAAATCGTCATCCCGGTATTCATGTCTGTGAACACGCCGTAGCCATGTTCCCTTATCCTTTTTCCGATTGCACCATATGTACGTTGTGGTGCACAAGTTTGAGAAACGTCTTCAGCTGGTCTCTTTTTGCCCTGCCAAAACAACGAAAAACAATGAAGTTAATGCATCAAGTATTTACTGTCAAAAGCAAAGTCAATAACAAACAGCTTACCGAATATTTCTTCCTCTGCTGTACACTTGTGGACTGAATTGGGTCTAGAGTTGGAACTGTGGGGCTGTTAATGTTGCCCTGGGTGCCTCTGCATTAGTTTCATGGGGGACTTCAGCTGGTCTCCTTTTGCCCTGCAAAAACGTCGAAAAACAATGAAGTTAATGCATCAAGTATTTACTGTCAAAAGCAAAGGCCATAACAAACAGCTTACCGGATAGTTCTTCCTCTGCTGTACACTTGTGGACTAAATTGGGTCTGGAGTTGCAACTGTGGGGCTGTTAATGTTGCCCTGCGGTGCCTCTGCATGAGTTTCATGGGGGACTTCAGCTGGTCTCCTTCTTACCTACAAAAAAGACAAAAAGCAATAACGTTAATACATGAAAGACTTACTGTCAAAAGAAATTACAATAAGAAACAGCTTACCAGATATTTCTTCCTCTGCTGTACACTTATGGACTGAATTGGGTCTAGAGTTGGAACTGCGACGCTGCTTGTGTTGCCCGATGTCCCTGCATAATTGTCTTGTGTTGTCTCCGGTTGTTATTCTTGTTGGTGCTGCTTCTTAGCTCGACAACCAGCCTTATTGTGCCCTTCCTTATGGCAGAATGAACATCGAATTCTTCCACCAGCCCTACTGATGTAACTAGCAATATCTCCTAGAGGGGGGTGAATAGGAGATTCTGAACACAATTGAAATTTCTTGCGGAATGAATAAAGTTCAGTGTACAATTAGGAACAAGAACAGTACAACAGTGCGCAGAAAATCTAAACACAAGGGTAAGAGTTTAGAGAAGAGGATATTGCACACGATATTTATAGTAGTTCGGCTTAGATCAAGCCTACGTCCACTCTCCCACGATGACAGCCGATTAGCTGGATTTCACTATGAAGAATCAAGAGGATTACAATCACTCAAGTGTTTTGTTTCTCTCTCACACAGATTTTCACAGTGAAGGATTTTGGGTACATAGAATACTCTTTTGGATGAAACTCAAATTATGCTTGCACTTTGGATTGTTGTTCGCTCTTCTTATCCCTTAGTCAATCATGATTCTTCTTTTATACTCCCCTGCCTCCTAACTAGCCGTTGGATTCCAGCCAAGGGATCGCTCTTCAATCCTTGATTGGACGTCATCAATCGTGATTGAACGAGACTGTATCTTCAGAAGATATGTAGACCGTTGGGTAAGACATTGAACCCTTCTGATTCAATTGCCCATACAACTGAATCTCCAGCTTCCATAAGTGTGATAAGTTTGAGTTGATTCCCAAGGATATATTCCTTAGAAGATGATATCCCATTATAGAAAGTCCCTTAATTGATTAGAGGGGATATCAGGATAATTGAATATCACTTGCCTTGATCGGAAACCTGTCATACGTGGGTCTTCGTGTTTTGTAAAATACAGAGACTAATCTTTCTTCAGATTCATCTAGAAGAGATTTGATCAGTTGGCACGGAATGGTAATACGGAGATTTGATGTGATCCATCCGTCACTGTTTAGATCGTCAAGAGCACTTCCATCTGACCCTCGGTCAGAAGCACTTCCATCTGACCCTTCGTCAGAAGCACTTCCATCTGACCCTTCGTCAGATGATGAAGCACTTCCATCTGACCCTTCGTCAGGAGAATTTCCATCTGACCCTTCGTCAGAAGCACTTCCATCTGACCCTTGGTCAGCACGACAGAATTGGAATCACTCAACCTGCTGCTTACACATTCTTCATGCATCACATTTCATTAAACAATTTCTTTTGAAGGTTTTGTCAGAATCAAAATATAGGAGAATTTCCACAACAATCTCCCCCTTTTTTATGGTGACAAAACTTCTCCAGTTGCAAATTTAAAGGAAAATTTAACCAGTGATAAAATAATAAAAGTGAGTAACCATCACATTTGCTCCTGCAAGTAATCATCATTAGAGATCCTGTAATGAAAGTGTTCTCATAGGAGAGCATGATCAGAGTAAGATTATCCTGCAATGATCCTGCACGAAACTAAACTTAATAGATTATCCTGCAAAAAGGTAGGTTAGGTCTTCTCCCCATTTCTTCTAAATTGAAATATAATTAGAGGTAATTTAATGAAACTGCATAAAAGTAATTTCAACTTCTCCCCCTTTTTTGTCAACATCAGAAAGAAATTGGTATAAAAAGTTGCGTAAAATAATGACGCGTTCTATAAGAATAGAAGATGAAATAGGGAAAATGTAGGTGAGTTTTTAAGAAGAGGGATGATCTTCAGGCTCATTATCAGCCTCCCCTCGGGAAGGTCCTGCTTAGCTTCTTCCCATCATCTGAGCATGGTCCCTTACAGCTTGAGAAGATGGCAGGTTTGAAGCTGTTCTGTCCGTTCTGACCAGTGTGTATGTAGGCAGGTTGGCTATCTCAGCACAAAACAATCTCCCATAGAGATCAATGGACTTTTCCAGCTTAGTCACCTGACTAGTCAATCCCTGCAGCTTCCTATCTGTCTTCTGTTCAAAAGCCTGCATTTTCTGATCAAATCTTGTTTCCATGGCAGCCAACGTCTGAAGAAGAGTATTTTGGAGATTTTCAAAAAGCACTTGAAGTTCCATTTGTGGTTGTGAAGGTGCAGGTTCTTGAGTCTCCCCCTCAATTTGTGCCTTGGTGAAAGCTTGAGAGGCTAGGACTTCAGTGAGAAAAACATCTGATGTAACAGGCACAGGCTCTTTCTCCCCCTGATTTATAGCCCGTTTTTCTTTTGTTTTTGAGCTTGGCATGGAGACTATTTCCTCATCAATGTCCATTGGAATGGACTGTGCACTGGACAGTTGATCTTCTCGGGCAAATGCTGAAGCTAGACTTGCAGCATCTTTATGAATGGTTCCCCTGGTGGAAGAGACTGAGTAAGCTCCAATGTCATCTTGTTCTTCCTCCTATTCTTTTGACGCCAACGTTGCTAAAACTTGTGCTAGCAGTTGCTCATGATCACAGTTGACATTTGTGATGTCATACTCTGTGTCATCTTCAATTCGTGCAGCTTGCTCCTCATCCCACATTGTGAGGAATTCTTCCTCAGTCAGATCACAGGGATACACAACTTTTTTTGTGGTTGTCTTCCTGTTTCATCTCCTTCTTCCTCATCTCCTTCAGCACTATGATTTTCAGACTTACCATCTTCATCTGATCCACCTCGAGATTGAGTAGCTTCAGAATCATATTCCCCCGTTTCTTCCTCACTTGCTTCTGAGTCTTTATCATTAGGACTGTCTGATTGTTGTCCCTTAACAGCCATGACTTTTCTCTTCTTTGGAGATTTCTGCTTTGACTCTTCCTCGAAGTCCACAATGACTAGTTCATTGTTCTTTGTTCTCCATCCAGCAGGGGTCATCTTGTACCCCATCTTTGTCACCATAGTCTCTCCAGCAGTCATTAGAGGAATTTCTTGCTCGACAAAGGCACCTAGGCCATCAATCTTGAAATAATTGATTATTTTGAAGATCAAGGCGGCATAAGGAAGTTGGCCCTTTGGCTTGAGAGCTGATCTGTACATATGCAATAATACTGTATGAGCAAAAGAAATCCTCTGTCCTGTCAAGATTCCCCATAACAGCTTTGCCTCGTACTTTGATGTATCTGTCTTTGATGTTGCCTTGGGTCTTAGACATTCGATGATCACCTTGTGCATCATGATATGTTTCAAGGGAAAGTCCGTGTATGCAATATGTGACTTTGATTCCCTTGAGAAACTCGATTTTCCAGTCATGAAGCAGAAAGCTTCACTTGCAGTGACATCTAAGGGTTTGAAATCTCCCTTTCTAGTTCCCATGATTGCAGCCAATTCATCAACAGTCAGAAAATACTGCTTTCTTTGGACTGTGAAAGCCAGAGAGTTGAAGTTGGCAAACTGAAGATTTGAATAGAAGTTGTTGTGGAAATTCTCTTTTATTTTGATTCTGACAAAACGTTCAAGATATTGTTTAATGAAATGTGATGCAGGGAGAATGTGTAAGCAGAAGGTTGAGTGATTCCAATTCTGTCGCGCTGACGAAGGGTCAGATGGAAGTGCTTCTCACGAAGGGTCAGATGGAAGTGCTTCTGACTAAGGGTCAGATGGAAGTGCTTCTGATGAAGGGTCAGATGGAAGTGCTTCTGACGAAGGATCAGATGAAAGCGCTTCTGACCAAGGGTTAGATGGAAGTACTCCTGACGATCCAAACAGTGACGGATGGACCACATCAAATCTCTGTATTACCATTCCATGCCAGCTGATCAAATCTTTCTTAAACGAATGAGAAGAAAGATCAGTCTCTGCATTCTACAAATCACGAAGACCCACGTATAGCAGGTTTCCGATCAAGGCAAGTGATATTCAATTATCCTAAAATAAATTAAGGGACTTTCTATATTGGGATATCATCCTCTAAGGAATATATCCTCAAGAATCAACTCAAACATATCACACTTATGGAAGCTGGAGATTTAGTTGTATGGGAGACTAAATCAGAAGGGTTCAAAGTCTTACCCAACGGTCTACATATCTTCTGAAGATACAGTCTCGTTCAATCACGATTGATGACGTCCAATCAAGGATTGAAGAGCGATCCCTTGGCTGGATTCCAACGGCTAGTTCGGAGGCAGGGGAGTATAAAAGAAGAATAATGTTGACTGGAAGAAAAAAGGGCGAGTGAACAACAATCCAAAGTGCAAGCATATTTTGAGTTTCATCAAAGAGAGTATTCTGTGTATTCAAAATCCTTCATTGTGAAAATCTGTGAGAGAGGGAAACAAAACACTTGAGTGATTGTAATTCTCTTGATTCTTCATAGTGAAATCCAGCCAATCGGTTGTCATCATGGGAGAGTGGACGTAGGCTTGAACTAAGCCGAACCACTATAAATACTGTGTGCAATATCCTCTTCTCTAAACTCTTACCTTTGTATTTAGATTATCTGCACACTGCTATACTGCTTTTGTTCCTAATCATACACTGAACTTTATTCATTCCGCAAGAAATTTCAATTAAGTTCAGAATCCCCTATTCACCCCCCCTCTAGGAGATATTGCTAGTTACATCAATTGGTATCAGAGCAGGTTGCTCATTTTACGAAGTGTTTATTGACTTCAGAGTTAACGATCTACTATGTCTAGCAATCACTCTTCAGGAACAAGCGATTCGCACTTTGCCAACAAGCCTCCATACTTTGATGGAAAGGATTACAATATGTGGAGTAACAAGATGAAGTGGTTCTTCAAAGCCTATGATGATCTGATGTGGGATGTCGTTACAAATGGAATAGTTCCTGCAAATACTACAAATTCAACCTCTGCTGAAGGAGTAAATACTGTCACAACAATGTCTGATGCTGAAAAGGCTAAAAGAAAAGGCCTTGATTCTAAAGCTGTCAACGCTCTCTTTTGTGCCTTATCTACACCTCTTTATAATCGTGTCTCAGAGGAAGAATCATCTAAGGCAATATGGGATAGACTTCATGTTACTTTTCAAGGAACAAATCGTGTGAAAGAAACAAAACTCAGTATTTTACTAAGTGACTATGAAGCATTTGAAATGAAGCCTGATGAATCTATTGCAGATATGATAGACAGGTTTCAAACTTTGGCAAGTGGACTTGCAAGACAAGGTGCATCTATTGCTGAACCAATGCAAGTCAGGAAGATACTACGTTGACTCACAGATGATTGGAATTACATCAAGCCATCAATTCAAGAATGCCAAACCATTAGACCACTCTCGGTGGATGAGCTAGTCGGCACTTTGCAATCCTATGAAACAGAACGAGCCAACAAAAAGGGAGAACATAAAGGTAAAAAATCTATTGCCTTAAAAAGTCAAATTAATCAATGTTTCTCTGACACAGATGATGAAGATGAGGATGATGAAGAATTAGCCCTCATGGTCAAGAAATTTAGAAAGATGGCTCTGAAAGGCAGAAACATCAAAGGAAAGAAACCTTGGAAGAAGAGTGAGGTAAAAATATCAAGCAACGACTCACAAGATAGCAAAGATGTGATTTGCTTCCACTGTAAGAAAGCAGGACATATCAAACCGAACTGCCCAATTTTGAAGAAAGACAAACTCAAGTATAAGAAGTACAAGAAGGCTCTAAAGGCAGAAACTTTGAGTGATTCTGATGAAAGTGGGAATGATTATGCAAATATCTGTCTCATGGCCGAATCAGGCTCAAGTTCAGATTCAGAAACTGAGGTATGTTCATCTGAACTCCCTGATGAAGTTGTTGAATATATTGATGAATTGTGTAGAAACTACAAAGAAGCTCTTGAGAAGGTTTCTTGTTTGAAAAAGGAAAATAATTTTTTAAAACAACAGAACTTGTCCCAAGAAGAAAAAATTAGCTTTCTACAACAAGAGTTTCACCAGATGAAAGAAAATCATGATTCAGTTTCGAAATAAAATCATGATTCAGTTTCAAAAGAAAATGCTTCCTTGAAAGAAAAAATTTCTACTACATCAAAAATGTTTTCACAAAGCTCAGTAACTCTGAATAGCATTATCGCAAAACAAATACCCTTCAATGATCGATCTGGGTTAGGTTTTAAAAAGGAAAGTAGCCAAAGAAATGTCTTTAAAACTGAATTTCGAAAACCAATGTTTTCCAATTACAAGCATCATTTTCATAAGCATTTTACTAGATCATACATTCGACAACCTTGTATGAATTGTGGTGATCCTAGCCATACTAAGGATTACTGCAAGAAAATTTGGAGACCTATTAAAAGGTCAAAATATACTAACACAGAAGGACCCAAGAAAACATGGGTACCAAAGAAACAGTAAGTTGTTTATCTATTGCAGGTACCAAAGAGAAGGAAGAACAAGTGGTTTCTGGATAGTGGTTGTTCAAGTCACATGACTGGAAATCCAGATGTATTTATATCCCTCTCAGATTGTGATGGAAGAGCGTGTCGTTTGGAGGAAAGAACAAGGGTAAAGTGATCGGGAAAGGAAATGTAAAGATTGGAAATCTGACCGTTAAAGATGTTTCTCTAGTCAAAGGATTGAACTACAACTTGATTTCTGTAAGTCAACTCTGTGACTCTGGATATGATATTCGATTCCAAGATCTAAAATGCACAGGTATAAGCAAGGATAAGAAGCAATCCTTCACGGGACGAAGGCATGGAAACATCTATCTTTTAGATATTAATGCTGAATGTGAACATGCTAAATGTCTTATTTCTGTTAAGGATGAATCTGATCTTTGGCACAGAAAGTTAGGTCATATAAGTGTAAAACATATTTCAAAGCTTTCCAAGAAGGGACTTGTTCGAGGACTACCTCAAACTAAATTTGAGAAAAGTGGACTATGTCATACATGCACACTGGGTAAGTAGGTAAGAAGTTCTTTTAAGTCCTTAAATCAAGTTTCCACTAAGCGTTGTCTGCAGCTACTTCATATGGACATCTTCGGACCTAATAGAACTCTAAGCATTGGAGGTAAGAAATATTGCCTCGTCATAGTTGATGACTTCTCTAGATTTACATGGGTTTCATTTCTTGCTCACAAAAACGAAGCTTTCATATCCTTCTCAAAACTTGCTAAAAGAATTCAAAATGAAAAGGGTTATATTATTTCTAGTTTGAGAACGGATCATGGGGGAGAGTTTGAGAATCAAAATTTCTCAGATTTTTGCACTAAGTTCGGAATTCAGCATAACTTCTCTGCACCTTATACTCCACAACAAAATGGGGTAGTAGAAAGGAAAAACAGATCGTTGCAAGAAATGGCCAGAACTCTTCTTATTGAAAGTAAAATTGCTTCTAACTTTTGGGCTGAGGCCGTCTCAACAGCTTGTTATATCTTAATCGAATTTCCCTCAGACCTTTTTCTGAGAAAACTCCCTATGAATTTTTCAAAGAAAGAAAACCTGATATTGCATACTTTCATGTATTCGGCTGCAAATGCTTTATTCTAAAGAATGCTAATGATCGAGTTGGAAAGTTTGATGAAAGATCAGATGAAGGAACTTTCTTGGGATATTCAACAACAAGCAAAGCCTACAGAGTCTACAACAAGAACACTCGTATTGTTGAGGAATCAGTGAACATCAAATTCGATGAAAGCAACCAGGATGATGAACCTGAATCCATTCAAATGCATACACTTCATCAAGTCACGAACTCACAAGCAGAATCAGATGTGAATACGAGTTCGAAGAATGCTCAGAAGGAAACTTCCTCTGCTGAAGAAAGACCAGAAGATGATCAGATTGAATCCACAATATCTTCAAATGATGGTCTTGACAAAAACTGGAAGCATAAGTCAAGTCATCCAAAGGAACTTATCATAGTCAGCATAAATGATGGCGTAAAAACAAGATCCAAGCTCAAGCAAGCAATGAGCAGCATCGCCTTGGTATCTGAATTGGAGCCAAAAAGGATTGAAGATGCATTAGCAGATGAAAACTGGATAAATGCAATGCAGGAAGAGATACATCAGTTCAAAGTCAACAATGTTTGGGAACTAGTCAGTCGTCCCAAAAATCGTCCAGTAATTGGAACAAAATGGGTATTCAGAAACAAACTTGATGAAAAAGGAAAAGTTGTGAGAAACAAAGCAAGACTTGTAGCAAAAGGATATTCTCAAGAAGAAGGAATAGACTATGATGAGACCTACGCACCGATTGCCAGGTTAGAAGCCATTTGGCTACTTCTTGCTTATACTTGTTACAATGACTTCAAACTTTTTCAGATGGACATGAAAAGTGCCTTCCTAAACGGCTACATCAAAGAAGAGGTATATGTTGAACAACCTCCTGGCTTCGAAGAACCTAAAGAAAAGGATCTGGTATATTTCTTAAAAAAGGCACTCTATGGATTAAAACAAGCACCTCGAGCCTGGTATGAAAGGTTAAGTAACTTTTTATCTCAACACAACTTCACTAAAGGTAATGTAGACACCACTCTTTTTATTCAAAGGAAAGGTAAAGATATTCTTTTAGTTCAAATTTATGTTGATGATATTATATTCGGCTCTTCTAATGAACTTCTCTGCAAGAAATTCTCTAAAACAATGCAGGATGGATTTGAGATGAGTATGATGGGAGAATTACGGTTCTTTCTTGGTCTTCAAATTCATCAATCTCAAAAAGGAACCTTCATATTTCAAGAGAAGTATGCATTGGAAATAGTGAAGAAGTTTGGTCTGGAGAATGGCAAGAAGACAGAAACTCCTATGTCTCACTCTTCCAAATTAGATAAGAATGAAGATGGAAAAGAAGTCGATCCCAAACTATATCGGAGTATGATCGGATCATTACTCTATCTCACAGCTTCAAGACCCGACATACTATATAGTGTCTGCTTATGTGCAAGATTTCAGTCAAGTCCAAAAGAATCACACCTATCAGCAGTCAAGAGAATAATCAAATACATAGGGACTTATCCTAACTATGGTTTGTGGTATTCTAAATCTTCTGACTTCATACTAAAGGGTTATTCAGATGCAGATCTTGCAGGTTGCAAAATTAATAGAAAAAGTACATCTGGAACCTGTCAGCTCATGGGAATCATGCTTGTCTCATGGTACTCAAAGAAGCAAAATACAGTGGCACTCAGTACAGCTGAAGCAGAATACGTATCTCTTGGAAGCTGCTGTACTCAAATACTTTGGCTAAAACAGCAGCTCAAAGATTATGGTGTTGAAGAATCAACTGTGGAAATCCTATGTGACAACACAAGTGCCATAAATCTCACAAAGAATCCTGTACTTCACTCAAGAACAAAGCATATTGAGATCAAGCATCACTTCATACGTGATCATGTTCAAAACCGTGATGTTAACATTCAATACATTGACACGAAAAATCAACTTGCAGATATTTTTACTAAACCACTTGACAAACAGGGTTTTAATTTTATAAGAAATGAATTATCTATTATTAACCTTCCTTCTTAAGTATACCTTAGAACAGGGTACGGCAGAAGGAGCATCAGAAGGAGAGTCAGAAGGAGAGTCAGAAGGAGCGTCAGAAGGAGAGTCAGAAGGAGCATCAGAAGGAGCGTCAGAATGAGAGTCAGAAGGAGCATCAAAAGGAGAGTCAGAAGGAGAGTCGGAAGGAGCATCAGAAGGAGCGTCAGAAGGAGCGTCAGAAGGAGAGTCAGAAGGAGAGTCAGAAGGAGAGTCGGAAGAAGCATCAGAAGGAGCATCAGAAGGGACGTCAAAAAGGCGCGTAAGAAAAAATTCACACTTTTCTTAAATCAAAAGGTCAGTTATCTCTAAAAGCTATTTTTTAGGTAAGTTCTTCATATGAATAAATATCTCTTAATATCTGATTGACCGTGAATATTTCTTTTAAAATTCTTTTTAAATCAAAATTCTCTTTTGTGTTTCCAAAAATAACCGCCTCATTTATAAACACGCTGAACCGTCACCTTTGTTCTCCCACTTTCAAAATTCTCTCAAATCAAAACCCTAAAACCGTGTTGAAAATCTCTCGCTCTCGATTTCCTCCTCAAAGCAACACTCTTTCACTCAAAGTTTCAAACTTTCTACGCATCAATGGCTCCAAAATCAGCCTCTGACTCGAAGAAGACGTCTCAGTCGAAGAGGAAGTTCTCCGCCTCAACTGTAAGCGGCGTGGAACTCACAGAAACCCAAATCAACGAACAGCGAGAAGCACTCCGCCTGACAAAAGGTCTATCTCTGTCTGCCTTTGAAATAAAGGAATCTATGGCTCATTCTATTAAGCCAATGTATGATAGAATCAAGGCCGCAAGAGACTTTGGCAACGAACTTAGAAAACTGCTGAACACTCATCATATTGATAGTGAGGGCGACTTTTGGAGTTTCTTAGCCTGCCAGGAAAAATCGTTGAACCACTTGCTGTCGAAAAACCTACATCTGTCTCTAGAAAAGGAAAGGAGAAAGTAGCAGAAACAAGTTCGAAACAAAGAAGATCCCCAATTAGACCTGGCGGTACGAAGGCAAAGGTGGAAGATGATGATGACATTCTGTTCAATGACTTTATGAAAAATATAGGCTTTAATTTGGATAAAAGCTTTCCTGATCCATTGTTCCAGAATCAGGCTCACAAGGAGAGGTTTGAAGTAATGAAACAGAGAGGTATTATACCTCAAAGGGTATTTGAGTTAAAGTACTTTGACAGCAATGGCATCTATCTGAGGAAGCATCTTGAAAAGATGAAGATAGATCAGTTTATAACTAGGAGAGGCTACACTTTTCCTGACTTGGTAGCTTACTTCTATTCAAATCTTCAGTTTGTCAACTTCAACTCTCTGGCTTTCACAGTCAACAGAAAGCAGTATTTTCTGACTGTTGATGAATTGGCTTCAATCATGGCAACCAGAAAGGGAGATTTCAAACCTTTAGATGTCACTGCAAGTGAAGCTTTTTGCTTCCTGACTGGCAAATCGAGTTTCTCAAGGGAATCAAAGTCACATCTTGCATACACGGACTTTCCCTTGAAACACATCATGATGCACAAGGTGATCATCGAGTGTCTCAGACCCAAGGCAGCATCAAAAACAGATATATCAAAGTACGAGGCAAAGCTGTTATGGGGAATCTTGACAGGACAGAGATTTTCTTTTGCTCATACTGTACTATTGCATATGTACAGATCAGCTCTCAAACCAAAGGGTCAACTTCCTTATGCCGCATTGATCTTCAAAATATTCAATTATTTCAAGATTAATGGCCTAGGTGCCTTTGTCGAGCAAGAAATTCCTCTAATGACTGCTGGAGAGATTATGGTAACAAGGATGGGATACAAGATGACTCCTGCTGGATGGAGAACAAAGAACAATGAACCAGTCATTGTGGACTTCGAGGAAGAGTCAAGGCAGAAATCTCCCAAGAAGAGAAAAGTCATGGCTGTTAAGGGGCAACAAACAGAAAGTCCTGCTGATAAGGACTCAGACGCAGGGGAGGAAGAAACAGGGGAATATGATTCTGAAGCTACCCAATCTCGAGGTGGTTCAAATGAAGGTGGTGAGTCTGAAAATCATAGTGCTGGGGGAGATGAGGAAGAATGAGATGAAATAGAAATACAACCACAAGAAAAGGTTGTATATCCCTGTGATCTGAATGAGGAAGAATTCCTCACAATGTGGGATGAGGAGCAAGCTGCACGATTTGAGGATGACACAGAGTATGACATCAAAATTGTCAACTTTGGTCATGAGGAATTACTAGCACAAGTTCTAGCAACATTGGCGTCAACAAAACAGGAAGAAGAACAAGATGACATTGGAGCTTACTCTGTCTCTTCTACCAGGGCCACAATTCCCAAAAATGCTGCAAGTATAGCTTCAGCAATTGCCTGAGAAGATCAATTGTCCAGTGCACAGTCCATTCCTATGGACATTGATGAGGAAATAGTCTCTGTGCCAAGCTCAAAGGAAAAAGGAAAAAGAGCTATAATTCAGGGGGAGAAAGAGAATGTGCCTGACACATCAGATGTATTTCTCACTGAAGTGCAAGCCTCTCAAGCTTTCACCAAGGCACAAATTGAGGGGTAGTCTCACGAACCTGCACCTTCAAAACCACAAGTGGAACTTCAGGTGCTGTTTGATAATCTCCAAAACACTCTTCTTCAGACAATGGCTGCCATGGAAACAAAATTTGATCAGCAAATGCAGGCTTTGGAACAGAAAACAGATAGAAAGCTGCAGGGTTTGACTAGTCAGGTGACTAAGCTTGAAAAGTCCATTAATCTCTATGGGAGAATGTTTTGTGATGAGATAGCCAACCTACCTACATACACACTGGTCAGAACGGACAGAACTGCCTCTAACCTGCACTCTTCTCCAGCTGTACGAGACCCTGCTCAGATGATGGGAAAAAGCTCTGCAGGACCATCCCGAGGGGAGGCTGATATTGAGCCAGAAGATCATCCCTCCTCTTAAAAACTCACCTCTTTCTTTTCTTTTCTCTAGAACCAGTCATTATTTCATCTTGTTTTACATTTCTTTATGATGTTGACAAAAAGGGGGAGAAGTTGAAATTACTCTTATTACTATTGTGCAGTCTCAATAGATTTTCCCTAATTATGTTTCAATTTAGAGGAAAGGAGAAGAAGATCTAACCTACTATTTTGCAGGACAATCTTCTAAGAAGTTTAGGTTCATACAGGATTATTGCAGGATAATCTCACTCTGATCATGCTCTACTATAAGAACATTTTCATTACAGGATCTCTAATGATGATTACTGCAGGAGCAAATATGATGGCTACTCATTTTTTTCATATATTATCACTGACTAAATTCACTCTTAAATCTGCAACTAGAGAAGTTTTGTCACCACCAAAAAGGAGGAGATTGTTGTGGAAATTCTCTTTTATTTTGATTCTGACAAAACGTTCAAGATATTGTTTAATGAAATGTGATGCAGGGAGAATGTGTAAGCAGAAGGTTGAGTGATTCCAATTCTGTCGCGCTGACGAAGGGTCAGATGGAAGTGCTTCTCACGAAGGGTCAGATGGAAGTGCTTCTGACTAAGGGTCAGATGGAAGTGCTTCTGAAGAAGGGTCAGATGGAAGTGCTTCTGACGAAGGATCAGATGAAAGCGCTTCTGACCAAAGGTCAGATGGAAGTACTCCTGACGATCCAAACAGTGACGGATGGACCACATCAAATCTCCGTATTACCATTCCATGCCAACTGATCAAATCTTTCTTTAACGAATGAGAAGAAAGATCAGTCTCTGCATTCTACAAATCACGAAGACCCACGTATGGCAGGATTCCGATCAAGGCAAGTGATATTCAATTATCCTAAAATCAATTAAGGGACTTTCTATATTGGGATATCATCCTCTAAGGAATATATCCTCAAGAATCAACTCAAACATATCACACTTATGGAAGCTGGAGATTTAGTTGTATGGGAGACTAAATCAGAAGGGTTCAATGTCTTACCCAACGGTCTACATATATTCTGAAGATACAGTCTCGTTCAATCACGATTGATGACGTCCAATCAAGGATTGAAGAGCGATCCCTTGGCTGGATTCCAACGGCTAGTTCGGAGGCAGGGGAGTATAAAAGAAGAATAATGTTGACTGGAAGAAAAAAGGGCGAGTGAACAACAATCCAAAGTGCAAGCATATTTTGAGTTTCATCAAAGAGAGTATTCTGTGTATTCAAAATCTTTCATTGTGAAAATCTGTGAGAGAGGGAAACAAAACACTTGAGTGATTGTAATTCTCTTGATTCTTCATAGTGAAATCCAGCCAATCGGCTGTCATCGTGGGAGAGTGGACGTAGGCTTGAACTAAGCCGAACCACTATAAATACTGTGTGCAATATCCTCTTCTCTAAACTCTTACCTTTGTATTTAGATTTTCTGCACACTGCTATACTGCTTTTGTTCCTAATCATACACTGAACTTTATTCATTCCGCAAGAAATTTCAATTAAGTTCAGAATCCCCTATTTACCCCCCCTCTAGGAGATATTGCTAGTTACATCAGAAGTAAGCTACCAAATCAGGAAAAGTGTAGCCTCTCCTAGTTATAAACTGATCTATCTTCACCTTTTCTAGATGTTTCCTCAGATAGATGCCATTGCTGTCAAAGTACTTTAACTCAAATACCCTTTGAGGTATAATACCTCTCTGTTTCATTGCTTCAAACCTTTCTTTGTGAGCCTGATTCTGGAACAAGGGATCAGGAAAGCTTTTATCCAAAATAAAGCCTATATTTTTCACAAAGTCATTGAACAGAATGTCATCATCATCTTCCACATTTGCCTTCGTGCCGCCAGGTCTAATTGGGGATGGTCTTCGTTTCGAGCTTGTCTTTGCCACTTTCTCCTTTCCTTTTCTAGAGACAGATGCAGGTTTTTCTACAGCAATTGGTTCAACGATTTTTCCAGGCAAACTAAGAAACTCCAAAAGTTTGCCCTCACTATCGAAATGGTGAGTGTTCAGCAGTTTTCTAAGTTCGTTACCAAAATCTCCTGCGGCCTTGATCCTATCATACATTGGCTTAATAGAATGAGCCATAGATTCTTTTCCTTCAAAGGCAGACAGAGACAGACCTTTTGCCAGGCGGAGTGGTTCTCGTTGTTCGTTGATTTGGGTTTCTGTGAGTTTCGCGCCGCTTGCAGTTGAGGCGGAGAACTTCCTCTTCGACTGAGGCGTCTTCTTCGAGTCAGAGGCTGATTTTGGAGCCATTGATGCGTAGAAAGTTTAAAACTTTGAGTGAAAGAGTGTTGCTTTGAGGAGGAAATCGAGAGCGAGAGATTTCTATCACGGTTTTAGGGTTTTGATTTGAGAGAATTTTGAAAGTGAGAGAACAGAGGTGACGGTTCAGCGTTTTTATAAAAGATGCGGTTATTTTTGGAAACAAAAGAGAGAATTTTGATTTTCTAAAGAAAAAAAAATTATTTTGATAAAACAGATATTCACGGTCAATCAGATCTTCGGAGATATCTATTCATATGAGGAACTTACCTAAAAGATAGCTTTTAGAGATAACTGACCTTTTTTTTTTTAAGAAAGTGTGAATTTTTCCTTACGCGCCTTTTTGACGTCCCTTCTGATGCTTCTACTGACGCTCTTTCTGACGTTCCTTCTCCTTCTGACGTTCCTTCTGACTCTCCTTCTGACGTTCCTTCTGACTCTCCTTCTGACGTTCCTTCTGACTCTCCTTCTGACTTTCCTTCTGACTCTCCTTCCGACGTTCCTTCTGACGCTCCCTATTCTAAGGTATACTTAAGAAGGAAGGTTAATGATGGATAATTCATTTCTGATAAAATTAAAACTCTGTTTATCAAGTGGTTTAGTAAAAATATCTGCAAGTTGATTTTTCGTATCAATATATTGAATGTTAACATCACGGTTTTGAACATGATCACGTATGAAGTTATGCTTGATCTCAATATGCTTTGTTCTTGAGTGAAGTACAGGATTCTTTGTGAGATTTATGGCACATGTGTTGTCACATAGGATTTCCACAGTTGATTTTTCAACACCATAGTCTTTGAGCTGCTGTTTTAGCCAAAGTATTTGAGTGCAGCAACTTCCAAGAGATACGTATTCTGCTTCAGCTGTACTGAGTGCCACTGTATTTTGCTTCTTTGAATACCATGAGACAAGCATGTTTCCCATGAGCTGACAAGTTCCAGATGTACTTTCTCTATCAATTTTGTAACCTGCAAGATCTGCATCTGAATATCCCTTTAGTATAAAATTAGAAGATTTAGAATACCACAAACCATAGTTGGGACAAGTCCCTATGTATTTGATTATTCTCTTGACTGCTGATAGGTGTGATTCTCTTGGGCATGACTGAAATCTTGCATATAAGTAGACACTATATAGGATGTCGGGTCTTGAAGCTGTGAGATAGAGTAATGATCCAATCATACTTCGATATAGTTTGGGATCAACTTCCTTTCCATCTTCATTTTTATCTAATTTGGAGGAGTGAGACATAGGAGTTTCTGTCTTCTTGCCATTCTTCAGACCAAACTTCTTCGCTATTTCCAATGCATACTTCTCTTGAAATATGAAGGTTCCTTTCTGAGATTGATAAATTTGAAGACCAAGAAAGAACCGTAATTCTCCCATCATACTCATCTCAAATTCATCCTGCATTGTTTTAGAGAATTTCTTGCAGAGAAGTTCATTAGAGGAGCCGAATATAATATCATCAACATAAATTTGAACTAAAAGGATATCTTTACCTTTTCTTTGAATAAAAAGAGTGGTGTCTACATTACCTTTAGTGAAGCTGTGTTGAGATAAAAAGTTACTTAACCTTTCATACCAGGCGCGGGGTGCTTGTTTCAATCCATAGAGTGCCTTTTTTAAGACATATACCAGATCCTTTTCTTTAGGTTCTTCGAAGCCAGGAGGTTGTTCAACATATACCTCTTCTTTAATGTAGCCGTTTAGGAAGGCACTTTTCACGTCCATCTGAAAAAGTTTGAAGTCATTGTAACAAGCGTAAGCAAGAAGTAGCCTAATGGCTTCTAACCTGGCAACCGGTGCGTAGGTTTCATCGTAGTCTATTCCTTCTTCTTGAGAGTATCCTTTTGCTACAAGTCTTGCTTTGTTTCTTACAACTTTTCCTTTGTCATCAAGTTTGTTTCTGAATACCCATTTTGTTCCAATTACTGGACGATTTTTGGGACGATTGACCAGTTCCCAAACATTGTTCTTGAACTGATGTAGCTCTTCCTGCATTGCATTTATCCAGTTTTCATCTGCTAATGCATCTTCAATCCTTTTTGGCTCCAATTCAGATACCAAGGCTATGTTGCTCATTGCTTGCTTGAACTTGGATCTTATTTTTACGCCATCATTTGTGCTGCCTATGATAAGTTCCTTTGGATGACTTGACTTATGCTTCTAGTTTTTGTCAAGGCCATCATTTGAGGATATTGTGGATTCATTCTGTTCATCTTCTGGTCTTTCTTTAGCTGAGGAAGTTTCCTTATGAACATTCTCCGAACCCGTATTCACATCTGAGTCTGCTCGTGAGTTCGTCACTTGATGAAGTGTATGCATTTGAATGGATTCAGGTTCATCATCCTGGTTGCTTTCATCGAGCTTGATGTTCATTGATTCCTCAATAGCACGAGTGTTCTTGTTGTAGACTCTGTAGGCTTTGCTTGTTGTTGAATATCCCAAGAAAATTCCTTCATCTGATCTCTCATCAAACTTTCCAACTCGATCATTAGCATTCTTTAGAATAAAGCATTTGCAACCGAATACATGAAGGTATGCAACATCAGGCTTTCTTTCTTTGAAAAATTCATAGGGAGTTTTCTCAGAAAAAGGTCTGAGGGAAATTCGATTTAAGATATAACATGCTGTTGA
The DNA here is from genome assembly GCA_021437785.1 of Rhodomyrtus psidioides. Taxonomy (NCBI): domain Eukaryota; kingdom Viridiplantae; phylum Streptophyta; class Magnoliopsida; order Myrtales; family Myrtaceae; genus Rhodomyrtus; species Rhodomyrtus psidioides. The sequence goes on from JAILYB010000055.1 coordinate 3,311,360, forward strand.
AACGGCCTCAGCCCAAAAGTTAGAGGCAATTTTACTCTCAATAAGAACAGTTCTGGCCATTTCTTGCAAAGATTTGTTTTTCCTTTCTACTACCCCATTTTGTTGAGGAGTATAAGGTGCAGAGAATTTATGATGAATTCCAAACTTAGTGCAAAAATCTGAGAAACTTTGATTCTCAAACTCTCCCCCATGATCCGTTCTCAAACTGGAAATAGTGTAACTCTTTTCATTTTGAATTCTTTTAGCAAATTTTGAGAATGATATGAAAGCTTCGCTTTTGTGAGCAAGAAATGAAACCCATGTAAATCTAGAGAAGTCATCAACTATGACAAGGCAATATCTCTTACCTCCAATGCTTAGAGTTCTATTAGGTCCGAAGATGTCCATATGAAGTAGCTGCAGACAACGCTTAGTGGAAACTTGATTTAAGGACTTAAAAGAACTTCTTACCTGCTTACCCAGTGTACATGCATGACATAGTCCACTTTTCTCAAATTTTGTTTGAGGTAGTCCTCGAACAAGTCCCTTCTTGGAAAGCTTTGAAATATGTTTTACACTAATATGACCTAACTTTCTATGCCAAAGATTAGATTCATCCTTAACAGAAATAAGACATTTAGCATGTTCACAGTCAGCATTAATATCTAAAAGATAAATGTTCCCATGCCTTCGTCCCGTGAAGGATTGCTTCTTATCCTTGCTCATACCTGTGCATTTTAGATCTTGGAACCAAATATCATATCCAGAGTCACAGAGTTAACTTACAGAAATCAAGTTGTAGTTCAATCCTTTGACTAGAGAAACATCTTTAACGGTCAGATTTCCAATCTTTACATTTCCTTTCCTGATGACCTTTCCCTTGTTCTTTCCTCCAAACGACACGCTTCTTCCATCACAATCTGAGAAGGATATAAATACATCTGGATTTCCAGTCATGTGACTTGAACAACCACTATCCAGAAACCACTTGTTCTTCCTTCTCTTTTGTACCTGCAATAAATAACCAACTTACTATTTTTTTGGTACCCATGTTTTCTTGGTCCTTCTGTGTTAGTATATTTTGACCTTTTAATAGGTCTCCAAATTTTCTTGCAATAATCCTTAGTATGGCTAGGATCACCACAATTCACACAAGGTTGTCGAATGTAGGATCTAGTAAAATGCTTATGAAAATGATGCTTGTAGTCGAAAAACGTTGGTTTTCGAAATTCAGTTTTAAAGATATTTCTTTGGCTACTTTCCCTTTTAAAACCTAACCCAGATCGGTCATTGAAGGGTATTTATTTTGAAATGATGCTATTCAGAGTTACTGAGCTTTGTGAAAACCTTTTTGATATATCAGAAATTTTTTCTTTCAAGGAAGCATTTTCTTTTGAAACTAAATCATGATTTTCTTTCATTTGGAGAAACTCTTGTTGTAGAAAATCAATTTTTTCTTCTTGGGACAAATTATGTTGTTTTAAAGAAGCATTTTCCTTTTTCAAACAAGAAACTTTCTCAAGAGCTTCTTTGTAGTTTCTACACAGTTCATCAATATATTCAATAACTTCATCAGGGAGTTCAGATGAACATACCTCAGTTTCTGAATCTGAACTTGAGTCTGATTCAGCCATGAGACAGATGTTTGCATAATCATTTTCGCTTTCATCAGAATCACTTAAAGTTTCTGCCTTTAGAGCCTTCTTGTACTTCTCATACTTGAGTTTGTCGTTCTTCAAAATTGGGCAGTTCGGTTTGATATGTCCTATCTTCTTACAGTGGAAGCAGATCACGTCTTTGTTATCTTGTGAGTCGTTGCTTGATATTTTTACATCACTCTTCTTCCAAGGTTTCTTTCATTTGATGTTTCTGCCTTTCCGAGCCATCTTCCTAAATTTCTTGACCATGAGGGCTAATTCTTCATCATCCTCATCTTCATCATATGTATCAGAAAAATATTGATTAATTTGACTTTTTAAGGCAATAGATTTTTTACCTTTCTGTTCTCCCTTTTTGTTTGCTCGTTCTGTTTCATAGGATTCCAAAGTGCCGACTAGCTCATCCACCGAGAGTGGTCTAATTGTTTGGCATTCTTGAATTGATGGCTTGATGTAATTCCAATCATCTGTGAGTCCACGTAGTATCTTCCTGACTTGTATTGGTTCAGCGATAGGTGCGCCTTGTCTTGCAAGTCCACTTGCCAAAGTCTGAAACCTGTCTATCATATCTGCAATAGATTCATCAGGCTTCATTTCAAATGCTTCATAGTCACTCAGTAAAATACTGAGCTTTGTTTCTTTCACACGATTTGTTCCTTGAAAGGTAACATGAATTCTATCCCATATTGCCTTATATGATTCTTCCTCTGAGACACGATTATAAAGAGGAGTAGATAAGTCACAAAAGAGAGCATTGACAGCTTTAGAATCAAGGCCTTTTCTTTTAGCCTTTTCAGCATCAGTCATTATTGTGATAGTATTTACTCCGTCAGCAGAGGTTGGATTTGTAGCATTTGCAGGAACTATTCCATTTGTAACGACATCCCACATCAGATCATCATAGGCTTTGAAGAACCACTTCATCTTGTTACTCCACATATTGTAATCCTTTCCATCAAAAGTATGGTGGCTTGTTGGCAAAGTGCGAATCGCTTGTTCCTGAAGAGTGATTGCTAGACATAGTAGATCGTTAACTCTGAAGTCAATAAACACTTCGTAAAATGAGCAACCTGCTCTGATACCAATTGATGTAACTAGCAATATCTCCTAGAGGGGGGGTGAATAGGAGATTCTGAACACAATTGAAATTTCTTGCGGAATGAATAAAGTTCAGTGTACGATTAGGAACAAGAACAGTATAACAGTGCGCAGAAAATCTAAACGCAAGGGTAAGAGTTTAGAGAAGAGGATATTGCACACGATATTTATAGTGGTTCGGTTTAGATCAAGCCTACGTCCACTCTCCCACGATGACAGCCGATTGGCTGGATTTCACTATGAAGAATCAAGAGGATTATAATCACTCAAGTGTTTTGTTTCTCTCTCACACAGATTTTCACAGTGAAGGATTTTGGGTACACAGAATACTTTTTTGGATGAAACTCAAATTATGCTTGCACTTTGGATTGTTGTTCGCTCTTCTTATCCCTTAGTCAATCATGATTCTTCTTTTATACTCCCCTGCCTCCGAACTAGCCGTTGGATTCCAGCCAAGGGATCGCTCTTCAATCCTTGATTGGACGTCATCAATCGTGATTGAATGAGACTGTATCTTCAGAAGATATGTAGACCGTTGGGTAAGACATTGAACCCTTCTAATTCAGTTGCCCATACAACTGAATCTCCAGCTTCCATAAGTGTGATAAGTTTGAGTTGATTCCCAAGGATATATTCCTTAGAAGATGATATCCCATTATAGAAAGTCCCTTAATTGATTAGAGGGGATATCAGGATAATTGAATATCACTTGCCTTGATCGGAAACCTGCCATACGTGGGTCTTCGTGTTTTGTAAAATGCAAAGACTAATCTTTCTTCAGATTCGTCTAGAAGAGATTTGATCAGTTGGCACGGAATGGTAATACGAAGATTTGATGTGATCCATCCGTCACTGTTTAGATCGTCAGGAGCACTTCCATCTGACCCTCGGTCAGAAGCACTTCCATCTGACCCTTCGTCAGGAGCACTTCCATCTGACCCTTCGTCAGAAGCACTTCCATCTGACCCTTGGTCAGCGCGACAGAATTGGAATCACTCAACCTGCTGCTTACACATTCTTCCTGCATCACATTTCATTAAACAATTTCTTTTGAAGGTTTTGTCAGAATCAAAATATAGGAGAATTTCCACAACACCTACTCATTCTGTTACCACAGCTTTCAATTTCCTCTAATCTCCTTTTCTTTTTAGGCCTGCCAATTTGCTTCTTTAATGGTAGAGGTTTTGGGGGTTGATGGTTTGTTTCCTCCCAAAATTTACTACTCCTCAGTGGCTGCATCATGAACTGATATGCAGCAACATACTGATTTTTCTTATAACAGTCATAAACATAATCCTCCGCATTGAGGTTCTTCAGCTAAATGGCACACATGGCATGTGAACATGGTATTCCAGTCAATTGCCATGCTCGGCAAGAACATTTTTTCCTATCTAAGTGGACAACATAGGTGTCACCATTATTCTTAATCTCAAATCCATCGTCCCCATTCCAAAACGGCTCGCAAAACCTACTATCCCGTATACTCTCTTCTAATTTTTTCACAATTCTAGGCCCAATTTGTCTAGGCCACCTTGCACATTCATCTCTCTGCCTGTATAGTCTAGTCATGACCATCACTCTAATGTCTTCAAGCATACTAATGATTGATTTGCACCTGGCTCCTAGAATCGTGCCGTTGAATGCCTCACAAAGATTGCTATCAACAATGTCGCACTTGAATTCTTCGCTAAAAAAGGCCTTACACCAATGTTGTGCTTCAGTGCGGAACAAGTCATCAAAGGCTTCGGCAGACAACTTATATAGGCCTCGCTTGTGAACTCTGAAGTCTGCCATGTTGGTGCTCTTTGCAATCAACCAAAATTGCTTTTGTAGCTCATCACCTCTGTACTTCTTCGCCCAATTTGCGTATATGTGATGAGCACACATTCTGTGCTCTGCATATTTCATCAATTCAGCTATAACTGGAACAAGTCCCTACAAAACAAGCAAACATTAGCAACATACACGAAATGAGTATCATTAGAAAAACAGCAGTTCAATCACAGTATCTCACCTTTTGTTGATTGCTCATAAATGCCCAACCACTTCCGTCGGTTATGTCAAGATCAGCCATTAGATTTTTCAGAAACCAGGACCAAGTGTCCTTGTTCTCCAACTTCACAACAGCCCAAGCTATTGGAAACATTTGGTTGTTTCCGTCTCTTCCAATTGCTGCCAATACCTCTCCTTTACATAAACCCTTCAAGAAACAACCATCTAACCCTATCACTTTTCTGCAGCCAGCTAAAAACCCCCTTCTGCATGCCTCAAAGCATATGTACATCCTGTGAAACCATGTCTCATGCTCCTCCAATGACGGCTCCTCAACCTCGACATGAATTCTACTAGGTGGATTTTGAAACCTACACTCCCTGGCATAGTCCCAAATCTGTGCATACTCTTGCTTGTACATGCCCATCAATTCACTCATCACCTTGTGCTTCGCTCTTTTGCACTGGTTTTTAGACACGTTCACGCCTACTTCCTCTCTACTAGTTGCTTCAACCGAGTACTGTTTAGCTCTGGCGTGGCCTTAATGGTGTTGCAAAAATGCTTGGCCAACCACACACTTGTGACTCTATTATTACGGAAATCGATACCACAGTTATGCTCCCCTTGGAGCGACCGGATTTGAAATGAGCCAATTCTTCTATCCAGTCGAGCATATATCATCCATGGGCAATTATCTTGTGCACACTTCACCCTAATATAATTCTTCGTATTTCGAGTGAACTTCAGATTCCTCTTATGAGTGATTGAATACTTTATGATAGCCTCTCTAAATTGTTTTGCATTATCAAACCTCATTGCTAAGCAAAACAAAGGGCTTGCAGAATTTGAATCGTAACGAGGGTACTTACTTGACCTTTTCCCACTTTGATGTGCTGCATCTTCACTGTTGTCTAAGCTGTCGCAGTCATCCTCATCATCCTCACTGCTTTCCTCATTATTTGTATCATCAGCATCATTGGCAGCAGCTCCAGCAGCTCCATCTTCCCTGCGTACAGAAGTTCCCTCATCAACTATCCCAATTTGTCCTTCTTCCTTTGCCGAAATGTTCTTACTTCTTCTCTTGCATGTGCAATGTCTTCTTCATCAGCATCACTTGGGCATTGTGTATGCAGCAGTATTTCTTCATCTTCATCACTAGACAATACAACTTCCCAAGTGCTCACATCTATTCGAGTCGATTCTTCAGCCACTGTCTCTTCACCATCAGATATGCCACCAATTCCTTGAAGTTGCTGACATAGCTCTAACACACGAGCTGTATGGAAAGCCTGATTGTCCTCTGCTCGCACATTTTCTTCTAAAACAGATGCATCATCACCCTGGGTTTCAACAAGAGCTTCCAAAGTTGCTTCCTCACCCCCATCGCCATCAACATACACCGACACCTCTTGACCATGAAGAAAATAGTAAACAACATCTCTAACACTACTATCACCATGCATGTATCTCATTCCATCCTTCAGACTCTGGCCAGGTATTACATAATACAGCTTATAAATTTTGCATCGCAACTGTTCCACTATATCATTCTTAAACTCATTATAAGACAGTCTACTCACACTAATGAGGACAAAAGCCACATCTCCACCAATATATTTAGTCTCATTTTCTCCAATTACAAACTTCCCACCATAGAAAACTTTGACTGGCACAGTTGTATCGCCCATAGTAACACTGTTCATTCAGAGAATAATTATTTCTATAATAGGGACCACAATGTGAGCTATGTTAACACTGCACGAAAGATAAAATAAATTTTTTATATAATAAGGACTACAACATAAAACATGTTAATAGAGCAGTTATAAAAGCAATAGTTTTTCTACCATTCTCTATCATCAGCTAAGTTCAATTTTGCTAGCCTTTGCACGCAATTACTATCAGTTTTTCCTCATCACAGGGACCAGAACAGCAAAAATTTTGAACAATGTAATTATAGAAAAAAAATCCTTTTTTATAATGGGGACCACAACCCTCGACACTACACCAAAGAAAGAACGATTTTTTTCATGACAGACAGGGACCACAACAAACGCACGATATCTTTAGCACTCGGTCCCCACTACCCCATCACATTCTGTAAAAAACAATCTTCTTGTCGGCCAATGGACACAAAACGACATAAGGTACAACTTAGAAAATGAAGATCGCCATAAAATATGCCAGTTTCTGACCGTAATTTTTTCCTCCAACAAATCGTTTTTCACGCCTTTTTCTTTCGCTTTCACTCGCTTTCACTAACACGTTACTGAATAAACACGCGTGTCCTTTATTAATCCCTCACACAAACAACAAATCACTTACCAGCTTGGGTCGACCCCGGTTCGTCACGCAACAAACACTTCCTCTACCTTCAGAGACTCCGACGCGAATCACAGGGCCTTCGATCGATTTGCTTGAGACACTACAGGTTGATGAAGATCGGAGCCCTAATTTGATTTGGCGAGCGTCGGATAGAGATCGATTTCGGAGAGAGATTTCGAGCCCTAATTTTGCTCGCCTCTTTCATCGTTCTCTCTCTCTCTCTCTCTCTGGCTTTAAGACACCACATAAAATGGCGTCGTTTTCTCTTTAAGAGGGACACGTTGGACATTGAATTTCCACGGTGGATGCCTCATTTTTTTTTTAAATTTCCACGTCACAATATAAAATTCAGTAGAAAATCCACTTATGATGTTTGGCTGGAAGTGGCACTCAACTGATCCCTTTTGCTCCGATTTGGTACTCAGGTGATCCAAAAAAAAGTTGTGGCACTCAAGTGATCCCCGAGCAAAAGTTGTGGCACTTGTACTATTCTTACCCCACCCTTTTTTACTTACTCATCCATTCATTAAAATCGCGAGTAGCTAGGACTATCAAGTCTATTCACCTTTCTTTCCATCAATGACCATATCATGGTCCAATCATCATTTAAAAACGACGCCCTAACCCTTATGGGTGATATCTCGTAATGTCACTTCTAGTGGTTCCAATTTAGCCTCAATCAATCTCATAGAATCAACAGGGTCCGACAGACTGACACATCAGTCTCCTTAATATTCCTCATGACAGCAAGAGGTTAATCACCATAAGCATTATGCCAAGGTAACGAGCATTCCTTACAGGCACATTCTGTGTTCCATAATGAACACCTCTTTGCTTGTAATCCATGAGCAGGAGTTCTCTTACTCATATTTCCTCCGATCATCCACTCCTTTCGTTGAGATTCATTATAGTTCCTCAAATTCAGGAATAGCAACTAACCATAAGGCTTTCAAATTGCAATCCACTCAGGGATTTACTTATCTTATTCATGATCCTTGACCACCTTTAGTACACTTAGGAAATCTTGAGAACTATGTCTCCTATTGATCGACCTTCCTCAGGTCCTTGCAAGGTTATCAGGCTTCAAGCAACCCTTGTTCTCAAGCAGCTTCGGAAAGGTACCTCTTGTCAATCAACTCGACAAGGCAATCCAATTAGGTAATATGCCCTCAAGGAAATTTTTCCTTTGGTGACCTTTCACCAATTATCAACAGCCTCCTAAGGCTAATAATTGCCAGAGTTACTTCCTTTATTTAGTGGACTCAATACCCCGAAGTTTCCTTTCCAAATTCTCAATCCAGAGAAAGGCAGTTTCGGGATCATCTTCTCCATCGAACCTTAGTCAATGTCAACCTTATACATCGATCCACAAGCTTTCCATCGAACAATTTTCATTTCCATTCTCTATCGCCTTTCCCATGATCTCTACCATTTACTTCGTTAGCAACATGATCAACAGTAACAGTCTTGGCTACTAGGGTAACGATGGCAGCTCCTTCTCGAGTATGCCCACCCATTTACATTCAAGGTTCTCATGACCCTTTCAACTCTTGGGTCTCGTACAATTCACAAGTTCGAGCCAAATGCACTTCTAGCGACTATACTCTGGTCGTTCAACCTTATTAGGTTCTCATGGTACTTGAACCACTACAATTCCCTCCAGGAATTAAAGACTTAAGTCATCTACTCGAGTCTAGCAGTCTCAGACTGCTCATCTCATCATCTATCACCAGCAAACAACTATCCAGTGGTTCTTAAGCAACTCTCGACTAATTTTCCATCATCCAGAGATTCCAAATAATCCTTAATCAATAACCACTTATCAAGCCAGCCTCAACAAGGTAATTTCTCAGTTAACAGCCAACTATTAGGCAAGTCTTAAATCATCAACTATCAGACAAGCACTCAAGGCATCAATTCAATGAGTCAATCGCTCATACCTTAAGTCTAGAGGCATATGCCACTCTAGTATAAGTATAACAAGCTATCTCAATTTCAAAAGGCATCAGTTAAACGGGGTTTAGACTCCATGTGCCGTCTAATCTCTCAGTTAGACCTTGGCCAAAACAAACATGTGATGCCAAATACAAAACTTGCCAAACATGCCAATCACAAACATCAATTTCTTTGTCAAACGGCACCCGCCTCCAAGTACAAATCTCTTAATCATGCCAATTACATGCGCCATTACAAATGCCATGTAAATTTTGAAAATCCACCTTGAGGATCAATTCAATGCAATACATCTCTTACCCAAAATCAGACTTAACCCGATACCTAGACTCTCCCTTTCAAGTTATGATTTAGGTCATTCCTGTATCCTAGCTATCTTAGAATCCTGCTAGGAGCCGTTCCTTGTCCGGATCTCTCTGTCCCGCGATCACTCCCCGCCCTCATCAGACCTGGTCATTGCAGGTTGTCCTAAATCATACATATACGGGGAGAGCACCATTCCACACGTCCCATACTATGCTTCATTACGGTTTGTATGTATCCCGTCAGCTTGTCTCATATCAAGTGACAGTTTATTAAGTCTGATAGTGATAAGCTCATACATGCCCATTCCTCAACTTTCATTTTAATGCCACAAACACATGCACTGCATGATTGTCCTCATTACTCGTCACACTACATTCGTCTCCAAATCAATTATTATCAACAGAAGATTTCTAATTCCACCAATGACCGTCATATCTCATAGATCAATTGTCTATGTTCAACCATATACCTCAAGTTCGATCGTGGATAAGTCACAATCACAATCATATAATCCAAATGACTCTCAGTTCATAAGCAACTCTCTATTAACCTCAAGCACATTTACAACCTCAAAATCCATGCTTATGACTCCTCAATTTCTGCTTGCTTCCTTGTGAACCTCAATCATAACATCACCCAAGATCATCCATTAAAAATCGATACTATAACCATTAGAATACAACACAAGTTCAAGCCTATAATCCTCAAGATTTAGCAATCAATGCCGAATCCTATAGGTCACACTATCTAATCGTCTTCAAGTCCTCACTCCTTATCACTTCAAATCTCAATCAAATTAGATCGAGCAAACCTTGCTCTGATACCAAACAAACGGGGATGTCACGCCCCGAACCCGACGGGCACGCGTACATCCCACCAATCCATTCTTCTTTACTTAATCTCCCAGGATCCTTCGGCCCTTAGCTCATATTTACATACAAGTGATGTAAGCAAGCTGAAGCGAGAAAATAACCCCTTCACTTTATTACAAAAGATGACTCTAGGACGTTACAATAGAAACATTATTCAAAGACACAATACATGACTTAGGTTGACAAGGTATAAGATCACAAGCCTAATCACATCAACTACTACTTCGAATAATCATCATCTGCATCTATGGGGCTCCGTCATTAGTGACCTGAAAACGTTGATCCCACGATGGGGTGAGATATAAATCTCAGTAAACTAACTCTAAAACTAAACTAGGCCATTAGTACCTCCAGACATCCTTTTAAAAAGGAGCATGCAATAGCTCGTCAAGAAAAGGAATACATGGCACTCAATACTTCAAAAAAAAAAGGCATTACGATGGACATAAAACAATCATAACTCCAAGGCATTCATAACACTAAAACCAAGTTTCATACTAGAGAAACAATCCATCATATGCATACGTGAAGAATAGTTTCAGTCTCATCATTCAAGGGCTCACTAGCCATATCTTCAATCAAGGGCTCAATAGCCAATTCTCATGAATCAAGGGCTCACTAGCCGATTCATCTTTCAATGGCTCAATAGCCAATTTATACTTTCCGTCCGAAATTTCACTTTTCCAATATAAATTACCTTCAATGAGACGACGTCCAATTCATTTCAATGTTGAAATTTTTCATTGTCCTATATCCGATTTCGAGACCCCATTTCATGTCAATAGCCTCGGAGAGGGTCGAAATTCAGAATGTCATAATTTTCTTGAGTATGATGCGTCTTGGCTTTGTCTTGATGGCGGGGCGCCTCCTCTTTCTCCAAAGAGTTAACATCGGCCTATTTTCTTTGGTTTGGCGTTCAGCTTTTCGGCGGGCATATGCTTCTCTAGCCAGGTGGTTGCGGTATTGCCTTTTCATCTCCATATAATCCTTGAACATTTCATCATATTGCCTCTTGAATCTGAGGTTATTGGCATAGTAGCGAGTCTGACAGTCTTCAGCGTATCCCAGTTTGGGCCCAGTCAGTTCCCGGCCATGTATGAATCTCGTAAAGTGTAACCTCGTGTTCGGCCCGGGGCGAGTTACCTTTCTCAGATATTCGAAGGTCACTAACTCTAATGAACACTTATGAAATAGCAACATCTTATCCCTATCATTGTTATTTTAATCAGTCACTTGGATTATTCCAAAATATATGCAATGCATGTAGATGCAGACGGTATGTAACATGTGATCATATTATAGAACAGGCATAAGAAAACACATTAAGTAGTAAATGCCTTACCAACCTCAAACCACCAGGGAATGTCGGACGTTCCCTTGTAACCATGAGTGGTTTTAGGTATACCAACCTTCCATAGGCATGCGCATGAGACAAGTGAGGGGTATACTTCTAATATGGCAGATTCTTCCCCAAAGTACCCGCTCAAGAGGGCTAGATATCACCAATTTGGATTGTGAGTGGGAACGAATACGAAAGTCTAAAGTGCCATCAAACACGAGATCCTTTCGCACCCTTTCCCTATCTAAGGTAACATATAAGGTGGTTGCAGTCGAGGTTTGACCACCAGTGTGTGAGATGTGTCGTGATCATCACAATGTAAGGTCATGCACAGCAGTTTGTATCAAACACCCTTCAATATGTGCATAAAATAAACATACATTCTCAACTCCAACCTACAGGAAAGATGTTAACAATCACTCCACCCCTTATTTCTCCAATCTGTAAAAACATCTAATACGATGATTAGGATACGTACCTCACCTTTGAAAGCATCTACAGAAAACATGGTTAGATAAACCAATCAACGTTTTAATCGGCTCAAATCCTCTAAAATTCCTAACTAGAGATTCTGGGTTGGAATAAGTCCTTAGTGGAGTCGCTAGTCTGTCGCGACCCTTGTCTTCTCGGGAGGTGTTGGCGAGGGTTAATGGGTCGTCCAGTCTGATCGGACGCGGGCCTCTCCCAAGGCCCGTTACCCAAGTCGCAATAGATGTATCGTGGTCGACCTTCAGTGTGGTCTAGTGACATGTGATACATGTACATGCCAAGGAGTCGCCACCAATCATTTTGTGGAGGGTACGATTGTAAACCCTATCGAATAGTTGGGAGCTTCTATTCGATTTTGTGAGAACCAAAGAAATGGAATCGAGGACTTAGTTACGCCAACTGTCAGAGTTGACGCCCTTTCGGTACCTAAGTTGATTGAATTATCTAACCCTAAGATTTGATGCGGATGAGTGAGGTACAGACCCTAAATCTAGGAGCTCATGCAGATAGGAGTGACTACCCTAACACTCACAATCAATAAAAGACTGTACGCAAATCAATGATCCAAGACATGCGGATAAATCACATGAATACAGCATGTAATCCCTAGTAAGGATATATTGGCCTAGAGAAGTGTCAATCAAGGCTCATGAGTGATTTAGACAAGATTTGCCCATGAGGAGCAAAATCGTAATTTTAAAGAAATACGGGACATTCGCCCAAAAAATGGAGAAATTGTCATTTTAGAAGAAATCTGGAGTCAAAAGGGGTTGAAAATAGGATTGATCATCGAATCAATCCATTTCCTATTTTTCGACAATTTTCTGAATTTTCTGAAATTTTAGAAGGCAGTTTACCCTTTAAGGGGTAAAATCGTCACTTCAGAAGGTGATGAGAAGTGAAAATCTCATACATAAGGATTGGTCAACTACCAGACCCAAATCTTAATTTTCACAACTCAATTGGAATAGGAAAGACGATTTACCCTTCGAGGGGTAAAATCGTCATTTTAGGAAGAAAGGATGAGATTCAAAAATTCAAGCAAAAGGATTCTCCACCTAACTGGCCTTATCCTAATCTAGGCATTTTCGACCTATCTCAGATACAAAGCTGAATCGATTTACCCCTAAAGGGCATAATCGTCAATTTTCAGAAGAAAAGATAAGAAATCCCAAAAATGGGATTGACCAGTTGTGTGTGGTTATTCCTCAATTTTTTAGAATTTCTAGAGTGTCTAGGAATTTTCTATAATTTTACCTAATTTTTTTTTGGTTTTCTAGGATTTTCTAACATTTTTTAGAATTTTCTAGAAACTTTCTGATTTTTTTATTTTTGAAAATGTTTTTTCTTTTTTTAATAAAAAGAAATTTATTGAACCGGACCGCTCGGTCCGACCGCGCCCAAACCCGATCCACCTAAATGGACGGATGAGATTATAGTCAGACTCGATCTAAGCCATTGGTTCTGATTACTAATGACGGACGGCTATGATTAAAATGTGAGACTCGATCCGGGCCATCCGCATGCCTAAGCCTAAAACGACGTCGCCTACTTATTAATGCGAACGTCACCATTTTGATTTTTCGATTATCTATTTTTGTAAAACTATTATCTAATATTCTAATTACTAATCGGACGGCTACTAAAATTAGACGCGATTAATCCTAACCGTTCGATCTACTCACTGACTCAGCCTAACAGACTAACGGCCGAGCTGACTCGGCATCTGCGCGGACCAATCACAAAACGCCAACTGGACCTTTGACCGGTTGACTCTGACACGTCATCGTCTTCAACCTCTCGACGGTAACTAGATGGACGGCCGAGGTTTCTCCACCGTTGATCGATGGCGAAACTTCGTCCGATCGAGGCGAAACTTCGTCCGATCGACGCGAAACTGGTACCGTTCGAGTCATCTACTCCTCTAGTTTAACATATCTAAGAATCAAAGCATTTCATCCACTGAGTCACATGCAGCACTCAAAATGCCGAGTATGGCCATGGGAGTTCAATCGCACGATTTACACAAAATCAAGGCAATTCAATCATGGAACATCACAAGAGAGGTTCAGAACGTTTACTTTGAGCTCCAATTGAGCTCGCACGGCCTAGATTTGGCGGAAGGTTTGGAAGCTCAGACGCGGTTTATTATGCAAAATCGAGAAAAATGGAATGCGATCGTGGTCAGAGTAGTTCAAGGAGTAAAACGCACACTTGAACTCGGAGAACGATGGTCAAATGTGTAATCCACCATGCATGCACAGTTGAAAACTCGAGAGAGAAAACTTGTCACGCCCCAACCCCAGCGGGCACGCCAACATCCCACACAACCGTCAATACAAATAAGATAACCCAGGATCCGACGACTCTACTTTCAGAGCGTGATATGGTAAGCACATGCGGAAACGAAAACAACCCCAGACATAAAAGAAAAAAAATATATAAGGCGACATAGGATTTAAAAACAACACACATCGTCTTACAGTTAAAAAGGTCTAGTACATCAAAAGGCAAAAGGGTTCAGAGGAAGGAACTATGGGACTACAAAAGAAACTCCCAAAAAGAAATTCATAAACTCGACAAACTCGTCTTCATCTTCCTCCTTTTCCTTCTTCATCACCTCCGAGGCATTCTTCAAGGCTTTGGGTCTGAAATGTTGATCCCACGACGGGGTGAGATAATAATCTCAGTAAGTTAACCCTAACCCTAAGCTAGACTATTGGTACCTCTAGGCTCGTTTGAAAATATGCAAGTTTTGGTAAAATACTTTTCACACAAGACATTCAAGCAATTGGCATAATAAAACAACTCAGGCATATCAGGCACCAGGTTCATTCCTTTCATACTTTCACTTTCCAATCTGAGTTTCTCAAGCCATACAGGCATAATAAAACATTCCATGCACTCTAGGCATTTCAGGCGTTCCAGCCAATTCAAGCATGCAGACTCGGAAACATATCAAGAATCATGTTTCAGTCTTTTATCTTCTTTACGCCCACTAAGGGCCCCATTGCAAGATGATTCGGTCAATCATATGACTCTCGACGTCATATCGAGATGATTCGGTCATCATGACTCTCGCTGTGAGATGATTCAGTCTCTATAGCAACTCTCGACACTCCGCGCCATCAAGATGATTCGGTCGACTATAGGACTCTCGCGTCCGGACCTAGAGATGATTCGATCACTACCTGACTCTCGATTCTTACATCCTTCGAGATGATTCGGTCAAGGTCGGACTCTCTAACCGCACAACCTCGTCAGGTCAATGGGAGTAACTCCCTCCCCAGCTCAATTCATTGGCAATAAAACATAATTGTGAACCTTCTCATTAATCTCATGTTCACATTCTCAAGCAAATTCATTTCATCGCCATTCAAGGCACGCATTCAAGCACATTCATTTCATCAATTTCAACATGCCATTCGGCCACTAGCAGCATATGCCATCCCACATCAAGCAATTGAACCGTCGAATGCACCATCAAGCATTAAAGCACTCGATTAAACCAAATAAGTCGATGCACATCAAAATTCACTCATGGCACCTCGTCATCAAGCATGCACAGCTTTAATTCAATATTTTTAGGCATGCCAAAGAGTCATTCACTCAAGGCAAAGCATCCAAAACCTCAATTCATCAACACTACCCAATTCAAGACCCCACGATCAGGTTCAGTCTCTCAAAACCTGACATTTTGCTACTGAATTTTTCAGAAAAAAAATTACATGGTATTAAAATTCAAGATCTTACGGACATGTGGGCGAAAACGAGGCTCAATTTGGATATCGGATGGCTTAGAACGAGCCGTTTTAAAATCGGTGTGCGCAGAAAACGGGATTTGGCAGCTCTAGGTCATTCACGTTTCCACCCTCAAAAAACCCTTTAAAACCTTCAATTTTCACCAAGAAATCCACCCTTTAGTAACTCAACATCCTAACAAAAGGTTAGAAGTCTTCTTACCTAGCTAATTAAGCCAACAAACTCCTCCAAGCACAGCAACAACCTTCGGATCCCAATCTGACCAAAGCAGGGCAAATTCTGTTCCAACAGGTTTCCATATAAACCGACCATCAAAACTCCAATATAACTCATCTATCATTTTCTAAAATGTAATATCATGTCTTAGGGTGTCTTACCAACAAGTTTCGGGGCAAGGCGATACCTCGGCGGACCTCAAAAGCTCACGGATCCTCTACCGGTCGGAGGAGGCAGAATCTGTTCGGTAAAGACCACCTCAAATCAGCCATGAAATCTCATTCTAAAACCATCTATTTATAGCCATAAACCCCCTAAACATAGTACTAGATGTTATGAAGCTCTCCTAAAAAATTTGAGGTCATTTGAAATTTCTAAGAGCTAGAACCAACACTTCTCCTCAGCTAGCTCAGAATCCGTCCGCCTTTCTTCCAAAAATTACCATAAATCAACCAGACCTCCACAAATCATGAAACCAACGGAAAAATGTCAAGGACATCCTGAATAACCTGTGGTAATCTGCGGCGGTGAGGCAACGATGGAAAGGGCCGGTCATATGGACCGAACAGAAGGGCAGAAAACCGTCTTCCTCGGCAGTTTTTGGTAAGAAGGAAAAAGAGAGAAAAACCAAAGGGAAATGATGGGGGAGTGTCATCCACGACCAAAGGGCTGTAAATTGGGTATTTCACGCATATAATTGAGGCAAAGATTGATAAGATGGGATTAGATGGGTATTTAATGCCAAGTTAACCCTAGCTTGACACTTGGCAACCTCCCATTGGTTGCTTCATTGACTTTGACTTCCATTGACTTTCCTTGCCTTCTTCTTTAAGAATTTTCAGCAGCCTCTAGGGATGGGTAAAATGACCATTTTGACCTTCTTGGGTTCTTTAGGCGTGGGCAAATGGTCTAGGGGCAAAACGGTCTTTCCGCACTTTCAGTCCAAACTTCGCTTTTCCAATTTGAAATTACCATTTGGCGAGACATTGTCAAACTCCTACTCATAATTGAAATTCTCTATTTTCAATTGCCAATTTTGAGCTTCCATTTCATGATCATTCGTCCGTCGATCGTAATTCCAGTTTGTCTCGAACTAACGGGCGGCTTTTGCTAACATTACGCATATCGACTCGGTGATTCTCATCACACTGAGGATAACTCATGTTATGGCAGCTCTGGTTATCATGTAATTGTGAGGGTTCATCGCTAATTCCGACGGCTTCGATCGTCATAGTTCGATTTAGGAAAATTTGCAAATTATACATTGGTTAAGCGGCTTCACCCGCGATCCAATCGTATAACGCTAGCATTGTATTCCTTAATTATTATCTGATCGGCCTCATTGGCTCTAAATGTTCCCTCGACAATCCTTATGGTCAAAGCGTCACTTCCTTTTTCGAGTTTCTTAGGTCCACGTACATTGTTATGCGTTAGCCTTTCACTTTTGGTCAGTTTACTCAAGATTGATCAGATCTGAACGAGACAAAACTGAAATACTTCGTAAGGTACATTCACATTCAACAGCCTCAAAATGGAAGAAAATTCATAATGTCACAAAACTACCTATTTTCGAGGTCTGTGACTGCGAGACGGGTGGAGATCGCTTCCTTGAACTTCAAGCGAGCTCCCAATGGCCTTCTTCAGCTTCGGTTTGGCCGGAAACAGCCTAACCAATGCTTCACCGATTCGAGCTCAAATCTTCGACAATGGCGATGGAAGGCGAGCTCTCTCTCTCTCTCTCTCTCTCTCTCTCTCTCTCTATTTTGTTTTTCTCTCGAACAGAATCCACCTCCTCTCATCCAAAACGCCTGATTTTTTGTTATAATCCCCTCTTCAAAACTAACCCGCGCGGGGGAACGAAGGTTGGTAACCTTCGCACGTGCAGTCACATACAAAATGGTCACCAACGACCGGTGATCGACGGGGGCATAATGGCAAACTCAGTTAGGCCATCCGGTGACCAAATTTCGCGTGAATTTGATCTTGATTTGGGCCTTCATTTGAATGAAGTTGGCCGTGGCACATTACAGCCTCGTTGGCGAGATTCAGGCGAACCCATGTTGTCGGACCGGTCATGATCGATGTTAGACTTCGTGGCCAACAAAATGCCTCCATCAATTTTATGAATTGCAGCCGATTGATTGTTCAATTTTGGATCAAAATCCAACTTCAATCAGTTGAACTTGCGCGGGAGGCCAAGGTTGAAGAAAGTACTGTTTGGACCGGTTCGACCGGTTTGGCCGGTCAGAACCGGTTCAACTTGATTTTTCCCAAAAATTAGTCAAAATTCATGGGGAATTTTCACAATTAAGCCTCAAAATCGAACCTAGGGCATGAATATTGTCGAGAAATGTGGTTTTGCCCAAAATTTCATATCAATTTATATGAAAGCCCAAAATTTGTCATTAATTGCAATTCGAGAAATTATGAAATTGAGGGCTCAAACGGTCAAATTGGACCAAACCACCCATGCCAATCGATTTAAGATGGTGAAAAACGTTGGGTAGTAGTCCCAATTTGTAATGGTGGTTCATGAATTAAAAGTAATTTCAATTATGGCCAAATTCAAGGACTAAATTGCAATTAAGTATGCAATTTTGCCCAATTCATGCAATTAA
Organism: Rhodomyrtus psidioides; assembly: GCA_021437785.1. NCBI lineage: Eukaryota > Viridiplantae > Streptophyta > Magnoliopsida > Myrtales > Myrtaceae > Rhodomyrtus > Rhodomyrtus psidioides. The sequence goes on from JAILYB010000055.1 coordinate 3,329,967, forward strand.
ATAATTTGTGCAAACAATTAGACTAAATTGTGATGAAGGACAATCAGATTGAATGACAAGACCCTCAAAATGCCAAAAAATGTAAATTAAAATACTCAATTGACATTTTTTTACCCAATTCAACTATGTGCGTAATAAAGAAACACATAAAATTAAACTTGAATTTTGACTTTTATGAGATTAAAAAAATGAGGGAATTAAAATAAAAATACTGACTATTTTTCCATATTTTTGTGACCTCAAACGCTATTTTTCTTGATTTTCTAGTATTTTCCTATTTTCTAAAAATACTAAAAAATGCGAAAAATAAAGAAAATTATTTTTTGCTCAAGAATGGTTCCTTAGGCTTGGTCAAGGCTACCAAAGTTGATTTTGAAAATTTTCAACTTTTTATGAATGTTTTGTGAATTTTTCAAAATAAGACTAAAAAAGACTAGTCAAAAATCAGGTGTCAACTTGTACTCAACATGGAATTATATATGAGGTAATTGTGCATTATTCACCTCAATCAAATGGTGTTGCTGAACGTAAAAATCGCATATTGAACGAAATGATGAACGCGATGTTACTAAGTTCAGGTTTACCTCAAAATATGTGGGGTGAAGTTATTTTGTCAAGCAATTACCTTTTGAATAAGGTGCCTCAAAAGAAAGAGAATAAAATCTCTTATGAGTTGTGGAAAGGTAAGAGACCTTCCTACAAATACTTACGAGTGTGGGGGTGCCTTGCAAAGGTGTTTGTTCCCACACCAAAGAAAATAAAGATAGGTCCTAAAACGGATGACTGTATCTTTATAGGCTATGCACATAATAGTAATGTATATCGATTTATTGTGCATGAATCTAAAATTCCTGATATACACAAGAATACGATCATGGAATCTAGAAATGCTTCATTCTTTGAAAATGTATTTCCTTACAAATCCAATTATGGATCAAGTTCATCTAAATGAATGAATGACACTATGAATGATGAAAGTCACGATTCAAATCATGAACCGAGACGTAGCAAAAGAGCAAGAGTGAAAAAATCTTTTGGAAATAATTTTCTAACTTATTTGTTAGAAAAGGAACCACTAAATTTTACCTTACCAAAAAAAAATCACTAAATTTTGCAGAAGCTGTGAATTCTTCTGAAGGACCTCTATGGAATGAGGCAATAAAAAGTGAAGTTATTCTATTTTGCAGAATCATACTTGGGAGTGTTGACACCTGATTTTTGACCATCCGTTATTATAGTTTTTATTTCTAAAATTAATTAAAAATAGAAAAAAAGGTCAAAAAATTGCAAAATCAACTTTGGAAGCCTTAGCCTAGCCTTGGGAACCAATTTTGAACAAAAAATATTTTTTGAATTTTTTAATATTTTTTGGAATTTATTTAATTATAAAAATACCCAAAAAATCAGGAAAAATACCATTCGTGGTCAGAAAATTACACAAAAATATTCAGAAATTTTATTTTAATTTCCTCTTTAATATTTTCACTTTTTATTAGGGAAATTTGGCTTGGTTCATGGGGTTCCTTCACAAACATAATCCCGAACCGGGCCTAAAAAATCATTTTCGAGTCTTTTAATTTTCAATTCTCGGTTTTTATAAGCTATGACATTGGATTCAAGAGTATTGAAATGCAATTGGGTCAATTGGCCCTCCAATTTGATCAATTTTAACCAAAAGGGCTTAATTGCATAAAAATCTTTCAATTTAGTCCCCGGTTTTACAATTTTTGAAATTAAATTTCACACGGGCACACCCATTAAAATCAAACACCTCTACCCTATAGTTTTCATCATGCTTAATCCATTGGTGGGCTCAATTTTGAATAATTCGATCGTTTGGACCTTCGATTTGGTGGAATTCATTTTCGGATCCTAGGGACAATTTGGGGTTTTCATAAAATTTCAATCAATCGATTCGTGAAAATACCCTTATTTGATAGAAAATGTGTCAAGGAGTCCGATTATGCCGTCAATTTCACGAAAATAGGTCAATTTGGGGTCCGATTTGAAAGAATTGGTCGAACCGGGTCGGTCGGGTCCGACCCGACCCGACCCGGTCCGACCGGGTCTGCAACATTGTTGCAGACCACTTGGCCGAGAAGGATAAAAAACAGGGGAAGATGGGGCGCGGTTTTGGGGAAGAAAAAAAGGGCAACCGAGCGTGGGAGGCAGCGAGCAGAGGAATATTCGCGTTTTGGCAGAATGAGCGGGCGTCGAGGCGGGCGGTCGGCCACCGGGGTAGAGGCTGGCTCGGGTTTAAAGGGGAGAGTGAGGCCGAGAGGTAGGGGATTTTTTTTGGACAGAGACCGGCGTTGGAGCGACCTTCCTGGACCTCGAGCTAACCTCACTGATCACCGTTGAAGCTTCGGCCGCCGTCGACAAGCCACCACCAGGTCGGTAGCCCCTCTAAGCTCTAACTCCACGGTCGCACACCATGTGCTCGATAAATTGCCCAAGCGAGCTATGTATTTTGTGGGCCTCGGCCATGCCTTGCCAAGCTTCATTTCATGCGAATCTAGTTTAGAAATTGTTCTATCATCGATCCTCCGCTCCATTGTCCGCTATTTTTGCGTCGGGAACCGCTGAAGGCGGCGGTTCGAGCTTCGCCGGCCGCGGCCCAAGCCGGGAGCTCGACCGGGGGATTTCGGCGGTCGCCGAGCCTCAAGCGACCGTATGCAGGTCTCCTTGACTCCCGTGTATGCCATGTTGACGTCCAGAATTGATTTTAAAGCTCAAAATTTTTCTGCGAATCCACCTCGCCGGAGTCGGTTCGGTGGCCGTCCATTCGGGGCTTCTTGACGATGTTCGATGCCATGTTTTAGTCGTACACTAATTTGGGTGGTTAGGGGAGTCAAATGCCGAAGGAATGAGGGAAAAACACTGAGTTTCGGGTAAGATTTGGGGCCTCCGGCGAAAATTCCGGCGATAGCCGCCGGAATAGTCACTATTCATCATCTTCTCCGGCGGCTATCGCCGGTGGTCAACCGGTCAACGGCTGACGTGGCATGCCACGTAGGCGCCACGTCAGCCGGGTGGGACCGGTCCGTTGATTTGCAAACCAAGACCGAACGGACGGTCCGGATCGCGACACGTGTCGCGATCCTGTAATTTTGGAAAATTAAAAAATGATTTTCAAATAATAATAAATGATTTTCTGATAATTAATTAAAAAATCGATCCAACGGCTACGAATGTGCCAAGCAGCAGCCTGTGGATCGTCCGATCTTGTCCAAGATCGGACGCACCAAGAGCGGCCACGTGGCACAACGTGGGGCGTTCGATCCGGCGGATTTCTTAAAAGGAAAATAAATTAATTTTTGATCCGATGGTTTTGGTTGAGCCACGTGGCTCTCTGTGGATCGTCCGATCTAGTGGAAGATCGGACGCACAGGATGAGGCCACGTGGCGCAATGAGAGCCGTCGGATCCGCGGAATTTTTGGATAATTAAATAAAATAGTTAAAAAAATCAAAAAAATTGTTAAAAAATGTAAAAAATGTTTAAAAAATAAAACGGTGTCGTTTTAGGCCGGTGTCGACCCCTAGGGTCGGGCCGGGCGCCCGAGAGGCGTGGGCCGGGTTTGACCCGGCCCGGAAAATATTTTTAAATATTAAAAAATTCAGAAAATAATAAAAAATAATAAAAAATTCAAAAAATCAATAAAAAATGAAAAAATCATAAAAAATTCAAAAAATTCGGAAAATTCAGAAAAATTCTAAAAAATTCAAGAAAATAGGAAATGGCCACATTCAACTGGTCACGACCTGTTTCGGGTCTTTTGACCCCCGATCTTTCCAAAAATGACGGTTTTGCCCTTTCGGCAAACCGTCTTCCAAAAAATATTTTCTAAAAAATCCAGGAAAATCCCAAAAAATAGGAAATGGCCACAAACAACTGGCCAAGACTCATTTCGGGTGTTTTAAACCCCGAACCTTCTTGAAAATGACGATTTCGCCCTTTGGGCGAATCGTCTTCCAAAAATTGAAGAAAAATCAAGAAATTCCAAAAAAAAATTCTCAAAAATGGGAAATGGCCACAATCAACTGGCCATGGAGTATTTTGGTTAATTCGGTATCCAAACCTTCCAAAAAATGACAATTTTGCCCTTCGGTCTAATTGTCCCAGAATCTTCCTATTTTACCCTTAGCCCTAAATCGCATCTTCCCTAAGCCCTTATGGCTACACTAGGAGGCCAATGATTGAAATTGATGTGCATTGACATGATTTATTTATGCACTTGACTTGCGCTTTCATTATGTTGACTGTGATTTGATAGGACCAGTCTTCCAATCTGCATGAAACCCGAACCATACCTATCTCACCTGAAATTGCGCCTGCATGAACTCTTAGTTAAGAAAATCACTCGCGTTAGGTACCGAAAGGGCGTTGGTAATGACACCGACGTAACCAAGTCCCCGAACCCAAAATCTCTGGTTCCGCAGAACTGATCGATCTCTCCCAATCGGTCAGTAAGGTTTCCGGTCTACCCTACAAGAAAGACCGGTGGCGACTCCAAATGCATGCACAAGTTGCACATGCCACCACGACCACACTGAAGGTCGAAAGCGATCGACTCTTATCGTCGAATCCCTTAAAGATATACCTCCGCCGCGATTTGGTATGGGCCTGGGAGGGCCTGCGCCGATCTAAGGCCCGCGATCCACATTTCAGAGTGGGGGCCCGCGATCGGTAATCCATTAGCCGCGTCCGATTTCGGACGGGTCGCGACAGGGAGCTAGTGGATCTTCCTCCTAGTTGTAAACCTTTAGGGTCCAAATGGATCTTTAAAAGGAAGATGAAAGCAGATGGTTCCATTGATAAATATAAAGCCAGACTTGTAATCAAAGGATACAGATAACAAGAAGGCTTAGATTACTTTGATACTTATTCTCCTGTGATGATAATAAACTCAATCAGAATGATACTTGCAATTGTAGCATTGCGAAATTTAGAAGTACATCAAATGTATGTAAAAATAGCTTTCCTAAATGGCGATTTGGATGAAGAAATCTATATGGAACAACCTGAAGGTTTTATAGTTCCAGGACAAGAAAGGAAAATCTGTAAATTGATCAAACCATTGTATGGTCTAAAACAAGCGCCAAAGTAGTGGCATAAAAAGTTTGATAATGCAATGATTACCAATGATTCAAAATTAATGAATATGATAAATGTGTCTACATTAAAGAGATAGAAATTGGCTATGTCATTCTGTGTCTCTATGTAGATGACATGCTCATTGTTGGTAGTGATAATAAAAAGATAGAAATTGAATTCAAGTTTTGACATGGAAAACTTGAGACTTGCTGATGTGATTTTAGGAATTAAAATCACAAGAACGTCAGAAGACCTTATATTAAGTCAGTCACACTATGTAGACAAGATTCTTGAAAAATTCAACATGAATGATTCTGGTATAGCTAAAACACCGTTAGACAATGATCTGCGTCCGTCCAAGAACAAAGGAGAAGGTATTTCTCAAGTAGAATATTCTAGAGTTATTGGAAGTTTAATGTACTTAATGAGTTGTACTAGACCAGACATTGCATATACGGTGAGTAGATTGAGTAGATATACGAGCAATCCGAGTGCTGACCATTGAAAAGCAATAGTGAGAGTACTTAGGTACTTATGATATACTCGGAATTTTGGCCTGCACTATACCAAGTATTCATCTGTTCTAGAAGGATACAGTGATGCGAACTAAATATCTGATATAAAAGACTCAAAATCTACTAGTTGATATATATTCACACTAGCAGGAGGAGCTGTATCTTGGAAATCATGTAGACAAACTGTTATAGCCAGATCCACAATGGAATCTGAACTTATAGCTTTGGATAAATGTGGTAAAGAGGTTAAATGGCTATGCCATTTCTTAGAGGATATTTCAAAATGGCAAAAACCTATGCCACCAATCTATATACATTGTGATAGTCAATCTGCGATTGGAAGAGCACAGAGTAACATGTATAATGGTAAGTCTAGACATAATACCATTAGACAACTACTCTCAACTGGAATTATCTCTATTGACTACGTAAAGTTAAAAGATAATATTACATATCCACTAATCAAAGAGTTAAACAGAGAGTTAGTTGAAAAATCGACAATAAGAATGGGACTGAAGCCATTACAGAAAAGTTTGTATAAAGGAAAATCCAACCTAGTTGACTGGAGATCCCAAGATCTAGGTTCAAAGGGACAACCTAATTATATGAATTGAATGATATCATTGTGGAGGGTCTATCCCTCAAACCATTCCTATAAGAGAAACAGTGATGTGATATCCCCCACATATGTAGGGAAAATCAATTACTGTGGGGGCTTATCAGGAAAATGATAGCAATTTTTGCTTTAATGATCCTTAAGTGGAGTAAGCCTCATAATTAAGTGATAACCTATGTGAGAGAGAAGAGAGGCCGTTTCAAAAGAGAATTATTGAGGGTTGAATTCTCTAGAAACTCTCGTAGAACTAAGACGGTGTTCAGGGCCAAAACGAACATACCAATGAGAATTGAACAAACGTTCATATGATTTCTGTATGAAGTGTGTGGGTTATTTACTAAGAAAGTAAGACAGTTCAAGGACATCAAGTCTATCGGACAGCCGGTAAATTAAGTGCACTTTCAGAAGGGAAGGTTCAAAGGGTAACATCTACCTATCCTATGCAGGTTTCATTTGGTGAACACTATCACAAAGTCAAAATCAAAAAAAAAAATCATTCATGTGGGGGATTGTTGGAAAATTGAAATATTTTGATAGGAGAGTGAATGAGAAATTGTTTCTCAAAGAATACTCTTGGAAGTGGGAAGTGAAAATATGCTAGTCCCACATAGGAAAGAAAAAAAGGCTTGTGAGTGCTTTATATAGAGTTACACTCCTTTAGAGTGGTAACTTTCATAACACATGCACAATGCCTCGCGCGCGTAGGGGGTACAAATCGGAGGCCCAACGAGCTAAAACTTGGGCGCGAGAGCACGACCTGCGTACGTGAATGCAGGACCGGTTATGGGCCCAGCGACAAGCCTATTTTTACCTTCTGTTTTAATTTTTTCCAACTCAAACCGTTACAAATTTTATGTAACAGCTGATGAGTTGATTAAACGGCATGTACGGTATGTTAATAGCATTAACTAAGTAACAACTACTATGATTTTGTTGTTACAGAATTAAATGCGTAACTGTCGTGACTCTGCCATTACAGAATTGAATGCATAACGGTTCTGTCGTTATGGCTCTGCCGTTACAGCTTTAAAAGCATAATGGCTCTCTGTTATGGTTCTATTGTTACAGAATTAAGTTATAATGGCAGATTTATTCAGCCGTTATTCTTTATCTCCGAAATGCCCCCACTGACCTTATATATATGTATATGTATGATCTCCCATTCTGAGATTGAGAAAAAAATGATAAAAAAAAACTTCCATATCCTTCTATTCTCTGCATCTGCATCTGTTTTGATAGTGTTCGCGTTTGGTCAAGTTCGCCGAAAGCTCCGGAGTGCTGTGCTTGCCTTTGTTGCTATTTTACCGGTGTATCTTGACAAGCAGACGTTCACGAAACCTCAAAGCACGTTCGGGAGGGGACGAATCTGTCTTAAGGAAACTACGTAGACAAGCCTCGGTATTTGTATCAATTTCATTTTTTTAGTATTTTCATTGTAATTTTAGTGTTTTTAGCTCTGATTTAATATCAGCTCATGTACTGTTCATCGAGCTAGTGCTTCTGCCGATCTAGTGTTGTGCTTCTGCCGACTCAGCGTTTGTACTTCTGTCTAATTTAATTTTGTGCATTTTCTATTTGATTGTAAGTTCTGCTAGCCAGTGCCATTGCGAATACCCTCCAACAATGTTTACTGCTTGTGGGTGGACAGTAAATCACTGAGCTATACGGCTGGAATCCTTAGAGACTCAAGAGGATTGCTAATTGATGGATTCGCTCAAGAGGTCCGAGCCTCCTCTCCACTGCAAGTCGAAACCCTAGGGCTGCGTTTGGTGGTCCGGATTTAAGCCCGAATAGGATAGGATAAGGTTGAAATAGAAATCATCCGGATTGTCTTTTGGATTTTGTAAAATCCCATCATATGTTTGGTAGATGTCCGGATAGGATAGGTCCCAGGATATTCAACTTTGTCTAATCCGCAACCTCTCCGCCCCTCCTCTAGGGTTTCCTCCGCTCCGATAATGCCGTCTCCAAGCAAGTCCCTTCGACCCTCCCATTGGGCCGCCAAGGAATCGAGCGACGATCATAAGACGCCGCCCTCGAACAACCTTTGGATCGACAACCTGTCCGCCGACGTCATCGACGTGGATTCGATGGACACATTTCGCAACTATGGCGCGCTCGACGCCATCTCGTACGTCTCCCGCAGCTTTGCCTTCGTCTTCTTCAAGCTCCCGATGCCGCCGCCGCCGCCAAGGATACGCTAGAGGAGCGGCTGAGAGGTTGCGGATCAGATCTCGTGGTGGTGACGCGGGTTTTCCTATTAAATCCTGTCATTCCTGTTGCTGAAGGGGATGATATTGATGTTTTGTTTGCTATGTCCCGTTCAAACGACAATCATCGATTAATGGAGGTTGAGGTGGATGGCAGAGTCAAGCAACCCTCTGGCAATCTGCTTCAGCCTTTCAGAAAAATGTTTTACGTTGAATGAGACGAAGACGAGAGATTCTATTTTCAGAGAGCTCTTCCTTGAAATGAAAATTCTTCTTTCACCATGTAGGCAAAATCCTTGTCAGCTGCTTGTCGGGAATGGAGACATTCAAATTTGACTGACGGTACGTTTCTTCCACAGTGAATAGGGTTTGTTATTTTTTATCCAATTCGGGTGTATCCTACCCCCTCCCCGAATTTCTTATACGATGTTTTATCCAGGTATATCTAGTCCGGACAACATCGCCAAACATCAGATATGGTAATTTGTTATCCTATCTGGACCCAAATTCGGACTACCAAACGCAGCCTAGCTGTATGAAACGCGTTATTGTACTTCCTAGAGAGAACTGATCTGCACGAAAGTAGCGTGGAAGGAAGTAATGATGTGCATGTAGGCAGCAAGCTAAGCTGTAAGTTGGAGTGTGATAACTTATCTATAGTAGAAGCACTAACGGGCTGCATGGAAAGCCCTTGGGCCGTTCAAGACATTACTGATGAATGCAAAAGGCTTCTTTCCCAAATAGAGGGCGTGAAAATCAGTCATTGCAACAGGGAAGCCAACCGAGCAGCAGATTGGGTGGCCAAGAATTATCGACTCAAAATCCTCCCCTCAAACTGGATATCTGTGCCTCCTCAACCTCTATGGAATTTCTTATGTTTAGAGTCTAATCTATCATGCTCTTGTAATCCAGTTTTATGAATGAATGAAACTCTTTTTCAACCCAAAAAAAAGGAGTGATGTTATGGTATTCTCGGGATGTAATACATGTATGGCGTATTCTGATCCAACCCTAGGAAAAATTATGAGGCTCTGTCCAACCCAGATTATGCTCTCTATTGAAATTGTATTGAAGATTAAAGAAAAAAAAAAGAAAAAGAAAAAATCGTGTCGTATATCGATTGTGGCGCCAAGGCGAGTCTGCTTTGGTTTGTTTTCCGTCGCATTTCTAACTCCACTGATCAGCGGAAAAGCATCAAGGCGTCCAAGGCGATTGAAAATGATACCCAAAAAAGGTTGAACATTTTGAAAAAGCACAAGATCAGCACAAAGAACCAAGACTATATCTAGAACAATTCGAGCATATATTAGCCTTTGTTTATTTCGCGAAAAAATATGATGTTTTCGGACAATGACGATACTTTTCGGTGTTTGAATAAGACTTAAAAGTGAACTGAAAAACGATTTTCATATTTTCTCAAGAAATTGATTTTTAGAAAAAGAATAATTAAATAATATTTTTCGGAAAGTCATTTTCTAGAAAAATGATGATATTTTTCGATGTTTCGCTACGACTTAAAAGCGAACTGGAAAACGATTTTCATAGTTTGTCAAGGAATTGCTTTTTAGAACAATTTTTTTTATTTTTTAATTACTTTCTTTAATTTTTTTCTCTTTTTTTTTCTTCCTTCTTTAATTTGATTCTCAGAACAAATAGATTCAATGAGGTCGAGGCCCGCATCGCTGAGCCTCACGCTCACTGTTGAGAAAAACCCCTAGATAATTTTGAAGTTGACAAAATAATCCAAGTACTTTTAAGTTTTGAGATAATGCCGTGAAATACTTATTTTGCAGATTGTCCTTTGGTGCGGGAATGCACGGGATTGAATCTGAGAAAAGATTTGGCTCAGATGTTATTTTTGAAAGACTCAAATGTTGTGTTGAGCTCAGACGTCGAGCTGGGATAGCTCAGACGTTGGAATGATGCTCAAGATCTGAGGGGAGTATTCACGAGTAGTAATCAAAATTTGAAGAGCACTTCAAGATGTACTTAATTGATATACTACAATGGATACAATCAAGTTGGATCGTTCTTAAAGATTCTTGAAGACAGAGATCAATCAAGGATGTGGATCTTAGGAGACGAACGAAACTTGCCTATTGAAGGAATCTATCTATGAAAACCCAGAATCATAATTGTATGGATGATTTGACCCGAACGGGGGAGACTTTCCTTTGGCAATCCTCAACGGCTATGAGATCTTCTTTTGGTAATTGTCTTGTCCAAATATGAAGTTTTAGAGAGACCTCTTCTGAATGCCTTGCAACGATTAGAATAGAGGCGGAGGAGTATAAAAGACATCTCAAAACTGAAGAAAATAAGATTGGCGTTAAGAGGGAAAAATATTTATAATTCTTAGATTGAGAGTACTTCAAATATTATATTCTTATTGATCCATCCATTGTAATTGTGAGGAGGTGTGCGCAAGAGTGTTAAGCGTTAGGTGTGGAATCTTGCATCTCAAGGAAGATCACTAAGTTGTAACCTCAAAAAGTTTACTAGTGGAATCCAGCCAATTGGCTGATAGCCAAGAAAGTGGACGTAGACTCAACCAAAGCCGAACCACTATAAACCTTTTGTATAGTTTTCTCTATCCTCTACTCTGATCTTATCTTATATCTTGTGATAGCTAAATTGCATGCTCGGCACATATAGTGATAAATTCTATTTTGAACATCTGAGATCTGAGCTTAACGTTTGTGCAATTTGAATTCCGCATTAAATCTCGAAAATGGCTTAAGTACACCCCAAGTGCCATAAGTTGTGTACAGTGTACAGCGCTTACTTTAGTGCCAAAACTTAAAATCGATCACTTTAGTGCTAAGTTTTTATAACTTCGATCACTTAAGTGCCAACTTCTTTTAAAAACGATAACTTTAGTGCCAATTTCGATTTAAGCTGACGTGACTCGCCGAAAATCCAACACGTGTATTTTTTATTATTATTTGAGCTGACGTGGCTCATCGGACTTGGCACAAAATTGATCGTTTTTAAAAGAAGTTGGCACTTAAGTGATCAAAGTTACAAAAAACTTAGCACTAAAGTGATCGATTTGAAAGTTTTGGCACTGAAGTGATCGAAGTTACAAAAACTTAGGACTAAAGTGATCGATTTGAAAGTTTTGGCACTAAAGTAAGCGCCGTACACAACTTATGGCACTTGAGGTGTACTTAACCCCTCGACAATTGTACGACAATCACCTATTTACCCCATCTAGTGATAACGCCAGCCACAACAATTGGTATCAGAGCAATGTGCTCATATTTTGTGAACTATTTTTACTTCCGAGCTAACGATCTTTATGGCTAGCAATTTCTCTCTCACATGGATCGAAGGTGGAAGCAACAACATGCCACCATACTTTGAAGGGAAAGAGTACAGCGATTGGTAAAACAAATTCAAGGCATGTATTAGATCCCAGGATCCCTAGATTTGAGATGTTGTACAACGAGGAGTGAATCCAACTGCAAGTGTCACAAGCGGATCAAATGCAGGGGATAATAATTCAACTCCAACTGCCACTCTATCGGCCACTAAAATCGCCAAGAGAGATGCTCTCGATGCAAAGGCTATTCACTCATTTTATAGTGTTTTATCTCATACTGAATATAAACGTATTGCAGATTGTTCATCGTCTAAAGAGATTTGGGACAAGCTCTACATTACATATGAAGGAACAAACAAAGTCAATGAGACTAAAGTCAATTTCCTTCTCTGCCAGTATGAAGCATTCAAAATGAAGCCCGGAGAAACTGTGAAATAAATGTTCGACAGGTTCACTAAAATAGTGAATGGTCTCACATACACCTTTATTAATCATGCAAGTAATTTAGCTGAAATAACTATATGTGCTAGTGTTCTTTTCCTGCCGAAATCGTGGATTTACCACTTGCATAAATGAAAATACTTCAACGAAGCATGTCAGGGAAGACATTATGGTATGCACCTAGAATAATAGGCTGTGTGCATGTAATCCTGGATCATATTGGGACACCATTGATCCAAATGTGAGATCCACATGATCCAACGAATGACATGCACTTGGAGAAATAGCCGAAAACACTCCTAGACCCAACCATTGATCGATAATAGGTGTGGATGATAGAGAGATCTAATTCTTTTTGGGGGCGATAGAGGGATCTAGCCAAAATCAATTGAAGAATGTAGCATCTTAATGAGTCGAGGTAAACTCACTATATATTTCAAAGAAAAAAAAGAAGAAGCAAAATCACAAGATGTTAATGCTATGAGTTTCATTCTAGAATCTCAAATAGATGATGTAAACGCAAATAATAAAAACAATACTATACCTATTTAGACCAGCTACGAAATTAATTCACCAAGTTATGTGTCAGATTGCGAGCGGTCCTTTAAACATAATAATTCAATGATTGATAAAACATTTGACACATCAACCGATAAATGAATTATCTAAATAATCTTAAAATGTCTAGCATTTTTCGATAAGAAAAGGCCCTTGGAGTGGCAAAGCCAATGGAGTTTCAACAACCTCCCCCTGACATATGAACCTAGTAATAGCTATGTTCCCCCTTAATTCAAGTGCCATTATGCATCAACATGTATCAACTTGAATCTCCAATAACCCTCACATTCATCATTGGTCTCTTTTATTAGACCGAATCATGAAAATTGTCATTGAGATCTCGTGCTACATCACAACACTTACCTTTACCCCTAGTCTCTTCCGCCAGGCTGACTATAAAAGGTTCCCGAAAAACGCATCAATTTGAGATTCCTTCTTTGAGATATGCACCAAACCCCGATACACACTTAGAGTGAACCACCAATCAACTATCGACTTTAATGCCATTTGTTGGGAGCGCGCCGCAACAGCCTAATACATGTTGGATATATTATTAATATAATCCAGATAATATGTTCATATACAAGCCCAATAGGTAAAAGCATGGTTATTTGGGTCCAAATGGGCTGGAGCCCAGTAGCTTGCATATAACTCTAGGGTTTCCTACACTGGAGATAACACTGTTGAGCGTTCCAAATTTGACTTCTTTTTGTGTAATACTTCAAGCAGACAAAAACCTTTCTATTCTCTCAAACTCTAACCTCCAACAATCTTGAAGTATTATCTTCGTGTGTCAGATTTGAGCGAGCAAGGTGTCTACTTGAAGATATCATCGAGACGAACTCACAGGTACAAGTTACTTTCAATTTTGATGATTGGTTTGGCCAGGATCTGAGTTTGAAGATATGGGTGCCAAAATTTTTTAATCAAGAATCCAAAAATTATAGCCAATTTCAGAGGGTGAGACCCCTTGGGCTGTGTTCGTCTCGCCGATACGAGCGTTTTGAGTGGTCACTCGCGTCGAACGGAGATCGGACGGTGGAGATATGGCTATTGAAAGAATCACTGTAGCGCTGCGGGTACTGTAGCGCGGCGCGGGTACTGTAGCGCTGCGCATTTTAGCATATTTTCGCGTATTTTTAGCGAATTTTGGCTAATTTTCAGCAAAAAGGGCAGTCTATTTCAAGGTTTTTAGGCATTCCAGACTTATTTTTGGGGTCTATTTTGTCAAATTACATCTCTACAGAGTAGTTTGACCAAGGTTAGAGGCGTTATTCGACTTTGTGAACTCCGAGGACTCCAAGGTGCACTCTTTCTAACTCTTTATTCTGATTGGAATGACAAAACATAATTCCTATGATATTAAAAGTTGCAATCATTTGATGTGACTGAATTTCATGGTTAGAAATTGCACGTTCAATTTGGCATGAATGAACGTGAAATATTCTATACTGTATTAAGTGATTTTGCATCTACCACTGAAGATGTGGATGAATATCAATGGAACAAATATGAAGATTTTTGTAGAGATTACTTGTTGACCTCTCTAAATCCTCGTCTAGCTATGACTTATAGTGATTAAAAGACAGCGAAAGAGATATGGGATCACTTGAACGCTCAGTTCTAAAAACAAGAGTGGCTCTCTAAAACTCTCCTAACGGAGAAGTTCTTTGATTTTAAATTCAATATGAATTCAAGTATCACATCTCAGTTAATTGAACTTGAGAACATGAGGAACAAGCTGAAAGAGGATAACTCTGATATATCTGATAATCTCTTTGTTGGTCTTGTATTGAGTAAGCTACATGCTGAATGGAGTTCTTTTAAGACTGAAATGCATAGACAGAAAGAACAAATGAGACTGGATGAATTAAAGAGGTATATTCACATTGAGGATCAAAATATTACTAGGAAGAGTTTGGAGCAAGTAGGTCAACAAAAGTCAGTTGCCAACTTTGTTTCACATTCCAATAAACGTAAAAAAAAAAATCCAAGTCGCCAAAAAGGTGAATCATCTTCACAGTTAGAGGCTAAAAAAACTATCTCCAAAAGGAAGAAGAATGGCAAGTGCCATAACTGTGGAAAGTGGGGTCACTAGGCAACAGAGTGTAAGCTACCAAAGAAGCCAAAGAACGACACACCACAAAATGAGGCTAATATGCTAGTTAATGAGTCTGAGCCTCAAGCCTTCATTGGAATGATGAAGAATGGAAAGGTCAGTGTCTCTTCTGAGTGGTGTTTGGATAGTGGTTCTACTTGTCATGCTACAAATGACAAGAACTTACTCACTAAGGTCACGGAAGTGAAAGACACCGTGGAAAATTGCAATGGTGGTGAGGCAGAGGTGACTCATGCTGAAACTGCAAATTTGGTGCTTTCTTCAGGTAAATTACTAACTCTGAAACATGTTAGAGTAGTACCTTTACTGAAAAAGAATTTGATTTCTATGAGTTTACTTGATAAAACTGGTATGTCTTTTTCAACTATGAATGGTAGAGTAACTTTATCAGTTAACTCATGTTATATCGGTTGTGCGTTCATGGTTAATGGTATGTATAGGTTGAGTTTAGACACTGATAGCATAAATCATGTGAGCTCTACTTTGATTGATCCAAAGTTGTTACACAACAGACTTGGACATGTGAACTACAGGAAAATGCAACATCTAGCTAAAACTCACAACATTCCATTGGATACTTCTATTCGATTTGATAAATGTGAAGTGTGTGCACAGGCTAAGATCACTAGGAAACCTTTTAAGTCGGTTTCTAAAGCACACAACTTCTTGAGCTAATACATTGTGACCTTTGCGACTTTAGAAATTACGTTACTAGAGGTGGTCGGAAGTATTTAATAACATTCATATACGATTTTTCTAGATATTGTCATGTTTATTTATTGAAATCGAAAGATGAGGCTTTTGAAAAGTTTAAGATTTTCAAGTCTAGAGTAGAAAATCAACTCAACTTGAAAATTAAGAGGTTTAAGAGTGATAGTGGAGGTGAAAATGCAATGACAGTGTGACGCCCTGGAAATTCGACTTCTGTAAAGTCCCTGAATTCAATAAAAGGAATTCAAATTGAATTTCGATCGATAGGATATATTGGATTGTAAGGACTGAAGAGACGACATTTGGACGAGTTCTGAAGTTTCAATAGGTTTAGATTAGGTTTCAAATTCTTAGTCGCCGCGAATTAGGATTTCAATCCTCGCGACACAAGCCTAATCCTGATCGAGCCTAGTTTGTGAAAATACCAAAATTACCCTTTGTTCAGTGTATCGAATTTCATCTCAGTCCTAAAATGCCAAATGACCATTTTGCCCTTGGATATTTGCACTAGAGGACAAAAATGGCCACAAAAATCTTTGTGGGCCCTCTTCTCTCTCTCTCCCACATGATCTCTCTCCTCCCCCATCTGCTCTCTCTCTCTTTCCTCTCTCTCTCTCTCTCTCTCTCTCTCTCTCTCTCTCTCTCTCTCTCTCTCTCTCTCTCTCTCTACCTTCCCATCCCCCAACTGACTCCTCCTCCTTCCTTCGGTCTTGTGTGCCACCACCAGCATCCACCCTCGTCATCACCTTCAGCTGGACCTCGTCCGAGTTAACTCACCGAGTGAGTTGACCCTAATCCTTGATTAGGGCGCTAATTGCGCCTAGGATTAGTCGTTTAGTAAATTCTGAAATTTAGGTACACGATTGGGGCCAGTTTAGATAGAAATTAGGATTAAGTTAAATGGTCGATCGATTTGGTTAGCCGAAATGATTAAATTACCCGGATTAGCCTAGGTCGTCTGTGGCTAATTGATTGATAGATTGACTGATTGTGGATTGTGGGTTGATCGCGAGCGAGCGATCGGTTAGAGACGAGCGAGCGATCGACGATTTAAATCGATTGGTTTGGTTAATAAAGGACTATTGTACGAATCGAGCCTCACATTGTTTAATCGGAATTAAATGCTCGTAATTGATTCGATGACCTTTACCGGTTTGATTGCCTCGTTGGATGGCTTGATTGATTGGTCGGAATGACTATTGGATGTTGATCGTTGATTGGGGGTTAATTGCCCTGTGTGTAGTTGTGGTGACTAGTGGATAGTCTACATATGCATATGACCGAGTGCGGAATCAAAAGACATATTTTAGCATGAAAATGGCCTTCGGCCAAGTCTTTTAACATGCATGTGTGAGCATCCAGCCTTAACCGAAGATAATAAAATGGGTTGATTGCTGGATGTGTTCTGTTTGGTCATATGAGGGAACGATGATGTTTTTCCTGGCAAGTTTGTACTGTATCAATTGTACGGAACTACACGACTTGCCAGAAGCACAACAATTCATGCCCGGTGCTAACTAGCACGAATTTAGGGTTGGTCGAATGTGGTCGCAACTGGTGTTGGATCGAGGCCCTGTTTAGGGATGCCTACCGCCGTGCCGTGCAACGGGTGCACTGAATACACTGCTTGTAGTAGCCGTTGCCGAGAGTAAAGGAACGTAGCCCGATCTTGTCGGTAGAACGCTGGATCGTACTAATGTGCTAGATCGCATTATTTGTGAGAGTCGAATCACGCCCTTTTTCGCGTAGATACTCTCATATGTCTTGGGCACGATCATCGTTAATAAATAGACTTGTGTGGTGTCCTGTGCGTACTTGTGGATGTGATGCTGTATTGAGTGATTGACTGAATGACTGTTGAGTCGAGTCAAGCATTGCATTGTGTGTAGCCTAAGGCTAGTAAGTATGCATGTGGATGATTATTATGTCGTGGTTGTACTTTGGTGTTATATGTGGTGATATGATGTGTAAGACTTCTGTTAGGTTGCCCTGGGTGAATCAGTTTCCTAACCGAGCTTAGGCTTGATTCACTGAGATTTATTCTCACCCCGTCGTGGGATAACATTTTCAGGTCCCAAGTGATGAAGTCTCATGGACGCCAATGATTGGCTATCGGATTAGTCTTTTGAAGTAGATGGGAAGTTAACCTCACCTGACAGAGTGGCCTTTTGAGGTCTTGTCTAGTTGCCTCGAAGTATGAGGTTGTGTACATACGTTAGTAGCTCAGTAGAAATAAGACTCGTCTGCTGTTTTAGCAGGTAGGTATGTTTTATCTAGTGATGGATACGTGTGGTGATTGGCTCCTGCTATTCTGTCCCATGTCTATTTGTTGTCAGGGTGTTAAAACATTTCCGCATGCGTAAGTAAGTGATAGGTCGGTAGTGTACCTGGGACGCTATCTCTATGACCTTGTGGCGATTTGGCAAGGGATGTCGCAGGCTCGAGAGTCGGGGCGTAGCAGACAGGGTTCAAGGAATTTTGTGCTTCAGAAGGGATAATACTTGAAACCACTGCTCCTTACTCACCCCAATCAAATGGTGTTGCCGAGCGTAAGAATAGAACGCTAACTGAAATGCTAAATTCCATGTTAATTACAGCTGGCATGCATTCCTCCTACTGGGGAGAAATAATTCTAACTGCTAATCACATCTTAAATAGGTTACCGCACTCTAAGTTGCCTATGACACCTTATGAGATATGGCATAAGCATCCTTGTAGATATGATACTCTTAAAACTTAGGGCTGTGTTGCTTATCTTAAAATACAAGATCCTAAGAGACCTAAGGTGGGGCCTAGAATAATTTCTTATGTATATCTAGGTAGTGCAGAAGATAGTGCTGCAAATAGATTTTTGGATCTATCTACTAACACAGAGATAGAATCTAAAGATGCAGAATTCTTCGAGAACAACTTTCTCAGAGATCATGGCTTGAATGTTTCTAGATCTACAGATATGATTTCAGAGTCTCCTATAGAATTTGAAGCAGGTCCTTCAAGTACTAATTCCACACAGCTAGCTGTTGAACCAGCTCCGATTAGAGTATCTACAAGAGAGAGAGTTCCCAAAATTTTTGGTGAAAACTTTGTTACTTACTATCTAGAGGATTATCCAATCTCCTATCAGGAAGCAATGAGATCTAGGGAATCTCTACTTTGGGCAGAAGTTATAGATGATGAAATGAGCTCTTTGCTACAGAACCACACTTGGCAGCTAGTTAATTTGCCAAAAGGAACTAAGGCTATAGGCTGTAAGTGGGTATTGAAGAAGAAACTGAATAGTGATGGATCAATAGCTAGATACAAAGGAAGTTTAGTAGCTAAAGGCTATAAACAGCATAGTGGAATATACTATTTTGATGTCTATTCACCTGTGTGTCATCTATCAACTATAAGAATTATTCTTGCTTTGACATCTATTGAACACTTTGTAGTGCATCAAATGGATGTAAAAACAGCTTTTCTAAATGGAGAGTTAAATGAGAAAATTTACATGGAACAACCGGAAGGGTATGTCATGAAAGGCCTTGAGGACAAAGTTTAACAAATCTTTATATGGTCTTAAACAAGCACCTAAGATGTGGCATCTTAAGTTTGACAAAGTGGTAAAGAGTTATGACTTCCAGTCTAGTTACTCAGATAAATGCATTTACCATCGTTCTATGTCAAATAAGATAGTCATCATTTGCTTGTATGTTGATGACATGTTAATTCTTGGCTCCGATCATTCTGTAGTGAGTGACATAAAAGTTACTTTAACTAAAGAATTTGACATGAAAGATCTTGGTATTGCTAATACCATTCTTGGTATGAAAGTAAGCTTTGAAAGGCAAGTCATCTCCCTTAGCTAGACTCATTATATTGAACAGCTACTTTCTACCTAGGGATACAGTGAGTGTAAATCGATTGAGACACCATGTGATTATAATAAAAGACTGAGTCACAATGAAGGGACCAGCGTGGATTAGCTAAAGTACTCGAAACTGATTGGTAGTCTCATGTATGCTATGAGTTGCACTAGACCTGACATAGCTTTTACATTTGGTATGCTGAGTCGTTTCACTAGTAATCCTAGTAAAGAGCATTGGGATGCCATCAGTAGGTTGATAAGATACCTTAAAGGTACTAAAGATTATTACTCTGGTTTTCCTCCAACTGTGGATGGATATTCTGATGCCTCATGGTGCTCAAAGATTGGAAATAGTAAGTCCACAAGTGGATATGTATTCACGTTGGGTGGAGCTGCTATTACTTGGAAATTCAAAAGACATACTTGTATTGCATTGTCGTCTATGGAATCAGAACTTTTTGCTTTAGCTTCAGCCGACGAAGAGGCAGAGTGGATAAAGAATTTGATTATGGATATTCCTTTGACTCGGCTAAAGATTAATTCTTTAAGCATGTTCTGTGATAATCAAACAACTGTCCAAGTCGTCAAGAATGCTCTCTTTAATTCAAAGAGAAGACATGTGAGACTAAGACATGCGTTATTGAATTATTGAGAAAAGCACACCTGGAGTGTCTTAACTTTCATACGGTGTGCACTTAAGTGCCTTAACTTTCAAAGTGTGCACTTAAGTGCCTTAACTTTTAAAAAGTGTTCACTTACGTGCCTATACTGACGTGGCCGCCGGAAATGCTGACGTGGCACCGGTGAACAGTGTTTTTATTAATATTTAATGTACACGTGGATTTTCTTTGCATTTTTTAATAGTTTCTGAAATTTTTGTTGTTTTTTATTTAAATCAAAAAAACAAAAAGCAAAAAATTAATGAAATTTTTTTTTTAAAAAAAAAAAGAGAAAGCTGGGTTTCTCGATGGTGGCCGGCGAGGGTCGCCGCCGGCCACCACTGGCCGGCCGAGGGGCTAGGGTCGGCTCGCCCTGGGCAGGCGAGG
Organism: Rhodomyrtus psidioides; assembly: GCA_021437785.1. Classification (NCBI taxonomy): domain Eukaryota; kingdom Viridiplantae; phylum Streptophyta; class Magnoliopsida; order Myrtales; family Myrtaceae; genus Rhodomyrtus; species Rhodomyrtus psidioides. The sequence continues at coordinate 3,350,451 of JAILYB010000055.1, forward strand.
CCGCGACGGTCGTCGTAGCCTCGAGTGGCGCAAACCATGGCTCGAGGCCCTCGCCTGGGTTTTGGGCGGAGAGAAAATCGCCGGTTCCGGACAAATTCCGGCGAATCAAGGGCCGACTTCGTGCCGGTAGAATCGACTCTCGATGAGTAACAAAAGCCCTAAGTTGTCTCGATATTTGGATGCTATTCGGAGATGAATTTGGCGGTTGAAATTCCGGATTAGGGTTTGCGTCCGATAAGTGTTTTTACTTGATTCCAGTTAAAATACAGCTGTCGAGGCCGCGACGGCCATCGACCAGGGCCGTCGCGGCCTCGCCGGCCCAGGGCGAGCCGACCTTGGCCCTTGGGCCGGCGGGTGGTGGCCGGCGACAACCCTCACCGGCCACCACCGAGAAACATAAGTTTTCTCTTTTTTTTTAATTTTTCTTTATTTTTTGCCTAAAATTTCAGAAACTATTAAAAAATATAAAGAAAATCCACGCGTACACTGTTCGCCGGAGTTAGCACTCAACTGCACACTTTTACTCCGATTAGCCACTTAAGTGCACACTTTGAAAGTTAAGGCACTTAAGTGCACACCGTACAAAAGTTAAGGCACTCTAGGTGTACTTTTTCCTGAATTTTCTGATAGAACAAGAAGTTATCACCTTGATCGATGTGAGATTGAAGGATGACTTGGTCGATACTCTCACAAAGGTCTGCCTAAAGATCGATTATTCAAAACAGTGGGGGAAATAGGGTTAAATATTGTGTAGACAAGTCTTAATTACCATTTACTTACCTTTTAATTGTGTGTTTTGAATTATCGAATCTTCTTTTGTTGGCCAAAATGATAAGCACGGTTTATGTATTTCATCGATGTTCATGGTTGCTGATGAATTTGAAAAGGGTGAGTTGTCTCATTCCAAACTTGATGAAGATGACTTTAACATAATTCAAAGGTTCTATCTGGGAAGCTTGTGTTATTCCAAACTTGATGATACAATCCAACTAGGTTGGACTATCCTTTTGGTTAAATGATCTCATTCCAAACTTGATGCTAGATTATTTGACTTTAAGGAATTAGTAATTGTGACATTCCAAATTGAAACATAGAAATAGTTATTTGCATAAGAAGCATGTTGATCTTGTTCTTAATTGAAACATGATATTACGTGACTAGGTTATTGTAAGTGAGTTGACTATTGATCGTGTTCTTTGAAACTAGACAATGGTTATTCTCTTATAAATAAACTTAAGTTGATGGCTCTTTGTAAATTAAACTGTTTAGACCTTGTTCATGATTTATGAAACTGGCTTGATGCTTATGAACATGATAGTATGATGCTTTATGACATTAATATATGTTCTTCTCTGCCTGATGTTATAATGCTAAGTTCTTTTAGTAGAACTAGACACTTTTAGTAGACTATTCAAATGATTGAATTCATGATAATATGAAATTCATATTTGATATTCTACAAAGAATGACAGAGATGGAGGAGAGCTTAATAAGCAAAGCTTAATAAGTAGGATCTTGATCAGAATGACCTACTTGATGAATGAATATATATTATTTAGAGCGTGTAGAGACTTGACAGTTCACCTGCTATTACCCATTTTGATGGAATTCATTTACTTGAGACTTACATTTTGATATCGCTATTTTGTGAACATTATTATGCTAGTTTCTTATATTTGTAAGGCCTTGGACTATTTTGAATGGCCTACTTATACTTGACTATTATGCATATGTTGATTGTGAACAGATTCATAGTAAGGATGATTCACTTATTTTGATTGCAAATGATGATTGAGTTTAATATTTCACTATTAAAACTCTTAGATCGATCCGAGTTGATTGTCTTGGACTGAATGTAGATAATTCATATTTGTTTGAACATTACACTGACAACCGTATTGGATTGTGCTGCATGGTGAACATAGGAGGAGATTGTTGGATATATTATTAATATAGTCCAGATAATATGTTCACATACAAGCCTAATAGGTAAAAGCATGGTTATTTGGGTCCAAATGGGCTGAAGCCCAGTAGCTTGCATATAACTCTAGGATTTCCTACGCTTGAGGTAACACTGTTAAGCGTTCCAAATTTAACGTCTCTTGGTGTAATACTTCAAGCAGATAAAACCATTTCTACTCTCTCAAACCCTAACCTCTAACAATACCTTCATCCAAGGAGGTCCCAAAGAGAGAGCCTAAGTCCAAGCTGTCGACGTATCAAATCAAACCCCCTCTCACTCAAAAATTTATACCGATGAGTTATGAGCAAATTTAAATATATTAATTACTCAACATCACATCAATTCTTTAATGTGAGACTTTTCTTATATAACTCACATGTGCATCACAACGCCAACAAGCCAAATAAATGGTTTTTGCAAAATTAGACAGGTCATACGGATGCAGCTTTCGGGAAATTAGCAAAGCATACAAAGAGGTCAAGGAAATTCTTTCTTCCAACTGCCGTCATCAGAATTTCATAGAGGCCAGTGACTGAAAAGACGACTCCAATCTGAACATACATTATGAAACCATGAATTAGAAAGAATGGCAGCCTGACAGCCTGTATTGTATCGTATCATTGACGTGTCTTGAGGTCTGTAAGCTTTGTCAGGGAATCTCTTTCCCTTGTCGTGCTAAACTTGTCGAGAAATCCCTTTCAAATGTTGTATTATTTAGAGTCTGCAAAGCTTATCGGCATAAGACTATAAGTAGTGATTGATTCCTATAACTTGTTATGATATCCCTTTCAATCATAATTTTTTTTTGTCAATTGACTCATGAACCTTATACATTTTTTGTCAATTTAGGACATCCGACCAACTTTGACCGCCGACACTAACATGGATAAATTATTAATATTTTATTTTTTGTAAATTTTCTTTTCTTTTCTTTTCTTTTTTTCCTTTGACTTTAGGGCTAACAAGGACCGTAGCGCCTTCACCTAGCCACCATATCTGGGCGAGGGGCCGCTCACCCTCACCTGTTTAGTTTAAAAAAGTAAAGAGAAAAATATAGAAAATTACTGACCATTGCCTACATCAGCGCCAGCTGGCCAAAGTTGGCCAGATTAACTTAATTAGCACAAATGCAAAAGATTTAGTACTGAATTCAACATCAACAACACATTTATCCCAAATTAATTGGGGTCGGCAGTCGATGAACCCCCAAAGAAATATTTAAAATTGAATTGACATAATTACGATATATTTAAGATTTTCTTGATAATTTTCCCTTAATGACTAGTTTTAAAAGGCAAGGAGGATCGCGAATAAATATGAACTTGCCCGAAAAATCTACATTCTTTCTCTAGCCATGTTAAGCTAAAACCCTTTCTTTTCATAGGCACAATGTTCAAAGGATTCTGACCAAAAGAAAAAAAAAAGTTCAAAGGATCCATATAAGTCACCGACGAAAATGATATGAGCTAGTATCTGTCAATTTCCCCTTGCCATTTTAAGATGATCCCGTGGATCAGAAGCCAATCTGCAATCATTGAGACTTAATATGGTCATTTAGAGACTAAAAGGCAGGCTCTTGGACCTAAAACAGCCATTAAACTATTTCATCTGAACTCTGAAATGTAAAACTTTAAGTATATTTCTTGGAATGAAGGAAAAAAATAAATAAATTCTCTCAACTTAGGGGGTGGCGATGAGGAAAGTAGACTCTACGTCATTTTCGAATGGCTACTACCGGGTAGACTTGTACAATAGCGATCCACGCCTGGGATAAGTCATCGGAATTTCGGCTCCTGCGGAAATGGATCCCCTAACATTACAATGGCAATGTTAGGAGATCCGAATCCGCGATACTGGCCTGTGCTGCGCATAAAGCTTGTTAACCAGCTTGTTGGCAACGTACCTCTAGTTAGCAAGCACAGTGCTAGAAAGGTTAAAAAAGTTCCTTTATTTTTTCAAACTCATGGAGTAAATTTTTACAATGACACACGTGGGCCACAGAAAACCGATTCTATTTTTGCTAGAAAGAAAAAGCTAATTTACTAAGGGCATGTTTGCTTCAACATTTGGCCAAGGGACTTTATGCAAATACCTTTGGACTAAAGACATTTTCAAAAATGCAAGTAGCGTTTGAAAAAGTATTTTTTTAAAACGCATTTGAAAGCAACTTTAGTGTAAATGCCGTTTGGTGAAAAATAAACTTTGCAAAGTATTTTTACTTTTTTTATTTAAAAAAAGTGGCGGCGGGTGATCGCCGACGGCAGTGGCGATTGGTGACAGGCGACGGGAAAATCTGCAATGGCGGCGATCGGGAACCGACGGCGAGCGGTGACCGGCAGTGGGAGGCGATCAGTGACCGGCGGCGATGACCTCCCGGTGACGATGGCAGCCGGCAGCGGGTGGAGAAGGCGACGGCGACTGGCGGCGATCGGTGACGGCGACCGGTGCCGGCGTCCAGCATCCAGCGCCAGCCTCCGGCTTCCGACCATCGACGGCGGCGGTGACCGGTGATGGTGACCGGCGGCGATCGGTGACGGTGACCGGTGACGGGCGATGGCGACATTTGGCGACTGGCGGTGGCGTCTGGCGACCGGTGGCTACGGCGACTGGCGACGAACGGCGGCAACTGCGATCGGCAACGGCGACGAGTGGCGGCGGCAACGGGAGGTGGCGGCAATAGCAATCGGCGATGAGCGGCGGCGACTGGTCGCGGGCAGGAGGCAACAGGTGAATGTGACGAAGTTAAAAAAAATAGTTACATTTGAGATGCAACTTCCCAAAGTTCCCAAAGTATCTCCAAAGGTACTTTGGCCTAAAGTCCTTTGGAGAATTTGAGATACAATTGCATCTGCCCAAAGTGAGCAAAAAAAATGAACCAAACAGCATTTGCATTTGGCTAAGGGACTTTAGAGCCCCAATGTTCATCTCAAATGCTGAACCAAACAGGGCCTAAGAAGACACCTTAGAGTTCATTTTCCATCTAACTTTATAACAGAATATCTTCTTCTTTACAGTTAACTTGCCTAATTGATTTACTATTGCTTAGCGTATATTAACGTACTTTAAAATATTTGGGTCGCTTCGAAACTTTCGTAAAATAAACAAATGCATCGTCGAAGATGGTCCACCATCGTAATCACAACATATCAAATACTAAAAATAAGTTTTTACAAAAATAAAATAAAATAAAACTCTGATAAAGCGAATAAGTGTTAGAAAGTCTGAAAAGGCGTGGTTTAATATTTATATATTACAACACTCCTATTCACGCCTAATATGATATCATGTAAGATTTGATGGGATCACTGCCAACTACTCTAAAAGCTTAAATTGATATAAGATTACGTGATTTAATATTTATATATTTTAAAAATAAGATAACAATAATAAAGGGAATTTTATATTCCTGATCAGAAATCTTATTCTTTTATTGGATCGAAATCGCATTAGAAAGCAGGTCTTTCCGTGGCAACCCGCAGGCTCATCGTAGCGTAGTAAATCAGAAATATCTAGGTAAATAACCTTACTTTATTTTATTATTTAATCGATTGAATTCCCCTAGGAAATCAATTCCTAACTTTTTAAGTCCCTAAAATTCGCTACATTCCGTTCAATAACTTGCCTATTTGGCTCTCCTCTTGGTCACATTATATCCACTATTTCTTGATCTTCCAATTACTTAGTCATGCCTCCTCCTCCTCCTCCTCCTCCTCCTCTTTCGCAAACTTTCAAGAATGGAATCAAGAACAACCACCCCATGCCGCCACCGCCGCTGCCGGCATCGTCCTTGACGAAAGCCCGCCGAGACAAGAGAATGGTCAAGGCGAAACGTGCCCTAAAGACCTTCGTCATCGGCGTTGGGACGAATCTGACCCTGACCATGGCCATAATCCTCCTGTTCGGGTCGGGCAAGAGGTACGATGCGCGGCCCAAGCCAATGTGGTTGCCCCCACTCTGGCTCGTGCACGTGGCCTCGCTCGGCTCGTCCTTCTTCATGGGTCTCGCGAGCTGGCTCGTGTGGGCGGAGGGCGGGTTCGGCACCCGATCCAACGCGCTGCCACTCTACCTCGCCGGGATGTCGCTCGGCATAGTGTGGGACCCGCTGGTTGTTGTGATCGGGGCGGATTGGGTCGGGCTGGCCTTTTGCCTCGTTCATGTGGGGACTCTCGTGGCGTGCAAGCGCGAGTTCGGGAAGGTGAATCCTCTCGCCGGAGAAGTTGTGAGGCCTTGCGTGGCGTGGGTGGGATTTCTTACGGTTTTTACTTTTAGTCTTGCAATTTCTTGATTTAAGCTACAGAATAGTTTAATAATTTAGAGATCATTACATAGGAGAATTTAGCTTTTCTTTCTCTATTTCTTCTTCAGCTATTCTTAATTTTTTGGGTCAATTAGATGGTATTATTCGATGAAAATGCCGTGCTGCGTTCAAATTTTTTTTAAACGAATTGGCAAATAACGTTTGGTTATCATTGATCATATCAATTGACAAAATCACCTAACTAGATTATCACGCGCGGTACGTATAGAGAGTAGTCAATATCGGTTGATGACCCATTTCTAATCCATATTTTGTGTAAATGGGTTCTATGTATGTTGTTAGTTTTTAGAGGGTTCAGTAAAAATGGATTCAAAAAATTAAAGCTAAATCTGATGGGTCAAAAAACGAATCAGATGTAAAACCCATTTTCGATCCATAAAAAATTAAGTTATACAAAAAGGTTAGGTCAAGCAGTGCGTGCATGACCCAACGCAGCTTCCACAATCACCTCTTGCCACCGCAACTCGCAAGCAGCCGTCGCCCGCCTCGGTCGCTCCCGCTTCTGGTCATGTCCCTCTTCCCCTCACTCAGGTCCTTTTGTCCTCTCCTTCCCCAATTCAAGTTCGATCGCCACCGTCGCTAACCCCCGAATTCCAGAGAGCTTTTTCTTTTGTTCCAGTGTTGACAAGATCCCGGCGCACTGTTTCCCTTTTTGTTGGTAAATCAATCAACTGGAGTACCTCCAGGCTTTAGCTAGCCTGGAAATTTTACTGCTATTTTATGATGGAAAAATGTTTGTTAGTTTTCACATCCTCTCTTGCTGACTTCGATGCATCCGACATGGATTGCGCCCCTGGCAACAACTTCGTTTTGCATGATTCTGAGGACCATATAGGATTTATGACGATTCTTAATTGTTTATAGCTCATATTAATGACGGGCTTTACCAGCAAAATTTCCTTTGCTTGATGAAATAGATTCAAGCTTCCTGTTGTTGGACTTCTGATGCCAAATGGGTTCTTTTTGCCTTGCCTTGCATGAGTTACTCTCTGATGATAACCCTTAAGATGGGGTGGGGCTTGATGCGTGATTTTGCTCCGAGACATGAATTCGGGAACTGAGATTTGCTTTAAGCGAGTTTTGAAATTCGGGTTGAACATGCTTGACGGCCAGTTAAAGTTCATCAACTACATGTTAATTGGGCTCTGTAAATATGGGTCACAGCCCATTTTGTCAGCCTTTTTTAGACTTAAGTATACTACAAGTATCAAAATTTGTGTACGGCGCTTACTTTAGTGCTAAAACTTTCAAAATGATTACTTAAGTTCTAAAATCGGAGAAAAATGATCACTTAATGTCAAAATTGGAGAAAAATGATCACTTAAGTGGCAATTTGCAAAAAGTCCGACCAAATGAAATAAATGAATTTTATGTTTAAATTTATTTTTTACACAGAATATTTTTTTTATAAAATTATAGCCACGTGGACTTCCAAGTAGACTTCTAAAATAAAAAAATAAAATAAAAATTGGCCAGTGATCGGCGACCCCTACCGGCAACAAACGGGGCCTCGCCCAGCCTCGTTGAGGGTCGCCAACCACTGGTCGGGGCTCGAGGACCCCGCCGGCCTTTGCCGACAATGGAGGACAGTGGCGGCAAGAGCTGTACAGCTCTCACCGCTTGAATATACCCTATACTTTTTTTTTCAATTTTCAGCTTCTTTTGTTTTTAGTTTTAGTTTTTCAATTAATTTTTAAGATAAGTCCACGTGGAAGTCCAACGAGCCATGTCAACTTAAATATTAATAATAATAATAAAAGCCATGTAAGATTTCCGACACGCCACATCAACTAAAATTGGAGTTGGCACTTAAGTAGTCGTTTAAAAAAATAGCATTTAAGTTATCGTTTTGAAAGTTTTGACATTAAAGATAGCGTTGTACACAAGTTTTGGCACTTATAGTATACTTAACCCCATTTTTTTATAAGTATTCCAATTTATAGATTTTTTACATTTTTTATTTTTAAACTTTCTATTGTTTAATTTTCTTTTTTTATTTGATGCGAAGTTTTTATCTAGGTAACATATACTTGTAAAGAGTTTAAATGGGTTTTATATGTTGTCCTAAGATATTAGTATGTTTTGGTAATATGGGTCGGACTAGGTATGGGTCAAAACGGGTTAGATGAGTCACTATGGGTTGGATTATATTCAACTGGATCCACCCATTTGACACATTTAGATAGATCCGATGTAATTCTCCATGCTCCCGCTCCGAGGCTGAGGTTGACACGTCTAGACTCTAGACATGACGCTGGAAGAACATGCTATTATCCATTAATTAGCATGAACGCTTTAGTACTTGTCGGCAGAATTTCATAGAAAGCGCATCAAATTGATTCTCGTTCAAATATAGTTTCCATAGTCCTAGTTGATCAGATTAAGTCTCTCTTATGATGCCCATGAATCTCTAACCCCAACGCATTGTGGTTCATGTATTGGATTGATCAATCCTAAGTTAAATCTACCAAGAGCATAAATTCTGAGCTTTACTTTGTTTATTTCCTTTATCCCAAAAAAAAAAAAGAGGGGTGAGCATGTGTTGAATTTTGATAAAGCAATCACAACGAAGAACATAAGAATTACGAGGTTCGGCGATGTGCCTACGTCCTCACGCAAAACTCTCTTATTTTTTCATGAGAGATATGCTGCCATTATTCTACAATTTGTATACAAGGGTTGCTACAACAAAGGAAACAAGCAAACCCAAAAAATAGAAAAAATATCAATATATAGATTTGCCTTTAATAGATTCGCCTATAATCTCTTCTTTCCTTTGAATAGGAAAAATGCAAATCATGCAAATATACGCAAATCCTGCAAATATCGTCAATACTCCCCCTCAAGTTGGAGCGAAGACATCGTCAGAGGTCAACTTGTTCACCATGTCCTAAAATACTCCCTTGGATAAAGCTTTGGTGAAGACATCAGCAAGTTGATATTTACTACGAACATATGGCGTCTCTATAGTCTTGTCTTGAACATTTTCCCTAACCTCTATGTGTTTGGTCCTCTCATGGAAGACTGGATTTGAAACAATATGTGTTGCCACCTGACTATCACAGAATAGCCTTGTAGGTTTAGACACGGCATCACGACCCAATTCTTGAAGTAATAGACGGAGCCATACGATCTCACTAGTGGCAAAAGCCATGGCTCGATACTCGGCTTCTGCACTGGATCTAGCCACAACTGTTTGCTTCTTACTTTTCCATGTAACAATATTTCCTCCAACAAAGGTACAAAAACCTGTGGTAGATTTTCTATCCATAGAGTTGCCAGCCCAATCAGCATCAGTAAAACCTAAAATCTCTGTATTATCATTATTCTTCAACAACATTCCTCTTCCGGGGGAGGCTTTTAGATATCGAAGGAGATGATTTATCAACTCCATATGCCCTTGTGTAGGTTTTTGCATAAATTGGCTTATATAGCTGACAGAATAAGCAATGTCAGGCCTAGTAATGGTTAGGTAAATCAATCTCCCTACCATACGTTGAAATTGCCCAATATCCTCTAATGGTGTTTCATTAGACACAGTCTTACTGTTGTAATCCATAGGAGTGCTAGCAGATTTAACGCCCAACTTATCAGTCTCCTTCAGTAGATCTATGACATATTTCCTCTGAGTCAAGAACAGACCTTTGTTAGAACTTGCTACCTCTATGCCCAAAAAATACCTCAAATTTCCAAGGTCTTTCATGTCAAATTCCTTGCTCAAGAATTGTTTAAGTTATGCAATACCAGTTAAGTTACTGCCAATAATAATAAGATCATCAACATAAATGAGAATGGCAACAATACCTTCACCGACTGCTTTAGTAAACATTGAAGAATCAGCTGCACTCCTTTTGAAACCAAATCTAATGAGTAAGGAACTCAGTTTGCTATACCATGCTCTAGGCGACTGTTTGAGACCATAAATAGCCTTCTTTAATTTGCAAACCATTCCATTATCATTCTCTAAGAAATGTCCTGGAGGGACATCCATATAGACCTCTTCCTCTAAGTCTCCTTGGAGGAAGGCATTCTTCGCATCTATCTGAAACAACGGCCAGCCACAGTTAACTAACACAGATAGAAGGACACGAACAGTATTCATTTTCACCATAGGAGCAAAAGTTTCCTTGTAGTCTATCTCATAGGTTTGAGTATACCCTTTTGCGACAAGTCGGGCTTTATACCTCTCAACTGACCCATCACTATTATATTTGATCTTGTAAATCCATCGACATCCAACTGTCTTCTTCCCATTTGGCAATTTAACAAGTTCCCAAGTACGGTTATAGTCCAATGCCTGAAGCTCATCTTTCATGGCATTCACCCACATACTGTTTTTACAAGCCTCCAAGAAGGTATTGGGCTCCTGTTGATTTTCAATGGCAGATAAGAAACTTAAATACTTATGGGAAATTCTATCATACCCAATAAAATCTTGAATGGGATGCTGAGCAATATAATATGTTGAAAAATCACGGAGTCGCGTTGAAGGCCTTGGAATGCGTGATGATCTGCGGATTGGAGCTGAGATAATAGGTGCCGCATCTGCTGGAACTCTCTCTGTTGCATCGTCCGCCCCAACTTCCAAATTAGCCGTAACTTGAACAGGAGCAGTGTTGACATTTTCTATATTCATAGGCTGATTCCCTTGAACAACCGCTATTGGAATTTCCTCTTGATCGAACATTGGCGATTCAATAGGTAGGACAGGAAACAAAAATTCAAAATAGTCATCTTGCTCCCCCTGAATTTGATTCTTGGAAAAAAAAACATGTTAGTCTCATCAAAGACAACATCTCGAGAAATATAAATGCGTCTAGTACTTGGTTCATAGCATTTATATCCCTTCTTGACATTCGAGTATCCCAAAAACACACACTTTCGAGCTCGTGGATCCAGCTTGTCACCAGATTGAGAATGCACATAACACATGCATCCGAAAATTCCTAGGTGGGAGATACCAAATTTTCGGCCATATAGACTTTCGATTGGAACCTTATAGTCCAACACCTTACTAGGCAAACGGTTGATTAAGTAGCGGCTAGTAAGGACTGCATCTGCCCAATATGTCTTGGGTAAATTTCTTGAGAATAATAATGCTAGGGTAACTTCAAGTAGATGTCTATTTTTCCTTTCTGCAATTCCATTCTGCTGTGAAGTTCCCACGCAAAAGGTCTGATGAATGATTCCCAAGTCACGCAAGAACACTTGAAAAGCGTGATTGGTATATTCAGTTCCATTGTCTGTACAAAGAATCTTTACTGTAGTGTTAAATTGATTTTTTACCATATTGCAAAAATCTTAGAACACAGTCAGAACTTCACTTTTGGATTTAAGCAAATAAAGTCATGTGGCTCGAGATTTATCATCAATAAATGTAACCAAATACTTGAACCCCTCCTTAGAGTCAATAGGAGAAGCCCCCCAAACATCCGAGTGAACTAAATAAAATAACTGTTCTGATTTATGTGTGCTATGTGGAAATGGTAACCTATGCTTCTTAGCATAATGACAAGGATCACAACAATTGGAATCATAACTTAAAGTCATATCAAGAGAATGCAACACCCAATCAGAGGGATGACCTAAACGCCAATGCCACAATCGGGATGTGTCAACAGTTTTCCTTTGCGCCATCAACACTTTGCTATTGAAGTTCACCGTGTACAGCCCATTCTGCAACTGCCCTTCACCAATCATCCTCTTGGTGGTTCGATCTTGGAAGAAAACCTTTTTAGGAGTAAAAATAGCATTGCAATTCCACTGATTAGTGCATTTGCTAACAGACATTAAATTTGAGGATGATTTGGGAACCAATAAAGCTTCAGAACTATGTGAGAAAAATTTAATTTGTCCAACACCCCTAGTTGGAACCTGCGCACCATTAGCAATAGTAATAGGTGGATATGACACACCTGAAGTAATATTGGATAGCAAGTTTGGAGAACTACACATGTGGTCTGTAGCCCCAGAGTCAACAATAAATTGAGTTTTGGATAAAGCTGAGTAAGCATGAACATTACCATATGTCATAGCCAAATTTCCAATTTCGGTGCCGGAGGCGTTTGCTCCCTCGTCATGTATCTGAAGTAACTGCTGAACTTGTTGAGACAAAACCTCTAACTTGGATTGAAAATCATTCGGATTTTCTTAGACTGCTACCTTAGCTTCTGCACCCCTATCTTTGGAAAGATGCATATGCGGATGAAGGACCCAACACCTCTCTTTAGAATGCCCATCACGATTGCAATGGTCACAATGAAATCGTACTGGTTTCTTGAATTTTCCTTTGGCAAACCGAGCAATGGGGTCTCCTTGCTTCATGTTGATAACGCTGTGAGCCGATTGTTCTCCGAGCTCTCCTGATGCAATTGGGGCCGAAGGCATAACACGTCTCCTTGTTTCCTCACTTTGGATTATGGCACACACTTCATTGAAAGTAGGCAATTGTGGACTCATAAGAATTTGACGTTTGGTGTCCTCAAATTCGGGTCTGATGCTTGCTAACAGCTGAAAGAATTTATCTTGCTCTTCTCGATTGACATAATCCATCACATTTTGGGTCGCAAGTCTATACTGACGAAGCTCATCCCATTGCTTCTTCATTTTTCCCAGATGTTCAGTGAAGGATTATGTTGCGCCTTGTTTATAACAAGCAAGTCCTTGTTGTAGCTCAAAGATCCGAGATGCATTTCTGGCTTAACCATACATCTCGTATATCGAATCCCATAATGCCTTTGCTGACTCTGAATATGCAAATATCTCGTAGATCTCCGGTTCCATGGAATTGAATATCCAAGACATCACAATGTGGTCATTGGCTTGCCATTCCTCAAAAGAGGGATCAGACTCTTGAGGAATTTTTTGTCCGACCAGTGATATTGCCCAACCGAGATCGTCCACCAAGAGCAATTGTGACTGCTTGGGACCACGGCAGAAAGTTCCTCCCATTCAGCAACAAGGACGTGAGTCGCTGACTGTGTGCTTCTTGCACAACGGTCTTCGATGACCCCGTCCCCGCAACAGCCTTCGATGAATCCTTTCCCACAACATTTTTCTCTATATCATCCATAACGCAAAGCAGCCAAAAAGGGAATTGCATAGACTACAGAAGACGAGCAAAAAGAAATTCGGTACAGTACTCACAGGAATCGCCGATCCGAAACCCGTTCTGATACCATGTTGAATTTTGATAAACCAAGCACAATGAAGAACACAAGAATTACGAGGTTCGACGATGTGCCTACGTCCTCGGGCAAAACTCTCTTATTTTTTCATGAGAGATATGCTGCCATTATTGTGCAATTTGTACACAAGGGTTGCTACAACAAAGGAAACAAGCAAACCCAAAAAATAGAAAAAATATCGATATACAGATTTGCCTTTAACAAATTTGCCTACAATCTCTTCTTTCCTTTGAATAGGAAAAACGCAAATCCCGCAAATATACGCAAATCCCTCAAATATCGCCAATATGTAAAGATTTGGTGGGACCACTTGCCAACTGCTCTAAAAGCTTAAGCTTATTAGAAGAAAGCGTGGTTTAATATTTATATATTCCAACACTCCCCCTCACGCTTAGTCTGATCTTTTGCCTAGTACTAAGTGTGGACAAATTCATTGGGGAGGCAAATAGGGGCCTGAAAAGATTTGAACTCAGGACCTCTTACTCCGTTACCATGGAAAGATTTGGTGGGACCACTTGTCAACTCCTCTAAAAACTTAAGCTTATTAGAAGAATAGGTGGTTTAATATTTATATATTCCAACAGCATGGATCCCAGCTCGATTTAGGAATCGAAGCAGCCTGAACCGAGTTTATAAACTGATTCAATGTTTTATTGGAAAGGTTATTGGGAGCCAGCCAAGGTTGGTTCACCTTACAATTCAAGGGTTTGAATGTCCGGTTCTATCTCATAACCGAACGGGCTCTTGAACTAGTCTTCTTTTTCTTAGGAGAAAAGTTTGACTTGCGACCGAGAAAATTCGCGCTGAGTCACCAAGGATACTTGGGCTGCATTTGGCGCAGCTTTGGAAATGAGCTTTGAGACTCTAAAAGCCTTTGTATCAAATTTTAGGTGTTTGGCAAGAAAATTTCAAAAGCCTTTGCATCAAAGCTAACATTTCCAAAGTCCCTTAGCACAATGCAATTTTCTACCTAGCTTAGGCTTTGAGCATTTTTCGAATGCTAATGAAATTTTTTCTTGCAACTGCCCTCACCAAGGTTTCGAAATTCTAGTTTTTATCCTCACCAAGACCGGCAATGCATGAGGTTGGTGGAAAGGTCAAATCTGACTGCCGGCAAGACGAGTATGGTACCGATAAGCCAGATCTAATACCGATGAGCCACATGTAGCAATGACGCCGACGGAGGCCGCACGACCTTAGCACGAGGTCACCAGGGTCGCCCAACCCTAGGCAGCCCTAGGCAAGGTCACGCAACCTTCTGCCTATGGTCGTATGAGCTCAGGAAATTGATGCCAAATCTAACTCACTAACATAAGATTTGGCTCGCCGGCAATTAGATCTGATTTGCGTGGGTCACAACGGCTCAGTGCCTCAGTGGGGCTGCCAAAGCTCTTCAAATGGGCGCTGTCGATTACTAAGCTTCATTTTATTTATCTTTCTTAGAATATAAGTAAATTCATTTATAAATGTAGTTTTCCAAACAAAATTTAAATTATAATTTCTTTCAAATGACTTTTTTATTATGCTTTATCAAACAATATTTGAACGTCGTAAAAACCCTTCAATTTAAAGTCCTTGTTTGGAAAAAAAAAATCCTTTTGCGTATGCAAAGGATTATTTTGCCGAAATACTCTCCAAAAGACTCGTTTTCATGTCTCATAAAATCATTTAGATGAAAGTAAGGAAATTTTATATAAAAAGTCCTAAACTTATTGCAATTGTGTTAATTCAGTCTTATACATCTCCTTTTGTCGAGTAAGAAACATTTCCATATTTTTCTAATGGAGTCCATTCGACCCTATTTGGCTTAAAAGTGATGACATGGGCGCCAGCCATCCACCGGCCTTCCTACATGACACTATTGGTGCTGACATGAAAATATTATAATTTTTTATTATTTTCTTTGTCTTTTTTTTTTATAGTTGAGGTTGGCAGGAGGCCGCCAACCACTAGGCTAGCCCTTGCCTAGTGGCTACCGCCCTTGCTAACAGTTGGCTAGGGGTCATAGGCCCTCGCGCAGTTACCGGCGAACGTCTTCGGGCCTCCTCACGACCTTAACTTAAAAAAAAAAAAGGAATTCCAAAAAAATAATAGCACATAAAAAATCATGTCGGCATCAATAATGTCATGTAGGAAGGTCGGTGAACGATCAGCATTCATGCCATTACTTTCCAGTCAAAATTAGCCGGATGGACTCAACTGACTAATTATAAAAAGGTTTATGACTCAATTGGCCAAAAAAAAGTTTGAATTGGCTCAATCACAATAGATTGAGGAATCTTTTGATAATTTTTCCCTAAAAATAGAGAATACACAATAATCTAACCTCAGATCATACTTTTTAGATCTTTTCTCTTCTTCATGTAGTCGCATCTCTCTCTCTCTCTCTCTCTCTCTCTCTCTCTCTCTCTCTCTCTCACATCATCATCATCATGTGGTAATGGATCAGGTGACATAATGTCACCTGACCCATTAAATCCCCACCGTCCAAGAAAAAAAAAACTCCCCCTATAAAAGGGGGAAATGGATTGTCTAACCTTTCCTTAGAAGGTTAGACCCTAATCTTGCAATCTGGGCCCCCTAAAAATAGGAGATCTGGGCCGTCCGTCCAAAAATGGACGGCCCGAATTGCAAGGTTAGGCGCCTAACCTTCTAAGGAAAGATTAGACGATCCAGATCCAAGGAAGGAAGGGAGGGAAGGGAGGGTGGGGATTCAATGCGCAAGTGACATTATGTCACCTGAGCCGAATCCGCCAGTAGTTGCGTTGCCAATCCGGTCCATTCACTGGCTTCCCTCATATTGTGAGTTAGGGATCACTTGTCATGATTATGCAAAATGAAGAGGAGGAAAAAAAATTTATGAACAGAGCAAATCGAAAAAAGAACAACAATACCTTGTTCCGACCGATTCAGTTCCAAGTTCATCCGAAGAAGGACCGCTCCGATTCCTAATGCAAAAAATATGGAACAGGTTTTCGATCGACCAGTCTCGAGTTCTAGGTCACGAGTCGATCAACCTGAGATCGATCACCTCTACATGAAAAGCCCCCGTCCAGCCACCTCGTCATGCCATAGATCAATTTCATTCTTGTTTTCATGGCCAAAGCCACCCCAGAGCAGCACATAATTTTTTCCAATCTCAAAAGTCCATAAGGAAGGCACACAATTCAGTACCAAATTGCAACTTCAACCCATTCTCTGATTTCAACTAAACACCGAAGAAATATTTATCATTTTCTCATAAAATGACTTTCTAGAAAATATTTTTCAGAAACATCATATTTTTCGCGGATGGCACGAAATACACAAGTACATATCTTCAGCATCAGTTCAATCCCATGGCTTTATCATCTACAATTCTACATGACAAAGAATTCTCATACAAGCTTTTGAGCTACTGAAAAAAGGGTTTTGATCAATAGACATCAACATCATATGTGGGGTCTCGCCTAGGACAATAAGGTACCAAGACGTGGGTGCTCGTTCCGGTCACCAGGTGCATGATTAGCACTTTCTTTACTGGAGACGTGCATGGGTCCAATGACCAGATTCATCAAATGTAATAATGGCATCCCAACACCTTCATGTGCTTTTTGCTCGTGCCATAAAGTACTGGCGAGATTTCAATTATTGAACGGACGAACCACTAATTAATCTTTTGCTACCAGATTTCTATCCGTCTGTTTGTTTTTCGACAAATGAGTATTTCGAAAAAAAATATTCTAAAAATGATTGATTATATCGCTATAATAATTTATTTATTTTTGTGAATGATGAAAGTATTTTTTTTTCGTTTTGTTAATTTTTGTAGGCGATACAAACAAGCATTTTTGTGAAAATATTTTGCAAAACGTGGATTTTTCGCTATTCAAAATCTTGAAACTATAGGTAGAAAGAAACGGCGCGCATACAAGAGCATATAAACTCCACGGGCAAGCGATGTGTGGCTAGGAATATCGTATGGAACTCTTAATTGATAATTTTCTCTTAAGATGGTTTGACTTATGGAATATTACACCAAATCTGCAATTTAGTGTCGGGTTAGGTTGTGCTGTGATGAGTCGGGCCTGGTTCGACCCGGTTCTTATATTCCTTCCAATCATTTGGAGTCTCTACCCAACTCAATTAACATGAGTCCCTAGAGGGCTTCAAGTTCTTTTTTATGCAACTTGGACGGACGCGGCTCGTTCACGTTTGAATTTAGTGTCCATGGTGCCATTTAATCAAATTGGTGCGTTTGTTTTGAAGAAAGTATTTTCAGGGAAAGTGTTTTCTGGATTTTCGTCTGTTTGGTTCGCGGAAAATGATTTGGTCAACGAAAAGTACTTTCCAGTCAACAAAGATTTTATTCATTAAAATAGGAAAGTGAATTCCCCAAAATAAAAAGGTGAAAACATTTTCCCAAATTTGAGTCTCTCACTTTTTTTTGAAAACAGGACTGAGGCCGATCCCGGGGGACCTATCCCAGGACCGGGGCCGACGCCGGGACCAGGGCCGGGGACCGGGCCGGGACCTGAGGGCCGGGAACAGGGGCTGCGGCCGGGGTCGGGACCCGAGGCCGACGCCGGGAACCGGGGACTGGGACCCAAGGCCGGGACCTGGGCCGGGGTCGGGGACCAGGACCCAAGGCCGAGACCTGGGTCGAGGACGGGTCCAGGGACCCAAATTGGGGCCCGGCCCGGCCCGAGGACCGGGGCAGGGGACCGGGGCGGGGCAGGGGACTGGGGATCGGGGCCCGGGCCGGGGCCGGGAACTGGTGCCGGGGTCGGGACCGGGGCGGGTGTTGACACCTAATTTTTGACCATCTATTATTGTGCTTTTTATTTTTAAAAATTAATTAAAAATAGCAAAAAAAAAATCAAAAAATACCATTCGTGGTCTGAAAAATACACAAAAATATTAAATAATTTTGTCTTAATTTTCTCTTCAAGTTCTCCTCGTTGCGCTCTCTATCGCTCCGTCTCTCTTTTCTTGGTTCCGAAGGAGACCCGAGTGGATTTCTTCTCGAAGAGTCCTCTTCGCGTCCTTCTTCCTGTTCTCCGCATGGCAGACGTACATTTGCTGTAAATGGGGGTGCTGCGGCAGCTAAGGAGTTGCGCCCCAACACGTGGTCGCATCCATGCTTAAAGGCCTCGGAGGCATTTTGTTCGTGTTCGGTAGCTCATTTGGAGGGGTATCTCCCGCTTCTTCGATTGGCGCTCACAACCCCAATTCTCACTTCTACAACTATGACCCAGCCAACCCGGTGACCCTTTTTCTAAAAAAAGGTGTTCTTCTCGGCGGGAGCAGTGTTGGGAATATAAAAAAAAAGGATGGCCGACCGAGAGAGTGGACGAAAAACGGTCGGCCAACGCAAGAGAAAAATAATAAGAATAATGATCGAACGCTGGTGCTCATGGTCTTCTTTATCGGAGGATCCTGCACCCCAGCAAGGAGGACGCCGCCAGTGAACTACAGTCCACGAGGAGGAAGCCAACGCGGCTGGGGGGGGGGGGGGGGTCCCATTAACTCCGAAGCTAAGGCTCACAGCTGCGGTGGCCATCCCGTGCCCGCACGCGAGTCCCTCTGCGTCGGCGGCGACACCCGTAGTCGCCGTGGGGGACCGTCAGATCTCCTCGATCTCCGCCACCCCCCCTGTCAAGCGCTGCATATACCAACTCGCCTCAGCCGTCCAGACCATCCTTCGCGTCCATCAGGAGCGACTGGACAGCAGCTTCGGGATCGCTCGCCCCGGCGGCCTAGCCATCCTGGATCAAGTCGAGGCCGAGTTCGGGCTCAAGGATGAGATGAGTTGGCAGAGACGAGCGTCAAGCCGCTCCCCCATCATCCCGACATTGACGACCATTTCCTAAAGGCTTCCGGGGGTGTACAGGAGGTCTCGAATGCTCGAGGCAACATGGTTACGTCCTCGAATTGCGCTGACAACCAAAGTCACTTGGATCATTCTGCGAGGGTCATGTGTGTCATCACGGGGAAAGAGGTGGTATGGCGATAGTGGTGAGGATGACCTTGATGCGGATGAGCATGAAATGAAACCCACGCAACAATCTTGGATAAACTATTAGCCGGGGAGAAAAGCTATATGAAGAAGTGAAGCAAGGTGAGTGCATGAAGCTCGGGTATCAAAAAAAGGGTGGCTTTGCTAAGCAAGCAGAAGAAATGTGATGCTAGTGCTAAATCTCTGAATAAAAGAGCAGCCGTAAGTCATTCGCCTGCGACACACCGTTGACATGAGTCCATGGGTTCAACTGCTTCGGAAATAGTTGTTCCCAAAGCCTGTGCATTCGTCGACTAATGATGATGAACGAAAGCCTCAGCGGAGCCGGTTCGTCCACGCCCAGTCGGAGCCGAGGTCCAGCTCCGACGACCTCAAGCAGGCGAGATCCTCCAGCCTCGTGATAGAGAAGGCCATGATCCTCCGGCGAGGCGAGTCGCATGACCCGAAGAGCAAAGGTCTCGGAGGTGGTGGCGGCTTCGAGCGACCTAGTCGCTGGCGACGGTATGCAGCGGCGGGATCCCGAATGGTCCCGAGTAGGTCCGGATCATGGAACTCATCCCCAGCGGCGGCGAGCTCGATCCTACTTTCATGGTGGAAGCGGACGTCCTATGTTGAAGATGATGAACAGTAGGTGAGTTCTCATGTTGGGCTGTTCGTTTAGTTTATTTTGGGTTGCGTAGTTTATTTTGAGTTGGGCCGGCATTAGTGTTTGGCGGAAGAAGATTGGGCCTAGGTCAGCGGGATCGGCAGGTTCAAAGGATGGGCCTGGGCTCCTTGCTCAAGCTGGGCCCGGTTCGGGTCCTCCCTCTCGGATTGGATCGGGCCCGATGGCCTGATCCGGATCCGGATCCGAAAACCCGATCTGGACCCGGCCTTATTTATTTATTTAAATAAAAATAAAAAAAATAAAAAAATAATAATAATAATAATAAAATCAAGAAATTCCAAAAAAATTCTCAAAAATGGGAAATGGCCACAATCAACTCGCCATGGAATATTTTGGGTAATTCGGTATCCCAACCTTCCAGAAATGACGATTTTGCCCTTCGGGCTGATCGCCTCCAAATCTCCCCATTTTACCACTAGTCCGAAGTCATACTTTCCCTAAGCCTTTATGGTCATACTAGGAAGCCATTGATCTGAATTGATGTGTGTTGAAGTGATTTATTTATGTACTTGATTGCGCTTTCATTTAAATTGATTGTGATTGATAGGAACAGTCTTCCAATCTGCATGAAATCCTGAATTAAGTCCACCTCACCTAAAATTGCGCCTGCATGAATTCTTAGCTAGGAAAATCACTCGCGTTAGGTACCGAAAGGGCGTTGGTGATGACACCAGCGTAACCAAGTCCCCGAACCCAAAATCTCTGGTTCCGCAGAACTGATCAATCTCTCCCAATCGGTCAGTAAGGTTTCCGGTTTACCCTCCAAGAAAGACCGGTGGCGACTCCAAATGCATGCACAAGTTGCACATGCCACCACGACCACACTAAGGTCGAAAGCGATCGACTGCTATTGTCGAATCCCTTTGAGAAATACTCCCGCCGCGATTTGGTATGGGCCTGGGAGGGCCCGCGCCGATCCAAGGCCCGCGATCGGTAATCCATTAACCGCGTCCGTCTTCGGATGGGTCGCGACAGCTGGCGACTCCACTGGGGAATTTGTTCTAGAACCTATGGTTCTAGACCTCAAGTGGACTTAGGCCGTAATTAAAACGCTGAGTGATTTTTCTAACCATGCAGGCGCTTTCAAAGGTGAGGTAAGTCCGCTTATGATAGGTGTTATATGTTTTTGCAGATTGGAGTAATAAGGGGGGTAGTCTGTGATTAACTTTGTTTTATGCAGGTTGGGCGTAGGAATGTATGTTGTGTGGATGATTTGAAGTGCTGATTGATAAACTGTTGTGCATGACTTGCATTGTGATGATCACGACACATGGACACACACAACCGCGCCTAAAACCCCAGGCGCCACCTTTAGGAACACAATAGAAGGAATTGAAAATGGAATCTCCGTGAGGAAAAACACGGGGTAATCCACTTTTCAATTCCGCTCGCTTCGAACTATGGATCGAGTCCCAATGCAACGATAGCTGTGCAATGGAATCGGCTCTTTCTAGAACTCGAGGTGGGAACCTTAACCTTAGGTGCCAAACCCTCTGATTTTTAGAAGTTTACCATCACTTGTCTCATGCGCATGTCTTTGGGCGGTTGGTACACCTAAAACCGCACATAAGTCGACGAGTTGGGTTGGTAAGACTCTCTATCCCCCCAAATCTATCACTGTTCATATAGTCATTTCATTCATTGCATTCTGGTGATTAGATTAAATGCCATTTCGAGGATGATATCCCATGACAAGCACCGAGTGAGCAACAAAGGAGCCTACTATGGACATTATTGAGATATCGTCCAATGAAGATGACGAGTTGGGGCAAGTGATCCGGAAGTCACAGATCGAACTTGGGGCATCCCTAAACGTTAGGATCACATTCTTTTGTTTCATTTTCCATTACTAGTCCTCTTGTATAGGGTTTATATTTATCGAGGCTTTCTCTATCTCACCCCTTAGAGTGATTGTATTAGGGATCTATTGGTGTATTCATTCAGATGGAGCTTGGTTGTATTTCTTTTGACGGGTCATGGGAATGTGATAGTGGCATTTTCTCTAATCATCCGAATACTCCCAAGTCAAGTTTATAATTCCTTTAAAGGAAATCAAAATTGGAAATCTTGCATGACCTTTTTGGTCGTATAGGGTAATCCAACCCCAATTTCGCTAGAAGGAATTATACACTTGAATTGATTCATGCATGTCGTACGTCATTGGTAATCCACGATAATTGATCAAGAGTATCGGCATTGTTTCGAATTTAATGACGAGATAGATGTCCAAATTGCCCTCGTTCTTACAAAACGGCCTTGATTTGGATGCCGTATCTTCAATTAAATTTAAAACACGTCGTTATGCTTTGTACTTTTGACTAGTTCGTTCTTCTCGAAATTGATCAAAAGCGATTATCGTGAATTACATTCCTTTCAATAATATGCTTTCCTTCGAAGAATACTGATAAAAAACTTTTGCGCAAGATTAAAACCCTTGTAAAAGTTTTTGTCCTTATTAATCACGAGCAAGCATAAGATTGAAAGGGGTTTATGCTTTCTTTTTCAAAATTATTTCTTCTGATTCAGTCGTTTCATTTGCAGGTGAAAAATAGGTAATAGAGAGAAATCTTCTCCTGGATGAATCTGAGGCTATTCTTTCATCTGATCATGAGCAAGTTAGAAAATCAGGACATATTTGCTCAACTTATTGATATTATGGTTCAGCTCACCCAAGTTGAAGATGTTCGGATGCTCGAAGAAATGGACCATATAAAAGCTAAAACACACACACAGGAGCTTTCATTCACTTTCGCTCAATCGAAAGACTTTCAAAGCAGATTAATACAGATTAGCGAGGCGGAAAAGTAAAGCCGAACTGAGCCCTAATCAGCAGCACGAAGGAGCTCAATTGGCCCTCCATATGGTTGATTCCCTGCCTACACTCACCGCTCCGTATATCATGATCCGCGAGCTGGAGAAGAAGGCGCTTGCACTCATTCTTAAGGTCAGCAACCTTGGCCCTGTGATCTTCAGCAGCAAGTTCCAAGTCCCGGACCAATTCCCTCCCACGGGATACATCCGCCGTAACAGTATCGAGTCGCTCTTCCAGCCAATCGCTCTGAAACTTCAACATGATGTTACGACGATCGTGCTCATAAGTGATCAGGCACAAGGCCAAACGCTCCACCAAATTTCCACGTTCACGAAGCATCGTCGAGACCCGCTCGTTGGCAGTTTCCATAACCTTGTTGTGGCTATCAGCCACAAAGTTAGTCAACGTCAGGCAGTCACAGCGGTCTTCGTAGCGGGCTCGCAAGACACGAGCCACGAGAACTTCCCGGTGAGCAACGCGGTAAGCCTCTAGAAAGTTTGCAAAGAGGGCTGGGAATGTTTTATACTCCTTCTCCAACTCAGTACCCTCGATGGAAGTAGTGTCTGTGGCCGCAAATAGAACGCGGATCTCAGCCTCGATCTCCGGATGATCGGCTATATAAGCATAGCCCCGACCCAAGAGATTATAGAGTTTTTCCCATCGGGCCGGGACTGCGATTGAAAAGACGCAAGCATGGGAAGAGTCAGAGGAAGAAGCAGAAGATGAAGCCATTTCTTGTTGGAAGGATGGAGAGGAAGACGAGTGCGATGGAATGAATGAAAGTGAAAGCTGGGCAAATGAGAGCACTAACCTTCTCCTCGTTTCATAGTAGCTCAAAAATGGAGAAAAGTTACAGCAATAATGCTTGTGGAGCCGGGGTAGTTAATGTAAAGCAGGGGCTGCTCCTCCCGTGAATCATCAGACATGTCTCGATCCGCGATTTCAGGCCTGACGAGTTTGAAAAGTTGTAAAAGAGTTGTCTATTTCACCATTATTGAGATGGAGCGGGAGTCGAGCGCAAATATCGAAGGAGCCGCGATAGGGTTGATAGTTTTGTCATGATGAAAAGCTGAGTGGGTGGTGGACGTAATTTAGTCTTTTGAGAGATAGTGGGGGACAGGTTCGGCTATCGAGGAAAGAAAAGCGATCCGTGATCTCTCCACCATGAAAAGGAAGGAAGACGACAAGACGAGAAACTCAAAATCTCTAGAAGAGCGCTCGCCTGGTGATCGTCTTCCATGCTCGAAGAGCGACTCCTGAGTACGCAAAGTCACTCAAAAGAAAGTTTAGAGAGAGTAAACATAGGAAGAGGATTACAAGACCTTGAGTGAATAAAAAAGGACGAACAAACCTTTTCTTGATCCAGTATGTTTAACAGTCATAGTCATTTGTTGGAGATGACTGACCCAAATGTCCTAGGTAATGTGCAGTTGGGAGACCTCGAAGTCTTTGGGATCGAGCCAGATGTCGAAACCATACTACCCAACCCTGCTGGCAACGAGGTTCAGGATCAGGGCAGCGACGATGACAGTGGTGGCGACGACGACAGTAGCAGCAACAACGACGGCAGCGGCGATGTCCCATCTCGTGGAAGAAGACGTCGCCGGCTCTATACTGAGAAGGAAATCCAGATACTCGAAGCCGCCTTCAATAAGTGCCGTTACCCGAATACGAGACGAAGAAGAAAATTAGCCCGGAAATTAGAGATGGAACCCTTAAGGGTCAAGCACTGGTTTCAAAACAGACGGGCCAGATCAGTGGTTCGGGGAAAGTGTCAAGAGCTCGAAACTCTAAAAGAAGAATACGCCAAGCTTCGAGCAGAAAACATGTGGTATAAGGAAGTCCTCATCAACACCGCTTGCCTTAACTGCGGTGGTTCTATCGACACTCGCGAAATGTTCCGTGATAAGTTTTCTATGAGAATCGCAGGTGGTCGTCCGCCACCCCACTCCCTCAAACCATCTTTTGAAAGAGGGGAGGCGCGTTACTACAATTTCCCTGACAATGGGCTTACTATCACCACAGACCAGTTCGAAGTCAACCAGCTTCCCCTGCAACAACCTCTGGCACAACCAGACCCCGCCGAGAGTAAATCGAGGAATGATCGCCGAGTCACGGATGCTATCCTGAGTCGCCAAAAGAAGTTCATATGGTCTCCAGAGCTTCATAGAAAATTCCTTGATGCGGTTCACCAAATAGGGAATGAATCATTATGTCCAACACGCGTACATGAGGTCATGAATGAACTGGGGCTCGCTAGAAGGTTAGTCGCAAACCACCTTAATGGTTACCGCAGGAAGCTACGACGGCGTCATGCCGCACGGCGCCTAGAAGAGCCCGACTCGAACTTGAACATTAGGTACGGCTACGAACGCAACAGCCATGCCTCAAGAAGAGCCCTGCCGAGTCTCGATACCGACCAAGCCGGTAGCTCTACCACCAACTGTTGGAGAATTGGTCAATATAGCCCTATCAGTCATCTTAATGTTCCTCAAGAATACGTGCCACCGGTGCAACAAATATACACTTCTCCGCTCGAGCAGCAGCCGTCCACCGGCGCTCTTCCTGCTGCTGATCCACTCATGACGTCTAATGTTCAGGAGTTCGCCCAACTAGGGCATATGATCTCAGATGATCCAGTGGGGGAACACTTCGAACAATTTTGCTTCCTTGATCTCTGAGTGAGACACGCTTTTGATAGGAAAGAGGTCGACCCTCCTCTTTTCTTCTCAAACAAAGATGGTGGTCACAGTTCGAAGAATCCATCAGGAGAAGGCTAGCAAACCTTCACGGCCATGATCTGGAGTCGATGACCGCGCACCTGAACCCAGACATGATGGGGTAGTGATCGAACATACCCAGAGAAAGGGGGGGCTTGTACACAAGTAGAACTTATTTCTTATCTGCGCATTGTAAAGTTTCAATCGGAGCAGTTCCTTTCTTCTTTAAGGCCTAGGGTTGATTTCACACAATGATGCTTGCTAACATCATCATGTTTAGCTACAACAATCTTTTGTCACAATGGGTTCGAGGTAAATCGACCAAGCGCACGAAGGCAAACGTGACAGCATAGGTTACAAACATAACGTGAGCGGGCTCGAAAGCGGAAAGATCGTCAGTTGCCTCAAACACTATGATTGCGAAACCAAGGGCAATATTGAATCTTGCGAAGGATAAGCGGAAATGTACATACACTCTCATTTATAGCACTTAACAGGAGACTTTACAAACAGACTACTGAGGAGGAACCGTAAATCCAAAGTGAGTTCTAATGAGCATCACAAATGAGCTCAATTGATTCTCCATGCTATCCATGCCTTGCTTACAACCCACACTCTGGGAATCGAGGTCTACAAGCTTGAAGAAAAGGAGACGACATTTCTCCTTAAGTTCGTTCACCTTGGTCTCATAGTACTCGAACTCAAGCTCTAAGTCCTGAGCCAGCACCCTCCCGCGAGCTATATCCATGCTCAGGTCTTCAAGCCTTTCCTCCAACCAGGCACACTGGAACCTCAGCACGAGGTTGTGCTGATCTTGCTCAAAGGCGGTGTCAAAAAGAGCCAGACGCTCCACCAAGTTGTCCCTCTCACGGACCAACATCGAAACCTGGGCGTGGGCGTATTCAACAGCCCTTTTATGGTTATCGGCCGTCAGCATGGCCAACATCAAGGACTCAGTTCGGTCCTGATAGCGGGCTCGCACGATACCAGCCAAAGTGACCTCCCGGCTAGCAACTTCGTAAGCCTGCAGGAAATTGTTGAAGAGAGTTGGGAAGATCACAAACTCCCTTTGCAGTTTCGTACCTTCAATACACACAGTGTCCAGGGCCGGAATCAGAGTACGAACTTCAACCTCAGCTTCAGGATGACTGTTTATGTAGCCATAACCTCTACCCAAGAGGTGATAAAACCTCTCCCATTGGGTTGAAGCTTCGGTCGAGACAACAGGAACAGGAGAGGAAGCCATCTGCGATTCAACAGCAGAGAGGAGAAGGAGTGATGGAGGAGTGTTTGAGAGGTTAGATCGAAATGTAATCTTCTCGATGTCAATCTCTCGCCCTTTAGCGCTCGAACGAGAAAGGGAAAGCTGCAATAATTTTTCTATACGCAGCTGGGCTAATCAAGTCTCATTAATACATCCCTGGTGAGTCACAGATCCACCTCTGTCCCGTGATTTCGGGCTTAGAAAATGTAACAACACCTAAAGGCCGGCGGACCTATTACTTTGGAGACCGAGCTAGGGGGACAGGCGTAATGCTCGATAAAGCAAAAGTCGACACGGGAAATCTGCATGCTCCACTCAGGCAAGAGAGAGTAAGAACGGACGGGGGGAATCACGAAGTCTCGAAAGGAACGCCCGTCAGACACTCGTTACTCGATTTCAAAGGGACGCTTCTTGGAACACGCATAATCTCTGATAATTACAGAGAGGGCGAACATCTGAGAAAGGGTAGAGAAGATCAAGCGAACGAAGACCAGGAAAAGACATTTCGACCCAAAATGTTCAAGGGGTACCATCATTTGTTGGAAACGCCTGACCTAAATGTTTCCGAACTTGAACGGCTAGAGGAATTTGAAGACCTCGGAAATGAATTCGTCATGAAGGATATGGAAATAGACTCGACCATCCAGGAGACTCAAGCCCTCAGCGACCAAGACGCCAGCGACAATGATCCGCGCCAGAAAAGAAAGCGTCGCCAGCTCTACACTCCGGATGAGGTCCAGATACTTGAAGCTATCTTCAAGGGATGCCCTTTCCCGGACACAGAACAGAGGAAGAAGTTGGGTCAAAAACTAGGGACGAGCCCTTTGAGGATCTTGAATTGGTTTCAAAATAAACGAACCAAGCTGAGTAATCAGTACAAACAACGGGAGACCGCGTTTCTAAAGGAACAGAACGAGAAGCTTCGAACAAAGAACATGAGGTATGAAGAAGTTCTTAGCACTATTGTCTGCCCTAACTGCGGTGGCCCTACCACTCTCAATAGATTGTTTCCCGTTAAACCTTCTGCTAGGATCGAAAATACTGGTAATGTACATGAACAAATCAATCCCACAAAGATAGTGCCAGTGCCTTCTGAAGGAGGGAATATATGCCACTATGATGAGAGTCACCACGTCAGAGCCCAAGAGTCTTCTCCACAACGACTTATGGCAGGATCAGATCCTGCTCGAGAAGGGTTAAAGATCAGCCGTCAAGCTGTCGACGCTATTCTGAACCAAGAGAAGAAGATTTTCGCGTGGCCCCTTGAGCTTCACCGCCGGTTCTTAGACGTGGTTCGGCGAATAGGGCTCGACTATGCACGCCCGAAGAAAGTAATGGAGGCCCTGAATGCACCAGAACTTACCAAGGCTATGGTCTCAAATCACCTCGGTTGTTATAGAAGAGCGCTAAGACAGCGTCATGCTAACCTCGGTTACAAATTCAACACTTATTGGGAAATTGATCAGAATATTCATCTGAGTCATCCCAATTTTCTTCAAGAGTGTGTGCCACAGATGCAGCAGGTGCAGCACCCATCCGTCGTTGTTTTTCCGCTTACTAATGAGCTTTCTGCGCTTAGTGCCCAAGGACTTGCCGAACTAGGGCATGTGGTTTCAAAGGATCTAACAAGGGAATGCGTTGAGCATTTTTGTTTCCCTAATTCCCAAGTAGGAGATGCTTATGGGGGTCAATCGATCAACTCCCCTCTCATGTTCTCGAGAAGAAATGGAGGTTCCAGCTCGAAGAACCAGTCGGGCGATACTACCCAACCCATACATCAATATTTCGAAGGATCAGATGACTTCTGCGATGATCAGTCAGTGATACTTCGATCCAAAATGTTCCAAGGATACCGTCATTTGTTGGAAACGCCCGACTTAGAAGTCTCCGAGCTTAAACTGCTGGAAGAATTTGAAGATCACGGGACCGAATCCGGCACGATGGTCATGGAGATTGACACTTCCAATGATGAAACTCAAGGTTGTGGTAATGAAAACAATGCCCATAGCAGTGATCAGCGTCAGAAAGGAAAACATCCCCTTCACCGTACTTCAAGTCAAGACCGGGAGCTTGATTTTTTCTTCGAGGAATGCCCCCATCCAGATGAGAAGCAGAGGGCTGAGCTAGGTCGAGAGTTAGGGTGGGAGCCTGGGAAGGTCAATAATTGGTTTCGTAACAAACGAGCCCGGCTGGGGAATCTACATAGACAGCAAGAGCTAGCGATTCTGAAGGAAGAAAATGAAAAGCTTCGAACAGAAAGCGCTAGATATGAGGAAGCGCTGAGCAGTGCCACTTGCCTTGATTGCAATAACCATATTCTCATCAGTGAAATATTCTCCGAAGAGCCACTTCTAGAGATTGGTAGTGCTCATATGTTACAATGCCTTTCGCAATGTCTTCCGGCGCAGTCAGATACCGTCGAAGGCTTACAAGAGCAGTTTCCAACACAATCAGATCTCATAGAGATTAGTCGGCAAGCTGTTCTTGTTGACAAGAAAGCGCGATTTTCTTGGACTGCTGAACTCCATCAGAAATTTGTTGATACAGTTCGACAGTTGGGGATCGACACGGCACGATCAACGCGCATACACGAAATCCTGAACGTGCCGGGACTCTCTAAAGTTAACGTCGCGAGCCACCTTGGATATTTCAAGAGGTTGCTAAAAGAGGGACGGGTGACACTAAGCTCGGATGGAGCTGGTTCGAACTTAAATGTTGGTCATAACTGCAACCACGATGATTGTAGAGCCGGGAACACCCAACCATGTTTCGGTGTTGACGAGACCAGCAACCATGTCACCGACTCCTCTAACCCAAATCAGAACGCTCCACCAAGCAGTCTCAATACCCCTCAAGTGTATATACCGCAGTTCCCGCAAATAGAAACTCCCCAATTTGAGTACCAACCTGTTGCTAGTGCTCTTCCCATGGCAAATCCAACATTTACATGGGACATGTCTACATATTTGCCGGTCAACAAGGGAGGTTCCAGCTCGAGGAATCAAATCATCCAAGGCGAGAGTGATCTATCGCCAGCGGTCGGTGACACTCGACTTGAGCATCAATGGCTCGGAGATTCGAGCGATTTCCTTGGAGAGGAACTCAATTTCTGGCTCGATCAGCCTGAAGCTGGCGGACTCTTGCAATAGTGATACAGAGCCGACGATCAGGTGTTTGATTCAAGGCGCGATTTGTAAAAAAATGTTCGGAGAAAAGAGGTTGAATAGCCTGAATGAATGTATTGGCAATCCCATTGTAAGGCTCCCATGGGGGCATTTCTCATTTACGCTTAAAACTAGTCGTACGAAGATCCGCCTTACCTTTTGAGCATCTTTAAGCTCAGGGGCGAGCTCCCCAAGCAATGATCATCGTTCGCAGAGCATAATGGAATCCATCCCTTCAATGCAAAATGCATCTGGCCGCGAAGCCACCCATTTGGTAAAACGATGTATCGTTCCTAAACGATCTCCAATCGGATACCGAAATAATGTCTTCTTTCTTTTCCTTCTCAGATGATAA
Source organism: Rhodomyrtus psidioides (assembly GCA_021437785.1). Lineage (NCBI taxonomy): Eukaryota > Viridiplantae > Streptophyta > Magnoliopsida > Myrtales > Myrtaceae > Rhodomyrtus > Rhodomyrtus psidioides. The sequence goes on from JAILYB010000055.1 coordinate 3,380,899, forward strand.
ACATGGATAAATCACTTAAGGAGTCATGCGTTCAAATAGCAGAACAGACGCTGCCCAGCTGGGGGCAGATGAACCATTGATGTTACAAACACTCCAAGCATGGATAGGCAGATTTGATAGACATGGTTCATATCAATACGCAACATCAGAACGAGATGACAACCAAGAGTAAAGTTGTATCGTCCCAATTTGTCTTGAATTTGAGAATATGAATTGATGCTCGTTGTCTATCCTTGACAGGGGAATCGCTTTGGAGACGAACAAGTTTTTACATCCCACATACTACCTGTTAGGGTACATGAGGGTAGGATGTATCGTTCCGATTTTCGAAAAATTCGTGAGCATACAATGATATGTTTCTTTTACATTTTCAGGGGTCTGCAGCCGCGAAAGGTAGGTAAGTATCCATTTCCCAGTTAGCTAGAAAAAAATGTTAAAATCCTTTCAGCCGTCAGGAAAATTATCCAATGCATCGATGTTCATGATTTAAATCGGGAGGTTGCCCAAAGCATGAATAAAACATGCACGTTACATCACAAAATCCCCTCGATGGATAAATTTTGGGAAAGAAAGAAATGAATCTTTCCAAATGTGATTATTTGTCAAAACATTTAAAAGGACGTTTTCTCAAAAGACGAGAGGCAAAGCCTAGGCCAAACGTGTCCTATACACACTTGAGAGAGAAGTGAAGCAGATCAGATAGTGAAATCTGGACCTACGGAAGTAGGGATTGTTCGCAGCAATTACATGGGTTGGGACGACGGAGGCATTCGTTTCATATCCCCCAAACACTACAGGTGACCATTGACAACCCCTTTGAACGGCGATTTTCATTCTCAACCCTGTCAAGAACCACCCCACATCGGGGCAAAATGGAGGTGAGTCCAGCAGCATCAGGAGAAAATGGTTAGAAATTTTCTTGCTCGGACTAACATTAATCTTTTTGTGTTGTTTATATGGTAATCCAAGTGCCATAGGATGATGAGAAGCATTCATTTCTCTATCCCACACACTGAATCCTTTGCATAGCCAAGTTGAGCCTGCAAAATCATTTCATAAACCCGTTGGTGATCATTGCACATTCCAAGACGGATGCAACATCACTTCAGAAACGAAGGAGTTCAAGACTTAGGGTTGGCAAAAAATTCCTAAGTTAATGCTCAACCTTGTTAGACCTTTGGTCATAGGTCTAACACGATCCCATGAAAATGAGAAAAGAATCCACGACATCGAGAAAAAGCAAAGTGCCTGGTAAAAGCAAGGCCGATGCTCGTGTAAGTTGTTTGATTGATCCACAATGAAGCCGGATGGGAAAAGAGAAAATCCCTGAAGGAGCCAAATCTGAAAGGGCTGCTCCCCAAAATGCTATCAAGCGCAGAACAAAGACATAGAGAGAGTCCGTCTCTGAATGCAACAAGAGACGCTCTTTAAAGAGCTGGTGCACACCGCAAGATAGGTTGCGCGCCTCAAAGGCTAAAGATGCAGAAAAGAATGGACAGGTGGCAAATCAGCAATGATCACCAATGTCAAACCCGTCACGAATTCTGGGCCAAAAACAAGCTTTTTTCGGTCCCCAATCCTACCAATGTTACAACCCTGAAATAGTCTTCTCTGACTAGGACACTTGGGCTAACATATAGCTTAGCTCGAAGAAGTACGAGCAAGACTATTTCTTTCTCATTTTGCAGGGTTCTTGACTTGTAAACCCGGAGCAGATGGTGAAGACTTTCATACAATGGCCTCGACTCCAAAGCGGGTCCCCCTTGAAAATCAATATCCAAGCCCAACATTACGGTCCCGTGGAAGACCTCCCGACCAATCAAAATGTATGCGCTGCGAATGAGCCTAAAACCTAGGCACAGGTTAGTAGGGAATTGAGTGCATCCCCTATAAAAACCACTATCTCAAAACAGGCGAGAAGACCTTCTTGTCGAGAAATATTCCGATTGATGTTTTGAACAAACTCTTTTTGGAATTTTCAAACTGTTGATCTAGATTTTCCGCGCAAAGGATTTGTGATCATATTTGCATGTTGCAAGAATGCTTTGGATAACCTCCAGCATCAAAATGCACATTTCACGATTAAAACTTAAGTCATACGGTTTTTGTCAGATGGACAACCGTCGTCTTCCCAAAGATTGCTAACGTTTTCTTGGTGAAGAAAAATTTTGCAGGCTCAAACTTCTGCAGGATACCTGGAGAACCCTCGTCCTAGGACCCCCCCTTTTCAAAAATCAAGCAGTCCTAACAGACGTGGAGAACCCTCGTCCCAGGACCCAGTTTCAAAATATCAAACAGTCTCATTGGACGTGGAGAACCCTCGTCATGAGACCCATTTTCAAGTCAAACAATGGTAGATACCGCCTGAAGGGTCAACTCAAGGTAGATACCGCCTGAAGGGTCAAAACAAAGGTAGAAACCGCCTGAAGGGTCAAACCAAGGTAGAAACCGCCTGAAGGGTCACATTAATGGTAGAAACCGCCTGAAGGGTCAATCAATGGTAGAAACCGCCTGAAGGGTCAACTCAAGGTAGAAACCGCCTGAAGGGTCAGCTTATGGTAGAAACCGCCTGAAGGGTCAAATTAATGGTAGATACCGCTATAAGGGTCAATTCATTGGTAAGTACCGCCGTATGAATCAACACAAAGGTCCGATCCACCATACGGATCAAAATCCTTGGCAAATCCTAAAGTGTGGGATGCGCCTCCCTTAGGTTCCTACCGGTTAGGAATCCCATAATGGTATGACCTACCATACAGGTCAGGGCTTAATCTCCCTAGGATATCGTGAGTGGCGAGTCCTAGGTATCTTCTTGAAAGTCGTCGCAGCCGGCAGTACCCGACAGGTGAACTTCAGGTAAACCTCCCTCACTCCGGCCCATGTTCAAATTGTTAGAGTTAACCGAGGATTGATTTGAGCTTTCAGCAAAGAGTCTTAAGGATTCAATGTCATAGCATTTCTTCTCCCATTTTCCTAGTTGAGTCGGTTAGGAATCAGGTGTCGTCTTGCCTTTGAAAGTAACCTCTGACGAGCTCACTCTCAAAGAGGGGCAGCTGTTGACACCTAATTTTTGACCATCTATTATTGTGCTTTTTATTTTTAAAAATTAATTAAAAATAGCAAAAAAAATCAAAAAATACCATTCGTGGTCTGAAAAATACACAAAAATATTAAATAATTTTGTCTTAATTTTCTCTTCAAGTTCTCCTCGTTGCGCTCTCTATCGCTCCGTCTCTCTTTTCTTGGTGCCGAAGGAGACCCGAGTGGATTTCTTCTCGAAGAGTCCTCTTCGCGTCCTTCTTCCTGTTCTCCGCATGGCAGACGTACATTTGCTGTAAATGGGGGTGCTGCGGCAGCTAAGGAGTTGCGCCCCAACACGTGGTCGCATCCATGCTTAAAGGCCTCGGAGGCATTTTGTTCGTGTTCGGTAGCTCATTTGGAGGGGTATCTCCCGCTTCTTCAATTGGCGCTCACAACCCCAATTCTCACTACTACAACTATGACCCAGCCAACCCGGTGACCCTTTTTCTAAAAAAAGGTGTTCTTCTCGGCGGGAGCAGTGTGGGGAATATATAAAAAAGGATGGCCGACCGAGAGAGTGGACGAAAAACGGTCGGCCAACGCAAGAGAAAAATAATAAGAATAATGATCGAACGCTGGTGCTCATGGTCTTCTTTATCGGAGGATCCTGCACCCCAGCAAGGAGGACGCCGCCAGTGAACTACAGTCCACGAGGAGGAAGCCAACGCGGCTGGGGGGGGGGGGGGGGGTCCCATTCACTCCGAAGCTAAGGCTCACAGCTGCGGTGGCCATCCCGTGCCCGCACGCGAGTCCCTCTGCGTCGGCGGCGACACCCGTAGTCGCCGTGGGGGACCGTCAGATCTCCTCGATCTCCTCGATCTCCGCCACCCCCCCGTCAAGCGCTGCATATACCAACTCGCCTCAGCCGTCCAGACCATCCTTCGCGTCCATCAGGAGCGACTGGACAGCAGCTTCGGGATCGCTCGCCCCGGCGGTCTAGCCATCCTGGATCAAGTCGAGGCCGAGTTCGGGCTCAAGGATGAGATGAGTTGGCAGAGACGAGCGTCAAGCCGCTCCCCCATCATCCCGACATTGACGACCATTTCCTAAAGGCTTCCGGGGGTGTACAGGAGGTCTCGAATGCTCGAGGCAACATGGTTACGTCCTCGAATTGCGCTGACAACCAAAGTCACTTGGATCATTCTGCGAGGGTCATGTGTGTCATCACGGGGAAAGAGGTGGTATGGCGATAGTGGTGAGGATGACCTTGATGCGGATGAGCATGAAATGAAACCCACGCAACAATCTTGGATAAACTATTAGCCGGGGAGAAAAGCTATATGAAGAAGTGAAGCAAGGTGAGTGCATGAAGCTCGGGTATCAAAAAAAGGGTGGCTTTGCTAAGCAAGCAGAAGAAATGTGATGCTAGTGCTAAATCTCTGAATAAAAGAGCAGTTGTAAGTCATTCGCCTGCGACACACCGTTGACATGAGTCCATGGGTTCAACTGCTTCGGAAATAGTTGTTCCCAAAGCCTGTGCATTCGTCGACTAATGATGATGAACGAAAGCCTCAGCGGAGCCGGTTCGTCCACGCCCAGTCGGAGCCGAGGTCCAGCTCCGACGACCTCAAGCAGGCGAGATCCTCCAGCCTCGTGATAGAGAAGGCCATGATCCTCCGGCGAGGCGAGTCGCATGACCCGAAGAGCAAAGGTCTCGGAGGTGGTGGCGGCTTCGAGCGACCTAGTCGCTGGCGACGGTATGCAGCGGCGGGATCCCGAATGGTCCCGAGTAGGTCCGGATCATGGAACTCATCCCCAGCGGCGGCGAGCTCGATCCTACTTTCATGGTGGAAGCGGACGTCCTATGTTGAAGATGATGAACAGTAGGTAAGTTCTCATGTTGGGCTGTTCGTTTAGTTTATTTTGGGTTGCGTAGTTTATTTTGAGTTGGGCCGGCATTAGTGTTTGGCGGAAGAAGATTGGGCCTGGGTCAGCGGGATCGGCAGGTTCAAAGGATGGGCCTAGGCTCCTTGCTCAAGCTGGGCCCGGTTCGGGTCCTCCCTCTCGGATTGGATCGGGCCCGACGGCCTGATCCGGATCCGGATCCGAAAACCCGATCTGGACCCGGCCTTATTTATTTATTTAAATAAAAATAAAAAAAATATAAAATAAAAAAAATAATAATAATAAAAAATCAAGAAATTCCAAAAAAATTCTCAAAAATGGGAAATTGCCACAATCAACTCGCCATGGAATATTTTGGGTAATTCGGTATCCCAACCTTCCAGAAATGACGATTTTGCCCTTCGGGCTGATCGCCTCCAAATCTCCCTATTTTACCACTAGTCCGAAGTCATACTTTCCCTAAGCCTTTATGGTCATATTAGGAAGCCATTGATCTGAATTGATGTGTGTTGAAGTGATTTATTTATGTACTTGATTGCGCTTTCATTTAAATTGATTGTGATTGATAGGAACAGTCTTCCAATCTGCATGAAATCCTGAATTAAGTCCACCTCACCTAAAATTGCGCCTGCATGAATTCTTAGCTAGGAAAATCACTCTCGTTAGGTACCGAAAGGGCGTTGGTGATGACACCAGCGTAACCAAGTCCCCGAACCCAAAATCTCTGGTTCCGCAGAACTGATCGATCTCTCCCAATCGGTCAGTAAGGTTTCCGGTTTACCCTCCAAGAAAGACCGGTGGCGACTCCAAATGCATGCACAAGTTGCACATGCCACCACGACCACACTAAGGTCGAAAGCGATCGACTGCTATTGTCGAATCCCTTTGAGAAATACTCCCGCCGCGATTTGGTATGGGCCTGGGAGGGCCCGCGCCGATCCAAGGCCCGCGATCGGTAATCCATTAGCCGCATCGGCCTTCGGATGGGTCGCGACAGCGGGGACCGGGGCTAGGGATCGAGGCTGGGGCCGGGACCAAGGTCGGGGCTTGGCCAGATCAGTTTACGTCAGCTCTCTCGACCATCTCTCTCTCCTTAGTATCAAGGACAGTCCCTTTGATGAGATTGAAATCGTTTTCCAAATGAGAACCAAACACCAAAAAATATTTTCGGTAACATATTACCAAACAATAGAAAACAAATCGTTTCCGAGAAAGTGGTTTTCAAGAAACCACTTTCTAGAAAACGAATTCCTGAAAACCACTTTCCTTGAAACAAACACACATGTCGAATTTCGAAACCCGACACATTGTGGTACATGTATTGGATTGATTGATCCTAAGTTAAATCCACCAAGAGCACACATTGTGGTACATGTGGTGTGTTTGTTTCAAGCAAAGTGATTTTCAAGAATTCGTTTTCTGGAAAGTGGTTTCCTGAAAATCACTTTCTCGGAAAACGATTTGTTTTCCGTTGTTTGGTAATATGTTACCGAAACTATTTTTTGGTGTTTGGTTCTCATTTGAAAAACGATTTCAATCTCATCAAAGGGACTGTCCTTGATACTAGGAGAGAGAGATGGTCGAGAGAGCTGACGTAAACTGACCCGGCCAAGCCCCGACCTCGGTCCCTGCCCCGGCCCCAGTCCCTGGCCCCGGTCCCTGGCCAGGTCCCCACCCCGGCCCCGGTCCCGGTCCTAGACCCGGGTCTTGGCCTCGGGTCCCAATCCCCGGCCCTTGCACCGGCCCCGGGTCCCCGCCCAAGTCCCGTCCCTGCCCCGGTCCCGTCCTGGCCCAGCCCTCAGCCCCGGGCCCCGGCCTCGATTCAAGCCCAGGCCCTGGTCCCTGACCCCGGTTCGAGCCTCGGCCCCGGTCCCGGCCTCGGGTCCCTATCCCGGTCCCCGGCCCGGTCCCGACCCCGACCCCAGTCCAGTCCCGACCCCCGCCCCTGTCCTCGGTCCCAGCCCCGGCCTCGGTCCCGGTCCCAGTATCAATCCCCGGGTCCCGGCCCCCGCCCCGGCCCCGGTCCCAACCCCGGCCCAGGTCTTGGCCTCTGGTCCCAGTCCTCGGTTCCCTGCCTCGGCCCAGGCCTCGGCCCCGGTCCCGAGATTTGCCTTAGTTCTGTTTTCAAAGAAAGTAAGAGACTCAAATTTGGGAAAGTGTTTTCACTTTTTATTTTGGGGAATTCATTTTCCTATTTTAATAAATAAAATCTTTGTTGACTGGAAAGTACTTTCCGTTGACCAAATCATTTTTCGCGAACCAAACAGACGAAAGTCCAGAAAACACTTTCCCTAAAAACACTTTTCTCAAAACAAACGCACCCAAAAAAAATGAAGGGTGAGCATCAGGCCCGGTTCAAATTTAGCAAACCGAACCAGGCTATACCAATTTTGTCTACCAGTTAAACTTCAATCTGCTGGCTTGCCTCATGGACGGTGTTCTCTTTTGATCAGTGAATTTCTCGGATCCCTCTCGGTATCTATAATACGATTCTCTGACAACTTGTTAGTTGTTGCAGATAGTACGAAATGAAAAAAAGTAAAAGCAAGAAAAAACCGGGCGTCTTTCTCAATTTAATACAAAAAAACATTTATCAAAATAGGTTAATAAAAATGTATTTACGAATTTGGGTCTTGGGCGATGAAAATGAAAATGAAAAAAGTAAAAGCAAGAAAAAATTGAATACACCAATCCAAGAAAGAATAAATTGACCTGGTTCTTGAGCAAGGCAAAGAGTTCGACTCCCTGCTAGCCAGCCCCAAGGTGGATCGGTCCGATTTCCGATTTCATAAATTTAGAACCGATTTTTTTTACGATGGGGTAAATTCCTGGATCCAAGAACCAGACTTAATTAAAGTCAAACTTTGACAACTTTGAAGGCCTCTTCTTCCATCAATTTTGTAGCATCAAGGACTCATTTTCTGCAATAACCATGGAAGGTTCAAATATTTGCTCAGAGAAAATCTTTTCTTCTCCTTTTCTTTTTTGGGTTTCGTTTCCATTGATTTCCGTTCTCTGATGCCGAAACTAAAGAAGAAGCAAAAATTGGTGGAAGACATTATTGGTTTGGGAACTAAAATAACATATGATTTTTCCTCTTTACTCGTCCAATTGCAACAATTTCTTTTATTTAAGATGGTTAAAATTATCGAAAAAGTCTTAAATTTATTGCACTTATAGCAATTCAGTCAAACTTCTTAATTTAGATGTTTTAGTACTAAGCATTCTGACAGTTTGCCAATGTAGTCTTTCTAGTCAATTTTAGCCTGAAATCACTTATGTAGGGGCCGAGCGTCCTACGTGGCACCGACGGCGCTGATGTGGGCAATTATTGTAACTTTTCAAAAAAAAAATTTACTTTATGTACTTTTTAATTTTTTTTATCTGTTTTTTTTTCTTTATTGATGCAAATATTAACACAACTCCCTCGCTGGGCAGCCAAATGCAATTTTGCTTGGTTTAATCACTGCTGGGATGATAACCTACGATGGGCCATTCAGCAAACGACTGGCCGTTCTTTCTATCATCAGATTGCTCGTTTCTCCTTTGCTGCACTTTGCTATGTTATTTAGAGGGAGCGAAATCGCATTTTGTTCCGCAACAGGATCCTTTTTGTGCCGGCCATCAAGCATCACTTAGTTATTGTTGTAATACTAACGCGGAAACTACTAGGATCTTGCAAATACGTCAATGCGAAAGCTCAGAGAAAATAACGAGGAACGATAAAGGACACCAGGAATTACGTGGTTCGATCCGAATGTCGGTACCTACATCCACGAGGAGAGGCAGCAAGAACAATCCACTATATCGGAGAATCGGATTTATAATCGCTCAATACGCTCGTGTTTCTCGCACCTAAATTATACTCAAACCCCAAGTGTTTACAATAAAATAATTCTATTGGATAAACAAAGTATAAATCTGACGAAGCACAAAGTCACCGATGTCGTGGAACACCTCGCGCGCGACAAGGAGAACGTCGCCGTGCGTTCGCCTTTTTAACGTGGTTGCCTTCGCGAGTCGTGCTTCAGAGCCTCTGATCGCGACTATTCGACACGGTCTCGGTGTGCAGTTTCTGTGCAGCACAGCAATCCAAAAAGAAACCCTCGTTTTCTTTTTTTATATTCTGTTGCGGCTCAGCAAGAGGAAATAAGCCACGAAGACCTACCCTTGAGTTTTTTTATTCACGCGGCTTGACTTTCTGTAAAGAAAAGAATTACCTTTTCTTATTTTGGCAGTAGTGGACGTGCATAACAAGAAAGGAAGGCAAAACCTTGTCTTCTTTGACTTTTCTTTACTACATGGGCGCACATGATATATATATAATGTAAGTCCCTCTTTTGTCTTGTAGCGCAATATTTACCCTGCACAAAAACCGTCCATTGCAGACATCCGAAAACAAGCTGATTTAAATCCGTGGACAATTGAAAACTCAGAGTCATATTTAACAAAAGTCGTCGAAGACAAAGCACTCACATTTAAGCACGTTGAAGATACTCCTCGGAATAAGAGGATGCAAGCGAGCTGGGATATTGACCCGTCAATTTTTGAGTAGTTAGAGGGTCGTCCTTTCTTTTGGCCAGCCTATTTTGGCCTTTTCGTCTACTTTCTTCTGAAGCTTTTGCTTCCTTTTGGGTTCCATGACACCCTTGTACCCCTAGTGACAGTTAGTGTCACCATGTGTACAGGTTTTTTGTGGTGTCGGGCTACTTCTGTGTATAGTTTCTTCTGCAAAAGTCAATATATCTCTTACCTTTACCCAAAAAAAAAAAAAAACACACAACTCCCTCGCTGGCTTCAGACAAGGGCGGCGACCTGCCCATCCCTCGTTGGCGGACAGCGAAAAGGCCAATAAAGAAAAAAAGAACTAAGGAAAGAGAAAAATAATTTTAAAAAAGTTATCCACATCAGGCCGATCATCCTATGTGACGACTAGCCCTCACAAGACTACCACGTCAGCGTTTTCCGATCAAAATTGGCTGAAAAAGAGAAATCTCATTTTATTGTACATAGAGTAAATACAATGGAAAGAAATTTAATTTTCGGAATTTTATGAAAAAGTTCCATCTAGTACAAGCTTTTCATAAAGAGATGAGAAAGATTTCCTCGAATTTCCCAAGCACATGTACTTTGTGTCGCCATAATAGAAAGCAAACTAAATAAAAAATAAAAATACATTGAACGTCGGACTTTCTTTCAAGGATCCCATGAAGAGCCCATACTTGCTATATGATAAGTTAAATTGGTCGACAATCTTGTGAATCTCTCGTTTATTATAAATTTGAGTTAGTATCGTCATTTTGAAAGAATTTAGATTAATCTCCATAAACCCAAATTTTACTTTTTCTCCCTTTACTAAATTCCTCTTCATCTGACCAAAAAAAAAAAATTCCTCTTCACTTTCTTTATTATTACAGACAAAACCGATCTTACGTGAGTAAACTTCAAACTCGCTTATTACCTCCGATAACATTATAAATCGCGTTAGATTAGTTTTATTCGGCGCGCAAGATGAAAAATAATTGGATGTCTGATTTTTTTTTTGCACATGTATTTTTTTTTTTTGCATTAATTCAATCCCTTGGCTTCAATATCGCCTCTACATGAACAAAGAATTCTCACTAACACAAAGCTCTTGACTAATGATAAAAATGTTAATATTTGAAAACTTTGCACATGGAGTCACACCTGGGACGATGAGGTACTAAAACGTGAGCCGATTCAGGTCGCCAGCTGCATGATCTGCCCTTTCTTTATTATAGGCGTGCTTGTACTGGACCAGATTCATCAATCTAATAATGGCACAACACGAAAATTTGCTTTTGCTCGCGCTATATTCTCCCAGAAATTAATTTACTGAATTAAGGATACATTTGTTTCCCAAAAAAATTAAATTTTAATAAATAGTTTTTTTTGAAAATATTTTTGTATTGAGATGCACGTGGGAGTTGTGTTAAGTAAATTCCACATTGGATAATTAATGTGGTGTTGAGAAGTTAATATATCCAAATTGGCACGTAACTTATTGACTTAAGTTTTTGAGTGAATGATCCAACTGAATATATTGACAGGCTCGAACTAGAGCTCCTTGCTTGATTTAACCACGAAAAGAATGAAACACAGTTTTACTAACCGGGAAAACAATTACGCATCAAATGTTATCGGTGACGAAAATGTTTTCTTTTGACTAATTTTTTTTCTCTAGGATATAATCAATCGTTAAAAAAAAATATTTTTCAAATCTTGAGTTTTCAACTGAAACAAATGCATCCAAGACTATGTGCGCGGATGAGCATGTGCATATAACATACTAAATGGTATGAATACCTTAATTCAAATTAAACACTACCAATTATCTTAAGTTCACAAGAAAAAAATTATGCAAATATTATTAATTGGTCCGGCAGATGAGATAAAACAAATTATACACGTATAACACATGCATATTATTATAATTCTTGTGATAATCGCTCCGATTTTGATGAACTTATATATCGATTTTTCATATGCATATAAGAACATCACGTCACATTCACATAAGTAAATATAGCATTCTTTTAGATTTATCATTAGATACCATGTGTGTGCACGTGTGTTTATATTTAGCACCCAGGGTGTTGGCGCTCCACCGCTATATTAAATAATCAGTGCAGATGTTGATGTGACAAAGAGAAAGGTAAACATTTATTTGAGTAAGAAAAAAAACCACCGAAAACTCTAAATTATATTTAATCTCGACCTTTTTTTTATAAAAGTCTTAAACCTATTGCAATTATGCCGATTCAGTCTTAAACTTTTTTTTTTTTACCGATTCAGTCATAAACATGTTGCAATTGTACCAATTAAGTCCATCCAGCGAATTTTAGCCGGCTGGCTCTGACATGGACACCGACCAGCCGGTAATATAATATTTTAATAATATTTTTTGTTTTTTGTTTTTTTGGGGATTTTTTTTATACTTTCCCTTCCCAACCCACCTCATCCTCTCTCTCTCTCTCTCTCTCTCTCTCTCCTCTTCTTCTTCGTGACGTCTCCTCTTCTTCTTCATGACCTTCCATGGCGTCCTCCTCTTCCTCTTACCCTTCCATCTTCTTCCTCCAGCCGTCGCCGGACCTCGACAACCGATTAGAGAAACGGCCGACCTTGCTAGAGGCTTGCGATGCCGAGTGTCGATGGCCAAGTGAGGCTCGCCTCGCTAGCCCAGATCTGGCGAGGTCGAGCCTTGCCAGATCCAGGAGAGGCTCGGCAAGAGAAGCACTGTAGTTGAAGAAAAAGTAAGATTGACATCGGCCGGAGTTGTAATCGAGCGAGAGGGAGTCGATCGTGAGGTTGTGGCGAGCCTTGGGGCAGATCGGCGACATCAAGTGTTCCGTTGGGGAAAGAGAGAGGATCGAGTAATCGGAGCCATCGGAGAAGCTGAGGTCAAGGCTTGGTTAGCTGCTGTGCACGGAGGCGTCACTGACTGTCCATGGAAGGTCACGAAGAAGAAGAGGAGGAGGTGGAGAGAGAGAGTGCGCGTGGATTGGGAAGGAAATGTAAGGCAAAAAATACAAAATCAAAAAAAAAAATTATGTCGCCGGCGACCACGTCAGCGCCGGCCGGCCGGCCAAAATTTCGTCGGATGGACTTAACTTGCACAATTGCAAAAGGTTTATGAATGAATCGACAAAAAAAAATAACTAAGTTGGCACAATTGCAATAGGTTTATGACTTTTTTGGTAATTTTTCCCTTTTTTTGTGACAATAACAATTTTTTTTTAAATGTGTTACATTGGTATGAATTTGGGGTAAATATATCATATGGATTGAAGTTTAGGTTTTTTTTATGTATCAAAAAAAAATTAAGGCAAATGCGTTACATCAAGTATAATTTATGATTTTCGGTGGCTTTTTTTTCTTTTAATAAAGATTACTTATTTATCACTTGAACAATCTTCTAACATTACATTTATTTTTCCCAATATTTTATTTGTAAAAATGTATGAACTCATTATTCATTGAGTATTAGAATGCCCTTATTTCCCTGGTAGCCCTACCGTAACTTAATGTGTGTACAACTGTGAATCCCACACAAAAAGGTTAATCAAAACATGATATTTTTAAGAATCAATACCATTTCAAGCTTAGCTCTTTCGACCAAAAAAAGAAGGAAAAAAAAAAAGCCCAGCTCTTATTTTAGAATTATTCTTTATCTTGAGATCTACTTTTTCTAAAAATTGAGAGGTTGTTTTCGCAAATTTGATACGGTCATGTATTATGAGATATTTATTTACTAATAATAGACAAGACTATTTAAATGAGCCGGATTTTATCTTCAATATCGCAGCAGTGTTGGTGTTCCACCACTATATCGACTAATCGGCGCAATGTAGAAGTGAAACCATATAAAATGGGAAAAAGTACAGCAATAGTGCCAATATTTATGTATGGCGCTCACTTTAGTGCCAATATTTTTTTTGAACCACTTAAGTGCTAAATGGAAGAAAAAACGATCACTTAAGTGCCAACGGCGATAAATTTCGGCAATCTCACGGGAGTTGGCACCTAAGTGATCTAAAAAATGATCACTTTAGTGCTAATTTTGGCGATCTCATCGGAGTTGACACTTAAATAATTATTTTTCAAAGTAATTGGCACTTAAGTGATCCAAAAATATATATATTGGCACTAAAGTGAGCGTCGTACTCAAATATTGGCACTCCTACTGTACTTATGCCCATATAAATGAGCACCTTTTTTTTTCTTAAAAAAAGAAGATACATGTATCACTTTAACAAAATCAGCCGATCGACATTACATTTTCTCCCGAACATATTCTTACCAAAGGAAATCATAAACTCGATAATTATTGATGATTAATATGCCCTTATTTGCTTCGTAGCTCTTGAAGTATGCATGGTTATCGTGAATCCCAAGAAAATATAATCAAGATATGAGACTTCTAATCATCGCCACCATTTCAAGCCTAGCTTTTAATTTAGGATAGTTAAATTGAATCTATATGGTTATACCAACATATTAGGTATGAATGACGAGATATTTGCATACAATATATATATATAGACGGACTATTGTAATGAGTCGGATTTTCTGTCTTGTGTCCGACGTCGCGGAAAGATTTGATGCGGTATTTGCGAAATAACAATTAACAAAAAAAAAAACAACGAATTTGCTTTTTAGTAGCCGTCCCAAGCTCGTCCGTCCATCCCGCAAAAGAATTCTTGAGATAATTAGAAAAATATGGTTTTCGCTATAGTCAGATCTACACGGATCCGACTCATTGACCAAGGAATAACTTAGGAAGTACCGACACGCTTTCGGGGGCCTTCGTATCGTGTCGTGTCCAATACTCTTCGACACTCTGCGACATATGATCAACGCTTCAGATACGCCATCGACACACGAGTCTAGCATCCCGACACACCATTCGGCACGTACGAGGAAGTAAATTCAATAAATTGGGGATCAATTGTCATATACTTAAATCATATATTTAGACATCTTGTTAGCAGGTCGGCACGAAGTGATTCATCATGCTCAAACATGAGCCGATCATTCCTTAGGGACGGTTTATAAATCATCAAATTCATGTCTTGATTACGAAAATCGAACTGGTGTCGATTCAGATAGCAAACAGTGCGACAACGACCCTCGTAAGCCATCCCCCATCCTCGTTGGGCCTTGCCAGCGATGATGGGCGACAGCAGCAAGGGCTTCCAAGCCATAGCCACTGCAATACATATTTTTTTAATTTTTTAAAACTTTTTAGCTTATTTTTAGTTTTTAAATTTTTTAACTTTTGACTTTTCTTTATCACTAACTTGGAAGCTCCAGTGAGCCAAATAGACTTCCGACAAAGCTCATCAGAGTTAGCACTGAAATAATCATTTTTTAATCATACTTAAGTGATCCGAAAAAATATTGACACTACAGTGAGCACCTTACACAAATATTGACACCTCTAGTGTTTTTTTGCCCATAATATAGTAACAAACTTCGATTATTAAATACGATATCATTTACGGAATATCGTTCCTTAATTGGTTATATTTTGTCATGGAAGCTTCTCTTATTTATAGCATGGGAGTCATGGGCAAGCCCTCTGTCTTTTCCAAATAATACTAACTGAGTTCAAATTTTCCAACACACAACAAACCCCGGGGGGAAAGAGATCGTCTAACATTTCCTTAGAAGGTTAGGCCATAACCTTGCAATCCGGGCTGTTCGTGTTATGAATGGACGGCCCAGATTATTACTAACAAAAATATCTAAATAAAAAATAAAAAATTACCCCCTAAAAACAGGAGATCTGGGCCGTCTGTCCAAAAAATGAATAGCCCGGATTGCAATGTTAGGTGTCTAACATTCTGATGAAAGGCTAAGCGATCCGGATTCCCCCGGGGGAACCCAAAAAAACAAAACAAAACAAAACCTCCACCCCCGCACTCTGATATTTTATCACGACATACCCATTTTGTTGAGGGGAGAATTACCAAATTAGTTCTAAATTTATTATACGAATATTAATTTGATCAGAATTTTTCTATTTTATCAATGCAATCCTAAACATTTATGCGAAATTCTAACATAGTCCTTTTGGTCCAACAATCCTATGTGGCATGTTGATGTAGACGACTTATGAATGGTCATGTTAGCTATTATTACTAATGGCAATTAACCAAAAAGATTACATTGAAATTACGAGCAAATATTTAAGATTACATGGAAAAAATTAAAAAAAAATTAAGATTGAATTAATATTCATATAGTATATTTATGACTGAACTGGTAATTCTTCTCAATGTTGAGTTGTTGTCCAACATTAAATATAAGAACTTCACTATCCAAATGAGCGACCGAAATGTTTACGATCATTAAATTTGCCTCAGCGAAAATGTTTCACTTATTTGTCTACGTTTACAATGATGAAAATTCATGAAAACTTTATTTTCACGAAAAATAAATAGTTTGAAAGATACATTTCTAAAAATGATCACTTGTACTGCTTAAAAATCAAGAAAAAATGCTTTTACCATAGACAACAAGTTAATGCCTGAACATTTACATAAACGACGAAGATCTTTTTCGTTTATTCATTTTTGTAATTTATATAAAATTTATTTCGAGGAAAATATTTTCCATACCATTAAGTTTTCGTGAAATAAACGGAAGCTAAATCAAATTTATGTACAATTTTACGGCTTTTTTTATTAGCTATTATTTTGTTTTAATAAGAGGTAATGAAACTATAGCCAAAAACACTTATTTTATATATATGGTAATGATCTAGACCTCTGTCGTGAGTGAAAATTGTTATCAATGTGTTGAGCACAAGATTAGTTATAGTTTATATATACGCGTGCGCGCGCGCATGTGTGTGTGTGTGTTTTTTTTTTGGCACCCTGGGGTGGTGGTGCTCCATCACTATATTGACTAATCAGTCCCGATGTAGACGTGACAGAGAAAGGTAAAAAAAAAAAAATCACCAAACACTTTAGGTTATGTCTATTATGATACGTTTACTCTCAACTTTCTAAACTTATACCATTGTAACGCAATTGGGCTAAATGAATCACACAAGTACAAATTTAAAATTTTTTGTGTCATAGTTTTTTATTTAATGTGTTACACTGATATAAATTTAGGATGAATGTGTCGTATGAATTGAAATTTGAGATTTTTTGTGTCATAAAAAAAATTAAGATAAATACGTCACATCAAGTATAATTTATGATTTTTGGTGGCTTTTTTTTCTTTTAATTAAGATTACTTATCTATCACTTGAACCATCTTTTAATATTCTGACAAAAAAAACCATCTTTTAACATTACATTTATTTTTCCTAATATTTTATTTGCAAAAATGTATGAACTCATTATGCATTAAGTATTAGAATGCCTTTATTTATTTCCCTGGTAGCCCTACCGTAACTTAATGTGTGCACAACTGTGAATCCCACCCCAAAAAGGTTAATCAAAGGATGATATTTTTAAGAATCAATACCATTCGAAGCTTTGCTCTTTCGACCTAAAAAAAAAAGAAAAAGAAAAAGAAAAGAAAAGCCCAGCTCTTATTTTAGAATTAATACCATTTATCTTGGGATCTAACTTTTTCTAAAAATTGAAAGGTTGTTTTCGCAAAATTTGATACGGTCATGTATCATGAGATATTTATCTACTAATAACATACTATAGACAGGACTATTTAAATGAGCCGGATTTTATGTTCGAAATCGCAGCAGTCGTGGTGTTCCACCACTACATTGACTAATCAGTGCAATGTAGAAGTGGAACCATATAAATGAGCACCTTTTTTTTTTCCTTAAAAAAGGAGAAGATACGTGTATCACTTTAACAAAATCTGATCGACGTTACATTTTCTCCCGAACATATTCTCACCAAAAGAAATCATAAACTCGATAATTATTGACGATTAACACGCCCTTATTTGCTTTGTAGATCTTAAAATGTACGCGATTGTCTTGAATCCCAAGAAAATATAATTTAGATATGAGATTTATAATAATCGCCGCCATTTCAAGCCTAGCTTTTAATTTTTAGAATAGTTAAATCAAATTTATATGATTATTTATCTTGAGATCCACAATTTCTGCAAATCGAATAAAATGGTTATTCCACAGTATTAGGTATAAATGACGAGATATTTGGTTACACAAAGATAATATATAAATACTATAGACGGACTATCGTAATGAAACCGGATCTTTCTTTTGTTTTATGTCCGACACCGTGGAAGGATTCGATGCGGTTTTTGCGAATTCTTGACATAATTGGAAAAGTATGATTTTTGGCTAATGTCGGATCTATCCGGGATCCGACCCATTGACTTAGGAATAAGAATTACGAAAGTCCGAACTGGTTGCCGGTTCAGACCGCAAACAGTGCCCGGATCCCACCAGGTTAAAAAAATAAAATAAAAAAAGTATTGTTTTTTCGGACGTAAAAAAAATGTGAGGAAGTTAAAAAATGGATAAAAATTAAAAGAAGAAAGCGAGACGAATAAAACTATGAAAATGGAAAGTTACAACGATAATTCTACTTTTTTTTTTCAAAGAAAGAAAGAAAGAAACTGAATAAAAACAAAAATGTTGTCGGTACAACTCTCTTTCTCTCTCCTCTGTCTCTCCTCTGTATTCCTCTTTCTTTGTCTCCTCCCCTGTGAATCTCCTCCATCTTCAATCTTCTTCAGCTCCTCACTCCCCCATCTCTCTCTCTCTCTCCACATTTCTCTCTCTTCTTGTTCGAGGCAACAGTCGATCGCCATCTCGGCGACGTCATTCCATCTATAGATCCCCGAAGCTCCTCTCGTCCTCCTCACTCGGTTCCGGATCTTTCACGTCGCTCTGGTGCCTCCCCCTTCCTTCCCCCCCCGATCCCGAATCTCGGGCGCGTGAGGATGCTCGACGAGTGCTTGGGAGCTCGCCGGGGCTACCAGATCCGGCGGGCGATGCGGCACGGCAAGGTGACCGTCCTCTGCCTCCTGATGACCGTCATTGTCCTGCGCGGCACCATCGGCGCCGGCAAGTTCGGCACGCCGGAGCAGGACTTCAACGACCTCCGCGGCCACTTCCACTCGCGGAAGCGCGTGGAGCCCCACCGCGTCCTCGAGGAGGTCTCCACCGAGTCGGGCCGGTCGTCGGCTCAGTCCGAGTCGACTCAGTCGTCGTCGTCGTCGACCTCGTCCTCGAATAGCTACGAGACGTTCGACATATCAAAGATCCTCGTCGACGAGGGCGAGGAGGAGAAGCGGGATCCGAGCAAGCCGTACGCCCTCGGCCCGAGGATATCCGATTGGGACGAGCAGAGAGCTGAGTGGCTGAGGAAAAATCCAGATTATCCAAATTTCATCGGGCCAAACAAGCCTAGGGTTTTGCTCGTCACAGGTTCATCTCCGAAGCCGTGCGAGAACCCGGTTGGTGATCATTACTTGCTGAAAGCGATCAAGAATAAGATAGATTACTGTAGGTTGCACGGTGTTGAGATCTTTTACAATATGGCACTCTTAGATGCTGAGATGGCTGGGTTTTGGGCTAAATTGCCTTTGATTAGGAAACTGTTGTTGTCGCATCCGGAGATTGAGTTCTTGTGGTGGATGGACAGTGACGCTATGTTCACTGATATGGCGTTTGAGGTTCCATGGGAGAGGTATAAAGACTCCAACTTTGTGTTGCATGGTTGGAATGAGATGGTGTATGATCAGAAGAACTGGATTGGGTTGAATACTGGTAGTTTCTTACTTAGGAATTGTCAGTGGTCCCTGGACATTCTTGATGCTTGGGCACCAATGGGTCCTAAGGGGAAGATTAGGGAAGAGGCAGGGAAAGTTTTGACTAGGGAGCTTAAGGATAGGCCGGTTTTTGAAGCCGATGATCAGTCTGCGATGGTGTATTTGCTCGCCACCCAGAGAGATAAGTGGGGTGAGAAGGTGTACTTGGAGAACGCTTACTATTTGCATGGTTATTGGGGGATTCTGGTGGATAGATATGAGGAGATGATTGAGAACTATCATCCTGGCCTGGGCGATCACCGGTGGCCCCTCGTGACTCACTTTGTCGGGTGCAAGCCATGCGGTAAGTTCGGTGACTACCCGGTTGAGAGGTGCTTGAAGCAGATGGATCGCGCTTTTAACTTTGGCGATAACCAGATTTTGCAAATGTATGGCTTCACGCATAAATCACTTGCTAGCAGGAGAGTTAAGAGGATTAGAAACGAGACCGGCAATCCAGTTGAAGTGAAAGATGAGCTCGGATTGCTTCACCCTGCATTTAAAGCAGTTAAGGTTTCCACATCTTGATGGCTTCTGGACCTGATGCTTAGATTTAATTGATTTCATCATTTATTCTTCAGTTGATGTTCGTTTTTGTCAGCTCGAGTTCTAAGATACAATACAAGTGAAGTTGTATGATGTTGTTATAAATCTCCTGCGATAGCTCTCCCGATCATATTCCCTGTACTTGATCTTGTACTAATTCTTCCTTAGTGAATATAGTCTTCATAGTTTATGTTTCCAACTCTTCACCTGCAAATTGAGAACATTCATGTATACTGAAATAACCCGGTACGAGAAGAACGAGATGGTTTTGAGCCCATATGTAGATTTCTATTCATGTGGTCTCAACTTGAAGAAAGGCAGATCCCCGTTTCGATCATCTGTCTGTTGGTTATGAGAATGGCTTTGGTCCCAATTCTGTTTGTGGATTATAATGGTGCTCTTTTCACTCTCTCTCTCTCTCTCTCTCTCTCATTTTGTTTTTGTGTGTGTGTGTCAATGAGCTGACAAGTTTATACAAGCCCTTGCGAAGTATTAATATGGTAGGCAGTAGTAGTTTAAGTTGATGCTACCCGGAATGGAGAGGAATGACGCACAAGAAAGTGCTTCAAATAGACTAAATCATGTGACATGGGAATGAAGAATGTTGCAACACGTGCTTCATTGAAACAATTTACTTATCCAAAAAAGAAAGTTGCAAGTTTTGCTCCATACTCCCTTTCAATGAAGCATGACAAGACTTCCTAAGCTTTGGTTTGTTAATTGTGAATCAAAGTATTATGCTGTTCAGTGCTGGAGTTTTCACTGCAAGTTTGTTTGTTTGCATGAGAACATTGAAGTTGCAATTATTTTGGTACCTCTGACAGTTGTAGTTCTTTTGGCCCCATAGGACATAAAGGGGAAAGAGCCTCTAGAGAGGGAATTTGGATTCTCTTGATTGTAAAAAGAAGTATAGTTGATCTTCTCAGACGATTAATACTCACACACATATATTCCGGGATATATGAATTTGGAGGTATACTTCATCTTTCATTCTGTCCTGTGTGAGAGTGTGCTCTGTTCACCGGACAAATTGGAAGTCAGCCTGATGTGTGAGAAAACAGGAACGTTTTGACCGAGATAAGTTTCCTGCCGAATTTTGCTGATTTAGATGGTGTAAATGTAGAAAATTCACTTCTAGGACATAAGATCAGGATATCTGCATAGTGTTGATGCAATGTGAATAAGTGGAGTTTGGAGAAGCCAAGACAGTGCAGCAATCGCGGCACTGTTACGACCCGCTCCTCGACTGGTTCGCATCTCGGAACTTTTGCCAATTTCTGTATGCATGCCGAAACTGTGATGCCTTGTGAGGATTTAGGCGAGAAGTATAGCTTGGTTAATGAATGCCAGAGGACCAATTTGAATATGCAGTTCTCTTGAGTCACCGCCAAGCTGAAGCCGTTGCCGCTGCCGCTGCTGCTGCAAAATAAAGGTGTGCCTGATGTGCCCACAAACGCAGTGTCGGTCAACAGGGGAAAAGTGCAAAAGCATGCCTCCAGGGGAATATATTCATCGGTCCTTTTCTTGCTCGCACATGGAAGATGCCTTGAGTTTGTTCTCTGCTTTAGTAGATGGATCACCGAAAAGACCCCTCGCATCAATTCCTTCAACCGGTACGTACGCCTAGAGCCCGGCGAGCCTCGCTTGGCCGGGTTCGAACTGTTCCGGCGATTTGTCCATGGTGGCATCCACATCGGCAAAAGTTCACACGTGGTGCACCGGCTAAGGTTCGACGATCAATGACTGGGTTTGAGAGAGGGAGAGGTATTTTACTTTTATTATTATAAACTTTTCAGCCGATTTGTCCACCGTTGGCATCCACATTGCAAAAGCTACCCTTGCTAGGTTCGACGGTCAAATTAGCTGAATTCCCAGAAAATAAAATCAATTTCATAGACTTAATTTGTAACAAAACCTCCTTTTTGACTTTGTTTCTGCTGCTGTTTATATATATTGCGAAATAAGCAATATATATCAAAACTAGATAATACCTGTCTCGATTTGTTTTCCTTGTTTTAAAGCCTATGTTCCTAATTGTAGTAGTGTCATTAGGTTTTTCCTTTTTACGGCCATGGGAGAACTCGTGCCGTCCTTGCTTGAGCTCGATGCGGCAAGTAACTCCTCAAGGCAAGTCTAAAGTGCTGCGCACGACGGTGGATTCAAACTCGGCACCGTCCTTCCCGAATCGATCCGCGAGGCGAGTTCAGCAGAGATCGAAACCCTGACCTACTTACTATCGAAAGGGAATCGGCCTATTTAGACCAAAACATGTTTTACTCCGATGTTGGACTATAGTGCCTATTTGGAGGAGAAAACAGATGATTTGGGCGGGCCCGCTGTTTCATATCTTCCGACTCGCGTAGAAGGAGCATACGTGATTCCATTTTTCATCTCTCATCTTGGCCTTAGACTACACTTGAAAAAGGGGTGCTTACACAACCGATCCCTTAAATTTTACCAAACAAGCAACATGATCCACGATCTTTTAATTTATTCGATGTAGTCTCTGAAATTTTGGGAAATGTTCAATCCAGTCCCCACATTATAATGAATATGCCCAATTTTTTATCCTTTCATTAGTTGAAACTTGGGGACAATATTGAATATTTTCATTTATTTTATGGATTAAAAGTTCAAGGTTCACGTTGAACGAATTAAAAATTTAAGGATCACAATTCATATTAATCAAAGTTCATGGGCCATTTATGTGACTTTTATATCGGAAAAAGCTAGATAGCTGAGGCCATTGTGGTAAATTCTCTTTGGACACCTTCACTTCTTCCACTAAACCTTCCTATCCATCGGTGGTCGCGCACTTTCTTCACCGTCACTAATCATTACTCACTCTTTCCATTTATTAAAGACTTTCGTTATTCCCCCTTGTCTTCCTTCACTTCCAATTTTTTCTCATCCGCCTATACATCTTTCCAAAGACTAAATAAGGTTATCTAGACTATTAGGCTGCGTTTGATCGTCCGAATTTCTAGCTAGAATAGAATTATGTAGGATATGTTATTAAATCCATGAATTTTGCCATATCCTATCTACTATTTAGTGAATCACAATAATAAAGTTGGATATATTCATATCATATTATGTTAATTGTTTGTATTTACACATATCAATGTAAATGAATCTCAAAATGCATAAACGGATACTATAAGAATCTCTTATAGTTTACTACCAACTCCAGTAAGAGAGAAAATATGATCATTTATATTTGTAATTACGAACAGTTTTGTCTCTCTCGATACTTCTTCAATAAGTAAAAACATATGAAGGAGAAGAAGAAGACGTTCGTCTCCCTTCTTATAAACTTATTGAGTGGACCATCCTATGTATATATCAACTCTCTTAATTATTATCCTAATTTTATTTTTTAAGAAATTTATCATTCGAGAAAAAAATAGCTTTTATACTATGAACATAAGAAATCTTATCCACATTTATCCAATATCCCCTTTATATCCCACTTTATCCGGTCTTAAGCGGTAGCCAAACACATGATACGATAAATTTTATCTTATCCTGATTTTTATCCTAACAATCAAACACGGTCTTACATAGTTATTTAATATGAATCGGCATAATAAATAACTACATTGAATTAGATATGATAGTCATCTTATGTTAAACTACAACCAAAATTCAAATGTTAAAAAAAGCACTTGTTCAATTATCGATGTTAGCAAGATTTATGACTTATGTAAAAAGAAAAATTTACTTTGTCGAATACATATAGTTATTTCCGCGATATGTAACATTAATATTATCTTAACGAACTATTTTCTATTAAATCTGTTTAATAAATTACTTTAGTAATTAGAGCATTATGTTATTAGAAAAAAAAAGCACAACTTGAAGTTGAGAGCCCATTTGGATTGATTGTTGTTTTTATTTTTTTTAAGATTTAAAATCTATTAAATCTGTTTAATAAATTACTTTAGTAATTAGAGCATTATGTTATTAGAAAAAAAAAGCACAACTTGAAGTTGAGAGCCCATTTGGATTGATTGTTGTTTTTATTTTTTTTAAGATTTAAAATGGTTGAAATTTTTTATAAGATGCGAGCGTGGATAAGTAGGTTAATAAGTAATTTTTAGGTTTTTCAGTTATGAATAATTTGGTGAGAAAGTAAAATAGTACCCTTTATCAAAATGGGTCTAAGCCCATTTCTTAACGCTTACATGATGAGTTGAGTTGTTATATGGATTAATTATATTCACTAAGTATGTCATAAAATAGTCTAAACACAGTGCGAGTATTAAATGTGTCATAAATTGATCATAAATAAGTTTACAACTTACTTAAATCCAACTCACCTTTATGTTCATTCTCTCTCGCCCTCACTCAATTTTACGTCCACTTATTTTAGTTTGATTATTAATTTTCTTAGACTTGATTGCATATGGAAATATTTTTGGAATATGGATCAATAGTTACTAAATTTGCATTGTAATAAACGAGTCAAACAAATCTGTTTAAATTGGATCATTTATGATCTGACTCGACTCGATCCATCCATTTCACCGATATAATTTTAATTATAGTTGAAACATCTTTTTGCCCTTTTAGGGGGGCACATAAATTTGGAAGTACGTTGCCAAGAACCCTCCTAAGGGAGATCATTGCGGCGGAATCACGTCAAGATCACCATATTCGGGTTCAAAACAATCTCGTCGGATGGACGGACCACAACGCATCAAGACAGGTACAACCCCTCCCACATCTCGCCACGTCATCCAGTGGCCCCAGGAAAGGCCAAAGCCGGAAAAAGGAAAGAAAGTAAAAGCAAAAAGAAAAAGGCGACAAAAAAAAAAAACAAGAAAGAGAGAAGGCGGAACGCGTGTTGAAAACTCGTGTTCCCTCCAACTGCATCCCGCAAGCAACACCAAGACCAACCCCCGCACACGCGCGCTCCGAGCACAGAGCGCGAGTGAACCACACGCGCCTATATAATGCACCGTAGCCGTCGTCGTCCTCTCTGGGGCCTTGCAACGACACTCGCAACTTGGCAGCTGCTTTTCGCTTCTCTGTCTCTCTCTCTCCTCTTGACCATAAAACCCTAATTCCTTTCACGTGCTCTCCCTCCCTCTCTCTCCACAGTTGCACCGTCGTCACGCGATCCGTACACCGGCGAAGGCGACTCTGCGTACGCGCGCGGCTCGCTCGCCTGAGCTCGCACCAGCTCAGTGATGGAGGCTCCGTCGGGTCAGAGGCAGAGGCGCCTCGAGTTCGCCCTGGTTTCCGTCTCCGACATCTCTCCTCCTTCTGCTTCCACCTCCTCGGCGGACTCGGCTCCGTCCTCGCCTGTCGTGGCTCGGTTCGGCGACGGCGATTCTGGCGTCGCCGAGCTTCGGTTTTACCGAGACAATGGAGCGAGCGATGTAGGCGGCGTTGAGCTCGCCGACGCTCAGGTTTGTATGTTTTATTGTTTTGTTCTTCTTTTTCTTTTCAGTTTTCATTCGGTTTCGTTGTTTTCTTGCCTTCTCTGTGTCTGTTTGCTGAGCGGCTATTTGGCAATTGAAAAAAAAATGGTGAATTGCTGCACCGCATTGTGTTTACACTCTGTTTTGAACGGATCACGACTTTTTTGGTTCTTTGAAGCTTTGGGTTGAAGTATTTTCTACAATTTTTGCCCTTCAATCTCCGTGTTGGACTGTCCTCATTGGCCAGCCTAAACATAACAAGGAGGTTTACTAATGACAACTAAGCTAGCATTGGTTTTGAAATGGAGTGGCTTTGCAGTGGTGATTTAGATATTGGTAAAATCTGAAGTGCTAGACAAATTTGAGCCTGAAGATGATTATATTATTGCTAATTCTGTGTCTTGTGTTCCCAGATTTTTAAGCTAGGCCCGGTTCAGTCAGTATGCATGTCCAAAGGTTCTGAAACCAATAAAGAGGTATGTGTAATGAGGAATATCTGAAACGCTTGTATCTTTAATATACCTGCGAAAATTGTGCTGAACTCTTGGGTGGAAAAGGTCTCTCAATGTTTTTGTAGATCTATTCTTCCTAGCGTTTCTCCTGGTTCATTTTGAATATATTCTCATATACAAAGTGGTTTAATTGTTGCGAAGTACTGGCTGATGTTGGCACCTTCTAATACTACGACTTTGTTCCAGAAGTCATATTCAAAAGGGTTTAATATTCATTTTAAAACGGAAGAGGAGAGCGAGGCCTTCCATTGTACGTTTGAGCAATTGAAGAAGGAAGGCAGTATTAAAGGTGCCACTTTTCGATGATGTGATAATTGCATCTTTTGATATGTCTTGGAGATTTACCTATTTTATTCTCCTTTGTTCTTACATATCTTGCAATAAGTTCCATTATACCCTGAAAAGAATGCTTCTGAGCTTATCATTTCCACGTTTGTCGCTTTGATTTGCATCTGGATGTATTTAAGCCCATTGTGGAACTCGTATTTGGAGGTTCATAGGGAAATAAACTAATTTGTGGTTTAGTACGGCTTGGCCGTGGATCCTGCCAACTTAGAGAAAAGGCTTGCTCTGTTCTTCATGGAATTGCAGATTTTAGTATCCCTACATTCTTAGGCAAAGAAGGGCGTTGTTAGTCAAGTAAGATTACTCATTGGCATCTACGGTTTGGATCATGCAATGTAGGTGTGGCCCTGTTTAGTGTGTATTTGAGTCCAGGGGAAGTCTAAGGTTGCTCAATCTAACCATATACAAGCATTAGCCATGAGACCTGGGTCTGTGTCTCCTTGCACCCATGCCCTTGTGTGCCTTCCCTGCATACAAGGAGTTGGACCATCAATCTTCGACAGAGACTTTTTTGAAGTATGAAAGTTTTGTTCAAATTTTCGTCTAAGCTAAGCTTCTCTTGAGCAGCTTTATATATTAAAACAGCAAGAAGCCTTCTTAACTCTTTCATTGACTTCTTCATCAGTGTGCAATTTATCTTTTGTCTAAGCCATTTTATAGAAATAATTTGAACAAGCCTTCATTATCGTTGGGATTGTCATGAATACGATATATATACATCCCTAAGAAAGCAGAAAAAGATAATTCATGCCCATCCAAGAAAACATAGGACTTACCCTTGGAAGTTGTTGGCATTCATCATGTGCCATTGAGGTGCAGGGGGCAACCTTAGTTTCATTATATGCCCTGCAATCTAATTCTTAGGTTTTTTTCCCCTTCTTACTCCTTTGTTCGTTGTTATTCTAGGTTTTTGACTATGAGTTGTGAAGCTTTTGCTTGTCATTCTTACTAATTCAGCCTTTTGTTACTACTCCGTATAGGGACACACTTACCAAATGGAGTTCTCTCAACTTCTAAATGCAAATTTGATGACAAGATAGAGGCATCCTCTGCCAAAATGTATTTTCATTATTATGGACAGCTTCTGCATCAGCAAAATATGCTGCAGGATTATGTGAGGACAGGTTCTACTTCTGAGCTTTCCTGTTCTGCCTTTATGTTATGTATGATAAATTTACCTCCTGTTTTTGAAATAGAAATGCTAACATTTAAAACTTGCTACTTTTCAGTTAAAACACCTATAGTAAACAAGATGTATTATGTGAATGCATTTGTTCTGATGGATATTTATAAGTTGTTCAACACAGAGTGAGAAATTATTCCGTCTATCAATACTGGATAAATAAGCATCCAACCAAATTGATAGAATAATTAAATATTAAATCATGTTTCATCTAAAAGCTTGAGCTTTTGGAACAGTTGGTTGTGGTCCCATAAAATCTCACATGGTATCAGAGTAAGAGGTCCTGTGTTCAAATCTTTTCAAGCTCCATTTGCCTCCTCAATTAAATATTTCCATGCTTAGCATTAGACAAAATGATCAGACTAAGCGTGATGGGGAGTGATAGAATAATTAAATATTAAAACATGCTTTCATCTAAAAGCTTAAGCTTTTAGAACAGTTGACTGTGGTCCTACAAAATCTCACACAAATTACACGCCGATTGTCATAACTACGTAGTTTATAGGATCAGGAAAAATTGGAGACATGCGTCCCTTCTATATTGGTGCATGTGCATGTGTGTCTCCAGGTCCCCTACCATGTGTTGGGACAGAGATGAATAGGTTGCCCTAAATTTTTTTGGCAGTTTTGACGAACGCTTTTGTGACGTGGTCAATAAGAAGAAGTATGTTCTCTATATACGAAGAAAATATGCAACTTATGTCTGGCCTGGTAGGAAGAATTCATGGGCGGGAGGCACGCTTGAATTTGAGCTGTCTTCCTTCTCTCACAAGCATAACTACAAATAGATCATCTTGTGGTTGTGTTGACTATTTATAGAAATGTATGATAAGAGTTAGAAATGAAAAAGAAAAGGTAAACTTGTTTGAGAAGCAGACCAATGAAATATTGGAAGAATCAGATGCCAAAGTTCTAGATATATATAACACTTTCCAATTCGAACTGTATAAGTCGAAACTTAAGAACAATAAAAACCTTTTTTTTCTTTATTTATGTCTGGATGATAACACTTTTTAAGCTTCAATTATACCACCAGACAAGCACGTAGTTATCTTATCATGATGTATTTTATGTTCAGGAACCTATTATGCTGCTGTCATCGAGAACCGTGCAGATTTCACTGGTCGAGTGGTTGTTGATGTTGGCGCTGGTAGTGGAATCCTGTCATTATTTGCTGCTCAGGTACAAATGTTCTCTGAGCATTTTTTTTTTCATATGCAATGATTAATGTTTCCTTTTCATCTGTTGCATGCATTATCAGTCTATTTTTTCTTGTGTTGTTTTCAAAACCCTTAGGCTGGGGCAAAACATGTTTATGCTGTGGAAGCATCTGAAATGGCTGAATATGCTCGCAAGCTTATTGCTGGAAACCCGGCGCTCAGCCAACGAATTACGGTGAGGTTTCAGTAGTTCAGTCAGATATCCGAGGGTCTTTATCCCATTGTTCTCAGGAGCAATTTGTGTATCTCACTAAAAAATGCAGGTGATTAAAGGCAAAGTCGAAGAAGTTGAATTACCAGAGAGAGCTGACATTCTGATTTCTGAGCCGATGGGTATCTATCTTTACTTCTGTTTCTGTTAAAGTTGCTGATTTCCAGAGTCATTTTCGTAGTAAGCCCTTAAAAAAACTTTACATTTTGCAAACTGCTTTAAGCAAAAGTTGTACAAAAGTATGCTCTTCTTTTTAAAGCATCTCTAGTGAGATTTAATGGTATTGTGTGCTTATTCATCTGCTTCTATTGTTGAGTTTATGAACTCGTCTTCATTAATAGCTTTACAGTATTTTGACCATTCCTCCCCCATCTTTTTTTTTCCTTCTTTTTACGTTTGATGTTGAGTTGGTTTTCTATATTGAAGCTTATGGATACTAGTACAGTGACATTTGTGAAGTGCTCAAAGTGCTTACAATTGGTTCTGCCCTAGGCACTTTGTTGGTAAACGAAAGAATGCTGGAATCTTACGTAATTGCTAGAGACCGATTTCTAGTTCCAGATGGAAAGATGTTTCCTACTGTTGGAAGGTAATTGGCTGTTTCCCTCTTCTATTTATGGTTTTTCTTGTTTTTACCTTGACAAATCTGATTGTGATGGCATATTTCTCCCTTCATTTTCCTTTTTCTTTGAATCTAAAGCTGTGGTTAACGTGTTGAGAAGCACTATCTGGAAAGATGTTTCGGGGTTGAGTAGAGTTTTGATTTTGTTTCTCCGTTTAGTTTACTGAATTAGTGTTTGTTTGGAGTGATATTTAGTTTTTTCCTTTTTCCAAACCTTGTGACTTTGATTTTGTGTATGACGCAAAAAACCTGAAACCTTTCAAAACAGACAGCTGTTGACATATAGAATAGTATATTATCTTTTACAACGTTTTAAAGTTCTAATAATTTTGAAGTTTTAACAGGAAAGTAACTTTTTACTTAAACGAAGAACAGCAAAAACAAACATGCCCTGTGCATAGAGAAGATGTTGGCGCTGTTTTGGGTTCTTTTAGGTGCTGACTTAGATTAAAGTGGATATTGTTTTTTATTTGTTTGTCTCAATGATCCTACTATTGTCGATTTGATTAGCTATATCAAGCATATCATAATTTAGAGTTGTTGGGCATTTGTTCTTTATTCTTTAGCTTTTACTCCTCTTCACCAGAAGTTGTTGAATGCTATTTCTTTTTCCTGATTGGTGCTTCCTCATTTATGCTATTAAACTCAGGACTTCTTGTCTCTCTTTTGGTAATATATGTATTTGAAATGATATACGTGATTGTTACGTAGCTTGGATATGTATATCAACTGTGTCTTTGATGTTTCTGATTATTGCTCTTGTAGGATACACATGGCCCCTTTCAGCGATGAGTATTTGTTTGTTGAAATTGCAAATAAGGTATACTCATGGTATAGATGATATCGTTTATTTTGTGGTCTTCTTTGTATAATTGCAATAAGATTGACGTGATTACAAACTGGACTTGTTTAAAGATGATGAAACCAGTTATAAGAGGTAGGAGAAATCTATTACTGGTGTTGCTCAATTATTTTTAATTAGCATCATACGATTTTCACATATGATTTACTTGCAATAGTGTTGTAATGGGAAACCCCCCAGTTTAGTATTTTCTCTTACACTTATTGTACCAAGGGAAATTGCTATTATGTTGGCCAGTAGTCAGAGACTATTGTCCATCATAAAGCAATGAATTCACTGCAAAAGGATCCTTTTGTGGCTCGGGGTGATATTCACTGTTGACCATGCATTTTCCCTGGAGTTGATGAGTTGCAGTCCTAAGGATCTTGATAAGGATCTTGATTTTATTCTCATTTTTGGTCTTTCACAGTAATCTCCTCTGATTGTTTCTGGATGTTGGAATGCCAGATTATGCTATTTTTGTGATGTTCCTTTGTTTGTTACTTGGAAGTTGCTACTAGTTTCAGTTTTCTTATCCATTTTTCTTGTGATTTTTGTTTGATTAACGTTTTGTATTGACCTTCATCTGTTAATGTAGGCTCTCTTTTGGCAACAACAGAGCTATTATGATGTCGACTTGACACCCTTGTATGGAACTGCGTTTCAAGGCTACTTCTCTCAGGTTTATAGTCTCTGCATATTTTTTGGAATATGGGTTGCTGTATTTGTTGTAAAAAGGCCACAGCGAATTTGGCACTTGATGTTGAGTTTTGGATGCAAATTTTTTTTTTTTGTTCAGAAGCATTTCCGGTTAATGATCATTTACTTTCTTCAACTTGAAGTTGTTAGTGTTAATTTGGAGAAGGTTCACAAGGATATGCAAGGCAAGTTAGGGTTTCTAACTTTTTCATGTATCTTCCTATTGAGGGGCTCGCTGCTTGTTTGAAACTGTCTAAAATATGAAGTTGAAAAGTTAACTCACACGACACTTGGAACCAGCAGGCATTGATGAGTTTTAGGCACTGCAGCTAGTTTAGGGGTTGTGAGAAAGATTTGATGTTTGCTGTGTTGGATCTAATCTCAGTTGAGAATTGGGCGGGTTCCTGGCGGCTTATACTATCTTGACTGGATCAACTGTAGCTTGTGCTAGAAGATTTAGCACTCATGGATCATGTTATTGACGATTTTTTAGCATCAGTTGCATCAGAGAGCCTAAGCTTCTTTTGGGCTTTGCCTTCTTTTAAGTTTTTTGTGTTTTGTGCACAAGGACCACATGTGGTCGTGGTTGAATTCCCTATTTAGTCATTATCCAATCTTTCTTTTTCAAGAATAAATTTTCAAGAATAAATGGCGGTTGTGGATGGTTGGGCTTTCTTTTTCAAGAATAAATGGCAGTTGTGGATGGTTGGGCTTCCCCCCCTGCCTCTCTGTGTTTCACTTTGAAAATTTTATGCAGAACTGAATAATGAACATTATCCTTGATATTGGATACTTCGTAATTTGTTAGAAATAATTATCATATGATGAGTTTTTCTTACCCCATTATTTGATTTGTTTGTATACGAGGGTGATGGGATAAATTGGAGATGTTTTTAATTTGGTTCCGATACTAATGAGACTACCAGCACGTATGACTCTTAAAAGGGCATTGAAGCGGGGTTTGGTAGGGGTTGATGTACGCTGCTTTATCCCTGGTCTCCTGGAGAGTTTCCATTGTTGAACCTGTGACCTCTGGTCCCAATGGATTAGTCTTTTGATTTCTACTCTAACAAAGTGAAAATTAAATAAGTTCGATGGCTTGAAAATCTTGTTTTTTCCGACGCTTTTTTTGTTTGTGGTGTCTAACTGTCTACAGTGGCACAATTCTGGCCATCTCTTTTTTGCCAAATGATTGTTACAGTTGAGATTTGCGGCTTATTGCTGTTGGTAGTTGACCATGGCAAGTGGGAACAGAGTTCTACATCTCTCATCGCCCATCTGCCTGCTTGCTTACTGCGCTCAGTTTCTTCGCTATTTATGCTTTTTGGCTTGCTATCCTCTGCTAGCTTGTCTATTATTATTTGTTTAGGGTGTCAAATTGGCAACTACATTATCTTAATCAGGTCATTTCTTCTACATGCAGCCTGTTGTAGATGCCTTTGATCCAAGGTTGTTGGTGGCTCCCCCAATATTTCATGTGATAGATTTTACGAAAGTGATGGTACTGACCTGTTTCAATTGATTATCAAGACAAGCTTTTGTTACTTTTGTGTTGCATGCAATTTGAAACACAACACTTTCTACAGCCAAACCACACATTTAATTCATTCATCTTGCCCATCTAAACAGTATCATTAGTTTTCTCTTGTTCACATGTACTTTATTAAGTTTTTAAGCCTGCCATTAGAAATAGTACGCCACTACACTGGAAAAGTGATTTCAAATTCCAACCTTCATTCCTTCCTATAGCATTCAGGGTAGTGGTCCTTTGATCAGATTATTTCCCAGCTAATGGTTCATGACATCATTGAAAAAGGAATTTGTTACTTATTGTGGCTTCATAATGGTTGTGTTTGATAGGAAGAAGATTTATATGAGATTGATGTTCCGTTGAGATTTATAGCAGCTGTTGGTACCAGAGTGCATGGGTTGGCCTGCTGGTTTGATGTGCTATTCAATGGGAGGTAAATCTCCGTCTTTCCTAACACGCACGCATGCACGGCATTAACTATTTAACTAAAAAACCCAAAACCACCAAAAAAAAAAAAAAACAAGCTCCTTGGTGCACCACATGGACTTGTACTCTACATTTCATCTCAATTTTGCTTATTGTCATCACTCTTTAACTATGTTGATCCACAGTACTGTGCCAAGGTGGTTGACAACTGCTCCCGGATCTCCAACAACTCATTGGTACCAACTGCGCTGTGTTCTTTCTCAACCCCTCTATGTCATGGCTGGACAAGAGATCACTGGTCGACTTCACCTGGTCGCACATAAATCCCAGAGTTACACCATATATTTGACATTGTCAAGTAAGTTCCTCATTAATCTCTTCTATTTGGTATGATGAATGATGATTGTTATTTTGTTACTTGTGTTTGCTATCTAACTTTTTCAAATATGTTACCAGCTAAGATGTGGGGCCCTGGGGCTGAACAAGGCGGAATACTTCAAACATCGTCCGGCAAACTTGATTTAAAGGAACCTTACTATAGAATGTCTCAGCCGCAAGCTTACACAATAGCACAAGATCAGCAACCACATCAGCTGCTTCAATCGCAGGTTCTCTCTTTATATACTAAGTACTCTTTAGATGCTATATTGACCGTTTCAAATAAGAATTTCAAATGTTAGTTAAACAGAATGACGTGGTTTTTCTTGTATAGGAATTAAACGTCCAAACACAGGACATAGAAGAAACTGATCTATTGGAGCAACCAGCACAAAATTCTGGCGCTCATTTCAGTTAACAGCACCTTGTTTTCTAGGTGATGAATTGCACATCATGCGGCTAAGTTGGGCACTATCGGTTACTTCCAATTTGCTAGCAGGGCATTATCGGTCCAATCTTGAGATTGCCGAATAGCCCTATGGCTGCCTTTGCTGGTCCTTTCCTCTGGCAGTTCATTTGTATTCCCCCCTAAGCCCATCCCATGTGCCAATTTCTTGTAAATTCTGTGCAATTCATTTCACCGCCCATGTGGTTGTGCTATGTAAACGTGCGCAACTTCGACCGTGATTCACTTAGCCAATTGATAATAAACTTGGTTCAGTTAGGCTCGAAATGGTGAGTTTCAAGTATTTTTCATGGGTTTCAGTTGTGCTTGTTGAGAATATCCTGTCGAGCTATTTTGCAGATTGTTGCTTCGTTCAGGTGACAAGTCCAGCTGCCTTTTTGTCTTTTCAAATATATTTACGTCAAGTGACAGGTCGTTATGTTGCTCACGTAATTTGGCAAGACCTAATACAAATTCTATTTGTTTGCTGGTCGTATTGGGTTGGTTGCATCACGCTAAGAACGTGCAATTGCAATCTCTCTACTAGTTTGCCCTCTTGAGTTGCCGCGGCAAGAGCCGAGTTTTTCGTACGATTTTAAACATTAGAATTGTACTTTCTTGTTTAATCAATAGTGTCATCACGTTGCCAGACTGCCCCTCGTGCTATTTTCCTTCATTCATTTGTTCGAGTCTACATAGTTTTTGAATGTGATCCACTCCCCTGCGGGTGTCTGTGCTATGTAAGATTCAATGCTCCAGTTGATAATAAGCTCTGGTTCGGTCTGAGATGGTTCGACTTTGTTGCAAGTTTGGAGCGGGTAATCCCTGGTTTAGGTTGTGCTGGTTGGAGATGTTCGATTGAGCTATTTGGCAGATTTTACGAAAGTGACAACTCCATTTCGTTTCTCTCAAATAAACATTTGCCTAGTGAAAATTCCATTCAGACTCCTCGGTTTCGCAGCTGTGGCTGATTTGAGACTGTGAGCCCACATATTATGCTCTTTCGTTTAGTAAGAAAGTGGAAGGGGGCGATCAGCATCGGCGATCAGCATCAGCGATCCTTTATGGATGTTACTGTAGGAGTTTTGCACCCGTCCCATAATAATCATTTTGAGCTATTGCTAGTACTCATAATGAGGGAGCCTGTCACAGCCGCCTCATCAAGGTGTTAGTAAGTTAGTAAGGGCAGAGTATCATTATCCTATTTCGTGGCATGGTCGAATTTCCGTCTGCGACGAATTAAGCTTCCTGAAGTCGAGGAGCAATTGGGAGATCTGAACCTGGTTACCTAACCATCGACAATGATTTTGGCTTTTGATATACTATTACACATACTACGAAAAGGCAATCGTGATATCCCTCTATTGGAAAGAGCCTCGCGTGTTGTGACAAGAATAAACCTTCGTTTAATTTTTCTCTCTAGCCGTTTATGCTCTCTAGTTATGTGTTGATCATATATGCTTTATAATAGTTGGGTATCTGCAGAGTTACGTTATACGTATAATTGTCTGTGATTGGGTAATTCAACACAGTGGGCCAAATTTTCTGAAAACATTCCACATCTTTACACTTATTGTAGATAATCCCTTATCTTAATGGTAGGGGTGGCTTAATCGATCTGAGCCATCCAATTCAAAATGGACGGCCCAGATTTTAAGTCACCCAAGGTAGGGGATCCATTT
Organism: Rhodomyrtus psidioides; assembly: GCA_021437785.1. NCBI lineage: Eukaryota > Viridiplantae > Streptophyta > Magnoliopsida > Myrtales > Myrtaceae > Rhodomyrtus > Rhodomyrtus psidioides. Next base: position 3,416,181 of record JAILYB010000055.1, read on the forward strand.
CCTAATTTGTAATAATATGCAATCAAGACATATGATTTTTTATTGTAATTTGGTGGATCATCAGTATAGTATACTTCTACCCTGTTATGTAATTGGTCAAACTTTGACCGTCAAAGTACCGATGAGTTAATTTATAATCTAAATCTATCGGGTATTGACAATATCAATCGGTTCGAAAAGGCGAAGATGATCGACCTGGAGATGGAAAGGAAATATCGAAGAAGATGATGTTAAGAATGAGAGACCGAGGGCTGGGTGAATTTGCGTGATGAGATCGTCCGTTTTGACGCAGGGGCTTATGGAAGAGGCTGGCCGGGAGGAGTAGAATAAGAAAAAAGGTGAAGGCGTAGGCGCCTGTAGGCTATAGTTGTCCAGGTGCAAACAGCTTCAAGAGCTCCTAGAGCTGAACAAATAAGATCTCAGGGTCAGATGAGCAGAGGCAGGGGATTACCAAAAGAGCCATAAATCTTATTACAATTGCGCCAATTCAGTATAAAATTATTATTTTTTTGTCAATTGATTTCTAAATATTTTGTATTTGTGCCAATTTAATCCATCACGTGCATTCTTGGATTAGGGATTTTGACCCATCACTTGCATTCGTATCACATTTGATAACATTTTCTAACAAAAATTTCCCTTGCTCAGGCGCGAAAATAGCGCGTAAAAGTCCCTAGTGATCTGGCAGTCGATGAGCCGAGGGATTGATCGAGACGCATTTCACGATGGAAGGCAAAATCCACTTCAGAGTGTATTTGAAAATTTCCCCTTCGATCCGAGTGAAAAACACAAAATCCACCATTCTAGGAGCCCTTTGCTTTTCTCTATCTTGTAATCACCAAAAACATGGGAACGGACCTACGAAACCGAACAAAACGGTGCGTGTTCAGCAAAACAAGCGTGATAAATATGGCCTCGCGAGCTTCGCTGTTCCGCTCATTGTTCAATCGAACAACACATAGACAAATTGCAAATCCTCTGCATGGAGAATTGCTGCTCAGAGGAGCTTCCGAATCCGATCAGGTCGTCAAATTAGAGACCAGCAGTGACCTTTCGCCTGATGAAGTTCCGGACATGCTGCAGCTTCTCTATAATTCTCCAAGATTTTCACTTTGTTCTCCCCCTCGACGATGTTCGCACGTTAGCTCATGCATGCTTGTCCATTTTCTCACTGCTCTCTGGCAATGGAGGAATCAAAGAGGATATTCTAAATGGCAAATGGAGTATGTACTCCACAGAATGTCTATCCTTCCTTTGTTGCCATCTGTGACCTCCCAAAGGGCTTCAATCGATCATAGTCACCAGTGCCTTCATCCAAATTGGACAAGTAGCCGAGCTCAAAGTTCAGGTCAGTTTCTCCCTGATCAGTGGAATGTCTTGGGTGAATGTGAGATTGCAATAAAGAAGACGACGAGTAAGGCAAATGACTCGACACAGAAGTCATGGATTTTACAGAGGTCTAATGATCCTTGTGGTTTCGACAGAGGCAAAGCTTTGCTCAAAATCTTCAATGAATAGCTTAAGATCAACAACTCTGTCCTCCAACAATGTCCATTGGGAAGAACTGCACATCCGAGCTCATTCTTTTCAGAAAGATGGTTTTCGATCAGAAACGCCGGAGGCATAAGACATGGATTCATTACATGCGTATCACCAATTGCTAAGCTGATGCATTGCCGAATAACACTGGATCGTTGAGCTACAAGGTCTTCATAGCTGAAAGGTAATCCGGTCGGTCCATCCAGGGGAGTAGATGACGCATGGGTGAGCGCGATAATGGCATTACGCCATATCACTGAACCAAGCGAATTGGTGATAGACCGCAGAAGTGGCATATCAATAAGATCACTCGTTGGGCAATCCAGCCGGTCGACATACATAACAACATCAGGCGGAAAGCTTTTAGTGAACTTCTTTATGGACAATAATATTCTCTGGTTGAGAGATCGTTCAGCACCAGAAGATCTAAGACCTGGTGTATCAATAAACCTAAATTTCACACCATCCTTAATCCCAAGAACCTCTTTCACAGTGACAGTGGCGGGCTCAAATGCATTGACCATGGCTTTCTTTTCTCCCAAAACGGTATTAATGGTTGCACTCTTTCCCACGCCTGTTTTTCCTATGACCAGGATGTTCAATGACAAGTCTATACTACCATCCTCAGCTTCAAGCTGCATTGCCAACTTCATGGCTGATTTGAGGCGAAATGTTTGACTAGAGTGGCTGCCTACGGTAAGGGCATGACGGCACAATGCCTGTGTAGCTATGGAATTTTCAGTAGAATAGCCTAGTCTATGGACGAGTCTTAAGAGTTTTACCTTTAACAGATGCAGATCCTCCAGGCGCTTCCTTTCCTCTTTGCTAAGATTCTCCTCTAGTTCAGTACAAGAAGATGCTTTGAGAAGATCTCCCAAGATATCCAAGTCAACTAGGAAATTCTGTCCCCCATAAACACAACAATCCTGTTCTTTGCTTGATTCAGAGACAACATGGCCACCATATATTGCTGTATAAACTTGTGAATTCACTGAATTTGAGAGAATAGAGGATGCGAATTCGTCTTCTGATTCCCTCTTTTCACCTCCTCTTGGTTTATCTAATGCTTCATTTTCCGCATCTGTTCCGTCTAATTCTGGTTCATGATCTGAAGGGGAAAATGTAAAAACAGAGTTAAGGATATTACAATGATCATGCAATGCCTGATCCGATGCACTAGCCTGCTGACTTGCATTGGTGCTGTTTTGGCAATAAGTATTGTCCGAGTGCTTAACTTCCCCCGCAACTTCGGGGCCCTCAGAAACTAGTTGCAAATGAGGTGTCTGGTCGTTCAAGTGGTCTTCAAGAGTGAGACCTGCACCATAAATAGCAACTTTCCCCACCACAGGTTCTTCAACCGCACATCTAAAGCTTGGCTTCACAATTTTGCTCCTACTGAAATCTAATTCCTTGAAATTCAGTTGCATTGCCTCGGAAGCCGTATTTGTTTCACCTTTTTCGGTGAAATCAGCATCACTCAATTTTCCATTCTTCAGCTCCCAAACCATCTCATCATTTGATCCATGGCTCTCTGAACCCTCGATTCTTCTACCTTCACTACCCGAATATTTGAATTCCGCCAGCACGGGGAAATCCTGCTCCATGAAACTTCCTGCCTCATCCTTCAGAGACATAACTCGCGCATGTCTCACAGAAGCAAGGCCACTACTCTCACTTATATACTCACCACGAGTGCTATGTATCTCAATCCCATCCCTGATGTACAAACTCGACTCACGCTCATCTCTCTCCTCTTCATCCACCACCACCCTAATCCAAGGTGCACTCCCCACCGTCTCAGACACGTCGAAACTCGGAACTCTCGCAGCTTTCACGACCTCCACATCCCCGCCTTCTTCAACGACCATCAAGCCGTCCTCATCCTCAAAATCCATAGACAACCTTGCAAAGGGCATAACTTGGTCAACAATGGGGTCTTGGTCATACTCTGCCGCAGTCTCTGCCACAGAAGAGTACTCATCGACATCACTACACATCTCCTCCCTACAGCTATTTTCTAATTTGTCCGCATCTGGGTATGCCACAAAGGGCCTAAAAATTCGATCTTTCGCGATTCCACCACCTCCTTCCAATGTTTCCTCATCTGGGTCCGCAACGAACGGCCTCTCCGACGCCGTTTCGAAGTCATCCCCGCTAGTGCACAAGCGCTCACAGTCAGAGCCTCCCTGGCTACTTTCGTCGCTGCAACTAGTGCCCTGAATGTATATTCGCGGAGGTTTTGGCTCGAAATCAGAGTCGTCATCGCCGTCGTCGTCGAGGGTAGGAGGAGCTCGTATAAGAAGCGAACCTGTGGAAGACGAGCCGCAAATGGAGGTGCTTCGCGCTGTGGAAGGAAGGACATTCCTGGTGTCCATTGCTTCCAGTTCTTCTTTCTTTCGAACAGCGACCCTCAAAGACGCCTGTTCTTAGAAGAGTAGAAAACAGAGAATTGTCGTGGTGCTTAATCCAACCGTGTGTGTTGTCGGAATCCAACGCGGGCCTCCCAGGCAACACACCGTTGGATTTCGACAATTTCCGAGGGGGTTTTCAGGGGTAATCATATCCATCATATTCCGCATAATTCATCGGATCAACCGTTGTAATAAGTCCGATTTACCCCCTTCCTTATTTACTTATCCTTTCACAAATTCTCCACGCACTAAAATTTCAATAAATAAAATTTGACGCAAACGGCTTTAGAGAGTATGTATGTTTATGATTCTCATATCAAAGATACATTAGGATGTTTGTGTTGAAAAAAATTATACTAACATCATATGCTCTATTTTTGCATATGATGTACCACTAGAGTATTTGTTTCAAAAAAACTCTTACCTATGTAGATTTTACGCAGTTTTTGTTTTTTTACAATGAGAAAAACATGACCCGGTGCATTATTTAAGGGGAAAAAAAAAGAAAAGCACTCAAATGGAAATACTAAAGAGAACTATAGGTGGGTGAGCTTTGCAAAAAGAAAAAGAAAAAGAAAAAGAAAAAGAAGAATATTTATTTGAGAATTGATAAATGAGAAAAGCATATGTCAGGCATACAAAAGATATAAATTGTGAACCGTTCACATCGTCTAAGCTATTTTACTTAGGCAAAATGACATAAATAGTCCCTGAACTTTGGCAGAATGTGCAATTTGGTCCCTGAACTTTTAATTTGTTCAATTGAGTCCCTGAACTTTGACAGAATGTGCAATTTGATCCCTAAACTTTTGACTTGTTCAATTCAGTCCCTAAACTTTTAGTAAATGTTCAATCTAGTCCTTGAATTATAGGAAAATGTTCAATATAGTCCTTTTGTTAATTTAAGATCAGGGATAACGTTGAACATTTTCACATAGTCTAAGGACTAAATTGAACATTTACTAAAAGTTCAGGGACTAAATTGAACAAGTCAAAGTTTAGGGATTAAATTGCACATTCTGTCAAAGTTCAGGGACTAAATTGAACAAATTAAAAGTTCAGGGACCAGATTGCACATTCTGCCAAAGTTCAGAGACTATTTGTGTAATTATCCCTTTTACTTATACACCGACAACAAGTTAGTCTCTCTCTTCGGAAAAGAAAAGAAGTACTCTCTTATTAACTTTCATTACACACGAGGAAGTGATACTTTGCCCGATTGATACGTTGGTTGATCCGGTCGATGCATCGCGGTCGAATTTGGATCACAATTTAACGGACCGTGATACGAGCATGCATCATCATATTCATTTGGACTAGCACAAATGGATAGCAACAAAAATAAAACACCGTTAACACTTCGCCCAGCTACGAAGCCAAAGAGTCCAAAAAGGTGATCAACAAATGCTATTTTTCATTCATTATTCTAATCTTATTAGATACTTTGCCCGACGAATTTACATTTAGATATTTCGATCTTTGCTACTGAATCGTGTAGTTCGACTTTGTTGATAATAGTGAAAGATGCGTGATATCGTTTTAATTAAAAGCGTCAAAACCGAACTATAAAATCGAGCAGAACCATTAACCGAATTGAACCAAACCGAAAATTTGTGCATTTGGTCCGGTTCGATTAATTTAAAATAAACCATTCTTTTTTTTTTATATTTGATTTGGTTAACATAATCGAACTGAAAATCTCTTTTTATTTCTGTCTTCTTTGTTTTTCCTTTTTGGTCATTGGGGTCGGCGGAGCGGCCGGCATTGGGCATTAGCTAAGGGTCGAGGACCTCTGCCGGTCGCGGTCAAATGGTCGTGGCACCCTCGTAGAGGGCCGGGGGTAAGCGACATTGCCATTGCAGAGAGAGACAGAGAGCCCTCGTCTAGGGTTGGCAGCTCTACCAGAGGGTTGACCTGGAGGTAACGATATCGCCATTGCGCGCGCGAGAGAGAGAGAGAGAGAGAGAGAGAGAGAGAGAGAGAGAGAGAGAGAGAGAGAGAGAGAGAGAGAGAGAGTTTGCGTGGAAAATCGATGGGGCATTAGCGCTTTTCGAGTCTGCGGATCTATTTGTCATTGAGAGACCGAGAAGGTGTTGTAAGGTCGGAAGCCATGGAGGAAGGAAAGAGAGAGAAAAAAGAGGGGTTGGGAAAAGAGAGTGGAAAGGGTGACGAGATCGAAAGTCACGTTTCCAAAGGAGAAGTAGAGCAAAAAAGAAAAAAGAAGAAGAAAAATGTGGAAAAACTGAAAACCAAACCAAACCGAACCGAATTAGATTTTCAGTTCCGCTCATATTTGGCTTGCAGTAATGTTTGGTTCGGTTCAAATGTATGCTTTAATGGTACAGTTCAGTTTGATTGACACCCCATAGTTTGCACAAACATCATATTGGGTTTGACAATTTTAGTACCAACGAAATTTGAATACTCTCGACCTATTTATTTGAGTAATGTCAACGAGGCGGATCTTGATTTACTTTTCACTTAATTGAAAAATTGCGTGAAAGCGTAATCTTTCGTGATATGTCTTACTTGATACCTAAACTCACAGAAATTTCGAAGATTCGTAGTGCTCTCATTTAGAGTCTGAAAGGATATGAAGTGAACATTATTTCAAATAAAAGCCTTGAAATGGTCGTATCGGTCTTAGACTCACCAGTGGGTTAGGACATTTTCATCATTATTTTTTATTTTTTGCTTCCTTTTTCTATTTTTATTTTAAATTTTAAAAAAAGTAAAAAAAAAAACAAAGGCAAGAAGCGGTCCCACCATCTTTTGCTTGTCTTTTTTAAAAAAAAATAGTTTTACTTAAAATTAGGTTAGAATTATATTTGATGAAAATACGGCTGAAATATAGTCAGCCGATGAGGTTAAGCCCTTATTTGAAATAGTCATAACACTTTAAGCCCTTATTTGAAACTTTCATGTCACTTCATATCCTTATTTGAAACTGTTAACACCTAAAATTATCCTAGGGGTCACGTGATGCGCACATGGAGAAAAAACGATCAGCTGCGGACAGATGTATGCAAGCGAGGTAAAAATCAAGCTATAGATCCGCCATGTGTAGAGGGTGATTTTGGCGGTATTTATCTCGAAAAGCCAAGGGAAAAGGCGCACAAAAGAAGACACGATCATGGAGGCTACAAAATTAGGCGGCAATCCCATCAAGCACAGCGGAAAGGCGCGAAAATTGTTAAAGGCCTTATCCATGGGGATCACCGAAGGAAAACGTGCTTAAAAGGATGAGGCGACAGCTGTCATCGAAAGAGAACGCACTTGGAACCCAAGGCAGCAGCTGATTGACGGTTACCAAAGCAGGCCTAGTCATCGAAAAGAACGTACTTGGGGCCTAAGGCAGTGGCTGATCGACGGTTACCAGGTTACGCCTATAAATACCAACGAGTATCCAACAGCAACCCCCCACAACAACACACAATAATCAAGTCTTTATCTTTTCAATTAGCTCTTAGCTTAGCCGTAGCTTTCAGATTCCCGTCGTCAATTAGATTTCGACGGGTTTCATATCCAGAGTTAGGTGTCGTCGATTCAATTCTGGAGTCTGCTCGCCCAACCTAGTACTGTTGATTAAATTCAGGTGCTGTGTTGGTCCACATCCACCCGTCCAGTACCGTCGATTAAATTTCGGTACTGTGTCCTACATTTTCATTTGTCCGGTGTCGTAAATTAAATTCCGACATCGTGTCCTACAGCAAGGTTTAGCATCGTCGATTCAATTTCGGTGTTGTATCTCAATTATCATTTCGTCGAAGAGATTCGACAAGTTTCATCAAAATCATCTCCATGTGTTCTATCAAAGTTGTGTACAAAGCTGTCGAAAGACACGCTTCTATCAATAAGATATCCTGCATTTGACACTCTCTGTCCAAAACTTGCACGGAGCCTTTCTTAAAAAACGAACTGTTAACGTTCGATAAATGAATTTTCCCGCATCGACAACCCTTTTGGGCTTCAACTTTCTAGGCCGAACCCTGAGAAGATTAAGCAGGCCCGATCGAGGGAATTTTTGCCACAACAATCCTTTTTTGGCACGCCCGGTGGGACTCAGGTGACAAGTTCGAGAGAGTGCTATGCCATGTACAAGGAGTCGTAGCAACTTAGACGAAGACGAACTCATGGAGGAAGTACCACGAGCAGAATCTTCAACGATCCGGGGAGTCCAAGATCCGCCCAAGAATGAAGATGGCGAGGTTCAACGGCGGCCCGTCGAAGAACCAAGGCGAAACCTGAAGTGACGCCAGTTATGATATCCTCAATAAGGCGTATGGTTGAGGAAGCCCAAAACGAGTTTGCTGATCATGTGGTCCAGCGTATGACCTAAGTCGTTAGGCCTTTGATCATCAACACTTATCATGAATGTACATCAGGAAAGTACGGAGCATCCCCAAGTTACCAACAGCCTCAGATGGGGAACCCATCTATACCCTCAACGAATGCACCGTTGCTGACGACAAGCGCGGGGCTTGCTGGTCATAACGTACCACCAGTTTTACCTGTCAGGGTTTTGCAAAGAGAAGAAGCTCCGCTGGTAAATGTGCTCAATCCTCAAGATCTAGTTGTGTTCTTAGGCCATCAAAATCAACACAACATGCATGCCGCCGAGGTAAACCCCATACCTATAAACGAACAGCCTATACCTATGGTCTTCGAAAACCAAGGAACAATGCCAGTTCCCTTTAGGGGGCAGTTGCAGGCTAGGGGGCAGGGTCAGTTCCCTCAGAACAAAGGGTATAATCAACCTTTTCAGCCCATGGTCCATCAACAGATCATGCAACCAGGACAACAGCAGGCGAATCAAATGTTGTAACCACAAGGAAACCAGCTTATACCCCAGGTTGTTCAACCCGTTGTGCGGCCAGCGTATCTAGGACAATAGCCGGTGTATCAAGCTATGCCACAGCTAGGATATCAGCTGCCATACCAACCGGTGTACCAAAATCAGCTGGGTGCCGAGCAAATGCTAGGGTATATTGACCCTATGATAGGGTTAACGTATATCGAAAGCTATACCCTGATTGGATGGATACAATCCGGTATCCAAGAGGATTCAAGATACCCGAGTTCACACTGTTTATTGGTGAAGATGACCAATCCACCTATGAAAGTGTCAACCGCTTCTTGGCATTATATGGAAATGCTACCCATGCTGATCATTGGAAGCTTAGGCTATTCCCACTCTTTCTATCCAAAATAGCTTTCACTTGGTATACTGCTCTACCATCAAATTCGGTCCTAATGTAGGAACAAATGAAACGCCTTTTTCATGGGCAATTCTAGCGAGCTGTGCCGAATTTGTCAATAGCCGACTTGTCAACAATGAAGCAGATGTACAACGAGACAGTTGGCCAGTTCATTACAAGATTCAAGCGAGCCAGGAAGAAGTGTTTGGTTCCCTTACCTGAGAAGATGTTTGTCGAATTCGCCTTTAACGGGTTGAAGTTCGAAATCCGAGATAGGATGGTAGGTCACCCATGTGCCGATTTATTTGAGTTATCTACCATGGCAGTCAAGCATGAGAGCGTACTCAAGGAGAAAGACAAGAGGCATACCCGAAGAGGAGAGGTGAATACTGTCGAAACTCACGTTTTCGATGAGGAACAGACAGATGCCGTTGAAGTCGCTGAAGTCCAGTTGATTATAGACAAACCATATACCTGTCAAGCGCTGAGGCCACCAAGGATGAAAGAAAAGTCAACTGTTATGGCCAAAGCCAAATAAGCAGCATATTATTCATTTGATGCGAATCGGACGGAAGAAATTTTCGACATGTTATTGGCTGACGGACAAATCAGGCTAACGGAAGAGGAATAGATACTGAACAAGGAGGAGTTGGTCAGTAAGAAATATTGTAAGTGGCACCACTCATGGAGCCATAATACGTCGGATTGTTTGGTTCTCAATAAGAGCATTCAAGAAGCAATTCGACAAGGAAAGATCAAGTTCGCCGATAACAAAAGAAAATCCTCATGGATATTGACGCTGACCCATTTCCCGTAATGATTGGGATGGTATCCCTAAAACAGTCGGGCAAGGGATATAGATTGTCGAAGTTATGCACACGATGTAGACAGGAGCTGGAAAATACGGATCAAAGCCAAAAGAAGCATCTGCTGAGGAGCCGCGTCAATCAGAAGAGTCGGGAGCCACCACAGACCAAGTCGGCCGTTCCCCAAAAAGCTGTTTACAAGTCATTCAAACAGAGGTACGAAGAAAGAGACCCCACAATTGGTACGTTAGGGGAGCCTAGCGGGAAGTTCGATTACTATGTGAGCTACGGTCCTCCGCCAGCTCGCACTCAGGAAAGAGTTTCCTACTCGAGATGAGAGGAATTTAATGGTAATATACATCGAAGCCGCTACACTCCAGTCAAACTACCTCACCAACGTACTCTAAAAATCCCAGGCGATCCGATAAAGGAATCATGCTATGAGATCACAGAGGCTCAAAGGAAAGAAGAGATCATGACTCGTACCAGGAAAAGAAGGGCACAGAGGAAAAGGAGGGGCCGTATATTGTAACAACAAAGGAATACGCCTAAACCCAAACCGGCGAAGGAACGTCTAAAGTTCTGGAGAACCAGAAATTTAGTTTGGAGACGCAAACCAGAGAAGCTACAACTAGCTCAGGAGCAAGAACTCAAGCAATCCGAATCATCAAAATTACCAAAGTAGGAGCCGCGGTTCAGGACTCGTATAAGCAGGTCGATTTCACCATTAAGCTCCTGCTTGGTCCAAGTTAAATTGCCCAAAGAGTTCCAAGTTGAGACAACTTCAGACAACCATGATAACGAAGATATAGAGCAAGAAAAAGAGGGTGCTCAGTTATGTTTCAATGAAGAAACTATGGAATTCAAGAAACCCATTGAAGAAACCTCCAATCACTTGAGGTTGCTCAATATTAACGCCAAGATAAATGGGCGACCAGTGATGAAAGTCTTGGTAGATGGCGGTTCGACATTGAATCTCATCCCAGATTCTTCAAGAAGATAGGGATGGCTGACGACGAGATTATCCCGTCGAACATTCAGTTGTTAGATTTCACTGGTGAAATCATCGAAGTGAAAGGGATATATGTTGCGAATCTGACTGTGGGATTCAAGACATCAAGAACATCTTTCTGTGTAGTAGATGTTGACGGATCATACAATTTGCTACTATGAAGGGATTGGATACACGGGAACCGGTGTGCCCCCTCAACATTGCATCAAATGCTGGCATTTTGGAATGGGGATAAAGTGGAGTATGTAAAAACTAATCCTCAAACTTACGTCACGTGGACTCGGATATCAGGACAAGACCAAGTTATGTTAGACGACTGCTTGCGCATCTCAAAACCCCCTGAGGTTGACTCAAGAGATATTGCTTTCTACCGTTTCGACAAGGAAAATACCGAGTGGGTCCCTAGGAAGGAACCGACAGTTCAGTTTGAAGAATTCGCTGATGAAAGATCATCAATTGTCGCAAAACCTCTTTGAGAGGTATGAGGTAGGGGTGAGCAAAAAAACCATAAACCAACCGAACCGAATCGGATCGGACCGTACCCCAACCGGCTGATTTTGGATGAAAACTGGCGGGTACGGTTCGGTTCTCGATTCCAATTTTATGGAACTGGTAGTTATGGTTCGGTTCCCGATTTTGGATGAAACCAACCAACCGGCCTTGTATGTTCTTTAAGAAGTTGACTTATGTCATTTGCTTGCTTTGTTGTGGAAACTTCATTTATCCTCTGTTTTCCTTCTCCGTGTTCAGTTTTCCCGTCAATATACTCAAGTCTCATGTGCTATGTTCAAAAGTAGTTAGTTCTTTTATTTTGTCCTTGTATTCAATTTCTTTCTTGTACCAAGTTCTTTTATTTTGTTTTCAATTAGCATATTGTCCAATTTTGGCAACTGCCTTGTTTGTGCTCATGTTGCGGTTGGCGATTGTCTAGTTTTGGCGAGAAGTTTCCTGCAACTGTCTTGTTCATGCTCATGTTTCATTTATCCTAGTTTGGTTTGTTCTTATTGTCACTTCCTTGTAACCGAGGTGCAATTGAGTTGGGTCTTTAATTAGTTTGAGTCTGGAATGGTAAATTGAAATGTGTTCACATTGAATTAGTTTTTTTCATTTTTTGCTCGGTAAAAACGTAACCGAAATCCAACCGAAAACTGGACCGGACCGATGGTTCGGTTGGTTCACGATTTATAGAAGAAGTGGTTGGTTCATGGTTCTCATTTTACGGAATCGATTCCTAGAGGATGGTTCTTGGTTTTGGCCTAATTCCAAAAAAAACCTCAAACTTTGACGTTTGTCCCAAAAATATCCATAATTTTTTTTGTCTCCTAAAAAACCTTCAACTTTTGATTTTGTCCCAAAAAAACCTCAAACTTTGGTCTTTGTCCCAAAAATACCCACAACTTTTTTTGTCTTATAAAAAACCTCAAACTTTTGATTTTGTCCCAAATTTACCACAGTTATTAAAAAAAAAGGAGTGTTTCGCGCCAGTTGAACATAACCCATGATTGTTCGACAAAGATCAAAATGTACTTCCAATTGTTTCAAGGAAAAATGTTTGACACATTGCAGCCGCATTAATTCATTTCGAGACATAATTGAGTTACCCGAGATTCACATAAAAATTTAAGTGGGAACAAGATATTAACAAATCTTTTTCTTATACTTCAAATCTTTACCGAAATGATGATCACAAGAAAGCATTGGGGGCAGCAGTTTTTCGTCACAGAGACAGGGTCGACAGCAGCTTGTTGTCACAGATGCAAGGTCGGCACTATGGTCCTCGGTGGAAGGCTCGATTGGCATCGAGGACTATCAACGGGTAAGGAGCCAATGACGAGGGTTGCTATTGTCTCGGGATAAGGCTACACCATCGGGCGACGGTTGAGAATCACTTGGAGTTTCGACAGAAGCTAAACGGCCGATGTCGGGTCGTCGGGAATTCTACGAGATGGGTTTTGAGGGTTTTTTTTTGGGCAGAAGAACACTACAAGTGCCAATATTTGTGTACGGAGCTCACTTTAGTGCCAATATTTTTTTTTGGATCACTTTAGTGCCAATTTTTGTCAAAAACGATCATTTCAGTGCCAACAGGACACGTGTCATGATTTCCAGGATGCCACGTCAGATCACATTAGGACACGTGTCACGATTTCTGGCAAGCCACGTCAGATTTAGCACTGAAATGATCGTTTTTGACAAAAATTGGCACTGAAGTGATCCAAAAAAAATATTGGCACTAAAGTGAGCGCCGTACACAAATATTGGCACTCCTGCTGTCCTTCTGCCAAGTTTTTTTTGTGATCGGACTAGTAGATTTGTGACAAATTCAAAAGTTGAAGGTTTTTTAGGAGACAAAAAAAAGTTGTGAATATTTTTGGGACAAAGGCCAAAGTTTGAGGTATTTTTGGGATTGGATTGGTAGACTTGGGATAAAATCAAAAGTTGAAGGTTTTTTATGAGACAAAAAAAGTTGTGGATATTTTTGGGACAAAGGCTAAAGTTTGAGGTTTTTTTTGGAATTGAGCCTCTTGGTTTTAGGGTAAAACCACCCATCCTGTAAACCGATCACCCCTAGTATGAGGCCTATAAGGCCGAGCAAGCCGAGCAAACAGATGAAATGATTGATGGGATTTTGGACTTCGAAGAATCCCAAATTAGGGAGGATGACAAGGTGATTCGAGCTTAAGATCCATTGGAAGAAGTAAACATTGGAAGTGAAGCCTGCCCACAACCAACTTACGTGAGTAAATTGCTCGATCAACCATACAAGTCGTAATTAATAGACTTGCTCACAGAATATAAAGATTGATTCGCTTGGAACTATCACGAGATGCCGGGTTTGGCAAGGAGCATAGTTGAACATCGACTGCCAATTAAAAAGGGATTTCGACCACACCAACAACCACCCAAAATGTTCGCTCCTGAAGGGATCCTCAAGGTCAAAGAAGAAATCGAGGGGCTCCTTTGTGCCGGATTCATCAAAACAGCTAGGTACGTTGAGTGGTTGTCAAATATCGTTCCGGTCAAAAAGAAGAATTACAAACTTAGGGTCTGTATTGACTTTCGTGACCTAAATGCTGCTACACCAAAGGACGAATACCAGATGCCCATGGCAGGTATGCTAATCGATTCAGCGGCCAGCAACGAAGTTATGTCTCTAATGGATGGACATTCGAGGTACAATCAGATCTTTATAGCAGCAGAAGATGTCCATAAGACAGCTTTCAGATGTCCCGGAGCTAATGGAACGTTTGAATGGGTCGTTATGCCATTCGGATTAAAGAGTGCCGAAGCCACCTACCAAAGAGCGATGAACTTTATCTTCCATGATATGATCGGAGAATTCATGGAGGTCTATATCGATGATGTGATAGTCAAGACTGACCAAGTAAGTCATCTAAATCGTCTTGAACAAGCTTTTGTTAGAATGCGCAAGTTTAAGCTAAAAATGAATCCATTGAAATGCACTTTTGGGATAAAGGCTGGTAATTTTCTAGGCTTCCTATAGAGGAATTGAGGTGGATAAAAATAAACCCAAGTTATCTTAGAATTACCGCCCCTACTAACAAAAAGCAACTCCAAATGTTGATTGGAAAATTAAATTTCTTGCAATGTTTCATAGCTAACTTGTCAGGGAAAATCGATGTATTTTCTCCCTTACTCAAGTTAAAGGGTGAGCAAGAATTCATATGGAAACAAAAACACCAGTCGGCTTTTGATCAGTTGAAGAATTATTTGATTAAGCCACCGATTTTGATGCCACAAAAAACAGATAGGCCATTGAAGTTGTACTTGTCCGCGACCGACACGACTGTCGGAAGTATGCTGGCCCAGGAGAATGATGAAGGAAAAGAACAGGCCGTATACTACTTAAGCGGGATGCTCAACGACGCCGAGACAAGATACACACCCATTGAGAAGTTATGCATCTCTTTATATCATGCTTGTACGAAATTGCGTCATTATATGCTGTCGACTACGGTACATGTAATTTAAAAAATAGATGTAATAAAGTACATGTTATCCAGGCCAATTATAAGAGGCCGAATCGCAAAATGGACATTTACTTTGACAGAGACCAATTTGATGTATGTGCCGCTCAAAGCAGTAAAAGGGCAGGCAGTATCTGACTTCATTACTGAATATCCAACGGGATTAAAAATAGAAGATAACGAAAATTATCTTCGTATTGCACCCTGGATACTTTATTTTGATGGGTCAGTAACACCAGAATTGTTAGGTGCCAGGATCATGATCGTGTCACCCTACCAGCAAAAAACGAAGCTAATGTTCAGGCTTGATTTCGATTGTTCAAATAATCAGGCCGAATATGAAGCCTTAATTGTAGGGTTGAATGTCTTAATTGACATGAAAGTGCAATCAGTCACGATCAAAGGAGATTCTTAACTAGTGATAAGACAACTCAGAGGACAGTACCAATGTTTGAGTGAGAACATTATATCACATTATAGTTTGGCAAAAAGATTATTATCAAATTTTGCCGAATATGACTTGATTCGTGTCAAAAAAAGCGAAAACTCGGAAGCCAACGAATTAGCCCAAATGGCATCCGGGTATAAGACATCGAAAGAGTTGGCAAGTCACATTATCACTCAAACGAAGGTTTTGCCTTCGATAGAAGCTCGAGTAATGATGGTCCAGCAAAGGATAACAGAGAACTCAAATCCAACTTCATATCAACAAGATTGGAGAAGCCCGTTGTTGAGTTATCTGAAAAGTCCGGGCCCTTGCAGTAAAGAATTCAAAAGGCAAGCCTTGAAGTATCTCCTGATCGATGATGAACTGTATCGGAGGACAGTCGATGGGCTGCTTCTAAAGTGCCTAGGGCAAGAAGAAGCGATGCTCACAATGGTAGAAATTCACGAAGGAATTTATGGAGCACACCAAGCTGGCTTGAAGACGAAATGGTTGCTAAGACGTCATGGATACTTTTGGCCAACAATCACAAAAGACTGCATTGATTATGCTAAAGGCTATCAGTCTTGCCAAAAACATGGCCTAGTCCAACATGTCCATGTTGCCCTGATGAATCCCATTGTCAAACCATGGCCTTTCTGTGGATGGGCGATGGATGTGATTGGGAAAATTTATCCTCCCTCATCAAAGAAGCACAGTTTCATTCTGGTGGCCATAGACTATTTCACTAAATGGGTCGAAGTGGTCTCTTACAAGAATGTGACACAAAAAATCGTCAGGGAATTCATCGAAGAATGAATCATTCATAGATTCAGAATCCCAGAGACTATAACTGCTGATCAAGGAATAGTATTTACAGGGCGAGAAATACTAGATTTCGTCAAGTCAAGGGGGATCAAGATGATCCATTCAATACCCTATTACTCCTAGGCCAATGGTCAAGCCGAAGTTTCAAATAAAATTATCATTGGTTTGATAAAGAAACACTTAGAAGACAACCCAAGAGAGTGGGATGCGTTGCTATCAACAGTCTTATGGGCCTATCGAACGTCGAAAAGATCAAGTACCGGCGTCAGTCCATACATGCTGACATATGGGTAAGAGGCTGTCCTCCTGCTTGAAATCACTATGCAGTCATTGAGAGTAAAACTCCAAGGCACTATGTCAAAAGAACAATATGATGAAACAATCTATGTGAACATCGATGAGTTAGGAGAAAATCGAGCCTTGGCATTTGAGAAATTGATCGCTCAGAAACGAAGGGTTGCCAAAGCTTACAACAAGCACATAAAAATCAAGCGTTTCGATGTGGGTGACTTGGTTTGGAAGACAATTCTCCTCACAAGTCTTGAAAACAAGAGGTTCGACAAATGGTCATCAAAATGGGAAGGACCGAATCTGATAGCCGATGTCCTCCTAGGGAATGCATACAGAATGATGGAAATCGATGGAAGGGAGTTACCATGAACAATCAATGGGAAACATTTGAAGAGATTCTATCCATCAATGTGGGAAATACATGAAAGTATAAAAGAGCAAGGGACAAGGAGCAAGAAAAATGAAATTTATTCAAAAGAAGAGGGACGGGTACATTTTCTTCTCTCTCTCTTTCTCTCTCTGTCTTTGTCTCTCCTTCTCTCTTTGTCTCTCCCTTTCCTTCTCTTTCTCTCTCTTTCTCTTCTCTTTCTCTCTTCTCCGCTCCAGCCCTGCCCAGTCTGTCCTTATTTCTGCCTGAAGTGCTCCAGGAAGCATATGATGAAATAGAGGAGACGATCCTCTAGCTTCATTTTCTCCTCCTCAGCACAGTGCTTGGCCTTAGCCAATTCGTCCAAGGAAGCTTCCAAGACGTCTCGCTTTCGCTCCAGCTTTTTGAGGTGCTCAATCTGGGCCTACATTTGATCGTATAGGGTGTTCAGAATCACCCTCAGGGCCTCGACATGACCGTCGATAGAAGCCAAGGAACGGACCTCACATGCTTCACCTAGCTCATACTCTTGCCTCTTAGCATCCCGCAAAGTTTTCAACAGGTGCCGCCGGCTTCCTGCTAACCGGTCGAAAATATCGCCCCGGAGTTGAAGGGTACTGGAGAAAGCAGAGAAGATAGCTTTCCGAGCAGTGCAGAGCTCCTTATACGACACCTCTTCATTCTCGATCTCCTCAGTCTTGCACCACATCTCGTGGTCAGTGAGATCATGATGAGAGATAGCCGTTAGGTTCTGCCGAAATTTGTCGACCCATAAGCAAAGTTGGTGGAGAACTCATCAAAGTCCTCCTGGAAGGGGTGGCCACTGGGGAGATGATCGGGGGTAGCGCGCTGAAGAAGGCCGTTCGGCTTTTCGACGGTTTTGGGACGTGTCACCAGCACGGTGTACGTATATCCCAAGAAGGAGATAACTTCTTTCAAAAGGGAGGAGAATTCCTGAATAAAGACCGGGGAAGAAGAAGCAGATTGAGATGCAGAAGAAGTAGGCTTCATGATGACGAAAAGAAAAAAATTGCTCAAGTATTCAAAGGAGGAAGGCGTTTCAGATGATTGCCCACTTAGCAAGAGCAGTGTTATTTATAGATAAAACCCCGGGAACGACCTTGTCCACGATGCTAAGTATTCGGCCACGACCTTTCAGTAACAGGAGCAGTTGAGATGGTGGAAGGATGCCGAGTTACGAGGCAGACGAGTATATCATGGGAAAGTGGGAAGGTACAGTTAACTTGGATGACGTGGACGGTAATATCTTAATTATCGGTCTTTTCTGAAATGTCACGATTGTACGAATCCTAGAGGTAATTTGAAGCGGCGTCTGGTATTAAATGCTTGGAAGAAAAAATGAACTCTTATCATGAATATACGACGACATAGATTAATATTCATCGGAGGAAAACAAAAGTGATGGCCACATAAGTGAGCTACAACACATAATGCTGGATGTTCGAAACAAGACTTTGGAGTTGCATCTCATTATTACAATTGGCGTCAGTGATGACTTCTCTTTGATGTTTAGTTTTTAGTAGCTCGAGGTGCAGGGATTCATAGGTCGCTTCCTGTTTCTTGACAACTTTCAATTGAACGGATAAAGTTTGCAAGGGAGTGTGCCTGTCATTGTTCAACATGTCTAAGATTTGACGTTGACGCACAAGCTTCTCATCAGAAAGAAGAGTGTCTTCCTCCAATCTGGCAATCACCTTCAAGTCATTTTGCCTTGCCCTAAATGACCTCAGAATCGAGCTAAAAGTAAGGAAGAGCTCGTCGATAGGCTTAAGAACACGACATTGGATCGAGCAAGGCAAATGAACCAAGAAAGCAGGAAGAGCTTTAACTTCGTCCTCAGCGGCTGGATTGTCACAAATGGCTGTATACCCTTCCTTCAATAGATCATGAAGCCGCGACCATTTGACGTAAACAAGGTGATAATACTCATTAGACAGGTTTGACGGACCAATTGAGGCATGAACAAGGTTAGTGGAGACCACTAGCGGGTTGTTGAGAATATCCTCGGTATAACCATATGAGGCAAGAGAATCAGCTGCATTG
The DNA here is from genome assembly GCA_021437785.1 of Rhodomyrtus psidioides. Lineage (NCBI taxonomy): Eukaryota > Viridiplantae > Streptophyta > Magnoliopsida > Myrtales > Myrtaceae > Rhodomyrtus > Rhodomyrtus psidioides. The sequence continues at coordinate 3,435,110 of JAILYB010000055.1, forward strand.
CAAAAGGGGTTAGTCATAGTATATTTAAGCACAGCTGACAAGATGATAATACAGAGGTACCTTCATCGGGCGATGGTTCGACGATAACATTCGACACGGATAATGCAACGGGCCTCTTGAAAGGAAGTAATAAGCCCAATGGAAGTCGGTGAATCTTCTAACGAAAGATACCAGGCTACACGGATGACCCGCGAAGTTGATAAAAGTAAAGTGGCCATGGATAATTTGGGCAATCTTCATGTGGCAAGCCGGATCGAAATTCGCTGCTCGACCAGGGGAGAAAGTATAATCCATCGAAGATACCATTGGCATCGGGAGACCTTAAGTAAGCCCGAACTGGTGAACACAGTAATGAGGGTTGTAGACTTCAAGGCCAGAAGAAAATTCATCTCCATTTGATAGGTTCAGAGCGAGATCTGACGGAGTTAGAACACTCAGCCAGAATAGGCGTGCACCGGAAGTTTCGCTCAAAGAGCTATAAAAGATATCCTCGACAGGCAACTCGAAAAAGTCAAATTCCTCTCTCTCTATTCTCTTCTTTTCTTCTTGGCTGAACTGCTCCTGCCTGACCAGCCGCTGCCGCTCGCTTCGCTGCTCACGACCGCCGCCTCCGACAACCACCTGACCGAGTGCCGACCACCACCATCACCCTCAACCTCTCCTCTACACATTCCTGGTGGTTGATCGTTCATTGGTGGACTTGTTTGCCCCGACCAGCCCCAAACGTAAAAGCGGACAGATTCTAACCAAGCTGAGGGAAGGCCGTCGTTCATCCACTTTGAGACTTCGTTTGGCTTCAAACTTTCGGTGAGGTCTCCTATACTCACAGTACTTGAGTTGGATGAGCTAGGATTGCAAGTTTATTTGGGTTTAGATGGGTTTTCATGGTTGAAATGAGGTGGTTTCTTTGAGGCAGAATCTGACCGCCAGAGGACCGAAGGGAAATGGGCCGATTGGAAGACCTAGGAGAGTTATTTTGCTTCCTAGACCTGTGGATTAAGGTTTTGGCAAGTTATTTTTATGGTAAATTGAAGCTTGGGATTGAATTATGGATTGTTTAAGGTGAATAGGGGCAGAATCGAACCTGGCCCATTTTGGATTGTGTAAACCGAACACCTTGAGGGTTCGTGGAGGTGTCGCCGTGTCTTGAATTCATCGTTAAGGCATCTTAGAATGTTAATTGATGTGTTATCGAAGTACTTGCGCGATGGAATTTAGAAACGAATGAGTTTTGATGTGGAAAATGTGATTTTTCCTAGGCGCGGCGCAAGAACTCTATTTGGCCATGAGTTAGTTGATCTCGGAGGGCCATTTGGATTGAAATTTGCAAGTTGAATCGAAGGGTAAGGGCCTGTATGGATCGTAGCCAGGGAAACTATTTCTGTTCCAAAAGTGTTCCGGGAGCACTTTCGGAACAGAAACGCGTATGGTTCAAAAATATTTCAAAAGTGTTCCTCGAAATACTTTTGGAACAGGGAACACTTTTGAAGAAACAAAAAAAACTTACTTTTGAGTTTTGAAACACTTTTGGAACCACCACTCATCGCCGCCGACGCGGCCACCACCCGCCAATCGCCTGCCACCAACCGGCCACCGCCGCCGGCGAAAAAAGTATTTTTTTTACTTATCAAAAGCGTTTTTCTCTAAAAATCGTAGCCGAGAACAGAAACACAAAAAAGTGTTTCTGTTCAAAAAATGCTCAAAGGAACAGAAACGTTACCATAAGCAGCCTAAGTGACCCTTAAATCTTTGCTCGAACTCTAGGACACTACTGGATGCATTTGATTGATGAATTGATTGATTGGTGAATTTTATGATGAAAATGGCATAGTGTGTTCTTGGTTGTTATAAGCACTAGCATGGTCATGTGGCAATTAAACCTCGATCGGCACAAGAGACAGCAAGACAAATAGAAAGTTGTCGAAAACAGTAGAATCGCCTAGCATTTGTCGAAGCGTGCGATTGAATATCTCAGGTCCTGAATTATTCATGGATGACCCTGCTACCGAAAGATCCTCTTCATGGAATAGTTGAGGGAAATAAATTCGAAGCCAACCATATAAAAACCACAACGTGCCAGAAAAAGGAGTCGAATGACCACCCATCAAGGAGCGTTGCGCATCAGTCAAGCCACGGTACAACGACGCAAGAAACATCCGACCTAATCCTACATTGACACCGCATGCCAGTGCGCAAGTAATATCCAGAAATTCTGAAGACACACGAAGAGATGAGAGGTAGAGATGTAACGGCAAAGCCAGCATAAGAGGAAAGCAATATGCTCTTTCATCGAAGGAGTGCCTGTAGAATTATTGTGGTAACCCATGAACACGTCATAAGGAGAATTGACGTAATGGAACGCGTCAAGACGAAATTGACCGTCTATACATATGACATCACATTCGACGAAAGGAGAAAGATCGGTTAAGAACCAGATGTCAAAAAGGGTGATAGACATAGGACCAGTGGGGAAGAAGAAACAATGCGACGAGGGTGACCAAAAACAACATATGCTGCCAATCAAACCGTATTTCGAGGGATCGATAGAAATGCTACATAAGGTCAATAACTTGTCAATCCTAGCCCTCTCCCATACAGAGGAAAAAGTCCATTCCAACCGCTGGTACCATCAAAAGAATTGCCTGTCAAAAGATAGATAAGAGACGAACCGATGATTATGAGTTAGCCAATCAGAAGCACAAATAAACGATCGCCCAACGGGTAGGATTTCTTCACAATGACGAGGGAAACATTCTGCTAGCATCAAAGGAGGAGGCAATCGTTTGATCTGAGGACCTAGAACAATATGGTCATTTCTAGATTGATGATCCATAAAGGAAAGGAAAACATCTCATTTATCTTCATAATTCAGAAGATTGTCAAGTCGTGACAAATAGGAAGCCGCTTGATGACCAACGAAAGATTGATTCGCCATGAGAAGTTGAAAGCACCACACAGCGTCCACGTTTATATAGAAAATGGTGAGGTAACCGAACCGTGTTTTTGGGCGAGCGTGGGATGATGGTGAATATTTTGGCGCGAAAAGCAAAAGATGCCTAAGACAGTTTCATTAAGAATCCTGAGGATACAGGGAGTTTTTAATATCCAAGAAAAGCTTATACAACGAGGATTCAAATCTCTTGTTACGAGCTATGGACACACTTCTAGCTTGGCGACGGCGGATCTCTTCATGTGATATCCTAGCAAGGTCTTGTTGCTTTCTTTCCTCCAGAGAAGCAATGGACTCCTTCAAACGATCTTCAATCACCGATCGACGGGACAGTACGGCGTGTCTCCTCTATCTCATTCTCTATTGCTAACCTCTGTTCTTCAAGAGCTTGCTCCCTCTCATTCAGCTCATATACTTCCTTAGTAACTTCCTAAAGGGATTGCCGCTCCTGGCCTACTAGCTGTTTCGTTGCTTGAGTTTCGACGTTGAAAGAATAATCTACAAGGCTGGTCAAGGCAACTACTCGGTCCCCGCACTCTCTATAATGGGAGAAGCCAGTTGAGAAGTTATCTGAAAAATTCATCAAGCGATGAGCCATGGTCAAAGGGAGCAAAGCAATGAATTCTTCCTTGGTCAGTTCCGTCGTTACAGATTTAACGCGTTCGATAGCCTGAGGATTGTCTTTAAAGGAAGAAATCCCAGAAAAGAGGAGATCCAAGGAACATCACAAGTTAAGCTTCAACTGGTCCAAAGCCTTTCTAAATGGAATAGTGCTCTGTTGACACACACTACGAGGATCCATAGTATGGATGGGCTCCACCAAATAGGCTTGGACATCTTCCAATGACGTCGAAGCTACCTCAGCCTCAGCAAATGAAAGATCGGCATTAGTCGATAACTGAGAGGCAACGAGTGCCAGAGAAGGAAGTTCCTTACATGGCTTTTCGGTCACTGGAAAGATGCAAGACGACTCTACTTGGCGTGAAGAAAGTACCAACAAGGATTTGTTACGAGCTGTTGGAAATGGCAGATTCGGAGTTCCGGATGGCTCAACAGAGGTTGGCAGCTTGACAGAAGAACTAATGTCGAACTCTCCAGAAGTTCGAGCAACAGACAGCGAAGGATCTTCAAGAGGAATGACCAAAGATGCGTTGGCATTGAAGAAGGTGATTGAAGGCTCAAGCCGTTTTTTTATGAAGAGAAATAATGGGTTCGTCATCCTCATCATCTGGCTCATCATCTGATAAACATGAACAAGTAAGTACCCAGAGTTTTGACAAGAAATTGAAATGAAGAAGGGAAAAACCTTTCTAACCTGCCGGGAACATTGGGTGCTCGGAAATATCTTGTTGGCAAGCCTTCCTTTTCCCTTTTGGGTCTGTCCCCTTTAGATTCAAGCCAACAAATTTGATCCGATCCTTATTAAGAAGCGAGGAGATAGCCGCTTCATAAGGACTTTCAAGGCTGAAGGATAGCCACTAGATTGTGTACTCTGAAGTAACCCCAAGACCAAACCGAAGTGCTCCAATGGTATTCTTAGAAAAGCGCTGATGCATTAAAGCAGTCACTCAAGCACATCAGGCGAAAGAATCATCATCATCATCAAGTCTATATGCCTTCTTGTCCATCAGTGGAAAGTCCATGAGGTAAGGAATGGGCATAGGAACAGCTTGTCGAAGGCCAAACTGCCGAGCATAGTACTTAGGAGAATAAGGTTCAAACCTAGGATAGAACTTGCTTTTGAGGCATAACCGAATGGGGAGATCCTTAGGAGAAAGGACAGAAATCAGGAACTCACGAAAACTGAAAGGCTCGTGTGTTTTCGTGTTAAGGAGAAAGCTGAGCTCAGCCGAACGATATGGGAACATGTCAACCCTGTCAGGGTCGCATTATAAGATTTGCTGAAGATAGAAAAGGAAGGTATAATGCTATCCAGGCTTGAAGGATCCAGAGTGGGCCAGGCAACACACTGTCATTTGTTTATGCCGCCATCGACCAGGAGGTATGGGTAATGCTTCTATAAAGAATAACCAAAGCTAGAGGACCCAGGGTGACATTTCTTCCTCTTGCAAGATTGGACGCAAGAACGAGATAATCTTGAGATACCATTACAGTTGGGCTAAAGAATAGGTATTTCGACAGCCAAAACAGGAGGAAGGCTGTTCGCTCAGCAAGTGAGACTGTACCAGATGTTTTACAATGGAGATTCAGGAACTTTCCGTAAGCAAGGGAAGCGTGAGGAGTGGAGCAATCTTCTAAAGTTTCTAAATTTATGGTAGATGTGCCATGGGTAGCCAGACCGGCAATGGTAAAAACATCAAGAAGGGTAACCGACATGGGATCCCATGGAAAAAAGAAGCAGTTGGTTGATGAGGACCAAAAGCTTGTGATGGAGCCCAATAGACCCCTGTTCAGATCATGAGACAGCAAACTAACCTCAACAGCTGTCTTGATGTGTGCTGTCGCCCAAGCAGCTGTAGTCAATGGGTCAGATTTGAGCCAGCGAAACCAAGCCAGGAATGTTTCATCAAGCAATGGAAAACTTCGGAATCGCTGAGATGGAAACGACCAAATGTCTCGCATAGGAGAAGCTTGGATAGGGAGTTTCTCGCTCTGACGCAATGGGAAACAAGTTTGAAGATATGCTGGGACAGACAAATGGGATCGAAGACTGGGTCCCAGAATAAACCCAAAATATTCCTTGGAAATATTCAACAGTTCGAAAAAGCAATCATTTTTGCTTTTGTCCTTTAACTTGTCGAAACGGCTGATCATTTATTTTGGGTCAGAAGAAGAAGATAAAGATGCCATGGAAAGGGACGAGACAAAGAACAGAACAAGGTTTAGGGTTTAAGTCAATAAAGAAAATGACGGTTGAGAACCTTATATCCGAAGGGGTACTAAAGAATAGAAATCGAGGCGTCAAGGGAAAAGTTGAAATGATTACGCCAGATCCCCTGTTGACGGCAGCCGTCAAATCTAGAAATGTCATTTAAAAGACATAAATCTTCGATTCATGTCTTTTAAATGGGGCATTTGTTAACACCTAAAATTACCCTAGGGGTCACGTGATGCGCAAATGGAGAAAAAACGATCAGTTGCGGACAGATGTATGCAAGAGAGGTAAAAATCAAGCTCCAGATCCGCTACATGTAGAGGGTGATTTTGGCGGTATTTATCCGGAAAAGCCAAGGGAAAAGGCGCGTAAAAAAAGACACGATCATGGCGGTTATAGAATTGGCAGCAATCCCATCAAGCGCGGCGAAAAGGCGTGAAAATTGTTAAAGGCCTTATCCATGAGGATCACCGAAGGAAAGCGTGCTTAAAAGGATGAGGCGACAGCTGTCATCGAAAGAGAACGCACTTGGAGCTCAAGGCATCGGCTGTTCGACGGTTACCAGACCAAGCCTAGTCATCGGAAAGAACGTACTTGGAGCCCAAGGCAGTGGCTGATCGACGGTTTCCAAGTTACACCTATAAATACCAACGAGTATCCAACAGCAATCCCCCACAACAACACAACAATCAAGTCTTTATCTTTTCAATTAGCTCTTAGCTTAGCTGTAGCTTTCAGATTCCTGTCGTCGATTCAATTCCAACATGTTTCATATCCAGAGTTAGGTGTCGTCGATTCAATTTCGGCGTCTGCTTGCCCAACCTAGTACCGTTGATTAAATTCCGGTGCTGTGTTGATCCACAACCACCCGTCCAGTACCATCGATTAAATTTCGGTGCTGTGTCCTACATTTCCATCCGTTCGGTGTCGTAGATTAAATTTCGGCATCGTGTCCTACAGCAAGGTTCAGCATCGTCGATTCAATTCCAGTGTTGTATCTCAGTTATCATTTCGTTGAAGAGATTCGACAAGTTTCATCGAAATCGTCTCTAGGTGTTCTGTCGAAGTCTTGTACAAATCTGTTGAAAGACACGCTCTTATCAATAAGATATCCTGCATTTGACATTCTCTGTCCAAAACTTGCATGGAGCCCTTCTTACAAAACGAATTGTTAACGTTCGATAAAGGGATTTTCCCGCATCGACAATCCTTTTGGGCTTCAACTTCCTGGGCCGAACCCTGAGAAGATTAAGCGGGCCCGATCGAGGGAATTTTTGCGACAACAGAAACAAAGATCACCCTTATTTGAGAAAATGATATCACTCTTTTTTAAGTAAGTGAGAGCAATTTGATCTCTTATTCGAAAATTTTTCCAGAAATTATTTTAATACTGCGCGGCGGGCTGACTAATCACCATTTTAATTGTTTTTCCTCGACCCGCATACTTTGGGCCCGAGGCCCAACAGAGAAAGCCCATTGGGCTCAATCCTTCTTCTCCACTTGCAATCTTTTTGTCCCTTTAACAACTCCAAATACCCGAAACCGCCGCTCCCGGCTGCGAACTTCCTCCGTCGCTAATGGCGGGCGTTCTCACTCGCTGCACCGTCTTCTCTCTCCCTCCTCGCCATGCAAAGGCCATCGCGTCTCTATCGCAGCCGTTGCCACAGCCTCCTCTCACCACCACCGCTCACAAGCCGTCGAAGCTAGTGAAGCGAAGGAACCACCTCCGCCCCAAAATCCTCAAGACCCTCGCTAAACCCTACGCCCCCGTCCGAACTCCCGAGGAACCCCCGTCGGACGCCGTCATTCCATTACCGTCCTCCGAAACCCTAAGCGACCTCGTCGAAGAGGAGTCTCCGGGAGAAAAAGAAGCTTCTCAGGTCTCGGAGAGCGTAGGCGTTGGTCCCGAGCACGGCAGCTTTGCCGGGAAATTATCGGCCAGGTCTGTGATAAAGTTCGGCGCTTATTTGGTCGTGGTTTTTTTGTTCCAGACGATTTGTGCTGTTTGGGTGTTCAGCAGCAATGGCTCCGATTCTGCTGGTGAAAGCAAGGAGAGGACTTTGGTGAATGGGGAAGGGAGGGCGGTCTCGGGGAAGTTCTCGTCAAGAATGAGGAATGTGTTTTATTTGGATGAGTCTGACTTGGAGAAGAGAATCGAGGAGATAAGGTCGATGGCTAGGGAGGCACGGAGGAGCGAGAAAAGAGGACTGAAGAGGGATGATACAGGGGATGGTGAGAGTGATGATGGCCATGATGATGATGGTGAGGCGATTCCTGAGAGCCGGACGGCTATCGAGAAGGAGATTGGTTCTCGGTTGGATAAGCTGCAAAAGAAATTGGGCCGGAAATCACCCGACCTAAGTAAAAATGTGCCGCTCGAGGGAGCTAGTAGTTTGATGTTCAAGAAAAAATTGAAGTTTAGAAGCCCTTTGGTGGAGAAATCTAGTGCTAATCCGAAGGGGTTTCTGCGGTTACAAGACAATGGTAAAAGAGAGAATAAAAGCAGTAGTGAAGTCAACGTGGAAGGGCAAATTGGAGGTGTTAAGAACGGTGTCACGGCATCATCAAATGGAGAAAAGTGGGAGGAATCAGTTGATAGTAAGAGACATGGCTATCTTTCCAAAGATATTAAGCGAGAGGGTGATGAAACCATGGTTTTCGCAGAGACGCAGGATGATTCGCATGATGATGGGCTTGGCGAAGGGCAATCTTTTCCTCGAAAGGATGAAGAAGTTGGAGAAACTCGAAGCAGAACTGGTAAAATAACTCTTTCAAGTTTTTATAACATTTGGGTTCACAATGCTTGTTCGATGTGGAAGCTGTGTGGTATACTAGGTAGTTTGCCTTTATTACGAATCCCGACTTTCCAATATCGGGAGTTTAGAAGATGCGGTAATGATAGTTTGAATGATAAAAGTAATATAACTGTCTGTTCCATATAATTAGAAGTTTTCTATGCATTTTTAGGCATTGTTGACAAGGCTAGTGGGAAAAGGAATTCAGTTGGAGGAGCAAACTTGAGAACAACTGGAAATTTCGGTTTGCAGAGTTTTCGAAGCTTTGGGGAAGAAAAGCAGGAGGCTACAAGAAGATCTGCTGGTCGAGATGTAAATAGTGTCAATGGCACATTGAAGCATGAAGAAATTAAAGCCGCATCTTTGAGCAAGAGAGTCAAGGATGAGCAATCAAATAAAAACGGACAGTTTTGGTGGTTGAAGCTTCCTTGTGTATTTGTACGTTCTGAACATTTGCCCGCCATTATCGTGGACTTAGATATCAGAGTGGCCAATTAGGGATTGCAGCTGTTGACTTGTATAGCTAGGCGATTGCTTGCTATTCTTGCAGTCATAGCATGCGAAAGGGTTGCTGACTATACTAGCTTATTGCTTCCTATTTTTCATTAATCTACCATCATTCCATACTCGTTTACACTCACCGTTGATTTTCTCAGTGTCTTGAACAAATTGACCTACTCTTTAGCTTTCACAGCACTATAGATATTTCCATGAAGAGTTTACATATTGTGGAAATAGTGTTGAATTTGTTACACCTTGAACTTTTTTTCATGATACTATTTTGGCTACGTGTTTTTAACTTGTTTACTGCCTCTAAAAAAACATAGACATAGATACACTTGCTTTCCCCTTCCAACATCATCTTAACTCACAGGCACTTAGCTTTTATTACGTTGTAATGCTGTCAGTTTTCTATACCAAAATCTTGTTAAGATATCCATTTGCATTCCTGACGTGCTATTTGTTCATCGAAACATACTTTTCTCCGAGTATTTTTAATCATGAATTCATTGACATTTCAGAAATAATGGCTTTATAGATAGGAAGTAAATTTTCGATGCAAAACATTCCTTCTGGTGTGGGTGCTCTTTGTATGACATTTACTTGCTGGTCTTGATATGGTTTCCTTTTTTGGAAGAATTTGACAGCATTTTTTTTTTGGTGTTTTAACTTGTAGCCCTCCCCGACTAATGTGCGTACAATTTCAGGCTATTCTTATGCGTAGAGGCACTGATTTGGAAGAACCAGGTGGATTCTTTACGTTAAAGACGGTTCCAGAGGACAGTGATGCTTTTTCCTACACAGTTGCTTTCGAGGACTGTGTTGATGCCAACAATTTCTGCATTTTGCTGGAGTCCTTCTTCGAGGAGCTGGGTGATTTCAGTGCTGATATCGTGCCTCTCTTGAGAAAAGTAAGAATCTCAACTTTCCAGAAAAGTTCTGATGCTTTTATATGTGATTGGCGTGAATTTATAGCTTCGTTACAATTTTATGACGTTCAGAATAAGTTCGTGGGGAGATTGAATCGAATCCCTCATATCATATAGGTTCTCTTCTTTTGGTATCCTTGATCTGAGCTAGCTATCCTTCTGAATGACAAAAAGTCAATGCTACCTTTCTAGGTTGTGTTGAGTACTAAAATTGATCTTTGTAGACTTGGGGATTGAAATTTTGAACATCTGCAGGAGCTTCAAGAGGCCATAAAAGAAAAGATCATGAAAATGATGGTTGTAAGAAAGGGGCAGCTTAAGCTTTACGCTGGACAGCCATTTTCTGATGTTGAGCTGGCCTTGCAGTCTTTGGTTGAAGAAGGCTTGAGGGAGTGAATTTGAATACATAAACAATTGGACATGGTGGTTTTCCCAATCTACCATTGAATGCTGCTGAACAGAGCTTCCAATTCCAAGATTTTTTTTTTCTCTTCTGCTGATTGTGAATTTGCGAGATGGTCGAGCTCTCCTCCGCCAATAATCTCTCTTTCAGCTCTTCATGCTTTTGAATTTTGGAAATCCAAAGGGTCCAATCACAGGGCAAGCCTTGTCTGGAGCAACTTGATTCTGAATATTCAAAAGCATTTTGCGATGGAGGAGAGATTATTGGGCAAGGTGATCTCAGCCATCTTGCAAATTGACTCCGGTTCAGCAACACCCAATGATGGATTGAGAAAGTCGCCGTGTCCATTACAGTTGGCGAGGTGGCTTGCAGCATCGCATGTTATGGTCTCGTAGGTATGGCCTGGTTCTTGTCACCAGATATTTTCAGTTTTTTGGGTTTCGCATGTACACCGGTTGAAATTCAACAAATTCAGTTGAACAGCAATTCTTTGTCAAATCAAATCTATTGAGGTTTGGAGTTCCTAAAACTTAGGACTGTTGGAATCTAGTAAATGCCTTGTTAATGCTGTAATAGCAAGTCGTGGTTGGGTTTGGGTTGGTCTTTATGGGCTAGTAAGTGGTCTCCATGACTGGATTTGCCAAAGAAGGATAGGCGAATCCGAATCGATCTCTCCACTCAGTCGTGCTTGTCAAACTCCTTTAATTGCACACCCACACACCCCACACCCACCCCCCACCCCAAACACCTACTTGTTATTCATTCGCAGAGATTGCTCACGCATCTAAGACAAGCAACCGCAAGTGAATGATCCTCAAGCATTTTTCACTATAGACCGCAAAATCTAAGTAAGCTGCCAGAAACTTGTCGAGATAATGAACGAATACGTCATTGATTGAGTTGCACAATGTGGCGGGAACATCAGTTAAACCACGACCCAAACAGAGCGGACCATGGTCGTCTTCGACTCCTCCCGTTCTGCGATTCACACTTGCCAAAAACCTGAACACTAGTCCAGCTTCGAAAAAGTAAACAACCTTAGCAAGTTTGTTGAACAAGTCGATCACTAGTGGAACCAGATATATACTTATTCGAGTGAAACAGGAGGCTCATAAGGTGCTGTTCATGGATAAATCTTCCTGTTGGTTTTGCAATTTAATGGGAAAATTACCAAAAAGCCCTAAATCTATTGCAGTTATGCCAATTCAATGTTAATCCTTTTTTTTTTTGCTAGCCCATATTTGGTGAGGCTCTCGCTAGCCCAGATTTGGTGATCGACTCGCTGGCAATTGTCGAGATTTGGCAACCGGCTAGAGGTAGAATAGGGAAGGGGAAGAAAAAAAATTAAAATATTAGGTCATCGGTCGCCCGGCTAAAATTCACCAGATGGACTAAATTGGTATAATTGCAAAAAGTTTAGGACTGAATTGACAAAAAAAAAATTTACGACTTTATTAGTACAATTGCAGTATGTTTAAGATTTTTCTAGTAATTTTCCCCAATTTAAGCGACTGTTTCGGAGGAATGTAGTATGGCGCTTTGGTAGGAGGCTTGTTGCCTACCTAGTACCTTGTGCGCTTTGGCAGTAGGGTTTTGGCGCTCGCCTGTGGTAGGGATGGTCAGTCAGCGAGGTCAAAAATAAAAATTAACAAAAAAGTTTAAAAAAAAATTATTAAAAAAATTGATCACATCAGCCTCAGTTATGTGACGTAAGATAATCCATATCTATGTCAGTAATTTTCTTGCCTGATCGGATAAGCTTAATTGACAAAATCTAAAAAGGTTTAGGTTTAGAATTGAATTGGCAAAAGCGCAATGTCAATGAAATTTTTCTGACAATTTTCCTCTCTTTATCTTTGACTCGTCCCACGTACGAAAGTAGTTATTTTTCTGAGTTGGATATAAAGCCAACTATTAATAGTTAATGTCCACTATTCAATAGCCAAAATAGCTATATTCTCATAATTAAAGAAAGATTTAAATATCGGTCATTATGATATGGTTTTCTTAATAAATCTCCTGCTTTCGTATACCACGAACCTCACTTTGTATGAGAAAACGCAATCAGGTGTGCGGAAAGAAAAAACTAATCGTACATAATACCGATTTGCAATCAAACACAAAATAATCTTCATCCAATTTCATCTCCATTAATCTTTTATCTTGCAACCAAAAAAAAAATTATGGAATGGTCATCCCATACATCTTTATTAAATTTACTCAAATCAATTTCATTTTGTTGTGCAAGACACTAAATTTTTTATATCGCCAATTCTCTGATCAAATTTCTAAAATCTATAGCATGCACTCGGAACCTAAGTAGCGCCGACACCAACATGCGACACGGGACACGACACGCCGACATGTCATTTCTAAAAAATAAAAAATTCCGACACGTTGTATATTAACTATATATATATATATATATATATATATATGATAAATTATCATTTTTATGATTATTTCAAGCAAATTAATTTAATTCAAATTCAAAAATAAAAGTAATTATAAGAAGCCTAGAATTGATTCCACATCGGTGGTGAGGGAGAGAGAAAAAAGAAAAATGACTTGGAAAAAAATGAGAACTAAAACTGATATTTGAAGATTTACGAAGACTATTTTGTTCTTTCTCTTTTGTATCATTCTTGCTCTCTTTCTAAAAATTGCGAAACTTCAGGTTAGATGAGAAGACATAGTGAGGATAATGCAATTGAAATCAACATAAGCATGGCATTATCCAGACCATGGGATTTGTATCTGGACTGAAAGTTGGTTTCATCCCACTTGCGCGGCTCGCGGGGGTAAAAAGAATTAGACTTGAAACACAACTACACGGTTTGTTTGGTTTATGGGAATTGTCGTGCAATTTGATCGAGTCCCATACTGATGGTGAGGGAGAAAAATAAACATGAAGTCTCTTTAAGAAGTCAAGAGTAAGATTTGAAGGTGTTGAGTGTTAAAATCCCATTGGTCGGGCCTGATCGAACTTTCGGAGCTTGGCCCAAAAGATCAAAGCCTAAAAAGGGTAGCCAACACGGGAATATTTTATCGAACATTAGCAGTTCGTTAAGTAAGAAGGGATTCCGGGTCAATTTTGGATAGAAAGTGTCAAAGGCAAGAAATATATTGATGATTGTTTCGACCACCTATTATCGTCCGCTTTCGATAAAACTTGTCGAATACTTCGACGTACTTGTAACTGAGACACAACACCAGAATTGAATCGACGATGCTGGATCACACTGTAGGACACGATGCCATAATTTAGTCGACGACACCGGACGGGTGAAAATGTAGGACACATCATCGAAATTGAATCGATGATACTGGACGGGGTGGATGAATAGTACAACACCGAAATTAAATCGACAGTACTGAACTGGGTGAGTAGACGCCGTAATCTAATTGAGGACACCTAACTCTGGATATGAAACACGCCGGAATTGAATCGACGACGGGAATATGAAAACTACAGTTAGGCTAAGAGCTAATTAAAAAGATAAGACTTGTTTGTTGTGTTGTGTGTGTTGTCTTTGACGTTGGATCTCCTTAGGTATTTATAGGCGTGCTCTGGTAACTGTTGAACAGTTACTATCGTGGGCTTCAAGCACGTTCTCTTCGATGGCTCTTGTGGATAATTCCTTTGGCGATTTCCGCGCCTTTTTCCTCTCAGTTTTTTGGGATTTCCGCCAAAATTATCGCCACACGTGGCTTCTCCGTGGCTAATCCTTACCCGATTTTCTGTACACCTATCTGCAACTCGTCACGTCTCTCCTACGTGCACATCACATGGCCTTTAGGGTAACTTTTGGTGTTAACAAATGCCACATTTAAAAGAAATAAATCGAAGATTTATCTTTTTTAAGTGATATCCTTTGATTTGACAGCCACCAGCTGTGGTAAACTTTTTGATTTCCCTTCCCAAAGTATAATCATTCCGATTTTCCCACGACGCATCAATTTTTGGTCCCGATCATCTCTTTGGATAGAAAGTTCCCAATCGTCGTCTTCTTTGTCATCCTAAAACCCTAAACCCTTTTCAGTTTTTTGCCTCATCCTTCCTCATGGCATCTCAAACCTCTAATCCCGGTCTGAAACACTGATTAGCCGTTTCAATAAGCTGAAGGATGAAGGCAGTAGTGACTATTTCTTCGAGCTGTTGAACACCACTAGGGAATATTTTAGGTTTATTCTTGGACCTAGTCTCCAAACCTATATGTCCGTTCCAGCGCCTCTCGAAGCTTGTTTTCCAATGCATCGGATCGAGAAACTTCCTATTCAAGCTTCCCCTTTGCGAGACATCTGGTCGCTCCCGTCTCAGTGATTCAGAAGTTTTCCATCACCTGATGATACGTTTCTTGCTTGGTTTCATCGAGACCCATTGACTACCACCGCCTGGGCATAACAGGGTGTCGAATGGATCATCTTGATTCCTCTTGACTTAGCGAAATCCAACGTTTCTCGCCCCGTGAAGACTATTCCCTAATCAGCAGTAATAGTTTCTGGGATACCGAATTGATGAATGATCCGTTCTTCGATAAATTCCTTGACAACTGTTTGTGTTATGTTCTTGTAAGAAGTTGCTTCAACCCACTTGGTGAAGTAGTCCATGGCCACCAAGATGAAACTATGTTTCTTCGACGAAGGTGAATAAATTTTTCCTATTACATCCATCGCCTATCCTCGGAAAGGCCATGGTTTGATGATTGGATTCATCAATGCAGAAGGGACGTGCTGGATGGGCCTATGTCTTTGGTAGGGTTGACATCTCTTAGCATAATCGATGCAGTCCTTAGTGATTGTTGGCCAAAAGCAACCATGTCACCTCAATAACCATTTGATCTTCAGACCGGCCTGATGTGCCCTACGAATGCTTTCGTAGACCTCTGTCGTAGCCAGCATAACTTCTTCTTGTCCCAAACATCTCAAGTGCAGCCCGTCAATCGTCTTTCGATATAGCTCATCATCGATCAAAAGATACTTTAGGGTTTGCCTCTTAAAATCTTTATTGCATGGGCCTGAGTTTCTCAAATAGCTTATCAAAGGGATTCTCCAATCTTGGGCCTGGCTTGAGCTTTCGGCCTTTCCTAGCTTAAACATCATTATTTAAGCCTCTATCGAAGGCAAGATTTTTGTTTGGGTAATAATGTGGCTAGCTAATTCTTTTGATATTTTATACACGGATGCCATCTGAGCTAATTCGTTGATTTTCGAGTTTTCGCTTCTCTTGACATGGATTAAGTCATATTTGACAAAGTTCGATAGTAGCTTCTTTGCCAAATCACGGTATAATATGATGTTCTCACTAAGACATTGATACTCACCCTTGAGTTGTCTTATCACCAATTGAGAATCGCCTTTAATCTTGACTAATCGAACCTTCATGTCGATTAAGACGTTCAGCCCTACAATCAGGGCTTCATATTCAGCATGATTATTTGAACAGTCAAAATCAAGCATGAACACGAGTTTCATTTTTTGTTGGTAGGGAGATATGATCATAATTTCGGCACCTGACGTTCCTGATGTCACTGATCCATTGAAATAAAGTACCCAGGGTGCAACACAAAGATAATTTTCATCATCTTCTATTTTCAAATCCGTTGGGTATTCGGTGATGAAATTAGACAATGTCTGCCCTTTAACTGCTTTGAGCGGCACATATATCAAATTTATCTCTATCAGAGTAAATACCCATTTTGCAATCCGGCCTCTTATAATTGGCCTGGACAACATGTACTTAATTACATATATTTTGCAAATTATATGCACCGTGGTCGGCATCATATAATGCCGTAATTTCGAACAGGCATGGTACAATGATAGATATAGCTTTTCGATGGGAGTATATCTTGTTTCGGCATCGTTCAGCATCCAGCTCAAGTAATATACGGCTTGCTCCTTGCCTTTCTCATTTTCCTAGGCCAGCATACTTTCGACCGCGGTATCGGTCGCGAACAAGTATAGTTTTAACGACCTTCCTGCTTTTAGTGGCATCAAAATCAGTAGCTTGGTTAGATATTCTTTCAGCTGATCAAAAGCCACATGATACTTTTCTTCCCATATGAACTCCCGTTCATTCTTGAGCTTAAGAAATGGGGAGAACACCTCAATTTTGCCTGACAAGTTAGCTATAAAATGTCAAAAATTTAATTTTCCAATTGTCGCGACCTGAAATTTGGCCAATGAATTATTAGGTTAATTAAATTAACTAACCTAACTCGAACCCTCCCAAGTCCTACCAAATCGCAACTTAGGTTTATTCATAAAAAATATTCAATTGGAGCCGCCACTAATCATTTACGGTGGGTTGATTAGAAACATATATAAAATAGCGGGAGAACTATTTTATCTCTAGAACCAGAGAAAACGAGTTCAGGGACTTGGTTACATTAACTTTTCAATTAATACCCTTTCAGTACCCTATTTTCATGAAAGAATCCTTAGTCTGATGATTTGAATTTTTTTGGGATTTGATTTTGTTAAATGCAAATGCTAATATAGTCTATCTACATGACATGTAAGATGATATGACATGACAACGTTGCATGACATGGCAAGATGACGTGGCAAAATGCATGACATGGAAAACATGATAATGCAAGCTAAATTATACGATATGCAATGCAAATGACTTTTTTGTATTGTTTTTTTGTATTTTCGGATTTATGAAAAAATGAGGTGAAAAAGCTATCCTGAAGTCAAGAGAAATATAATCTAACTGAAGAAAAGCATGGGCTTTTTTAGGGATTTTTTAGGAATTTATTCAACAAAGAAAACAATGAAAATTTGAACAAAAATAAACAGTATTGCCCATAAAACACCTTTAAATCCGAAAATCCGATTTTATTCACAACGTCCCCCGAGATTAGGGTTAGCAAGTGAACATATTATAGAATAACCGTCGTCCCTATATACATAGGGCAAACCTTGAAATTCTATTTAGGAATTAGCAATCCGCTCCTCAAGATTGAGGATTTGATGTCTAATTCATACGTACGGGCACGATCGTACTTCGAGATCGAAGTCATATGTTGCCTTTAATGTACGTTTTCGAGAGACAAGGCACAATTGGGAGCATGTATTATGGGCAACATTGTTTATTAAAGTGCAAACTTTATAAACAATCAAAACAAGCAATCACGACAAAAATAAGAATGTGTCAATTGAGTTTTGAATTCAGAATCCACGAGGGGCAGCCAAAATTATGAGAGTAGGGTCCACCTTTCCTCATAAAAAAATTTATCCAATTTTAATTTGAGAAATTATCTCTGAGATCGAAAAAATTATTTAAGATAATTCTCGAAAATCGGATTTGGATAAATATCCAACGAATCTCATCTCTAATCAAATATACCCGAAAAAATTCACCAAGATAAGATAAAATAACAACTTAGCGGTTCACCCAATCAACTCATACGTTAGCGATAAGCATTTGTCGCAAAATATTATGCACAACACGTTTGACGTCATCTGATTTAAATATTCCCAAAAATTAGATAAGGACTAAACAACCCAAGAAAGCAATGGGTTTATCCTCAACGTGCCACTCAGCCAATCCAAAAAAAAATAAAATTCAAAGCAACATGAGCAATTCGGTCAAGGATAATGCATGTGTTCCGAAAAATCCAGTTTAGCTCATAAAAAAATCAATCTCTTTACAATTCAGTTTGGATCATAAAAAATGATGAATAATACTCGCTTCGAGAAAAGATGTTTTCCAATTAAAATCAATCAATTCTCAAACTGTTTGAATGATTCCACGACCAAACCAAATTATAATCCAAAGATCAGAATTTTTTAAAGCAACCAAAAGCGAGTTTGGGTTTCGGCATTGAATTGATAGAAAAAGACTTAAACTTCTCCAACTTTTCTTGCGAATCGAGTATGTTCAAGGTAACATAAGAACGACAATGCAAATTTTCAAGTAAATATGCATAGATTAGCAATCAAAGATTGAGAAAATTACTTTTTAAAGCAAATTCCAGCACGTTTTCAAGCTTGAATCACGCTCAAAACCACCTTTTATGAGTCCGATTCGTCACCAATCAATCTAACACAAGTACCAACAATGTTAGACCTTAAGTAAAGAGAAAATAAGAACTGCTAAACCTTGAATCGGGACTGAACAGAGGCGCCAACACTGTTGGACAGCAGCGAATTAATCACCAAACAATGGCCAAACTTGAGCCCGAACAGCAGCGAGGATTGCACCCGAACTGAGGAGGAACGAGCGCCAATCTTCAACCGGAATCACCAACCACTTTTGATCCTCAAACGTTGATCAGCGGACTTCGTGACGTGCAAGTGAGATTGCAGGCACCAAAAGAAAAGAAAAGATTAAGGATTCTCCCTTTTATCCTGGTCTCCTCCTTTTCTTCAGACCATGTCCGAGCACTTTATTGCACTTGCATGAGGAGTACGGCTGCCGAGTTTCCTTACTCTCTTGTTGCCGAAAAATTTATGTATTGCTGAATTCTCCCCCCTGTCCCTAGAGCTTGATGTGATGCGTCCTTTATATAGACTCTTGCCGACTAATCCTAGTAGGAATAGGAATCTTTAGGGACCATTGGACTGTCGATCCTAACTAGACTAGGATTGAATAATGACCATCGGGTTACGAGTTCCCGTATCCAATAAAACTCTAGCTAAGATAGAACTCCCAATTTATTAAAATGCTAAATTACTTTGAAACTTTGAGAAGTCCCACCTCAATTAGGATTATATGAAAGTCGGCTATGGGCATGAGAAGTGAGCGTGGCCGAATTTTTGAGTGCTTTTATGGGCTTGTGGTGTGACTTCATTCTTAATTGGACTTCAATTGATCAAGGATAATCAATTAAAGGCTTCACGAAAAAACAGACTGACCTTCAACTAAATTGAACCCAGAATTAGAGTGAAAAATTCAGCACATCCATACTCATGTCCCATATGAATTTCATAGTCCAAATTACGGGCTCATCTTAATTTCTCAAGCTCAAACCAAGGCTTTTCTGCATGATAAAAATTATATTGGAAACATTAGTAATCAAATTAGGCTTGGATGAACGTGATTAAGCTCAAGACTTGGTCCATTTGACCCATTAAAAATTCAGCACACCCCCTCTAGCCATAGGCAAAAATTCTGAATTGAGTTCGGTCTAACCACTGTCAAATTAAGCCCAACTGACTCATCCAATGTAATGACTGAAATTACACATGCAATGCATGAGGATTATTTTTTGTGAGAATTATGACTAACTCTCATTTTGTGAATAAAGTGCGTGATTTTCTAAAAATCAAAATTTAGGTGTCAGCACCAATCAACATTTGAAGCTGCTTTTTATTAGCAGGTGAAAGCAATTTTATGATAGCTCTGGCCTTGTTCTTATCTATTTCTATTCCTCTTTGATGAACCAAGAAGCCTAGAAAATTACCATCCTTTATCCCAAAAGCTCATTTCAAAAGATTCATTTTCAATTTAAACCTGCACATCCTCACAAAAGCTTGTTCTCATAGTATTAAATGACTTGCCTGGTTAGTTTTGACAATGACGTCGTCGATGTAGACCTCCATGAATTCTCCAATCATGTCGTGAAAAATGAAGTTCATTGCCCTTTGATAGGTAGCACCGGCGTTCTTCAACCCGAAAGGCATAACGACCCACTCAAAGGTTCCAATGTCACCAAGGCACCTGAAAGCTGTCTTGTGGACGCCCTCTGTTGCTATGAATATCTGGTTGTACCCCGAATGCCCATCCATGAGGGATATAACCAAATCAATTAGCATATCGACCATGGGCATATGGTACTCATCTTTCAGTGTGGCAACATTCAGATCACGGAAGTCAATGCAGACCCTCAGTTTGTGTGACATCCCTCCCCTTAGTCCCACATTGCCTAGGGGGAGGTCTTGGATAGGCTTATAAGCCTTGGGCCTCCCTTAACTAGCAAGACGCGTTTTGCCGGGCGTTGTGTGGCGGCGCCCGGAAAAGAAAAATCGTGAGGACTCAGTGTCCAAAGCGGACAATATCTTACAAGTAGGGGCACAGCGGTGCTCGGTGGGCCCAGGCCGTTACAGTTGGTATCAGAGCCAACTCCCGACGACGTGTGGAGGCCAAACCCTGAGGCTGGGCAGTCGTGGTCGAGATGGCAGGAGAGGCTGCACCGGCGGCCGACTGTGACCCAAAAGCGGGCGCAGTATGGGCACAACGAGGACGTTGTGTTCGAAGGGGGAGAGATTGTAACATCCCCACCCCCTAGTCCCACATGGCTTAGGGAGTGGGTCTTGGGATGCTTTATAAGCTTGGGCCACCCTTACACTTGTAAGACGCGTTCTGCAAGTGTGTTGCTTAGTGCTTTCGCTGCGCAGGAACAAAGCCCAAAGCGGACAATATCGTGCAAGTGGGACCCCCGGCCATTACAGTTTGCCATTCTTTTTCTTGATCGGAACTGTGACATTTCGAATTCTGACCCCTCTTGAGGCTATGGAATGGAAAGATATCGATCGGCGTATTTCAGTTATATCTCGCTCAGAGCTAGCCACTCTCGAGTTAACTGACCGAAAGGGAAAGACTAACGCGGAGTAAGGTACGTGGACTGGGGAAATTCAGATAAGAAATGACGCTTTGACCATAAGGATTGTCGAGTGGATATTTTGGGCTAGCAGAGATTGATCTAGGAACGATCATGGAATGCCTTGCTAGCGTTATACATTGGGACGCGGGTGATACCGCTTAACCAATGTGTAATTTGCAAGAATTTCCTAAATCTGATTCCGATAATCAGGACCACGGGAACTAGCGATAGACCCTCGCAATTGCATGACAACCAAATTCGCCACGACTTGAGAAATTCTAAGGTCGATATGCGTAGTGCCTGCAAGAGTTGCCCGTCAGTTTGAGACAAATTGGAATTAAAGTCGACGAGAACTCGACATGAACTTGGCCTCAGAATTGGATATTAGACATTGAGGAATTCCGACATTGGAAGAGAATTGGATGTCGCCTCTTCGAGGGTAATTAAGATTTGGAAAAATGAAATTCGGATCGAAAGTGAAAAATTACTCTTTTGCCCCTCAAGGACATTCTTTCTTTTAATATTACATGAGAAGTGAGCTTTAAGATGCAAACCACACTTTGACTTGATGAGTAGCAAGCACAAGTAGAAATATGTTCTTTATCTCATAGCTATGTATATATGAAAATCCATAACAAAGAGTAAAGACTCTTGAAGATGCTATGTGCCGTCTTGAACTAGAGCACTGGAACTAACTCAAATGAGGCTTTGTGTTGCTGGCAAAACGTCATTGTGGGTTCGAGAAGTGAAAAAGTAAGGGAACGGATCCGTTTCGGGAAAGAAATCAAAGTTTAACTGACATGGAAAAGGAAAGTGTCATTTCAAGAAAAATGTCTCAAATGTGTAATGTTTTAATTGTGACAAGAAGGGTCACTTTACTCGTAATTGTAGTGAGTCAAAGAAGTAAAAAACCCTTTGTGCACTTGAGAGTGTTACTTATATCAACAGTTCAGTCTTTGTAACTAAATCTCATCCTTTGTGGATTGTAGACTTAAGGGCCACAAACCATGTAATAGCAGAATTTCAATGAGTTCCACATAAAGCAAATTAGATAAATGTGAGAAATAATTTCTGAGTGAATGTTAAAGGATTGGCACCTGCCAATCGAACGCGCGATGATCGCACCCTATTCCTACATAATATGTTATATGCTCCAAAAACTTGACTGAATTTAGTTTCTGTGTTAGTTTAGGTTAAATTTGGTTCTCATTTGAACTTTCATAACAATGTGATGACTTGTCGTTGGGAACAAGTTATTATAGTTCCGGATGGTTTCATTGTGCAGATTGTTGAGTACAATAATGTAAATGTTGGTTATTCCATGTTTTTATCCTTTGTGATGATATGAATATGTGGCATGCTAGACTAGGTCATGGCCAATAGCAAATATTTATGTAAGCCAAATAGGACTTATTGGGCAATATTGAAAATGTCGATTTGCCTATTTGTGAGCATGCATGGTGGAAAAAATAATGAGAAAATCATTTGAAAAAGAAACAAGAGCTAAGTTTCATTTGCAGTTGATCCATTCAAATATATGTGATCCAATGAATGTGAGAGTAAGGCATGGGCTATTTATTTCATCACATTTATCTCGATTCGGACATATTTTATGAATTCTCATAAATCTGAGGCATAAGTTACTTTGAAAAATTATTTAAGCTTTTAGAAAACTATTTTTTATAAATAAAAAAATCTAATTAAGATCTGATCGATGTCAAGAAAATCTATCTGCTTAGTTTATATATATATATATATATATATATATATATATATATATATATATATATATAAAATTGGAGTTGTAGATAAAAGAAACAAGTCCCAATAAAAATGGTTAGGTTTATGATGGCATAAGCTAATTTGTCTATTACTTTTTTGGGGTGAAATTTTGTTGTTTGCTGCCTAGATACTTAACCTTATGCCTTCTAAATCAATTACTTCTACTCCATAAGAGTTGTGGACATGTTGAAAATGAGGTTTGAGTTTTCTCAAACCTTGATGTGCTTCTTATACACACGAGTCCTCCCACAGGTATGGAAAAATTAGACCCTAGAGACAAAACGAGTATCTTTGTGAGATATTGAGAGCGCTCGAAAGAGTAGGTATTATAGGTGAGCTAGAAAGTAGAAGCGTGACTGAATATGAATCACAAAATGTCATATTCTTAGTGAATGTATTTCTGAAAAAGGGAGAGATAAGTAAATATATATTCTCTCTGTTTGAAATCCTGAATAGTGATAATGATATTTTTGGGTCATCTCATCTAAGTGAGAGCAATGTGAGAAGTGGGGAATTTATTTCGAATTACTCTCAATTGTAACCACTTGATATGAAGAAGATGTCATCATTGTCTAATCCGAGTAGAAGCGTAATAGAGAATGATGTACTAAGTGTACAATTTTCAATTTGACGAACAAGTCGTAAAAGTTTTTATGGTCGCTCCACAAGAAGAACGAATGAGCCAAGAAATATAAATAAGGCTCCGATTTTCCCTAATAAGGAAAAGTGGATATGAGCAATGGAAAAAAAGATGGAGTGAATAGGATCAAATCAAGTTTGGGAACTGATTGATTTTCCTAACGGACATAAAGCCATTGGGAATAAGTGAGTTTTCAAAATAAAGCGCAAAGCTGATGGCTCGATTGGGAGATATAAGATTCGCCTTGTTGTGAAAATGGTATAATCAATTCACCTTATTTTTTGCAATGGTGTTAGTATAGATCTTGAATTACATCAAATGGATGTAAAAATTGTGATTCTTAATGGAGAATTAAAAGAAGAGATTTATATCAAACAACCCGCTGGGTTTGTTACAGTAGGCCAAGAGCAAAAAGTAAGTCGATTTTTTATATCGATATATGGCCTTAAGCAGTCTTCGAGACAATGCGTATATATTTTTTTTTCGTAATGCCATATTGGCATATAATTTTGTGTGTATATATCAAAATATCCAAAGATCAATATGTGATATTATCATTATATGTTGATGATATACTAATTGCTAAGAACAATATGGAGTTTTTTTATACAGTCAATAATTGGTTATGTTTCAATTTTGAGATAAAAGATATGGGTGAATCTGGATACATTCTTGAGATATTTTTCAAAGAGATTGTGATCCCTTCACAAGAGGCTTATATAGATAAAGTTCTTGAATGATTTCGTATGCAAGATTGTAAACTCAAACATACTTATATTGCAATAGGTGAAGGTCTGAGCTGCAAAATATGTCCTGAAACTCCACAACCAAATGCAAAAATGGAAGTATCCCATATGCTAATGCTTGGAAGCTTAATGTACACTATGATGTATATAAAACCTGATATTTGTAATGCTGTTGGAATGGTAAATAGGTACTAATACAATCTTGGTCAAGCACTTTGGATTGTCGTCAAAAGAACTCTCTGAGGTATTTGAAAAAGTGCTGTCGAGTTTTTGCTGAGTTATTAGGGTAATGATCTGCACCTTGAAAGCTATACTGATGTTAACTGAGAAAGAGGTTTAGATGAGAGAAATTCAACCTTGAGATTTGCGTTCTTACTTAGCAATGGCGTCATATGATGAAGTAGTAAGAAGCAAAAGTGTATAGCATTATCCACGATAGAGACTGATCTCGTGGTATTATCAACAACAGTATAAGGGAATGTTTGGCTTAAGAGATGTTTGAGTCAGTGAGGTGTTCCTAAAAATGCTACATGTACAATTATTGATTAATTGTGATAGCCAAGTAGCAAAAGCTTACACTATGGATCCACTGCAAGACCAGACAAATAGACATGAACTATGTTTGTACGAAAGATATGTTTGTACAAAAAGATGTGGACATACAGTACATATCTACGCATAGAATGACAGCAGATTCTATGACAAAGTCAATTCCTAGAGATTTTTTAATTAGCAGTATGTTGACAAAGGGATCATTACCCTACATTGAAATCTCTAGATGCGCGTAGAAGTGGGAGTACTGGATATTTATATTTCCCAAAGTTCACAGCTAATTGTGTTTGTTATCATTATTGATGCCTATGATTTTGTATATTAATGCTTAGTGCGTTATGTTGAGAAGGTATTGTCGCGACCCTCTCGAGGTTGTCGGGCTCTCGAAGGCTAATGGGCCGTCCAGTCTGGTCGGACGCGGGCCTCTCCCAAGGCCCATTACCCAAATCGCAACGGAGGTATGCGTAGTCGACCTTCAGTGTGGTCTAGTGACATGTGCTAAGTGTGCATGCCGAGGAGTCGCCACCAATCATTTTTTGGAGGGTATGATTGGACCACCCTATTGAATAGTCGGGAGTTTCTATTCAATTCTGCGATAACCAGAGAACTGGGTTCGGAGACTTAGTTACGTCAACTGTCAGAGTTGACGCCCTTTCGGTACCTAAGTTGACTGAATTTTCTGACCAAAGATTTCATGCAGATGAGTGGGGTACGAGTTCTAAATCTAGGAGTTCATGCAGATAGGAATGACTATCATAGCAATCACAATCAATAATAAAGTGCACAAATTGATGAATTCAAGTGTACAAATAAATCACATGGCATTCCTAATAAGGCCATATTGGCCTAGAGAAGCATCAATCAGGCTTAGGAATGATTTAGACATGATTTTGCCCATCAGGGGCAAAATCGTAATTTTGAGACAAAGGGGACAATTTTCCCAAAAAGGACAAAATCATCATTTCGGAATGAATCCGGAGTCAAAACAGGTTTGGTCACTCAATTGACCCATTTCCTATTTTTTGGCAATTTTCGTGATTTTCGGGAATTTTAGAAACCGATTTACCATTCGAAGGGTAAAATCGTCATTTTCTAAAAATGGAAATGAAATGTGGAAATCTTAGACATAAGGTTTAACCACCCATCTGGCCCATCACCAAATTCTAAGCAATTTCCACAATTCATCAGAATATCAAAGACGATTCACCCTTTGAGGGGTGAAATCACCATTTTGGATTAAATGGGAGAAAATCCCAAAAATGAAAACAAATCAATTTTTTGTCATTTTCAGCCTTGGACAATTTTTAGAATTTTTCTGCAATTTTTCTCAATTTTTTTTGTTTTTCTTTAATTTTTCCATTTTTTTTTGCATTTTTGATTTATTAATATTTTTTTATATTTTCAGAAAATATTTTAACAAAAAGCATGTCTTTAACAATAGATAACACTCAACCAGATAAATAAGCTAACCACTAGACTGAAACAAATACATACAAATCAAGTCTATAAATGCAATATTTTAGAAAAATAATCCTGATATACGGATCGGGTACGTAAAACATACCGGATTGGACACCAGCCTTCAATCGCCCAGCCCCAGCCTGCGACCATCCCCATGCCCGTTACCTGTCGATCACCATTAGAATGTGGATAGTCAATTTCACAAATTAAGACTAAAAAATTAAAAAATTGACACTGTTCATGCACTGTTCATGCACTGTTCCGACACTGCTCGGACACGGCTCCGACACGTCCGGACACGCTCCGACACGTCCGACACGCCCGGACACGTCCGGACACGCTCCGACACGTCCGGACACGTCCGGACACGCTCCGACACGCCCAGACTCGTCCGGACACGCTCCGACACGCCCGACACGCCCGGACACGTCCGGACACGCTCCGACGATGGGGTGGTGACCCGAGGCTGTTTCTGGGCTCCACCAGCGGCGCGTAGGCTCCATAAGCTCCGAGGGAGGAGGTAGGACTCCGGGGTTGTCGCCGGAGGCGATAGCGCGCTTTGGCGATGACGGATTTGGCCCGATCCGAAATAATCCCGAACCAAACTTCGAAACGGGTGGAGGCCGCGGGTCTTGGGTTATTCACGGCGGCTTTGAGGTACGACGGCTAGCGACGACGGCGGAAGGGTCGAAGGCGAAGGCAAATAGTGCACGAAGGTGAGGATTCCATTTTTTTTTTTTTTAAGAAGAAGAAGAAGAAAAGAAGAAGAAGAAGAAGAGGAGGAGGAAGAAGAGGAAGCACCGTCCGTCCAGAAGAAAAGAAAAAGAAGAGGAAGAAGGAGGGGAGACGGATGATGGGAGGGGGGAGGTGAATAAAAAAATAATAAATATAAAATAATAATATAATAAAATATTAGAAAGTAATAATAATAATAAAGTAATCAAAAGCGAAGACAAAATGATTATTCATCTTTTCCTTTTAAATGATGATGTTTTCAATCCTTTTCCTTTTAATTATTACTAATATTTTTGCCAAATTCAATTTTATGGTGATCAGAGAATACCTAAAATCGAACCTGAATTTTACTGTTTTATGAGGTCAGAAAATATATAAAATAAAAATAAAAATACCGACTATTCTTATATAATTTTTGTGACCTCAAATATTATTTTTCTTGATTTTCTTCTTTTCTTTTTTTTTTTGTATTTTTCGAAAATATTAAAAAAATGAAAATTATGAAAATTATTTTTTTTTGGTCAAAATGGTTCCTAAGGCCAAGCCAAGGCTTCCAAAGTTGATTTTGTGATTTTATGATATTTTTTTGATATTTTTATGAATTGTTTTTAAAATATAAAAATAAAAATAAATAAATAAATAAAAGTTTGATCAAAATTTAGGTGTCAACAGCTGCCCCTCTTTGAGAGGAATCTCATCAGAGGAATCCCCTCAGAGGTTTCTCTCAAAGACAAGGTGACACCTGAGTCCTGATCGACTCGACTCGTGAAAAGAAATGCTATGACATCGGACCCTTAAGTCTTTTGATGGATGCTCAAATTAATCACCGGTTTACTCTTGCGATTCGAACATGAGCCGGAGTGAGAGAGGCTTACCTGAAGCTCACCTGTCAGATGTTGCCGGTTGCGACGACTTTCAAGAAGATACCTAGGACTCGTTCAGAATATCCTAGGGAGATTAAGCTCTGACCTGTATGGTAGGTCATACCATTATGGGGTTCCCGACTGGTAGGAACCTAAGGAAGGCGCATCCCACGCTTTGGAATTTGCCAAGGATTTTGATCCGTATGGTGGATCAGACCATAAGCGGTTCACCTACAGTAAGGCTTACCTAGGAAAATAACTTCTCCAACATTTAGAATTAGTCAAAGTTTTGATCCGTATGGTGGATCGGACCATGGGATTGATCCTTATGGCGGTATCTACCTTTGTATTGACCCTTCAGGCGGTTTCTACCTTTGGTTGACCCTTCAGGCGGTGTCTACCTTGAGTTGACCCTTCAGGCGGTATCTACCTTTGTGTTGACCCTTCAGGCGGTTTCTACCTTGATTTGACCCTTCAGGCGGTATCTACCTTGAGTTGACCCTTCAGGCGGTATCTACCTTTGTGTTGACCCTTCAGGCGGTTTCTACCTTGGTTTGACCCTTCAGGCGGTATCTACCTTGTGTTGATCCTTCAGGCGGTATCTACCTTTGTTTGCTTTGAAAAGGGGTCTCATGACGAGGGTTCTCCACGTCCGATGAGACTGTTTGATATTTTTGAAAAGGGGGTCTCATGACAAGGGTTCTCCACGTCCGATGAGACTGTTTGATATTTTGAAAAGGATTTTTTTTAAGGGTTTCTCTTCCCCAAGAAAATATTGGTAATCTTTGAGAAGACAGCAATTGTCCAATTGACAAAATTTTATGACTTAAGCTTTAGTCATGAGATGTGCATTTTGATGCTGGAGGTTATCCAAAACATTTTTGCAACATGCAAATGTGATCACGAATCCCTTGCATGGAAAATCTGGATCCACAGTTTGAAAATTCCCAAAAAGAGTTTGCTCAAAACGTCAATTGGAATATTTCTCGACAAGGAGGCCATCTCACCTGTTTTGAGGTGATGATTTTTAGGGGATGCACTCAATTCCCTACTGACCTGTGCCTAGGTTTTAGGCTCATTCGTAGCGCATACATTTTGATCGGTCGGGAGGTCTTCACCATCTGCTCCGGGTTTACAAGTCAAGAACCCTGCAAAATGAGAAAGAAAGAGTCTTGCTCGTACTTCTTCGAGCTAAGCTATATGTTAACCCAAGTGTCTTAGTCAGAGAAGACTGTTTCAGGGTTGTAACATTGGTAGGATTGGGGACCGAAAAAGGCTTGTTTTTGGCCCAGAAATCACGAAGGATTCGACATTGGTGATCATTGCAAATTTGTCACATGTCTTTTCCATTCTGCATCTTCCATTTTTGAGGTGTGCAACCGCTTTTGAGGTGTGCACAAATCCTTTAGAGAACGTCTCTTGTGGTATTAAGAGATTGACAATTCTGTCCGTGTTTTTGCACCACGGCTGACATCGTTTGGGGAGCAGTCTTCTTGATCTGACTCCTTTATGGGTTTTTCTCTCTTCCCAACTAGGCTTTATTGGGGATCAATCAAACAGTTTTCACGAGCATCGGCCTTGCTTTTACCAGGCACTTTGCTTTTTCTTGATGCTGGGGATTTTTTGTTGAAATCCCGCCTTTTCTTTTCCTTTGGAACTACGATGTTCAGAAAATTGTGCTAGATATACAACTTGAATCATAGCACACTTAAACGCCGATATGAGATTTTTCTATAAATCCCATCTCTTGATTTCTTCCGTTCTTGGAGTGATACAGTTTCTATCTTGAAACATCCCATGATCACCAACAGGGGTTTATGAAATGAATTCGCAGGCTCAACTTGGCTGTGCAAAGGATATGGTGTGTGGGATAGAGAATGAATGCTTCTCGTCATCCTATGGCACTTGGATTACCATATAAACAACACACAAAGATTAATGTTAGTCCGAGCAAGAAAATTTCTAACCATTTTCTCCTGATGCTGCTGGACTTACTTCCTTTTTGCCCCGGTGTGGGGTGGTTCTTGACAGGGTTAAGAATGAAAACCGCCGTTCAAGTGGGTTGTCAACGGTCACCTGTAGTGTTTATGATATGAAACGAACGCCTCCGTCGTCCCAATCCATGTAATCGCTGCGAATGGTCCCTACCTCCGTAGGTCCAGATTTTACTATTTGATTCGCTCCACTCATCTCTCAAGTGTATGTAGGATGTGTTTGGATTTGAGCTTGCCTCTCTTTTGAGGAAACATCCTTTTGAGAGTTTTGAACAACTTTTGATTGGAAAAATCTCTTTCGTTTTCCCAAAAATTTTACCCGTCAAGGGGATTTTATGGTGCACAATGCGTGTTCAGACAACCTCATGTTTCAAAACATGAATGCCAATGAAGTTAGAATTCCATGTCTTTTCTAGACATCAGATTTTGAAAGCTTTTTCTTTTTCTCTCTGTGTTTTTTTTTTGTTTAACATCTTCAATGGATTGGGGGAAAGGGATACCTACCTGTCCACCGTGGCTGGAGATCCCTGAAAATGTAAAAGAAGCATATCATTGTATGTTCACGAATTTTTCGAAAATCGAAACGATACATCCTACCCTCATGTACCCTAACAGGTAGTATGTGGGATGTAAAAACTTATTCGTCTCCAAGGCGATTCCCCTGTCAAGGATAAAAAATAAGTGTTAATTCATATTCCCAAATTCAAGACAAATTGGGACGATACAACTTTACTCTTGATTTTCATCCCATTCTGATGTTGCGTATTGATATGAACAACCTCTATCAAATCCGCCTATCCATGCTTGGAGTGTTTGTAACATCAATGGTTCATCTGCCCCCCAGCTGGGCAACGTTTGTTTAGCCATTTGAATGCATGGCCTTTTAGGGCCTTGTCTCTTTTTATCACCTGAGAGGAAGAAGAGAGGAAACATTATCCCCTGATCTGATTGAAGATCAACTAGGAACGATACGTCCTTTTACCAAACGGGTGGCTCCGCGGCCGAATGTATCTTGTATTGAAGGAATGGATTCCATTATGCTCTGCGGGTGATAATTATGGTTCATGGAACTTGCTCTACGGATTAAGTGATTAATCCACGGCCTTCGGCTTGAAGATGCTCAAAGGGTGATGTTGACACTCACGCGCAATTAGTTCTAGATATTAATGAAAGATGTTCCCGTGGGAACCTTACAGTGCGATCAACAACATATGCAATAGGAGTATTCAACCCCTTTTCTCGAAGCATTTTTCATCGAGTAGCCATGCCTTGCATCAGACGTTTGATCACCGGCCTCGCGTCACCACTGCGATGGTCCTCCGGCTCCAAATTGATCGAGCCAAAGATTGAACTCATCGCCAAGGAAATTGCTCGGGTCTTCGAGCCATTGATGTTCAAGTTGGGTATCAACGATTGTTGGGGGCAGATTTCTTTCATTGCCTTCGTTGTGAGGGATTGGAGTCTTTGAGCTGGAACCTTCATCATTGCCCTGTTGAGGTTGAGACATACATTCCCGAAGAGTATTGATCCAAGTGTCCAGCTCCTCATCAAGGAAATCACCTGTTCTTTCTAGCCCTTGGTGCCCAGATTGGGTGTCGTCGACTGCAGGCGAGGGATTCCTCTCTTTGCTCTCGCCGTGAGCAATTTGACCCCTCGAATTGGAACTTCCTCCGATGACCGGCAGGTTCATATGTGCACTCTCTACCAATGCCAGATCCGCTTCAGGGACAGCATTAATGACTGATTCGCGCTCAAACTAAGGAATTTCTATGTGCTGGAACTGTGGCATATACTCCTGATGAGTATTGAGATAGCTCGGCGGAGCATTCTGATTTGGGTTAGAGGAGTCGCTGACACGACTGCTAGTCCCGTCATTGCCGAAACACTGTTGACACCTGATTTTTGACCATTTATTATTATGATTTTTATTCTTTAAAATTAATTAAAAATATCAAAAAAGGTCATAAAATCACAAAATCAACTTTGGAAGCCTTGGCCTAGCCTCGGGGACCAATTTTGAACAAAAAATATTTTTTGGTATTTTATAATAATTTTTGAATTTATTTAATTATAAAAATACCCAAAAAATCAGAAAAATACCATTCATGGTCAGAAAAATACACAAAAATATTCAATAATTTTCTTTTAATTTCCTACTCAAGTGTGTTACTTTAAATCTTGAAAATTCGGTTCGTGTCAATGCTCCTTCACGAACATAAACCCGAACCGAGCAAAAAAATGCCATTCGAGTCTTTTAATTGGTAGATTCTATAATCTTGACGTCGACCACCGTATGCAATAAACGCCCATTGTTTCTCTTCTTCGTGAGGGGACTAGAATGATTTAAAAAAATGAAAAGAGGAGGGAGTGGAAGACAGAATCCATGGAGCAAAGGTAGGGGAGCGGCGCCTCAACCCAAAAACAAGAGTATAATATAAAAAAAAAAAAGAAGGGGAAGAGTAGAGGACAGCAGGAGTCTGTCCTCCACCATGCAATAGAAAATAAGGATTAAACAAAAAAGAAGAGGGGAGGACTCGAAGCATCTTCGACGAAGGCAGCAGGACAAAAGTAAAGGACCGCTTGCTCCCCTTTCCATCCAGCGAAAAGAAGCTGGAGAAAGACCTGGCCAATGGGAATAAAAGAAGCAAGAAGCCCTTCTCAAGGGAGGAAGCCGAGTGGGACACGTCTAAAAAGAAGAGAGGGGAATTGAGGAAGAGGATCGAGAGGAAAAGGACTGTGAAGTTGATATCCAGGATGGTTGCCGTCCTCATGCAGTCGGAGTGGTCTCGAGTTGCCGTCGGTGGATGAGTCGGCCGTCATAGGTTGGATACGTTGCTTCTTGAGAGGACTCTGGATAGCGAAAGTAGTGTCACTGGCCTGTTGTCAAGGGCGAAATGCACCGAGTCTTGTTCTTTAGTTTGAGGTGAGACGCATGCGAGGAAAAGGGTCTGGTAGTTGAAGAAGAGTGCAGAGTTGGTCGACCAGAGAAGGGTGAGCTGCACGAGCTAGGGGGACGCCTCATTCTCGTGGCTCGCGAGGCGTCCCCATCGACGTCGAACCAGATCCGCACTGCCATCTTACGACGTGAAGTCAGCCCAAAACTCATTTTCGGTGAGCAGAGAAAAACAGAGAGCAAGTAGGCCGAGAGCTCTCAACTCGGTTTTCAGCCACCTCAATCCACGTCGGGCTGCACCGACATTCGCTGGAGCCTCGAAGCAACCCGCTGAGCATCCAGAAACCGGTGTTATCGTTCTTCGTTGTCAACAAAAAAAAAAGGGTTGGTCTTGAACCCGAGATCTTGTCGGGAGCTCGCGCACTCGTCTCGAGCCAAACCGAGACCGTCAGTTTGCTAAGATGGCGGAGGATCGACGGACCGGAGGTCACTAACGAGCGACGGCCCACGGTTTGAGTCCGTTGAGGTGAGTTCGCATAACCCTTTTATTGTTGCTAAAAATGAACGATGATGATGAAAGCTGGACGAAGTAAACAAAAAAAAAATTGGGTCGACCGAGCTGACTAGTTTAGCCATAGTATTGATCGAGTGAGGTCGGTGTTGGCCGGCGGCATCGTTGGAAATGTTGGCGACGGTGGCCAACGATGGTTGAAGATGATGAGCGTTGGGAGCTCGCTGCAACGTCCATGGAGGAAGACGTCTGGGCAAGAGGACTCAAAAAGTCCCAGAGTAAAAAGTAGACGTAAAAGGGCTGGAAGAAAAGAAACAAAAAAATAATAATAATAATAATAAATGAAGGAAAATTTAAAAGGGAAGAGTGGATGACGAGAGATGGCATAATCTGGGCATAGATTTGATCGTGTAAATATCATCTACAAGCGAACTGCTCCTTGTTTGCGCATCCCATTACCTCCGCGCACATAAATCCAAAAGCCGAGTTCGATCGTTTGCTTCCTGCTTGCGTTTATAGTCCGGTCTTCGCTTCGGTTTACGCTTGACTTTCGTGGTGTTCGGGTCGATAGTCGTCGGCCTCCTCGTGGGGTCCAAGCTTCGAGGACTACCGAGGGTAGCCGACGATGATGCGGGTTCGTGGAGTAAGTTCGGTGGTATCCGTTTGCGGTGTCGAGTTTTGACGATTGGAGTTGGCGATTGGTGGTGTCGTGATGAGGGTGTCTTCTGCGAGGTCCTAAACGAACTCCTGTAGAAGACGCCACGTAGAAGACGACCTTCGGTGGTTTATGGGTAGAAGACCAGAAGCAAAAAGAGAAAAGAATAAAGAAATACAAAAAAAAGATCAACAAAAAGAGTCAAGTAAAGAGAAGAATGAAGAGGAAAGGGACGAAGGGGAATTATGCATGGATTTGGACGTGAGGTGGCCATGCAATATTCTTTCACGTTTTGGGTTGTCTTGGTGGGCTAGATTAGAAGGAGTTTGAGCCCAATAGAAAAGGTGAAGAGGTTAATGAGGGTTGGGCCACATATTGAGTTCTCGGATTGGGCTATTGAAGAAAAATTAGAAAGAAAATTGGGCCTGGTTTAGGTTGGGGTCATATTGGGTTTTAGAATAAAAATGGGCCTTTCTTGTCTTAAACTTCATGTGGGCTTCATGTCCCTCCCAAGCCCACGGCTTTAGAAGGGTTGGGTTAAGAAGCCCAATCCGAATAATTATTTTCGGAATTAAAAGAAATAAAAAATAATAAAAAAATTCAAAAATTCAATAAATAATAAAAAATTCATAAAAAATTCAAAAAAAAATTTCGAAAAATTCATAAAAATTCTAAAAAATTCCAGAAAATAGGAAATGGCCATATTCAACTGGTCACGACCTATTTCGGGTCTTTTGACCCCCGATCTTTCCAAAAATGACGGTTTTGCCCTTCCGGCAAACCGTCTTCCAAAAAAATTCTAAAAAAAATCCAAGAAAATCCCAAAAAATAGGAAATGGCCACAATCAACTGGCCAAGACTCATTTCGGGTGTTCTGAACCCCGACCCTTCTTAAATTGACGATTTCGCCCTTTGGGCGAATTGTCTTCCAAAAATTGAAGAAAAATCAAGAAATTCCAAAAAATTCTCAAAATTGGGAAATGACCACAATCAACTGGCCATGGAATATTTTGGGTAATTCGGTATCCAAATCTTCCAAAAATTGACGATTTTGCCCTTCGGGCTAATCGTCCCCAAATCTTCCCATTTTATCCCTGGTCTGAAATCACGCCTTCCTTAAGCCTTTCTGGCTATACTAGGAGGCCATGTGATGTGAATTGATGTGATTTATTTATGCACTTGATTGCGCTTTCATTAAAATTGATTGCGATTGATAGGAATAGTCTTCCAATCTGCATGAAATCCTGAATCAAACCTACCCCACCCAAAATTGCGCCTGCATGAATTCTTAGCTAGGAAAATCACTCGCGTTAGGTACCGAAAGGGCGTTGGTAATAACACCAGCGTAACCAAGTCCCCGAACCCAAAATCTCTGGTTCCGCAGAACTGATCGATCTCTCCCAATCGGTCAGTAAGGTTTCCGGTCTACCCTCCAAGAAAGACCGGTGGCGACTCCAAATGCATGCACAAGTTGCACATGCCACCACGACCACACTGAAGGTCGAAAGCGATCGACTCTTATCGTCGAACCCATTAAATGAAAACTCCCGCCGCGATTTGGTATGGGCTTGGGAGGGCCCGCGCCGATCTAAAGCCCGCGATCCGCGCTCCGGGGCGGTGGAAAGGCCCGCGATGGGTAATCCATTAGCCGCGTCCGCTTCCGGACGGGTCGCGACAGCTGGCGACTCCGCTTGGGACGTTGTTCTAGAACCTATGGTTCTAGACCTCAAGTGGACTTAGGCCGTAATTAAAACCCTGAGTGATTTTTCTAACCCTGCAGGCGCTCTTGAAGGTGAGGTAAGTCCGCTCATGATAGGTGTTATATGTTTTTGCAGATTGGAGTGATAAGGGGGGTAGTCTGTGATTAACATTGTCTTATGCAGGTTGGCGTAGGAATGTATGCTGTGTGGATGATTTGAAGCGCTGATTGATAAACTGTTGTGCATGACTTACATTGTGATGATCACGACACGTGGACACACACAACCGCGCCTAAAACCCCAGGCGCCGTCTATAGGAAAACAATAGAAGGGATTGAAAATGGAATCTCCGTGAGGAAAAACACGGGGTAATCCACTTTTCAATTCCGCTCATTTTGAGCTATGGATCGAGCCCCAATGCAATGATAGTTGTGCAATGGAATCTGCTCTTTCTAGAACTCGAGGTGGGAACCTTGACCTTAGGTGCCAAATCCTTTGATTTCTAGAAGTTTTATCCTCACTTGTCTCATGTGCATGTCTTTGGATGGTTGATATATCTAAAACCACCTAAAAAAATCGGTGATCCTGGAGTCACATCTCGAAGACTGGAACTGGGGCATCTCCAAATGTTCGGACCACATTCCTTAGATTGATTTGACATTCCTAGTTCTCTTGTATAAGATTAATTTTGCTGAGATCCTCTATATCTCATCCCTTAGATTGATTGTATTAGGGATCTATTTGTATTGTATACATCTCGATAAGGCTCATGTCTATCGAAAATAGAGGCAAATTCCCCAAACCCGTGGGGCATAGTGGAATTCGTCCCTTCAGTGCAAAATGCATTTGGCCGCAGAGCCACTCGTTGGTAAAAGGACGTATCATTCCTAATTGATTTTTAATCAGATCTGGGGATAAGTTTTTCTCCATTTCTTTTATCTCAGGTGATAAAAGAGACAATGCACCCAAAAGCTCATGCATTCAAATGACAAAACAGACGTCGCTCAGCTGGGGCAAATGAACCGTAGGCATTGCAAATACCTTCAAGCACGGATGGAGGAATTCGATAGATGTTGTTCATGTCAATATGCAACATCAAAACGGAATGCAAATCAAGTGTAAAAGGACGCATCGTTCCAAAATGATTATTTTCTTGATATGGGAATAATGCTTCCTTTCTTTTTCCTCTCAGACGATGATCAAGAGCAGAGGACGCAGGATGTAATGCTTTCAGATAACAAACAGGGAACATCAAATACCTCATACGGCGACTGGCATCGAGAGAATCACCAAACCGCCACATGACGAACCCCAAGATACGAATTTGGGTGAACGGTAACCTTGTATCGTTCCAATTTGGTCTTCGAAGACCACATGCCTAACATGAGTTTTTACTCATTTCGCAGGAAGTCGTTGGCGCTGAAAGCCCCAAATGAAAAGGGCGCGCTAACAGGGAGGCGAATTGAATCAGTGGCCTTAGAAGTCAGGATTCCAGGAGATGGTCTTTGATCATAAGACCTAGTGGATGGTAAAAAGTATCGCTTCCATACTTCATGCTTTGACATGCATTCTAATAAAAATTTCATTTTTCTTGAATAAAAGGAACTATGAAGAGTGGCGCTGGAATGCGTCCAAAATCACAAATGGGTCTCCTCTATGGCAAATCCTTGAGAAGGATTTATCGCCAACCAAACGGAGGAATCATGGCCACAATATAGATGGCCAATTTCTGCAAGCCGCGCGTTTGTGCTCAAATGGAAGCACAAAACAAGGATAAGGCTGTATCGTTCCAATTTGCCTTGAATTTTGGAACGCAAACTGACGCCTAATTCCCATCTTTGACAGGAGATCGCCATCAAGGCGAAACAGGTTTTCACATCCCATGTATTCCCCGTTGGAATACATGACCAAGGGTAAGATGTATCGTTCTAATTTTTTGAAAAAAATTCGTGAACGTACAATAACATATTTCTCCCGCATTTTCAGGGATCTCCAGCCGCGACGGGTAGGTAAGTATCCCTTTTCCCCAAGTCGTTGAAAAAAAAAGTGTTAGGACTCTTTCAATCATTATGTCTGAAAAGAGACATCGAATTTTTAAACTCATAGACATCCACAGTCGAAGTTGGGAGGTTGTCTGAACATGAATGAAACATGCATGTGCATCATAAAGCCCCATTGGGAGGAAATTTTTCGGAGAAAACAAAAAGAATTTTTCCAATAAAAGTTGTTCAAACCGTTTAAAAGGGTGTTTTCTCAGACGAGAGGCGAAGCCTAATCCAAACATGTCCAACACACACTTGAGAGATGAATGGAGTGGGCAGATAACAAAATTTGGGTCTACGGAGGTAGGGACCATTTGCGGCGATTACACGGGTTGGGACGACGGAGGCATTCGTTTCATATCCCCCAAACACTACATGTGACCGTTGATAACCCCTTTGAACGGCGGTTTTCATTCTTAACCCTGTCAAGAACCACCCCACATCGGGGCAAAATGGAGGTGAGTCCAGTAGCGTCGGGAGAAAATGGTTAGAAATTTTCTTGCTCGGACTAACATCGATATTTGTGTTTTGTTTATATGGTAATCCAAGTGCCATAGGATGACGAGAAGCATTCATTTCTCTGTCCCACACACCATATCCTTTGCACAGCCAAGTTGAGCCTGCAAATCCATTTCATGAACCCGTTGGTGATCATTGCACATTCCAAGATAAAGGCATCATCACCTCATAAACGGAGGAATTCAAGACTCAGGGATTACGAAGAGAATTCCCGGACTGATATTTAAAGCATGTTTAGACTATATGTCTAACATGATCCCATGAAGATGAGAAAAAGGGGGATTTCAAAAATGAATGAGAAAAATCCACGGCATCAAGAAAAAGCAAAGTGCCTGGTAAAAGCAAGGCTGATGCTCG
The DNA here is from genome assembly GCA_021437785.1 of Rhodomyrtus psidioides. Taxonomy (NCBI): domain Eukaryota; kingdom Viridiplantae; phylum Streptophyta; class Magnoliopsida; order Myrtales; family Myrtaceae; genus Rhodomyrtus; species Rhodomyrtus psidioides. Next base: position 3,473,530 of record JAILYB010000055.1, read on the forward strand.
TGAAAACTGTTTGATTGATCCCCAATAAAGCCTAGTTGGGAAGAGAAAAAAAAAACCACTAAAGGAGTCAGGTCAGAAAGACTGCCCCCTAAATGATGTCAGCCGCGAAGCGAAGACATAGACAGAGTTGCCAATCTCTTAATACAGCCAGAGACGCTCTCTAAAAAATTTTGTGCACACCTCAAAAGCGGTTGCACGCCTAAAAAAATTGAAGATGCAGAATGGAAAAGACAGGTGACAAATTTGCAATGATCACCAATGTCAATCCCCTCATGAATTCTGGGCCAAAAACAAGCCTTTTTCGGTCCTCAATCCTACCAACATCATAACCCTGAAACAATCTTCTTTGACTAAGACACTTGGGTTAACATATAGCTTAGCTCGAAGAAGTACGAGCAAGACTATTTCTTTCTCATTTTGCAGGGTTCTTGACTTGTAAACCCGAAGCAGATGATGAATATTTTTATTCAATGGCCTCGACTCCAAGGCGGGTCCCCCTTGAAGATCAATAACCAAGCCCAACATTACGGTCCCGTGGAAGACCTCCCGACCGATCAAAATGTATGCGCTGTGAATGAGCCTAAAGCCTAGGCACAGGTTAGTAGGGAATTGAGTGCATCCCCTATAAAAACCACTATCTCAAAACAGGTGAGAAGACCTCCTTGTCGAGAAATATTCCAATTGATGTTTTGAACAAACTCTTTTTGGAATTTTCAAACTGTTGATCCAAATTTTCCATGCAAGGAATTTGTGATCACATTTGCATGTTGTAAGAATGCTTTGGATAACCTCCAGCATCAAAATGCACATTTCATGATTAAAACTTAAATCATACGGTTTTGTCAAAATGGACAGCCGTGGTCTTCCCAAAGATTACTAACGTTTTCTTGGTGAAGAAAAATCTTTCAGGCTCAAACTTCTGCAGGATACCTGGAGAACCCAGCTCCCAGAATGTCGCTTCAACAGACTCAAGTGAAGTTCTGTCAAAATAAAATCTTTCACTGCTTCAAAAACTGAATTCCCGACAAACTTCGGGATCTCTAAAAAAGAGGGGAAGAAAAACCCTTTTAAAAGAAAAAGTCCTATCAGACGTGGAGAACCCTCGTCCCAGGACCCATTTTTTCAAAATATCAAATAGTCTCATCGGACGCGGAGAACCCTCGTCATGAGACCCGTTTTCAAAAATCAAGCAGTCTCATCGGGCGTGGAGAACCCTCGTCATGAGATCCCTTTTCAAAATTTAGGCAGTCTCATCGGACGTGGAGAACCCTCGTCATGAGACCCCTTTTCAAAATTTAGGCAGTCTCATCGGACGTGGAGAACCCTCGTCATGAGACCCCTTTTCAAAAATTTAGGCAGTCTCATCGGACGTGGAGAACCCTCGTCATGAGATCCCTTTTCAAAATTTAGGCAGTCTCATCGGACATTGAAAACCCTCGTCATGAGACCCCCTTTTTCAAAATTTAGGCAGTCTCATCGGACGTGGAGAACCCTCGTCATGAGACCCCTTTTCAAAATTTAGGCAGTTTCATCGGACATGGAGAACCCCCGTCATGAGATCCCTTTTCAAAATTTAGGCAGTCTCATCGGACGTGGAGAACCCTCGTCATGAGACCCCTTTTCAAAAATTTAGGCAGTCTCATCGGACGTGGAGAACCCTCGTCATGAGACCCCTTTTCAAAGAAAATTCAAGGTAGATACCGCCTGAAGGGTCAAATTGAATGGTAGAAACCGCCTGAAGGGTCAACCAATGGTAGAAACCGCCTGAAGGGTCAACTAAAGGTAGATACCGCCTGAAGGGTCAAATTGAATGGTAGAAACCGTCTGAAGGGTCAACCAATGGTAGAAACCGCCTGAAGGGTCAACTAAAGGTAGATACCGCCTGAAGGGTCAACTCATGGTAGAAACCGCCTGAAGGGTCAACTCAAGGTAGATACCGCCTAAAGGGTCAAACCAAGGTAGAAACCGCCTGAAGGGTCAACTCAAGGTAGATACCGCCTGAAGGGTCAACTCAATGTAGATACCGCCTGAAAGGTCAACTCAAGGTAGAAACCGCCTGAATGGTCAATCAAGGGTAGATACCGCCTGAAGGGTCAAAACCAAGGTAGAAACCGCCTGAAGGATCAACTCATGGTAGAAACCGCCATAAGGGTCAACACGAGGTAGATACCGCCTTAAAGATCAACACGAAGGTCCGATCCACCATACGGATTAAAATCTCTGGCAAATCCCAAAGCATGAGGATGCGCCTTCCTAGGGTTCCTGCCAGTTAGGAATCCAATAATGGTATGACCTACCATACAGGTCAGAGCTTAATTTCCCTAGGATATTCTCAATGACGAGTCCTAGGCATCTTCTTGAAAGTTATCGCAACCGGCAGCATCCGACAGGTGAGCTTCAGGTAGGCCTCTCTCACTCCGGCCCATGTGCAAATTGTTAGAGTAAACCGGGGATTAATTTGAGCTTTTAGCAAGAGCCTTAAGGATCCGATGTCATCGCATTTCCTCTCTCATTTTCCCAGTTGAGTCGGTTACGAATCAGGTGCCACCTTATCTTTGAGAGAAACCTCTAACGAGATTCCTCTCAAAGAGGGGCAGCTGTTGACACCTGATTTTTGACCATTTATTATTATGATTTTTATTCTTTAAAATTATTTAAAAATATCAAAAAAGGTCATAAAATCACAAAATCAACTTTGGAAGCCTTGGCCTAGCCTCGGGGACCAATTTTGAACAAAAAATATTTTTTGGTATTTTATAATAATTTTTGAATTTATTTAATTATAAAAATACACAAAAAATCAGAAAAATACCATTCATGGTCAGAAAAATACACAAAAATATTCAATAATTTTCTTTTAATTTCCTACTCAAGTGTGTTACTTTAAATCTTGAAAATTCGGTTCGTGTCAATGCTCCTTCACGAACATAAACCCGAACCGAGCAAAAAAATGCCATTCGAGTCTTTTAATTGGTAGATTCTATAATCTTGACGTCGACCACCGTATGCAATAAACGCCCATTGTTTCTCTTCTTCGTGAGGGGACTAGAATGATTTAAAAAAATGAAAAGAGGAGGGAGTGGAAGACAGAATCCATGGAGCAAAGGTAGGGGAGCGGCGCCTCAACCCAAAAACAAGAGTATAATATAAAAAAAAAAAAAGAAGGGGAAGAGTAGAGGACAGCAGGAGTCTGTCCTCCACCATGCAATAGAAAATAAGGATTAAACAAAAAAGAAGAGGGGAGGACTCGAAACATCTTCGACGAAGGCAGCAGGACAAAAGTAAAGGACCGCTTGCTCCCCTTTCCATCCAGCGAAAAGAAGCTGGAGAAAGACCTGGCCAATGGGAATAAAAGAAGCAAGAAGCCCTTCTCAAGGGAGGAAGCCGAGTGGGACACGTCTAAAAAGAAGAGAGGGGAATTGAGGAAGAGGATCGAGAGGAAAAGGACTGTGAAGTTGATATCCAGGATGGTTGCCGTCCTCATGCAGTCGGAGTGGTCTCGAGTTGCCGTCGGTGGATGAGTCGGCCGTCATAGGTTGGATACGTTGCTTCTTGAGAGGACTCTGGATAGCGAAAGTAGTGTCACTGGCCTGTTGTCAAGGGCGAAATGCACCGAGTCTTGTTCTTTAGTTTGAGGTGAGACGCATGCGAGGAAAAGGGTCTGGTAGTTGAAGAAGAGTGCAGAGTTGGTCGACCAGAGAAGGGTGAGCTGCACGAGCTAGGGGGACGCCTCATTCTCGTGGCTCGCGAGGCGTCCCCATCGACGTCGAACCAGATCCGCACTGCCATCTTACGACGTGAAGTCAGCCCAAAACTCATTTTCGGTGAGCAGAGAAAAACAGAGAGCAAGTAGGCCGAGAGCTCTCAACTCGGTTTTTAGCCACCTCAATCCACGTCGGGCTGCACCGACATTCGCTGGAGCCTCGAAGCAACCCGCTGAGCATCCAGAAACCGGTGTTATCGTTCTTCGTTGTCAACAAAAAAAAGGGTTGGTCTTGAACCCGAGATCTTGTCGGGAGCTCGCGCACTCGTCTCGAGCCAAACCGAGACCGTCAGTTTGCTAAGATGGCGGAGGATCGACGGACCGGAGGTCACTAACGAGCGACGGCCCACGGTTTGAGTCCGTTGAGGTGAGTTCGCATAACCCTTTTATTGTTGCTAAAAATGAACGATGATGATGAAAGCTGGACGAAGTAAACAAAAAAAAAAATTGGGTCGACGGAGCTGACTAGTTTAGCCATAGTATTGATCGAGTGAGGTCGGTGTTGGCCGGCGGCATCGTTGGAAATGTTGGCGACGGTGGCCAACGATGGTTGAAGATGATGAGCGTTGGGAGCTCGCTGCAACGTCCATGGAGGAAGACGTCTGGGCAAGAGGACTCAAAAAGTCCCAGAGTAAAAAGTAGACGTAAAAGGGCTGGAAGAAAAGAAACAAAAAAATAATAATAATAATAATAAATGAAGGAAAATTTAAAAGGGAAGAGTGGATGACGAGAGATGGCATAATCTGGGCATAGATTTGATCGTGTAAATATCATCTACAAGCGAACTGCTCCTTGTTTGCGCATCCCATTACCTCCGCGCACATAAATCCAAAAGCCGAGTTCGATCGTTTGCTTCCTGCTTGCGTTTATAGTCCGGTCTTCGCTTCGGTTTACGCTTGACTTTCGTGGTGTTCGGGTCGATAGTCGTCGGCCTCCTCGTGGGGTCCAAGCTTCGAGGACTACCGAGGGTAGCCGACGATGATGCGGGTTCGTGGAGTAAGTTCGGTGGTATCCGTTTGCGGTGTCGAGTTTTGACGATTGGAGTTGGCGATTGGTGGCGTCGTGATGAGGGTGTCTTCTGCGAGGTCCTAAACGAACTCCTGTAGAAGACGCCACGTAGAAGACGACCTTCGGTGGTTTATGGGTAGAAGACCAGAAGCAAAAAGAGAAAAGAATAAAGAAATACAAAAAAAAGATCAACAAAAAGAGTCAAGTAAAGAGAAGAATGAAGAGGAAAGGGACGAAGGGGAATTATGCATGGATTTGGACGTGAGGTGGCCATGCAATATTCTTTCACGTTTTGGGTTGTCTTGGTGGGCTAGATTAGAAGGAGTTTGAGCCCAATAGAAAAGGTGAAGAGGTTAATGAGGGTTGGGCCACATATTGAGTTCTCGGATTGGGCTATTGAAGAAAAATTAGAAAGAAAATTGGGCCTGGTTTAGGTTGGGGTCATATTGGGTTTTAGAATAAAAATGGGCCTTTCTTGTCTTAAACTTCATGTGGGCTTCATGTCCCTCCCAAGCCCACGGCTTTAGAAGGGTTGGGTTAAGAAGCCCAATCCGAATAATTATTTTCGGAATTAAAAGAAATAAAAAATAATAAAAAAATTCAAAAATTCAACAAATAATAAAAAATTCATAAAAAATTCAAAAAAAAATTTCGAAAAATTCATAAAAATTCTAAAAAATTCCAGAAAATAGGAAATGGCCATATTCAACTGGTCACGACCTATTTCGGGTCTTTTGACCCCCGATCTTTCCAAAAATGACGGTTTTGCCCTTCCGGCAAACCGTCTTCCAAAAAAATTCTAAAAAAATCCAAGAAAATCCCAAAAAATAGGAAATGGCCACAATCAACTGGCCAAGACTCATTTCGGGTGTTCTGAACCCCGACCCTTCTTAAATTGACGATTTCGCCCTTTGGGCGAATTGTCTTCCAAAAATTGAAGAAAAATCAAGAAATTCCAAAAAATTCTCAAAATTGGGAAATGACCACAATCAACTGGCCATGGAATATTTTGGGTAATTCGGTATCCAAATCTTCCAAAAATTGACGATTTTGCCCTTCGGGCTAATCGTCCCCAAATCTTCCCATTTTATCCCTGGTCTGAAATCACGCCTTCCTTAAGCCCTTCTGGCTATACTAGGAGGCCATGTGATGTGAATTGATGTGATTTATTTATGCACTTGATTGCGCTTTCATTAAAATTGATTGCGATTGATAGGAATAGTCTTCCAATCTGCATGAAATCCTGAATCAAACCTACCCCACCCAAAATTGCGCCTGCATGAATTCTTAGCTAGGAAAATCACTCGCGTTAGGTACCGAAAGGGCGTTGGTAATAACACCAGCGTAACCAAGTCCCCGAACCCAAAATCTCTGGTTCCGCAGAACTGATCGATCTCTCCCAATCGGTCAGTAAGGTTTCCGGTCTACCCTCCAAGAAAGACCGGTGGCGACTCCAAATGCATGCACAAGTTGCACATGCCACCACGACCACACTGAAGGTCGAAAGCGATCGACTCTTATCGTCGAACCCATTAAATGAAAACTCCCACCGCGATTTGGTATGGGCTTGGGAGGGCCCGCGCCGATCTAAAGCCCGCGATCCGCGCTCCGGTGCGGTGGAAAGGCCTGTGATCGGTAATCCATTAGCCGCGTCCGCTTCCGGACGGGTCGCGACAAACACGGTTGGGTGCTCTTGGCTCTCCAATCATCATGGTTGTAACTCTGCCCAGCACTTGAGCTCCAACTGGCTTTATGATGGTTTAACGCTATCCTTCCATCCCTTAGCAATCTCCTATAGTACTTGAGGTGAGACTCAACGTTAATTCTAGAGAGCCCCGGCACATTCATAATCTCGAGTATGCGCAGTGGGCTAGCCGAATCAACTCCCAGTTCTCGAATTGCATCAACAAATTTGGTGTGAAGCTCATAGGTCCAGTAAAACCTTGTTCTCTTATCACCCAAAATATCGTCAATACTTCGGTAGCTATTCTCTACGGGATCTAGTCGTTTCAAAAGTTGTCCAGGGAGGGACTCACCGACTTTGGATTGGCTGGCTGCGACAGCGAGTTCGTCATTGAGAGAATTCCCCCTGTGATGATTCATATCCCATTTCTCAGAGGATGTTGGTGTTGATTCTATGGTGTTGACTTGCTCATGCAGATCTCCGGCGGTATCTGGCTGTGTCGGAAAATGCTGTGGAGAATACGGTAACAGCTGAGCGTTATTCGTCAACAGGGATGGTTCATCGAGGAACACCTCGCCGAGGACAACAGGATTACCACAATTAAGGCAGGTGGCCTTGGTCAGAGCTTCCTTATATCTCGCGCTTTCAGCTTGAAGCTTCTCATTCTCCTCCTTCAGGACCAGTAACTCATGGTCTGCGTATTGCTGTTTCACCCGGGTTCGTTTGTTGGCGAACCAAAACTTGACCTTCGAAAGCTCCAATCCTATTTTTCGGCTCAACTCCATTTTCTGTCGTTTGCTTGGAGTGGGGCATTCATTGAAGAAAGCTTCGAGCTCTCGGATTTGGCCTGGAGTGTGGCGTTGTAGTTGCTTCCTTTTCCGACTCCGGTCATCATTGTATACTCCTTCTTCGTAGCTGAAACCTAGAATTTCATCGCTGGAGGAGTCAGTCTCTATGGCCTTCGAGCAGGATTCAGCTCCAGGATCTTCAAAGTCTCCCAGCAGTTCGTGCTCAGAAATGTCCAGGTCGGGCGTTTCTAGCAGATGGGAATAACTTTTAAACATGATGGATCGGGGTATCTCGGGCTGATCTAGTTCACTCAGCTTTCTCAATTCGCTCTTACGTGTTTGCTCACTCTAGAAATTTTCTCAAGTGATTGTGCGTGTCCTGGAACCATCCTTCAGGCTGCATATGAAGACCAGCAAGCAAGCGCTCCTCCCGAGATCCTGCAATTACTCATCGTCTGTATTCCCCTTTCTTTTTCCTCGTGATAGGATCACAAACTCTCTTGCATTGATTCGGTTTCATCGAGTATTGCGCTCGTCCCCTAGTTCAGTCTTCAAAGTGGTGGGTCTACAATCTTTCGGCGTCTTTTATGATTTGCTAGGCCCGAGAACGTGGGGAGCAGCGGTGGACCCGCAATTAATGACTCCGTTTAATTCATTTAGCTCCATGGGAATTAACGCTATGATCTTCTCTCAACCCCTTTTCATCGTTCAAACGAAAGTGGCATTTTCCCTGTGCATGCTGTTACTCTTCATTTCAGCATCCCGGGCGCTTGGTGAGGAATGAGTTCGTGGCCACTCAAAATTTTAAAGACCGTCTCTGGTTTCAGACTTAATCTAACAAGGGATCATCACAACTGAGCATGACGATGTTCGTCGATAGCGTTGGTTTTAATATAGAATTAACTATAGTCATTAAAGAAAAATGTTCCCGTAGGAACTTTACAACGGATAAAATGAGTGATCTACTCGTGAACATGTTCTTCTTTCTATGGGTGTTCGTAGTGACCGACCCATCGTGCCCCGAGTCAGGTGCTAGATCATGGCTGTCCAAGCATGCCAGCTTCCCACTGATTGAACAAGGCATCGAGCCCCTCATCGAAGAAATCGTCTGTCGTGGGTTGACCAGCGGCAGGCAGAGCACCAGCCGACTGCTGCTCGAATGGAGGAGTGCGCACTCGCTGTACTTGTGACACGCGCTCTTGAGAAGTGTTGAAATGGCCTGGGAGGACATTCTGATCAGCTTTCAGTTTGCCGGTGGTCGGGTTGCTAGCTTGATTGATGCTTAGATTTGGCCGGGTATCTCTTGATGCCTGAGCATTACAATGGCGGTCGCCCCTAGCTTTTGAGCTCGAGACGGATTCCTCCCGATTTAGCTCCGCTCGACGTTGTCTTAATAGCTTTCTGTAGGCAGCAAGGTGATTCCTGACCAGCTCCTTACTAAGCCCCGGTACATTCATGGCCTTAAATATGCGCGTCGGAGTTGCTGAGTCGATCCCCATTTGGTGAACCACATCTAGGAATTTGGAATGCAGTTCAGGGGGCCAAGCGAACCTCCTCTTATCGTGGCCCAAAATTGCATCGATGGCTTGACGACTGATTAACTCATCTCCAGCAGGACCCGACCCTATCGAAAATTGTTGTGCATGAGGCTGATATGCTTTGAGCTGGTCGGCGGTAACATCCAGCTCCTTGAAACTGTAACTCCAATCAAAGCGATGCAAATCCCATCCCCCAGGAGGCATTTGTATCATCTTCGTAGGATCATCCTGCTCATGCGTGACTCCGGCAAAATCTGGTTGAGCAGGAGATGCCCCGAGGGAGTAGGGTGGTAAATGAACGTCTTCAATCATCGCGTGAGGCTTATCGGGGAATATCTTACCGAGGGCGACGAGGTTATCGCAATGAGGGCAAACGGTGATATTGAGAGCTTTTTCATACCTCATGTTTTCTGTTCGCAGCTTTTGGTTTTCTTCCTTTAAAATCTCGACCACCTGACGTTTGCGTTGAGCCCTCGATTTGGATCTCCTATTTTGAAACCAAAACTGGATCCTCGACTGATTAATCCCCAACTCCCGGCTCAATTCAATTCTCCACTTCTTTTTCATGTAATGGCTTTTACTGAAAAGGGTTTCCAGCATTTGGGTTTCCTCCTGAGAGTATTGGTGAGGACGTCTTCTTTTCCCGAGTTGAGCATTGTGGATGTCGTTGTCGTCGTCGCCGTGATCTTGATTTCCGTTGCCAGAAGTGTTGGGCTCCATGGTTTTGGCGTTAGACTTGATCTTGGAATCTTCGAGATCCCTCTGTGGTTCAATTTCTGAGATTTTTGAGTCAGTCGCCTCTAGCAGCTGACAGTAACCTCTTAAATATGTTGGATTGAGAAATGTTTGATTGGTTCTTGCCCACTCAGAGTTCTCCACTCTCTCCTGTATGCTCACTCCCTATAAAGTTTTCTTCGAGTGACTTTGCATGTTCAGGAGACGCTCTTCAAGCATCATTAGGCAAACGTTCCCCCTCAAGACCTTGAATTTCTCGCTTAGCTTTTCAACGTGATGGGACTGCCAAATCCTGTTAGGGCTCTCTTCGATAGTTGCGCTTACCTCCCACCTAACTCTAATAATGGTGATCCCGACAAATCTTTTACATCTTTTAATTGATGAGCCGGAAATCGCGGATCGAAACGAATCCATTGGTTCTCGTGAGGGGACCTCCTGCTTTACCCCCTAACTGGGCTCCACCAGCATTATTATTGAGACCCTTCATCATCCTCGAGTTGCTATAAAATGAGGAATTAATGTATGGAAGGTTAACGTTCTCGCATAATCAGCCTCTTCCTTCTAATCTCTCTGTTAAACTCGTCTTATTCTCAAGCCAACCCAACGCAAATGGCCTCCTCTCCCGTACGCACTTTTTCAACTGATGTCTTGGCCTAGTGGGAAAAGCTTTATAACCTACTGGGTCGCGGTTACGCGCACATAACCGATCATTCTGCAACCGAGGATGCAATCTGTGTCCTGCTCGAGGACCTTGATACCACTTCTCTCGAAGGTAATACACTGGGGAGGGAATATAGAACTTTCCCGACTCTCTTTGCACACTCCTTAGAGGCCTATCGTGTTGCTAATCGGGAGATTCTGGTGGCTCGCGTCTTGCGGGCTCGTTATGAGGATCGATCTGATCATTTGGTGCTGACCAACTATCTGGTTGATAGTTACAAAAAGGCCGTCGAGTTTGCTAATGAGCGGGTCGCGACGTTGCTTCGCGAGAGGAGAAATCTGGTGGATCAATTGGCCATATCCCTGACCACCGGCGAGCATGACCGCCGCAACGTCCTGTTGAGGCTTCAGAGCGACTGGCAGGAAGAACGGCTCGACAAGATAACCGAGGACATAGCTCGCGGGAATGGACTGGTTCGGGACCTGGAAGTAGTCACCGAAGAACACGAGGCCAAGGTCGCCGAAGTTAAGGGAGAATGCAGAAGTCTTCTCCTCAGGCTTGCCGACCACAACATGCGGAGCTGGGAGTATGAGCAGAGCATTAATAACATGGAGGGTTGTCGCGACCCTCTTGAGGTTGTCGGGCTCTCGAGGGCTAATGGGCCGTCCTGTCTGGTCGAACGCGGGCCTCTCCCAAGGCCCATTACCCAAATCGCAACGGAGGTATGCGTGATCGACTTTCAGTGTGGTCTAGTGACATGTGCTAAGTGTGCATGCCATGGAGTCGCCACCAATCATTTTTTTAGGGTATGATTGGACCACCCAATCGAATAGTTGGGAGTTTCTATTCAATTCTGCGAGAACCAGAGAAATGATTTCGGGGACTTAGTTACACCAACTGTCAGAGTTGACGCCCTTTCGGTACCTAAGTTGACTGAATTTTCTAGCCTGAGATTCATGCGGATGAGTAAGGTATGAACCCTAAATCTAGAAATTCATGTAGATAGGAGTGATTATCCTAGCAATCACAATCAGTAATAAAATGCCCAACTCAAGGAATCTAGATATGCAAATAAATCACATGGCATTCCTAGTAAGGTCCTATTTATCAATCACAGCTCAAGAATGATTTAGCTGTCCTAGCCATTCTACACACGATCTAACCTAAAAAAAGCATTAGGAAGCATCGAAGGAGTTCGAGAGTACTCACATGGGGTTTGCCGTGCCCTGGTTTGGTCTTGGACGAGCTATCGAGCTCATGCCGACCCGATTATATTTGGGGATCCACTCGGCGTTTTACACCATGAAATCATGTGAAACAAAAACGAAAATATTCAGCAAGGGGCATTTATTGTAGATGGTGGTCGATCTAATTGGACGTCAAGACTAAAAAAGATGTAGAAATTTACAAATTAAAATACTTGAATGACATTTTTTTGCTAAATTCAACTCTATGCGTCGTGAAGAAACACATGCAATTGAACTTGAATTTTGACTATTTATGAGTTCAAAATGTAAAAGAAATTAAAATAAAAATATTGACTATTTTTCTATATTTTTACGACAGCGAACGCTATTTTTCTTCATTTTTCATGTATTTTTCTATTTTTGGAAAATATTAAAAAATATTAAAAATATGAAAAATTATTTTTTATCAAAAATGGTTCCTTTAGCTTGGTCAAGGCTACCAAAGATGATTTTTTAATTTTTTTAACTTTTTATAGATTTTTTATGAATTTTTTAAAAATAAACTATGAAAGACTGATAAAAAATCAGGTGTCAACAGCTGCCCCTCTTTGAGAGGAATTTCGTCAGAGGTTTCTCTCAAAGACAAGGTGACACCTGTGTTCCGATCAACTCGACTGGGAAAAGAAAAGAAATCATGACATCCAGTTTTCATGCCCATCAATGTGTGCTTTTCCTTAAAAAGAGATGTGCTCATTCAATTCCCTGATATGATGTAAGAAAGTTAAGGAGTAGATAGACTTCCCTGCCCCTTACCTGCCGAATGCTTGCGGCATTTGCTGTGTCTGATGGGTTCAAGTAGATTCCTAAGGACTTGTCATCGGAGTGTCCTGGGGATGTTAAGCTCTGACCTGTATGGTAGGTCAAACCATAATGGGATTCCTAACTGATAGGAACCTAAGGAAGACGCATCCCACATTTGGGAATTTGCCAAGGGTTTTGATCCGTGTGGTGGACTAAACTAGAAATGGCTTGCCTAATGTAAGGCTTATTAGGGAAAACGACTCCTCCCGCGTTCGGGATTCATCAAGGTTTTGATCCGTATGGTGGATCGGACCATTGGGTTGATCCTTCAGGCGGTCTCTACCAGTCCTTTGACCCTTCAGGCGGTTTCTACCATTCATTGACCCTTCATGCGGTTTCTACCATTGAGTTGACCCTTCAGGCGGTTTCTACCATTGGTTGACCCTTCAGGCGGTTTCTACCATACATTGCCCCTTCAGGCGGTTTCTACCATTGTTTTGACCCTTCAAGCGGTTTCTACCATTGGTTGACCCTTCAGGCGGTTTCTACCATACATTGACCCTTCAGGCGGTTTCTACCATTGTGTTGACCCTTCAGGCGGTTTCTACCGTTGATTGACCCTTCAGGCGGTTTCTACCATTGAGTTGACCCTTCAGGCGGTTTCTACCATTTATGAGATTCCAAATTGATATGAATCAAAGGATGACGTACCCGCTCTTCGGGGCTAGTCGGAGACTCGATCATTCTGTGGATCGGTCTTAGAAAAGATTTGCCTACTAAAAGGCTTCACCTAAGGATGACGCACCCAGTCTTTGGGGTGGCCAAAAGTCCTGTAAAAAGCTTAGACCTGAAAAAATTTTCCTCGCCAAGAAGATATTAGTAATCTTTGGGAAGACAATAATTATCTAACTGACAAAATTCTACGACTTAAGTTTTAGTCATGAAATGTGCATTTTGATTGTTGGAGGTTATCCAAAACATTCCTGCCATATACAGATGTGATCATAAATTCCTTGCACGGAAACTCTAGATCAAACAATTTGAAAATTTCAAAAAGAGTTTGCTCAAAACATCCATTGGAGTATTTCTCACCCAATAAGGCTCCTCACTGCTCTGTGATAATGATCTTTAATAGGGAAAGTGCTCAATTTCCTACCGACCTGTGCCTGGGTTTCAGGATCATTCGCAACGCATACATTTCGACCGATCAGGAGGTCTTTCACGGGACCGTAGTGTTAGGCTTGGATATCGGTTTCCAAAGGGGACTCACTTTTGAGTCAAGGCCGTTGAACGAAATTTTTCACTATCTGCTCCGGGTTTACAAGTCAAGAACCCTGCAAAATGAGAAAGAAATAGTCTTGCTCGTACTTCTTTGAGCTAAGTTATACATTAACCCAAGTGTCTTAGTCAGATAAGACTACTTCAGGGTTGTAACATTGGAAGGATTGGGGACCGAAAAAGGCTTATTTTTTGCTCAGAAATTGTGAAGGGTTTGACATTGGTGATCATTGCAAATTTGCCACATGTCCTTCGAAGAACATCTCCATTTCTTGAAGTGTACACTCCTCTTTTAGAGCGCACAAGGATGTTTAAAAGCGTCTCTTGTTACATTAAGAGACCGTCTGTTTGTGTGTTTGCAATTTGAGCACGACATCATTTGGAGAGTAGTCATCTTGATCTAACTCCTTTGCAGGGTCTTTTCATCGTCTCTCTAGACTTTACTGGGGATATTTTGAATAGACATCAGCCTTGCTTTTTACCAGGCACTTTGCTTTTTCTTGATGTCTAGGGATTTTTCTTTTCCCCCTTTTTTTAATCCCGTGTTTTTCTTTTCTTTTGGAGCTAGGATTTTCGGCAATCATGCTAGATATGCAACTTAAACTTTGGCACGCTTCCATTCCTAGAGTGATGTTGCCTTTGCTTTGGAATATGCAATGATCACCAATAGGTTGATGAAATGAATTTGCTGGCTCAACTTGGTTGTGCAAAGGATAACAGTGTGTAGGATAGAGAAATGAATTATTCTCGTCATCCTATGACACTTGGATTATCATATAAACAACACACAAAGATTTATGTTAGTCCGAGCAAGAAAATTTCTAACCGTTTACTTTCTGATATTGTTGGACTAACCTTCATTTGCCCCAATGTGGGGTGGTTCTTGACAGGGTTGAGAATGAAAATCGCCGTTCAATGGGGTTCTCAATGGGCATCTGTAGTGTTTGGAATGAAGAAATAAATGCCTCTGTCATCTCGATCCATGTAATCGTTGCGAATGACCCTTATATCCATAGGTTAAGGTTTCGCTATCATTTCCAATCTCCTCATCTCTCAAGTGTGTATGGGACGTGTTTGGATTAGGCTCGCTTCTCTTATGAGAAAATACCCTTTTGAACAGTTCAAACGACTCTTGTTGGAAAAATTCATTTCATTTCATCAAGATTTATCCTTCAAAGGGATTTTATGATGCACCATACATGTGTAATTCATGTTCAGACAATCTCATGTTTTAAAACATGAATGTCAATGAAGTAAGAATTCTATGTCTTTTTAGATGTGAGAATCGAATTAATTCTGAAAGTTTTTAATCTCCAATGAATTGGGAAAATGGATACTTACCTGCCCATCGAGGCTGGAGATCCTGGAGATATAAAAGGGATATGTCATTGTATATTTTAAAACTTTACAAAAATTGGAACTATACATCTTACCCTTGGTCATATGCTCCAACGAGTGTACAAGGGTTGTGAAAATCTGCACTTCACATAGTAACACAAGATTGTTGGGTGTTCTAAAGTTCTTTCGACTTCTTGGTTTTTGGAGAAAAATGAAACTTACATGTCTGCCCTGATGGCGAGCTCCTGCCAAGGATAAATATTAAGCATTATTTTGGGTTTCCAAATTCAAAACAAATTGGGACGATACTACTTTACTCTTGATTTGAATTCCATTCTGCATGCCAATGTGCGGATTGTAGAAGCCGGCCCTTAAGCTTGTGGCCATGATTTCTTCGTCTGGTTGGGCAACGAATCCACCTCGAGGATTTACGTCGGAGGAGATTCATTCATCTTTTTGGGCGTGTTTCATGCACTGTTTTGTTATTTGAATGCATGGCTTCTTGGGTGCCTCATCTCTGTTCATCACCTGAGAGAAAAATGAGAGAACATTATCCCCGCATCTGATTGAAAATCATTTAGGAACGATACGTTCTTTTTACCAAATGGGTGGCTCCGCGGCCAAATGTGTTTTACATTGAAAGGATGGATTCCATTACGCTCTGCGGATGATAAATATCGCTTCGGGGACTTGCCCCACGGATCAAACGATGAATTTGATGTCTTCGGCTTCGACATGCTTTCCAGATGTAGGAATGGTTTGCCCCCATTTTCAGTGGAGATGGGTTTTGTCGAGTAGGCAAGATCAAAAACTCATCCTAGATTTGGCTTTAGTCGAAGGTTGAAATCCCGACCTTGGATAAGCGAATCATGATTCATCTCCTTCTACTTCGGATTTGTCATTTGCATGCTTCACATTTTACAATACCAACTTCGCCGCTTGATGAAAATGAATCGATGATTTTCGAATTGCCCCAAGTTCTATAGTCATCTGCGTCGAATCTCTTTGAACTTCATCGGGTGATAGACAAACTGATAAAATGATTTTTCAATCCTGAGATCGAACTCCTGACGTTTCGTACCACTTCCAGTTCACTGACTACCAGGACACAGCACTATTGGCGTCCCTAACTGGTTCGTTTTTTGTTATAAAATTCTTGAAGCAGTTAGCGACCCCCATCGAGAATGAAACAAGCTCAATTTAGAGTTCATAACGACTAAAGGTCCCTTAGAACGATACAGAGCTAACCGTCTTTGAGCTCGCTCGGGCTTTTGCTCGCATTTTCCTATGTGAAGCCTTTAAATGTTTTTCTTCATGGCGTTCAATTGATTCGCCTCGACTCTAATCTAACAAGGGATTGTCGTACTCAAGCATGATGATGCTCGCATGTAGTACTGATCGCTGCCCCAGATTAACTCTAGGCATTAAGGAAGATTATCTTGCATGGAAGACTTTATGACAGAAAGATTAATGATACATCCATTCACATGTGCCTAGTTCCCTTGAGGATTCTCGGTGATCAGCCAGCTACACCATGAATCAGACATATAATCGTCATTTTGGATCATAACTTCATAAGTCCATCAGTTTTAAACTGATCGATCCAGATATGGAGCTCCTCATCAAGGAAATCTTTTGATTCTTCGAGCAACTGATATTCGGGTTGACCATCATCGCTTGGCGTTGAAGGATTCATGTTTCTGTTGTGAGCGATCTGATTCTTCGAGCTAGAACCTTCGTCGTTGCTCGAGATTATAAGAGGATGATTGATCGGTTCACTATCAAAAGCACCTTCCATTTGGGAATGGGAGAAACAAAAATCCTCAAAGCATCCGCCCGCTTGATCTTCCGAAATCATATGCCCAAGCCGGGCAGATCTTTGAACACTAGGCGCAATATGTTGATCGGGGATAGGAAGAGCACTAGCGAAAAGTTGCTGCTCAAACCAAGGAGTTCGTACCTGCTGCACTTGTGGCATATACTCTTGAGGGGTGCTGAGATGATTCGAGGGAATATTCTGATTAGCGCCCAAGTAGTCGATGGTGCTGCTACCAGCTTGGTCGGTGCCTAGATTCGGCAGGGTATTTCTTACTTCAGGGGCATTGTAGTTATAGCCATGCCTAGTGTTTAGGCACAAGTTGAGTTCTTTCAGGTTCAGTGCTGTGTGGCGCTGTCTTAGCGCCCTTCTGTAGCTCTTGAGGTGACTCGCGACTCCATCTTTAGTGAGTCCTGGTATGTTCATGATCTCAAGTATGCGCGTTGGATATGCTGAGTTGATCCCTAGTTGCTGAACCGCACTAAGGAACTTGAGATGAAGCTCGGGGGACCAATTGACCCTCGTCTTCTTGCGACCCGGAACAGTGTTGACAACTTGGCTATTGCTCTCTGGCCTATTTCCAGTAGAATTTGATCGAGCCGGAAATTGTTGTGGAGGGAATTCATCAGCTTTGGATTGGTTGGTCGTGATAGTAAGCTCATCGTTAAGGAAACTCCAATCATGGTGACGCATATCACATCCTTTAGAAGGCATCGATATTGACTTCGTAGAATTGATTTGTTCATGCATATCTCCAACAAAATCCGATTGTATCGAAGATGGTTCGAGGGAGTGGGGTGGTGAATGAGCATTTTCAATCCTCATATAAGGCTTATCAAGGAACATTTCGCCGAGAGTGATAGGGCCACCGCAATTAAGGCAAGCGATAGTGCTGGGAGCTTTCTTATACCTCATGTTCTCCGCTCGAAGCTTTTCGTTTTCCTCCTTTAGAATCGCAAGTTCTTGACGTCTGTGTTGAGCCCTCAATTTGGCTCGCTTATTTTGAAACCAAAACTTGACCCTCAAAGGTTTCATCCCTAGCTTCTGGCCCAATTCATTTCTTTGTTTCATGTTCGGGAGAGGGCATTCACTAAAGAAAGCTTCAAGCTCTTGGATTTCATTCTGAGTGTGGCACTGGCGACGTTTCCTTTTCCGGGATTGACCATCGCTGCTGCTGTTGTCGTCGCTGCTGAGATCCTGAACTTCGTTGCCGAAAGGGTTGGGTTCTGTGGTTCTGGTACCAGACGCCATCCTGGAATCTTCGAGATCTCTCAGTAGTTCATTTTCTGAGATTTTTGGATCAGTCGCCTCTAGCAACTGATGGTAACCCTCAAACATGTTGGATCGAAAAATGTTCGATCAATTTTTGCTCACTCAGGGTTCTCTACTCTCTCATGTATGCTCACTCTCTCTAAATTTTCTTTTGAGTGGTTCTGTATGCCCATGAAACGTTCTTTAAACATGGATGAAGATCATCAGGCAAGCGTTGCTCCCAAGATTTCGTATTTCCCGCTTTGTCGTCTTCTTTCTTCTTTTCAACGTGGAGGGACACCAAATCGATTTCCTTTTCTCGATATCCATGTCTGTCTCCCACTTATTTTCAAAAAGGTGGAACTACGCTCGCCTCCTGCTCAGTTTTTTAATATGATGGGACCGCCAAATCCTTTCGCAACTTTTTTCGATAGTTGCGCTTAACTCCCGCTCAATTTTAATATGGTGACACCGACATATCTTTTTACAACTTTTTTAGGTTTATCAAGCCTGAAATCGCGGACTGGGACAGATCTGATGGTTCACCGAAAGAGCCACCACTGCTTTACCCAATTAACTTGGCTCCACGAGCATTATTGCTGTGCCTTTCTTCATTCTCGAGTTGCTATAAAATGAGGAGTTAATGCAGAGAAGATTAACACTCTTACATAATTGCATTTTCTTATTTTAATCACTCTACCACACTCATCTTCTTCTCCCTCACTCCAACGAAAATGACCTCCTCTCCTATTCGTGCTTTCTCGGCCGAAATTTTGGCCCAGTGGGAAAAACTCTATAACCTCCTCGGTCGAGGCTATGCTCATATAGCCGATCACCCAGAAACTGAAGATGAAATCCGCATTTTGCTCGTGGAAATAGACACCACCTCCATCGAGGGCACAAATTTAGAGAGGGAATATAGAATCTTCCCAACCCTCTTTATAAACTTTTTAGAGACTTACCGTGTCGCTCATCGAAAAACTACCGTGGCTCACGTTTTGCGAGCTCGCTATGAGGATCGGTCCAACTGCTTGGTGTTGGCCAACCTTGTGGCCGATAGTCACAGAAAGGCTGTTGAGTTCGCCAACAAGCGAGTCTCGATGTTGCTTCGCGAGAGGGGAAATTTGGTGGAGCGCTTGGCCTTATCCCTGACCACCTATGAGCACGACCGTCGTAATGTCGTGTTGAAGTTTCAATGTGAGTGGCAGGAAGAAAGGCTTGACAGCATTACCGCGGATATAGCCCATGGGAGAGGACTAGTTCGGGACCTGGAAATAGCCGCCGAAGATCACGGGACCAAGGTTGCCGAGCTTAAAGGGGAATGTAAACGCCTTCTTCTTAAGCTTGCAGATCTCGAGTCTCGAGGTGGTGAGTATAAGCAAAGCATCAATAATATGGAGGGCCAACTTGGTTCCTTTGTGATGCTAATTAGGGCTCATTGCGGTTTTATGTTTCCACCCCGATGATTTGTATGATCTGCTTTTAAGGTCCCTCGATTGAGCGAAATGAATGAAAGCTCTAATGTGTGTGTCTCAACTTCTGTATGGCTGACTTTCTCGAACACCTGACCACTCTCAACCTAGGCAAGCTGCGCTTTGACATTGATGATTCGAGCGTGTACATCTTGATTTTTTAATCTTGCTTATGATCGGATAAAGGAACCTCCCACCGCGATTATCCACAAAAAGACTTCTCTTCTCTACTTGTTTTTAACCTGTTTCAAATGAAAAGGCAGAATCAGAAGAAAGAATTTGAAAAATAAAGCATAAATCCTTTCAATTTTATGCTTACTTGTGATTAATAGGGATAAGAGCTTTTACAAGGGTTTTGGCCTTGTGCAAAAGCTTTTATCAATATTCCTCAAAGGAAAGCATATCATTGAAAGGAATGTAATTCACGATAATCGCCTTTGATCAATTCCAAGAAAATCAATGGAATGTTCAAAAGTACACAATTACGATGTGTTTTAAATTCAATTGAAGATACGGTATCCAAATTAAAGCCGTTTGCTAAGAACGAGAGTAATTTGGATATCTATCTTTTCATTAAATTTGAAAAACACGAATACTCTTGATCAATTATTGTGGATTACCAATGATGCAAAACATGCATGAACCAATTCAAGTTTATAGTTCCTTCTGGCGAAATTGGGATTGTATTGCCCTATACGGCCAAAAGGTTGTATAAGACTTCCAATTTCAATTTCATCCAAAGGAATTATAAAATTGATTTTGGAGTATTCGAGTGATTAGAAGAAATGCCACTATCACATTCCAATGACAAGTCAATAGAAATACAACAAATTTCAATCTGAATGTATATAAACACAAATAGATCCCTAATACAATCAATCTAAGGGATCAGATAGAGAGGATCTCAGCAAAATAAATCCTATACAAGAAGGCTAGAAATGAAAATTAAAACAAAGGAATGTGATCTTAATACTTAGAGATGCCCCAGTTTCTATCTTTGAGACGTGACTTCAGGATCACCTATTCCAAATCGTCATCTTCATTAGATGATACCTCAATGATGTCCATAGCAGGCTCTTCTTGTCCACTTGGCGCTCGTAATGGGATGACACCATCTTCATCTTCCATCAAGAACATTGGGAGGAAAACACACCTATCTATCCTCAAAATGGCATTTAATCCAATCACCGGAATTATGCAATGAATATAATGATTAAGAGCTGTAACAAGTTCGAGGGATAGAAAAGTCTTACCAACCAAACTTAAGAGAAAATCAAGCTTCTCTGTATTTTTAGCAGTGTTAGGTATACTAACCTTCCATAGACAAACGCATGAGACAAGTGAGGGAAAACTCCTAAAAATCAAAAGATAGGGCTTGGTACCTAAAGCCAAGGTTCTCACCTCGAATTCTGGGAAGAGCCGATTCCATTGCACAACTATCGTTGCATTGGGACTCAATCCATAGTTCAAAGTGAGCGGAATTGAAAAGTGGATTACCCCATGTTTTTCCTCACGGAGATTCCATTTTCAATTCCTTCTATTGTGTTCCTAAAGAGGGCGCCCGGGGTTTTAGGCGCAATTGTGTGTATTCATTGTGTCGTGCTAAAGCAATAGACATGCATTTTATTTAACAATCACCGCTTCAATATAAACATCCACACAATCATACATCCAAAACTCCTGCCTGCATAAAACAAAGTTAACAAGCACTTCACCCCTTATTTCTCCCGTCTACAAAAACATCTAACACATTCGTTAGCATATACACCTCACTTTCGAGAGCATCTGCATAAAATTAGGTTAGAATAATCAATCAACTTTTTATTCGGCTCAAGTCCACTAAATGGTTAAGAACCAGTCCCCAGCGGAGTCGCCAGTCTGTCGCGACCCTCTTGAGGTTGTCGGGCTCTCGAGGGCTAATGGGCCGTCCTGTCTGGTCGAACGCGGGCCTCTCCCAAGGCCCATTACCCAAATCGCAACGGAGGTATGCGTGATCGACTTTCAGTGTGGTCTAGTGACATGTGCTAAGTGTGCATGCCATGGAGTCGCCACCAATCATTTTTTTAGGGTATGATTGGACCACCCAATCGAATAGTTGTGAGTTTCTATTCAATTCTGCGAGAACCAGAGAAATGATTTCGGGGACTTAGTTACACCAACTGTCAGAGTTGACGCCCTTTCGGTACCTAAGTTGACTGAATTTTCTAGCCTGAGATTCATGCGGATGAGTAAGGTATGAACCCTAAATCTAGAAATTCATGTAGATAGGAGTGATTATCCTAGCAATCACAATCAGTAATAAAATGCCCAACTCAAGGAATCTAGATATGCAAATAAATCACATGGCATTCCTAGTAAGGTCATATTTATCAATCACAGCTCAAGAATGATTTAGCTGTCCTAGCCATTCTACACACGATCTAACCTAAAAAAAGCATTAGGAAGCATCGAAGGAGTTCGAGAGTACTCACATGGGGTTTGCCGTGCCCTGGTTTGGTCTTGGACGAGCTATCGAGCTCATGCCGACCCGATTATATTTGGGGATCCACTCGGCGTTTTACACCATGAAATCATGTGAAACAAAAACGAAAATATTCAGCAAGGGGCATTTATTGTAGATGGTGGTCGATCTAATTGG
Organism: Rhodomyrtus psidioides; assembly: GCA_021437785.1. NCBI lineage: Eukaryota > Viridiplantae > Streptophyta > Magnoliopsida > Myrtales > Myrtaceae > Rhodomyrtus > Rhodomyrtus psidioides. Next base: position 3,495,488 of record JAILYB010000055.1, read on the forward strand.
ACGTCAAGACTAAAAAAGATGTAGAAATTTACAAATTAAAATACTTGAATGACATTTTTTTGCTAAATTCAACTCTATGCGTCGTGAAGAAACACATGCAATTGAACTTGAATTTTGACTATTTATGAGTTCAAAATGTAAAAGAAATTAAAATAAAAATATTGACTATTTTTCTATATTTTTACGACAGCGAACGCTATTTTTCTTCATTTTTCATGTATTTTTCTATTTTTGGAAAATATTAAAAAAATATTAAAAATATGAAAAATTATTTTTTATCAAAAATGGTTCCTTTAGCTTGGTCAAGGCTACCAAAGATGATTTTTTTAATTTTTTTAACTTTTTATAGATTTTTTATGAATTTTTTAAAAATAAACTATGAAAGACTGATAAAAAATCAGGTGTCAACAAGGGTCAGTTGGGATCCTTTGTGTCGTTAATTAGGGCTCACTTTGGCTTTACTTTTCCACCCCGACTTGTATGACCTGCTTCTGAAAACCCTCCGCCGAGCAAAATAAATGAAAGTTCTCGTGTGTGTGTTTTAACTTCTGTATGGTTCATTTCTTCGAGCATCCAAACATCTTCAACTTGGGTGAGCCGAACCATAATATCAATAAGCCGAGCAAATACGTCCTGATTTTATAACTCGCTCATGATCAGATGGAAGAATAGTTGCAGATTTGTCCAAGAGAAGATTTCTCTATACTACTTGTTTTTCACCTGTAAATGAAAAGACCGAATCAGAAGAAAGAATTTGAAAAATAAAGCATAAATCCTTTCAATTTTATGCTTACTTGTGATTAATAGGGATAAGAGCTTTTACAAGGGTTTTGGCCTTGTGCAAAAGCTTTTATCAATATTCCTCAAAGGAAAGCATATCATTGAAAGGAATGTAATTCACGATAATCGCCTTTGATCAATTCCAAGAAAATCAATGGAATGTTCAAAAGTACACAATTACGATGTGTTTTAAATTCAATTGAAGATACGATATCCAAATTAAAGCTGTTTGCTAAGAACGAGAGTAATTTGGATATCTATCTTTTCATTAAATTTGAAAAACACGAATACCCTTGATCAATTATTGTGGATTACCAATGATGCAAAACATGCATGAACCAATTCAAGTTTATAGTTCCTTCTGACGAAATTGGGATTGTATTGCCCTATACGGCTAAAAGGTTGTATAAGACTTCCAATTTCAATTTCATCCAAAGGAATTATAAAATTGATTTTGGAGTATTCGAGTGATTAGAAGAAATGCCATTATCACATTCCAATGACAAGTCAATAGAAATACAACAAATTTCAATCTGAATGTATATAAACACAAATAGATCCCTAATACAATCAATCTAAGGGATCAGATAGAGAGGATCTCAGCAAAATTAATCCTATACAAGAAGGCTAGAAATGAAAAATAAAACAAAGGAATGTGATCTTAATACTTAGAGATGCCCCAGTTTCGATCTTTGAGACGTGACTTCAGGATCACCTATTCCAAATCGTCATCTTCATTAGATGATACCTCAATGATGTCCATAGTAGGCTCTTCTTGTCCACTTGGCGCTCGTAATGGGATGACACCATCTTCATCTTCCATCAAGAACATTGGGAGGAAAACACACATATCTATCCTCAAAATGGCATTTAATCCAATCACCGGAATTATGCAATGAATATAATGATTAAGAGCTGTAACAAGTTCGAGGGATAGAAAAGTCTTACCAACCAAACTTAAGAGAAAATCAAGCTTCTCTGTATTTTTTGCAGTGTTAGGTATACTAACCTTCCATAGACAAACGCATGAGACAAGTGAGGGAAAACTCCTAAAAATCAAAAGATAGGGTTTGGTACCTAAAGCCAAGGTTCTCACCTCGAATTCTGGGAAGAGCCGATTCCATTGCACAACTATCGTTGCATTGGGACTCAATCCATAGTTCGAAGTGAGCGGAATTGAAAAGTGGATTACCCCATGTTTTTCCTCACGGAGATTCCATTTTCAATTCCTTCTATTGTGTTCCTAAAGAGGGCGCCTGGGGTTTTAGGCGCAATTGTGTGTATTCATTGTGTCGTGCTAAAGCAATAGACATGCATTTTATTTAACAATCACCGCTTCAATATAAACATCCACACAATCATACATCCAAAACTCCTACCTGCATAAGACAGAGTTAACAAACACTTCACCCCTTATTTCTCCAATCTGCAAAAACATTTAACACCTCAAGGGTTAAAGTACGTACCTCACCTTGAAGAGTATCTGCATAAAACATGTTAGAAAAATCAATCAACTTTTTAATCGGCTCAAGTTCTCTAAGTCCCCAGTGGAGTCGCCAGTCTGTCGCGACCCTCTCGAGGTTGTCGGGCTCTCGAGGGCTAATGGGCCGTCCAGTCTGGTCGGACGCGGGCCTCTCCCAAGGCCCATTACCCAAATCGCAACGGAGGTATGCGTAGTCGACATTCAGTGTGGTCTAGTGACATGTGCTAAGTGTGCATGCCGAGGAGTCGCCACCAATCATTTTTTGGAGGGTATGATTGGACCACCCTATTGAATAGTCGGGAGTTTCTATTCAATTCTGCGATAACCAGAGAACTGGGTTCGGGGACTTAGTTACGTCAACTGTCAGAGTTGACGCCCTTTCGGTACCTAAGTTGACTGAATTTTCTGACCAAAGATTTCATGCAGATGAGTGGGGTACGAGTTCTAAATCTAGGAGTTCATGCAGATAGGAATGACTATCATAGCAATCACAATCAATAATAAAGTGCACAAATTGATGAATTCAAGTGTACAAATAAATCACATGGCATTCCTAATAAGGCCATATTGGCCTAGAGAAGCATCAATCAGGCTTAGGAATGATTTAGACATGATTTTGCCCATCAGGGGCAAAATCGTAATTTTGAGACAAAGGGGACAATTTGCCCAAAAAGGACAAAATCATCATTTCGGAATGAATCCGGAGTCAAAACAGGTTTGGTCACTCAATTGACCCATTTCCTATTTTTTGGCAATTTTCGTGATTTTCGGGAATTTTAGAAACCGATTTACCATTCGAAGGGTAAAATCGTCATTTTCTAAAAATGGAAATGAAATGTGGAAATCTTAGACATAAGGTTTAACCACCCATCTGGCCCATCACCAAATTCTAAGCAATTTCCACAATTCATCAGAATATCAAAGACGATTCACCCTTTGAGGGGTGAAATCACCATTTTGGATTAAATGGGAGAAAATCCCAAAAATGAAAACAAATCAATTTTTTGTCATTTTCAGCCTTGGACAATTTTTAGAATTTTTCTGCAATTTTTCTCAATTTTTTTTGTTTTTCTTTAATTTTTCCATTTTTTTTTGCATTTTTGATTTATTAATATTTTTTTATATTTTCAGAAAATATTTTAACAAAAAGCATGTCTTTGACAATAGATAACACTCAACCAGATAAATAAGCTAACCACTAGACTGAAACAAATACATACAAATCAAGTCTATAAATGCAATATTTTAGAAAAATAATCCTGATATACGGATCGGGTACGTAAAACATACCGGATTGGACACCAGCCTTCAATCGCCCAGCCCCAGCCTGCGACCATCCCCATGCCCGTTACCTGTCGATCACCATTAGAATGTGGATAGTCAATTTCACAAATTAAGACTAAAAAATTAAAAAAAATTAAAAAATTGACACTGTTCATGCACTGTTCCGACACTGCTCGGACACGGCTCCGACACGCGCCGACACGTCCGACACGCCCGGACACGTTCGGACACGCTCCGACACGTCCGACACGTCCGGACACGCTCCGACACGTCCGACACGCCCAGACACGTCCGGACACGCTCCGACACGTCCGACACGCCCGGACACGTCCGGACACGCTCCGACACGCCCGACACGCCCGGACTCGTCCGGACACTCTCCGACACGCCCGACACGCCCGGACACGTCCGGACACGCTCCGACGATGGGGTGGTGACCCGAGGCTGTTTCTGGGCTCCACCAGCGGCGCGTAGGCTCCATAAGCTCCGAGGGAGGAGGTAGGACTCCGGGGTTGTCGCCGGAGGCGATAGCGCGCTTTGGCGATGACGGATTTGGCCCGATCCGAAATAATCCCGAACCAAACTTCGAAACGGGTGGAGGCCGCGGGTCTTGGGTTATTCACGGCGGCTTTGAGGTACGACGGCTAGCGACGACGGCGGAAGGGTCGAAGGCGAAGGCAAATAGTGCACGAAGGTGAGGATTCCATTTTTTTTTTTTAAGAAGAAGAAGAAGAAAAGAAGAAGAAGAAGAAGAAGAGGAGGAGGAAGAAGAGGAAGCACCGTCCGTCTAGAAGAAAAGAAAAAGAAGAGGAAGAAGGAGGGGAGACGGATGATGGGAGGGGGGAGGTGAATAAAAAAATAATAAATATAAAATAATAATATAATAAAATATTAGAAAGTAATAATAATAATAAAGTAATCAAAAGCGAAGACAAAATGATTATTCATCTTTTCCTTTTAAATGATGATGTTTTCAATCCTTTTCCTTTTAATTATTACTAATATTTTTGCCAAATTCAATTTTATGGTGATCAGAGAATACCTAAAATCGAACCTGAATTTTACTGTTTTATGAGGTCAGAAAATATATAAAATAAAAATAAAAATACCGACTATTCTTATATAATTTTTGTGACCTCAAATATTATTTTTCTTGATTTTCTTCTTTTCTTTTCTTTTTTGTATTTTTCGAAAATATTAAAAAAATGAAAATTATGAAAATTATTTTTTTTTGGTCAAAATGGTTCCTAAGGCCAAGCCAAGGCTTCCAAAGTTGATTTTGTGATTTTATGATATTTTTTGATATTTTTATGAATTGTTTTTAAAATATAAAAATAAAAATAAATAAATAAATAAAAGTTTGATCAAAATTTAGGTGTCAACAGGTATGTCGTACAGATGGAGATTAGCCCACTCACACGGGTAATCGCTCTATTTACTGCGTGATAAGTAGAGATGAGACAATTTTAAGCTCATTATCTAGGTGATAATTGAGAGCTCAAGTTTAAAATATGAATGTCGCCTTAACAGAGTATTAAAATGAGGTCATAATATTTATAATGTCCGAAAGTGAAATAACTCCTCGTATTTCACTTTATCTGTCTTTGATGCCAGATGTGAGTTCTGATGGATTCTTTCAAAGAGAGTAGATTTGTGAACTCAAATTAGACATTGAGTATGTCTGAACTATCATTTGTACAGCATTAAGTGAAAAGACATACACTCCATGGAAAAATGAGAGAATACCGTAATACGTACTTCATATTATGTATGCATGAGACGACCAAGAAGAGTTGGCAAGAGTTTTGATCTTAACTCTGTAGCCATATGAGACTCTTGAGGATAAGAATTCATCAATTTAGTCCCTCATGACTCTTACTTACTCTCAAGATTTCTTTTCGGTATTCGCTATCTTAGGGTGTTTCCTATGGTCATGAGATTGATTCGATCTAATAGGACATTCCTAGAAAAGCGAGCTGAATTGAGATTGAGAGGTTTAAGGGAATAGGAAGATCAATTTATTTTGATGTCACATTCAATCTTTGTATTCACAGGTCGAACAGTTTAGCCATGATTGTGAATACAATTTATTGTATTTGAGTACTCAAAAAGATCGAGAGAGATATGATGTAAATGTGACTGAATGATCTAGAGTACTGCATACCGAATCTACTCTGAATTAATATGCCCATTTTAAGCTGCTATTTACTCCTAACGAGCTCTCGCAGTATGCTGGTCGCACGGATTATTTGTCAATATGAACTTTGCAGATAAAAGAGAGAGACTTATGGATAGTCCTTCATGGGCGAGTAGGAGATGTTGGATTCTGAGGGTGCATAGGAAGGATCGTGGTCCGCCCATATAGGCTATCACAGCCTTTGCCCCTTTTGGGGATAAACTGCCAAAGGGCAGTTATAACGTGACATTATCACGTTCGTCAAAAGCGTCGTTTTATCAAACGTTCTTCCAACGTAGAAAAGAGAACAGAGAAGACGAATGATGACGAACTCTCGATCTCCTCTCCGGAACGTCAAATGGGCGATGGATTCTCTCGACTGCACTGTGGACACTTAATCTGTGAAAAACACGGTATGTCCCTCGTGTGATATGCTCGTTTATAATCAGTGATTCAAGTTAGATCTTAGGGCTTGTTGATTCAGAATAATTTTGTTGTGCATGTAAACGGGAACGGGATCCGTTCCCTTCACAGAGTAAAAGACTTCATCTGGCGAAGGTGAAACACAAATGTTGACAATAAATATGCATAGAAAAGAATATCACGGGAAGAGGCACAAGTCTCATAAGCGAAGAGCAAACAAAATAGGGAAATTAAATCGCAAAAAACTAATTTAGCTGAATATGCATGTTATCAATAACACGTGGAGAGAGATGCACGTGTGGAATTGACACATAGGATATTTAACAGGGAGGAAGCCGAGAGTGAAAGTTGGTGATTTCAGACAAAAAAAATTGGGATTTCATGTAAAATTGATGCTTTAAAAAAAATGAAATTAGGGCGTTTGTAATAAAAAGTCTAATTATAATTTATACCTTATAAAATTGGTTGAGCGACCCCACGTTATCGAAACGGGATTCCCTTGGTGGCTGCACCCGGCAACAGAGAACGCCCATAGTATAATCAAGAGACTGCGAATAAAATAGAAAATCTGGGGCATTGTCCCTCTTTTGTGGCTGAAGAACAGTCCAAGTCCCACATAAAAAAGCCCGCGACCTTATGATGATAGTTATAAATAAAAATACACTTTCAAATAGTCACCATGTTGAGGGTACTTGACCTACGTTGATTTGGTCGGTTCGTTATTGAGAATATTGAAGCTGGATCATTTCCCGCATATCTATGGTTTGTAGTTGGAGTGGGCCCGTAGCCTGATCCAACAAGGGTCGCAATTGTCGAGCCGAAGAGGTTTGACCAAGGAGAGACAACCCCGCAATATGCGGCTCTTAGCAGGCTACTAAGACAACAAAAAAGGTTGTAATCAACCAAATTCAACTTTGTATTGAAAAAAAAAAAACAACGATGGACTATATGAACCAACCAACAAGAACGCGGATGGCACTTCTCTAAATTGAACAGTTTGTGGACATCTTGTACTCATGTCGGCCAAGGATCGAAAGCGCAAGCCAGGGCGCTTAGACAAGGTCTTGGCTGGAACAGTTGGCTTGGTCATGATCCGAATTGGATGGAGGCATGGCTGAGAGTGTGGGACGCTGCACTGGCCAATGTGCGTGTGCGTGTTGCGTGCGTGAATAATTGCCACGAAGAAGATGACATTGTATTCGTCGTCCCACATTGCAAATTATAGTCTTATATGCATTACAATTACTCGTGCATTCTGCCAAACGCCTTGTGTGCACCCCTGACTCGTTGCATTGGGCCTCGATATGCAACCCTGATAAGGTCGTCTAATGAAATTGCGCCTCTCCTGCAATTTTCATCGTTCGCCAAGGAGGCCCCTCTCTTTCCCTATTTTTGAATTTTGTCTATAAGGAAAAAAATTTGTATAATTATATTCACCAGCAAACAGTTAAAAAAAATCGACTCGACCGGGGTGTTCAACATTTTACCCTTAAGACTGCTCGATTCGGCTTTAAGTAAATATTAATCGGAGTTTAACGATATGGACATATGTTTCAGCACAAACAAAACATCACGTGACTTACATTATTGCCATGTCAATCATTCCAGAGAGATTTACGGAAAAAAAAAAAGTTAAGCGTGATCGGGTTGAAATTCAAAGTTCAGGGAATCACATCGTACAAATTCAAAGTTCGCGGATCACATTACATATCGAACCAAAGTTTAAAGATTATTTGTGTTATTTTTTTATCTTAAAAATATAGATATAAAACAAAGATATAAGCGGGAAAAAAAGGATAAATTTATTGTTAGAGAAAATTCCAAATAATGGCTCGGAGAGTATTTGCTTTTTCAAATAAGGGCCCGAAATGAATTTTATTTCAAATAAGAGCATAAAATACTATCATTTTCTCAAAAAATGGCATGGAGTGAACATTGTTTCATATAAGGGCTTGAAATGGCCATGGAATCTAAAAAAAGAGCTTGATTTCAAATGTATTTTCATCATTTCCATTTATTTGATTTTACTTTCTTTTTATTTGTATTTTTTTTGTAAAATTTAAAAAATAAAATAAAAGATAAAAAAACACAGGGGAGGGGTAGTTCATGGGCTTGCAAAGTGGTCGTGCAGGCTGGTGAGGATCGTGGCTGCTTCATCGTCGATCGCCCCAATGTCCCTCCTGACCTTCATGACCTCGTCTTTAGCGTTGCCAAGGATCTGTTCTACTGATTCATATTGCCTAACATTTCCTTAGAAGGTTAGTCACCTAACCTTGCAATCAGGGCTGCCCATTTTTGGACGGACAACTCAGATCTCTTGTTTTTAGGAGGTAATTTTTTGAATTTTTTATATATATTTTTGTTGGTAATAATCTGGGCCGTCCATTCATAACACGGACGGCCCGGATTGCAAGGTTAGGGCCTAACCTTCTAAGGAAAGATTAGGCGATCACTTTCCTTATTCGACCTCCCTATGAGGGCTAGGATTTCCTACCATAAAGGTAGGAAATCATAGTCGCCCTCCCTAGCCCTTGGATCTTCCCCCCGGGCCCAAAAAATCCCGATCCCCTTGTCGCGACCCTCTTGAGGTTGTCGGGCTCTCGAGGGCTAATGGGCCGTCCTGTCTGGTCGGACGCGGGCCTCTCCCAAGGCACATTACCCAAATCGCAACGGAGGTATGCGTGATCGACTTTCAGTGTTGTCTAGTGACATGTGCTAAGTGTGCATGCCATGGAGTCGCCACCAATCATTTTTTTAGGGTATGATTGGACCACCCAATCGAATAGTTGGGAGTTTCTATTCAATTCTGCGAGAACCAGAGAAATGGTTTCGGGGACTTAGTTACGCCAACCGTTAGAGTTGACGCCCTTTCGGTACCTAAGTTGACTGAATTTTCTAGCCTGAGATTCATGCGGATGAGTAAGGTATGAACCATAAATCTAGAAATTCATGCAAATAGGAGTGATTATCCTAGCAATCACAATCAGTAACAAAATGCGCAACTCAAGGAATCTAGATATGCAAATAAATCACATGGCATTCCTAGTAATGCCCTATTTATCAATCACAGCTCAAGAATGATTTAGCTATCCTGGCCGTTCTACACTCGATCTAACCTAAGAAAAGCATTAGGAAGCATCGCAGGAGTTCGAGAGTACTCACATGGGGTTCGACGTGCCCTGGTTTGGTCTTGGACGAGCTATCGAGCTCACGCCGACCCGATTATATTTAGGGATCCACTCGGCGTTTTACACCATGAAATCATGTGAAACAAAAACGAAAATATTCAGCAAGGGGCATTTATTGTAGATGGTGGTCGATCTAATTGGACATCAAGACTAAAAAAGATGTAGAAATTTACAAATTAAAAGACTCGAATGATATTTTTTTTGCCAAATTCAACTCTATGCGTCGTGAAGAAACACATGCAATTGAACTTGAATTTTGACTATTTATGAGTTCAAAATGAAAAGAAAATTAAAATAAAAATATTGACTATTTTTCTATATTTTTACGACATCGAATGCTATTTTTCTTCATTTTTCATGTATTTTTCTATTTTTGGAAAATATTAAAAAATTGAAAAATTATTTTTTTGTCAAAAATGGTTCCTTTAGCTTGGTCAAGGCTACCAAAGATGATTTTTTAATTTTTTAACTTTTTATATATTTTTTATGAATTTAAAAAAAATAAACTATGAAAGACTAATAAAAAATCAGGTGTCAACAGCTGCCCCTCTTTGAGAGGAATTTCGTCAGAGGTTTCTCTCAAAGACAAGGTGACACCTGTGTTCCGATCGACTCGACTGGGAAAAGAAAAGAAAAGAAAAGAAATCATGACATCCAATTTTCATGCCCATCAATGTGTGCTTTTCCTTAAAAAGAGATGTGCTCATTCAATTCCCTGATATGATGTAAGAAAGTTAAGGAGTAGATAGACTTCCCTGCCCCTTACTTGCCGAATGCTTGCGGCATTTGCTGTGTCTGATGGGTTCAAGTAGATTCCTAAGGACTCGTCATCGGAGTGTCATAGGGATGTTAAGCTCTGACCTGTATGGTAGGTCAAACCATAATGGGATTCCTAACTGATAGGAACCTAAGGAAGACGCATCCCACATTTGGGAATTTGCCAAGGGTTTTGATCCGTGTGGTGGACTAAACTAGAAATGGCTTGCCTAATGTAAGGCTTATTAGGGAAAACGACTCCTCCCGCGTTCGGGATTCATCAAGGTTTTGATCCGTATGGTGGATCGGACCATTGGGTTGATCCTTCAGGCGGTCTCTACCAGTCCTTTGACCCTTCAGGCGGTTTCTACCATTCATTGACCCTTCATGCGGTTTCTACCATTGAGTTGACCCTTCAGGCGGTTTCTACCATTGGTTGACCCTTCAGGCGGTTTCTACCATACATTGACCCTTCAGGCGGTTTCTACCATACATTGACCCTTCAGGCAGTTTCTACCATTATGTTGACCCTTCAGGCGGTTTCTACCATTGATTGACCCTTCAGGCGGTTTCTACCATACATTGACCCTTCAGGCGGTTTCTACCATTGTGCTGACCCTTCAGGCGGTTTCTACCATTATGTTGACCCTTCAGGCGGTTTCTACCATTGATTGACCCTTCAGGCGGTTTCTACCATACATTGACCCTTCAGGCGGTTTCTACCATTGTGCTGACCCTTCAGGCGGTTTCTACCATTTATGAAATTCCAAATTGATATGAATCAAAGGATGACGTACCCGCTTTTCGGGGCTAGTCGGAGACTCGATCATTCTGTGGATCGGTCTTAGAAAAGATTTGCCTACTAAAAGGCCTCACTTAAGGATGACGCACCTAGTCTTTAGGGTGGCCAAAAGTCCTGCAGAAAGCTTAGACCTGAAAAAATTTTCCTCGCCAAGAAGATGTTAGTAATCTTTGGGAAGACAATAATTGTCTAACTGACAAAATTCTACGACTTAAGTTTTAGTCATGAAATGTGCATTTTGATTGTTGGAGGTTATCCAAAACATTCCTGCCACATACAGATGTGATCATAAATTCCTTGCACGGAAACTCTAGATCAAATAATTTGAAAATTTCAAAAAGAGTTTGCTCAAAACATCCATTGGAGTATTTCTCATCCAAGAAGGCTCCTCACTGCTCTGTGATAATGATCTTTAATAGGGAAAGTGCTCAATTTCCTACCGACCTGTGCCTGGGTTTCAGGATCATTCGCAACGCATACATTTCGATCAATCAGGAGGTCTTTCACGGGACCGTAGTGTTAGGCTTGGATATCGGTTTCCAATGGGGACTCACTTTTGAGTCAAGGCCGTTGAACGAAATTTTTCACTATCTGCTCCGGGTTTACAAGTCAAGAACCCTGCAAAATGAGAAAGAAATAGTCTTGCTCGTACTTCTTTGAGCTAAGTTATACATTAACCCAAGTGTCTGAGTCAGAGAAGACTGCTTCAGGATTGTAACATTGGAAGGATTGGGGACCGAAAAAGCTTGTTTTTTGCTTAGAAATTGTGAAGGGTTTGACATTGGTGATCATTGCAAATTTGCCACATGTCCTTCGAAGAACATCTCCATTTCTTGAAGTGTACACTCCTCTTTTAGAGCGCACAAGGATGTTTAAAAGCGTCTCTTGTTGCATTAAGAGACCATATGTTTGTGTGTTTGCTATTTGAGCACGACATCATTTGGGGAGTAGTCATCTTGATCTGACTCCTTTGGAGGGTCTTTTCATCATCTCTCTAGACTTTACTGGGGATATTTTGAATGGACATCGGCCTTGCTTTTTACCAGGCACTTTGCTTTTTCTTGATGTCTAGGGATTTTTCTTTTCCCCCTTTTTTTAATCCCGTGTTTTTCTTTTCTTTTGGAGCTAGGATTTTCAGCAATCATGCTAGATATGCAACTTAAACTTTGGCATGCTTCCGTTCCTAGAATGATGTTGCCTTTGCTTTGGAATATGCAATGATTACCAATAGGTTGATAAAATGAATTTGCTGGCTCAACATGGTCGTGCAAAGGATAACAGTGTGTAGGATAGAGAAATGAATTATTCTCATCATCCTATAACACTTGGATTATCATATAAACAACACACAAAGATTTATGTTAGTCCGAGCAAGAAAATTTCTAACCATTTACTTTCAGATATTGTTGGACTAACCTTCATTTGCCCCAATGTGGGGTGGCTCTTGACAGGGTTGAGAATGAAAATCGTCGTTCAATGGGGTTCTCAATGGGCATCTGTAGTGTTTGGAATGAAGAAATAAATGCCTCTGTCATCTCGATCCATGTAATCGTTGCGAATGACCCTTATGTCCATAGGTTAAGGTTTCTCAATCATTTCCAATCTCCTCATCTCTCAAGTGTGTATGGGACGTGTTTGGATTAGGCTCGCTTCTCTTATGAGAAAATACCCTTTTGAACAGTTCAAACGACTATTGTTGGAAAAATTCATTTCATTTCATCAAGATTTATCCTTCAAAGGGATTTTGTGATGCACCATATATGTGTAATTCATGTTCAGACAATCTCTTGTTTTAAAACATGAATGTCAATGAAGTAAGAATTCTATGTCTTTTTAGATGTGAGAATCGAATTAATTCCGAAAGTTTTTAATCTCCAATGAATTGGGAAAAGGGATACTTACCTGCCCATCGAGGCTGGAGATCCTGGAGATATAAAAGGGATATGTCATTGTATATTCTAAAACTTTGCAAAAATTGGAACGATACATCTTACCCTTCGTCATATGCTCCAACGAGTGTACAAGGGTTGTGAAAATATGTCTGCCCTGATGGCGAGCTTCTGCCAAGGATAAATATTAAGCATTATTTTGGGTTTCCAAATTCAAAACAAATTGGGACGATACTACTTTACTCTTGATTTGAATTCCATTCTGCATGCCAATGTGGGGATTGCAGAAGCCGGCCCTCAAGCTTGTGGCCATGATTTCTTCGTCTGGTTGGGCAACGAATCCACCTCAAGGATTTACGTCGGAGGAGATTCATTCATCTTTTTGGGCGTGTTTCATGCGCTGTTTTGTTATTTGAATGCATGGCTTCTTGGGTGCCTCGTCTCTATTCATCACCTGAGAGGAAAATGAGAGAACATTATCCCCGCATCTGATTGAAAATCATTTAGGAACGATACGTTCTTTTTACCAAATGGGTGGCTCCGCGGCCAAATGCGTTTTACGTTGAAAGGATGGATTCCATTACGCTCTGCGGATGATAACTATCGCTTGGGGGACTTGCCCCACGGATTAAATGATGAATCTGATGTCTTCGGCTTCGACATGCTTTCCGGATGTAGGAATGGTTTGCCCCCATTTTCAGTAGAGATGGGTTTTGTCGAGTTGGCAAGATCAAAAACTCATCCTAGATTTGGCTTTAGTCGAAGGTTGAAATCCCGACCTTGGATAAGCGAATCATGATTCATCTCCTTCTGCTTCGGATTTGTCATTTGCGCGCTTCACATTTTACAATACCAACTTCGCCGCTTGATGAAAATGAATCGATGATTTTCGAATTGCCCCAAGTTCTATAGTCATCTGCGTCGAATCTCTTTGAACTTCATCGAGTGATAGACCAACTGATAAAACGATTTTTCAATCCCGAGATCGAACTCCTGACGTTTCGTACCACTGCCATTTCACTGACTACCAAGACACAGCACTATTGGCGTCCCTAACTGGTTCATTTTTTGTTATAAAATTCTCGAAGCAGTTAGCGACCCCCATTGAGAATGAAACAAGCTCAATTTAGAGTTCATAACGACTAAAGGTCCCTTGGAACGATACAGAGCTAACTGTCTTTGAGCTCGCTTGGGCTTTTACTCACATTTTCCTATGTGAAGCCTTTAAATGTTTTTCTTCGTGGCGTTCAATTGATTCGTCTCGACTCTAATCTAACAAGGGATTGTCGCACTCGAGCATGATGATGCTCGCAGGTAGTACTGATCGCTGCCCCAGATTAACTCTAGGCATTAAGGAAGATTATCTCGCATGGAAGACTTTATGACAGAAAGATTAATGATACATCCAGTCACATGTGCCTAGGTCCCTTGAAGATTCTCGGTGATCAGCCAGTTACACCATGAATCAGATATATAATCGCCATTTTGGATCATAACTTCATAAGTCCATCAGTTTTAAACTGATCGATCCAGATATGGAGCTCCTCATCAAGGAAATCTTTTGATTCTTCGAGCAACTGATATTCGGGTTGACCATCATCGCTTGGCGGCGAAGGATTCCTGTTTCTGTTGTGAGCGATCTGATTCTTCGAGCTAGAACCTTCGTCATTGCTCGAGATTATAAGAGGATGATTGATCGGTTCACTATCAAAAGCACCTTCCATTTGGGGATGGGAGAAACAAAAATCCTCAGAGCATCCCCCCGCTTGATCTTCCGAAATCATACGCCCAAGCCAGGCAGATCTTTGAACACTAGGCGCAATATGTTGATCGGCGATAGGAAGAGCACTAGCGAAAAGTTGCTGCTCAAACCAAGGAGTTCGTACCTGCTGCACTTGTGGCATATACTCTTGAGTGGTGCTGAGATGATTCGGGGGAATATTCTGATTAGCGCCTAAGTAGTCGATGGTGCTGCTACCAGCTTGGTCGGTGCCTAGATTCGGCAGGGTATTTCTTACTTCAGGGGCATTGTAGTTGTGGCCATGCCTAGTGTTTAGGCACAAGTTGAGTTCTTTCAAGTTCAGTGCTGTGTGGCGCTGTCTTAGCGCCCTTCTGTAGCTCTTGAGGTGACTCGCGACTCCATCTTTAGTGAGTCCTGGTATGTTCATGATCTCAAGTATGCGCGTTGGATATGCTGAGTTGATCCCTAGTTGCTGAACCGCACTAAGGAACTTGAGATGAAGCTCGGGAGACCAATTGACCCTCGTCTTCTTGCGACCCGGAACAGTGTTGACAACTTGGCTATTGCTCTCTGGCCTATTTCCAGTAGGATTTGATCGAGCCGGAAATTGTTGTGGAGGGAATTCATCAGCTTTGGATTGGTCGGTCGTGATAGTAAGCTCATCGTTAAGGAAACTCCAATCATGGTGACGCATATCCCATCCTTTAGAAGGCATCGGTATTGACTTCGTAGAATTGATTTGTTCATGCATATCTCCAACAAAATCCGATTGTATCAAAGATGGTTCGAGGGAGTGGGGTGGTGAATGAGCATTTTCAATCCTCATATAAGGCTTATCAAGGAACCTTTCGCCGAGAGTGACAGGGCCACCGCAATTAAGGCAAGCGATAGTGCTGGGAGCTTTCTTATACCTCATGTTCTCCGCTCGAAGCTTTTCGTTTTCCTCCGTTAGAATCGCAAGTTCTTGACGTCTGTGTTGAGCCCTCAATTTGGCTCGCTTATTTTGAAACCAAAACTTGACCCTCAAAGGTTTCATCCCTAGCTTCTGGCCCAATTCATTTCTTTGTTTCATGTTCGGGAGAGGGCATTCACTAAAGAAAGCTTCAAGCTCTTGGATTTCATTCTGAGTGTGGCACAGGCGACGTTTCCTTTTCCGGGATTGACCATCGCTGCTGCTGTTGTCGTCGCTGCTGAGATCCTGAACTTCGTTGCCGAAAGGGTTGGGTTCTGTGGTTCTGGTACCAGACGCGATCCTGGAATCTTCGAGATCTCTCAATAGTTCATTTTCTGAGATTTTTGGATCAGTCGCCTCTAGCAACTGAGGATAACCCTCAAACATGTTGGATCGAAAAATGTTCGATCAATTTTTGCTCACTCAGGGTTCTCTACTCTCTCATGTATGCTCACTCTCTCTAAATTTTCTTTTGAGTGGTTCTGTATGCCCAGGAAACGTTCTTTAAACATGGATGAAGATCATCAGGCAAGCGTTTCTCCCAAGATTTCGTATTTCTCGCTTTGTCGTCTTCTTTCTTCTTTTCAACGTGGATGGACACCAAATCGATTTCCTTTTCTCGATATCCATGTCTGTCTCCCACTTATTTTCAAAAAGGTGGAACTACGCTCGCCTCCCGCTCAGTTTTTTAATATGATGGGACCGCCAATTCCTTTTGCAACTTTTTTCGATAGTTGCACTTAACTCTCGCTCAATTTTAATATGGTGGCACTGACATATCTTTTTACAACTTTTTTAGATTTATCAAACCTGAAATCGCGGACTGGGACGGATCTGATGGTTCACCGAAAGAGCCACCATTGCTTTACCCAATTAACTTGGCTCCATGAGCCTTATTGCTGTGACATTTCTTCATCCTCGAGTTGCTATAAAAGGAGGAGTTAATGCAGAGAAGATTAACGCTCTTACATAATTTCCTTTTCGTATTTTAATCACTCTACCACACCCATCTTCTTCTCCTTCACTCCAACGAAAATGACCTCCTCTCCTATTCGCGCTTTCTCGACTGAAATTTTGGCCCAGTGGGAAAAACTCTATAACCTCCTAGGTCGAGGCTATGCTCATATAGCCGATCACCCAGAAATTGAAGATGAAATTCGCATTTTGCTCGTGGAAATAGACACCACCTCTATCGAGGGCACTAATTTAGAGAGGGAATATAGAATCTTCCCAACCCTCTTTATAAATTTTTTAGAGACTTACCGTGTCGCTCATCGAGAAGTTACCGTGGCTCACGTTTTGCGAGCTCGCTATGAGGATCGGTCCAACTGCTTGGTGTTGGCCAACCTTGTGGCCGATAGTCACAGAAAGGCTGTTGAGTTCGCCAACAAGCGAGTCTCGATGTTGCTTCGCGAGAGGGGAAATTTGGTGGAGCGCTTGGCCTTATCCCTGACCACCTATGAGCACGATCGTCGTAATGTCGTGTTGAAGTTTCAATGTGAGTGGCAGGAAGAAAGGCTTGACAGCATTACTGCGGATATAGCCCATGGGAGAGGACTAGTTCGGGACTTGGAAATAGCCGCCGAAGATCACGGGACCAAGGTTGCCGAGCTTAAAGGGGAATGTAAACGCCTTCTTCTTAAGCTTGTAGATCTCGAGTCTCGAGGTGGTGAGTATAGGCAAAGCATCAATAATATGGAGGGCCAACTGGGTTCCTTTGTGATGCTAATTAGGGCTCATTTCGGTTTTACTTTTCCACCTCGATGATCTGTATGATCTGCTTTTAAGGTCCCTCGATTGAGCGAAATGAATGAAAGCTCTAATATGTGTGTCTCAACTTCTGTATGGCTAACTTTCTCGAACACCTGACCACTCTCAACCTAGGCAAGCTGCTCTTTGACATTGATGATTCGAGCGTGTACATCTTGATTTTTTAATCTTGCTTATGATCGAATAAAGGAACCTCCCACTGCGTTTATCCACAAAAAGACTTCTCTTCTCTACCTGTTTTTAACTACTTAGAGATGCCCCAATTTCGATCTTTGAGACGTGACTTCAGAATCACCTATTCCAAATCGTCATCTTCATTAGATGATACCTCAATGATGTCCATAGCAGGCTCTTCTTGTCCACTTGGCGCTCGTAATGGGATGACACCATCTTCGTCTTCCATCAAGAACATTGGGAGGAAAACACACCTATCTATCCTCAAAATGGCATTTAATCCAATCACCAGAATTATGCAATGAATATAATGATTATGAGCTGTAACAAGTTCGAGGGATAGAAAAGTCTTACCAACCAAACTTAAGAGAAAATCAAGCTTCTCTGTACAGTGTTAGGTATACTAACCTTCCATAGACAAACGCATGAGACAAGTGAGGGAAAACTCCTAAAAATCAAAAGATAGGGCTTGGTACCTAAAGCCAAGGTTCTCACCTCGAATTCTGGGAAGAGTCGATTCCATTGCACAACTATCGTTGCATTGGGACTTAATCTATAGTTCGAAGTGAGCGGAATTGAAAAGTGGATTACCCCATGTTTTTCCTCACGGAGATTCCATTTTCAATTCCTTCTATTGTGTTCCTAAAGAGGGCGCCTGGGGTTTTAGGCGCAATTGTGTGTATTCATTGTGTCGTGCTAAAGCAATAAACATGCATTTTATTTAACAATCACCGCTTCAATATAAATATCCACACAATCATACATCCAAAACTCTTGCCTGCATAAAACAAAGTTAACAAGCACTTCACCCCTTATTTCTCCCGTCTACAAAAACATCTAACACATTCGTTAGCATATACACCTCACTTTCGAGAGCATCTGCATAAAATTAGGTTAGAAGAATCAATCAACTTTTTAATCGGCTCAAGTCCACTAAATGGTTAAGAACCAGTCCCCAGCGGAGTCGCCAGTCTGTCGCGACCCTCTTGAGGTTGTCGGGCTCTCGAGGGCTAATGGGCCGTCCTGTCTGGTCGGACGCGGGCCTCTCCCAAGGCACATTACCCAAATCGCAACGAAGGTATGCGTGATCGACTTTCAGTGTGGTCTAGTGACATGTGCTAAGTGTGCATGCCATGGAGTCGCCACCAATCATTTTTTTAGGGTATGATTGGACCACCCAATCGAATAGTTGGGAGTTTCTATTCAATTCTGCGAGAACCAGAGAAATGGTTTCGGGGACTTAGTTACGCCAACCGTTAGAGTTGACGCCCTTTCGGTACCTAAGTTGACTGAATTTTCTAGCCTGAGATTCATGCGGATGAGTAAGGTATGAACCATAAATCTAGAAATTCATGCAGATAGGAGTGATTATCCTAGCAATCACAATCAGTAACAAAATGCGCAACTCAAGGAATCTAGATATGCAAATAAATCACATGGCATTCCTAGTAATGCCCTATTTATCAATCACAGCTCAAGAATGATTTAGCTATCCTGGCCGTTCTACACTCGATCTAACCTAAGAAAAGCATTAGGAAGCATCGCAGGAGTTCGAGAGTACTCACATGGGGTTCGCCGTGCCCTGGTTTGGTCTTGGACGAGCTATCGAGCTCATGCCGACCAGATTATATTTGGGGATCCACTCGGCGTTTTACACCATGAAATCATGTGAAACAAAAACGAAAATATTCAGCAAGGGGCATTTATTGTAGATGGTGGTCGATCTAATTGGACATCAAGACTAAAAAAGATGTAGAAATTTACAAATTAAAAGACTCGAATGATATTTTTTTTTGCCAAATTCAACTCTATGCGTCGTGAAGAAACACATGCAATTGAACTTGAATTTTGACTATTTATGAGTTCAAAATGAAAAGAAAATTAAAATAAAAATATTGACTATTTTTCTATATTTTTACGACATCGAATGCTATTTTTCTTCATTTATCATGTATTTTTCTATTTTTGGAAAATATTAAAAAATTGAAAAATTATTTTTTGTCAAAAATGGTTCCTTTAGCTTGGTCAAGGCTACCAAAGATGATTTTTTAATTTTTTAATTTTTTAACTTTTTATATATTTTTTATGAATTTTAAAAAAATAAACTATGAAAGACTAATAAAAAATCAGGTGTCAACACCCCTACCATAATGGTAGGGGATCCGGATCCCCCCCATGAAACCAAGATCAAGAACACCAACTTGGCTTCTCAAGGCTATCTCCCCAGAAGACCTTGGACTCCCCTCCCACCTCTGGTCGACTGACTTGCCGCAGGGAGAGGAGGGGAGGGGGAGGGGGTTGACGATGACGAAGGCTGACAGGGTTATTGGTACCTCGATGAGGACCGTGCCCGGTCCTAGGCGAGGGCCAGACCCCAAGGTCGGACCCTCTCCTGATTTCCTTGCATCCGATCGGTAGGGTGGCCAGCCCTCGCTGAGGTGCAGGCGACCCCGCCGGCCTTTGCCACCCTTCCCCCCTCTCATCTATGTGTATTTTTTTTTCTATTTTCTTTTTAAATTTTGACAAAAACAGAAAAAAATAATGAAAAAAATCAAAATGATGAAATTTCCAAGACTCCATAGCCACTTTCAAATTCCTATTTGAAACATATTATGTTATTTTAGGGTCTTATTTAAAATAAAATTCGCTTTAGATATTGTTTGAGGAAATGATGGTGTTTCGAATTTTTTTAAAAAAATTTCCCTTTATTGTTATATACAAATCCCTCTGATACTCTTTTCCTTTCGGTCATACATGCGTGAGGAAAATTTCAAAAAAGGGCCTCAAGTGCCTTCATTTTTTCAAATAAGGGCATGAAGTTGACTTTGTTTCAAATAAGAACCTAAAGTATACTTTTTGTTTCAAAGAAGGGCCTCAGCAAGGGTATTTTCATCTTTTTACATTTTATTTTTATTTTTTCATTCTTCATTCTTTTTTCCTTTTTTCCTTCCCCTTTTTTTTTGTAATTTCTTTCCCCTTTTTTCTCTACCCCTCGCCGGCAGTTGTGGAGTGGGCAGTTTGAGAATGAAGCCCTTGATTGAGCTGCGCTATATCATCTGCACCAGCAGGAGCTCACTGTAGTTGAAGCAATCGGCAGCTTGGATTAGCTCGTCGAAGAAATCGAGCCCGAGGACGTTCGATCCGGCAAGGGAGCCAGTGCACGAGTCGAGCAAGTTCAGGTAACGTCTGAAAGGGTGAAATCATAAGGGAGGAAGTGACCCAATTGCTCGAGGTGGAGGTGGTGGGGAGGAGGGGGTCGAGGCAAGAAGGCGATGAAGGGATAGACGTAGGGATTGAGCTTGAAGGGAGGGGCGAAATCGTCATGGAGGCATGGAGTCCCAGTCCAGGGTTTGGAGTACGTCCTAGAGGGCAGTAAAACCATTCTCGGCGTTGTCGCCGCTACTGCCGTCCCTCGGCAGGGAGGAGACCTCGGGGGATTGTCGGATACGGGGTTGTGGAGGTCAAGGACGGAGGTGGACGAAGGAGCAACGACGACATAGGCATTTTGCTGTTGGGAATTGACATGAAATCTCATAGCTTGGCGAGACACCTCCTTTTTGCCTTGTCCCTATGGATCTATTCTTGTTTTGATTTTGGTGTTAGAAGGAGAGATCTGAGGTTAAGTTTATGTGTTTGACTACGTTGGATTATATGGGGTGCACGGTAAGTACCGTGGTCCACCCATGTAGGGCATCACATTCATCACACCCCTTGGCGGTCGAACGTAATGAAAGATCACGTCCCTTCGTTCTGTTATAAGTGTCAGACGTCATTTTCTTACGTTTTTTCTAACGAAGAACACAGAGAGAGACAGAGACGAACGACGGCGCCATTCTCCTCCCTGGAACATCAAACGATTCAAATCTCTCGCTGCACTGTGACATTTAATATGTGGCTACGAGGTATGTCTGTTCTGTGATATGCTTCTCCGATCAGTGACTCAAGATTGATCTTAGGGCTGTTAATTCGTGTAATTTCGATGTATGTTAATCGGGATTGGTTCCCTTCATTAGTATCAGAACCACCGGTTCTTGTTTCATGATCTATTATGTTTTATCGATGAATTTAACGGGAAAAGTCGGGTATCCGAGTATACTGTTCATCAGTGATAGATTCTGTTCTTGCCATCAAAAATGAATTTTAAACACATCATCAGAACGGACTCGAAGAGATGAGAATTTGGAGTGGTTGCCCGTCGCGAGGCGACGCCAGAGCACGCCGCACGTGCAGCACGCGCCGCCACCGGATAGGGTTCCCGGGGGCAGCGGCGAAGCAACGCATTTTCGTGAACTTTCGCTCAACAAAAGTGACATTTGAGCATACCCTCCGAATCGTCTCGCCAATATGAAAATTTTGAGGGCTTGAACACCGCGAACGGCCACCGGAGGGTGCCGCACGCGTCGGTGGGGCGCGGTGCGCGTGGGGCTCACGCGCCACGTGCGACGCACTTGTCTGAGCACGGCCGTAAACCGTTGCCGACGTCATGCTGACGTCACTCGGTACAGAACTGGATCCGGCCTGGATTTAAACCGGCCCAGTCCACGAATCCGGTACGACTCGATTCGATTTCGCGAACCGAGATCCAACCCGACCCACGATTCGAATTTTCGGTCCAACCCAGAGTTCACACGACCCGACCCGTTTTCCGACCCGGATTTGACTTTAACCGCCCGTTGACCATTTTTGACTGTTGACTGATCAACGTTGATAGTTGACCGATCTGACTAATTTTTCAGAAATTGCATTTTGGTCCTCAAACTTTCAAAAAATTTCAATTTGGTCCTTAATCTTTTGGAAAATTTCAATTTGGACCTCAGACTTTTCAAAAATTTCAATTTGGTCCTTGAAATTTCTGAAAATTGCAATTCAGTCCCTGATCTTTGTCGAAATTGCGTTTTGGCCCCTGAAGTCAACTTTGACCTTTGGCCACGTGTTGACCGAATGGGATGAAACTTGACTAGCTCGTACGGGCTCGTTTGAGCTCTGATTGGGGCATACGAGGTACCATTACGTTCGTATCGAAATTGTCTTCCATTTGATATATTATATGAGCATGTTTGACGAATGTAAAATTATAAAATATGTATGAATCCTCTTGATACTCGTATTTGATTGTTTTTCGTTTATTTTTCATTCATGTTATTTTTTTAATATTGAGGATGGGTTACATGCTTATATTGATTGATGATAGCATGGATAAATTATAGAATACTTGATATTGTATCATGAAATTAGAGTATGGTTTGATGCATATGTTAATGGTGCATTAGTTCAAATCATGACATACTATTTTGTTATGATTACAAAATAGATATCGAGATCATAATATGAATTGTGATCTTTATTTGAGTGGGCAATTTTAGAAAATTTTAGTAATTTCAGTGAACTCGATTTTACATAAATGATTATGTTAATGATAGTTTCAAGCGAGTATTCTTAGACGATGATTGGGAACATAGCGAACTTTCAACTTTGAGACCTTGTATGAAATTATTTATTAACATAATTAGTTAGTGTAAAATAGATGCATAAATGTTAGGCATCAATAGTAGTTGAATATATGTCTATAGAACTTTGTGTTCAGATATTATGGCTTTAGCTTCTTAGAATATTATAGCTGAGCCTGACTAAGGAAAGAAATTAGACGACGAAAATTATGAAAATTGGAATAGGATCCAGTATGTGGTAGAAGAGCAAGAAGCACTATGAGCTCTTAACCTAGTTATGAAAATACTTGAAGATGAAAATACTGCATAATATAAAAAAAAGAGGCATTTGCTACATTGAAAAAAAATGAACTCTATTGCTCGCATTATGTTGTTGAGTAGCATAAAAAATGATTTTATGCAAGAGTTTAGGCATTTATGATAATACCATAGTCTAGTGGGAGGCATTTTAAAAAAATTAAGTTTGGTTAGACATTGGTCACCAAATTAAGACAGATCACTATAAGGTTTAACGTCTATATGATGCCTTACGGGTAGAAAATGAAACAACATTTTGAGGTGTATGTCAAACATGAGAAGTGAACTGTAAGATGCAGACCACACTTTGACTTGATGAGTAGCAAGTGCAAGCAGTAATCTATTCTTTACCTCATTGCTATGTGTATATAAAAATCCGCAATAAAGAGTAAATACTCTAGAGGATGCTATGTGCCATCTTGAACTAAAGTACTGGTTCTAACTTAAATGGGGCTTCGTGCTGCTGGCAATAGCGTCACTGTGGGTTCGAGAAGTGAAATAGTAAGGGAACATATCTTAAAAAAAATCAAAGTTTAACTGACATGGAAAAGGAAAATATCCTTTTAAGAAAAACATTTCAAAAAGTGAAGTGTTTTAACTGTGGCAAAAAAAGGGTCACTTTGCTCACAATTGTGATGAGTTAAAGAAGTTAGAATCCTTTTGTACACTTAAGAGTGTACATATGTCTGTAGTTCAATTTTGGTAACTGAATTTTATCCTTTGTGGATTGTAGGTCTAAGGGCCACAGATCATGTAGTGGTAAAATTTTAATAAGTTCCACAATGAGCAAATATAATAAATGTAGGAAATATTTCCTAAGTAGAAATTAAAGAAATTGTCACCTGTCAACTGAATATGCGCGATGGTCGCACCCTATTCCTACATGATGTGTTATATGCTCCAAAACATGACGGAATTTAATTTTCGTATTAGTTTTGGTTAAACTTGATTTCAATTTGGACTTTCATAACGATGGTGGTGACTTGTCGTTAGGAACAAGTTATTAGAATTCTAGATGGCTTCAATGTGCAGATTGTTGAGTACAATTATGTGAATGATAGTTATTCCTTATTTTCATCTTTTGTGATGATATGAATATGTGGCATGCTAGGCTGTATAAAATAAGCTAAACAGGGCTTATTGGACAGTATTGAAACTGTCGATTTGCCTATTTGTGAGCATTGCCTGGTGAAAATAACAATGAGGAAACTATTTAGAAAATGAACAAGGGTTAAGTTTCCTTTGCGTTGATCCATTCAGACATATGTGGTTCAATAAATGTGAGAGCAAGGCATGGGGCTGTTTATTTCGTCACATTTATATATCATTACCTCCGATTCGGATATGATGTTTTATAATTTTTCATAACTCTGAGGCATAAGTTGCTTCGAGAAATTATTTAAGCTCTTTAGAAAGTTACTTTAAATATATAAATAAAAAAAAGGATCCGATTGAGGTCAAGAAAATTTATCTGATCAGTTCGGATATTTTTGTGATGAAAAGGAAGAGAAAAACATTTTTCTATTCCAGCGATTCCTTAATAGAATCGGAGTTGTAGAGAAAACAGGTCTCAATAGATATGGTTAAGTCTTTGATGGCACATTCTATTGTGCGTATTACCTTTTGTGGTGATATTTTGTTGATGCATATCTAGATACTTAACTGTGTGCCTTATAAATCAGTTATCTCTACTCCATATGAATTGTGGATAGGTTGAAAATGAGATTTGATTTTTCTCAAACCTTGATGTATTTCCTATACACATGTGTTCTCCCACAAGTATGGGAAATTGAGCCCTAGAGGCAAAAAGAGTATCTTCGTGAAATACTAAGAGCACTCGAAAGGGCAAGTGTTATAGATGAGCAAAAAAGTGGGAAGTGTAACTGAATTTGAATCATGAGATATCACATTTTTAGTTAATGAATTTCTGGAAAAGGGCGAGGTACTTAAAAGGGCAAGTGTTATAGATGACAATTTTTTTTTTCGGGGGCATCTTATCCAAGTGGGAGCAATGTGAGAAGTGAGGAATTTGTTTCGAATTAGTCTCAATTGCAACCACTTGATGTGAAGAAGATGTCGTCGTTGTCTGATCCTAGTGGGAACGTGATGGAGAATGATGTACTAAGTGTACGATCTCCAATTTGGCGAACAAGTTACAAAAAGCTTTCTTCGTCAAATTGTCGACATTTAGACAATGAATATAAAGCTTTCATGGTTGCTCCACAAAAAGAGAATAAGTCAAGAAATGTAAATAAGGCTTCGACTTGCCCTAGTAAGGAAAAATGGATATGAACAACGGAAAAAGAAATTGAGTCAATGAGATCAAACTAAGTATGAGAACTGGTTGATCTTTTGAATGGACACAAAGTCATTGGAAGCAAGTGTGTTCTCAAAAGAAAACGTAAAGCTGATG
Organism: Rhodomyrtus psidioides; assembly: GCA_021437785.1. Classification (NCBI taxonomy): domain Eukaryota; kingdom Viridiplantae; phylum Streptophyta; class Magnoliopsida; order Myrtales; family Myrtaceae; genus Rhodomyrtus; species Rhodomyrtus psidioides. The sequence continues at coordinate 3,521,063 of JAILYB010000055.1, forward strand.
ACTCGACTGAGAAATATAAGGCTCGCCTTATGGTGAAGTAGTATAATCAATTCACCTTATTATGGCAGTGATTAGTATGGATCTTGGATTACATCAAATGGATGTGAAGACTGCGATTCTCAATAGAGAATTAAAAGAAGAATTTTGTATGAATTAGCCTATTGGGTTTGTTACATAAGGCCAAGAACAAAAGGTATATCGATTTTTGAGATCGTTATGTGGTCTCAAGCAGTCTTCGAAATACTGATATATACTATTGTTGACACCTGATTTTTGATCAGTCTTTCATAGTTTATTTTTAAAAAATTCATAAAAAATCTATAAAAAATTAAAAAAATTAAAAAATCATCTTTGGTAGCCTTGACCAAGCTAAAGGAACCATTTTTGATAAAAAAAAATAATTTTTCATATTTTTTAATATTTTTTAATATTTTCCAAAAATAGAAAAATACATGAAAAATGAAGAAAAATAGCGTTCGATGTCGTAAAAATATAGAAAAATAGTCAATATTTTTATTTTAATTTCTTTTACATTTTGAACTCATAAATAGTCAAAATTTAAGTTCAATTGCATGTGTTTCTTCACGACGCATAGAGTTGAATTTGGCAAAAAAATGTCATTCGAGTATTTTAATTTATAAATTTCTACATCTTTTTTAGTCTTGACGTCCAATTAGATCGACCACCATCTACAATAAATGCCCCTTGCTGAATATTTTCGTTTTTGTTTCACATGATTTCATGGTGTAAAACGCCGAGTGGATCCCCAAATATAATCGGGTCGGCATGAGCTCGATAGCTCGTCCAAGACCAAACCAGGGCACGGCGAACCCCATGTGAGTACTCTCGAACTCCTTAGATGCTTCCTAGTGCTTTTCTTAGGTTAGATCGTGTGTAGAATGGCTAGGACAGCTAAATCATTCATGAGCTGTGATTGATAAATATGACCTTACTAGGAATGCCATGTGATTTATTTGCATATCTAGATTCCTTGAGTTGGGCATTTTATTACTGATTGTGATTGCTAGGATAATCACTCTTATCTACATGAATTTCTAGATTTAGGGTTCATACCTTATTCATCCGCATGAATCTCAGGCTAGAAAATTCAGTCAACTTAGGTACCGAAAGGGCGTCAACTCTGACAGTTGGTGTAACTAAGTCCCCGAAACCATTTCTCTGGTTCTCGCAGAATTGAATAGAAACTCCCAACTATTCGATTGGGTGGTCCAATCATACCCTAAAAAAATGATTGGTGGCGACTCCATGGCATGCACACTTAGCACATGTCACTAGACCACACTGAAAGTCGATCACGCATACCTCCGTTGCGATTTGGGTAATGGGCCTTGGGAGAGGCCCGCGTCCGACCAGACAGGACGGCCCATTAGCCCTCGAGAGCCCGACAACCTCAAGAGGGTCGCGACAACTGGCGACTCCACTGGGGACTGGTTCTTAACCATTTAGTGGATTTGAGCCGATTAAAAAGTTGATTGATTCTTCTAACCTAATTTTATGCAGATGCTCTCGAAAGTGAGGTGTATATGCTAACGAATGTATTAGATGTTTTTGTAGACGGGAGAAATAAGGGGTGAAGTGCTTGTTAACTTTGTTTTATGCAGGCAGGAGTTTTGGATGTATGATTGTGTGGATGTTTATATTGAAGCGGTGATTGTTAAATAAAATGCATGTCTTTTGCTTTAGCACGACACAATGAATACACACAATTGCGCCTAAAACCCCAGGCGCCCTCTTTAGGAACACAATAGAAGGAATTGAAAATGGAATCTCCGTGAGGAAAAACATGGGGTAATCCACTTTTCAATTCCGCTCACTTCGAACTATGGATTGAGTCCCAATGCAACGATAGTTGTGCAATGGAATCGGCTCTTCCCAGAATTCGAGGTGAGAACCTTGGCTTTAGGTACCAAGCCCTATCTTTTGATTTTTAGGAGTTTTCCCTCACTTGTCTCATGCGTTTGTCTATGGAAGGTTAGTATACCTAACATTGCTAAAAATACAGAGAAGCTTGATTTTCTCTTAAGTTTGGTTGGTAAGACTTTTCTATCCCTCGAACTTGTTACAGCTCTTAATCATTATATTCATTGCATAATTCCAGTGATTGGATTAAATGTCATTTTGAGGATAGATAGGTGTGTTTTCCTCCCAATGTTCTTGATGGAAGATGAAGATGGTGTCATCCCATTACGAGCGCCAAGTGGACAAGAAGAGCCTGCTATGGACATCATTGAGGTATCATCTAATGAAGATGACGATTTGGAATAGGTGATCCTGAAGTCACGTCTCAAAGATCGAAACTGGGGCATCTCTAAGTATTAAGATCACATTCCTTTGTTTTAATTTTCATTTCTAGCCTTCTTGTATAGGATTTATTTTGCTGAGATCCTCTCTATCTGATCCCTTATATTGATTGTATTAGGGATCTATTTGTGTTTATATACATTCAGATTGAAATTTGTTGTATTTCTATTGACTTGTCATTGGAATGTGATAGTGGCATTTCTTCTAATCACTCGAATACTCCAAAATCAATTTTATAATTCCTTTGGATGAAATTGAAATTGGAAGTCTTATACAACCTTTTGGCCGTATAGGGCAATACAATCCCAATTTCGCCAGAAGGAACTATAAACTTGAATTGGTTCATGCATGTTTTGCATCATTGGTAATCCACAATAATTGATCAAGAGTATTCGTGTTTTTCAAATTTAATGAAAAGATAGATATCCAAATTACTCTCGTTCTTAGCAAACGGCTTTAATTTGGATACCGTATCTTCAATTGAATTTAAAACACATCGTAATTGTGTACTTTTGAACATTCCATTGATTTTCTTGGAATTGATCAAAGGCGATTATCGTGAATTACATTCCTTTCAATGATATGCTTTCCTTTGAGGAATATTGATAAAAGCTTTTGCACAAGGCCAAAACCCTTGTAAAAGCTCTTATCCCTATTAATCACAAGTAAGCATAAAATTGAAAGGATTTATGCTTTATTTTTCAAATTCTTTCTTCTGATTCTGCCTTTTCATTTGAAACAGGTTAAAAACAAGTAGAGAAGAGAAGTCTTTTTGTGGATAATCGCGGTGGGAGGTTCCTTTATCCGATCATAAGAAAGATTAAAAAATCAAGATGTACACGCTCGAATCATCAATGTCAAAGCGCAGCTTGCCTAGGTTGAGAGTGGTCAGGTGTTCGAGAAAGTCAGCCATACAGAAGTTGAGACACACACATTAGAGCTTTCATTCATTTCGCTCAATCGAGGGACCTTAAAAGCAGATCATACAAATCATCGGGGTGGAAACATAAAACCGCAATGAGCCCTAATTAGCATCACAAAGGAACCAAGTTGGCCCTCCATATTATTGATGCTTTGCTTATACTCACCACCTCGAGACTCGAGATCTGCAAGCTTAAGAAGAAGGCGTTTACATTCCCCTTTAAGCTCGGCAACCTTGGTCCCGTGATCTTCGGCGGCTATTTCCAGGTCCCGAACTAGTCCTCTCCCATGGGCTATATCCGCGGTAATGCTGTCAAGCCTTTCTTCCTGCCACTCACATTGAAACTTCAACACGACATTACGACGGTCGTGCTCATAGGTGGTCAGGGATAAGGCCAAGCGCTCCACCAAATTTCCCCTCTCGCGAAGCAACATCGAGACTCGCTTGTTGGCGAACTCAACAGCCTTTCTGTGACTATCGGCCACAAGGTTGGCCAACACCAAGCAGTTGGACCGATCCTCATAGCGAGCTCGCAAAACGTGAGCCACGGTAGCTTTTCGATGAGCGACACGGTAAGTCTCTAAAAAGTTTATAAAGAGGGTTGGGAAGATTCTATATTCCCTCTCTAAATTAGTGCTCTCGATGGAGGTGGTGTCTATTTCCACGAGCAAAATGCGGATTTCATCTTCAGTTTCTGGGTGATCGGCTATATGAGCATAGCCTCGACCGAGGAGGTTATAGAGTTTTTCCCACTGGGCCAAAATTTCGGCCGAGAAAGCGCGAATAGGAGAGGAGGTCATTTTCGTTGGAGTGAGGGAGAAGAAGATGAGTGTGGTAGAGTGATTAAAATAAGAAAAGGCAATTATGTAAGAGTGTTAATCTTCTCTGCATTAACTCCTCCTTTTATAGCAACTCGAGAATGAAGAAAGGCACAGCAATAATGCTCGTGGAGCCAAGTTAATTGGGTAAAGCAGTGGTGGCTCTTTCGGTGAACCATCAGATCTGTCCCAGTCCGCGATTTCAAGCTTGATAAACCTAAAAAAGTTGTAAAAAGATATGTCGGTGTCACCATATTAAAATTGAGCGGGAGTTAAGCGCAACTATCGAAAAAAGTTGCGAAAGGATTTGGCGGTCCCATCATATTAAAAAACTGAGCATGAGGCGAGCGTAGTTCCACCTTTTTGAAAATAAGTGGGAGACAGACATGGATATCGAGAAAAGGAAATCGATTTGGTGTCCCTCCACGTTGAAAAGAAGAAAGAAGACGACAAAGCGGGAAATACGAAATCTTGGGAGCAACGCTTGCCTGACGATCTTCATCCATGTTTAAAGAACGTTTCATGGGCAAACAGAACCACTCAAAAGAAAATTTAGAGAGAGTGAGCATACATGAGAGAGTAGAGAACCCTGAGTGAGCAAAAATTGATCGAACATTTTTCGATCCAACATGTTTGAGGGTTACCATCAGTTGCTAGAGGCGACTGATCCAAAAATCTCAGAAAATGAACTACTGAGAGATCTCGAAGATTCCAGGATGGCGTCTGGTACCAGAACCACAGAACCCAACCCTTTCGGCAACGAAGTTCAGGATCTCAGCAGCGACGACAACAGCAGCAGCGATGGTCAATCTCGGAAAAGGAAACGTCGCCAGTGCCACACTCAGAATGAAATCCAAGAGCTTGAAGCTTTCTTTAGTGAATGCCCTCTCCCGAACATGAAACAAAGAAATGAATTGGGCCAGAAGCTAGGGATGAAACCTTTGAGGGTCAAGTTTTGGTTTCAAAATAAGCGAGCCAAATTGAGGGCTCAACACAGACGTCAAGAACTTGCGATTCTAAAGGAGGAAAACGAAAAGCTTCGAGCGGAGAACATGAGGTATAAGAAAGCTCCCAGCACTATCGCTTGCCTTAATTGCGGTGGCCCTATCACTCTCGGCGAAATGTTCCTTGATAAGCCTTATATGAGGATTGAAAATGCTCATTCACCACCCCACTCCCTCGAACCATCTTCGATACAATCGGATTTTGTTGGAGATATGCATGAACAAATCAATTCTACGAAGTCAATATCGATGCCTTCTAAAGGATGTGATATGCGTCACCATGATTGGAGTTTCCTTAACGATGAGCTTACTATCACGACCGACCAATCCAAAGCCGATGAATTCCCTCCACAACAATTTCCGGCTCGATCAAATTCTACTGGAAATAGGCCAGAGAGCAATAGCCAAGTTGTCAACACTGTTCCGGGTCGCAAGAAGACGATGGTCAATTGGTCCCCCGAGCTTCATCTCAAGTTCCTTAGTGCGGTTCAGCAACTAGGGATCAACTCAGCATATCCAACGCGCATACTTGAGATCATGAACATACCAGGACTCACTAAATATGGAGTCGCGAGTCACCTCAAGAGCTACAGAAGGGCGCTAAGACAGCGCCACACAGCACTGAACCTGAAAGAACTCAACTTGTGCCTAAACACTAGGCATGGCTATAACTACAATGCCCCTGAAGTAAGAAATACCCTGCCGAATCTAGGCACCGACCAAGCTGGTAGCAGCACCATCGACTACTTGGGCGCTAATCAGAATATTCCCTCGAATCATCTCAGCACCCCTCAAGAGTATATGCCACAAGTGCAGCAGGTACGAACTCCTTGGTTTGAGCAGCAACTTTTCGCTAGTGCTCTTCCTATCCCCGATCAACATATTGCGCCTAGTGTTCAAAGATCTGCCCGGCTTGGGCATATGATTTCGGAAGATCAAGCGGGCGGATGCTTTGAGGATTTTTGTTTCTCCCATTCCCAAATGGAAGGTGCTTTTGATAGTGAACCGATCAATCATCCTCTTATAATCTCGAGCAACGACGAAGGTTCTAGCTCGAAGAATCAGATCGCTCACAACAGAAACAGGAATCCTTCAACGCCAAGCGATGATGGTCAACCCGAATATCAGTTGCTCGAAGAATCAAAAGATTTCCTTGATGAGGAGCTCCATATCTGGATCGATCAGTTTAAAACTGATGGACTTATGAAGTTATGATCCAAAATGACAATTATATGTCTGATTCATGGTGTAGCTGGCTGATCACCGAGAATCCTCAAGGGAACTAGGCACATGTGAATGGATGTATCATTAATCTTTCTGTCATAAAGTCTTCCATGCAAGATAATCTTCCTTAATGCCTAGAGTTAATCTGGGGCAGCGATCAGTACTACCTGCGAGCATCATCATGCTTGAGTACGACAATCCCTTGTTAGATTAGAGTCGAGGCGAATCAATTGAATGCCACGAAGAAAAATATTTAAAGGCTTCACATAGGAAAATGCGAGCAAAAGCCCGAGCGAGCTCAAAGACGGTTAGCTCTGTATCGTTCTAAGGGACCTTTAGTCGTTATGAACTCTAAATTGAGCTTGTTTCATTCTCGATGGGGGTCGCTAACTGCTTCAAGAATTTTATAACAAAAAACGAACCAGTTAGGGACGCCAATAGTGCTTTGTCCTGGTAGTCAGTGAACTGGAAGTGGTACGAAACGTCAGGAGTTCGATCTCAGGATTGAAAAATCATTTTATCAGTTTGTCTATCACCCGATGAAGTTCAAAGAGATTCGACGCAGATGACTATAGAACTTGGGGCAATTCGAAAATCATCGATTCATTTTCATCAAGAGGCGAAGTTGGTATTGTAAAATGTGAAGCACGCAAATGACAAATCCGAAGCAGAAGGAGATGAATCATGATTCGCTTATCCAAGGTCGGGATTTCAACCTTCGACTAAAGCCAAATCTAGGATGAGTTTTTGATCTTGCCCACTCGACAAAACCCATCTCCACTGAAAATGGGGGCAAACCATTCCTACATCTAGAAAGCATGTCGAAGCCGAAGACATCAAATTCATCGTTTGATCCGTGGGGCAAGTCCCCGAAGCAATAGTTATCATCCGCAGAGCGTAATGGAATCCATCCTTTCAATGTAAAACACATTTGGCCGCGGAGCCACCCATTTGGTAAAAAGAACGTATCGTTCCTAAATGATTTTCAATCAGATGCGGGGATAATGTTCTCTCATTTTCCTCTCAGGTGATGAACAGAGATGAGGCACCCAAGAAGCCATGCATTCAAATAACAAAACAGTGCATGAAACACGCCCAAAAAGATGAATGAATCTCCTCCGACGTAAATCCTCGAGGTGGATTCGTTGCCCAACCAGACGAAGAAATCATGGCCACAAGCTTGAGGGCCGGCTTCTACAATCCGCACATTGGCATGCAGAATGGAATTCAAATCAAGAGTAAAGTAGTATCGTCCCAATTTGTTTTGAATTTGGAAACCCAAAATAATGCTTAATATTTATCCTTGGCAGGAGCTCGCCATCAGGGCAGACATGTAAGTTTCATTTTTCTCCAAAAACCAAGAAGTCGAAAGAACTTTAGAACACCCAACAATCTTGTGTTACTATGTGAAGTGCAGATTTTCACAACCCTTGTACACTCGTTGGAGCATATGACCAAGGGTAAGATGTATCGTTCCAATTTTTGTAAAGTTTTAGAATATACAATGACATATCCCTTTTATATCTCCAGGATCTCCAGCCTCGATGGGCAGGTAAGTATCCTTTTTCCCAATTCATTAGAGATTAAAAACTTTCAGAATTAATTCGATTTTCACATCTAAAAAGACATAGAATTCTTACTTCATTGACATTCATGTTTTAAAACATGAGATTGTCTGAACATGAATTACACATGTATGGTGCATCATAAAATCCCTTTGAAGGATAAATCTTGATGAAATGAAATGAATTTTTCCAATAAGAGTCGTTTGAACTGTTCAAAAGGGTATTTTCTCATAAGAGAAGCGAGCCTAATCCAAACACGTCCCATACACACTTGAGAGATGAGGAGATTGGAAATGATAGCGAAACCTTAACCTATGGATATAAGGGTCATTCGCAACGATTACATGGATCGAGATGACAGAGGCATTTATTTCTTCATTCCAAACACTACAGATGCCCATTGAGAACCCCATTGAACGGCGATTTTCATTCTCAACCCTGTCAAGAACCACCCTACATTGGGGCAAATGAAGGTTAGTCCAACAGTATCAGAAAGTAAACGGTTAGAAATTTTCTTGCTCGGACTAACATAAATCTTTGTGTGTTGTTTATATGATAATCCAAGTGTCATAGGATGACGAGAATGATTCATTTCTCTATCCTACACACTGTTATCCTTTGCACAACCAAGTTGAGCCAGCAAATTCATTTCATCAACCTATTGGTGATCATTGCATATTCCAAAGCAAAGGCAACATCACTCTAGGAATGGAAGCGTGCCAAAGTTTAAGTTGCATATCTAGCATGATTGCCGAAAATCCTAGCTCCAAAAGAAAAGAAAAACACGGGATTAAAAAAAAGGGGAAAAGAAAAATCCCTAAACATCAAGAAAAAGCAAAGTGCCTGGTAAAAAGCAAGGCTGATGTCTATTCAAAATATCCCCAGTAAAGTCTAGAGAGACGATGAAAAGACCCTGCAAAGGAGTTAGATCAAGATGACTACTCTCCAAATGTTGTCGTGCTCAAATTGCAAACACACAAACAGACGGTCTCTTAATGTAACAAGAGACGCTTTTAAACATCCTTGTGCGCTCTAAAAGAGGAGTGTACACTTCAAGAAATGGAGATGTTCTTCGAAGGACATGTGGCAAATTTGCAATGATCACCAATGTCAAACCCTTCACAATTTCTGGGCAAAAAATAAGCCTTTTTCGGTCCCCAATCCTTCCAATGTTACAACCCTGAAGTAGTCTTATCTGACTAAGACACTTGGGTTAATGTATAACTTAGCTCAAAGAAGTACGAGCAAGACTATTTCTTTCTCATTTTGCAGGGTTCTTGACTTGTAAACCCGGATAAGATAGTGAAAAATTTCGTTCAACGGCCTTGACTCAAAAGTGAGTCCCCCTTGGAAACCGATATCCAAGCCTAACACTACGGTCCCATGAAAGACCTCCTGATCGGTCGAAATGTATGCGTTGCGAATGATCCTGAAACCCAGGCACAGGTCGGTAGGAAATTGAGCACTTTCCCTATTAAAGATCATTATCACAAAGCAGTGAGGAGCCTTCTTGGGTGAGAAATACTCCAATGGATGTTTTGAGCAAACTCTTTTTGAAATTTTCAAATTGTTTGATCTAGAGTTTCCGTGCAAGGAATTTATGATCACATCTGTATATGGCAGGAATGTTTTGGATAACCTCCAACAATCAAAATGCACATTTCATGACTAAAACTTCAGTCGTAGAATTTTGTCAGTTAGACAATTATTGTCTTCCCAAAGATTACTAATATCTTCTTGGCGAGGAAAATTTTTTCAGGTCTAAGTTTTCTGCAGGACTTTTGGCCACCCCAAAGACTGGGTGCGTCATCCTTAGGTGAAGCCTTTTAGTCAGCAAATCTTTTCTAAGACCGATCCACAGAATGATCGAGTCTCCGACTAGCCCCGAAGAGCGGGTACGTCATCCTTTGATTCATATCAATTTGGAATCTCATAAATGGTAGAAACCGCCTGAAGGGTCAACTCAATGGTAGAAACCGCCTGAAGGGTCAATCAATGGTAGAAACCGCCTGAAGGGTCAACACAATGGTAGAAACCGCCTGAAGGGTCAATGTATGGTAGAAACCGCCTGAAGGGTCAACCAATGGTAGAAACCGCCTGAAGGGTCAAAACAATGGTAGAAACCGCCTGAAGGGTCAATGTATGGTAGAAACCGCCTGAAGGGTCAACCAATGGTAGAAACCGCCTGAAGGGTCAACTCAATGGTAGAAACCGCATGAAGGGTCAATGAATGGTAGAAACCGCCTGAAGGGTCAAAGGACTGGTAGAGACCGCCTGAAGGATCAACCCAATGGTCCGATCCACCATACGGATCAAAACCTTGATGAATCCCGAACGCGGGAGGAGTCATTTTCCCTAATAAGCCTTACATTAGGCAAGCCATTTCTAGTTTAGTCCACCACACGGATCAAAACCCTTGGCAAATTCCCAAATGTGGGATGCGTCTTCCTTAGGTTCCTATCAGTTAGGAATCCCATTATGGTTTGACCTACCATACAGGTCAGAACTTAACATCCCTAGGACACTCCGATGACAAGTCCTTAGGAATCTACTTGAACCCATCAGACACAGCAAATGCCGCAAGCATTCGGCAGGTAAGGGGCAGGGAAGTCTATCTACTCCTTAACTTTCTTACATCATATCAGGGAATTGAATGAGCACATCTCTTTTTAAGGAAAAGCACACATTGATGTGCATGAAAATTGGATGTCATGATTTCTTTTCTTTTCCCAGTCGAGTTGATCGGAACACAGGTGTCACCTTGTCTTTGAGAGAAACCTCTGACGAAATTCCTCTCAAAGAGGGGCAGCTGTTGACACCTGATTTTTGATCAGTCTTTCATAGTTTATTTTTAAAAAATTCATAAAAAATCTATAAAAAATTAAAAAAAATTAAAAAATCATCTTTGGTAGCCTTGACCAAGCTAAAGGAACCATTTTTGATAAAAAAAAATAATTTTTCATATTTTTTAATATTTTTTAATATTTTCCAAAAATAGAAAAATACATGAAAAATGAAGAAAAATAGCGTTCGATGTCGTAAAAATATAGAAAAATAGTCAATATTTTTATTTTAATTTCTTTTACATTTTGAACTCATAAATAGTCAAAATTTAAGTTCAATTGCATGTGTTTCTTCACGACGCATAGAGTTGAATTTGGCAAAAAAATGTTATTCGAGTATTTTAATTTGTAAATTTCTACATCTTTTTTAGTCTTGACGTCCAATTAGATCGACCACCATCTACAATAAATGCCCCTTGCTGAATATTTTCGTTTTTGTTTCACATGATTTCATGGTGTAAAACGCCGAGTGGATCCCCAAATATAATCGGGTCGGCATGAGCTCGATAGCTCGTCCAAGACCAAACCAGCGAACCCCATGTGAGTACTCTCGAACTCCTTCGATGCTTCCTAATGCTTTTCTTAGGTTAGATCGTGTGTAGAATGGCTAGGACAGCTAAATCATTCATGAGCTGTGATTGATAAATAGGACCTTACTAGGAATGCCATGTGATTTATTTGCATATCTAGATTCCTTGAGTTGGGCATTTTATTACTGATTGTGATTGCTAGGATAATCACTCTTATCTACATGAATTTCTAGATTTAGGGTTCATACCTTACTCATCCGCATGAATCTCAGGCTAGAAAATTCAGTCAACTTAGGTACCGAAAGGGCGTCAACTCTGACAGTTGGTGTAACTAAGTCCCCGAAACCATTTCTCTGGTTCTCGTAGAATTGAATAGAAACTCCCAACTATTCGATTGGGTGGTCCAATCATACCCTAAAAAAATGATTGGTGGCGACTCCATGGCATGCACACTTAGCACATGTCACTAGACCACACTGAAAGTCGATCACGCATACCTCCGTTGCGATTTGGGTAATGGGCCTTGGGAGAGGCCCGCGTCCGACCAGACAGGACGGCCCATTAGCCCTCGAGAGCCCGACAACCTCAAGAGGGTCGCGACAACTATGCCAAGTGGCATATGATTTTCTAATAATTGAAGAGGATCATTGAGTATATATCAAAAGATCCAAAGATCAGCTTGTGATCTTATCATTATATGTTGATGATATACTAATTGTTAAGAGAAATATGAAGTTAATTGATACAATCAGAATTGGTTATGTTTCAATTTTTTACATAGAAAATATGGATGAATCTGCATACGTTTAAAGAAATTGTGATTTCTTTCACGAGAGACTTATAAAAGTCCTTGAATGGTTTTCTGTGCAAGATTGTAAACCCAAGATACTCCTATTGCAAGAGATGAAGGTCCGAGCCATGAATTGTATCTTGAGACTCCACAAGCAAATAAAAAAAAAGGAAAATGTTCCGTGTTCTAGTGTTGTTCGAAGCTTAATGTACACTATATGTGTAAAAGATTTGATATTTATTATGTAGTTGGAATGGTGTGTAGATAACAATCCACTCCAGGTCAAATACTTTGAATTGCCGTCAAGAAAATCCTAAGATATTTGAAAAATGCTGTTGAATTTTTTTTGAGTTATCAAGGTAGAGTTTTGCACCTTGAAGGCTATGCTGATGTTGACTGAGGAAAAGGTTCAGATTTGTGTTCTTACTTAGAAATGGCGCCTTGTCTTGGAATTGTAAGAAGCAAATGTGTATAGCCTTATCCACGATAAAAATTGATCTCGTGGTGTCAAGCAAACGTGTATAGCCTAATCCACGATGGAAGAGGATCTCGTGGTATTATCAACAGCAATACAAGAGAATGTTTGGTTTAAGAGATATTTGGATCAGTGACGTGTTGCTAAGGATGCTGTAGGTATAATTATTAGTTGATTGTGACAGCCAAGCAACAAGAGCTTACACTAAGGATCCATTGTCAGACCAAGCAAATATACATGCAATATGTTTTTGTGAAAGACATGGTTGTAAGAAAAGATGTGAACATTCAGTACACATACATGCACAGAATGATAGCAGCTTTTCTGTGAAGTGAGTACCTAGAGATGTTTCTCCTCAGTCATGTGTTAGCAAAAGGATTAGTTTCATATATTGAAATCTCTAAAAGTGCGTAAAAGTGGGAGTACTGGACATTTATATTTCCCAATGTTCACAGTTAATGGTATTTGTTATCATTAGTGATGCCTACGAGTTTGTATGACAGTTATGCATATTAATGCTTGGTGCATTATGTTAAGAAAGTATGTCGAACAGATGAAATTAGCCTACTCACATAGGTAATCGCCTCTATTTACTGCGTGATAAATAGAGATGAGACAATTTTAAGCTCATTATCTAGGTGATAATTGAGAGCTCGAGTTTAAAATATGAATGTCGCCTTAACAGAATGTTAAGATGAGGTCATAATGTTTATTGTGTTCGAAAGTGAAATATCGAAAATGACATAGCTCACATATTTCAATTTATCAGTCTTAATGTCAGATGTGAGTTCTGAACGATTCTTTTAAATAGAGTAGATTTGTGAACTCAAGCTAGATATTGAGTATATCTGAGCTATCATCTGTACGGTATTAAAAGTAGAAAGACATATGCTCCATAGGAAAGGAGAGAATATCGTAATACATACTTCATATTACGTATGCATGAATCGACCAAGAAGAGTTGACAAGAGTTTTGATCTCAACTCTATAGCTGTGTGAGACTCTTGAGGACAAAAGTTTCTCAAATTAAGTCCCCTCACGACTCTTACTTATTCTCAATATTTATTTTTGGTGTTCGCTATCTTAGGATGTTACCAATTGTCATGAGATTGATTCGACCTAATGGGACATTTCTAGAAAAGCGAGCTAGATTAAGATTGAGAGATTTAAGGGAAGAGGAAGATCAATTTATTTTGGATGTCACATTCAATCTTTGTGTTCACAGGTCGACCAATTGTGATTATTTGAGTTAATCATGATTGTGAATACAAGGTATTATATTTGAGCGCTCAAATAGATCAAGAGAGATATGATGTAAATGTGACTAACTGATCTAGGATACTGCATACTAAATCTACTCTGAGTTAACATGCTATTTCACAGGTCGACCAATTGTGATTATTTGAGTTAATCATGATTGTGAATACAAGGTATTATATTTGAGCGCTCAAATAGATCAAGAGAGATATGATGTTAATGTGACTAACTGATCTAGGGTACTGCATACTAAATCTACTCTGAGTTAACATGCTATTTTAGAGCTGCTATATACTCCCAACCTATGTATGGCAACGAGTTCTCGTAGTATGCTGGTCGCATGGATTATTTGTCGATATGAACTTTGCAAAAGAGAGAGAGTTATATTTAACATTTCGTGGGTAAGTGAGAGTTGTTGATCCTTTGTGGGCAAACGAGAATTACTGATAGCCATTCATGGGTGAGTGAAAGATGTTGGATTATATGGGTGCATGGCAAGTACCGTGGTCCGCCCATGTAGGGCACACACCCCTTGGCGATCGAACGTGATGAAAGATCACGTCTCTTCGTTCTATTATAAGTGTCAGACGTCGTTTTCTTATGTTTTTTTCTAATGAAGAACACAAAGAGAGACAGAGACGAACGACGACGCCATTCTCCTCCCTGAAACATCAAATCGATTCAAATCTCTCGCTACACCGTGATAATTTGTGGCTACGAGGTATGTCCATTCTGTGATATGCTTTTTCAATTAGTGACTCAATTGATCCTATGGCTATTAATTCGTGTAATTCCATTGTATGTTAATCGGGATTGGTTCCCTTCAAACTCAGAAATAGTGGTGATGAAAGAGAGAACGGGGGAAGTTTGGTGGAGTTGGAGGGGACGAGAAAAAAAATGGAAAAAGGAAATTAAAATAAAATAAAATAAATTAAAAAATATAAAAAGACCAAAATATCTTGATTAGGTCCTCTTTTGAAACAAAGGAGGTACTTTAAGCCCTTTTTTGAGTTAAGTTCTACTTTAGGCCTTTTTTTAGAAAATAAAAGAACTTAGAGCTCTTTTTCAAAATTTTCCCTACATGCGTGATCAAAGGAAGCAGATTCATGATTCCATCTATAGAACTGGGTTTCTCGGTGCTATAGCTCGAAATTGTCTGCGCGACAGCTGAGGATTCCCGGTAATCCAGTTTCAGGCTTTACACTGTCCTCTGATTGTTGGTTTCATGATAGTGAAAAGGGTAGATTGGTTCGCTGACCTTCGCATCTTTGTCGGGTGTGTGTGTGTGTGTTTTTATTTTTTTGGGTCCTTTTGTTTCCCTTTCCTCTCGTTTCGATCTGTATTTTGCTTCCGGATTATTGATTTCTTTTGGCGCTGCGTTGCTTCGTTGTCTCTCTCTTTGTGTTGTTCGTTCTCGGCATTGGGGAGATTTCCATGTTTTTTTTCTTTCAGACCATCCCAGATATGATGCTGTGAAAAAATGCGTCTGCTCTAGAGTGCGCCCTTTGGCCTAAGCTGTCGAGGGTTTCTAGTTTCAGTGATGGAAGGACTTGGAACACAGAACAAAATGTATTTTCCATAGGGCATACTGCGTTTTAGTCACTTGATGTCCTGTTTTCTGCGTAGCCAGTGGAAAGTGTCTGCTTACATTTCCCACTTTTAAGTTGTGCTCGACATGGGTGCGCGCTCAGGCTTTGGAAAGGGCCTTCCCTATCATATTGGAATGATCCCAGATGGATGTCAAAATGGGGAAAATTCACGCACTTTGCAGTAATAATTTGTGTTTTGAAACATGTTGCAGCTTGTGCAGAAGGCCAACGCCTCCAAGGGCTGATAGGGAGGTAAAGAACCAAAATGCAGCAGAGGAGGTCTTCGATGGGACGTCCCAGTGGAACAGATGGTTCTGATTTCTCCTTCCGTATGACTGTCGACTCGCGTAAGCTCCTGTCCGTCCATATTTGCTGTCTGCTTTATTTGGTTATTGTCTTTCCTATCATTTTGTCTTTCTAAATGCGTGTCCCTTTGTTTTTGCATCCCTGCCATTTAGATCGTTAGAAAATTTACTGTATGCATGTGTAACTTTGGATCAGGATATCAAAAAGTAGCCCGAGGGAGGTCTAAGTTAAAAACATTGATCTCAATTCAGGTAAATTGCCATTGTCTATTGGCTTTGCAATTGCCCCTCTCTTGTGCCTTGGTTGACTATCTTGTAGACATGTTTTCACTTACTAGTTATCCCTTGCTTTGCACGGGGCTTATCGACATGGTTTGTATTACTTAATTATGATTACACTAAACAACACGATTTCTAAACTTAAAGAACATGGGTTGTGTACCATTAAATATAAGTTCCGTAAAGAGCTAAAAACAGAATCTCCTATCACAGACTCTTGTTCTTTAGCGGTTTGTTTAAGTTCAATCATAACTAGAATGCAATTTGTTTTAGCGCACACTTTCAGATGCTTCTTGCCTTTTCAAGCGCTCTCGTGACCTCTCGTTCCTTTTCTATTAACTTCTGTAGATTATATTAATCTAATTCAGCAAAGAACTTTACGGAATTGAAATTGATGACAGCGTCATAGGCTCATACTACCACGAAAATAAGAAATCATTTTCTTTGTGTTAAAAGTATTTACAGCAAATTAGGTACAAACTATCTATTTCGGCATCAAATAGGAATCTCGTTTATATTTATTGGACTCATTTGCTGACCATCTAGAAATATGAAAGGGAGTTCGGTCATTCCTAATCTCATCTATGACACAAACGTCAAAATCAACAAAAACCCATATTGATATATGGGAAATAGATAGCAGCTACAGATCAGATTTACAAACAAAATATTAATTTACTAGTTGTACTTCATTCTGCCCATGTTTCTAATTGATAGAGAAGTTCAGATCTTACTGCATTAGAATGTAATTCCTTGCTGTTAGTTATTATGATGCAATGAATATTCTCATACCTTTCTGACAATAATTAAACTAAAACCATGACTGCAAGTATAGTAGAAAGATTTTATGTTGTAAGCTTTTTATTTTGAATTCTGTGGTATTTGCTCATGATGGATTGAATGTTATTTTCATTAGATCAATGTGGTAACTCCTGCTAACATTTCTGGCTTTTCTTCAATTTTCATTCATATTTTCTTTTGAATATTTACTTAGCCATCGGAAATCAGAATGCCGCTATAAAACTTAATCTCTCTGTTGCAGGCTGTTATCCAATTAATTAGGGCGGTGTGTCTAGTTCTATCGATTTCGAAGGGGAATGTCCCCAATCCACTTGCTGTATCATCTCTCGCTACAGCCTTTCTATCAATAATTGTTGGAGAATTAGGTTAGTTCTCCTCTCTACTTCTTGTGAAGATGCAACATAGCCCAGCTTCAAATGCTGACAATAATCCTTTTGTGTTTGAAAAGGTAGAAGACGAAGTCGAGTAAATTTCTTAAGATCTTACATAGTTGCAGCAGCTGCAGTGATACTTTTATCTATCGCCTATCTTGGCAAGGGAGATTTAAAATTGGAGGTAAGGCATTTTCTTCTTTCATAGCTCCAATAAATCGTCAACAAATTCTTCCTGTTGCTTTTCTCCCTGCCTCACTTCTTTTAAAACTTCCAGTTGCTTTCCATGGAGAAGGCAGAAAAGCCAGTTGTAAGCTCTTAAACATCAAACTTACAAGAGAGAAACAGTCCCAGCGAGGAAAATAGAGTAGCAGAGTAGACAGGAAAACCAATGAAATTAAGAACAGAGCATTGGAAAAGTTGGGTTAAGAAGTCACGAGGGACGAATAAAAGTACCATCTGGATGCTCTAGTATCTGTTAGATGGTGCATATTTTTGAGAGATGCACAGAGATGGACCGAAGAGGTGGCTGGTGGCAGAGATCAATCTCCCACCCCCAAAACTCTGGATGTGCTTTAACGTTTAGCTCGTAAATTTGTATCTACACATCTTTTATAGGAAAGAATTTAAGCATTACTCTATCTCTCTCTCTCTCTCTCTCTCTCAACCTAACTCTTGCGTTCATCATCAAGGGGACTTGAAGAAGATTTTTTTAAAGAAAATTAATTTGATAATCAGCTCCTTAACTAATTCAGTGTGGTTTGAAAGAATTAGTGTAGGAATATGTCATTATTCGTGAGAAGAAGATTTTGTGCTCAAATGATGGTTAATGTCATTGACAAACTTGTGGACCTTGTGTACAATCTACAGAGTTCATTTTCCTGACATGTTACATACTTTGAGATCACATTTCCTATCAACAAAAAGAAAAATTTGTTTCAGATCATTGTAGTTATAGCTTGTAGAAATGATAATCTTCCATCTGTGCGCAAGATAAAGCCATTAGGACTAGGTGTTCTTTGATACTACCATAAAAACTCTTGTATCTGTGCTAGATATATTGTCTGAATTGTATACCTTGCGTTTTTCCTTTGCATTTTCTTGGTTTCCATCCATAGTAATCTTGCATCTTGGTTAAGCCAAAAAATGAAAGTTGAATGGCGCATTCGTCCAATTTATGTCTACACTCATGATTCTATGTCCTGTAGATACAATTAGTGTATGCCTGTGTAATCTTCGTTCTCATGGCTCCATTCCCATGTAGGACATCCTTAATGTCCACCTCGAAATAAAGAAGTTTGAATTTCTTGAAGCTGCAAGTGTCGTTCTTGGTGAGTGTTTCCTCTGCCTCTTCATCTGATCCACGTTGGTGAAATATATGGTAACGTACTCACTATAATGTTCGTTTCAAATTTCGCAGGCCTGCTGGTCCAGATATTTGCTGTCAAAACAACTGTATCGCTCATTAGCAACATGTCTCCACCGAAGAGAACTTCATAAGGGTGTGGTGTCAACTTGCTATAGATTTGGGTTAAACAGGCAAGTTCTGCTTTCCTTGTGTGTGCCATACATCTATGAGTATGGTTCATCGGGCATTACAAACAGCAAGAAGCTAGCTGGCACTTTGCTTTGCAAGTAAGCTGCACAATAGACTTGTTGGTGCTCGTAATTTGAAGATCTTGGTTTACAGGTCTTGACTCTCGGTATCAATTTGGTGACCTTCAGCTGTCAATTAGAGAAGTTAGTTTTCTTTAAAACAATTTTGGCAATCACCGGACATAAATCCATATGGAGGAAACAAATTTTAATACTACCGAACAATTATGAAGATGGGCTTGTAGAAAAAACAGCCGAAGCCGACTCTTGACTACATGGTGTTGAAGTGCAAGGCACCCTAGTTAGAGATGGGAGTATGAAATTGGGTAGTTGCTGAATTCATATGCACCATGAAATGGTATGTGTTCCAGCATTTTATTTTGCCAAGTTTATCTATGTTTCTATTCTTTCTGTTTGAGTAATGGAAATTTGGGCCAGGTGCTTACGTTTCTCACCCATAGTCTGTGAATCTGATGATTGTTTGAAAGATAGTTGCGCCCCTTGTGGAATCCTACAGGCAGTATATACTATAGAGAGCAGGAATGTAGTAAAAGCTTGCTATGAAGAGCTTGGCCCGAAAACAGAAAAGAGTTGGATCCGACATCGTTCGACTGTTTTAGACAGGCGCCCTATAATCGTTACCCATTTTCATCCGTCGATAGATCTTGTTTCGAGAAGGAAATGTACTAACTATAGAATTCTACTCCCACTATATGGTGCAAGTCCATCGAAGAACTTGGATAGAGGCCAATTGCAACAGAGTGGGTTTCGTGTATTCATCATTATAGAACCAAAATCAAAGCAAGGGGGGACGATATTGCCATTACCTGAGTTTTTATGCAATTTTCACTTGAGTACTCAATTTTTTCACTCAATTAAGGACCTCGGCTATTACGATATAGCAAGATTTGGCCCAATATAGTTGTGACATCCTGGAGACATCAGACATCATTAGTCGACACGGAGATGCATGATGTTATGTTGCTGCTAAATTCATGTCTTTACAGAATTTTTTTTTTTTTTTTTTGGGGTTGTATTTCAACCTATTATCGCCTTGGCGGCTCAAGCGGCAGCTGCACTTTTGACCTTAACCACCATGGTTCCAACACTGCTACCTCCACCATCTGAATCAGAACCAAGACCATGAATGAGAAAAACCACTTGGGACTTCACCCCCAACTCCACAATTGACGTGATCTGTGTTCGCCGCCACCAACGACGCACCACCAAGCCACCGAGAATGAATCACGCGACCACCATCAGACTCAGAAGCGACCACCACCCGAAAGACTTCACAACCCCATATCCTCGCGGTGTCTGCAGCTCAAATAGGGGTCGAACCTTATATGAAGAATATCTGGGCCGGGCCAGGCCCAGTACAATATGGGTGGGCTACACTTTCTCACGTAAGCCCATTTCCAAAGCCCGCTCGTTACCCTTCAGCCCGCCCACCCGTATATCACCTCTACGGCCAAATTTAGTTCACCTCCACTTCCTTGTTGGGTCCGGGGATCCCAGAAAAATGAAGTTTGCTCGTGGAGTTGGCCTAACCAGGCGGCAAATATGGCCATTTGATAAACATCATTGAGTGCCGAAAGTATGAATCCAGTACTTTAAAATGAAATTAAGCTTTTTTGACCAATCAACTTAAAAACTAAACTTCGTAAAAAAGAAGAAGAAGATCCACTTGATATGGCAAGACCTAGCTGACATGACCTATCGATAGTAACAACCATTGTTCTATCTTTATTGAGCAATTTTTCATATTCAGATGTTAATTGTCAATTAGCACCGACTAAACATTTGAATTTTTATGTTTTAGCACTGAAGATTTAAGAAAGTACTTAAATTTTCCACGCTAGTATCTTATGTTTACCAAACAATCCCGTTAGTTTAGTCAAAGAGGGTCCTTCATTAGGGCTAATAATATTGGATCCGGGTCCCCTAACAGTATGTTAGGGGATCATAGGATTTTCGGCCATTAGATCTCCCCCCTTTTATAGGGGGGAAGATATAATGGCTGATAGGGCAATGATTTCCTAACATGCTGTTAGGAAATCCTTGTCCAATAATATCTCCCTCACACAGAAAAAACGCAATCCAAACGGTAGTACCTTCGTCATTTGTTCATTCTGTAAACAATTTAAAAGATTGAAAGAAATTATTTATCTCATCAGCTATACATACCTCTAATCTCATTGGGAGACTATTTTCCACCTCATCCAAGTGCTCGAGTAATATAAACATAGCTATCTCTAACTACATTTTATCAAATATTCCTTTCCTTGAGTATGAGTCAAAACAAATAAGGCTAACTTAGGCCATTTAAGGCCTGTATGGTAACCATTCTGGTTCTCTAATTCTGTTCCCTGGAACCAAAAAAAAAAAGATGAGAATATTGCTTGGTAATGTAAACGATTATGTTCCCAGGAATAGTTTTGGACCAAAATCAAGAACAAAAAAAAAAGTTCGTTATGGAGAAAAGAATCACTTTTGAGAATCACAAAACAGAATAAAGCTCTACATCTCTCACTTTTTCCTTGACCTAAAACAAAATGAGGTCTCATTTTCATAGAAAAATATACAAGATAATAAAATAAAAAATCAAAAATAAAAAATTCTAAAAAAAATCAAAAAATTCATAAAAGTAGAATAAGCTTAGATTATGCTAGATTGATTTTATTTTCATAAATTTTAGCCTAGATTTCCAAGATTTTGTTCTTTTTTAGGAAAATCATAACTACCTTTAAAATTAAATCCGAACCATATTTCTCTAAGTCCTTAGGGCTTTGTTAGCGTTTTAGGATACAATTTATCAATGCCATGATTCTTTAATTGTGCACTTGATTTTTCTGGTTGTGATTTGCCTTATTTACTTTAGACGTAGTCTAGTTTTAGAAAATTTTGGAAAAAGACAAAAATAACTAGCGTGAAACTTGGAGCGCATGATAACCATTCTACTTCTCTATTTCTGTTCCAAACTTATTTCTAGAACAGGTTTGGAACAGAAACTCGTTTGGTAACGTAATTCTATTTTTCTATTTTTGGAATAAAAAGTTGTTCCAGAACTAGATTTGAATGAAAAGTAACTTTTCGGAGAAATAGAAATAGAAATTTTCTACCCCTAACTTTTTCTCAAGTATCCGTCGCTACCGATCACCACCACCCACCTCCGTCGGCCACCAACTGTCGCCGCCGGCAATCTCCACAGCTCGTCGTCGCCCCTCACCTCACCACCCGCCGGTACTGCCCACCTCCACCGACTGCCGCCCATAGCCAGCCGTTGCTGGCCACCACCGCTATCGCCACCACCGGCGACCTCCATCACTCGCCGGCCACCACCCGTTGGCGACTTCCGCCAACCGCCGCCGCCGCCGCCACCACCACCACCAGTCGCCGCCGTCGAAGTAAAAAATAAATAATAATTTCTTATTTTAAAAGGTAAATAATAATTTCTAGAAGTAGAAATTTTCAATTGTTGTTAAACGAACTTCTGTTCCAAAATTAGAAATTTTATGTTATCAAACGCGGTTTTTTGCTCAAAAACTCATTCAGAAATAGAAATAGAAATAGAAATAGAAATAGAAAAAATCATTCTAGCCAGAAATCTATTTATGGAACAGAATGGTTGTCATTCACCCACTAGCAAGCTCTTTCTTAAGTTTTGGATGAATTAAGACTGAGATTTGATTTTCTAAAAAAAATGCACACCAATACAAAGTAGTGCAATGCATTTTCCTTGCAAAAAACGAGGATGTTGCTCTTATCAGTTGTTCATTTGCTCAAAAGAGTTGGATGAAATTCTACAATAAATGGCAAAAATGACTTGTGATGATTCTTGATATCTATTTTTATATTTCAATACGTAATATGTTATAGAAGGAAATCAATATGAATTAATCTTCGATAAATTTGTAATATATAAATGAAAAAAATTGGGAAGAACAATTGTTCTCAAGGACAGAAATTATGTGCAGTAACCAAACATGTTCTTATTTCAGGAACATAAATTTTATACAGATACCAAACGTGTTCTGATTCTCTGAAACTCATTTAGGGAATAGAATCATAAAAAGCCTTTTTAATCATAGTCACTTTTTGGGATTAAAATGATTATCATCCAAGCCCTTATAGGAAATCAAGATCCCAGTGCCGCATGATTGCACGATGTAAAATGCCGGCTCGTGCCACACCGAACATTCCCATCATTTTCTTTCCTTCTTCCGCCTAAGGAAATTTTCTTTTTATAATGACTCTAGATAGCGCATATAAAAAATATTAGTATTTTTGTGTAATTTACATTGAACTGAACACCTTCTGTTAACATTTGAAAACGCAATTCAATCCAAAAAATCTTCTAAACATAACCCAATCTGGACCAAGATTGGAACGTGTGTTTTACCCTATGTTACACGGACGACACGCTACGCGACACGACATACCGATGTGTGAATTATCAAAAAATAAAAAATTTCAACATGCTGAAATACGTTATATATATATATACACACACACACGATAGAATCTTGTTTCAGGCTTTTAACAAATATATTTTATGTATATTTTTATATATGTATAAAAGAAAAAGACATCAGACAATTTTCTTTTACTATTTTAAGTGTATGGCGAAAGAAAGAAGTTAGATTTTACCTCTTCAATGGTCATGACGTAATTGGATGCACGTATATCACAACCGGCACTAGTATGTAATAAGCAGCTCTCCCTTCCAATTCAATCTCGACTCAAGACAGGCAACTATGCAGCCAACATTCCCACAAACTTTTTTGGGCACAAGGAAAAACCATTTAGTATTAGGTAAATCTACAAAAGAGTACAAGAACAAGCACAAAATGATGCCCATTTACCAGGAGCACGGGAAAAGAGAAGAAAAATTTTCTATAAAAAGAAAAATGAGCAATATCACAAGATGAAACGAGGGCAATTCGAAGCTGAGATGCCTATTGACCTACTTTGCACGCTGCAACTAATTGTTCGTGAAGCAGTGCTCCATTCTACGTATGTACAACTTCACCCTTTCACTGTAAACCATGCTTTAACACCGTCATTGACTCGGCTTCAACAAATAGAATGCACCAAAAATACCACTGGGCAAAAGCCCAGTCCTTTCGACTAAAAGGAATTCGTCTTTTAATGCCAAAATTTCTAAATTTGAATCCCAATGTCTTTACAACTTCGTTCAATCAGCTCTTAGTCTCAAAATTTCCTTTGCTGTTCGCCGCCGAAAATAGGGCATATGATCCTGTGACAGAGAGTTCAATCAATACATAAGGAAAAAAAAGTTCCTTCAAGTCTCGTTGTTCAAATATCTAAGCAGAAAAAACCACTCCAGATGTGGATGAACGGTATACATGCAACCATGGTTTAAACTTGGCACCAAATTCTGTTTTAGAGGACGCTAGAAACAGAAACTAAGGTAGGAGAGAAAAGAGGTGTCCATCTTTTCAAAGGACTTGACAACCATGAATGGAGATAAAATATCAAGTCATTCAATGAAAACCCAAAATACTAAATAAAGTGTACACAAAACAGAGGGATGGCAACGTCCACCATCAAAGCCTTCTGACAAGCATACTCATTTCACTCCATCTCCCATAACACTTAAATCTATCAGCTACACTCACTTTATAAGATAGTGTGTAAATGAACCTCCAGCAATCCATCTCATATGACCTAGTGCATCTTATTAAAGGCCTATATGATTGCCTCAAGCATTGATGGCATTATCTGATCTCAGGTGTTGATAAGGTCCAGAACCAATAGTATAGTAAGTATACAACTTTTTTTTCCAATGGTCTGCGCCAACACTAACAGACATATAGAAGCAAAATTACAGATCATTAAAAGATGGGCAAAAACCCCAAACTATGTTCACTGTGGCACAATTACCCTAAACTTTTTTCTATGACACCAAAAATCCCAAACTTGTACTTGTGTGACACCCTCTGTCAAAGTTCTGTCAATGAGAACCGTTAAAAATCTACCTACATGGACGCCGCAAAGCAAACAGTGATGGCGCTACATGACTTAAGTGAAATAAAAACAATGTTTTGGCTGCAAAAATCATATGATGAAACCTTGACGGAGGGTAAATGTGTCACATAAGCATAATTTGAGGTTTTTGATGTCACAAAAACAAATTTAGGGTAAATGTGTCGCAGTGGGCATAGTCCGTGGCTTTTTGTGGCTTTTTCCCTATAAAGAATAAAATGGTATAAAAAGAAAAACGTTTCAAAATGCACAAAAGAGCAGCAGGCATTCATAGATTTATAACTTATCCATGCCCAACTTTACATGCCTCACCTGGTTGAAATAAAGCCCGAGCCCTCTGCCATAGAAATCAGCATACTTGATCATGAACATGCCACAATCAAACCTGCTCATAGAATATAGGTGAATTGGTAAAGGTCAGTCCTCCAACACAATGAACAGAAAACCTAAGCAACCTATATAAAATATTTCAGCAAAGCAAGCAAAAGCAATTGAGAAACCAGTACATGAAAGATTACCAGCTACCTAAGGTCATCTTTTGGTTTGCAAAGCTCATTTCCAACATTCATGCTCATAATAAGATCTAAAGAACATTCTATCCGATTGAGACATTTAGTTTATACTGCTGAAATCTTGAATAGAAATGAATTATACGCATTTGAATACATGCCCTTGCATTTCTGACAACGTGCAGAAGGTCACCACATGGGAATGTCAACATCACATTAAAAAAAACCAAATTAATGGAAAGTCCTGACTCATCTGCCTCCACTTTCTATAAATGTTGTTTATCTCGGCCATCAATTTAATTGATCCATTATATAAGTTATGTACAGACATTCCGATGCAAGAGCAACATTATTTTTATTACTTTCAGCGATTTTCTTCTTTATTTTAGTCTTTTTCAAGTTATTAGGACTAATAAGTGGTATATGAAAGTAAGGTGACTTTTAATGAGCTTGAATACTTGAGGATAGAGTTTGTCTATGTTTAATTGGGGCTTGAGATGGTCTTACATTTGTAACCACGATATAGATAGGTCTTGAAGTGACTTTTCATTTCTCCATTCGCTAAACAATGTTGGTTTTTCTAAACCTACATATATCTATTTTCTGTTCCAACTTCAATTCTTCTCATCCTAGCATTGCTTGTGGCTCTAGCTGTTCTTTTACATCCTCAATGCTGTTATTCTCCTAACGGTAAGTACATGAAAAACAAAAATATAATGCTAGAGGAAAATAAATGAAGAAAGAATTTTATTTATAGGCAATTAAATAAAGATAAGAAACAACATACCCATTTTCCTGTGCAGGCAAGTCTGAGACATATTCTTGATCCCATGAGCCTACATCTATGTCTTTCCCGCACTTGTCTTTCACCTCATCCACAATGTATCTGGCCTGAGGCATTAATTAAGAATATAGTAGCATACCATTAGCAAAAATCTCCCTATCGCTCTCTCTTCAAAATAAGGCAAAAAGATCAAATTAAAAAACTCAATAAAATACCAGCGCTTTCAGCACTCGAGAATCCCTTCCTCCAAGGGAATCCAAATATTGAAATTTCTCATCTTTCTTGTTGATGATGGCTAGACACCAATGAATCTCTTGGTGGATCGGCACAAATATCTAAACGAAAGGCAAAGTTAATGATGAAGCATCAAGAGGACAAAAGGCAAAAACTAAAAATTAGTAAACTGTTGTGATTGAAAAAAAAAAAGAGTAAAGTGCAGCAGTGCTTTACTTTATCGCAATCGATTAGGCTATAACCCAACTTTTTCTGGGAAGTCCACCTTCTGACAGCTTTAAAGTCATACCCAGTCCTGCCACTTATTAACTGGAAATCAACACGTAAATTAAAAATTTGTCAATAATACCCAAAGCGGAACGAGAATGCTATACACGAAGCGCAATCAACGAATTCATGATGATAAAGATGATTGGAAATGTGATTAATCATTGTTGGAATCCTAAGGACAAACTGCATGCTTGGATAGAAGAAAATGCAGGTTTCTTGATACCAAGTGTCCTTTGGCCATCGGGAGCAACAAATTTTTTTCGGGAAAACTAGTTTAAACATCCATTTATATACTTAATCCTGCCCCGGAAACCTCCTAACAAAGAACCCAAGAATTCCTAAAGTCGAGCCCTTTCGATGTGCATGCAGCACACAAAGACTAAAGAATAAACTTAGCTAGTTCTCACAGAATTAAATAGCAACAGTCAGAAATCAACCTTCTTGTAGAAAAATGTGTTGAAAAAATGACACTTCAAGAACTTCTGTGGATCTCTTTTCTCCCTTTCCTTCAATAACTCAAGATATAAGTTTATGACCTGTGAAGGAAGGACGTAAGATCAGATAAAGGGCTTGCTACATTCCAACACAGCATTTAATCATCAGTGAGTGGAGTATGATAAAACAGTTTAAGGTCAACCTTCTTCCAAAGTAGCATAAACCCTGACTACAATAAGCTTAACTTTTCATAGAGTATAAATGTAAATTCCATGAAAAAGAGGATGCAGGTACATGACAAATTACCTCATCATTTAACCAAGCACCAGGTCCGAGGCACAACAGAGTTTCTCCGGTGATCTCAATGCCAGATTTCTCATGATTCACAAGAACCCTCCTCCTGCACATGCCAATCCTGATATTATCATATGAAATATATTGGCAACCATTTAGAGGACACATTCTGCGTATACTCATACCGGTTGCCAGAAAGTGCACGTTGAACCTCTGCCTCCTCCTCATCCGTAAGAGGAATGAAAGGTTCACTAGGTACTCTCTGAAACCAAAACATGAAAACAATAAGCTTAAAGAATCTAGAAGGTAATCTAAGCCTAAACTTGCCAAGTCTTGTGTAATTTCTAGTATCAGAACAAGTATCCAGTAATTCTTCTTCCTGCTTTCCATGAGCTAGGACCAACCAAAATGACGAATTAAAGATACCCATCGTGAAATAAAATGAAAAACATCGATGAAGGAAATTACCCCATCGGGTTTTCTGGCTGGACGCAACTCTTGAAACAAGAACCTTTTTTCCTCGTGTAATTTTATCTCGAAATCCAAATTTCCAAGTTTAGCATCCCGCCTCTTCGCATCTTCAAGCAACTTCCGGTAGGCAGATTTGCTCAAAACCTGGGGATCATCGGTGTTCAAGGACAACCTGTCCAATCTCTTCTCTGCATTCTCCATCCCCAAATTCCCATTACTCAGCTCCGACACCATGGATTCCTGAGCATTTGCCATGACCTGATATTCGTCCTTTGACCTACTACCCGACACAACAGACCTCTCTCTTCCATCTTCAAAGCCATCTATTTCCTCTATACTCGAATCTGGGGATGCAATCTCCTTCATAGGTTTCTCATCCACCAAGTCAATCACTTCCTTATTTTTTGTAAGATATCTCAGCGTGCGCAGTGCGCTTGCCTTTGCCTTATTGTACTTGTCCAACACATTACCCATGAAATCACTACTGTATTCTTCTTTATCGGAAGAACTCCTACCTAATACAGATAAAGAAGACCCAAATTTGCTTGTCCTAACCGGGGCATGAACTTCACGGTGCAACTTGCTAGTAGCTTCTGGATATCTGGAGATCCTGGAAACAGCGCTATTCGAAGAAACGGCGCGTCCAGGAGATTGCTGCATCGATGAGAACAGCCTCGGCCTCTTCGAGACGTGAAAATCCGGTGATCTATGGAGATTCGGCTGTCTGTTGCTCAAGCTCGAGAACTCATCTCCGCGCTTCCGGTTGCTCAACGCACCCATCGGTAAAATCCAGTACCGTTGGACACTAAGAAGCCGTCACCCATCTAAGAAAACCCATGTTTCACCAAACCCATCGAGTCGAAGTTCGAAACTAGGGTTCCAGGACACGCAGAAGGCTCGAATAAAAAAACTCAAGACAGTGGACTGCGAATTCGAAGACCTCTGCGTGAAGCCAACAGCGTGAACGGGAATTGCAGGCGCAGCCCTAGCAATGGGCTGTAGAGGGGCAATTGGAGAGAGAACCTAGCGAACCGACGTGAGAACGACCCCGCAAATTGGAGGATTGGAGAATCCCGCAAGAGACCAACCGTTGAATTGGAAACGGAAAGTGGCGCCGGCGTTCAGCTCCAGCGGCGATTTAACGTGCGAAAGTGGCGACGGTGCTCAGCTCCGGCGACTCGAGGCAAACTTGCAGGTTTTGTATCGTTCTTTCCGACTTCCTTGCGGAATCTCATCGACTCCTCTTACCTTTCCTGTTCTCTTCAGAGAAATTACATATTGGCCCCCGAGTCGTCACGATTATTGTAAATTTACCCCCCACGCTTTCCGGTAATTTAACCTCTGAATCGTATAAATCGGTTGCCCGTTCCAATCGACGCCGTCCTAATTTTACTTGAAACTCCGGCTACAAGACTGATTACGGCGGGAAGATTCTTCAAATGTACATCAATTCTTTTCAGATATATTTATAAGTATATACAATTTAAATTTAAAATATATTAATCGTACTTATGACATCGCTCGTAAAGAATAATTTGAGATTACAAAATTTAAGAGAAGGGGGTACTCTCCTCTTTGTTTTATATGCTAGTAGATTTACAGTATGTATTTGTTGTTTATCTGTTAAAATTATTTTCTTCTCATTTTTTTTTCTTGCCCTTTTAAATAATCAGAACTAAACCCTACTTCAACAATTAACTTTATTTTCTCTAAATTTACTGAATCATGAGGAGATAATGCCATTTCTTTTCTTTATCACCAGCAAACGTGCATCTATGTTGCAAAACTAACATATTCAAGTTCTAAAAATGAAATCCGTGCGCGATAGCCCATCGATAGGAAGACTTATAAAATAACTAACTGAGGATGAAAAAAGAATTGAGCTCTCCTAAAACTAGCCTCTTTGCTCTATACGATTATGTTATACATGTCACATCTCAAATGTTATACATACTTCAGTTTCAATTATTTTATTCAATCTAATTTTCTATGATCATTAAGGTGCATTTATAGTTTGTAGCAAGAAAATCATTGAGAACCAATGGCGATTCTACTCTTTGTTATATATCTCTCTTAAAAGTCACACACTTGAAATTACCTATTTTGATCAACAACAGGACTTAGAATTTCTCATGAAATTATTCCAAAAATTTGTAGATGTTTTCCATTGAAAATGAAATTGATTTTCTTTTTTGGAGAGTCAACATCCGAGCAAAAGAAAGAGCCGATGACCAACAGGTGAAAAATCTAAATCTCCAAAAGATGGTGGGCGTTGTCAATTGCCAAAATCTAATCCCCATACTCTTTCGGTTTGGTCTCCAAGCACCTTACTCCCATCAAACACGATTCATGCACCGGAGATGTGAAATACTCCACAAACCGTCAGATCATGAACCGGCCACAAACTATTCGTGTCGTCATAAATCGACCGACTAAAACGAAGTGCCGGAGCTATTAACCGTGATGGCAGCTCAGACAACAGCAGAGACCAGTCCTTTAGGTATCAAGTAATAGGAAGAAACGGACCCTTGGAACTCAACAGATCAAGCTCACATTGATGTTAAATCCACTCAAGTAGTCAATAGGATGAAGAGTAGTTCCATCATGAAAATAATTAAGAGGTTAATTTGACATCTATGTACGAGGGAGGCCCATAGGTTCATATTAACTTCTAAGGACTCCGACTATGCCATCGGAGATTTTTTTTTCTTTAATCTTTTTTTTTTTACTCTTGGGCTAATTACAATCCCGAGATCTTCAAGAGATACACCAAAGCCTACGACAAGTTTTCAAGGGTTGTGTATTCTCTGAATTATACTACTCGACTCAAAGATGACAGCACTTATCATGTAATACAAGGCCAGGAAATACCGGCGTGACCTGGCTAAACTTGTGCATTCTTAACTATACATATGCTTTGAACCAAAAAAAAAAAAAGGCTACACATATGGGGCTTATTAGAGTCGTCGCTATCTACAAATGATCGAGGTAAACTACCTTGTGTCACTTCACACGAGCTGCACGACAGCAGCGACCCGCAATGCACCATTTTGAAGTAGATCAGGAAGCTCATCAAATAAGAGAGCTGTTCGCCAACCCCATCCTTTTGGAGCTTTTGGCAAAAGAGTGCCCCTCTGTTTAAAACTTCCAAAGACCATGACTTCTCTTTTCGATGGACAGATCAGCTGAATTACAAGGACATAAGCGACACAGAAGTTAACAAGATATAGGGTGACCACGTATTCAAATCATATTTGGCCTTTTCAATAGCTGTTTTAGAATTGGAATCCTACCTGATACCGAGCAGTAACCTTTTCACGAGTGTCTACATACACATGAGCCTGCCAGAGAGAAGTTGTAAAGGCAAAATGAGTTGAATTGAGAATACACACACAGTTGTAACTTCCTACTGATTTCCCTTCCTTTCAAATGAACTTTAGAGAGTAACATGCATATGAAACCCACGTCAAGCTAATATAATCATCCATCCACATTGAAACATAAGTAAATGGTCTCATGTTCAAAACAAGCAATGAAAAAACCGACCTTTCTGAGAGAATCAGGGCATTCAGCCTTCCTTCGATGTAGAAATAATCCTGTTACAATCGGGAACCGGTACATTCAGCATATTGTCTTATCGTTTATGCCTGATTCCAAAGGTTTTGATCTTAAAAGTATGGCTTGACAAAGGATATAAATACCAAGAGTTCTGCGTCCTTGAGGGTCTTCATCATTAAAAGCTTGGACACTCACCTATATATTTGAGAGTTGTCATAGATAACATTTTGCATCAGAACATTTAAAAAACATAGTAAGACATTGAAATGGATGACTAGGATCTACCTTCCATAATGAACCTGCATAGAATACTTCTGCTGAGTGCTTGACTTGGCCATCACTGAGCCTGCGCACATCCTCAAATTCAACCCTACACAACAAAATCAGACCCAGTGCATGGGTGAGATATAATCACAACTTACCGTTCTTTTCAGGAATAAAAACACAAAGATACTTCAGATAATTACAAAACAATCAGGACTGACAGAAGACAAAACCAAGCTACAAAATCAACTTCCATGAATAACCGTTTGAAAATATGTATATGTTACATGAATTCACTCTATGAATTAAATCAAAAGCTTGGCCCAGATAAACTGCAGAAAAGAAGCACAACGTTGATTAGCTTCTCTCGCAGGACAAAAAAAGAACCAATCTTATTCATGTAAAATTATGTGTAAAGAAATTCAGCTACGTAGCCTAGTCAAAGAAATTCTGAAACCATAAGAGGAAAGCCTCCAGCATTCTCCAAGTCCGTCTTAATACAATAACATAGTAGTAGCTTACCCAAAACGGAAAGGAGGAAAATGGCTAAGAGGGGTCTTCATATCCAGAGAGATGGAGGAACCACTAGTATTATCCCATTGAATTCCAACGTCGTCACTGGCATGATCAAGCATCTGCACGGGGACGGCATTTCCACTTGGTCCTCCAACAGAAGTTCCAGGCAATTTGCTCTGAAGATCTGTCTCATAACCTCTTGCAGTTAGATCTCCATGGAAATTGGCTGCATTACTTCCTCCCTGGCTTAGCCCAACCAGAGCAGTCAACCCGTCTCCCGACAAATCACCACCCAGTTCACCTCTGGCTTCTGAATCGTCGTTAGCAAGAGCTTGCGGGCAATTTCTGTTACCAACACCAAAAGGCACACGAGAAAATACGAAACGTGTTGGTGGCCAAGCAGCTGCTGGCATATAAGTATTTCCACGTCCAATACCAGCCAAACCATCAACAGGTCCCCTGACATGTACTCGTACTGGCCTACATAAACCATTACCATCACCTTGAGCAGGTTCAGTAACATATACACTTCCTATATTGTTTGAATTGCTTTGGTCTTGCTCTTGGATGCAGTAACCAGTTGCAGATACCCCATGCGGATAACCAAAGGGCTGTCTACAGGCGCACGAAGTATTCAAAAGACAGCAGTTCTTGCAAGTATCAGCACAGATTTCTTGTACCCGTTGGCTTAGAAGCATCTATAGTATAGCCATTTAATCAGTAATCTCAAATAACCGAGAAAGCCATCAATAAAAGGCAACACTTTTTTTAATGTACGATAACAAAAGCTGCTCCCACAAAGCTCAATCCTAGAATTCAGCATCACATTCACACTTTGACGCGCCTGAACATCTTTACGCATCAATAATTGTTCAATTGAACATCAATTAAGCATGCATTCTAATTATTACGGTAAAAGTGCATGAAACAACATTTGCCTGTTCGTGTAGGAAAGTTTTAATGCAAATTTTATCAAGATAATAACTATAAAGGTAAGCTTGAATACATTAAAAAAATTCTGGGTGCAACTTAAGGTTTGCCCATCTGGCACAGGCCACTTAGTAACAATTGAAAGATTGAATTGCAATTAAGCATGCATTCTAGGTATTCCATGACAGCAGAGGCGCATGACACAACATTTGCATGTTCATTGAAGAAAGCATTGGTACAAAATCTATCAAGATAATAGCTGTAAAGGTAAACTTGAGTACATTTTGAAAGTTGTGTGTGTCATTAAAGTTTTGCCCATTTGGCACACGCCACCCTTCCTGGGCGTGGGCATTAGGCTTTAGTTGAAGTTTCCTCATTACTCGCCTGGGTCTCCAAGCTGAAATTAGAAAGAACCTTGGGAGTGTAATCATTATACGGCCATTACAGAGAGGTGCCATAACTTCCCCCTCAAAACATGTTTGCATTGGGGATGCAACAAAAAGTTATATTCATTCTTCGCATCTGTCACAAGTCAATAAACCAAATAACTCCTAGAACTTACACCGCAGGATGAAGCTAAGTAGCTAATAAAACATGGCATAATGAAAATACTGAAACTTGAAATGAACCTACAAGATTCATCATCAACTTGTATTTACAAACTGCAGAAACATACAAGGAGGGAAGAGATCTGAGCATAGAACCTGCAACCACAGACTATCGTTCACAGCTTTGCACGGAAAACCCAGTTCTTCTAGCTGCTTTCTCACGTTGATGAGAGCTTCAAAAGACATGTTGCTATATAAAAGAAAACCACCTTCAAATATATCGACGAATGTATCATAATCCTCCCCACTAATTCCACAGTTCTCAGCAGCACCATTTTTAATCTGCCGTCTTCCCACAACCCTGCCTCCCCACGAAAGAGTAGGCATGCCAGATTTTCCCCAATCATTTGGCATGATCCCATAACAGGAAGAGCTCATCATAGAAGAACCATGCCTTGATTGGTCCCTAGTAAGCCAGTTATTATCCAATCGATAGAATGAATTGTCTTCAGATGGCCCCTCCATAGCCAATCCACCATTCAATAACCCACTTGTCCTCGCGCCTATAGATGCTGCCGCATAAGCACACGAGGTGTTACTCACATCAGTATCTGCAGAGGACTTCAACATCTTGGAGCCTTCCAAGCCGCTTGAGTACATGGGTTCCATATTTGACTGGGCATATGCAGTTTGTTGTGCTGGTTGTCTAGAATCAGATTCCCCTGTACCACAATCGACAACTCCTGCAAGCTCAACCAGAGGATTGTGAGCAGTATTGCATACTTCCGATCCAGCTTTCGAGCTTAAGCTTCCTACTTCGGGTTCCAGTTTCAAGTGCGAGAAGCTATTCATCAAATTTTTTCCTTTCCCTTCGGAAGAACCAGATAGAGTAGGCAATCCAGCCTCAGAATCAGCACTACCCTGCTCAGAAAGCTCTGCCCTGTGAAGTGCACCTTTTGCAAGCAGTGTAAACAGCGCCAGTTCAAACCTTGGAGGAGAGGACTTTTCAGTGTGCCATTCCATTTCATTTATTAACAGAAACATATACCCTTGAGAAAGAAAAGGACCTCAAAAGATCCTAGTTTCCTTACCGCTTCTCCTCGCTAGGCACATAGAGTTCGTCCGAGGTCAACAGCGCATGCAGAGTTTGAGAGGACAGTTTTGGAAGCACCTTAATGCAAACAAAGGAAATATTCAAGATAGAAAGAACCTAATAAAATATTGATTTTACCAACTAGGAGGTAACATTAATAAGTTCTATCATGCAAAGGACAGTCATGTTTAATTAAGTCACAGCATTCTATATTGATGAATTTCAAATCGACATACTGCAACAGAGAAGTTAGTCCTCTTGTTAATAGAATCAAATGTCAGGCATTTAGAATAAGCAAGAAAAGAGAAATGAATTCATTGTCTTATTTGAATTATTCCCTTCTCTCCAAGTGGGACGAGATATTGGTAGAAGGTTGCTCCTTTTATTGGCTAGATCATTGCATCATGTCGTCCTTTTACCTCTTTCAACTCCATGGCACCGCTTTGACAAAGGTAGCCCCAACAAGCATTTCTGACACGCTCTCCATGTATGCCATAATCCTGGCTCTCAGCAAAAACCTGATCAACATGTTTATAGAGGTCAACTATCCATCATGTAAGAAAATTATAGCTCCTCCCTAAATGGGCAGCAAAAGCATGTCTTTTATACCTGATAGGCTAAGAAGTTTGAGGTCCACAGCTCAGATATAATGAAGTCTGTGCATATTGCACATAGGTCCTGCCGAGCATCATGATGTTATCACTAATATGGAAAGTGAACCCAACAAAAGCATATATGTAAAAGTATACGGAAGCATAAATTCTAAACAAGCAGAACGCCCATAACAACAACACTTGAAACATAATGATAATTCTATTATATGCAAACCTCGAAGAGAATCGAGAATGTACACCAGCCCCTCGACTTGTTAATATATTAATTACAAATTTCCTCAATCTCGAAACAGATTAGTTGCACATTAGGCAAATCATATCAATTAGATAGCATCAAAGTATTCTTAATAAACGAGTTTTAAAATTGAAACGTTCAGATCACTTGGTGTAAATATGGAGAACACCTGACATATGAAGAACAGTAGGTGCCAAGGTAAATTACAAATGCAGATTGACAGGTAAAAAATGAAATGAGATCTGCAATAAAAACAAAGAACAGTAGGTGCTGCAACCCAATAGCAATTACCTGAAGGTCAAGAAAGGAAGCGGCCGCAAGAACACGGAAAGCATTATTAGCATTAAGCTTGGGATAGTGCCCGTACAAATAAGCGAATGACATTGCAATGGCCTCAGGGTTAACATTCTTGTCATCGACTTGCAAGGTCACAACTGGAGCCCCGGCTTCCTTCCAAGGACCGTGAAGCATGTTTCTGAAAAGAGTAATCCAAGATAAAGCTGATCATCAGATCAAGCACTAATTAGCTAAACTATGTCAATTAGCACAATGAAAACTTATATGAAAGACCATTGGGGTTCAGTTATTCCGCATAAGATATACAACAATCACTGCATTCTCTGTTCATTCTATGCAGCTCCATTGGCTGATAAATCTTGATTACTAGATGGCACCGCAAAATCTTCACATCAACTCCACGGGACGAGAAGAATAGCCAAAATCATCACAAAGGGCCAGATAAGCTAAAACGACCAATATACTCAGCTACATAACACGAAATGTCTGGATAATGTATAGCATGAAATGAATGGAGGCACAAAGCAACACAACCAATGAGTCTCATCTATATAAAGTGAGATGAACGGATGACGTATCAGGTCATTGATAAACAGACAAGAAATCAAAATCAAAGTAGAAAAAAACGAGACAGCCCAAGACGCAAATCCGCGGAACCAATTTCCACACCGTTAAAACACGTCTTTCTGGACTAAATACAAGAAACCGAACCCGAAGACAAAAATGCAAATCAATTCACGAAATTCAACTGAATGGGGAACTGCGGATCGCGACCTCGAACGGAGGCGAGGGCCGACCACGTCAGAAACGCACCTGAAGTAGGAGCTGCGGGAGAGGATGAGGCGATGGAGGTGGTAGGTGGTGCCCATGGCGTGGACGGCGATGTCGGAGAAGGAGCCGGAGATGAAGCCCTCGATCTGGACGTGTTCGCACAGGGCGGAGAGGTTGCAGTCGAGGGCGCGGAGCTCGCCGCTGCTCCGGTCGTTGTCGGAGTGCTGCGGCGGCGGATCGGCCGCCATCTTCGGGTGGGGCCCGTAGGATCGGGGCTTCGGGTAGGGCGGATCCATTTCTAGGGTTCGATGATGCAGAGTGTGCATTCTGAGAATTTCTATGGTGGCATTGGCGAGTGGAAGTGAGGGAGGAGAGACGGAGAGAGACGAGTGTATCTCTATACGGTGACGAAAGCTTTTCCTTTTTTTTTTTTAGGTAATTCCACGAAAAATTTAACTTAAAATACTTTTATTTATCGCGAAAAAAATTAAATTGGTATATTTATGATAAATGCACCTTTAAGTTATTTTTTTGAATACCAAAAATCCTAAACTGACACATTTATCCTAAATTAATTTTTTTGACAAATCTATCCTCCCTAAACAAACACACGTATGATAAACAGGGTAAAAACTCTATACTGACATACCAATTAACTATCACGTATCTTCCAACACAGTAATTTGACGGTTAGATTTAACGAAAGCTAACAGAAGGTAAAATTATTACATTTGTATTAGTTTGGAATAAATTTACTTTACAATTTCTTGTGATTGGGTACAGGTGCACCAGTTTGAGATTTTATGTGTTATTAACCTTTTTTTTTAATGTCTTTTTGGGAATATAAAATATCATGTTGAAAAAAAAGATGATTCTTTTGGAAATTTTCTAGTTTCTACTGTTTTTTTTTTGTCGAAAAAGTTTCTACTGATTAAAATCGTTCTTGTACTTTCTTAGTCCAAAAATAAAAGTAACGCTAAAGAGGATAGCTATTAAATAAAAAATTACATGTGTGTCGATGCTTTAACTATGACTGGGAAAGCATATATATTTTTAAAATAACCTCACAAATTTCATCGGAATATTTCCTCGCTCACTTGAATAGAGATTAACATAATACATGCTTTCGCAACAACATATATCTTAATCAATCCTTTTCTTCTCTCTCTTTTTTTTTTGGGGCAACACGCATGTGTATGCCTAAGTGCAAGTTGTGATCTTAGAAATTTGATCGGAGAAGAGCGATGTAGAAAATGTCGCGCACTGCATGACATAATCGAATTGATCGAGTAAATTAAATGAAGATGTATGGAATAAGAATTCCATAAATCAAGATCCTGTGTGTGTTTGGTCTAAGGAAATGTCATGTAAATTGTTCTTTTCTAATTTATAATTTCTTTCCAATAAAAAAAGAAGATATACGAGGATGACATCAACCCATCTGCAGCATTTTCAAAAAAAGAAAAAGAAGGTTTTGTCGAGCTGCTCTTATTAGCATTGCTTGCGTTCATCGAGGCTTCAGTAGGGCTCGGTATGACCTGGTTACACGATATTTTCCTTTAGCAACCAACGCGTGATTTGAACAGGTGGAATAACTAAATTGAACATGTACTAATAGTATAGAGATCAGATTGAATAAATTGAAAGTTCAAGAAATGAAATCGAATTTTAAATCGAAGTTCATGGTCTATTATTTCGTGTCACTTTCCATCGTCGTTTCTATTAAAAAAATAAAAGAAAAAGGAGGAAAAAGAACAAAAGCCGCTCCATCCCACCAATATAAATACGAGACCCATTTCCAAAACCCCCCAAAAAAAGTGTTAGGAGTTACCACAATGATCTAATGAAACAACATCCATCGTAAGATGTTGAAATTTATTGAAGTTACTAGTTAGTGAAATCCCAGTTTGATGCATGTAAAGACTCGGCTTTAGATGATTTGAGGATTATGGATTTAATAAACGATAAAATAGATTGTATTTGTTCTTGAAATTTCAAATGAATATGTGAAACCTTTTCTTACAGTGCTTCCCTGCTTTCCTTTTAACCTCGAGATCTGCTTTTTAGTTGACAGAATGCGTTCCTGATAATGTTCTATGGCATTCGAGTTTGTCTCTGAAAGATCTCGTCTTCTAGTTGGCTTTCCTCATTTTTTTTCTTTCCTCATTACTTGTGTTAACCATTTTCCATTGGTGCAGGAGCTTGAGAAAAGTGATTCTGGAGTGCCTTTGACTCCGGCAGACAATGCAGCCAAGCCCACAGCTCGGTATATGCTCAGGGAAGTGAGGGGACGGACTTCCAAGTTCCACCTCATATAGGGGTGCTCCAAGCAATCGTCCCAAAAAAATACCGAAATCTTAAGAAGGCAACCCTTTGGTTCTGATGACAAAGGTTAGAGCCCGCTAATGAAACTTAAGTTCAAGGGAGGTTTTGGCCTTACGTATTTTCTACTAGTATTGTTTGAACTGGACTAAATCTCCTATCTTGACGTTAGTTCACGTCTGTGAAACATCCATAGCAAGATATTGAAATCTATTGAAGTTACTGGTTAGTGAAATACCAGTTTGATTCATGCGGACACATGAACAGGGATGGATACCTCTGTGATTGCTGCTGCAATTGGGCTCGCATTTCCTTTTTCTGGTGGAGTGCCCGGTAGAGGGTCATGAGCAACAGTAAATAATCATCGGTGCTATGGATTCTCTTCGAGGTGTAAAAAGCAATATGTACAAAGTCAAATATAGGAAAATGCATACGATATGAATAGATTGCCATTAGTAGTTTTCTGTACCTTTAAAAGAAACTTGTTGTTCTGCTTTTCTTTCTGAATTCGGTTGAGCAACCGAGGATATATTGTTTTGGAAGAAATGAAATGTACAACTTACTCATACCGTGAACCGAGGTAACATAGTATAAGTGAAATTAGCGATAAAAGTTAAGAGGATACAAGGAGAAGGATGTT
The DNA here is from genome assembly GCA_021437785.1 of Rhodomyrtus psidioides. Classification (NCBI taxonomy): domain Eukaryota; kingdom Viridiplantae; phylum Streptophyta; class Magnoliopsida; order Myrtales; family Myrtaceae; genus Rhodomyrtus; species Rhodomyrtus psidioides. The sequence continues at coordinate 3,560,548 of JAILYB010000055.1, forward strand.
GACCATGGATGGCATAATGGTTGAATTGTGTAAACCGTTGGTACAAGTAGCCAAGAAATGTTCTTTGGGTGTAGGTGATGTTGGAGGTAATGGGTTTTGAGAGAGTAGAGAGTGTTTGCTTGAAGTATTACACCTTGAGACATCAAGTTTGGAATGCTCAACAGTGTTACCTCCAGCGTAGGGCGAACCCTAGAATATATATAAGCAAGCTATTGGGCTCCAGCCCAAATGGACCCTAATAACCAAGCCTTCACCTATTGGGCTTGTATGTGAACATATTACATGGATTATATTCACAATATATCCAACAATCTCCTCCTATGTTCACCATACAGCACAATTCAATACGGTGGTTAGTGTGATGTTCAAACAAACATGAATCATCCACATTCAGTCCAAATAAGTGAATCATCCTTATCATGAATCTGTTCTGAGATCAGCATACCATAATAAATCTCTGAATCAGTTCACAACCAACATATGCATAGCAGTCAAGTATAGGTAGGCCAATCAAAATAGTCTGAGGCCTTACAAATACAAAAGATAAGCATAATGATGTTCACAACACAAGGACAGAAAATATAAGTCTCAAGTAAATGGACTTCATCAAAATGGGCATTTGCAGGTGAACTGTCAAGTCCCCCACACACTCTGAATGATATATTCATTCATCAAGTAGGTCATCCTGGTCAGGATCCCACTCATTAAGCTCTCCTCCATCTCTGCCATCCCTTGTAGAATTTCACATATGAATTTCATATTACTATGAATTCAATCATTTGAATAATCTACTAAAAGTGTCTAGTTCTACTAAAAGAACTTAGCACCATAACACAAGGCAGAGAAGAACATATATTGATGTCATAAAGCATCATAATATCATGTTCATAAGCATCAAGCCAGTTTCATGAATTATGAACAAGGCCTAAACAGTTTGATTTACAAAGAGCCATCAACCCAAGTTTATTCGTAAGAGAATAACCATTGCCTAGTTTCAAAGAACCGGACCAACAGTCAAGTCACTTACAATAACTAGTTACGTAATGTCAAGTTTCAATTAAGAACAAGACCAACAGGCTTCTTATGCAACCAACTATTTCTGTGTTCCAATTTGGAATGTCACAATTACTGATTCCTTAAAGTCAAATAATCTCGCATCAAGTTTGGAATGGGATCATTTAACCAAAGGATAGTCCAAACCTGGTCGGGTTGTATCATCAAGTTTGGAATGACACAAACTTCCCAGATAGAACCTCTGAATCAGGTTAAAGCCATCTTCATCAAGTTTGGAATGAGACAACTAACCCTTTTCAGATTTATCGGCAACCATGAACATCGATGAAACACATAGAATGTGCTTATCATTTTGGCCAACAAAAGAAGATTCGATAATTCAAAACACATATTTAGAAGGTAAGTAAATGGTAATTAAGACTTATCTTTCAAAATCTTTAACCCCATTTCCCCCACTGTTTTGAATAATCGATCTTTAAACAAACCTTTTGTAAGAGCATCGGCCATGTTATCCTTCGATCTCACATCGATCAAGGTGATAACTCCTTGTTCTCTCAGATAATTCAACAACGCATGTCTCAGTCTCACATGTCTTCTCTTTGAATTAAAGAGAGCATTTTTGACGACTTGGACTGCCGCTTGATTATCACAGAAAAGGCTTAAAGAATTTATCTTTAGCCGAGATAACGGAATATCCATAATCAGATTCTTTATCCACTCTGCCTCTTCACCGGCTGAAGCTAAAGCAAAGAGTTCTGATTCCATAGACGACAATGCAATACAAGTCTGTCTTTTGGATTTCCAAGTAATAGCAGCTCCACCCAACGTGAATACATATCCACTTGTGGACTTACTATTTCCAATCTCTGAGCACCATGAGGCATCAGAATATCCATCCACAGTTGGAGGAAAACCAGAGTAACATAGAGCATAATCTTTAGTACCTTTAAGGTATCTCATCAGCCTATTGATGGCATCCCAATGCTCTTTACTAGGATTACTAGTGAAACGACTCAGCATGCCAACTGTAAAGGCTATGTCAGGTCTAGTGCAACTCATAGCATACATGAGACTACCAATCAGTTTCGAGTACTTTAACTGATCCACGCTGGTCCCTTCATTGGGACTCAGTCTTTTATTATAATCATATGGTGTCTCAATCGGTTTACACTCACTGTATCCCCAGGTAGAAAGTAGCTGCTCAATATAATGAGTCTGGCTAAGGGAGACGACTTGCCTTTCAAAGCTTACTTTCATACCAAGAATGGTATTGGCAATACCAAGATCTTTCATGTCAAATTCTTTAGCTAAAAAAGCTTTCACGTCACTCACTACAGAATGATCGGAGCCAAGAATTAACATGTCATCAACATACAAGCAAATGATAACTATCTTATTTGACATAGAACGATGGTAAAGGCATTTATCTGAGTAACTAGACTGGAAGCCAAAACTCTTTACCACTTTGTCAAACTTAAGATGCCACATCTTAGGTGCTTGTTTAAGACCATACAAAGATTTGTTCAATTTACAAACTTTGTCCTCAAGTCCTTTCATGACATACCCTTCCGGTTGTTCCATGTAAATTTCCTCATTTAACTCTCCATTTAGGAAAGCTGTTTTTACATCCATTTGATGCACTACAAAGTGTTCAATAGATGCCAAAGCAAGAATAATTCTTATAGTTGATAGATGACACACAGGTGAATAAACATCAAAATAGTCTATTCCACTCTGCTGTTTATAGCCTTTAGCTACTAAACGTGCTTTGTATCTGGCTATTGATCCATCACTATTCAGTTTCTTCTTCAATACCCACTTACAGCCTATAGCCTTAGCCCCTTTTGGCAAATTGACTAGCTGCCAAGTGTGGTTCTGTAGCAGAGAGTTAATTTCATCATCTATAGCTTCTGCCCAAAGTAGAGATTCCCTAGATCTCATTGCTTCCTGATAGGAGAATGGATCATCCTCTAGATGATAAGTGACAAAGTCCTTACCAAAACTTTTGGAAACTCTCTCTCTTGTAGATACTCTAATTGGATCTGGTTCAACAACCAGTTGTGTGGGATTAGTGTTAGAAGGGCCTGTTTCAGATTCTACATTAGACTCTGTAATCATATCTGTAGATCCAGAAACACTCAATCCATGATCTTTGAGAAACTTATTTTCAAAGAATTCTGCATCTCTAGATTCTATCACTGCGTTAGTAGATAGATCCAAAAACCTGCCTGCAGCACTATCTTCTGCACTACCTAGATATACACAAGTAATTGTTCTAGGTCCCACCTTAGTTCTCTTAGGATCTTGTATTCTTACATAAGCAATACAGCCCCAAGTTTTAAGAGTATCATATCTACAATGATGCTTATGCCATATCTCATAAGGTGTCATAGACAACTTAGAGTGTGGCAACCTGTTCAGGATGTGATTAGCAGTTAGAACTGCTTCTCCCCAGTAGGAGGAAGGCATGCCAGCTGTAAGTAACATAGAATTTAACATTTCTGTTAACGTTCTGTTCTTACGCTCTGCAACACCATTTGATTGGGGTGAGTAAGGAGCGGTAGTTTCAAGTATTATGCCCTCTGAAGCACAAAATTCCTTGAACCCTGTCATTGTATATTCTCCTCCTCTATCACTCCTAAGCCTTTTAATTTTCAAGTTGAGTTGATTTTCTACTCTGGACTTGAAAATCTTAAACTTCTCAAAAGCCTCATATTTCGATTTCAACAAATAGACATGACAATATCTTGAAAAATCGTCTATGAATGTTATCAAATACTTCCGACCACCTCTTGTGACGAAATTTCTAAAGTCACAGAGATCAGAATGTATTAGCTCAAGAAGTTGTGTGCTTCTAGAAACCAACTTAAAAGGTTTTCTAGTGATTTTAGCTTGTGCACACACTTCACATTTGTCAAATCGAATAGAGGTGTCCAATGGAATGTTGTGAGTTTTAGCTAGATGTTGCATTTTCCTGTAGTTCACATGTCCAAGTCTATTGTGTAATAACTTTGGATCAATCAAAGTAGAACTCACATGGTTTATGCTATCAGTATCTAAACTCAACCTATACATGCCATTAACCATGAATGCACAACCGAAATAACATGAGTTAACTGATAAAGTTACTCTACCATTCATAGTTGAAAAGGACATACCAGCTTTATCAAGTAAACTCATAGAAATCAAATTCTTTTTCAGTAAAGGTACTACTCTAACATGTTTCAGAGTTAGTAATTTACCTGAAGAAAGCACCAAATTTGCAGTTCCAGCATGAGTCACCTCTGCCTTACCACCATTGCAATTTTCTACTGTGTCTTTCACTCCTGTGACCTCAGTGAGTAAGTTCTTGTCATTTGTAGCATGACAGGTAGCGCCACTATCCAACCACCACTCAAAAGAGACATTGGCCTTTCCATCCTTCATCATTCCAATAAAGGCTTGAGGCTCAGACTCATTAACTAGTATATTAGCCTCATTTTGTGGTGTGTCTTTCTTTGGCTTCTTTGGTAGCTTACACTCTGCTGCCCAGTGACCCAACTTTCCACAGTTATGGCACTTGCCCTTCTTCTTTCTTTTGAAGATAGTCTTTTTGGCCTCTAACTGTGAAGAAGATTCACCTTTTGGTGACTTGAACCTTTTATGAGGTTTATAGGAATGTGAAACTAAGTTGGCAACTGACTTTTGTTGTCCTGCTTGTTCCAAACTCTTCCTAGAAAAGTTTTGATCTTCAATATGAATATACCTCTTTAGTTCATCAAGTCCCATCTGTTCTTTCTGTCTGTGCATTTCAGTCTTGAAAGAACTCCATTCGGCAGGTAGCTTACTCAACACAAGGCCGACAAAGAGATTATCGGACAAATCAGAGTTATCCTCTTTCAACTTGTTCCTCATGTTCTCAAGTTCAACTAACTGTGAGGTGACACTCGAATTCGTATTGAATTTAAAATCAAAGAACTTCTCCGCTAGGAGAGTTTTAGAGAGCCCCTCTTGCTTTTGGAACTGAGTGTTCAAGTGATCCCATATCTCTTTCGCCGTCTTATACTCACTATAAGTCATAGCTAGACGAGGATTTAGAGAATTCAACAAGTAATCTCTACAAAAATCTTCATCTTTGTTCCATTGATATTCATCGACATCCTCAGTGGTAGATGCAAAGTCACTTAAAACAGTGTAGAATATTTCACGCTCTTTCATGCCAAATTGAACGTGCAATTTCCAACCATGAAATTCAGTGACATCAAATGATTGCAGCTTTATAATATCATAGGAACTATGTTTTGCCATTCCAATTAGAGCAAAGAGTTAGAAAGAGTGCACCTTGGAGTCCTCGAAGCTCCCAAAGTCGAATAATGCCTCTGACCTTGGTCTAACTGCTCTGTAGAGATGGAATTTACCAAAACTGACCCCAAAATTGAGTCCGGAGCGCCCAAACACCTTAAGATGGACTGCCCTTGTCGTCGGAAACTCGCTGAAAGTTGGTCGAAAATACGCCACAAATACACTGGAAATACGCCAGAAATACACTGGAAATATGCCAGAAATACACTGGAAATATGCCGAGAATACACCTGGAAATACTCCGGGAATACACTGGGGAATACGTCGGAAAATACTCCACAAATACGCATGGAAATACACCGAAAATACAGTACCCGCGTGGTGCTACAGTAATTCGGGTGCTACAGTAAATTCCGCGTGCTACAGTGAATCCCGAGTGCTACAGTGATCTTCAATCTACAGTAGATCTTCAATCTACAGTAACCTTCAATCTACAGTAATCTTCAATCTACAGTAACCTCGAGCTACAGTAATCTTCAATCTACAGTGTTTCTTCCGACGGCCGTATCTCCTTCGTCCGACCTCCGTTCGACGCGAGTGACCACTCAAAACGTTCGTATCGACGAGACGAACAAAACCCAAGTGGTCTCACTTTCTGAAACTAGCTATAATTTCTGAAATCTTGATTCAAAGATTTCGGGTGCTACAGTAAAACCCGAATCTTCAACCTCAGATCTTGGCCAAACCAACCGTCGAAATCGAAAGTAATTCGTACCTGCGAGTTCGTCTCGACGAGACCTTCAAGTAGACACCTTGCTCGCTCAAATCCGACACCCGAAGATAATACTTCAAGATTGTTGGAGGTAATGGGTTTTGAGAGAGTAGAGAGTGTTTGCTTGAAGTATTACACCTTGAGACATCAAGTTTGGAATGCTCAACAGTGTTACCTCCAGCGTAGGGCGAACCCTAGAATATATATAAGCAAGCTATTGGGCTCCAGCCCAAATGGACCCTAATAACCAAGCCTTCACCTATTGGGCTTGTATGTGAACATATTACATGGATTATATTCACAATATATCCAACAGGTGATGTGCTAGAATAGTGACCGGATTCAACAAGAAATGAAGACATAAACGATTAATAAAGCTGCCTGTGTGTGTGTGAAAGAGCTCTCTCTGCCCACTATGGAGGTGGTCATCTTAACTGCTTAATTTGGATAAGAAACTCAATTTTCAAACCAACATGGCAAGGCTGGGATAATTTGGATCTTTTGAAACTTCTTAAAGCAGGTTACCCTGACTTGCATAGAAGGAAAGTATTGTGGGTGGATTTTAATTACCGAGTGTTTGCCCCATTTTTTTGTTGTTGCTTCAGGAAAATTGGTCACTATGGTATTATATTGTGAAGAGATTGCCTTCAATGAAGCCCACACTGCCTATGAGAATAGGGGTTGATTTGGGCAATCTGGATGCTACTCTATAAGAAACAGGCTGGCTTGGTTGTGGAAGAAGAATCAGCTCCAGGAGCTCCTCCAAACGCAATGCGCATTGTCCTGAGTTCACAGATGATGTGAGGGACGGAGGACTGAATAAAAATCAAAATGTGATGAGCAGAGAGGAAAAGCAGCTCTTGAATTGGTTCTGATGAATGTTGACTCCATTCCTTCTAATGTTTCATAGAACAGGCGTGACCAGCTCTAAACTTTGACAGAGAGTTGGTGCCAACTTTTCTTTGGGGATGGGGCAAATATCCCTTCGGTGTCTGTGAGTTCCTAGGAAGATCGGAATGTGAGTGACATGGGGTTAAGTTGTCGGGATAAGATGAGATGCATCTCCTTAAGATTTATGTCGTTGCTTTTGCATTGCCGACTGGAGCGGACGAGCTTGAGTGGGTTGGCCCATGATCTACCAAGTGACCCATGAAGATTTATGTTTGATTGTCGAAGATTTGGGCCATCTCCTAACAATTCAACATCTTTGAGCCTTAGTTGCTCGAGAAATCGCTTGCCGTGTCGGCGAAAGGTCCAATGTATTCTCTCGCTTGCCGTGTAAGAAGAGCTACTATGCTCCTATAAGAAAGACTATTCCTCATGTTTAGTTCTACCAGGGCAATCAATCCCAATTTGAATAAACCCCCACAAGTATAATAGCATACACTATATCTTTGAAATCAGTGATCTTCAATTTCTCTAGTGTCGGTAATCATATTTCAATTGTTCTTTCTTTAAATTCTAAAAAGGAAAAAAAAAATCATAACCAGACCAAACCTGCGGAATTAGAAGATCGAGTAAATTTCCTAAAGACAATTCTAGTTCCTCGACTTTTTGTCGGGCATGTACTGTCATCGTTGAACTTTTGAACTTTTATTTGGTCCTTGAACTTTTATCGGTTGTGCAAAGTGAATATCGTCCCTAAAAGTGTAATGGCTTCAATTAAGTCTCCGAACTTGTGTTTGATGTTGAACGTCATCTTATAGAAAACCAGTGCCCATGAACTTTGCAACCACTAATATGTTGAAACTGAAGTAGAGCAGGGGGCGGAACTGTACATGTGAATTTTGCAAGTGTAATATTCACTTGAAAATTGAAATTGCTGTGCATAATGTCTATTCCTTTCGCACGTATGCTTCACGCTTTTAACATATAACTTCCCTTTGCTCAGGTCAAGTTCTCTTATTGTTTCAAGGGATGCAAGATCCATATTCGTGTGCAGACGAAGTTTAACATAAAAAACCTTGGTTAAAAAAGCTTCGGAAAAAATGACATCATTTATATTGAATGTGTGATTTTGTCTAGATTTAGGAATTTTTTTAAAGGAGGGAAAGATGTTGAACATTTTAGTATAATTCGGACATGTAATCAAACCGAGATAAAGTTGAAGAGAATCATATTTGCTTAGAAAAGAAAAGTTTCGAAATGTAATTGAAGCGACCGAAGGTTCGGGATTACAAGGTTGCTGTTATTTCAATCCTAAACTATTGACTATAGTTAGGGCATCCACCTTGGGATCCTGCTCCCTCCGCAAGGTCACACCATGCATCCCCAAGCGGGACGATCGGGCCCTACCGGCCGGTCCATTTGGCGAGCATGGCCCAGCATGTGACGTGTGTTGCGTTGCTGAGTGTCGGTTTAGTAATTCATGGACCCATGCCCAAAAAGATGAAATTGACCCGACCCGGTCCATAGAATCCCGGGCCGGGTCATTCATCAGTCGGTCAAATTCACGCTTGACCATACACACGTCTCATCGCGCACGCACACCCAATTGGATTTGTCGTGGCCGCGGTACGAAGCTGAAACTCATCTCCCTCTAGCTCGCTCTGTCTCCTCATCGACACAACAACGACGGACGCCAAAGGTACCCGGGACTCCCAGGGGGAATGGATCAATTCCTTCGTTCTTGCTTTTGTTACCTCTCATCGAATCTGGAGCTGTTTCTTGTGCTATTTGCTGGATTCGTTTCGCTCTCTTTTGTTTCTCGATTTTGTTAATGAATTCTTGGGGGGTTCGAAGTTTTTCTATTGCTGAGTCGAATCGCGGGTTCCATCGGTCGCAGCCCGACATGAAGACCAGCGTCAACGTCAAGATCATTCACGCCAGGTACCCTATCTTTTTGACAATTTGTTAGTCGGAATTTGCATTTCAGAGTCCATTTTCCACTGTAATTGAGCTTCTTACTGAAGTTCAGCACCAAACAGAAAGACCAACCACTGTTCTAAAAGTCGTAGTAAAGTAAGATGCCTATAGACTTAACCAATTGTAAATGACAAATACGATTAACTTCAGTCTTCAAACCACCAAAAAACCACAAAGGTCTCACTTGAATTGATTTCTAAACTATGGCTACACACTTTCTTTCTTTTTTCCTACAAGACTGGTTGCCCAAGGATGATGGGTGATATAAGATACAAAAGAATTTTCGTCTCCCTTCAATCTCCTCCTTTAGCTAAATGTAATACCAAAGAGAAGCATGGACCTGCAAACACTGACATATAATTTGGGAAGCAGCACGCAATTGCAAGTGCCAACAAAATGGAGATCTACGACACACATGCGCAGCATATAACCCCCAAGTAATTAACTTAAGAAAGCAAATAAGACAATACTCAGAAAAGGCCAACCTGCATACACGTAATACTTCACAACTACTCCATCCCTTAACGTTGTTCGGAACAAATATTCCTTTAAAGGGTGCAACTCCAAAAGGCTAAGCATTCAAATTATAATGACTGATTTCAGATACCTGACTTTTATTGAGAGCCTTCCTTCAAATCATATCACCCACCCACTCATATTAACATCTCTTACCAACCCCAAACTCCACCAAGGCCATAGGGAAACACCGGAATAAGAAATCAACCAAACTGGAGAAATTTTTCTAGAACGTGGTTTAAGCAACTAACCTTAACAATCAAATAGAAACCATATTAGAGTTTTTTGAGAATGTAAGAGTTGAACAATTTTGAGGAGCTCCTCAAATTTGTTTTTTGGTAAGGAAACAATTTTGAGGAGCTCTTACCAACAAAAAAAAAAACAATTTTGAGGAGCTACTTACCAAAAAAAAAAAAACAATTTTGAGTTGAAATAAACAAAAAAAAGTGGGGTTAGTACGAAAACACGCGCCCGAGCTCCTGCTGTCTCAGCCATGGAGGACGACTGAGCGACTCTCGCTCGGTTCAGGCTGGTTTCCGGCCTCTCCGGCTGAAACTCGGGATCGAAGGTCTCCACACCCTCTCCTATCATCCCTCCGAAGGATTTCCCTTGGTGTTCGCTCTCAAGGGAGGAGGATCAGATCTAAGCCACTCGGGGTCGTTTCTGATCGAAGGGAGACCCGCCGCGATTTCCGGCCATTTTGGCCGGCGCCGACGCCTAAATCCTCTGCATATAAGTCGTAAGACGTCACTCTACCACCCCTTCAAAGGAATTTGCTTGGCGTTGGATCTGATTGGAGGATTGCTCGTCTAACTCGACTCTTCATTTCTGACCAAGGCTACGCGGCGGTCTCCGGTTATTTTAGCTGGCGTCGTGGTCTGAGCTTCACACTGAGAGGTCGCCTGGCTCTCCTTCACTTCCCCTCTCGACAATTTCTCTTGTAGTGGAATTGAACTTGTGCGAACAGCTTCACATTCTCTGTTGAGATGAACGGGAGGAGCCTCTGGCCTGCTCTACTTTGCTTTCTCCTATTTCTCGAGCTCATTTCTGGCCTGAAGATCGACACTATCATCCTTCCCATCCACCTACTCGGCTTTAGCCTTGGTGGCACTTGTAAGTATCCCCTTCCTCTACAAGTTTAACTGGCACCTATTCTGTTGATTATTGGGTGGTTTTACGGGTGGCTGGTGGTGCTCCAATCTATTGGTGGTAGCATGTGCGTGGTGGTGTATTCTCTTGACTGGTAATTCGGGTGAATTGTTGTGTTGAACTATGAGTACTCCATCTGTTGAAGGTGCTGTGTCTGAGGGGAGTCAATTGATCTCGCAGATTGAACCGCCAATTTGTATGGTATCAATTGAGGAGATTGTCCTCTCCTCTCTCCCTGAATCTGATGCTCGTCTGTCGAATGAAGTAGTTGAACTAGTTGGCGAACCTATTGTTAGGGTCGATAGCCACAATGTGTTGCTTAATAAGGGCAAATCTGTTTGCCTTGCTATTGATGGTGAAGCTGTCCTTGGAGATAGACCGAATGGTAATAGGGCTGCTGCTGTTTTGAAGACTCGTGAGGGTCGGAGGGCACCTAGCCGTGACCCTAGACGAAGCAAGAGCAGGGGTCGATCCAGTCAAAGAAGACCAAAGCCTTCCCTTGCACAAAAAGGCCCCCTCCAACCCAACTTAACTGTTGGTCCCTCTAAGCCGGCGGCTAGAGCTGTCAAGGAGGGGAATAAGAGCCTCAATAGACCTAAGGCTCCTTAAGGTCAGAAAGCACCACAAACTTGGGCTAGTGTTTCAAGGGTGGTAGCTAAGGGATATGATCTAAATTATGTAGTCACTTCTGTTGTGGATAGTGAGTATTTTGCCGATATCACTCCTGAAGTGATGGTAGATGAGAGTCCGTTGCTAAAAGAATGTATTGTTGGTTACTTCTTGGGGAGAAGAATATATTTCGAGATAACCGAAGAAGCGATCAAAAAGACCCGGGGACCACATGTTGTTGACATTCGAATGCATGAGGAAAGATTTTACTTTATTTGTATTCCGGATGAATCCTTCCGACGGAAGGTACTTGCAATGGGGCCCATCTCCATCAACAATAGCACCATGGTACTACAAGCTTGGCACCCGAAATTGAAACTCAAATTGGGTGTTAATGTCACACTTTCGGTGTGGATCCAACTTAAAGATGTACCACTCTCATTATGGTCTTCTTCCGACCTTAGTCGTATAGCAAGTTTGATTGGTAAACCACTCTTTGTAGATGCTCATACGGGTCAAATGAAAAGGTTATCTTTCGCTCAGATCTATGTGGAAATTAAGGCTTCTTCTCCTCGTCCGGAGTTGGTTAAAATTCGTTGGGATGGTGAATTCATGCCCATTGTGGTTGAATATGAATGGAGGCCATTGACATGTGATAAATGTGGAGTATTTGATCACAAGGCTGGTGATATTGGGCACCCATGCCACGTGCCTCCCAAGGCCCCCCCGCCTTCGAGTCCCTCCTCATCTCGGGCCCTAAATGAGGGACAATGGTAGCAAGTTCAGGGGAAAAATAACCGTAGGAGAAATGTAGCAAACCAAAATGCAGCTAGACCAGAAAATGTTGTTCTGTTGAAGGGCTCTCGGCCTCTTGCTAAACCAGTGCCTATGCCAACCCCTCCAAGATCTAAAATTGGTCCTTAGAGCCTCCTACCCGTGATCCTCCTTGTGGCATCCTAGGTCCCTCCTAGCCTCCAACTCCGATACCAATCCAAAGCCTAGCTGTCATATCTCCCAATCTGAAAAATGTTCCCACAACGTGAGTTAGCACAACGGCTAGCAAGAAAAACATTCAACCACACCATAAGGGTCATAAGACTCCCTAAAATCAACTAAAAAGGACAACAATATAATCAAGGCATCAAGAACATGTAACAACATCAATTCAGATCATTAGGCATCAACAATATAAAGTAATGAGAATGCCAATGCAATATGGAATGACGTGCTCTTCAATCATCTCACCATCGCCAAGTCAATTGACTTGCGACCCATACTCCAGGGCATCCACGACGAATGGTACGACTCTCCCCCGCACATAGCTCAGGATCCTCAAGTACATACAGATCCCCGCACACAGCCCAGGGGCATCACGACACGTGGTACGACTTTACCCCGCACACAGCTCAGGGTCGTCAAGTTGATACAAATCCCCGCACATAGCTCAGGGGCGTCAACTCAATTCAATGCACTGAGGAGTAAATATCTCCACATATCTTATCAATATCGTTCCATGTACAATGTATGCTTGGCCATGTATGTCATGATTCACAATCTCAATTCTTGCAGGCGATAACTAAATCGCAAAACCAACATACCAATGTCAATGTCCACAATGACAAGTACATGGAAAATAAATATCACAGCATTGAATTTAATCAAGCAGAGCACATGAGAATTGAATCATCAAGACCAAAAGACTACCACTTCCTCTCTTTGATGCTCTCGGGTCACCGAGGTTCTAGCCAATCAAATTACATTCTTATCAAGCTAAAATAATCATAACCCAGTTCTTAAGCAGGGAATTTCAGCATTGTGCAGTTACACGAGTTGTCCATTTTAAATTAGCAAATGAGCTCCTAAAATCATCAAATTTTATCATGTTGTACTTAAGACCATGGGGAACATCATGTCAAGAAATCGCGAATTAATCCCATCTAGAAAAATTGCAGTAATTCACGCATACTTCCGATCTGTCGTTAAACCATCGCCATTCATCACTTTGAGCTGATCGTCGTTGGGGAAAATGGAGAGGAAGGGAGGTAGATGAGAGGATCCCAAAAGTCCTTTCTCAACCCCCAACGTGTCCTTATATAGAGTTAGGAAAACTTGGGGATCAAGTCGCGTGATACTTGTTCATTCGGCCTTGACACTTGACGGACATGCGGCAATTCAAGCCACCATTTGGCCTATTTGCCTTGCATGTACGCCACTTGGTGGACATGCACTCCTTGCCCCATGCATGTGTGCCACTTGTTGGCTATGAGATGACACTTGTCTCAAGCCCATGCATGTGTGCCATTTGTTGGCTATGAGATGATATTTGCCTCACATGCAATAAGATAATCCTTGATAATGACACTTGTCTTCAACTTCCCATGCAAGATGCCAATTGTCGTACATGCCTTAGGGAATGGATGCACCTCATAATCCCGTCCAGGTTCGTTCCATCTTGACCTGACAATTTTTCGCTGACTTTTTAGGAAATCAGACCTCATTTTCTTGTTCCTCATCATCTTACGGTCGCGTGGGAGAAAACGGAGCTCAATTTGGACTCCAGAAGACTTCGAACGAGCCGTTTTACTTTCGATGCGCGCAGAAAAACGAAAAAATACGGGCTCTCGGGTCGGGTGACGTTTTTGTGCAAATTCACTTCGTATTGAGGGCCAATGAAGCTCCTACAAATGTCCTCTTGCATGTCATAAGAAGCTCTTGATTTGACATTTGTTTCACATCCCATGATATGAGGATTTCCTTCACAAACTTACGCAAAGTGTTCATGCCCCCAATGGTGATAAGTCATTCAAATATAATCTTGATGGAACCATGAATCAATGATTTTCTTGCATCTTCCATAGGTAATTTCGACCAATACCCTTTCATGCACTAGGAGATAATGCCGCCACTTGTCCTTACCCTTAATGGCTGACTATCTCTTACAAGATCTTGATGGGACTAAGAGCCAATGATTGGCCATGTTCCCTTGCTAATTCCCAATGTTATTCGACCACTAGCATTTCATGCACATGGAATGATCTTGCCAAGTGTCCTTGCCCCCATTGGTCCGAATTCATTGCTCCTCAAGTCCATGAAAATTAATTCCATTAAGCCAAGCTTATGCTAATTCTTGTAGGTCCTTGATTGATCGACCAATACCTTAATTCCTTGGTCACTAAGCTTAATCCAATGGTGACTAAAGTCTCTCAATTCTCGGCCATGGCTAGATCAATTAAATTCCTATTTTCCAATCAACTCCACTTAATAGCAATATGATTCTTGAGACTATAATTCTCGACTAATGTACCTTAGTCCTTGAATTCGAAATTCTTCAATTGATCTCCTTAATATTTAAATTTGAATTCTTGCCATAATGTTCTTCAATGCACACGGCCATTCTTTATATTATCACTTGAGCCTTAACGAATCCAAAATTGACAAGTTCCTTGATGATTTCCTAACTCGTTTCCACATATGTCACCTTGACATATCTTGGCCTCTTTGCTTAATCCAGTATGATGAGGTTCCAATTCCTTATTCTTAAAATCAATTCTTTAATCCCTTTCGAATATCCTTGCTCATTAGGAATCTCGCAAACGGGGGATGCCACAACTTCATTCCCCCTTATAAAAATTTCGTCCTTGAAATTTGATCTTTACTCCCTCCTTATCAAATGCAAAAATCTTAGTCTTTTCCTCGCTAGACGTTGTTGCCTTACCATGCTCCCGCTGCGCATTCTAATTACTTGTTCTCTTCGATTCTCATATTCAGTGATCGTAACCACTTCTTGTGGTCCTTCTCGGCCCTAACATCTCATAACTCTTAGGTAATTCCACAATACTATACACTCATAAATTTCACTATGACTACTCTTTTTCATTTCCATAACTTGTCATTTCTCGATGCTAATTTCACATGCCATGCATGTGGTTTCGTTGGTTAAAGTCCTCGCATAATTTACACCCACCACGACGCTACTCGATCTCTAGCTAGCTAGCTCGTGTGGGTCTCAAATCATCTCAAGGCTACCCTGATCAAATAACAGGGTCCTATCCGACTCACGTTCGGAGGCACAAACTGACTATCACCAACACCACAAGGCACATAGGCACCGTTCATTCCCAGCATCTCGATCCACTCATCACTTTCATTCGTCGCTCTATATGCAATGCCATGTATTTTAGAAAATAATTGTCACTTTGAAAATCAATTTTAATGCAACACATCTTTTAAATACATGTCTGACTTAGCTTGATACCTAGACCCACCTTTTTCAATGAATGGCTTGGTTCATTCCTGCCCCCATCGCCATCCTAGAAGCCTTCCAGGAGCCGCACTTTGTCCGAGCCTTCTTGCTCCGGCGATCACTCCCCGCCCTCATCGGTCTAGGTAGTTACATTCCTTCCCCAAACCACACATCTACGAAGTTGAGTCCCGCTCGACATGTCCCATACCATGTCTTACGGTTTGTAGGTATCCTATCAATCTCGTCCCATACCGAGCGACAGTTTGTCAAGTCCGACAAAATAATGATATGCTCATGCATGCACATTTCTTAAAATTTCATTTTAATGCAACAAATCCGTGCAATGCATGAACGTCCTCCTTACTCTTCTCATCACTCGCTTTCATATAAACCTTTATCTTAAGCTGAACTTTCTAACACCACAAGCGACCATCGCACTAAAGATCAATTGCTTATGGTCAATCTATAACCTCAAGTCTGGTCGCTATTCGAGTTGAAATTATATGCATTCCATTACACTGGCCTTCAGTCCAAACGTTCATCGTTTACTTCCTTGTGAACTTCTTACCTTACATCCTCTAAGGCCCTCAATAAAGATCGGTAACTAAAATCATCGAGTTACATCACATTCAAGCCTAATTCCACCAATACCAGTCGTCTCGTTATAATTCTCATTCATAAGTCTGGCTTATCGATAAGTCATTTTCGTTTCGACTTATCATCCAATCCAATGTCGATCACTAAATCTATAACCACAATAAATCACATATACCGTCCAGTCCTAAGTAGCGACCGATATAAAATTCTTGCTTAATACTCCTCAAGTTCTCCACGAGATTGATCATCGCTTTCGCCTTTCACCTTGGGAATTTCAGCTTATGCGCTCTACGTACTTCTCAAGCAAATCAATCACAACTAGGTATGTCCATCAATGTTCAGACATAATAACGTGATCGTCTTTTCTTTTGTTTCATATCCTCATAATTATTAATGTATCCATCCATTCCAGTTGGACTTGGCATGCTCCTTAGATAATACTTTTCAGCCTTTTGTTTCTTTCTACTTGGAACCAAGAGCTATTTTATTCTTGCTTTTCTTGATGATATGTTCCCATCAGTTGTCTACAAGACCATCATCAACAACCTTTGTCAAATGATTGTTTTCATTGTCTACACCCATGTATATGCTCTTGTCTTTCTTTATCATTTAATGGACCTTCTAGTATTCAAACCAAGTCGTTAACTGAAAAGATCTTCTTGCGCTTATCAATTGTTGTAAACTTTTGCTCGAACAATCCAAATTTTATATCATGAACACCCTCGTCCAATACTTCATTTTCCTTTTGAGCTCTCTTAAAGGATCTTGCATCTATCGTCTTTGTCGAAGCCATTAATAAGATCAAAGTCTTTTCACCCACAAATGTCAATCCCATGAATTTCATACTTCTTTCTAAAATCCGATGCTTGTAAGGCCATCTCTTTTCCTCGAGAACCATCATCTTATTTGCCCTAGAAAAATTCTTGTCCTATACATCTGTTTCTCCCAATAGTCTTCAATCTCTCTTTGGGCTCATCTTTTAACTCATTCCGAGAAAGTCCATTACTCGTTCTTATCCCAAGAATTGTCAGTTGGTTTGTGTACCATGTAGATGAACTATCTTTCTCATTACCACAATCTAACTCGCTCCATGAAGAAACTACATCCGATCTCCTTCATGAAGGAACCCTTCCATCTCTCTATAGTGATGAGAACTCACATGCTGCATTTCAAGAATTTTCGTTTGTTCTCTTGCGAACATCTCCGACTTGCTCGCCCCAACTATTACTCAACTCCTTATCCTTTTCTCCAAAAAACCGCGGCGTCGCTTTCACATTAGACCAATGATGTATGCATTCTTATACGACCCTATAACTAAATCTTGTCCATTGGCAACGAATGTTGTGTCATTCCATCATCGCACTTTGTCCATTTCTCCACCTTGACTCTAAGGTTAGAACATATCCTTCTACTTGCTTAAAGATCCACTTGGTAGTCAGGCTACCATACAACCATTATCAAACAATTTGTGGCAAATATCAATCTTGTGTCATCAGAAAATATCATTTTCCTTCATTTTGATATCCACCATAAGTTTATATTGTCTATGTCGATTTCTTTTACATGCCAAATCGACTTCATAATCCTTTTCGTCTATCCAAAATAACTATTCATATAGGTTGATTCTCACTTCGCGCCTCTGTGACCCATAATTAAACCAATAAGTTTCAACCGTTTCATGGTCTCATGTAAGTTAATCCTCCTTAATTTCATCCACTTATTGACAAGTATGTGGGGGATGTTTCCCTTGGATATTTGTCCTTGGCAATCCACTTAACCTTGGTCTGTACCTCTATTGCCACTTCCTGAGGCATGACATTCTCATATCACTTCCTTGAAATCTAAATTTGTTTAGCAAGGCATAGATGGTTACCCTTATCAAGTAGTCCTTCCAAGAAGATTATGCTATCTGACCAAAAGCACATATTATTCTAAGCAATTCCTCAACTTGCTTTATTGCATATGGAATTGGCATCTCCTTGTCAATTAAATGAAGTAAGGGACTGCATGAGTCAAGGACAATCCTCCATAGACTCAGTATTTCATCACCCCATCCAAAGATCCAACTTCAATTTCCTAGACTTACCCTTTTTTATTCCTGCAAGAGTTTCTTATCCAAGATGTTGTATCAGGCTCATCCAGGGTCGCCTTTGATGTTTGTATCAAGTATAAGAAGGTATATCTTGTTGACATTAACCCACGAAATTTTCTTCAATTCAGGACCATTGGCTTCTCTTCTTATCAACTCAAAGGTATACCATTGGACGAATTAATTTTCCATTCCATTGACAGTGTTCCTTATGGATGTCCAAATCCAGCAATCCTGATACATACCCATTTGACTGGGTCGCGATATATAAACTTCTAATGGAAATCAACCAATAAAACTTTTCAAGCTAACATGTTTGCAACCACGCATCTTACTAAACCTTGTCCTCGAAAGCTGCCGCCATTCAAGGTCCGTCACTAAACCTTAATATACATCTTCAAGTTCATACCTAAACTTAATAATTTCCACATGCTCCCTTACGGGCCCATAGTAGCAAGTTGTCCATTTTAAATTAGCAAATGAGCTCCTAAAATCATCAAATTTTATCATGTTGTACTTAAGACCATGGGGAACATCATGTCAAGAAATCGCGAATTAATCCCATCTAGAAAAATTGCATTAATTCACGCATTCTAGAGGAAATCTGCCTTCGGTAAATCGATCGTAACTTCACAGAAATAGATCTATTTCGTAGGGTTAAACAGCTCATAAAATTCCCAAAATTTTATACGTTGTAGTCCAAGATGTCCTCTTAAACTCTCATGAAGGGAAGTTGGTCTAAATCATTCTCCACAAATTAGTGTAAATTCACGAACTGTAAGGGGTCTCGGCTAAACTCACCAGAAACAGGTTAAGCCCGTGTGGTTCTAAGGGAATTATAAATATCATCTCAAATCCAAAAATTCCGAAATTAAATTACGATAAGGGCGTGATGAACAAGTTTCGTGAAGGAAATTTGGTCAGATTCTCATCACACAAGGCTCGACAAAATTCACAACCCATTAAGCACAATCTAGATCCGAATTCCACAGATTGGGTTTCTTGACCTAAAACCTGATCCAAACTCTCTAGCATGGCAACAACACAATGAACATCTATCCTATAGCAAGATTGAAGGAATCTCTTGCCTTGATGATGCTTCTAAGCGGTCGTTCTTCTGCATTTTCTTCCCTTGCTCAAGCTGTCCGAAATTTCCAGCTCTCTCTTTCCTTCAATTTCCTTGGTTGGTCATGCGATATACTTCCGATCCGTCGTTAAACCATCGCCATTCATCACTTTGAGCTGCTGGTCGTTGGGGAAAATGGAGAGGAAGGGAGGTAGATGAGAGGATCCCAAAAGTCCTTTCTCAACCTCCAACGTGTCCTTATATAAAGTTAAGAAAACTTGGGGATCAAGTCGCGTGATACTTGTTCATTCGGCCTTGACACTTGGCGGACATGCGGCAAGTCAAGCCACCATTTGGCCTATTTGCCTTGCATTCACGCCACTTGGTGGACATGCACTCCTTGCCCCATGCATGTGTGCCACTTGTTGGCTGTGAGATGACACTTGTCTCAAGCCTCATGCATGTGTGTCATTTGTTGGCTATGAGATGCCATTTGCCTCACATGCAATAAGATAATCATTGATAATGACACTTGTCCTCAACTTCCCATGCAAGATGCCAATTGTCGTACATGCCTTAGAGAATGGATGCACCTCATAATCCCGTCCAGGTTCGTTCCATCTTGACCTGACAATTTTTCGCTGACTTTTTAGGAAATCAGACCTCATTTTCTTGTTCCTCATCGTCTTACGGTCGCGTGGGAGAAAACGGAGCTCAATTTAGACTCCGAAAGACTTCGAACGAGCCGTTTTACTTTCGATGCGCGCAGAAAAATGGAAAAATACGGGCTCTCGGGTCGGGTGACGTTTTTGTGCAAATTCACTTCGTATTGAAGGCCAATGAAGCTCCTACAAATGTCCTCTTGCATGTCATAAGAAGCTCTTAATTTGACACTTGTTTCACATCCCATGATATGTGAGGATTTCCTTCACAAACTTACGCCAAGTGTTCATGCCCCCAATGGTGATAAGTCATTCCAATATAATCTTGATGGAACCATGAACCAATGATTTTCTTGCATCTTCCCTAGGTAATTTCGACCAATGCCCTTTCATGCACTAGGAGATAATGTCGCCACTTGTCCTTACCCTTAATGGCCGACTATCTCTTACAAGATCTTGATGGGACTAAGAGCCAATGATTGGCCATGTTCCCTTGCTAATTCCCAATGTTATTCGACCACTAGCATTTCATGCACATAGAATGATCTTGCCAAGTGTCCTTGCCCCCATTGCTCCGAATTCCTTGCTCCTCAAGTCCATGAGAATTAATTCCATTAAGCCAAGCTTATGCTAATTCTTGTAGGTCCTTGATTGATCGACCAATACCTTAATTCTTTGGTCACTAAGCTTGATCCAATGATGACTAAAGTCTCTCAATTCTCGGCCATGGCTAGATCAATTAAATTCATATTTTCCAATCAACTCCACTTAATAGCAATATGATTCTTGAGACTATAATTCTCGACTAATGTACCTTAGTCCTTGAATTCAAAATTCTTCAATTGATTTCCTTAATATTTAAATTTGAATTCTTGCCATAATGTTCTTCAATGCACACGGCCATTCTTTATATTATCACTTGAGCCGTAACGAATCCAAAAAGGACAAGTTCCTTGATGATTTCCTAACTCGTTTCCACATGTCACCTTGACTTATCTTGGCCTCTTTGCTTAATCCAGTATGATGAGGTTCCAATTCCTTGTTCTTAAAATCAATTCTCTAATCCCTTTCGGATATCCTTGCTCATTGGGAATCTCGAAAACGGGGGATGCCACACTCCTCCTGTTATTGTTGCCACTGAGAGACACCAAGGCGCATCAACTCAGCAGCATATTTCTGCATATACCGAGAGATGCAAAGGAGCATATAACCAACACCATGCACTGATGGTTAACACTCTTGTTGTAGATTTTGGGCATTTAAAAGCTCATACTAATGCTTTACACCCTGCTACCTCTGTCATTGAGAGCGTCAAAGCAGTAGATGAATAGCAGCTCCCTCCCATGGCTCTGCCACCTCTCCAAAAGTGAGATTTGCTGCTGTTGAGTCTCGGCCAGCACCTCTCCCTGTCCAGGTTACCTCTCGGCCAACCTCTGTCACTGAGAGCTTCAAAGAAGTAGATGACCACCAGCTCCCTCCCATGGCTTAATCTCCACGAACAGAATTTGTCCTCTCTACGGGCTTAGAGAATGGTGGAGAAACAGTGAGCAATATTGGCAGCGATGATGACGAGGACATTTCTTCCCCTTCCCCACCGATCACTAGATCTCGAGCGACGGTCTTTGCATTCACGGAAGACCCTAGTATGACTCGACTGGACGATGCTTCCACTAGAGAGGAAAACAACCCTTCCTCTTCAAAGACTGGCAACCTGAAGTCTAAGAGGAAAAAGCCTAGGAAGAGACACTGGTAACTCTTCCCCCTTCTTGTACATATGTTTTTTGGAATTTGGAATATTAGGGGTCTCATTGGCTCCCTCAGGCAAGCTGAAATACGGACCCTTGTTAGGAATATCTGTATTTCTTATATTGAAATTTTGGAAACAAAGGTTAAAACATCTATGTTTGGGAGTATTTCTGATAGCTTAATACCGGGATGGCGGTGGTTAGGCAACTATGAGTATTCTCCTTGTGGTAGGATATGGATTGGCTGGGATCCTCAAGCGATGATCTATTAGTTCCCTCGACCTCAACTCAGATTATTCATGCTCGACTTAATATGATTGCCATGATCAAGTCTTGCCTTTTATCGGTTGTCTATGGAGATCACACTTTTGTTGCTCGAAGAGCCCTCTGGGCCGACCTTTACCCATCTTAGTGCTTGTGAGGAGCCGTGGCCCGTGGGTAGTTGCTGGATATTTTAATGCGATTCAGGATCATACAGATAGGATGGACGGCTCTACTACTTGGATTCTAGCTTTTGATGAGCTTGGAAATTGTCTGGCTCAGGTGGGACTGGATGATCTCAGATATGTGGGTCACATGTTTTCTTGGTCTACATTCTCTGGAGAATCGAGAAAGTAGCACAACATTGATCGTGTTCTCATCAACGACCACTGGAGCCATCTATTCTTCTTTTCTGAGGCTACATTCTTGGCCCCTGGGATCTCTGATCCTACCTCCATGGTGGTCAAAATCATGCCTCTTTGTATCTCAAAGAAGCCGTTCAAGTTCTTTAACTACTGGACTTCTCATCCTTCTTATAAGGCTATTGTTGCTCAGGTATAGGCTACTTCATTTGATGATACTTCCATGTTCATTGTCTATAGTAGGCTCAAAATACTAAAAGGTCGGCTCAAACAACTGAATAGTAGCATTTTCGGACATCTCGAATCGCACCGAGCAAAGCTAGGTTAGCTCTTACTGTGGTTCAAGATGCCCTAGAGCTTGATCCCACAAACCAAGCTTTGGCTGATCACGAAGTGGAGCATCTTCGGACTTTCTCTACCCTTAGACTCCAGGATGAGTCATTCTATAGACAAAAGTCCAGAATCAAGTGGCTCAAAGAAGGCGACATGAATACAAGATATTTTCACCACTTTGTCAATAAGAGGAGACTACAGAACCGCATCCTTTCAGTCTCTGATTCGGCTAATCAGTTATTGATCGAACAAACTCACGTTCGAGACCACATTATTAGACACTTTCGAGATTTGCAGAATGGGGAGGCTTCTAACACTCGGCCTGGGATCCTTGACGTTCGTGCTTTTATTGGCATACGCTTGATGATGACCAAGTCAAATCTTTATCTCGGCTTGTAACGAAGGAGGAAATCCGAACATCTTCTCACTAGCTAAAGATAAAGCTCCTGGCCCTGATGGGTTCAATGTTGAGTTCTTTATATCTTCTTGGGATGTGGTTAGTCCATCGATTACTTTGGCAATTAGGGAGTTCTTCAGGTTTAGTCGCCTACTTAAAGAAACCAACACGACCATCCTATCACTTGTACCGAAGACTCCTAATGCCTTGGCTATGCACGATTTCCGCCCTATTGCATGTTGTAATACGATTTACAAATGCATCATCAAGATCTTAGCTAACCGGATCGCATCACTGTTGTCATCTATCATCTCTCTTTCTCAAATTGCTTTTGTTAGAGGGAGAAGGATAAGTGACAATATCATGCTTGCCCAAAAATTATTTGCAGACTTCCATCATGAGCCATACCTTCCAAAATGTGCTATTAAAGTTGATTTTCGTAAGGCATATGATACGGTGGATTGGGCTTTCCTTGACTTGGTGCTACAAGCATTTCGTTTTCTGGACTCCATTGTTAAATTAATCATGGAATGTGTATCAACGCCCAAGTTCTCTATTGCTTTAAATGGGGAGCTCCATGATTTTTTCTTGAGCACAAGAGGCATTCGACAGGGTGATCCATTATCTCCGTATCTCTTTCCTTTAATTGTGGAAGTATTCTCTGGCATCTTGCATGCAAAGACTTACCAACCAGGGTTCAAGTTCTTCTGGCGCTGCAAGCATTCTCAGATCTCTCACTTATTCTTTGCAGACGATGTACTCTTATTCGGCGAAGGAAACCTTCCCACCATCAAGCTGCTTAAGGAAGGATTAAACCTTTTCTCCAGCTGGTCGGGTTTCAGGCCAAATCCATTGAAGAGTGAAATATTTCTCAGGTGGCTATATCACCCTATAGGAGTAAATTCGGGTCTCCCTAGATTTCTAAGAATGTACTATTCCTTTTCGATACCTAGGAGTTCTAGTCATTTCTTCTAGACTTGACAAGTCTGACAGTGATGCTTTGGTGAATGCCATTACTTCTAGAACTCGTTCTTGGTCCCAAAGGTTTCTATCTTATGCTGGACGATTGCAACTCGTAAAATCAGTATTGCACTCAATTCATGTCTATTGGGCTAGTGTCTTCACCCTTCATATGTCTATCTTAAATAAGATTGAGCTTATCCTTAGACAATTCATGTGGAAAGGCCCTGACTTAGGCATTGAGGGAGCTAAGGTTTCCTAGGCACATATTTGTCTCCCCAAAGAAGATGGTGGACTTGGGATACATAGGCTCTTGGATTGTAATAAGGCATTGACTATTAAGCATATTTGGATTCTCTTTACTGATAAAGAATCCTTATGGTGTAAGTGGTTCCACTCGACTTTTCTGAAGAACACAAACTTCTGGGTAGCTACTAGACCCACCTTGTGTTCTTGGGCATGGAAGAAAATCTTGGATCTTCGTCAGGATTTCTTCTTACAGTTCAGATGGAGGATTGGTAACGGCCAATCGACATCTTTCTGGTTTGACAATTGGCATGAGAAATGCTCCCTTTATAAACTCTGCACGGCCGGTCAAATCTACCTCTCGAGGATCTCTCGAGAGGCTTTTGTTCGGGACTTCTTCTATTTTGACTGGCCGACATCTACCACATTGGATACTATGTTGCCTTGGGTGGAGCTGGCACCTTCTTTTGTGGAAACTAAGAATGATAAATTCACTTGGATTGACCACAATTCTAGGGATTTCTCAGTTGCATCGGCTTGGAAATACATCAAACACAAAGGGCGTCAAGTACATTAGCATACATTTGTGTGGGACAATGCGTTTGCTCCGCGAGATGCCTTCATTATGTGGTTAGTCTTACACAACCGACTACCTACTCAGATTTTGTTACTCTAGCATCGGAGAATTGCTAATAATTCTTGTGCCTCTTGTCAATCTAGATCGGACTCGGTTAATCATCTTTTCTTTGATTGTTCGATCAATGAATATATAGCTTCCATTTGGGCCTCCAAGTGTAATCTTGCTTGGGGGAATCGCTCATGGGATGATCACGTTCGATGGGCGAAGCAGCATATATGTGGCAGATCCTTCTCCCACCGGATTGCCAGGTTTTCTCTTGGTGCTTATGCCACATTATCTAGACTGAGAGGAACATCATTTTCCGCAATAAAGTTCTCTTTATATCGACAATTATCATGCATCTCACCAAGAAGGTCAAAGACAAAGCCATCTTTGTGGGACACATTCGTGATCATCCCCGCAATAGTCATCTGCAACGAAACTGAGGCCTTTCTCCCACCATATTTGAGGAGCGTCGTCTTGTTGTATAATCATTGGTTTATTTCATGGGTACCTTATTTCTGACTTCATCTACTGGTTATCTATGCTTCAGGCTCTTATGCCTTATGTTGACACATTATTCTACTATTGTTGGCTGCATCTCTACTCTACTTTGGAGCTGATTGTTGGACTATTCTCGCTACTGGGTCAGATGCATGATGGCGAGATTTTCTTTCATTGCTTTTGGCTTCATTTACACTATGTTTTGGAGCCGACTGGTGGCCCCTTTGCGTTACTGGTATTCTGCTATGTTGCTGGACGCTTTGCCCATTGGAAGCTGTTTAACCGAAAGGATAGCGGGACCTTTTCTTGCTTTTGGCCCCAGTTCCATTTTATTTTGTAGCCAACTGTTGGATTATATTCGCTGCTGGCTTGTTGCAATGCTACTAGATTTCTTGCCTACTAGTTATTCTTTTATCGAGGGGTTTTACTTTCTTTTTTCGCCGCCTGTTTGGCCTTTTTGTTTGTTTTCTGGCCATCTGTTGGCCTCTCCGTTTCACCTAGACACTACTATTTCAGCTATTTTTTATGGCCTGTATGCTTGGTGTTCTGTTCTATTTTTTGGTTGATTGTTTGACGGTCTTGTTGAGGCTGATCAGTATGGTTCGGCACTAGCGTCACAGGTTTGCAGTGGGTTAGGCCACTTGCTGGCTTCTTGCTCTCACTTATGCTGCCCAGATTTGGATGCCGTCTATAGCATACTTCTAGGGGTGTTCCGTGTTTCCTTGGCTACCCTTTCGGTTGGCCTGTTGTTGCTGGTTTTGCTATCTCATAACTGGCTTCACAGGTTTAGTTTAGCTGTTTCTTTGGCCACTATTTTGGTCGTTGTTGATAGCTTTATGTTGTTCTCTATTTCTTTCTTAGGGCCGTTTTGTCTGGCCTTTACTTTAGTTGTCTGGCCAACTTTGGCCTTGTAGTTCAGCACGCATAAACGTGGCTTGTATTTTGCAAGATAAGGCATAAGAGCCTGAATCATAGATCACGAATGTGTCCCATAGAGATGGCTTTGTCTTTGATCTTCTTGGTAAGATGCAAGATAATTGCCGGTATAAAGAGAATTTTGTTGCGAAAAATGATGTTGTTCCTCTCGGTTCAGATAATGTGGCATAAGGCACCAAGATAAAACCTGGCAATCCGATGGGAGAAGGATCGGCCACCTATATGTTGCTTCGCCTACCGAACGTGATCATCCCATGAGCGATTCCCCCAAGCAAGATTACACTTCGAGGCCCAAATGGAAGTTATATACCCAGTGATCGAACAACCAAAGAAAATATGATTAATCGAGTCCGGTCTAGATCGACAAAAGGCACAAGAACCATTAGCAATTCTCCGGAGCTGGAGTAACAAAATCTGAGTAAGTAGTCGGTTGTGTGAGGCTAACCACATAATGAAGGCATATCGCGGAACAACCACATTGTCCCACGCAAATGTATGCCAATGTACATGCCGCCCTTTGTGTTTGATGTATTCCCAAGCCGATGCAATCGAGAAATCCCCAAAATTATAGCCAATCCAAGTGAATTTATCATTCATAATTTTCACAAAAGAAGATGCCGGCTCCACCCAAGGCAACATAGTATCCAATGTGGTAGATGTCGGCCAGTCAGAAGAGAAGAAGTCTCGAACAGAAGCCTCTCGAGAGATCCTCGAGTGGTAGATATGGCCGGCCGAGAAGAGTTTATAAAGGGGACATTTCTCATGCTAATTGTCAACCCAGAAAGATGTCGATTGGCCGTTACCAATCCTCCATCTGAACTGTAAGAAGAAATCCTGACGAAGATCCAAGATTTTTTTTCCATGCCCAAGAACACAAGGTGGGTCTAGTAGCTACCCAGAAGTTTGTGTTCTTCAGAAAAGTCGAGTGGATCCACTTGCACCATAAAGATTCTTTATCAGTAAAGAGAATCCAAATATGCTTAATAGTCAATGCATTATTACAATCTAAGAGCCTATGTATCCCCAGTCCACCCCCTTCTTTGGGGAGACAAATATGTGCCCAGGAAACCTTAGCTCCCTCAATGCCTAAGTCAGTGCATTTCCACATGAATTGTCTAAGGATAAGTTCAATCCTATTTAAGACAGACATAGGAAGGGTGAAGACACTAACCCAATAGACATGAATTGAGTGCAATACTGATTTTACGAGTTGCAATCGTCCAGCATAAGATAGAAACCTTTGGGAACAAGAACGAGCTCTAGAAGTAATGGCATTCACCAAAGCATCACAGTCAGACTTGCCCAGTCTAGAAGAAATGACTGGAACCTCTAGGTATCGAAAAGGAATAGTACATTCTTGAAAGTCCAAGGAGACTCGAATTTGCTCCTGTAGAGTAGTTGAGCCACCTGAGAAAAATATTTCACTCTTCAATGGGTTCGGCCTAAGACTCGACCAGCTGGAGAAAAGGTCTAATCCTTCCTTAAGAATCTTGATAGTGGGAAGGTTTCCTTCGGCGAATAAGAGTACATCATCTGCAAAGAATAAGTGAGAGATCCGAGAATGCTTGCAGCGCTTGAAGAACTTGAACCACGGTTGGTAACTCTTCGCGTGCAAGATGCTAGAGAGTACTTCCATGACCAAAGTAAAGAGGTACGGAGATAAGATAATGGATCACTCTGTCGAATGCCTCTTGTGCTCGAGAGAAAACCATGGAGCTCCCCATTTAAAGCAATAGAGAACTTGGGCGTTGATACACATTCCATGATTAATTTAACAATGGAGTCCAGAAAACGAAATGCTTGTAGCACAAACTCAAAGAAAGCCCAATCCACCGTATCATATGACTTACAGAATTCAACTTTGATAGCATATTTTAGAAGATATGTCTCATGATGGAAGTCTGGAAATAATTCTTGGGCAAGTATGATATTGTCGCTTATCCTTCTCCCTCTAACAAAAGCAATTTGAGATGGAGAGATGATAGATGGAAACACTGATGCAATCTGGTTAGCTAAAATCTTAGTGATGCATTTGTAAATCGTATTACAACATGCAATAGGGCAAAAATCGTGCATAGCCAAGGCATTATGAGTCTTCGATACAAGTGATAGGATGGTCGTGATGGTTTCTTTAAGTAGGCGACCGGACCTGAAGAATTCCTTAATTGCCAAAGTAACGGATGGACTAACCACATCCCAAGAAGATATAAAGAACTCAACATTGAACCCATCAAGGCAAGGAGCTTTACCTTTAGCCAGTGAAGAGAGTGATTCGAATTTCCTCCTCCGTTACAAGCCGAGATAAAGTTCAACTTGGTCTCCATCAAGCGTATGCTCAATAAAAGCACGAATGTCAAGGATCCCAGGCTGAGTAGAAGCCTCCCCATTTAGCAAATCCCGAAAGTAGCCAATAATGTGGGTCCCGAACGTGAGTTTGTTCGATCAATAACTGACCAACCAAATCAGAGACCGAAAGGATGCGATTCTGTAGTCTCCTCTTATTGACAAAGTGATGAAATTATCTTGTATTCATGTCGTCTTCTTTGAGCCACTTGATTCCGGACTTTTGTCTATAGAATGACTCCTCATGGAGTTTAAGGGTAGAGAAAGTCCGAAGATGCTCCACTTCGTGATCAGCCAAAGCTTAGTTTGTGGGGTCAAGCTCTAGGGCATCTTGAATCACAGTAAGAGCTAACCTGGCTTGCTCGGCGCGATTTGAGATGTCCGAAAAAGTGCTACTATTAAGTTGTTTGAGCCGACATTTGAGTATTTTGAGCCTACTGTAGACAATGAACATGGGAGTATCGTCAAATGAAGTAGCCCATACCTGAGCAACAATATCCTTATAAGAAAGATGAGAAGTCTAGTAATTAAAGAACTTGAACGGCTTCTTAGAGATACAAAGAGGCATGATTTTGACCATCATTGGGGTTTGATCAAAGATCCCAGGGGCCAAGAATGTAGCCTCAGAAAAGGAGAATAGATGGCTCCAAAGGGGACTGCCTGTTTGCTCACTCAAGCCCATTCTTGAAACTCAACCCTTAAGGTGCCAGATATTTCTGTTTCAACAGGTTTCACATAGTGGCAAGTTGAAGAGCATATTAAACCAAACCAATCGTACTACTCAGTCAACAAGAGGATTCAGATATGCGAAAGATCATGCTTATGGGAAAGAAGAAGAAGAAAGGAAAGTTTAGAAATTCATAATTTTGGAAAGCATACTGATATTTCACATAAGGTGGTTCCTCCCCATTTACAATGCCTTCGGGGGCCTTTTATAGGCCAATATCATACAAAGAGACTTCTGACAACCTGACAGACGAATTCATGACGAAGAACTAAAAAGTCTTCGGGTGAACAGTGTTTGCTACAGTGCCAAACAGTGTCTGCTACAGTGATTTGCTACAGTATCGTGAACAGTACCGTGAACAGTACCGTGAACAATATTTTTCGCAAAAGTCTTCTGATTATGCAGGACATTATTCTGACATACGTACTTACTTCTTAAGACTTTAGCACACCTAATAACAACAAATACACAATGATTTTTGACACATGTGAGGAGACTTTGATGGTTCTTGATGATTCAGAGTCGACGTCGGTCTGGGTCTGGATGATAATTGGCGTTGTCAGAGTCAGAACTGTCTGGGCCATCTTTGTCCTTTTTGAATTTATTCCAATACCACTGTTCTTCGAGCTGGGACAGTCCAATGTCTGGGTTTTCAATGTCTTCAGTGAGTGATGGACTATCTTCTTCTTATGCCGCGTGTCTTTCGCCTGACAAAATATCTTCCATGGTGATTGGGTTTGGTGGATCTTGTCGCGCGCCTTGATTAGAACTGGATGGTATCTGAGGCTGGGGCCATAGTTGGAGCTGAGGCCACGTGTACGAGCTGGATGGCTGGTCATGGGTGCTGGATGAAATGTCTGGTGTAGAGTATGGATTTTGTGACAATTGTCCTCCCTAAGGGTCTTGAGTGTCAGGAGTGTCACTGTCCATAGAAGAACTTGGCTGGTTGCTTTTATAATCTTCAAGTGTTTGAAGTACCTGGCGGTGCATTTTGGGCCTATCCCAAGAGTGGTTTATGTGATGGTATGGCCAAATTTCAGGAGGAATTTCTTGATTTTCTTGACATAGGACTCGTTGGAGTTCTATATACTCATACTGCATCAGTGTGATGGACTTGAGAAGTGTTGTGTAGATCCGAAAAACTTGTCGATGAAGATTGGGCTTGAATGTAGTTGTGCCATAATACAATACTTTTTCTCGGACATCTCCGGTTGGTCTGAAGAAAACCCAAGGCCTATGAAAAAGGACTGTGGTGTGTCTTTCTGGGTCAGCTATTCCACAATTTCGCTGAAAGATGAAGTGCTGTTTCCATGCTGCTAAAGGCTGGAACCAAGTGAGCATTTCTGTCAAAGCTTTTTGATTTGAGAAATCTCCCATGAGTGCTCTGGACAGGACTCGGACAATCTTATCTGTGGGAAATTCAATGGCAACAGTATATACGTTGAGAAAATACCAAAAGAACCATTTGAGGTCTTCTGGAAAATCTTGATCAGGAGACCACCGCAAAACATGGATAAATGGATAATCAGAATTAAGACCATGTGGTCCTAACATTAATCCACCATAAGTGCTGAATATGCGATTTTGGTACTCATTTATGTAATACTTCAAATTCTCACAGAAATTATTTTCTGCAACTTGCCTGGGAACTTCTGGAGGATAAGTGAGAGTATTCCATGGTGTATCTCGCATTGGTGTGGTACGAAATGTTCTTACATCCAATGGATTTCTGCGGACATACATGTTGATGGATGTAACTGGCTGCTTAGGTCTGGACATGAAATCTGCGATGACATTCTTTTTGTATGCTATGTGTTTAGCATCAAAAGAATATTTCGAGAACCATTCAGCCCACCTTAGCAATTGTGGATGGGGAATTTGCTTCTGTTTGAAATTGAGCATTTGAGGAAATGAAGACATCCATTTCGACCAAAAAGTGATGCCCAATAAGGTGGTATTCAAACTTCTTGATGCCATATTTGACTGCGAGAATCTCCTTAAAAGTGGAGTGATAATGCATCTCTGTGGAAGTGAATCGTCCACTTTTGTAAACACAGATGAAGCGCTTACCTTTGATTTCTTCAAGGAGAATGGCTGCCCAATATTTATCACTAGCATCTGTTTGCAGAATTCTTTGATTAGTGGAAGGAATTTGCAAAGGAGAAAGATGCTGCAAAATTTCTTTGAGATGAGTTACAGCCTGTGTCTGCTTCGGTCCCCATAGGGAGCATCTTTCTTCAACATCCTCTGAAGAGGATATAATGCTTTAGAGATTTTTGGCACAAAGTCTCGAAGATAATTGACAATTCCAAGGAAAGCCTGGATTTGGCTAACTGTCAAATTCTCAGAGGGAAATTTTTGGAGTTCTTCTGCAAGGTGAGGACCTGGACAGTAGGTGCCTTCTTTCAAATGCATACCAAGGAACTCAATTTCCTTTTGAGCAAGGATCATTTTCTTTTGGGAAAGCATGATTCTATGTTTCTGGACAATTTCAACGAACTGGGAGAGTAATTTACAATGAGATTCCTCATCAGGACTGTATAGGAGAATATCATCAATGTAAATCTAGGCATGTGAGAGAATGGGCTGGAAAATTCTACACATGGCTTTTTGGAAAATAAATGGAGCCGTTTTAAAACCAAAGGGAACAACTGTCCATTGGAAATGCTGGTTTGGAATGTAAAAACCAGTTGTAGGACGGTCATTAGGATGAATGCCAATTTGCCAAAAATCTGCTTTCAGGTCGAACTTTGAATAGATCTTACCCTGAGCTAGGCTACCAAACAAAGAGTTTTTGTGAGGCAAAGGGTATTTATCATCTTGGAGGAATTTGTTCAAGGGCTGGTAATTGATCACCAATCTGAGCTTACCACGATTCTGTTCTGCTCGCTTGTTCACATAAAAGGCTTCGCAAGCCCATTGTGAATCAGAGGGTTCAATGAGGCCTTAAGAGAGCAGGTCAGTACATTCCTTCTGGGCGAGAGCAAGATGTTCAGGATTCATACCAGAATGACTGGCTTTTGTGGGATTAACATATTCACTTTTCTTGAATGGGAGTTTGACAAAAAAGTCAGGATTTTTTTAAAGAGGGTTTGAACAGGTTTGGATAAACTGGGAATGAGATTTAGAACAGCAGGATAAGAGACTTTGGGTAATTGGATCAAGGATTTCTGGTTGAATGATGAAAAATCTCTGGATATCCACATATTCACGAAATTGGTCACCAAATTGTAAACTAGTAGGTTTAATTCTGAGCTTGGAAAGCTGGGCTAGAACATCCCAACCAATGATGAGGTCTTTATCTGGGGAATTACAATAAGGATTTTTGTGGATATGGAACAGTCTGGAAATATTTGGAGGGTGATGATTTTGCTGCGAAATTTTGTGGTAAAAGTGTCTCCGGAAGCAGAATGGAAATACCTTGTGTAAGGCGTCCAGAATTCTTCTCGGAGTACTTTTATATCCATGAGTGATGCTACCGCGCCGGTATCAATGAGAGCAATGACTTGGACGGGTTTGTCATTTTCTAGGGTGTAGATTTGGATGGGGATATATGGAGAGTGGAAAACGGGTTGGACATGGAAGGAGTCAGAGATAGTATCAGGGAAAAATGCAAAGATATCACCTGGGGATTCATCAGAGTCTGAGGAATATGTTTGGAGGGCAAACAATGTGTCGGGTGAAGGTTCATCCTCAACAGAAAAGACAGACTCGATATCTTCATCGTCCAAGGGGATTCCTGTGGTGGAGGAAATCTTTTGGATCATGTAGCTTCCTTGGCGCTTTGCCTGAGGACAGTTTTTTGCAAAGTGCCCTTTCTTGCTACAGATGTAGCATCGGTCAGATTTCTTTTTTTTCTTGAAACCAGAAGCAGAGGAGTGATGCCGCTTCTTTTTTCGAAGGAATTTCCACTTGCCTTTCTTAGGTCTTCGTTTGCCAAAAGAGAACTTCTCAAAGGAGAACTTCTTGAAGTGCTTGCGTTTCTTATTGCCAGCACAAGAGGGATCACTGCAATTTCTTGAGCACTTGATCTTCCAATGAGGATTGTCACAATTCTTTTCGAGAGAACGATTCTCCCGGAGGTAACTTCTGAAGACTTCTCTTCTGTGGCACATTTCTTCAATGGCAAGGTGGACAGACTGTTGGATTTCTCCAAAAATCGCATCTGTGATGGTCTTGTTTTTTTAGTTTCAGAGATTTCTCAACGACTTGACTAATCTCTTTAGGGATGGAAGCCAGGAATACGGACTTGAGATTAGGATTAGAACCAAACTGGTAGAAAAGCTTGATCATTTCTCGGAAGTGTCGATCCAAGTCTTTTTTGGCCAGAGAACAACATTTTCTTTCAAAGAATTCTTTTCTTTTGAGTTCTTTCGAATATTGAGGTTGGCCAATAAAGAAAAGATGAATCAGCCGAATCGCTTCATCAAAGGACATGGTTAAAAAACTAAAG
The DNA here is from genome assembly GCA_021437785.1 of Rhodomyrtus psidioides. Classification (NCBI taxonomy): domain Eukaryota; kingdom Viridiplantae; phylum Streptophyta; class Magnoliopsida; order Myrtales; family Myrtaceae; genus Rhodomyrtus; species Rhodomyrtus psidioides. The sequence continues at coordinate 3,594,297 of JAILYB010000055.1, forward strand.
TTGGTCTCTTTCTGGGGCTAACTTCCACCAATCTTTCAAGGAACCAGTGAATCGAGTGACAAACTCAAAGAGAACATCATAAGAACTCTGTTCCTTCAGGTTTCTGTTAATCAACCAAGAATGAAACTCTTGAAGCCTTTCTGCCCATTTATGGTAAGGGATATTATCCAAAGTGAAGAAATTAGACAAATAGAGTTTATAGATTGATGACGATGGGTCATGGTAAGGCTGTGAAGGTGGAGGTGGATGCTCAACTTCAGGTTGGTCTTCCATTTCTTCTTCACTGATTGGCTCTGCAGGGTCAGCCATCATGACGTCTGCCACAACAGACTGGGTGCTAGAATCATAGGATTCGGTATCTAGAATGGAAGATGACTCACTGATAGAGATTTCAGGAGTAGCTGGGGGAAGGATTTATGGGTTTTACTGTGGAGATGGTAGGAACCTGGTTTCGAAGGAAATTTTCCAATGGATTTGAAACCATGTATGAGTGGGAAGATTTATGAGGAGGGGATGAAGGAGGAGATTTTTCTGGTGGTGCTGAAGGAGGTGGAAAAAAGGTCTGTTTATTTTTTTTCTTTTTTCTCTTGGTCTAACTTTTTAAGACGATCCCGAAGAGCAAGGATGTTCGTCTTTGGAGGAGGTGGTGCTGTGCTGAGTACAGCTGCAAAAGAGTTGGGGTCTGGGGAACTGGACATGAAGGAAGTGGTGTTAGGAGGTGCTGTTGGAAAGAAAAATGGATCCAAGGCTTGTAGATTCTTTAGCTCAAGGAGAGCTTGTTGTTCTTGCAGTATCTGGACCTGGCGTCTAAGCTTCTCAATCTCAGGAGTTTGGTCTTCCAGATAATGACTTGTAGGAATCTGTTTTATCTCCATCAGGTACAGCCTCTTTTGGAAATCTTCCAACATCTTCTTTGAGACAGAAGTAGCATGGTCTACCCTGTCAAGACGAGTAGCCACTGTGTTTATTGCTACATTATGAGCCAGAGCATTCTCTGTCTGCCAATTTAGAACAGCCTCAACTGGTGTAGGGCCTTTCTTTCTTCCTTGAAGATCGACATCATGTGGAGTTGTGATCTTTGGGGAATGGAAGTATTTCTGCTGTGCGTCAGAGAAACTTTCAACAGGAGGGAATCTGAAAATGGCTGAGCTTTCTTCAGATGGGGCAGGCTGTAAGGGTGGAAAGTCTTCTGGTCGGAACATGCAAATACTGGTTAAACAGGCGGTGGTTCAGGTTTAGGATTGTAAGTGTATGGCTGGGGGAGTTTGATGGGACAAGAGTTTTTCTTTACCCATTTCATAGGCCTTGGGTTTTCTTCAGCCCAACCGGAGATGTCCGAGAAAAAGCATTGTATTATGGCACCACTATATTCAAGCCCAATCTTCATCGACAAGTTTTTCGGATCTACACAACACTTCCCAAGTCCATCACACTGATGCAGTATGAGTATAGAGAACTCCAACGAGTCCTATGTCAAGAAAATCAAGAAATTCCTCCTGAAATTTGGCCATACCATCACATGAACCACTCTTGGGATAGGCCCAAAATGCACCGCCAGGTACTTCAAGCTCTTGAAGATTATAGAAGCAACCGGCTGAGTTCTTCTATTGCTTCTATGGACACTGACACTCCTGACACTCAAGACTCTTGGAGAGGACAATTGTCACAAAACCCATACTCTACACCAGACATTGCATCCAGCACCCAGGACCAGCCATCCAGCTCGTACACGTGGCCTCAGCTCCAACTATGGCCCCAGCCTCAGATACCATCCAACTCTAATCAAGGCGTGCGACAAGATCCACCAGACCCAGTCACCATGGAAGATATTTTGTCAGGCAAAAGACACGCGGCAGAAGAAGAAGATAGTCTCTCACTCACTGAAGACACTGAAAACCCAGACATTGGACTGTCACAACTCGAAGAACAGTGGTATTGGAATAAATTCAAAAAGGACAAAGATGGCCCAGACAGTTCTGACTCTGACGATGCCAATTATCATCCAGACCCAGACCGACGTCGACTCTGAATCATCAAGAACCATCAAAGTCTCCTCACATGTGTCAAAAATCCTCGTGCATTTGTTGTTATTAGGTGTGCTAAAGTCTTAAGAAGTAAGTACGTATGTCAGAATAATGTCATGCAGAATCAGAAGACTTTTGCGAAAATTACTGTTCACGATACTGTTCATGGTACTGTTCACGGTACTGTAGCAAATCACTGTAGCAGTTTAATCTTGCGCTGCTTTCTCGATTCTCCAGAGGATGTAGACCAAGTAAACTTGTGGCCCACATATCTGAGATCATCCAGTCTTGCCTGAGCCAGACAATCTCCAAGCTCATCAAAAGCTGGAATCCAAGTAGTAGAGCCGCTCATCCTATCTGTATGATCTCGAATCGCATTAAAATATCCAGCAACTATCCACGGCTCCTCAAAAGCACTAAGATGGGTAAAGTCAGCTCAGAGGGTTCTCCGAGCAACAAAAGTGTGATCTCCATAGACAACCGATAAAATGCAAGACTTGTTTATGGCAATCATATTAAGTCGAACATGAATAATCTAAGTTGAGGTCGAGAGAACTAATAGATCAATCGCCTGAGGATCCCAACCAATCCATATCCTATCACGAGGGGTATACTCATAGTTGGCTAACCACCACCAACCTGATATTAAGCCATCAGAATTACTCCCAAACATAGATGGTTTAACCTTTATCTCCAAATTTTTAATACAAGAAAGACGGATATTCCTCACAAGGGCCCGTATTTTAGCTTGCCTAAGGGGACCAATGAGACCTCTAATATTCCAAACTCCAAAAAACATATGTACAATGAGGGGGGAAGAGTTACCAGTATCTCTTCCTAGGCTTTTTTTTTTTCTTCTTAGACTTCGGGTTGCCAGTCTTTGAAGGTGAAGGGCTGTTTTCCTCTCTAGTGGAAGCATCTTCCGGTCGAATCATGCTAGGGTCTTCCGTGAATACAAAGATTATTGCTCGAGATCTAGTGATCGGTGTGGAAGGGGAAGAAATGTCCTCGTCATCATCGCCGCCAATATTACTCACTGTTTCCCCACCATTCTCTGAGCCCGAAGAGAGGATAGATTCTGTTCGTCGAGATTGAGCCATGGGAGGGAGGTGGTGGTCATCTACTTCTTTGAAGCTCTCGGTGACAGAGGTTGGCCGAGAGGTAACCTAGACAGGGAGAGGTGCTGGCCGAGACTCAACAGCAGTAAATCTCACTTTTGGAGAGGGTGGCGGAGCCATGGGAGGGAGCTGCTATTTATCTACTGCTTTGAGGCTCTCAATGACAGAGGTAGTATGGTGTAAAGCATTAGTATGAGCCTTTAAATGCCCAGAATCTGCAACAGGGGAGTTAACCATTAGTGCAGGGTGATGGTCATTTGCTCCTTTTCGTCTCTCGGTATCTGCAGAAATATGCTGCTGAGCTCCTACACCGTGTTGGCTCTTAGTGGTAACAATAACAGGAAGAGGATCACGAGTAGGGGGCTCCAAGGGACCAACTTTAGATCTTGGAGGGGTTGGCTTAGGCATTGGTTTAGCAAGAAGCCGAGAGCCCTCCAACAGAACAACATTTTCTGGTCTAGCTGCATTCTGGTTTGCTACATTTCTCCTACGGTTATTCTTCCCCTGGACTTGCTCGCATTGTCCCTCATTTGGGGCTCGAGATGAGGAGGGGCCCGAAGGCGGAGGGGCCTTGGGAGGCACGTGGCATGGGTGCCCAATATCACCAGTCTTGTGACCAAATACCCCACATCTATCATATGTCAATGGCCTCCATTCATATTCAATCACAACGGGCATGAATTTACCATCCCAACGAAATTTAACCAACTCTGGACGAGGAGAAGAAGCCTTAATTTCCACATAGACTCGAGTGAAAGATAACCTTTTCATTTGGTCAGTATGAGCATCTACAAAGAGTGGTTTACCGATCAAGCTTGCTATACGACTAAGGTCGGAAGAAGACCATAGTGAGAGTGGTACATCTTTAAGTCGGTTCCACACTGAAAGTGTGTCATTAACACCCAATTTGAGTTTCAATTTCGGGTGCCAAGCTTGTAGTACCATGGTGCTATTGTTGATGGAGATGGCCCCCATTTCAAGCACATTCCGTCGGAACGATTTATCCGAAATATGAATAAAGTAAAATCCTTACTCATGCATTCGGATGTCAACAACATGAGGTCCCCAGGTCTTTTTGATCGCTTCGTCGGTTATCTTGAAATATATTTTTCTCCCCAAGAAGTAACCAACAATACATTCTTTTAGTAACGGACTCTCATCTATCACCACTTTGGGAGTGATATCGGCAAAATACTCACCATCCACCACAGAAGGGACTACAAAATTTAGATCATATCCCTTAGCTACCACCCTTGCAACACTAGCCCAAGTTTGTGGTGCTTTCTGATCTTGAGGGGCCTTAGGTCTATTGAGGCTCTTATTCCCCTCCTTGACAGCCCCAGCCGCCGGCTTAGAGGGACTAGTAGCTAAGTTGGGTTGGAGGGAGCCTTTTGTGCAAGCGAAGGCTTTGATCTTCTTTGACTGGATCGACCCCTGCTCTTGCTTAGTCTAGGGTCACGGCTAGGTGCCCTCCGACCCTCACGAGTCTTCAAAACAGCAGCAGCCCTGTTACCATTCGGTCTATCTCCAAGGATAGCTTCACCATCAACAGCAAGGCAGGCAGATTTGTTCTTATTAAGCAACACCTTGTGGCAACACACCCTAACAGCAGGTTCACCAACTAGTTCAACTACTTCATTCTCCAGACAAGCATCAGATTCAGGGAGAGAGGAGGGGACAATCTCATCAATAGATGCCCTACAAATTGGCGGTTCAAGTTGCGGGATCAATTGACTCCCCTCAGACACAGCACCTTCAACAGATGGAGTACTCATAGATCAACACAGCAATTCACCCAAACTACCAGTCAAGAGAATACACCACCACTCACACGCTACCACCAAGAGATTGGAGCACCACCAGGCACCCGTAAAACCACCAACCAGTGAAGCCAACCAGACTTCCACCCAACAGTCAAGACAGCAAAATAGGTACTAGTTAAACTTGTAGAGGAAGGGGATACTTACAAGAGCCACCAAAGCTGAAGCCGAGTAGGTGGATGGGAAGGATGGTAGTGTCGATCTCCAGGCCAGAAATGAGCTCATGAAATAAGAGAAAGCAAAGTGGAGCAGGCCAGAGGCTCCTCCCGTTCAGCTCGACAGAGAGTGTGAAGCTCAGACCACGACGCCGGCTAAAATGACCGGAGACCGCCGCGTAGCCTAAGTAAGAAATGCAGAGTTGAGGTAGACGAGCAATCCTCCAATCAGATCCAATGACAAGCAAATTTCTTCGGATGGGTGGTTGAGGGAAGAGGATTCAGGCATCGGCGCCGACCAAAATGGCCGGAAATCGCCATGGGTCTCCCTTCGATCAGAAACGACCCCAAGTGGCTCAGATCTGATCCTCCTTCCTTGAGAGCGAACACCAGGGGAAATCCTTCGGAGGATGATAGGAGAGAGTGTGGAGACCTTCGTTCCCGAGTTTCAGCCGGAGAGATTGCTGGAGATGGCCGGAAACCGGCCTGAACCGAGCGGGAGTCGCTCAGTCATTCTCCATGGCTGAGAGAGCAAAATCTCGGGCGCGTGTATCTCACGCGGATTTGAGCCAGTCACCAGTTCACCGTTGAACTCTTCATGACACATAACGGTGCCACTACTGGTTCATGATTTTTGTGGCCGGTTCATCATGTACCTAGTGCTTTGAAAAGTTTATTACACACTTACCTTAAAAAAAACAATTTTGAGGAGCTATAATACTAGGTTTGCTAGCTCTCAGTCTACAGGCTACAACAATTTATCAGAATACTATGGTCTATATTTACTAAAGAAGCTCAAAATTCAAACTCGAATTGAGGGTGAGAAACAAAAAAACCGCGAACACATCAACTACTAATAAGAAATGAAAAGACCTAAGCAAAATTTTACCAGCAAAGTTATTATGTTCAACACATTCCTCATAGTGCAATAGCACATATTGACCAAAATATCACATTTCATGAAAGTATATGCGGAAATAACAATGTAACTCCTGAAAGCACATTCGATTTTGTGAAAAATCAACAAAATACATGATCACTCAACAGCTTGAAATCATCTATCCGTTACTAATATTTGAACATTAGAGAGAGCAAGAAAAATCAAAAAAGCACTTGAATGAACGACATTATTTTCCAGAGTCAAATGAATTGCTTAAACAATGTTCGCCTAAGTCGATATTCATATTTTTACCATACTCAACAACAAAGCCTTGATGAATCAAGGGTGGATCCACTAACTTCAGGAAAGAATGCCGCACCAAAGTAATACTTTCTCCCTCAGTAAATTATAAAACTCTTGAATGCTCCCAGCAAGTATAATAGCACAGAATGACCTTTTGAAATAGGACGACCAAATCCCTTCATTATTTTATCCAACATTATCTCTAGGCCAAGATCATCAAGCACAGCTCCATATTTATGCATGGTATTGGGCCTCATCATCATAAATCTCGCCTCATTTACCCAATCCTACCTAGTCAAAGCACAAATCATAATGCAAGAAGACAAGAAAAACGTCGGTCATTAGACAAAATCCATTGAATTAGAACACACCTCAGAGAGCGACAATTCAGAGAACCGTGGTTGAAACATCCTCAAATGTGAAGGCACCGGGAGATGGCTCAGACATAATATTTCTCAAAGTCTCTCTATCTTCATTGATTTCTTTGAGACCGGGATAAAGAATGCTGAAGGGTGCATGCCGTATATGTCTCTATGTAAAGGCTGCCAGACAGAAGATGCTCTTGTTGGAAAAGGCGTTAAAAAACAAAGCAGGCAATGGAGAAAATATACATCAAAAACTTGGGCTTTTCATCAAACCCCAAGAATCCAAAGTGACGACACAATCAGATGCACCAAGCACTTCATAGTAGAATTAAGAGAATTAAAAGGGGCACTCAAAACTAAATCAATCGCTAAAAAAAGATGGAAAGGGACAAGGTGAGGAGATGGAAGGAACCAGAGGCACCGTAATAAGACGAGTTTCCAAAGATCCACAATCTCATGCAATCTCAAACTTCAGGCATCTACATAATGTCCAACATATCCATTCAAATCAGGCATAACAAAATCAACACTCAAATCCTTTCATGATAACTTTATGAAAATTTGGCACTGAAGAACTGATCACTAGCATCCCATAACCTCTATTTATATAGAAAATTCCATCTGAATAAGATATGGACCAAAAGCCACATCAAGTCATTATCTTGCAAAGAGAGTGGCTTGGTTTTAGGATCTCTCTTTAATTCCACACACAACTGCACCTTAAAACCCAATTGGAGCATCCATATGGCAAGGATGCTAGGGGAATTCAAGTTATATGATGGCAAACACCCTCTCCTCAATCCTCAGTTTCATTAGTTCTGCCAAATAACAACATATTCATTGCTTTACAGAAGCAACCCACAATCTAAATTGTTTCAGCCGAAGGGAAAAACGGAACGTTCTCCAAAAACTAAGTCAAATAATATGTATCGCATATTAGTATCAGAAACAGGGCAAAAGTTTGAATGCTAGTAACACCTCCATAGAGTAGACAAGATAAATGGAGGTAAAGCAATAATACAAGTAGACTGAACAGTCAATGTTATCAAGAAAAGACATGAGAATTAAAAATGAAGGCAACAACAAAGGCAGCGGAGACCAAGTATCTAAATGGTAAGCTTTCATGTCATGGTGGTACACAGTTTTCAAAGTAAATACTTAGTCAACAACAATGCCGAAGACAAACTAACAGAGTGTGCGCATCCGAAAATGTTCTGATTAATATGCCTCTAAAATTCCAATACCTCCACAAGTCAAAAGTTTACCTCCATGATAAACATGGTGTTGGAAATCAAAATATTATCTCATTCTCTTCTTCAGTTCAGACAAATCGCTAAGTTCTATCATGTCATTGCCTCTACACACCAAATCCTCAGCACCACCACAAAAAGAAAACACCAATACACTCCAATCAGCAACTTGAAGTTTGCCAAAAGAGGAAAACTAGATTTTGCAATATCTAATAGAGGTGAACATTATCCATCAACTTGAAAAGTAAGAAACCATTTAGAGATTGCTGGTGAGGTACCTGATAATTTGAGATTATCCTCTGCCTGTATTCTCTGTCTTTGAGCCTGGTAAAGATATGGCAACATAAAATCAGCTTCCCCCGAAGAAACATCAATAAAATTGGCATGGTTGTAAAGCCGTACTGCCTCAAGAAATTACGGGTGACACAGAGAGCAGGAACTACACCCTCAAACATTCACATATATACAAGATAAATTTTGAAAAGGAGAGAAATATTGGCAAATCCTAGGAACTGAGTATTCTTTTTTATTAACTGGTGGCACAGAGTATTTTACCTAGGCCCAACTGAATGAGATATCATCATTTAACGAGAGGTGAACAGAACCAAGCTTTACCACTGGACAATATGATTCGTGCAACAACAGTTTGAAAAGAATATATTGAAGCAAAGTTTTGGACAGTCTAGTCGGGTCCAACACGGGAAATCAGGTCCACACTAACAATAAGTACTTTAATGAATATTCGAATACGGTGAGGATTGATACAGAGAGAACGCAGAAGACGATACCCCACTGTGGTGACAAATTGAATTTGCTGAGTCTGAGGGCAATTTTAGAGTTCGAATTTGAAAGATTTCCTCTAAAATTCAACGGAAGTAAGTAAGGAACCTTCAAAAGGGGAACCCCAAATCAATCAAAAGCGCCAAGAAGATGAAGCGAGAAGGGCAAAACGAATTTCAACGTCCACACACCCTATAACTAATGAACCTCGAAAATTCGGGTTCTCTGCTTCAGTGGAAATCAATGCATGAAGCCAAATTCGTTCAACTCAGTAGTGAAAAGCGATGAAAAAAAAAAGGGAAAAGGAAAATCACAAAGCAGCATTGCACTGCAATGCAAAGTGTTTCGCTCCTCGTGAGGCCAGTATTTGAGCAAAATCTCCCTCGTGAACTTCACCTTACCTTCCCTCAACATGCTCGGCGGCAGGTACCGCTCCAGCGAGCTGAAGATCGTGGGGCTGAAGTTCGGCTTGTGGTCCTTGTTAGGGTTCAGCCTGAGCCTCTGCTGGCTCGTCATTGCCACCGGAGCCCGGAGTCCCAACCGACGGAGCTGGAGGAATGCTTGGATCTCCGCTGGGACCGCGCCGTTGCTGCCGGAAAGGTCACCGGAGCCTGCGTCCAGAGACATGGCTGCGTGTCCGGGGAGACCTCGGAGTGGTGTTTCCGATTTCAGTCACTCTGTTTTTTCTATTTTTAATGGGGGTAGCCCGGGTCGACGCGCGGGGTGCTTGATTAATTGATTATGCACCGCACGCGCGAGAGGGCTTTGTCGGCCGTTCAGATGTAGCCAAGGGTGAGCATGACGGTTTCTAATTTAGAATTCAAAATCCCCCACTAAAGACCGATTCCAAAATATTAAAATCGAGAACTATCAATTGATTTCATGGGTCTACCCGAAAATCGTATTGCCGATCTGGTCCGTTCCTGGGTAGGTCTATAGAATCGGTCCTGTAGGTTTCATTGACCAAATCAAGATTGAAAATTAGGAATTTAGAGGATAGATTGAAGATTAAGGATTTTTTTTGGACGAAAAGATTAGGAATTCAAAGGTATAGCAAATGGAGACAATCGAGAGTGTGAGATAGGGAGATGGTGAACAGTCGGAGGTGTGATAGTGAGTTGATGTGTGTCGAGGTCGATGAATCGATGGAAATCGAGAGACGAGGATGGAGAAGGAGACGAAGAGACCGAGATGAGAGTGAGACACCAAGAGTCTGAGAGGAGAGAGAGTAACGATCGAGATGACAGTGAGAGTTTGAGATGATATGGGCGAGTTTTAAATTAGAGATTTGGGATTTTTCATTATTTCTAAAAAAAAAAAAAACTATACATTGTATGTATGTATGTATGTCTATTACCAGTTTGGTCCTAAATGAGTGGGTGGTTCCAAGTTGGAACCACGAATCGGATTGGTTCCCGCCGATCCGATTCCCTCGGAAACTATCGATTTTGGGCCAATCCGATCCAGTTTAACCACTGAATGTAGCGTGTGTCCAAGAGTCTCGAAAAGTGAGAATGATGTGATGTTTTCAATTGGGGTCCCATGTTCATATTAGGCGCTAGTTACGTCAGTGCAAATTTTCCAGAAAGAGGCGATCTTCCTTCGCAAGGAAACAATTTTCTCTGGCACTTGGATCATACGGGGGATGTATAATTCAAAATAATTGTTGTTGTGCAAGCGTGCCTAGTAAAGATCAAGGGTGTGTTTGTTTTGGAAAAAGTATTTTCAGGAAAAGTATTTTTTGAACTTTCGTCCGTTTGGTTCGCGAAAAATGATTTGATCAACGAAAAGTACTTTCCAGTCAACAAAGATTTTATTTATTAAAATAGGAAAGTGAATTCCCCAAAATAAAAAGGTGAAAACACTTTTCCAAATTTAAATCTCTCACTTTCTTTGAAAACGGGGCTGGAGCCAATCCCAGGGCCTAGGCCGGCAACCCTGGCCGGGGCCTGAGAGCGGGGTCGGGGACCGGGGATCGAGGCCGGGGCCGGGGCCGACGACGAGGGTCGGGGATCGGGACATGGGCCAGTGTCGAGGACTGGACCGACGACCAGGGTCCGGGCCGGGGCTGGCGTTGGCGACCGAGGCCGGGGGTCGGGACCGGGGCAGGCGATCGAGGCCGGGGGTCGAGACCGGGGCCGGCGACCGAGGCCGGGGGTTAGAATCGGGGCCGAGGATCGGAACCGGGGCCGGCTATCGGGGCCGGGGATCAGGACCGGCGACCGTGGTCGGGGACCGGGGCCGGGGTTGGGGTCGGGGCTGGGGCCTGGGCCAACGCCCGGGACCGGGATCTTGCCGGGGCAAGCGACCGGCAACTGGGGCCGGGACCGACGACCGGGGTCGAGGATCGGGACAGGGACCGAGGACTAGGATCGTGCCGGGGATCGAAATCGGGACCTGGGGTCGGGGCCGGTGACCAGGGCCGGCGACCGGGGATCGGGGTCGGGACCGAGCCCGAGGATCGGGACCAGGGCCGGGACGAGCGACAGGGGTCAGGGTTGGTGTCGCGACCCGTCCGAAAGCGGACGCGGCTAATGGATTACCGATCGCGGGCCTTCCCACCGCACCGGAGTGCGGATCACGAGCTTTGGATCGGCGCGGGCCTTCCCAGGCCCATACCAAATCGCGGCGGGAGTATTTCTTTGAAGGATTCGACGATAAGAGTCGATCGCTTCCGACCTTCAGTGTGGTCGTGGTGGCATGTGCAACTGGTGCATGCATTTGGAGTCGCCACCGGTCTTTCTTGGAGGGTAGACCGGAAACCTTACTGACCGATTGGGAGAGATCGATCAGTTCTGCGGAACCAGAGATTTTGGGTTCGGGGACTTGGTTACGCTGGTGTCATTACCAACGCCCTTTCGATACCTAACGCGAGTGATTTTCCTAGCTAAGAGATCATGTAGGTGCAATTTTAGGTGAGATGGGTTTGATTCAGGATTTCATCAGATTGGAAGACTATTCCTATCAATCACAATCAATTTTAATGAAAGCGCAATCAAATGCATAAATAAACCACATCGATGCACATCAATCCAAATCAATGGCTTCCTAATATAGCCATAAGGGCTTAGGGAAGGTGTGATTTCGGACCATGGGTAAAATGGGAAGATTTGGAGGCGATTAGCCCGAAGGGCAAAATCGTCATTTTTCTTTTTGGAAGGTTTGGATACCGAATTACCCAAAATATTCCATGGCCAGTTGATTGTGGCCATTTCCCATTTTTGAGAATTTTTTGAAATTTCTTGATTTTTCTTCAATTTTTGGAAGACGATTCGCCCAAAGGGCGAAATCGTCATTTGAAGAAGGGTCGGGGTTCAAAACACCCAGGATGAGCCTTGGCCAATTGATTGTGGCCATCTCCTATTTTTTTGGGATTTTTCTGGAATTTTTAGAATTTTTTTGGAAGACGATTTGCTGGAAGGGCAAAATCATCATTTTTGGAAAGATCGGGGGTCGAAAGACCCGAAACAGGTCGTGGCCAGTTGAATGTGGCCATTTCCTATTTTCTGGGATTTTTCTGGAATTTTTAGAATTTTTCTAGAAGACGATTTGCCGGAAGGGCAAAATCGTCATTTTTGGAAAGACCGGGGGTCGAAAGACCCGAAATAGGTCGTGGCCAATTGAATGTGGCCATTTCCTATTTTTCGGAATTTTTTAGAATTGTTCTGAATTTTCCGAATTTTTTTGAAATTTTTATGATTTTCTATTTTTTATTGATTTTTTGATTTATTATTATTTTTTTATTATCTCTTGAATTTTTTAATATTTAAAAATATTTTCCGGGCCGGGTCAGACCCGGCCCGCACCTCTCGGGCGCCCGGCCCGACCCTACGGGTCAGAACCGGCCTAAAACGACACCGTTTTGCATTTTTAAGAGATTTTATCAATTTTTTTTTATTTTTTATACATTTTATTTATTTATCCGAAAATCCCTAGATCTAACGATCCACATCGCGCCACGCGGCTTTCTCTGGCGCGTCCGATCCCGGATCAAATCGGACTGTCCTCAGTGTGCCACTTGGCACAATTCCGACCGTCAGATCAAAGTGTTTTTTTTTATTTTCGAAAATCATTTATTAATTCTGAAAATCTTTTAATTTTCCAAAAATCCCAGATCGTGACACGTGGCGAAACCACGGCCGTCCGATCTGGGCGTTTTTGTCATGCCCCGAACCCGGCGAGCACGCTAGCATCCCACCTCCGCCGTTACCTTTGATGATCTCCCAGGAACCAACGGCCAATGCTTAAAGATCTATATGAAACATGCATGCGAAATCGAGGACAACTCCATACAAATGAAACACAAGACGGCTTAGGACAAAAGGGTACACCTTATATAAGGGTCAATCATACATCAAATGTTATAATGCTAAATCCCCAAATACTTCATTACAACCCTATGGTCACAAAATGATTCATGATCATTTCTTCCATTGATTTCATCGAATGCCAATCCATGGCGAGCACTGGTTTCCTTCATTTGGGACCTGAAAATGTTGTCCCACGACGGGGTGAGATATAAATCTCAGTAAGCTAAACCTAACCCTAAACCAGACTGTCAGTACCTCCAGACACTTTTGGAAAACATGGTATTTTGGAATTAAAAACTTTGGCATGACAAAAACATGATTCCTTCAAAAATATGGCTTATCAGTATTTCTAAATCAGTTCGATTCAGTCACAAATCATGGCAAAATCTGAGCTTCGTACAGTGGCAGGGTTTTTAATCAAAGTAAGCACTCGACGCCATCTTAAAACATGAGGCGGTTTTCATTTCTTTCTCAAAAGTATCATTCCTTGGAAATTTCCAGGAAACACATTCTTTTCTCTCACACGCCCCTTTTCTGGGCCAATTTCAATTCACGCCCCTCTCTGGGCCAAATTCAAATCATGAGGCAATTTAAAACTCGTGAGGCAAACCTCCATACTTGAGGTAAATCATCAAAACATGAGGCATATTCAATTTCTCAAAACCCATTCTTTGAATTTCTCATAAAACAAGTCTTTCCATTTCCGCCCATCTTGGGCCAAAACATATCAAGAACCATGTTTCAGTCTTTTATCTTCTTTACGCCCATCAAGGGCCGCCCTCCTTGGGCCGCGAGATGATTCGGTCAATCATATGACTCTCGACGTCTTATCGAGATGATTCGGTCATCATGACTCTCGCTGCGAGATGATTCGGTCTCCATATGACCCGTCGGTACATATGAGACTCTCGCGTCCGGACCTAGAGATGATTCGGTCACCATACGACTCTCGACGCCCATTATCAATCGAGATGAACCGTGTCAGTATGGGACTCTCTAGCCGCACGACCTCGTCAGGTCCAATGGGAGTAACTCCCTTCCAACACATTGGCCAAATTACAAATTCTCGGCGATCCCACACGCCATTGGCGATCCCACATGCCCGTGCACTTATAATTTTTCTCGGCGATCCCACACGCCAGTGCACACATAATTTCCTCGGCGATCCCACACACCATTTATTCATAAAAATTTCCAGTTATAAAGCAGCCTCACATTTTCATTCAAAGAAAATAATTCATGCCTCAAAATTCATCATTCAAAAATAACTCATGAAATCAAGCAGTTCATCGCCTACTCGAGGCATTCATTTCAAACGTCCCTCACTGGACAAAACACGTTTCAAGTCATAAATTTCTCAGTCAAGCACATATAAATTCAAGTAAGCCTTAGGCAATTCAACAAATACGGCCAATTCATAGTTTCAAAGCTTGACTCAAAATCATATTTTTCGGCACTTTCAATCTTGGCTTTCCTTTCAATCAAAACTTTCGACTTCTCATCTCATATGCTCAAATAGCCATTAAAACACACATTCATGGTCAATTAGGGCTCCCCAAACAATTGATTTTCAATCAAACATGCCAAGAAATGCTAACTCACAAAACCAGATAGATTTGGACTCCCTCGCGCCTCTCACAAAATCCAGGCCATGAAATCATTCAATCCGACTCAAAACTCTGTCCTTTAGTAACCTAACCTCCTAATAAAGGTTTAGGCATAACTTACCTCAAGCAATTAGCAAAAATCCACTTCGATCAATCCTCATCAACCCCACAAATGTTCGGCAACCCAAGGTTCTCGTACTGTCCTAGGAAATTCATCAATGTCGAGTCAAAATCCACTCAATTCTCACTTCCTTGATACCAATCCCTCAATCATTAATCAAATGGCAACTCAAGATGCCTCATCAAATGATCGAATACACCACAATACTTCCACAAACCCTTAATATATTCTGTTTAAACAGTAAAATGCATAGCAGAATATAACTTGGTGTTTCCTGCTCCAAATAGCCCTTAAATCACTTCTAAATCCCAAACCACTTCATATACTTTCCATTAACACCTTAATCAACATTATAGATAGTCCCTTTGAGTCAATTTGAAGTCAAAACACTCTTATATCAGCCCCCAACAGAATTGGTACACAAAGAACATCATCCAAAACAGAACCGGTTTTGTGTTCCGACCGCTCAATCGAGCCATGAATCAATTCTAATCTTCAATCCTTCAATAATCAACTTTCTAAGACCTTCCTTTATGGGTTTAGGAAGCTCACCGTGAGATTTGAAGCGGATTGATACTCCAAAGACGTCGAAACAGCCCGATCTCTTCAAAGTCAGAATCTGTCCATTTTTGTACCACCCATAATCAGCCATAAAACTCATTCTAAAACCATATATTTACAGCCATAAATCATCTGAACATATTACTAGATGTTATGAAGCTCTCCTAAAAAAATTGAGGTCATTTGGAATTTCTAAGAGCTAGAAACAACACTTCTCCTCAGCTAGCTTAGAATCCGTCCACGTTTCTTCCAAAATTCACCATAAATCAACAAGATCTCCAAAAATCATGAAACCAACGGAAAAATGTCAAGGACATCTTGAACTAACCTGTGGTAAAAGGGCTCAACCAAACGACACCAGGAAGAGCCGCTAGACTGCACCGAACAGAAGGGTCAGAAACTGTTTTTCCTGGGCAGTTTTCTGTTTGGTGAAGATGAAGAGGAAAATGAAGGAATTGGCAAGGAGGAGTGAGGGTGGTCGACCAGCTGAAGATAAGGAGGTTGTCCATCAAATAATTGGTGCCATTTTGTCAAGATCACAATTAATGCCATTTAATGCTTGGTCCAATCAAAAGATGACACATGGCAACCTCCCATTGGTTGCTTCCTTGACTTTGACCTTCCATTGACTCCTTGTCCATCAAGTTTCGGCAGCTCATGGGGAGAGGGAAATGACCAAAATGACCTTCTGAATTTCTTAAGGCAAGACCAAAGGTCGAGGGGCAAAATGGTCATTTGGCATTTTTCGTCCGAAAGTTCATTTTTCCAGTGTAAACCACCCTCGATGAGGCGACGTCCATATTAATTCAAATATTGGAATTCCTCATTGTCCAATACCCAATCTCGAGGTCTAATTTCATGTCGAACTCTCGTCGACTGTAATTCCAGTTTATCTCAAACTGACGGGCGACTCTTGCAGGTGCTACGCGTATCGACCTTGGGATTTTTCTTAAGCCGTGGCGACTTTGGTTGTCATGTAATTGCGAGGGTTTTTCACTAGTTCCTACGGTCCTGATCGTCGGAATCCGATTTAGGAAATTCTCGCAAATTACACATTGGTTAAGCGGAATCACCCGCGTCCCAACGTATAACGCTAGCAAGGCATTCCATGATCGTTCCTAGATCGATCTCTGTTGGCCCAAAATATTCCATCGACAATCCTTATGGTCAAAGCGCCATTTCTTATTTAAAATCCTCAGGTCCACGTACCCGACCTTGCGTTAGTCTTTCCCTTTCGGTCAGTTAACTCGAGAGTGGCCTGCTCCGAGCGAGATACCACTGAAACACACCGATCGATATCCTTCCATTCTATAGCCTTGAGAGGGGCTGGAATTCAGAATGTCACAGTTTTATTCTTAGGCCGCGGCCCCCACCCGACTGACGTGGCTGCCCACGTGGCGTGCCACGTCAGCCTTTGACCTTTGACCGGCCGGAGGGTCGCCGGGGAAGACGATGAACAGTGCCAAATTCCGGCGACCCTCCCCGGAAAACCCAAACCGACGTGGAAACGTCGCCGAATCTCCCATTTTTTGAAGGCAAACCAATCCTCATCACATCCAAACCAACCCACGACCATTTCATGGCAAAAATCACGCCGGAAAACGGCCCAAAAAGACCCCACCCGAACCGGCGCCGGCGAGGGGATTTGCAGAATTTTTTTTTTAGTTTAAGCTCAGTTCTGGTCGTTCACGTAACATCTAATAGAGCTAGGGAAGCTTACCTGAGGTCGCTTAGGCGTCGGCGACCGTGGGCTTCGCCGGTGTGAGCTCTAGGCTCGGCCCGACCATGTAGGAGCTCCGGCCATCACTTCCGGCGTGGTTTCGATGCAAAACAAAGGGTAAGTCGAGTTTAGACATGGATCCAATGAAGTCTTATGGCTACTAGCACGGGAATGGGGCTCGGGAGTGGCAGGCCGAGAGCCAAAAAAAATGCAAACCGCACAGGCATTTCGTCGAGCAGGTTATGTGCATGTGAGAAATGGAGGTCGGGAGGGGAAACCGACCTGTTTCGAAGATCGCTGACGGCTATGGAGACTGCGACGATGATGCTTGGATGCCGCTGCAGGCCCGGGGTGGTCGCCTCTCGCGGAGTTCACCCAAAAAAAATCCCCTTCTCTCTCGGCCCCCTCTTTTTCTTTAGAACCCGAGCACCACCTCCTTTCGCCATGGCCGACCGGCCTTTCGTGCCTCTCCACTATCAAAAGCCAGCACATGCATCATTTTATCATGTTCGGTCGGCCATTGCCCTCTTTTTTTTTTTGTTTAATCTGCTCCCCCCCATTCCTGTTATTGCTCTGCTTTTGGCGTGGTGGGTCTGCAACTAAGTTGCAGACCTGGTCGAACCGGGTCGGGTCGGGTCGGGCTTGACCCGACCGGCCCGGTTCGACCAATTCTCTCAAATTGGGCCCCAAATTGACCTATTTTCAGGGAATTGATGGCAAAATCGGACTCCTTGACATGTTTTCTATCAAATATGGGAATTTTCGTGAATCAATTGAGTGAAATTTAGTGAAAACCCCAAATTGTCCCTAGGATCCGAAAATGATTTTTGCTTAATCGATGGCCTAAATGACCAAATTAGTCAAAATTGAGGCCACCAATGGATTCATTATGATGAAAACTAATGGGTAGAGGTGTTTAATTTTAATGGGTGTGCCCGTGTGAAATTTAATTTCGAAAATTGTGAAACCAAGGACTAAATTGAAAGAAAATTGTGCAATTAAGCCCTTTTGGCTAAAATTGATCAAATTGGGGGGCAAATTGACCCAATTGCACTTCAAAACTTTAGAATCCAATGTCATAATTTATAAAAAGTGAGAATTGAAAATTAAAGGACTCGAAATGAATTTTTTAGGCGCGGTTTGGGTTTATGTTTGTTAAGGAGCATAGTGACCCAAGCCGATTTTTCAAGATTTAAAGTGACACATTTGAAGAGGAAATTAAAAAAAAATTATTGAATATTTTTTTGTATTTTTCTGACCACGAATGATATTTTTCTGATTTTTTGGGTATTTTTTAATAATTAAAAAAATTGAAAAATTATTAAAAATTATGAAAAATATTTTTTTGTTCAAAATTGACTCTCGAGGCTATCCAAGGCCTCCAAAGTTGATTTTGCAATTTTATGAGTTTTTGGCTATTTTTAATTAATTTTGGAAATAAAAACTAAAATGAAAAATGACCAAAAATCAGGTGTCAACAGTCGGGACCGGCGATCGGGGACCGGGGCTGGGATCGGGGACAGGGGCCTGGATCGGGGATTGGGACTGGGGAACGAGGCCGGTAGCCGGGGCTGGGGCCGAGACCAAACAAAAGAAAACAAATCGTTTTCCAACTGAGAACCAAACACCGAAAAATATTTTCGGTAACATATTACCAAACAAAGAAAACAAATCGTTTTTCGAGAAAATGGTTTCCAGAAAATCACTTTCCAAAAAACGAATTCTCGAAAATCGCTTTTCTTGAAACAAACGCACCCTAAATTGTTGAAAAAAATTCAAATATCATTGTCGACTTTTGAATCGCTAACTTCATCACTTTAAGAATCAATCCTCTTCGACTCATGAACTGTGCATTTTCATTAGTCGATATTTGTCGAGGTATTTTTTTCGTCTATGATGCCCACATTTCGCTAAGGTCATCGACGCACTATGACTTCAAGCATGGTCACGTCAGCGTCGGGGGTGGGGAACGACACGATGAACAGCAGACGACGATAGGAGAGAAAGAAGAACTATCAATTTATGCCAAAATCGGAGGAGGACCTCCCGTGCCAAAATTTTTTCAAGCTCGAATATATATCAATTTATGCGTTTTTGAGCCAGAGGAGCCCCCATTCTGTTTCCACGATCTCCATAACCACCTAGAGAGAGAAATTGAGGAGAGAGAAGCTCTACTAGGGCACGAGATCCGCCATAGCCGAGAGCTCGAGCAGAGACTTGTTGATCTTCGATAGAGCAAATGAGTGAGAATCGAGGCTCCGGATTTGTCCTCTAAGCTTCCTGAGATGTCAAGTATCATCGCCAACCCACTAGATTAGCTCTAGCTTCTTCGAAAAGGTCAGTTCCACACCGTCGAAGCCCCGGGAGTTCGTCAATGGCGGACCCCCGACCGCTTGATCATTTCACGTGCTATTAGTTCCAAACATCCTTAAATACATCTCTGAGTCCATTCCCATTAGTTTTCTCCTTTGATTTTACGTTGAAACCTCGAGTCGAACTTCTGCCATAGCCAAACTTTTAGGCTGCGTTTGGTCGTCCAGTTTTGGATTGGGATAAGATAGGATATAATGGGATTCCTCTAAATATCCTCCGGATTGTAGAAAATCCAATCACGTATTTGGTGCAACTCATGATAGGATTAAATTTTTTGAGAATCTCACTTGCTCATCGCAATCTCCTGCAACATCCAGATTTCACCATCCCTTCCAATATGTCTTCTTCACTGTTTCACCAGATCCACTCCATCGCCATCTCCAGATCGGAGTCCTTGAAACTTCACCACGGATCGAAAGGGGATTTAGATTCTTTGAAAATTGAAAGAATTGACACCGTATGGAAAAGAAGCAAGTCTTGCTCCGAACCCTGAACATCGATAAGCATTTTACTCGCATCGATTAAGTCTTGGAGGAAGCAAGTGGGCATCCGCTTGGGCGGCCGGTGGAACGCAATGCGGATCAAGCCCCAGACCTTCTCCAGCTGCTGGGCAGCAGCACGCTCACCGCCTCATCCACGCTTCGAACCCTGAACATCCCCTCCTCCATGTCCTTATCCTCCAAGCACACCCTGCACAGATCAACACCAGTTTATCTACCCTCTCCCCAAATTGAATCGCCATGCTGTACGTCACGAACCCTCCTTAGCTCATCGCCACCACGTTCATCTTCTTCACACCCATCGTCTCCATTAAAGCAGCCACGCACTAGGCTTGGAACAGGTCGCTCCGCTCAGGCTTTGTCGTGTAGGAGTCCCTGAAGAAGACGAGGTCGGAGATGTAGGTGTTGAAGCGGGCGGCGAAGTCGTTTCACTGCCACATTGCGTTGTCCTCGATGCCGTGGAGGAGGAGGAGGAGGAGGAGGTCAAGCTTCGCCGTTTTGGGCCTCCTGGGGACCCAGTAGTGCATCACCGTGCCGTGCCAAGGTCGATAAGGGTGGACTTGAGGGCCGACTGTGAGAAGGAGAAGCGGAGGCACCGGTCCCTCATCACCGTGAAATTGAAGCACTCAGCCATGGGGAACGAACCTTAAAGCTCCAAGCTTTTCCCTCCTTCAAATGCGTTGCCCTCTATTTGTTTCTCCCCATTTTCATTTATGTTATTTATTTATTTTCTTAAATTTTTATCCTATCCGGATATATCCCACCCCCTAGGTGAGAATTTTTTTATCTGAGTTATATCCGGATTATATGCGGTCAAATCTGAATCCCGTGTTCTACCAAACATCGGATATGATATAAGTTATCATATCCGGGGTTATATCCAATCTACCAAACATAGCCTTAGGAGCTTTCTTAGGCAAATATGGCGATTCATGACTTGATCGGAATCGCAGGTTAGCTCTCTAAACTCACTTCATCAATGCTTGCCTGATGTTTAGAATATCTGGATTTTCTCAGTATTGCATGTTTGGATCTGCCATGGTTGAACATATTCGAGCTTCGAATGTGTGGACTCCACCGTTAGACCTTGCTAGACTTTAGTATGTTATAGTGGAGATCGAGACGAGTCGATAAACACAAAAACCAAGCCGATCGATAAAGATCTCACCATTGATCGTAGCAGGGAAGTTCTCGGCCATTCGTGTCTTCTTCGACCTTGCGACTATTGACTAGTCACCGATCAACGGCTGACGTGGCATTGACATGGTGCCATGTGGCTTGATATGTGGCGGTCATGTCAGCGCAAGTGGTTATTAGAAATTTTTTCGAATTAAAAAATAAATGATAGATCGGACGGTGAATATTAAACCACGTGTCACAATCTAGGAATTTTTGAAAATAAAAAAATGATTTTCAAATATAAAAAGTATTTTCCAAAAATATAAAAAAAAATAGTTTTTGATCGGACGATCGAGAATTAGTGTTGTCATTTGATATGGGGCATAGATTTTAGTAATATGATCCGAGGGTGGTGGCTTAGCCACGTGGTTCAATCCGAACCATAGGATTAAATATTAATAAAAGAATTCTCATAAAATCAATAAAAATTTGAAAAAAAAATACCTAAACTACGTTGTTTTAGGCCAACCCGGGACTCTTAGGGTCTGGGTCAGGCATTTGAGTGTCATGGGTCGGGTTGACTCGGTTAAAAAAATATTAATAAAAGAATTCTCATAAAATCAATAAAAATTTGAAAAAAAAATACCTAAACTACGTTGTTTTAGGCCAACCCGGGACTCTTAGGGTCTGGGTCAGGCATTTGAGTGTCATGGGTTGGGTTGACTCGGTTAAAAAAATATTAAAAATACGAATAAAATTCATAAAAAATTCTTAAAAATTCATAAAAATGGGAAATGACCATATATAACTGGTGCTATTTTGGTTTTTGAACCTTCCAAAAATGACCATTTTGCCCCTCTAGACATTTTGTCCTAAACTTTCTCAAATCTCCCTCGAACCCTAATAGTATATTTTTTAAGCTTTTAGGGCTTCACTAGGCATGTCATGTCATGATTTCATGCGATTTATCCGCACATTATTTGATTCCTTGATTTGCGCACTTATTTCATATTGACTGTGAATGATAGAGTAGTTATACTCATATGCATGAATCCTTTAGACGTTAGAGCTTATCTCACCCCGAGAAATTTGTATGAAATCTTATTTAGGAAATTCAACCAACTTAGGTATCGAAAGGGCATCAATGGCAACATTGGCGTAACTAAGTCCCCTGACCCTTTTCTCTGATTTTTATAGAATCAAACGGAATGTCTCAATCGCTTGGTAGGGTTTCCAATCTATCCTCCAAAATAGATTGGTGGCGACTCTGTTGACATGTACGCTATTCACATGTCACCCAACCACACTGAAGATCAACCTCGTTTTAAAAAATCCCTCCCGTTGTGATTTGGACATGGGCCATGGTGTTAGGTTTCCTAATGTCGCGACCCTCTCGAGGCGCTGCCAGGGGCTCTCGAGGGCTAATGGGCCGCCCGATCATCGCCTGATCGGACGCGGGCCTCTCCCAAAGTCCATTACCCAAATCGCAATGGCTGGATATATGTGGTCGACTTTTGGTGCGGTCTGGTGACATGTGATATGTGTACATACCAAGAAGTCGCCACCAATCTTTTCGTGGAGGGTACGATCGAAAATCCTATCGAATAGTTGGGAGCGATCTATTCGATCTATTCTATTCGATTCGTCGCCTGATCGGACGCGGGCCTCTCCCAAGGTCCATTACCCAAATCGCAATGGCTGGATATATGTGGTCGACTTTTGGTGCGGTCTGGTGACATGTGATATGTGTACATACCAAGAAGTCGCCACCAATCATTTCGTGGAGGGTACGATCGAAAATCCTATCGAATAGTTGGGAGCGATCTATTCGATTCTGCGGAAATCAGAGAAATGGGATCGGGGACTTTGTTACGCCAACTGCTAGAGTTGACGCCCTTTCGGCACCTCAGTTGGATGATTTATCTAGTCTTAAGATTCATGCAGACGAGTGGGGTACAGATCCTAAATCTAGGAGTACATGCAGATAAGAGTGACTATCTTAACACTCACAATCAATAGAAATAAATGCGCAAATCAATGATCCAAAACATGCCGATAAAACACATGAAAGCAGCATGGTATCCCTAATGAGGCCCTATTGGCCTAGAGAGGTATCAATCAAGGCTTAGGAGTGATTTGGACATGATTCGCCCATGAAGGGCAGAATCGTAATTTTAAAAAATTTAGGGATAATTTACCTCAGAAGGGAAAAATAATCATTTCAGATGAAATATGTAGTCAAAAGATGGTGGAAATGGGATTGGTGATCAAATCCTTCCATTTCCTATTCTTCAAAAATTTCCAGGATTTTTCTGGAATTTAAAAGTGATTTTACCTTCGGATGGGTAAAATCGTCATTTTAGACGGAGATGAGAACTGAAAATCTCAAATATTAGGGTTGGTCACCCACCTAACCCAAACCTTAATTTTAAGCCATTTTCAAGACTCGATTGGAACGAGAAAGACGGTTTTCCCATTGAGGGGCAAAATCGTCATTTTGAAAAAAGGGACGAGACTCGAGAACCCAAACCCAAGAATTGATCGCCTAACCGACCCTAATTCTTGCTTTGGCATTATTGACTTTATCTTGCTTACACACGACAGAGGCGACTTACCCCTAAAGGGTAACATCGTCAATTCTTGGAAGAACGGATAAGAAACCCCAAAAATATGGTTGACCAGTTGTCTGTGGTCAATCCTCGATTTTTGGGGGTTTCTGGAGTGTCTAGGATTTTCTTACATTTTGTTTTTGGGATTTTCTAAGGTTATTTTTTTGGATTTTCTTAAAAAAATTGATTTTTTTTTTATTAAAAAAAATGTTATTCGGACCGGGTCGGGTGACCCGGCCCATGATCCACGGGCGACCGGCCCAACCCGGATCCGCGCGACCTACGCCCCAAAACGACGTCGTCCCGGCCTTTTTTATTTTTGGTTTATTCAGACTTGATTCAAAGGTTCCTATTGAACCGCGTGGCTAATCCACGACCGCCAGATCAGATTACTAGAACCTACGGTCTAGATGGAACGGAGACTCGATCTGAACCGTCTGATCAACTTATTAAAACCTGCGGTCAGGATTAGAACGCAAGACTCAATCTGGACCGTCCGTCCTTACTAACCCAAACGACGCCGCACAACCACTAAACCAAACGGCATCGTTTCAGCCTATTTTGATTTTCTGATTTTAAAACATTTTCGAATAAACCTAATTACTAATCGGACGGTCATTATAAATTGGACTAGATTAACCTAGACCGTCCGATCTTAAGCTGACTCGCCCTAACAAACTAACGGTCGAACCAACTCAGCATCCACGTGGACCAATCACTCGTTGCCACCTCGACCTTTGACTCGTTGACTTGCCACGTGTGTATCGTCTTCAACCTCTCGACTATGACTGAATGAACGGCCGAAACCCTCCCGCGATGATCCGACGGTGGGATCTTAACGAAATCGCGCGAAACTAACGCCACTCGACTCGCAATCGTCTCTAGTCTAACATACCTAAGAATCAGAGTATCCTATTCACAGAATCGCGAGCATCATGTAGAATGCCGAGTACGGCCATGGAAGTTCAATTACTCGATTCACATCAAATCATGGCAATTCAGTCACGGGATAGCATCAATGGATGTTCAGAAGACTTACCTCGAGCTCCGATTGAGCTCGCTCGGCCCAGATTTGGCTGGGCGACTTTGAACAGTGGTCGGCGATGGATGCTAAGTTCAAAGACTCGATTCGAGGTATTCAGGAGAAATCGATGCAAAATGAAGATGCAATGATGGTCAGTGATGTCGAGGGAACAAAACACACACGTTAAACGCAAGAATAAACGTGAAACGGGTAAATCGCCATTGATGCACAGTGAGAAGCTTGAAGCTACGTCTCACCTGTTCCGGCGGTTTCAGGTAACGCGGCTGACGGCGATCGACTCCTGGATACTTGGGCGTTCTCCTGATGATCTCTTTGAGCTTTGGTCTAGCCCGGGAAGGCCTGACCGATGCTCTGCAAATTCGAGCTCTGTCCTCGACAATGGCGATTGGAGGACGAGCTCTCTCTCCTTCGTTCTCTCTCTCTTTCGATTCTGCTTCCTCTCCCTTAACTGAATCAACTGCCTCCTTTGTTCTAGAAGGTCTATTGGCTTATATAGCTGTTTTGGATTTTGGCGCCGAACGGAGAACTAACAGTCTTGAAATGGCACGTGCTTGCGCGTGCCATTTGGTCCAAACAGTGCCGGAGACGGTGGGTAATCCGTCCAACTCCGTTTGGTTCTTCGGTTCTCTCAATCTCACGTGAATTTGGCATAGATTTAAGCTGCATTTGAGAGTGTTGACTTTCGTAGGTTTACAGGTTTGACTGACCTTGCCGGAGCTCGTCCGGCGGCCATTTGTCTTGGGGCTGGTCTTGATCGAAATGTTTTGAGGTAAGGAACAAGACGCCTACCAAATCTTTCCCGATTATGGCCGATTGTTCAGTCAATTGCTCGATCAAAATTCACCTGAGAAATGTCCATTCGCCCGGGAATCCTGAGGAAGATGACACTGTAGCGAACCGGTTCGACCGGTCTGAACCGGTTCCGACTTGAAATTTTCAAAATTAACCCAAATCTGTGGGGAATTTTTGCAATTAAACCCCAGAATCGAACTTAGGGCATGAATTTTATCTAAAAATGTGGTTTTGCCCAAAAGTTCATGTCAATTTCTACAAAAACCCCAAATTTGTCCTTAATTGCAATTCGGCAAATCGTGAAATTGAAGGCTCAAATGACCAAATTGGACAAAATCACTTATGCCAATTGATTCAGAATGATGAAAACCATTGGGTAGTGACTTCAATTTGCAATGATAGTCCCCGAATTGAAAGTAATTTCAATTATGCCCAATTTCAAGGACTATAATGCTATTTGGTATTCAATTTTGCCCAATTTATGCAATTAAACATTCTGTGAGGGCAATTGGGTTAAATTGTAATAAGGGACAATTAGATTGAATGTCAAGATCCTAAAAAATGCCAAAATTACAAATTAAAAGACTCAATTGACATTTTTTTACCAAATTCAATCATACGTGTTACAACGGAACACGTAAAATTGAATCTGATTTTGGAATTTTTGTTAAGTAAAAAAGACAAGGAATTTAAAATAAAAATATTGACTATTTCTTCATATTTTTGTGACCTCGAATGCTATTTTTCTTGATTTTTTTAGTATTTTCCTAATTTTTGAAAATATTAAAAAATGCGAAAAATATGAAAAATTATTATTTTTTGTCAAAAATGGTTCCTTAGGCTTGGCCAAGGCCACCAAAGTTGATTTTGCAATTTTTTGATTTTTTATGAATTTTTTATGAATTGTCTAAGAAATAACTGAAAAAGGCTGATCCAAAATTAGGTGTCAACACCTAGTTATTAAAAGTGCGGCGGAATATCGAAACCCTATACAGGATCCATGGGGTGAGGTAAGCTCTAACGTCTAAAAGGTTCATGCATATGAGCCCTATTAATTACAAGCAATATTAAAAAAGTGCGCAAATCAAGGAATAGAATACATGCGGATAAATCGCATGAAATCATCTCATGGCATGCCTAGTGAAACCCCACAGGCTTAAAAAATATACCATTAGGGTTCGAGGGTGATTTGAGAAAGTTTAGGACAAAATGTCCAGAAGGGCAAAACGGTCATTTTTGAAAGTTTGAAAATCAAAATCAGAGCAAATGGGTCAAACCAGCTGAATGTATCATTTTCCATTTTTTTTGTGATTTTTGAATTTTTTTTCTATTTTTTTGGTTTTTTTATGAATATTTGGAATATTCTGAAATTTTTATATTATTTTTTAAATTTTTAAATATTTTTTGGATCGGGTCAATCTGACCCACGACACTCGAACACCCGACCCAAACCTTAAGGGTCCTGGGTTGGCCTAAAACAACGTAGTTTAGGTATTTTTTATTATTTTTTTTTCTAATTTTTATTGATTTTCTGATAATTTTTTTTATTAATATCTAATCTTATGGTCTAGATTGAACCATGTGGCTAAGCCATCACCCGCGAATCAGATTACTAAAATCTAGGCCCATATCAAATGGCGAGACTAATTTTGGATCGTCCAATCAAAATTTATTTTTTAATTTTCGAAAAATTCTTTTTATATTTGAAAACCATCTTTAATTTTCGAAAATTCCCAAATTGTGACACGTAGTTTAATATCGACCATCCAATCTTGCTTTTATTTTTTAATTCAAAAAATATTTTCTAATAACCGCTCATGCTAAAGTGGCTGCCAAGTGGTGCCACGTCAATGCCACATCAGCCGTTGACTAGTCTATCGCGAGGTTGAAAAGGTCACGGGCGGCCGAGAAATTCCCGACGATGATCAACGATGAAATATCACCGATTGGCCTTATTTTTGTGCCGATCAACTCGTTTCGATCTGCACTACAACATATTAAAAATCTAGCAACATCTAACAATGGAGTCCACGTATTTGAAGCTCGAATAGGTTCAGCCATGGCAGATCCAAACTGCAATACAAAGCAAATCCAGAGATTCTAAGCATCAATGAAATAGAATGGGGGCTAAAACAGTAAATTAACATATATATCCGAGCTTGAAAAGTTTTTGGTGCAAGACGTCCTCCACCAACTTTGGCTCTCACGTGCAATCACGTGCCATTTGGTACATCGGCATCAAATGGGGATAGGCAACCTCAGGCGCTCCATTTGGTACCTTCGGTGTGTGCAATTTGGCTTGAATTTGATCTGTCTTTGCTCGAGTAAAGCCACGATAAAGATTGTTCTCGTCACTCCGGCTCTGGCCACATCATGCCAACAAATTGTGTACGATCGAAGCGGAAGGGAGAGTACTACAAAGCCCGCCACGAAGTGTTTCTAATTATGCTCGACGAGGACCTCAATTTGGCCATTCCAACTCGGATTCTTTCTATTGAAAGGTCATGGAGTACACTTTGGATGGTTGAATGGTTCATGCAATGCACGTTCGGCCCACAACCAAAAATTGAATTTCTCTATTCCTCTCCCTTTTTTCCCCTTTTTTTCTTAATTCTTTTCATTTTCCAGATTCCACCAAGTTTTAATACCGCAACACTTATCTCAATTTCCTTTTTGAAAGTTAATAGATTATATAAACAACTCTCCATGTCCTCATGTAGTGCAATAACTTGGTAATCTTTCGGATTGAAACCATGATTCTTCTCCACTAGTTATATAATATACTATCATCCTTCTTCCCGGGCTCTTGTCCTTACCGACCAACCACAAACCCGATTGATTTTCCCTTATTAAAAAAAAGAGAAAAGAATACGTACTTTGTTTATAATCTCACGTATATCAATCCCATTTGTTGATAGGTATGCGGATGTTGCCTTGAATATACTCTTATGTAGCATCAAATACTTTTGGCGGCATGCAGAGTCAAACAAATATCATGACACATCTATTAATAGAAAGGGAAACTATCAACAAAAGCCATCCTCGTGCCACGCGCCCGAGCTACTGTGCTCTCGTCCATGGAGAACGGCTGAACTGCTTCTGCTCGGCTGAGGCCGGTTTCCGGCCACCTTCGACGGCATCTCCGGCTCTAACTCCGGATCTGAGCACGCCTTCCCCCCCGAAGGATTTCCATTATCTTGCTCTATCGACGAAGGAATCATACCTAGGTTTCGTTCGGCTCGGGTTACTAGTAAAAGGGTCCACGGTGGTTTCCGGCCACCCTGGCCGGCGCCTACGGCCACTCCTTCTGTTTACGAGGTCGGCTGGACCTCCTCATTCGATTCCCCTCAACAATTTCACCTTCCATTTGATCTGTGGAGTGGTGGAGCTCCTACGACGGTTCAGGGGTTATTCTCTCTGAAGAAGAACTGGCGACGATATGGCCTTTTTCACCGGTGCTGAAGATGAACCTGCGGTGAACTGGCCTTTCTCACCGTCGCCAAAGGTTGGAGCTTCTTCATTTAGTGTCGCACTGACGTCCTCAATCTCCCTCCACCGACGGTATCCTTAATCGTCTTCTCTGTGGAGAGATTTAGCTCTGTATCGACGCTGGTGTTTGTTCATTCTCGGTCTCCTACTCGACGGTGGTTTCTGACTTCCTAATCAGCACCGACGACCTACTGGCAACCTTCCTCTTCCTTGTTAGTTCCTCTGACCCTGGCTTATATTAGTTTCTGCTCTACTGCTTGGGTGGTTGCTCTGTGGTTGGGCTGGGGTAGGTCGTGTATGAGATAGGTAGTTGTGTCCTTAGTGGCTGATTGGTGGCTAAGTGGGGTTTGACTGATTGGTGAAGTTCCTCACACTTCTGCTTCGTGCCCTGCTGGTTATTGGTGGCCTGCTTGTTGGTGGCTGGGTTGTCTGAGGTCTGTCCTTCTCAGAGATACTCTGTTTGGTTGAATGAAGCTGACTTATTGGTGGCCTTGCTGTTTTACTGAATGCCCTTTTGGTTGGTTGGTTGGTATTGGTTGTTGGAAGCTTCATTGGTGTATTATGAATCCTAATTATGTTGGTGCTGCTGAGTTGGACTCGGATGAGCCATGTTTAGAGCCCCCCATCTGCCTGACCTCTCTTGAGGAAGTGGTGCCTTCCACTTTCCCCGAGCAAGCTCCACTGCTTTCCTCCTCATTTGAACTACCATCCCATGTTGCTGCAATAGTGGATGGTTTTGTTGAGGAAGGCAAGGTTAAGGCTATTGGTACTTCCATTGGGGGATAAGGAAATGCTGATCGAAGATGGTGAACCTCAGCAATTGGAGACTGATAGTGCTATTGGACTTGCTGGGATAGACAAAGGCTGCTGTGGTGGGTTACCCTTGGTTGGTAGCAAGTGTGATAATAATAATGCTGCGGTTGTCGGTACTAAAAATAACACCATTGGTGACCCTGCATTTGGTTATGCTGTTGAAGTTGGCTCAAATACAGTGAGGCTCAACAAAGGAAAGGCAGCTGAGGTCTCGGCTGGACCATCTTCACCTGGCAAACAGCAGAAAGCTGCAGCTAGTGGTCGTGATCCAAGGCGAAACAGATTTACCAATGGCTAACCCTCGGTGATGGGTCCTACACCAAGAAGTGGTACTGCGGGTACTATTTCTAGGACAGGAAGTAGAGGCCCTAACAGAAGCAAAAGTAGGGGTCAGTCTAGCAGCAGGAAGCACAGAACTGGACCTGGGGCTAAAGGCTCTTTTGCTGGTGGTTTGGAAACTGGTAACAGGGACAATGGAACAGCCATTGGGGTGTCTTCACCTAGGCCCCCTAAGGCTCAGCGTAACCAGCCCCAAACATGGGCTAGTGTGGCCAGTGTTCTTAAAAAAGGATTCAATCTATCCTTTAAAGAGAAGCCGGTTGTGGTGGTTGATGAATTTCTCTCCGATGTTCCTCTTGAAGCTGGAGAGGAAGTTAATCCTATCCTAAAGGAATGCCTTGTGGGAAGCTTCTTGGGCAAGAAAATCTACTTCCAAATTACTTTGGCCGCTTTGAGGAAAACATGGGGGACAAAAGTAACGAACATTCGTGTCCATGAAGCGGGATTCTACTTCATTCATATCTGTCGCGACCTGTCCGAAAGCGGACGCGGCTAATGGATTACTGATCGCGGATCTTGGATCGGCGCGAGCCCTCCCAGGCCCATACCAAATCGCGGCGGGAGTATTTTTCAGAAGGATTCGACGATAAGAGTCGATCGCTTTCGACCTTAGTGTGGTCGTGGTGGCATGTGCAACTTGTGCATGCATTTGGAGTCGCCACCGGTCTTTCTTGGAGGGTAGACCGGAAACCTTACTGATCGATTGGGAGAGATCGATCAGTTCTACGGAACCAGAGTTTTTGGGTTCGGGGACTTGGTTACGCTGGTGTCGTTACCAACGCCCTTTCGGTACCTAACGCGAGTGATTTTCCTAACTAGGATTTCATGCAGGCGCAATTTTGGATGAGGTAAGTCTGACTTTGCACATTAACCAGTTTAACATGCTCACGTAATCATAATAAATAAATAGATGTCAATCACATAAACATCTATCCTACGTGGTGATCATGGAATTATGATTTAATGGGTCTCGAGCCAATGAGACCACATTTAATCATTTTAATATTTTAATAACGGAGAGCCGCTCTTCGCTTCTTCTTGGTTTCTTGAACTCTTCAAGAATTGGGCCCCAAAGAGCTCGCCGACTTAAAAGGCTCCCCCACGTAATCCTCGTAGCATTTACATCAACAATTGACTATGCTAAAAATAAAGATTACATGAAAAATAAAAGGAGTACGCAGCCTCCATTTAATAATTACAACCCCAAATATATAAATAATCATCATACATTCATATATACATCAATCACATTGATTAGGGATTTTTCCATGATCACCACCCTTCCACGTAAGTAATAAATTCACAATTTAAAACTTAGGAAGACACAATAAAAATTCTACGTTGAATCATATTCAGAATTTTTACGTAAAATAAGATAGCCATAAATTTTCGATTCAAAATTGATTTAGTCTCAATTTTTGCTACGTTGATTAATTTATCATATAAAAACAATCAACCTCCATTAGCCATGTAAGACGAACAATTCGTTAATACATATTGGCCATAGTATTGCAAAAATTGCAAAAATCAATTAAATGCACGAAAACGCCTAAGGATTGACTCTGATACCACTGTTGGGATCCACGTAACACGTAGCGGAAATAAATAACAACCCATACATGTATCTCCAGAGGCGTACTTCGTGCATTTCAATCGAAAAAAAATCACAAAGCCTCAAAGGGAGTAAATAGATTACCTCTCGTAGCGTGCTTGAACGGAGGTGTCGGTTCGATATTCTTCGATCTCAGCCTCCACAAGTGTTAGGCATCTAGTTCGGACGCACCACCAATTGACGAACGGGGAGACGACTAATAACTCCACAACAATTGTGCTAGCAATATGCGGAATCAATATTCCGAACTTAGTATATTTTGCTCACTCAAGATGATGAGAATATAGAGAGTGTTTGTGTTCTTCTCTCTAAGCTCTCAAAAATTTGCACACTCTACAAAATGTCTCCCCCCTCAACCTCAAAACTCTTGCCATCCTTTTATAGCCAAAAATACCTTCCAATAAATTGTATTTAAAAATAGCACTAACAATTATAAATTCTATCTAAAAATAGCACTCACAAATAAATGACATTTAAAAATAGCACTAACAATAGCACTCACAATTTATAATACAAAAATGCTATTTAAAAATAGCACTAACAATAGCACTCACAATTTATAATACAAAAATGCTATTTAAAAATAGCACTAACAATTATAAATTCTATCTAATAATAGCACTCACAATTTATGATAAATAAATGACATTTAAAAATAGCACTAACAATAGCACTCACAATTTATGATAAATAAATGTCATTTAAAAATAGCACTAACAATAGCACTCACAATTTATAATACAAAAATGCTATTTAAAAATAGCACTAACAATAGCACTCACAATACAAAAATGCTAAAAAAAGGGCACTAACAAAGGTGTTAAAAATAATAACCATTATTATTATTACAAGAGTTAAAGAGGTTACCAAACAGTACAAATATGCATAACGTATAAATACGTATGACGTATAAATACGTAGAGCATACGTATACATCCGTGAAACCGGGGACTAATTGAAAGAAAAATGTGCAATTAAGCCCTTTTGGTAAAAATTGATTAAATTGGAGGGCAAATTGACCTAATTGCACTTTAAGACTTTAGAATCCAATGTCATAGCTTATAAAAAGTGAGAATTGAAGACTAAAAGACTCGAAAATGATTTTTTTTAGGCTCGGTTCGGGTTTATGTTTGTGAAGGAACATAGTGACCCGAGCCGAATTTTTTAGATTTAAAGTGACACACTTGAAGAGGAAATTAAAACAAAATTATTGAATATTTTTGGGTATTTTTCTGACCACGAATGGTATTTTTCTGATTTTTTTGGGTATTTTTATAATTAAATAAACTCGAAAAATATTGAAAATACCGAAAAATATTTTTTGTTCAAAATTGGTTCCTAAGGTTAAACCAAGGCTTCCAAAGTTGATTTTGTGATTTTATGACCTTTTTTGATATTTTTAATTAATTTTAAAGAATAAAAATCACAATAATAAATGGTAAAAAAAATCAGGTGTCAACAGCTGCCCCTCTTTGAGAGGAATCTCGTTAGAGGTTTCTCTCAAAGATAAGGTGGCACCTGATTACTAACCGACTCAACTGGGAAAATAAGAGAAGAAATGTTATGACATCGGATCCTTAAGCCTATTGATAAAAGCTCAAATCAATCCCCGGTTTGCTCTAACAATTTGAACATGGGCCGGAGTGAGAGAGGCTTACCTGAAGCTCACCTGTCGGATGCTGCCGGTTGCGACGACTTTCAAGAAGATGCCTAGGACTCGTCATTCAGAATATCCTAGGGAGATTAAGCTCTAACCTGTATGGTAGGTCATACCATGATGGGATTCCTAATTGGTAGGAACCTAAGGAAGGCGCATCCCACGCTTTGGAATTTGCCAAGGATTTTGATCCGTATGGTGGATCAGACCTTTGTGTTGATCCTTACTGCGATATTTATCAATGAGTTGACCCTTATGGCGGTTTCTACCATATGTGACCCTTCAGGCGGTTTCTACCATTAATGTGATCCTTCAGGCGGTTTCTACCTTGGTTTGACCCTTCAGGCGGTTTCTACCTTGAGTTGACCCTTCAGGCGGTTTCTACCTTGGTTTGACCCTTCAGGCGGTTTCTACCTTGTGTTGGCCCTTCAGGCGGTATCTACCATGTGTTGACCCTTCAGGCGGTATCTACCTTGTGTTGACCCTTCAAGCGGTATCTACCTTTGATTTGACCCTTCAGGCGGTATCTACCATATTTTGACCCTTCAGGCGGTATCTACCTTGATTTGACCCTTCAGGCGGTATCTACCTTATTTTGACCCTTCAGGCGGTATCTACCTTGATTTGACCCTTCAGGCGGTATCTACCTTCATTTGACCCTTCAGGCGGTATCTACCTTTGTTTGACCCTTCAGGCGGTGTCTACCATCAGTTTTGACTTTGAAAAGGGGTCTCATGACGAGGGTTCTCCACGTCCGATGAGACTGCCTAAATGAAAATGGGTCTCATGACGAGGGTTCTCCACGTCCGATGAGACTACCTGAATTTTGAAAAGGGGTCTCATGACGAGGGTTCTCCACGTCCGATGAGACTGCTTGATTTTTGAAAATGGGTCTCATGACGAGGGTTCTCCACGTCCGATGAGACTGCCTGAATGAAAAGGGGTCTCATGACGAGGGTTCTCCACGTCCGATGAGACTACCTGAATTTTGAAAAGGGGTCTCATGACGAGGGTTCTCCACGTCCAATGAGACTGTCTGATTTTGAAAAGGATTTTTTTTAAGGGTTTCTCTTCCCCAAGAAAATATTGGTAATCTTTGAGAAGACAGCAATTGTCCAATTGACAAAATTTTATGACTTAAGCTTTAGTCATGAGATGTGCATTTTGATGCTGGAGGTTATCCAAAACATTTTTGCAACATGCAAATGTGATCACAAATCCCTTGTATGGAAAATCTGGATCAACAGTTTGAAAATTTCCAAAAAGAGTTTGCTCAAAACATCAATTGGAATATTTCTCGACAAGGAGGCCATCTCACCTGTTTTGAGGTGATGATTTTTAGGGGATGCACTCAATTCCCTACTGACCTGTGCCTAGGTTTTAGGCTCATTCGCAGCGCATACATTTTGATCGGTCGGGAGGTCTTCCACGGGACCGTAATGTTGGGCTTGGATATTGGTTTTCAAGGGGGACCCGCTTTGGAGTCGAGGCCATCGAATGAAAATCTTCACCATCTGCTCCGGGTTTACAAGTCAAGAACCCTGCAAAATGAGAAAGAAAGAGTCTTGCTCGTACTTCTTCGAGCTAAGCTATATGTTAACCCAAGTGTCTTAGTCAGAGAAGACTGTTTCAGGGTTGTAACATTGGTAGGATTGGGGACCGAAAAAGGCTTGTTTTTGGCCCAGAAATCACGAAGGATTTGACATTGGTGATCATTGCCAATTTGTCACATGTCTTTTCCATTCTGCATCTTCCATTTTTGAGGTGTGCAACCGCTTTTGAGGTGTGCACAAGTCCTTTAGAGAACGTCTCTTGTGGTATTAAGAGATTGACAATTCTGTCCGTGTTTTTGCACCACGGCTGACATCATTTGGGGAGCAGTCTTCTTGATCTGACTCCTTTATGGGTTTTTCTCTCTTCCCAACTAGGCTTTATTGGGGATCAATCAAACAGTTTTCACGAGCATCGGCCTTGCTTTTACCAGGCACTTTGCTTTTTCTTGATGCTGGGGATTTTTTTCTTTGTTGAAATCCCGCCTTTTATTTTCCTTTGGAACTACGATGTTCAGAAAATTGTGCTAGATATACAACTTGAATCATAGCACATTTAAACGCCGATATGAGATTTTTCTATAAATCCCATCTCTTGATTTCTTCCGTTCTTGGAGTGATGCAGTTTCCATCTTGAAACATCCCATGATCACCAACAGGGGTTTATGAAATGAATTTGCAGGCTCAACTTGGCTGTGCAAAGGATATGGTGTGTGGGATAGAGAAATGAATGCTTCTCGTCATCCTATGGCACTTGGATTACCATATAAACAACACACAAAGATTGATGTTAGTCCGAGCAAGAAAATTTCTAACCATTTTCTCCTGATACCGCTGGACTCACCTCCATTTTGCCCCGATGTGGGGTGGTTCTTGACAGGGTTAAGAATGAAAACCGTCGTTCAAAGGGTTTATCAACGGTCACCTGTAGTGTTTGAGGGATATGAAACGAATGCCTCCGTCATCCCAACCCATGTAATATTTGCGAATAATCCCTACTTCCGTAGGTCCAGATTTTGCTATCTGATCCGCTCCACTTCTCTCCAGTGTGTGTAGGACGTGTTTGGACTAGGCTTTGCCTCTTTTCTTTTGAGAAAACGTCCTTTTAAAAGTTTTGAACTTTTGATTGGAAAAAATCTCTTTCATTTTCTCCAAAAATTTTACCCGTCAAGGGGATTTTATGATGCACTATGCATGTTCTTATTCATGTTCAGATAACCTCCTGTTTTAAGACATGAATGCCAATGAAGTTTGAATTCTATGTCTTTTCTAGACATTAGATTCTGAAAGCTTTTCTTTTTCTCTCTGTTTTTTATTTAACATCTTCAATGGATTGGGGAAAGGGATACTTACCTGTCCCCCGCGGCTGGAGATCCTGAAAATGCGGAAGAAACATGTTATTGTACGTTCACGAATTTTTCAAAAAATTAGAACGATACAATTTACCCTTGGTCATGTATTCTAACGGGTAATACATGGGATGTGAAAACCTGTTCGTCTGTAAGGCGATTCCCCTGTCAAGGATAAATAACGAGTATCAATTCATATTCTCAAATTCAAGACAAATTGGAACGATACAACTTTACTCTTGGTTCTCATCCCGTTCTGATATTGCATATTGATATGAACAACATCTATCAAATCCGCCTATCCATTCTTGGAGTGTTTGCAACATCAATGGTTCATCTGCCCCCAGTTAGGCAACGTCTGTTCTGTTATTCGAACAAATGGCTCCTTGAGTGATTTATCCACGTTTATCACCTGAGAAGGGAAAGAAATGAGACATTACTTCGGTATTCGATTGAAGATCGTTTAGGAACGATACATCGTTTTACCAAATAGGTGGCTTCGCGGCCAAACGTATTTCGTATTGAAGGGGTAGATCCCATTATACTCCGCGGGTGATAGTCATTGTTCGGGGAACTTGCTCCACGGATTAAACGATTAATCCACGGCCCTCGGCTTGAAGATGCTCAAAGGGTGATGTTGACACTCACGCGCAATTAGTTCTAGACATTAATGAAAGATGTTCCCGTGGGAACCTTACAGTGCGATCAACAACATATTCAATAGGAGTGTTCCACCCCTTTCGTCTAAGCATTTTTCATCGAGTAACCATGCCTTGCATCAGACGTTTGGTCACCTGCCTTGCGTCACCACTGCGATGGCCCTCCGGCTCCAAATTGATCGAGCCAAAGATTGAACTCATCGCCAAGGAAATTGCTCGGGTCTTCGAGCCATTGATGTTCAAGTTGGGTATCAACAATTGTTGGGGGCAGATTTCCTTCATCGCCTTCATTGTGAGGAACTGGAGTCTTTGAGCTGGAACCTTCATCATTGCCCTGTTGGGGTCGAGACATACATTCCTGAAGAGTATTGATCCAAGTGTCCAGCTCCTCCTCAAGGAAATCGCCTGTTCTTTCTAGCCTTTGGTGCCCAGATTGGCTGTCGTCGACTGCAGGCGAGGGATTCCTCTCTTTGCTCTCGCCGTGAGCAACTTGACCCCTCGAATTGGAACTTCCTCCAATGACCGGCAGGTTTATATGTGCACTCTCTACCAATGCCAGATCCGCTTCAGGGACAGCATTAATGACCGAATCGCGCTCAAACTGAGGAATCCCTATGTGCTGGAACTGCGGTATATACTCTTGAGGAGTATTGAGATAGCTCGGCGGAGCATTCTGATTTGGGTTAGAGGAGTCGCTGACACGACTGCTGGTCCCGTCATTGCTGAAACACGGTTGGGTGCTCTCGGCTCTCCAATCATCGTGGTTGTAACTCTGCCCGGCACTTGAGCTCCAACTGGCTTTATGATGGTTTAACGCTATCCTTCCATCCCTTAGCAATCTCCTATAGTACTTGAGGTGAGACTCGACGTTAATTCTAGAGAGCCCCGGCACATTCATAATCTCGAGTATGCGTAGTGGGCTAGCCGAATCAACTCCCAGCTCTCGAATTGCATCAACAAATTTGGTGTGAAGTTCATAGGTCCAGTAAAACCTTGTTCTCTTATCACCCAAAATATCGTCAATACTTCGGTAGCTATTCTCTACGGGATCTAGTCGTTTCAAAAGTTGTCCAGGGAGGGACTCACCGACTTTGGATTGGCTGGCTGTGACAGCGAGTTCGTCATTGAGAGAACTCCCCCTGTGATGATTCATATCCCATTTCTCAGAGGATGTTGGTGTTGATCCTATGGTGTTGACTTGCTCATGCAGATCTCCGGCGATATCTGGTTGTGTCGGAAAATGCTGTGGAGAATACGCTAACAACTGAGCGTTATTCGTCAACAGGGACGGTTCATCGAGGAACACCTCGCCGAGGACAACAGGATTACCACAATTAAGGCAGGTGGCCTTGGTCAGAGCTTCCTTATATCTCGCGCTTTCAGCTTGAAGCTTCTCATTCTCCTCCTTCAGGACCAGTAACTCATGGTCTGCGTATTGCTGTTTCACCCGGGTTCGTTTGTTGGCGAACCAAAACTTGACCTTCGAAAGCTCCAATCCTATTTTTCGGCTCAACTCCATTTTCTGTTGTCTGCTTGGAGTGGGGCATTCATTGAAGAAAGCTTCGAGCTCTCGGATTTGGCCTGGAGTGTGGCGTTGTAGTTGCTTCCTTTTCCGACTCCGGTCATCATTGTATACTCCTTCTTCGTAGCT
The DNA here is from genome assembly GCA_021437785.1 of Rhodomyrtus psidioides. Classification (NCBI taxonomy): domain Eukaryota; kingdom Viridiplantae; phylum Streptophyta; class Magnoliopsida; order Myrtales; family Myrtaceae; genus Rhodomyrtus; species Rhodomyrtus psidioides. The sequence goes on from JAILYB010000055.1 coordinate 3,632,868, forward strand.
GAAACCTAGAATTTCATCGCTGGAGGAGTCAGTCTCTATGGCCTTCGGGCAGGATTCAGCTCCAGGATCTTCAAAGTCTCCCAGCAGTTCGTGCTCAGAAATGTCCAGGTCGGGCGTTTCTAGCAGATGGGAATAACTTTTAAACATGATGGATCGGGGTATCTCGGGCTGATCTAGTTCACTCAGCTTTCTCAATTCGCTCTTACGTGTTTGCTCACTCTAGAAATTTTCTCAAGTGATTGTGCGTGTCCTGGAACCATCCTTCAGGCTGCATATGAAGACCAGCAAGCAAGCGCTCCTCCCGAGATCCTGCAATTACTCATCGTCTGTATTCCCCTTTCTTTTTCCTCGTGATAGGATCACAAACTCTCTTGCATTGATTCGGTTTCATCGAGTATTGCGCTCGTCCCCTAGTTCAGTCTTCAAAGTGGTGGGTCTACAATCTTTCGGCGCCTTTTATGATTTGCTAGGCCCGAGAACGTGGGGAGCAGCGGTGGACCCGCAATTAATGACTCCGTTTAATTCATTTAGCTCCATGGGAATTAACGCTATGATCTTCTCTCAACCCCTTTTCATCGTTCAAACGAAAGTGGCATTTTCCCTGTGCATGCTGTTACTCTTCATTTCAGCATCCCGGGCGCTTGGTGAGGAATGAGTTCGTGGCCACTCAAAATTTTAAAGATCGTCTCTGGTTTCAGACTTAATCTAACAAGGGATCATCACAACTGAGCATGACGATGTTCGTCGATAGCGTTGGTTTAACTATAGTCATTAAAGAAAAATGTTCCCGTAGGAACTTTACAACGATAAAATGAGTGATCTACTCGTGAACATGTTCTTCTTTCTATGGGTGTTCGTAGTGACCGACCCATCGTGCCCCGAGTCAGGTGCTAGATCATGGCTGTCCAAGCATGCCAGCTTCCCACTGATTGAACAAGGCATCGAGCCCCTCATCGAAGAAATCGTCTGTCGTGGGTTGACCAGCGGCAGGCAGAGCACCAGCCGACTGCTGCTCGAATGGAGGAGTTCGCACTCGCTGTACTTGTGACACGCGCTCTTGAGAAATATTGAAATGGCCCGGGCGGACATTCTGATCAGCTTTCAGTTTGCCGGTGGTCGGGTTGCTAGCTTGATTGATGCTTAGATTTGGCCGGGTATCTCTTGATGCCTGAGCATTACAATGGCGGTCGCCCCTAGCTTTTGAGCTCGAGACGGATTCCTCCCGGTTTAGCTCCGCTCGACGTTGTTTTAATAGCTTTCTGTAGGCAGCAAGGTGATTCCTGACCAGCTCCTTACTAAGCCCCGGTACATTCATGGCCTTAAATATGCGCGTCGGAGTTGCTGAGTCGATCCCCATTTGGTGAACCACGTCTAGGAATCTGGAATGCAATTCAGGGGGCCAAGCGAACCTCCTCTTATTGTGGCCCAAAATTGCATCGATGGCTTGACGACTGATTAACTCATCTCCAGCAGGACCCGACCCTATCGAAAATTGTTGTGCATGAGGCTGATATGCTTTGAGCTGGTCGGCGGTAACATCCAGCTCCTTGAAACTGTAACTCCAATCAAAGCGATGCAAATCCCATCCCCCAGGAGGCATTTGTATCATCTTCGTAGGATCATCCTGCTCATGCGTGACTCCGGCAAAATCTGGTTGAGCAGGAGATGCCCCGAGGGAGTAGGGTGGTAAATGAACGTCTTCAATCATCGCGTGAGGCTTATCGGGGAATATCTTACCGAGGGCGACGAGGTTATCGCAATGAGGGCAAACGGTAATATTGAGAGCTTTTTCATACCTCATGTTTTCTGTTCGCAGCTTTTGGTTTTCTTCCTTTAAAATCTCGACCACCTGACGTTTGCGTTGAGCCTTCGATTTGGATCTCCTATTTTGAAACCAAAACTGGATCCTCGACTGATTAATCCCCAACTCCCGGCTCAATTCAATTCTCCACTTCTTTTTCATGTAATGGCTTTTACTGAAAAGGGTTTCCAGCATTTGGGTTTCCTCCTGAGAGTATTGGTGAGGACGTCTTCTTTTCCCGAGTTGAACATCGTGGATGTCGTTGTCGTCGTCGCCGTGATCTTGATTTCCGTTGCCAGAAGTGTTGGGCTCCATGGTTTTGGCGTTAGACTTGATCTTGGAATCTTCGAGATCCCTCTGTAGTTCAATTTCTGAGATTTTTGAGTCAGTCGCCTCTAGCAGCTGACAATAACCTCGTAAATATGTTGGATTGAGAAATGTTTGATTGGTTCTTGCCCACTCAGAGTTCTCCACTCTCTCATGTATGCTCACTCCCTATAAAGTTTTCTTCGAGTGACTTCGTATGTTCAGGAGACGCTCTTCAAGCATCATTAGGCAAACGTTCCCCCTCAAGACTTTGAATTTCTCGCTTAGCTTTTCAATCGTGATGGAACTGCCAAATCCTGTTAGGGCTCTCTTCGATAGTTGCGCTTACCTCCCACCTAACTCTAATAATGGTGATCCCGACAAATCTTTTACATCTTTTAATTGATGAGCCGGAAATCGCGGACCGAAACGAATCCAATGGTTCTCGTGAGGGGACCTCCTGCTTTACCCCCTAACTGGGCTCCACCGGCATTATTACTGAGACCCTTCATCATCCCCGAGTTGCTATAAAATGAGGAATTAATGTATGGAAGGTTAACGTTCTCGCATAATCAGCTTCTTCCTTCTAATCTCTCTGTCAAACTCGTCTTATTCTCAAGCCAACCCAACGCAAATGGCCTCCTCTCCCGTACGCACTTTTTCAACTGATGTCTTGGCCCAGTGGGAAAAGCTTTATAACCTACTGGGTCGCGGTTACGCACACATAACCGATCATTCTGCGACCGAGGATGAAATCCGTGTCCTGCTCGAGGACCTTGATACCACTTCTCTCGAAGGTACTACACTGGGGAGGGAATATAGAATTTTCCCGACTCTCTTTGCACACTCCTTAGAGGCCTACCGTGCTGCTAATCGGGAGGTTCTCGTGGCTCGCGTCTTGCGAGCTCGTTATGAGGATCGATCTGATCATTTGGTGCTGACCAACTATCTGGCCGATAGTTACAAAAAGGCCGTCGAGTTTGCTAATGAGCGGGTCGCGACGTTGCTTCGCGAGAGGAGAAATCTGGTGGAGCAATTGGCCCTATCCCTGACCACCGGCGAGCATGACCGCCGCAATGTCCTGTTGAGGCTTCAGAGCGACTGGCAGGAAGAACGGCTCGACAAAATAACCGCGGACATAGCTCGCGGGAATGGACTGGTTCGAGACCTGGAAACAATCGCCGAAGAACATGAGGCCAAGGTCGCCGAAGTTAAGGGAGAATGCAAAAGTCTTCTCCTCAGGCTTGCCGACCATGACATGCGGAGTTGGGAGTATGAGCAGAGCATTAATAACATGGAGGGTCAGTTGGGCTCCTTCGTGTCGTTAATTAGGGCTCACTTCGGCTTTACTTTTCTACCCCGAATCGTATGACCTGCTTTTGAAAACCCTCCACTGAGCAAAATAAATGAGAACTCTTGTGTGTGTGTTTTAACTTCTGTATGGTTCATTTCTTCGAGCATCCGAACATCTTCAACTTGGGTGAGCCGAACCATAATATCAGTAAGCCGAGCAAATATGTCCTGATTTTATAACTCGCTCATGATCAGATGAGATAATAGCCTTAGACTTGTCCAGGAAAAGATTTCTCTCTATTACCTATTTTTTTACCTGCAAATAAAAAGACAGAATCAGAAGGAATAATTTGAAAAAGAAATCAAAAACCCCTTTCAATCCTATGCTTGCCCATGATTAATAAGGACAAGAACTTTTACAAGGGTTTTAATCTTGCGCGAAAAGTTTTTATCAATATTCCTCGAAAGAAAGCATACTATTGAAAGGAATGTAATTCACAATAATCGCTTTTGATCAATTTCGAGAGGAACGAATTACTCAAAAGTGCGAGGCATAATAACGTGTTTTAAATTTAATTGAAGATACGGCATCCAAATCAAGGCCGTTTTGTTAAGAACGAGAGTAATTTGGACATCTATCTCGTCATTAAATTCAAAACAACGCCGATATTCTCGATCAATTATCGTGGATTACCAGCGACGTAAAACATGCATGGACCAATTCAAGTGTATAATTCCTTCTAGCGAAATTGGGGTTGGATTACCCTATATGACCAAAAAGGTCGTGCAAGATTTCCAATTTTAATTTTCTCTAAAGGAATTATAAACTTGACTTGGGAGTATTCGGATGATTAGAGAAAATGCCACTATCACATTCCCATGACCTGTCAAAAGAAATACAACCAAGTTCCATCTAAATGTATACACCAATAGATCCCTAATACAATCACTCTAAGGGGTGAGATAGAGAAAGCCTCGATAAAAGTAAACCCTATACAAGAGGACTAGCAATGGAAAATGAAACAAAGGAATGTGATCCTAACGTTTAAGGATGCCCCAAGTTCGATCTGTGACTTCCGGATCACTTGCCCCAACTCGTCATCTTCATTGGACGATATCTCAATAATGTCCATAGTAGGCTCCTTTGTTGCTCACTCGGTGCTTGTCATGGGATATCATCCTCTTCGTCTTCTATCAAGGACGTTTGGGAAAAACACACACATCTATCCTTGAAATGGCATTTAATCTAATCACCAGAATGCAATGAATGAAATGCCTATATTTATATGAACTGTAATAGATTCGAGGTATAGAGAGTCTTACCAACCAAACTCGTCGACTTATGTGCGGTTTTAGGTGTACCAACCGCCCAAAGACATGCGCATGAGACAAGTTATGGTGAACTTCTAAAAATCAGAGGGTTTGGCACCTAAGGTTAAGGTTCCCACTTCGAGTTCTAGAAAGAGCCGATTCCATTGCACAGCTATCGTTGCATTGGGACTCGATCCATAGTTCGAAGCAAGCGGAATTGAAAAGTGGATTACCCCGCGTTTTTCCTCACGGAGATTCCATTTTCAATTCCTTCTATTGTGTTCCTATAGGCGACGCCCGGGGTTTTAGGCGCGGTTGTGTGTGTCCACGTGTTGTGATCATCACAATGCAATTCATGCATAGCAGTTTATCAATCAGCACTTCAAATCATCCACACAACATACATTCCTACGCCCAACCTGCATAAGACAATGTTAATCACGGACTACACCCCTTATTTCTCCAATCTGCAAAAACATATAACACCTATCGTAAGCGGACTTACCTCACCTTCACGAGCGCCTGCATGGTTAGAAAAATCACTCAGCGTTTTAATTACGGCCTAAGTCCACTTGGGGTCTAGAACCATAGGTTCTAGAACACAGTGTCCCCAGTGGAGTCGCCAGCTGTCGCGACCCGTCCGAAAGCGGACGCGGCTAATGGATTACCGATCGCGGATCTTGGATCGGCGCGAGCCCTCCCAGGCCCATACCAAATCGCGGCGGGAGTATTTTTTAGAAGGATTCGACGATAAGAGTCGATCGCTTTCGACCTTAGTGTGGTCGTGGTGGCATGTGCAACTTGTGCATGCATTTGGAGTCGCCACCGGTCTTTCTTGGAGGGTAGACCGGAAACCTTACTGATCGATTGGGAGAGATCGATCAGTTCTACGGAACCAGAGTTTTTGGGTTCGGGGACTTGGTTACGCTGGTGTCGTTACCAACGCCCTTTCGGTACCTAACGCGAGTGATTTTCCTAACTAGGATTTCATGCAGGCGCAATTTTGGGTGAGGTAAGTCTGACTTTGCACATTAACCAGTTTAACATGCTCACGTAATCATAATAAATAAATAGATGTCAATCACATAAACATCTATCCTACGTGGTGATCATGGAATTATGATTTAATGGGTCTCGAGCCAATGAGACCACATTTAATCATTTTAATATTTTAATAACGGAGAGCCGCTCTTCGCTTCTTCTTGGTTTCTTGAACTCTTCAAGAATTGGGCCCCAAAGAGCTCGCCGACTTAAAAGGCTCCCCCACGTAATCCTCGTAGCATTTACATCAACAATTGACTATGCTAAAAATAAAGATTACATGAAAAATAAAAGGAGTACGCAGCCTCCATTTAATAATTACAACCCCAAATATATAAATAATCATCATACATTCATATATACATCAATCACATTGATTAGGGATTTTTCCATGATCACCACCCTTCCACGTAAGTAATAAATTCACAATTTAAAACTTAGGAAGACACAATAAAAATTCTACGTTGAATCATATTCAGAATTTTTACGTAAAATAAGATAGCCATAAATTTTCGATTCAAAATTGATTTAGTCTCAATTTTTGCTACGTTGATTAATTTATCATATAAAAACAATCAACCTCCATTAGCCATGTAAGACGAACAATTCGTTAATACATATTGGCCATAGTATTGCAAAAATTGCAAAAATCAATTAAATGCACGAAAACGCCTAAGGATTGACTCTGATACCACTGTTGGGATCCACGTAACACGTAGCGGAAATAAATAACAACCCATACATGTATCTCCAGAGGCGTACTTCGTGCATTTCAATCGAAAAAAAATCACAAAGCCTCAAAGGGAGTAAATAGATTACCTCTCGTAGCGTGCTTGAACGGAGGTGTCGGTTCGATATTCTTCGATCTCAGCCTCCACAAGTGTTAGGCATCTAGTTCGGACGCACCACCAATTGACGAACGGGGAGACGACTAATAACTCCACAACAATTGTGCTAGCAATATGCGGAATCAATATTCCGAACTTAGTATATTTTGCTCACTCAAGATGATGAGAATATAGAGAGTGTTTGTGTTCTTCTCTCTAAGCTCTCAAAAATTTGCACACTCTACAAAATGTCTCCCCCCTCAACCTCAAAACTCTTGCCATCCTTTTATAGCCAAAAATACCTTCCAATAAATTGTATTTAAAAATAGCACTAACAATTATAAATTCTATCTAAAAATAGCACTCACAAATAAATGACATTTAAAAATAGCACTAACAATAGCACTCACAATTTATAATACAAAAATGCTATTTAAAAATAGCACTAACAATAGCACTCACAATTTATAATACAAAAATGCTATTTAAAAATAGCACTAACAATTATAAATTCTATCTAATAATAGCACTCACAATTTATGATAAATAAATGACATTTAAAAATAGCACTAACAATAGCACTCACAATTTATGATAAATAAATGTCATTTAAAAATAGCACTAACAATAGCACTCACAATTTATAATACAAAAATGCTATTTAAAAATAGCACTAACAATAGCACTCACAATACAAAAATGCTAAAAAAAGGGCACTAACAAAGGTGTTAAAAATAATAACCATTATTATTATTACAAGAGTTAAAGAGGTTACCAAACAGTACAAATATGCATAACGTATAAATACATATGACGTATAAATACGTAGAGCATACGTATACATCCGTGAAACCGGGGACTAATTGAAAGAAAAATGTGCAATTAAGCCCTTTTGGTAAAAATTGATTAAATTGGAGGGCAAATTGACCTAATTGCACTTTAAGACTTTAGAATCCAATGTCATAGCTTATAAAAAGTGAGAATTGAAGACTAAAAGACTCGAAAATGATTTTTTTTAGGCTCGGTTCGGGTTTATGTTTGTGAAGGAACATAGTGACCCGAGCCGAATTTTTTAGATTTAAAGTGACACACTTGAAGAGGAAATTAAAACAAAATTATTGAATATTTTTGGGTATTTTTCTGACCACGAATGGTATTTTTCTGATTTTTTTTGGGTATTTTTATAATTAAATAAACTCGAAAAATATTGAAAATACCGAAAAATATTTTTTGTTCAAAATTGGTTCCTAAGGTTAAACCAAGGCTTCCAAAGTTGATTTTGTGATTTTATGACCTTTTTTGATATTTTTAATTAATTTTAAAGAATAAAAATCACAATAATAAATGGTAAAAAAAATCAGGTGTCAACAATATCCCGGATGCCGTTTTTAGAAAGGAAATCTTAGATATGGGTCCCCTATCCATCAATAATTGTACCTTTTTGGGCAAGAAAATCTACTTCCAAATTACTTTGGCCGCTTTGAGGAAAACATGGGAGACAAAAGTAACGAACATTCGTGTCCATGAAGCGGGATTCTACTTCATTCATATCCCGGATGCCTTTTTTAGAAAGGAAATCTTATATATGGGTCCCCTATCCATCAATAATTGTACCTTTTTGCTCAAGGCTTGGCGCCCGAAGATGAGACTTGAGAAGGCTACTAATGATACGGTTCCGATATGGCTACATTTTAAAGGGATCCCCCTCGCCCTATGGTCACCCTTCGGTATTAGTTATGCGGCAAGTTTGATCAGCAATCCACTCTTTGTAGATGCCAACACGGCCAACTTGATAAGGGTGTCGTATGTTCGGGCATGTGTGGAGATTAAGGCGTCATCGCCTTTTCAGGAAGCAATCAAATTAAGATGGGATGGTGAGATATACCCCATTGAGGTGGTTTATGAATGGAAGTCGTTGAAATGTAGTAAATGCGGTATCTTTGGACATAAGGATGGTGACCAAGGGCATCCTTGCCATGCTTCAACTATGAAAACTCCTGCGATGGTCCCATCCTCCTTTCGGGACCGATCGCCTTCGAGGCCCACAAAAGGTCAAGAATGGCAGATTGTTAAGAAAAAGAAAGATCACAAAAGAGGAAACCAGCTCTCTATTCAGCCTGCTCTCTCTCCTATCCTGGAACTCCCTCGGTCTACTCCCTCCCATGGAGAGAAGTCTCAATATTCAGCTGGTCTAGTTGCGACTTCAGCCCTTGTTACTGCAGCAACTTTTGATTTGGGACTTCACAGCTCTCAAGTCAGACACACTCAGGATAATCTAGAAGATTCTGCTCGGCCTGCCCCTAAAAGAGCTGCAAATGCTGAGCTGTTTGAAGATTCTACCCTCCTGCTACTCTTCCAGTCAGGCCTCCCTCGCCAACTGCAGTTGCAGCTCATTGTATTCCTTCTTCTGTGGTTCCCGAAAATTCCCAAATTGTGGCTGCACAGGTCCCTTTGCAGGCTGTTACTAGATCAAGAGCTGGGTCCTCTAAGGCCTCTATTCCTTCTTCTAATCCCTTGGCCACCGACAGATCCCTTGGTGTAGGGAACTAGCAGCTCCACCCTCTGCAGCTTGCTTCCTTAGTTACCGAGAGCCTCAAAAGAGGCAACAAGCAGACAAAGGAGAACTCTGCAGTTCTTAAGCATGGACCAGCACCTCCTCATGGCAAGACCAGGTCTTGGTCAGTCCCTGCTGCTGGGAGACTCCATGACCATGCAGACCAACAACTCATTCCTTTGGCTGCCTCTTGGCAAGCTGAATCTGATCCTTCCTCTGGCTTTGAAGATGGAGACCAAGCTAGCAGCATTATTGGTAGCGACGATGAGGAGGTTTCCTCCCCCTCACCACCACATACTACAACTCAAACAACGGTATGTGCTATAAACAAGGTTTGTAGCACAACTCTTCCGGAAGATAACCCCATTGATGGGGAAGACATCTCCTCTTCTTCTAAGACTTGCATCCAAAAGTCCAAGAAGAAGAAGAATGGGAGGCGAAACCGGTGACTCTTCCACCTTCATGTAAATATGTTTTTTGGCGTTCAAAATTTTAGGGGCCTGGCTAGCCCCCTTAAACAAGCTGAAGTGCGGAACCTTCTTAGACATAACCATCTCTTGTATTGGTATTCTGGAGACGAAGATTAAAGAGGCTACTTTTGTGAGCATCTCTAATAGCTTACTACCGGGTTGGAGGTGGCTTGCAAACTATGAGTATTCACCAAGAGGTAGAATACGGATCGGATGGGATCCCCAGGAGGTGGAAATCACTATCCTATCATGCTCGGCTCAGTTTATTCATGCTAGACTTCGCATGAGTGCGATGGATAAACTTTGTCTTCTTTCTGCTGTTTATGGGGAACACACACCTATTACTAGAAGAACTCCATGCACCGAACTTATCCGCCTAAGTGAATGTGAGGAGCCATGGGTTGTGGCCGGTGATTTCAATGCTATTCGGGACCGGTCAGATAGGATGGGTAGCTCTACTCCCTGGATTCCGTCCTTTGATGAATTTCGAGATTGTCTGGATCAGGCGGGACTGGATGACCTTAGATGTGTGGGCCATAGGTTCACATGGTTTACCTCCTCTGGAGCATCAAGGAAACAGCGCAAGATTGATCGGGTTCTAGTTAATGATCTCTGGAGCTAATTGTTCTCCTTCTCTGAAGCTTCCTTTTTGTCTCCCGGGATTTCTAATCATACCCCTATGGTGGTCAAGATCATGCCTCCACCGGCCTCAAAGAAGCCTTTCAAGTTCTTCAAGTACTGGATCCCACATCCTTCTAATAAGGATATTGTCTCCCAGGTTTGGGGTACTCCCTGTGGTGGGACCCCAATGTACGTTGTTTGCATGAGACTCAAGCTTCTAAAATGCCGACTTAAACAGCTAAATAGGAGCTCCTTCTCAGATATTTAGAGTCATACTGAACAATCAAGGTTATTTGTTAATGCGATCCAAGAGGCATTAGAGCATGATCCTACCAACCAACTTCTAGTTGACTAGGAGGCGGAACATCTAAGGATCTTCTCCAACTTGCAACTCCAAGAGGAGTCCTTTTATAGGCAGAAGTCAAGAATCAAGTGGCTAAAAGAAGGGAATTTGAACACAAGCTACTTTCATCACTTTGTAAATAAGATGAGAGTTCAAAACCAGATTCTCTCCATCTCAGATTCGGCGGGGGTGATGCTAACCGAACCAAATCAGGTTCGGTCACACATTGTCGACCACTTCTCAGTGTTGCTAAATGGAGATCCTATGACCACAGTTCCGGATGCTTCTCAGATTAGGGATTTCATTGCGAGATCGCTGGATGATGATCAGGTGCTACTCCTTTCTCAGCCGATAACGGATGAGGAAATCCGAGCCACTCTATTTTTTTTTACCAAAAGTAAGGCCCCCGGACCCAATGGCTTCATTATCGAGTTCTTCATATCTTCCTAGGATGTCGTGGGTTCTTCGATTTTATTGGCCATCAAGGAGTTCTTTAGGACAGGTCGACTCTTAAAAGAAATCAACACGACAATACTTACCTTGGTTCCTAAGACTCCTAATGCGGTGGCTATGCATGATTTCCGGCCCATTGCGTGTTGTAACACGCTCTACAAATGCATCACCAAGATTCTCGCCAATCGGATTGCTTCGACTTTGCCATCTATCATCTCTCCTTCTCAAACGGCTTTTGTAAAGGGGAGGAGAATAAGTGATAATATCATGCTGGCCCAGGAGTTGTTTGCTAACTTCCATCACGAGCTATATCTTCCGAAATGCGCAATTACGGTGGATTTTCAAAAGGCCTATGATACGGTTGATTGGGGGTTCTTGGAAGCTGTACTACTTGCTTTTCGGTTTCCAAGTCATATGGTAAAGTTAATTATGGAATGTGTTTCGACACCTAAATTCTCTATTTTCATCAATGGAGAACTTCATGGGTTCTTCTCGAGCAAAAGAGGGATTAGGCAAGGTGACCCTATTTCTCCATATCTCTTTACTCTGGTCATGGAGATTTTTTCGGGTATTCTAAATGCTAATGCATGCAAACCGGGGTTTAAGTTTTTCTGGCGATGCAAGGCAACCTGTCTCTCTCACATGTTCTTTGCAGATGATGTTCTTTTATTCGCTGAAGGAAATTTGCCTAACGTCCAATCACTTAAGGAATGTCTTGACCTCTTCTCCAACTGGTCCGGGTTGAGACCGAATCATACCAAGAGTGAAGTCTTCATGTCAGGAGGCTCGGTCACTTTGAAGGGCCAAATTCGACAACTCCTTGACTTCCAGGAAGGTACTCTCCCCTTCCGTTACTTGGGGGTCCCTGTCATTGCATCGCGACTGAGGAAGTTTGACTGTGATGCCTTAGTAAATGCCATTACATCCAGAGCGCGCTCGTGGGCCCAAAGATTTTTATCTTATGCTGGACGGCTTCAACTCGTGAAATCTGTACTGCATTCCATACAGGTGTATTGGGCTAGTGTATTCACGCTACCAAAATCTGTTTTGAATAGAATTAAACTCATCCTCAGGCAATTCCTTTGGAAAGGCCCGGACTTGGGTGTTGGTGCAGCGAAAGTTTCATGGGTAGATATTTGTCTTCCTAAGATTGAGGGAGGCTTGGGGATTCGTCGGCTTGATGATTGTAATAAGGCGATGACTTTAAAACACATTTGGCTACTATTCACAGATAGCGAATCTTTGTGGTGCAAATGGGTTCATTCGACTTTTCTGAAAAACATCAACTTTTGGGTTGCAAAAAGACGTACAATTTGTTCTTGGGCTTGGAAGAAGATACTAGACCTCGAGCAGGATTTCGGTCGGCAGTTCAAGTGGGCGGTTGGTAATGGTCATTCCACTTCTTTCTGGTTTGATCATTGGCATGAAGGGGGGCCCTACACCTGCGGTTTGAGACGGGAGATATTTATCGATCCAGAATCCCACGTCACATCTCGGTACGTGACTTCTTCCATTCGGATTGGGATTCTTCACCTATTTTGATTGATCTACTTATTGTCATAGGCCCGGCACCTACCTCTTGGATGCTAGAGATGATAAATTCGGATGGAGTTGCCATACTTCTAGGGACTTCTCTGTGTCGTCAGCCTGGGATCATAAAAGACATAAAGGCCAACATGTTCATTGGCACTCCTTTATCTAGGATAACTCTATTGCTCCTCGTGATTCTTTCATTATGTGGTTGGCCTCACATAAACGGCTACCCACCCAAATAAGGCTACAACAACACCGTAGGATTGATAATGTAACTTGTGCCTTCTGTCATACTAGACCTGATTCAGTTAATCATTTATTCTTTGGATGCTTTGTCACCGGTTATCTTGCTTCAATTTGGGCAGCCAAATGCAACTTGAGTTGGCGGAATCGTTCTTGGGATGATCATATTCGGTGGGCGAAACGGAATATTGGTGGTCGGTCCTTTTGCCACCGCATTGCTAGGTTTTCTCTAGGTGCACTATGCCATATCATATGGACGGAGAGGAATAACATACTATTCCGAGACAAGAGTCTTGTTGTGCCGGCAATTTTATTGCACCTTACCAAGTTGGTCAAGGACAAAGCTATTGCAGTATGGGGTGCTCGCGACCATCCCAGTAATAGAAGATTCAGAGGAATTGGGACCTTTATTCTATCATTTTTTTTATGAAGGCAGACATAATCAGTAAATGGAACCCTAACTACATGGAGTTTATTCTAACACTTACTGCTCAGTTTTCGGAAGGCAGAAGTGGTTGGTCTGGCCGAGAAGCCACATGGAGCCTAGCTTCCATTCTTGGGTTGAAGATGGATTGAGGTACAATATTTTGTGTTGGCTGGAAATTATTTTGCCCGTCTTCTGTTCCCTAGTCTGGCCTGGTTGTGTTGCATTCATGTTAGCCACTGATTCTAGTTGTGCTGCTATGGTTGAGTTGTTGTTGATGTGGTGGAATTGGCCAACTTTGTACTGCTGCTCTCATTTGGTACTAGCGCCCCCCTGGAGCTTCCCATCTCGATGGCCTTGTTCCCTGGATGTCCTTTACTGTGTGTGAGGACTTTACATTCGCCCTCATGGTCAGACTTTTGCTGCTGCCGCGCCTCTGGAACTGCAGTTCACTTGCTGTGTTTTTCTTTTTCTTTTTTCTAGTTTTCTCTACTCTCTTTCCCCTTGCTTCTTGTTCTTCGATGTATCTTTCTCTTTGGGTTGTTGTTTTTCCCTTTTTTTCTTGGTTCTCAAACTGGCTTTTTGGCCTTTTTCCTGCTGTTTTGTTGTTGCATTTTTCTTTGTTCTGATGTTCTCTGGTGATGGAGGTTTTTGGCTACCTTTTGGCTACCTTCATCACCATCCTAAGGGACTGGCTGCCCAGACCTTACTTTCACAAGGCTATTTGTTGTTCTGCCACTTGAAGACCACGGCTCCATCTCAACTTAGTGCTTTGGAATGCTGGAATTGCTGCTTCACACTTAAATAGAGCTTTCATTGTCGAGGGAGTCGGCTCTTTCTCTGGCCTCTCTTCTAGGGGTGTGCCTGGTCCGGGCCGGTCCGGTCCCGGCATGAACCCGAGGACCGGACCAATAGTCCGGTCCCCATATTTTCGGGACCATGGACCGGACCAGGACCGAACAGGACCAGGACCGTCGGTCCGGTCCGGTCCTGGTCCGGTCCTGGTCCCGGCCCAACCGCTACAAAGCTTACTACTACATTTTTATTCTTTCTCCAGCTGATCGCCAAGCCCAACGATCAACCAGAGGTGGGGGCGAGCTTCGTTGGCCCTCATCTTGGCTGGAAGAAGATGAAAATAAAAGAACAAAGAGAAAAAAAATGGAAAAATAAATCCCAGAAAATATTAAAATATATTAAACGACTATTGTATTCCACATTGGGGCTCAACAACTTGAGTCACCGAATGCCAAAATACCACCAGGATAGCATACTGAATGCCATATGAATGATGGGCCGGTCCGAGAGTTATACATATAAATTGTTGGGCCGGTCCGGGATTCTTCTTACTCTTGAGAGATTCCATTTTATTTTCAATTTCTTTTGTAATTATATATTATTGGCGTCCGGTCCGGGCCGGGCCGGTCCGGTCCCAACACAAGAACCCGAGGACCGGACCGCCCAGTCACCGGTCCCATTTATTGGGACCGGGGACCAACCCATCCACCTCAAGGACCGGACCAATCCGCCCGGTCCGGTCCAGTTTGCACACCCCTACTCTCTTCAAGCCTCTTTTATGCTTCTTTTTAACAGACTTTTTGTGCATGCTATTGCCCCTTTTTCTACTGGCTCGTTCAGTTACAGGTCGGCTGCTGTTCTCGACTTCAAGAAGGACGCTTGTGGCATTTTTTGGAGCATCATGCTGTGTTGCTGCTCCTTCAGAGACTCAGTTGCCGCACCCAAAGCCTTCACTCGCTTTCTTTCTTAGAGTTTTAGCATTACTTCTGTGGGGGTGGTGATCTGTTGTTATTTGTTTTGTTGCTTTCCGACTCTTTAGGCCACCGATTTTGGCCGTCTTTTAATGTTCTTTTCTCTCATCCCTCTTTCTGTTATGCGTTAGCCATTTTCATGGCTTCCTTTTTTGGGATGCCTGTGTGTTGGCATCTTGGTGGACACGTTTGATGTGACGTTGATCTTGCAACCGGTCACCACTGAACCCATCTTAGCATTGCGTTGCTAATATTGATTCATGGTTTTTGTGCCCGGTCCTTACTTGTACCTAGTGTTCTAAAAAGTGAATACAAACTTACCTTACCCCCCCCCAAAAAAAAAAAACAAAAGCCATCCTCGTTCTTTTCAATCTCGCGACCCCTCTTCTTTCTCTACTTCTGAAAATACTGTTTATCATTTTCTAATTAAATCTCATTACCGAAAACATCGAATTACCCCCTCTTTAAAATTCCAAAACTACTCCAAGTCACCACAAATCATCACCTATTTTCATCATCCACCACTGACCGCCACCGCCGCTATCGCGACGTTGGGCACAATGGCTAAAGGTTTTGGCGGCGGTTAACGGCGGTAAGTGAGCTTAGGGGTTGGTTGGTTATGTCTTTTGGGTTTTGTTTCGGGTGGAAATAGGACAAGGGCAAGGGCATTTTTCGAAAAGGGAAGTTGCTTGTGTATATAAGGAAAGATTCCAATGTGCAGAGTCTCCAATAACAAAACTCAAGATGTCAATTAGTGCTTTTAAAAGTAGAGAAGGGTCAGTGGTAAGGGGATAAAATCAGTTTCTTTTGTTCTTTAAAAAAAAAAATTAGGAGAAGGAAAGGTAACCATACGAGAGTGAAAGGAATACATGAACAACATCATCTGATAGTGACTACAATTAATTTGACCATCGTCAATCAATTAATCATGAACATTCCCTACACTGCTGGTAAGTCAACTTTGCAGGTCTCTATTCGATAAACCATGATTGACAAATAAATCCACAATGTCAAATCTATTCAGCCACTAGAGCCACCACATTTTTTGGGATCTATTTGCCACATGATAATATATCATTGATCCCCCATTTCAATTTGATTACTCTAATTTCTTTCCATAAATAGTTTCGGGGTCGAATTTAACAAACGTGTAAAATGCGAGATCACGTTTAGCACCGAAGCAAAGTTTGTAATCGGTGGTGAATTAATTACACAATTTTTTCTTAGGGATGAAATTCGAAAATGTGGAAAAGAAAGGGGGCCTCCTGGGCAAACAGCGAAAATTGCATGAAGTGGCGCAATTTCATTTGACGACGTCGTCAGCAGCTAAGGCAACCACCGCGACGCTGCGTAAAAATGTTCCCTCCTCTTCATTGAACTCAATCTTTTTTCTATGGGTGTCTCTGCAATTTCGTGTTCTGCGATTCAGGTAACTTCTATGCCTTCTTTCGTTGATTCTCCCAATGGATGGTTGAACCACTCAACTCGTCTTTTGTACAATTCAGTGTCGTCGTTTTCGTTTCTGACCGGTAGTTTCGGTTCCCCTTGGATCAGGTCGTGATCATGAGTTTTGAATTTGATTAGGGGTTCGGGGGTTCATTTTGAGTTAGTAGATGCGGAATTTGACTCGCCCTATTGGAGGTCCGCTGCTTCATTTGGGTGATTTTGTTTGGGCGGAATTGAAATTGGTACGCTGGGATTTTGAGGATGGATAGCAACAAAGACGAAGCGTTGAGGTGTGTAGGATTTGCCGAGGAGGCGATCGCCGCGGGCAACAAAGAGCGTGCCCTTAGGTTTATCAAAATCGCGCGGCGCTTGGACCGTAATTTGCCCGTTGCTGAGCTCTTGGACCGATGCGACAAGCTCAATTTTGGTTCAGAGGAGACACCCACTGAATGTGATGAGAGTAATAAGGAGGCTGGCTCTGGTAAATGTGATGAAGTTTCAAATGCTGGGAAAAAGACATTTAGCGAAGAACACGTTCAACTAATTGGGCAGATTAAGAGAACGAGGGATTATTATGCGCTTTTGGGATTAGAGAAAGCTTGCTCCTTGGAGGAAATTAAGAAGGCTTATAGGAAACTGTCGCTGAAAGTGCATCCCGATAAGAACAAGGCGCCGGGTGCGGAGGAGGCATTCAAGAAAGTGTCCAAAGCATTTAAGTGCTTGAGTGATGATGGTTCGAGGAGACAGTATGATCACACTGGTTTTGTTGAGGAGTTCGAGTATAATCAGCGGCATAATGCGAGGCAGAGGAGGAGAAGAGCCGGAAATGACTTGTTTGATGATGATTTTGACCCGGAGGAGATATTCAGAGCCTTCTTCCGTCAGGGGCAGCCTTTTAGGACATCTCATGTTTATAGGACGGGAGGAGCGGGTGGTTACCGGAGAGAGGACTCCGATGTAGGAGGATTTAGCCTAATGGTTCTTTTGCAAATGATACCATTCCTGATCATCCTTCTGCTCGCATATCTGCCTTTTACGGAGCCCGAGTACTCGCTGTTCAAGAATTACACTTACGATGTCTCCAAGGCAACAGAAAAACATGGAGTGGAGTTCTTTGTGAAATCATCTGCATTTGATAATAGTTATCCACCGGGAAGTCCTGCTCGAGCTAACATTGAGGACAACGTGATCAAGGACTATAAAAATATGCTTTGGCGTTACTGTCATATAGAAATGCAAAGACGTCAGTGGAATAAGAATCTGCCAACTCCTAATTGCAATAAGCTGCATAACTTTGGCATAGCATGAAGGTATGGTAATGAGCTGTCTTCACCTCTGCGATATATCTACTGCATGATTGTCTAGTGCCTCTTTAATACCCCACTTATTTGTTTGAATTGAGTTAACTATATTCATTTTCGCACCTTCACATTCCCATGCATGACGTGCTTCGACATCGGCTCTTATTGCTAAGTATCTTCAATGCTGGTTTTGTTGTGTCATCATCTCATTTGCAGGACTGATCACTAAAAAGCTGGTTTGTAAATTCCACACATCAGGATTTAGATTATCAGCAAATCCTTTTATTGCGATTGTAGGAAGTCAGCCCAGCATGCACAACAGGAGCCCTTTTGAATGGTACAAGTGATGTCAATGTCCCATGCTATAGCTAATAAGAGTTATGCAACAACTATGTTTCTCAATGGATTTGGAAATCAAGTGCATTTACTGACTTTTGGTTTGCTTCCAGATGCATATAAAGGTCATGAATAATGAACATGTAGGTTGTAATAGAGACGGAAAACGTACGGTAAGTCCTGAAAACTAAACTAAGTGTTAACTGATTTTCTGTGCTGGTTTTTCTTGCTTTAGCTTGCGTGGCTTTTCCGGTGGTAGTTGTGTGTGATTGATTGAAGAATTATAAACTTGCATGTGTGCACGTTCAGCTTTGGGAACTATAAAAGATTTACTGATGGTTTGTTCGCTTCCTCTGTATCTTTGGTAATGATTGTGGTAAGTTATAGATGCAATATTTTATTGGAGTATGAAGACAGTCCGAAGACTAATCAGATTATGGATTTCCTGTGTTGATTTGTGTTTCGTCTTTAGTCTGCATGCTTTTCTGGTGGAAATTGTGTGATTCTTTGTTTGTGGGCGAGTTTAGCTTTCATGGTATCCCATGATATCGCCATTGGTTATTAGCTGTATGGCCGATCTTGTACTTGTGTGTTCTAGTATTGCATAGTATCGTTCGTATCTTGTGTAGCATATTGATGGCATATTTGGGGTTTAATGGAGTCGTGTTATTTCTCTCACTTGTTGATCTTACTGAGCTAATTTCATGGACAGAGTACGAGATTAAATGGGACGAAACGACCATGAACCTGGACGGGATTATTGCAGCTGCTTAAAGTAAACTCCAAGTTTCAAGAATCCTTACCCATAACCTTGCCAAACTGAATATGAACTTGTCTATGCATCCAACCGGTGAAGTTGCAACAGGAGAAGGGTTCGAAGGTTCTTAATCGTGTTATACTCCTATAGAACTTGATAATGCTTCTTGTGGCTCGCAAAAATGTTGCCAAAGTTATCGATATTTTAAGTGCTCATATTATGGTTTATGTGTGATGTAGTTCTACATGTCCCCCTTTAATGAAATGTGTTTCATGAGTGAAGCGGGGATAAGATAACCGTATCTCCTGTAATGTGGTTGTCTTATCATGTCATCGTCCTGCAGTTTGACCTTGATGCAGGACAGTTGCAGCTAGGCCATTTATAAGTGAGGTGGGTTTGTAATTTGCATCTTTCTGGGCTTCTTGTTATTGAATTCTTTGGCTTCTGATTAGGCAGAGAGAACCCCCCTAGGCAATACTCACGATTTCACGAAGGAAATAGAAGATTTGGGGGCATGACACCTTTCCTTTGTTATCCATAAGTAAGATTCACTCCCACATGGTCATCAATGCATGTGAAAACTTAAGTACTCCTTTTGGACTTTTTTTGCCTCTGTGGGTTGGACTGGATCTCTGGTGATATTAGCGCTAGACTCTTTCCAGCGACTGTAGTGTTTTGTGGATGGAATAGGTTCATACTAGAGAATGATCGGATAAGGCATGACTCCTACCTAGCTTCTATGGTGGCGAGACGGATCGGATAAGGTGCGACTCCATATCGCTCCGCCATACTGATGAGGACATCGCTTTTTTAAGTCAGGATGTTTGGAACCATCCCAAAGTCTATAGTGGATGGGAGAAGCCTTACTAAATGGTTTATAAGTAAGATCTGCTCTAAATGTCACCACGTTGTTGTGAGCACTCGAGTATGACATTTAAGGGCTTGATGCACATGGAACAAGACGGATCGGTAGAAATGGGATCACGTTAGACGACCTCTAATTGATCTCTAGTGCTTAGACGAATTATGCCCCAAGTTTGACGAGGGTGGGCATATCACCGGGGCGAAAGGGCTTTCATATGGAGCGAATTTTGAATCTGTGTAGTCGAGTAGCACACAGATCGTTGACCATGCCAACGCTTGCATAGTGCACTGGAACTCGGGGACAAACTGAGATGACACCATCAAGGCACGTTCCCATGAGCCTAAGCACTAGGTCACGCACAACCCATTGAGGCCCCATGAAACGGATCAGTAATGCACACGAGGTGTTCGACAGAATGCACAAGTAACTGTAATGCACAAGAATATTATTTCTAATGGAGTGCAACGATTACAATGTTTTCTCCTTCGTGGCAATTATTTCGCACGGACGCGCACACTTATGCGAGATTGATACATTCAGACATGCCCTAAGGCTATCCATTGAGATTTTAAACGATAAATATCTAGGTCAAAGCTGTTGCATTGGCCAGCCCCAGAAAACCGCTTTGGGGATTTCAAAACTAGTCGACCGCTCAAAATTAGCCGGAGTCACATAACCTCGTCCGAAGAACCGGGCACGTGTTCTTGGTTGTGCGAAAAATCCTCCTTTTGAATACCACACTTCGCCTTGGATACTTAGTGAGCATCATGCCTCTCCGCTCACTAAGTCGGCACTGGTCAACCGCCGACGCCTTGGCCAGTGCAGCGTCCGACCCCCTCAGCCATTCTCGATCCAACTTAGGTCATGACCAAGCCAGCTAGTCCGGCCAAAAAACTTGTCTACGTGCCCCGACTTGCGCCTTTCGACCCATGGCCAACATGATTATAAGTCCTGGCCTGTGCCTAGTCTTCGGGACCAATTTAGAGAATTGTCCTCCTTGTCCATGTTGGTTCACATTGTCCAACGACATTTTGTCAGTACAAAGTTGAATTGGTTCAACTACCTTTTATGTCGTCTTAGTGGAGCCTACTAAGGGCTCGCACATTGCCCGGTGGAAATGTCTCTCCTTGGTTGAGTTTGAGCCTCTTTCAATCGCGACCCATGTTGGATCGGCTACGGGCCCACTCCGTCTGTAAAACCATACATATGCCGGAAAAAATCCAGCTCTAGTATCCCAATAATGAACCGACCGGATTAACATGGGCCAAGTACTCACCAGTTGGTATTATAGCTTATAAGGACTCTCTTTGACTCGTCCAACAGCCAAGAAAATCACGGTTCTAATTACGGGTGAGCGGTTCCAGATTCAGGGTAGGTTCCACCTAAAACCTAGAACCTACCCGCTAGTACAGGCTCCTCATTTTTTGGAATCTGAAACCTACCCACTATATTTTGGAACCTGGAACCTACCCTGTCACGGGTTCCGAATCCGGTTCCAGGGTACCCTAGAACCTATCATACAACGGCCCAACGACGATCTTGACGGTGGCCTCATCGGTCTGGACGCTCGACCTAAGTGGGCCGAAGTTCCCATTAGCGAATCCGATCACCATGTAAATCGAGGCCATATGGATGAAGGTTCTTGAGCCTCCTCTCATCGTAGTCAACTTAATATAAGACCGAAAAACAAAAGGAATTCATTCACCACTTGGTTGGAAGTTTCTTCCGTCCTTTCATGTTAGACAAAATCATCGTTCGTGAATGCTTGGCAAAAAGAGCCTCGTGATAAGAGAATTTTTATTTAGGATCACAAGAATAAATTTAGTTGCAGCTATGGAAATGTATCTGAGTTTCTCAAATTTGGGTGCACTGGAGAGGCGGTGCATCTTTATCGTGAATGCTTGCTTTGTCCTGGAGTGTGATCAAGAATGATATATAGCATCGAATGGATTGTGGGCTGAATTTTTTTGGTGAAAGACGTGAGAAGTGAGAATAAAAAGTGGAAACATTGATTCACTAAAATAGAAAATAGGAATTAGAAAATTAGGATTTTAAAAAATATGGTTCTGGTTCCGGTTCCGAGTAGGTTCCATAGGAAACCGGGAACCGGAACCGGCGGTTCTTCAAAATTCGGAACCGAGAACCGGACCCGAGCACATCGAAACCGGGACCGGACCAGAACCGGCGGTTCGGTTCTCCGGTTCTCATTTCTACCCTGAAACCATGCTCATCCCTAGTTTTAATGATGCAAGTTTCTATATAAAAATTAGGGTTAATATCACGAAAAATCATAAACTGGTACACCTGTAATAAATTTTCCCTAAATTATATTTTTTAATCATGAAAAATCCTAAAATGATACATATATGATAAATTCACCCCAAACTAATTTTTATCACATAAAACCCCAAATTGATACTTTTATGACAAAAATTTACTCCTAAACTAATTTTTTTACCACCAAATCCCAAACTGGTACACATGATATATTTACACCCGTCAACTGCCACTTATCATCGAAATCAATAATTTAATGGTAAAATTTAACAGAAACTAACGGAAGGTAAATTTATCACAAATGTATTAGTTTGAGGTAAATTTGTCACATATGTACCAGTTTGGGGTTTTTTGTGATAAAAAATAGTTTATGGTAAATTTATTATAGGTGTACCAATTTCAGATTTTTCATGGTAACATCCCTAAAAATTGTACTTTTGATCCCTTACTTTTAGCAAAGTTATATTTTAAGTCCTTTTCTTTTGGTGTAGTAACGAAGACTTGATATTATTCTTCAGCAGCTCATCAAGAACTTTCAATACAAAAAAAAATTAAATAATCATGGCAATTCTTGAAATAGTAATATTCTGATTCTTCTCGTATTTAATTATTCAAATTATCCGAATCTTACTTAAAAACATGAGCATGCTAAACAGAGAAATTCGGTTATTGGAATATTTCCAATAATTTTCAAATAAATTTAAAGAAAGAAACATGAAAATAATTTAGCTGTCGCAACAACTCCGCTGCAAGGCTAAGTATATTTTAGATAGCATATATATGCTTTCGCAGAGAACCTTTTTTTTTTTTTTCCTCAAAAGAGTACCTTTTTCTCTCTTCAAAACTTTATTTTCCAGTGAAAAAAAAAATCTTGAAATTCCGCCTTTTATTGAAACAATGCCACCGACACTAGACTTGACTATTTGCTCAAAACATTAGAAGCAATTTTCAAAATTATGTACACATATGAATTTAGGCTTCGTTTGTTTCGCGAAAAATAGGTGATTCGAAAAACCTTTTCCAAACAAATAACGCTTACATCACTTATAGAAATTAATGAGCGAAAAATATTTTCATCCTTTATGTAAATGTTTAGACACAAATTGTTGTTGGTAATAAAAATATTTCCCATCGATTAATTATTTCAAGCGATATATTAATGATTCGAAAAATATATTTTTGAAGCTAATCACTCTGTATCGTTTACTAAAATAAATGAATGAAAAAAAAAAGTTATCGTCCACGAACATATTTAAACATAAATTGTATCGATAATGGAAACATTTTCTACTGGCTAATTATTTTAAGAGATACGAGCAGTCATTTTCCAAAGAAATAATTTCCAAATTATTTATTTTTTTGCGTAACAAAAAAAGCTTAAGTCTATATATTTTTACAACTATATTATGTTTTTATTGTTCTGGCGGAATCATGGGAATAATATGTTGTTATGTTTAAGATGATGGTATATTCGTCTTCATGTGTGAAATATTTTGTTAATTGGTAAAAATGGAAGATAAAAGAAACGAAAAAAAAAAAGTAGTCAAAGGAGACAAAAATTGTTCAAACCTAGGTGAAGTAATTTGGTCGCCATAGGCTAAGACGAGCTATGACGACGACAATAGATATAGATATAGCCACCGTTAATGCCTCAAAGTCAAGAACCTCTTGCGGATGAGAATCAGTCTCCACAAGAGTCGGCGACTGTCGGCAAGTTAATGACAATAATGGTCGGAGGGAAGCGCCGGTGGATATGCCGCGGGAACTTCACCGATGATTAGAGGAGAGAATTGGCCCCCCAGACCCTATTCTGGTGGCTACTACGAGGAAATTGTTTGAAGAACATCATCAAAATGAGTTGACCAACCACTTATGAATCGTCAGAATCAAAGTGGGAGTCATTTGGAGTTAGCGTTAATAACCATATCCATCTCTGGGTTTTCCGTCGAAGGTAATAAAGGGGTGCATGATAACCATTCAGAAACAGAATTTATGTTTCGAAGCTATTTATGGAACAGAAACTCGTTTGGTAACGTAATTTTATTTTTCTATTTCTGAAACAAAAAGTTATTTCAGAAATAGATTTAAAGTAGAAATGAAAAGTGAAAAAAATTACTTTTCTGAGAAACAGAAATAGAAATCTTCTTCGCTACTGGTCGCCGCCACCCTCCTGTTGTCGGCTGCCTCTGCCGCTGCATTTTTTTAGTATTATTATAGGATAAGAAATTTTATGTCGTTATTAAACACATTTTTTTACTCAAAAACTCATTCAGAAACAAAAATAAAAAAAATTATTTTTAATCAAAAATCAATTTCTGAAACGAAATATTATCATGAGTGCCCTAATTGACCCACTGAATCCAATGGGTGTCGGTGTAGGAGCACCAGCCGATCCGAGGAAAAGTTTGGCCGTGGTCTGCCCTGCCACGTGGATAATGTGTTGAGACCACCATCTTCACAAAGGGGGCAAGGAGGAAATTTTCCCCAGGTGTTTGAAAAAAGAAAAAGAAAAAGAAGAAGCTTAAATTGGAGACAAATGACTTCCCTTTCTAGTAAAAACAAAATTGCTTTTCCTAAATCACAATACAAATATGAATTAAGAAAGATGTTTTTTTAATGAAATATGTAACTTTTATTTATTTATTATGAAGTTCTCGGTACGCACCCTAAGTTAATGAGCACATTCATGTATCATACAATCTTTAGAATGTAGCGAAAAAGACGATAACCTTGGATTAACTCATGTTTGATGCAGGAAAATTCTGAAGATTCCTTTAATTTCATGTTTATTTGAGGAAGTCCCGGCTACTTTTAGTTATGTCGTCATTGGTTTAATTTTATATTGGCACTTCAAGTTTCAATTTAGTGATAAGCATAAAGTTTGGTTGCATCGCATGCCTTTGGGGGTAAGAATATTCGCATGCGAGCGTGGCCAAACGTGACCTATTCATATTCGCATAGCTAAGGGTGCTTTTGTTTTGGGAAAGTATTTTCAAGGAAAGTGTTTTTTGGACTTTCGTCTGTTTGGTTCGCGGAAAATGATTTGGTCAACGGAAAGTACTTTCCAGTCAACAAAGATTTTATTCATTAAAATAGGAAAGTGAATTCTCAAAAAAAAAATGTGGAAACACTTTTCCAAATTTAAGTCTCTCACTTTCTTTGAAAACGAGACTCAGGCCGATCCCGGGGCCGGGGGCCGAGGCTGGGATCGGGGACCGGGGTCCAGGGTCTGGGGCCGGGGCCCGAGATCGGGACCGGGGCCGGGAAATGAGAACCGGGGCTTGGCCTGGGACCGGGGCCGAGAATCGGGGCCTGGCTGGGGACTGGGGTCTGGGGGAGGGGCCGGTGCCGGGAATCGGGGACCAGGGCTGGTGCCAGGACCAGGGACCGAGGTCCAGGGCCGGGGACCGGGGGCGGGGGCTGGGGACCGGGCCCGGGAGGGACCGGGGTCGGGGCTAGGGGACCGGGGCCGGGGTCGGGGCTTGACCGAGTCAGTTTACGTCAGCTCTCTCGACCATTTGCCTCTCCTTAGTATCAAGGACAGTCCATTTGATGAGATTGAAATCGTTTTCCAAATGAGAACCAAACACCAAAAAATATTTTCGGTAACATATTACCAAACAAAGGAAAACAAATCGTTTTTCGAGAAAGTGATTTTTAGGAAACCACTTTCCAGAAAACGAATTCCTGAAAATCACTTTCCTTGAAACAAACGCACCATAAGACATCGACGCATTGTTTTACATTCCCTTCTCTCGATATCGTCCGATCAATATTATAAATCTCCGCCCCTACAACTTCTTTCCCTTTCTAATCATCCCCACCAAGCAGAATTGAGGCACATCACATTCACGATATGATCAACATCGAAAAAGCCGATATTCTCAGGACGATTCCGTTCGACGCGGTTACATGATTGCGAGTTCTAAGCCTCATTTCGAATAAAAATTTTCCATCCAGCATGATTCGAACCTGAGATGCAATCCAGGCGTTCCATTTACAGAGACAGCAAGTGATTTCATCTCCTATGAAGCATTAACTCTTCTTCTACCAGAAAGACGGAAAAACAAGCAGAGCATTGATTGGAACCGGGGCAGATAGAAAGAGGGAACTCGTCGTTCAACAGTCAACCGTCGTACACCCGAAATACCAGTGACACCCTCCGTACTTCCCTGTAATTACAGAATCGCCCCTACTGTTTCCCTGAGTCTCTACGCTATAGTATACCACACTATTAAAAGCAAATTCAAAAAAATCGAAATTCGTGCGAAATGAAAAAAAAGAAAAGATCGCGGAGATCTGATCCCGCTCCGGCGGAGACCTCACTCACTCGGAGTCGTCGCCGCCGCCGCCGAAGATCGAGACGCGGCTGTACAGCAGGAACAGGATGAGGGCGAGGAAGAGCGCGACGCCGACCGGGGACCCGCTGACCCGGTGGATGCTCTCCGGCTCGCCGGAGTTGGAGAAGATCGCCGACACGAAGGAGCCGCGGTCGGAGGAGAGGAACTGGATGGTGAGGAGGAGGGCGATGGGGAGGAGGAGCAGCCCCACCGGGGTCAGCAGGTCGGAGATCGCGCCAGTCACGGCCTCGCCGCCGTCGCCGACGAGGAAGGGGACGGCCACCACAATGCCGACCACCACCGCCAGCAGGACACCGTGCGGCGGCCGAGATCCGCCGCGCCTCTCTTCGATCATCGCGGGCTCTTGCGCGTTGGGATTTGTTTTTCCTCGCTTTTTGCAGGGTTGGGTCAAAGTGAGAGTAATGGTGTGTACCTGAACGAGGAGGCCGCTTTTTAAATACGAGTGGGACGCGCTTGGGCCTCCAAAGTCTTCATTTTTTTTTCACGATTTTTATTTTATTTTATTTAGGCCATGACAAATTGGAGATTCGATTTTTTTTTAAAGAAGTAAAAAATCATTAATTTGGATGGATGAGAAGAAAATTAATGACATCTCTCTTTCATGTCAAGTGAAGAAAAATATCATACTTAAAATAATGAATTCCCTGATAAGAAAAAAGAAAAATATTTTCTCGAAAACGATTTTCATGCTCGTGAAAACCACATTGCTCTGTAATAAAGATTTTTCTCAAAAACAAACACATGCTCAAACTCAATTATTATTTTTTTAATGTAATCTCATAACAGGAGTCCATTTGTTTCACAGGGAATAAATCATTTAAAAAATTTAAATTTTTTCTAAAAAAATATCACCCGAATCACCTACGAAAGAAAATGGTCACAAGCTGGCCCGGATACCTTAGTTATCAAAAAAAAAAAATTGGCCGCTAAATATTTTCAATAGCAATGAAATTGTTTATACATAAATATTCGTCGACAATCAAAATATTTTTTATTGACTAATTATTTTAAAAAACACAAATGATTTTTTTCAAAAAAAAAATATTTTTTAAATTATCTATATTCTTTGTTACGATATGTGCACCAAAGGTCAAATTTTATTCACTAGACCAGCTCACCTTTTGTGCTGCTTCGAAGCAGACCCCCAAGCTAAGGCTTGAAAATATTCGTGAGGAATATACATTCATATATTTATATATACTTTTTTGTAGCCTATTTTAAAATTCATTACTATTATTTTTCCGAAACAAAATTCCTTACACGCATGTTTCAATAATGATACCCGGCCACATTTCTGCCACGTGGACATTCATGCTGAAAAATTGTACCATCATCATAAAATTGATGAGAGTTTGGTGATCTACAATGAAAGTTACTCGAAACGTAATAGGCGTCCTAGCACTTGATGTGGATGGGGCTGCGAACCCTCAATCATCATTATTATTATCATTGTTATTATTATTTTTTTAGACTTTTTTTATATATATATTCCTAAATCATGTAATGATTGAAATGGCTTGAGAGGAACGATAGGGAGAAAATTACAAAATAATAGTAATATAAATCGATAGTATTTGTGTCAATTTGGTACTAAACCTTTGAACTTAGCCAATTCAATCCAAAAACCTTTGACAAATTTGTCAATTTAGTCTGATGTGGACATCAACCATCCTATTGGCACCATTGGTGTAAACATGGATAATTTTGGTAATATTTAAATTTAAAATTATTTTTTATTTTATTTTCTATGTATTTTATTTTTCTTTATTGCGGCCGACGAGGTTTTGGTCACTGGCTATGGTTGCATCCCTTGGGGTCCTCACCGACCTCGAGCAAGGATTGCGACAACTTGCTAAATTTGGGAAACGCTGTCCCTCGCCTATGGCCAGAGAGGGCGGCCATCGCCTGAGATCAGCCACTGACGAAAAGGTAAGGAAGAAGCATAAAATGGAAAAAGAAAGAAAAGAAAAAGAAAAACACCTTCAGAAAAAGTTCTAGAAATTTTTTAAAAAAATTGCATATGTTAGCGCCGGTACACCACATAGGACGACCACGTTGATTAAACCATAATGTCAGTGTTTTCCAATAAAATCTGCTAGAAGGACTATAATGACAAATTATCAAAAGGTTTAGATTTTAATTGATAAAATTGAAAGGTTTGAATATCATACAAGTGCAATAGGTTTTATGACTTTTTTGATATTCTTTTAGAATAATTGGTGTTGACCAAAAGTCAAACGAATTGAGAAGCAAAACCAACATTGAACTTCCTTTGCGATTACGCCCCTACACAAGTCTTTAAATTCTCAAGCGAGAACCATGGACGAAGCTGGAGGGAAATTGGGCAGAGACTTCCCTGGCTAATCCCTTGACAGGAGAGACGGGGTCGGATTCGTTTCTCATGGCAAACGCGTCATCATATCGTATCGTATCGAATCGTTTTGTTTTTGTTTTTTTTTTTTGCCCCCTTCTTCTTTAATTTTCTTTGATTCTTACATGAAACATGAGATAAACCAAGCACGTTCATCATTCTTTTTTTTTTTTTAAGTTTCCTTCTTTCCGGTGGTGTAGTCATTTGGATCTCTCTCTCTCTCTCCAAATGCATACGGATGATACCTTGGTTACTCTTTTAGCCTGCCTCGTGGAGGTTTCTCGGGTGTCTACGATAGATCCGATCAATGGGAAAGTGAAAAAGAAAGTTTCGACTTTCTAGTAGTCGATACAAACTAAACCCCTATGGTGATTGGCGATACCGGAACAACTTTTCTTTGGGTTCCGTCGGGTCTCGGCATTTGAGGGTGGTCATCGAAAGTCAACAAGGGCTCCTAGCGTTTACAGATGAACAAAACTTAGGAAAAATTACCTAAAAAGTTTCTAAACTTATTGCAATTGTATCAAATTAATCTTAAACTTTATCTTTTGGCCTATTCAATCCTAAACCTTTTGCAATTGTGCCAATTCAGTCCATCCGACGAACTTTGGCTGGTTGTAGACATGATTTTTTTTTTGTTCATTTTTCATTTTTTATTTTTTTTCTTCCTCTTCCCTCTTTTTCCTCTAGCTGATCATCGGACCTGTTGACCAACTAGAGGGACAATTGACGAGGTTTACCAGGCGAGGCTTGACCTTGTTAGATTTGGACTGACGAGTCGAGCCTCGCTCGGCCATGGCAAGGCCGTCCATCCCTTTAGCTAGTTGTCAAGGCCCAACGATCAGTTGGACGAAGACGAGGAAAGGGGAAGAAAAAAAATTAAAAAATAAAAGAAAAAGAAAAAGGAAATAATAATTAAAAATTAAAAAGAATTTAAAAAATTAAGAAAATATTGAAATATTATGTCGCCAGTTGGCCGATATCCACGTTAGCGTCGGTCGGCCAACATTCGTCGGATGGAATGAATTAGCATAATTGTAAAAGATTTATGACTGAATTAGCAAAAGAAACAAATTTAGGACTGAATTGACATAATTACAAATATTTGCTAGTTTAGAATAGGATTATGCATAGTCCGGGCCGGTCCGGTCTCAGTATGAAATCAGGAACTGGACTGGTAGTCTCGACCCCCAAATTTTTGGGATCGAGATCGACGATCTGGTCCCGTTCTGGTCCTAATGGAACCGCTAACACTAGTTGCTTATTAACTCTTGAATCTAAAATAATAACCTCCAATCTTAACCATCAAACCTAATAAAGTATACACATTTCGACAACAAAAAAACATACACATGACCATCGTAAACCATCATACGAGTACTTATAATCCTTTAAATTAAGAAGAAAGACACTTAAAATAACTGAAACAGGATTATGCTCCTACATCATTCTCTTCGAGCTAGAAAGAATCAAGCTCAAAGTGGGATTACACTTGGACTTTACCGAATCCAAACAAGAACAAAACAATGGGTTTATACAAAACGCAAATTGAGTCAAGACAAAACACGGTCAGAGACTGTATATCGACAGAAATAACACATAACTATCGACGATGGGGAAATTAGGTTAATTAATTGTTATTTTTTTTAATTATCTCCCTATACCCCATATATATATAATGGTCCAGTCCGATCCCATTCGTCATAGAACCAGAGACCGAGGTCATCAGTCCTATTTATTGGGATCGAGGACCGGACTGCCCCCTTAAGGACTGGACCAACCCAGCCGGTCCGGTCCGGTCCATTTTTCGCATTTCTAATTTAAGATTTTTTTGGAAATTTTTTCACGAAACTAGGCTTCATGCACACGATGTGCGCGGGCTCAATTATCACTATGCATATTATATTGTGTTTTATGACTTAACAGAAGTTTTATTCGTAATAATTTATATAATTTAGTGCTAAATAAACGATGACAAGAAGTGAAGATAACATGAGGAGTTAAGGAAACGGATTCTAGCTGCCAAAAGTGGGACATATTGATTAGACAGAAAATGGCCCAATACCCAAATTTTTTTTGAACTTTAACATTTATGACAATTATACCTAATTTTTTTTGTCTCATAAAAAATCTTCAACTTTTACTTTTATCCCAATTTTACTACTGTTAGCCTTCAATCTATAATGATCATTAGTTAATCTAACGTGGCATTTTCACGTCATTAATGAATTACACCTCAACAAAGCTAACATGAAAAAATTTCGAACTTCTCTTCTATTGTTTGCTTTCCCTAAATATTGTCGAGAGATACTTAGTCTCTCAAGACGGTGCATTTCGTATTCTCTTTGGCA
The DNA here is from genome assembly GCA_021437785.1 of Rhodomyrtus psidioides. Classification (NCBI taxonomy): domain Eukaryota; kingdom Viridiplantae; phylum Streptophyta; class Magnoliopsida; order Myrtales; family Myrtaceae; genus Rhodomyrtus; species Rhodomyrtus psidioides. Next base: position 3,663,919 of record JAILYB010000055.1, read on the forward strand.
CTCAACAGCCCAAAAAACGGCCGGACATGGAGATATTCTGATGAAATTTTTAAAATCTCGTCGCCCTTGAAATCTACTGTTTCTAAATTTCAAAAATTCATTGGTGAAGTTGGCAAGAAAATTCAAGTCATGTAGGGTTAACTAATAGTGATTATGAACAAAAGGTTGACGGTGGTAGAATTAGGATAAAAGTAAAAGTTGATGGTTTTTTAGGAGATAAAAAAAGTATTGGATATAATTGGGACATATGCTAAAATTAAGGTTTTTTTTTCGGATATTAGACCGGTTGGGAAAAAAGTAAAAGTTTGGGATTTTTTATAAGACAAAAAAAGTTTTGGATACTTACCAAAAAAAATTGGATATAATTGACACAAATACTAAAGTTATATGTTTTTTTGGGTATTAGGCTGACAGAAAATGCTACACAAAACGGGACTTTAAGGAGCACATGATAACACTTTTGTTTCAGAAATCAACTTCTGACAAGAAATTGATTTTTCTATTTCTTCTCAGAAGTAAAAGTTGATTTTTCCACTTCTGCTCCAAAAGTTATTTCTAATCAGAGAAATTCATTTGGTAATGGTTGAAACATTATACTTCCGAAACATTATTAACACAAAATTTTCTATAAAAAATTATTATCAGCGGCCAAAAAATTTCTACTTCATTTTATTTTTTTTTTAAATTTCTATAAAAATATATTTTTTACAATTAAAAATTATTTTTAAAAAAAAAATATTTATTTTTTACTTCGGCAGTGGCCGATGCAGTGCTTGATGGTTAGCAGCATTTGCCGGCGGTCGTAGCCGGCGAAGGTTGGCTGCGGTCATGGCCGGTAAAGGTCGGCGGTGGTCAACGTTGGCGGCGGTCGCGGGCGGCGATGGTCGACAATGGTCGGCGCGGTAGGCGATGGTCGACAATGGTCGGCGGCAACAGAGGTCGGCGGCAACAGAGGTCGGCGGAGGTGAGTATGATTGAAAAGATGGTGAGGCAAGAAGTACTTCTTGAGCTTTTTTTCTTGTCAGAGAAGTACTTTCTGAGTTTGAGAAGTTATTTATTTAACTTCTCAAATTGGGACAAACAACTTCAGAAGTGAAAATTCACTTGAAAAATGGAAATTTCTTTCAGAAATAATTTTTTTTTACGAAACGGATTTCTGTTTCAGAAGTTACATTATCAAATAGATTTTGCTCCAGAAGCGCTTCTGGAGCAGAAATTTACTTTCGAAAGTTTGCACCCTCACCTTTTTGCCATTTATTGTGTAAGTAAAAGAATTCTTATTTTTTTAAAGATAAAGCAGGAAGGGACCTAAAAGCGGGACAAACTCATGTTTTTGGCTTAATATATAGGAGACATAGGAAAAAAAATCACGTGAAATTTAGAGCGCGTGTTCTGCTACAAAAATGAACATCTTTTTTATTTTCGATTCTCAGCAAAAGTCAATTTTTAACTTTTAGAGAGAAGTAATTTTTTTTTTTACTTATTCAAGTGCCTCCAAAACTACTTCTAGAACAAAAAAAAAAAGCTTTAAAAGTAGAAAAATAAATTTAGGTAGCCAAATAAATTTCTGCTCTAAAAGTTGCGTTACTGTATGAATTTTTGCTTCAGAAACACTTATGGAGCAGATATCCCGGTGTAAAAATGTTATCAACTTATCATGGAGAGGGTTGTTGTTACCACAAGGGGCTGTAAGGTCACAAGGCCCAAAACAAGACAAGGTCCATGGCATTGTGGGCATAAGTATTTAGACATGTCGCCATCTGGCGGAACAAATGGAATGAATTTGTCACGCGGCCCACTTTCGGTCAAACAGATGTTGTCTTATTGATTTTGGATTTTGAAGAAATAAATAAAGAGAAGGTACCTTCATATATATATCTTCAAATGATATAAGATTATCTTGAGCATTCTCAAAGTGATCAACAATTTACTTTGGACACATTATCTTGTATGTACCCTTTAAATGATAAAGATTGTTTAATTCAGCAAAATCCAGCTAAGAATAAGATAAAGCTAATTCATTTACGATTTTTTTTTTCTATAATAGCACACTTAGGATAACTAGTTAGAGTTGGGAGATATACTGGTGTCCACACAAAGTGCCAAATAAGTTCTAGTAGGGTGCGGCAATCATATCCGTACGAGTATTGCTAAGTCTTCCACCAAAAAGTTTTGTTTTTCTTGAAGCGATCAATTCACCCCCTCTCGATTGTTCCATTAGCCTTACCATATAATGCTTTGGTCGTCATACCGATAACATGATAAAAAAAAAATCAGTTATTATTGCACCCTCCATAATTTGCTATCGTTAGTAGGGGTGAGCGGTTCCTGATCCGGTCCGATTCCCCTCAAGAATCGGGAACCGGACCAATAGTCCCGATTCTCATTTTTCGGAACCGTGGAACGGATCGGCCATCCCGTGAACCGTGAACCGGACCGGACTGTCGGTCCGGTCCGGTTCCAAGGAACCAATAACACAATCAAACAGTCCGGTCCGGTTCCAAGGAACCAATAACACAATCAGTCCGGTCCGGTTCCAAGGAACCAATAACACAATCAAACAGTCCGGTCCGGTTCCAAGGAACCAATAACACAATCAAACTATTCTGGGCATTAACTAAAAGTTTTGGACTTTCTGCACAAGCACAGTTACGGCAAGGAGTTTGCTGCTTCGGCTGTTGAATTGAGGAACAACTGCGCAGTGAATCCTACGGTTGGTCTGTCGTGCTATGTTTGCTGTCATTATTTACTGGACTTAAATATGGTTCGGACTTGTATATCGTTCGGTTTGATGTTATTATTGGATGATAGGCTTGGTTTGCCGAACTGGTTTCCACCAAACAGCTATTGAGTAGGGGTGTGCAAAAAAGACCGCCCGGACCGGGACCGCCCGGACCGGACCGGGACCGATGGTCCGGTTCCCGGTTTTAAGGGTTCCGGTCCGGTCCCCGGTTCCTAAAATTGGAACCGGTGACCGGGCGGTCCGGTTCCCGGTTTCGGGGTCCGGTTCTGGAACCGGACCGCCCGAACCGCCCGCTACTTTTTTTTTTTAATATATATATACTCACGTTTTAGACTCTCGGTCCTCTTTCCTCTCACCTCTCGAAGTCTCGATGGTCTCAGACTCTTCGTCCTCTTTCCTCTTCCAAGCGAACGTTAGGGTTTCCTGTCCTCTCTTCTCTCGCGTCGCCGGGCTGAGCCCAGAGCTGTTGCCTCTCCAACACCCACTCGCTTCTTCGTTCGTTCTTTGCATACTCAGTAGTCAAAACACAAACCAAGGGAGACAGAGAGAGAAGAGAGGGAGACAGAGATGGCGGAGGATTTGGTGCTGGACACGGCGATCAGAGACTGGGTGCTGATACCACTCTCAGTGGTGATGGTGCTCATCGGAGTCCTTCGCTACTTCGTCTCCAAGCTCATGCGCTCCTCGCAAAACCCCGATGCCAAGCTCGTCAAGGAAGGGTCTGTTTCTCCTCTCTCTCTCTCTCTCTCTCTCTCTCTCTCTCTCTCTCTCTCTCTCTCTCTCTCTCTCTCTCTCTCTCTCTCTCTCTCTATCAATTGCATTGTTTCCGATCAGTTGCCTGCGAATACGTTGTCCCTAGGACCTGAGATTGTATTGGGTCCGACTGATTTTGGTGGAATTTGCGATGGCACGGATCTTGTAGGCAGGTGATTGTTAGGGCGCGGAACTTGCGTGCCGCGGCTAATTTCATACCTCCCAAATCGTTCCGCGCTCGGAGGTTTTACTACAGCAACGAGGTCTGTGAAATTTTTCGCCATATCATCTCTTGGATTTGTTTGGTGAACTCTTACCAATCCCTACGTCTTATCAACTTAAATAGCGGGATCACTTTATCCCTGTCAGTTTATAATGTATGTAATTATGCTTGTTTTTTTCTTTGGGTGTGCTTGTTATTGTGTGTATGGTTCTGGACTGGTCTGCTTGCGGATGCTTCAGAAAGCAGAGAATTGTTTTTCTCTTCAAGTCCCCCTCTCTCTCTCTCTCTCTCTCTCCTCTCTCTCTCTCTCTCTCTCCCCATTATTAGGCTTTGTGTCTCAGTAAAAAGCTGAGTTGAACCAACTATTCACTAAAGCTTCACCACCGAAGACCCTCCTTGGTCAACATGCAGGAGTGGTTTTGCTGTCAAGACCCTCATTGGGCAGCAGAAACCTTGTTTCTTAATGTACATCAATTGGTTCCTTGGAACCGGATCGGAACCGGACCGGACCGACGGTCCGGTCCGGTTCTCGGTTCTCGAGTGGCCGGTCCGGTTCGCGGTTCCAAAAAATGGGAACCGAGACTATTGGTCCGGTTCGCGGTTCTTGAGGGGAACCGGACCGGACCGGGAACCGCTCACCCCTACTATTGAGTATTCACACAAAAAGTAACAAACTTTTCTTATCAATGCTTTTGTGCATCGCAAGTTTAGTTTGCCAGCCTTTGTCCATTGACAAGTAAATCTCGGACTTGTGTAGCTGATACAGAAGTTGTCGACCAGGCAGCCTAGCTTAGAGAGCAGAGCAGGAAAAAGTGTCAAAAAAGTCATAAACCTATTACCCTAGTGCCAATTCAGTCCTAAACCTTTTTTTGATGTCAATTCAGTCCTAAACCTTTTGCATTAGTGCCAATTTAGTCCTAAATATTTTGTATTTATGCCAATTAAGTCAATTCGATCAATTTTGGCCGAAAATCATTGGCACAAATATCAATTGTACTACGTGGCATGGTTTGCGATAACGTGGATATTTTTTTAATATTTTTTGATATTTTAAATAATTTTTAAAATAATTTTTTTTAAAAAAGGCAAAATGACACAAATGGTCCCTGAACTTTGGCAGAATGTGCAATCTGGTCCCTGAACTTTTAATTTGTTCAATTTAGTCCCTGAAGTTTGACAGAATGTGCAATTTGATCCCTAAACTTTTGATTTGTTCAATTCAGTCCCTAAACTTTTAGTAAATGTTCAATTTAGTCCTTGAATTATATGAAAATATTCAATATAGTCCTTTTGCTAATTTAAGATCAAGGATAATATTGAATATTTTCATATAGTATAGGGACTAAATTGAACATTTACTAAAAGTTCAGGGACTGAATTGAACAATCAAAAGTTTAGGGATCAAATTGAACATTCTGCCAAAGTTAGGGACCATTTGTGTAATTATCCCTTTAAAAAAACAAAAAAATGCTTAAAAATTATTTAAAATTATAAAAAATATTAAAAAATATCCAAATCAGCGTTTGTCATGCCACGTAGGATAATCAATGTCCACATTAGTCATTTTCGATCAAAATTAGTTGGATTAACTCAATTAGTATAAATTATCAAAGATTTAGGATTAAATTGACACTAATGCAAAATGTTAAGGATTGAATTGGCACCAAAAAAAGGTTTAGGACTAAATTGGCACCAATACAAAAGGTTTAGGACTGAATTGGCACCAAAAAAAGGTTTAGGGCTAAATTGGCACTAGTGCAATAGGTTTAGGACTTTTTTGACACTTCTCCCGAGCAGAGCAAAGGTGCCCAAAGAGATCGCTGCAACCAACGGCATAGCTTTGCCTTTTGATGAACCCTTGGGCTGCACAGACACAATCTTGCACCCCATTCTGGGCAAATTGAGAGAAAAAGATTCAAAAAAATTCTGGGCAAATTGACAAACCATTCTGGGCATTTACTGAAATAAAGTGACACTTCAATGTATCCTCATTTGATCATCAAATGCACATTGAAAGCACACCCAAAGAGGGGGAGGGGGATTACAGACGTTCACCACGAACTAATTGAAATGAAAATGACAATGAAATAGAAAAATGTGAATGCTTCTAGACTTCAAGTCGTTTCTTGATATTTGATGGAAGAAACAAAAGTGCGGCCAACCTGCAATAAGTATGTATATGCAACATACATTAGTTTTGAATTAGAAATGAAATTAATACAAAGCCAACTCAAAGGAATCATACATTCATACTTAGAGAAAGAGCTCATATCTTTCTGCAAATTTAACTCCAAATACATTAATGCTGAGAACTTCTCAGTCAAATTTGTACGTAGATGGCATGACCCACATATGCTTCACACATGCACAAAGGAAATCTCTGCTCTCTTCAGGCAACTTTAATTTATTGTACACCAGTCAAGTTTTTAGGAGAGAACACCAAAATTACACACCCAAGGCATGCTGATTGATTCTGATGTGCGAGGAAAATAGATGGCCCAACACATTAAAAAGAGCAATGAAAAACACTAACTATGATAATAAAAGTAAGCAACTAAACAACAAAGGCGTTTGACCAAAAAATAAACAGCAAAGGTGGAGATATACACAAAAAATTCAAGAAAATCAAACTGGCCTTTTTTTTTAATCTAGAATGAAGCCAAAGTACCTTCGAGATCATTAATGGCATTATGAGGGTAGATGTCTCTCAGAGGAGGTAGAATTGCTCACGCTCCCTCACGCGCCGCCTGAACCCTCGGCGCGTGAGGCCCACGCGCTGCCACATGCTGCGCACGTGTTCCGGTCTGCAGCCGGTTCTGAAATCGGTCCGACCGGCTAAACCGGTCCAACCGCTCCTTAGCTAAACTTCGCAAACTGGGTCGAGGCGGTCTGGTCGAATCGATCAACGACCGGACGGTCCGAGTCAACGGTCAACTGATTTGGGTTGGGTCACGGGTCAGGTCGGGTTGGGTCTACACCCGGCCGGATGATGTCAGCCCTGCACGTGTCGCGCACGTGCGGGCCCTGGCTAGTGCGTGAGGTGCGTTGCCACCACGTGCCCGATGGGCAGCGGCTTGTGCGGCGGTCGTCGTTGGCGTTCTTCATACGGTTTTTCCTGTCTCGTCGAGCACTTTTCGAATATATAATTTTCTTTCGATTTCTATACAAATAAAATTTCGAAAAAACACAGAGAGCGCGATTTGCGACCTGATACGCGCAGGCTTTGATACCATATGTAAGCTGCTTATTTCATCCGTATGCAGCGATCCAAGATACACACGTACAGATACACGAATCCCTAATCCATAGAGTTAAAGAATTAACGCACCTTGTTTCGGATTCATCGTTCTTGATGCGGAATTGCGAGGATCCGATGCTCAAGAGCTTCTCCTCTATAAATCCCCTTTATCACCGGCTTCAATGAGACGACCCCTCACTGTCGCTTCAGACAATTCCATATGTGAGATTATGTGGACATTAGGGTTTAGAAGATGGACTTGAGCTCTATTTATAGAGATTGAAACCTACCTCCTCATCAAGGATAATGTTATCTTGACCCACACTATCCAGCGACATGTCTGACTAGAATAGGAAACTGTATATATCTTACATTTATTAGTTCACTTAGTAATTACAGTAACAATTAATAAAGCCCACAGTTGAATATATCAAAATAATATACCTTTCACTAATAAAATTCGACCACAATTTAAAAGTCAAATGATTGAGTTTGGCAAGTTTAGAACTTTCTAATAATTTAATTTACTTATTCTGCTACGAATATTGTTCGGGGGCCGAAAGTTAGATAATTTACGAAGGAAATGACTATCCGTAGCTATAAAAAAAAAAAAAAGTCAATGCAGGTTTATATCTTTCACTACGAAACGTAACCACGGTCCACGGCCACGACTTATTCGTTCGTGGTAAAATTCTAATCTTCTACCGTGAAACAAATTTCCGTGGCAATAGGTATAAGACATTCAGCCATTCGTGGCTATTTTCCAACACTTCGGCCCTGCAATAAAAGTTGGTGGCGAGAAGGTGACTTTTATTAGCTACGAAATTATTTTTATAGCACAAATTTTCATACCTAAGAGTTGATTATTTTGTATTGCTGCGTACTAAAAAACATTGCTTTGGTTGCCTTCAGTGCACCTAAAGGCAATGGAACATGCAACATTTTGTCACCATAAGTCCATAGGTTAACATATTGCGATGAAATCACATTGGATCCCGCCGCTTTAGTGTATTATGGCAAGGAAAAATACACATTTCATTCATTGGCTTTGGTAGTTCTGTCGCCACAAAAATATAACCGTGTTTTCGTAGCCATTTGTTGGAGCTAGCCGTGAGATTTTGTGGATCAATATCAACTGTTTTAAAAGCTTAAAGTATTAGTTAAAGTCGTGACTTAATATTTAATTTTTTTTAATCACTGTGGTGATAAAAACACATTACTTTGGTCAAGTTCGGTGAAGCTTTAGCGACGGCATCCACACAATAGGATCGCCTTAGGTCTACGTGAGGCAACTGTCAGCTTTCGCATACTCATCTATTGCCACGAAAAAAGCTTTTGACAACTACGTAACAAAACTTCCGTCGCCTTAAGGTCAAAAGTTAATGTTTCCTCGGGATTCATGGAGTCGCAGGATAGGCGATTGTGGTGACTATTGCGACGAAATTTCGAATTCTTGTTACCGAAGGCAAAGGTGACGAACATAAGGAGAAATCCCAGTCGCCTTATGCCTTCGAGAGGACCGGCTTTTTGTGGTTGACAATGCGTTCACGGCCAGCACCGTGGTCACCGGCCGGCTGCCATCTCCATCTCTCTCTCCCCCTCTTTTTTCTCGGGGAAAATTTTCAGAAAAGTGCTAGAATTTTTCTAAGGTGGTCTACATTAAGATTAAGTATATGTTGGTTTATTGAAGTATGATATATATATATATATATATACTTATTACTTAATTAGTTATAATATGAGCTGGTTAGTGTGGGCCTACTTAGGCCCGACCCGTGATGAGGGCGCATGACTCGAAAATTCTATAAAAGGCACAAGTCCCCCCTCTAGCCATTTTATCTCAAAATTTAGAACGCATCTTTTCGTTCGGATAACGGTTGTCTCATCAGCCATCAACAAATCCGAAAGGAATAGAGGGGAAGGCTTGTTTCGGGAATCGTCGTCGTTCCGCTTCAAGTCACGGCGGATTCCAAAACAGGTTTGTGCCAATCATTTTATTCTATGGCATGGTATGTTTCTAGTTCCGATTATGGCGATCTCGGGTATGATCCCGAGTATGCTTCATTTCCTTACAAAAAGCCCTCAACCTATTACAATTGTGCCAATTTAGTCGTAAATCTTTCTTTTTTGCCATTTCAGCTTTAAGCCTTTTGCATTTATGCCAATTCAATACATTTGACCAACCGACGCTAAGGTGGATAATTTTCAATAATATTTTAATTATTTATTTATTTTATTTTTCCCTTTTTTTCTTTTCTTTCTCCATCTTTTTTTTTCTTTTGCCCTGTGGCAAGCGAGAGTTGTCGGAGCTCATCCGCCACTTGGCTGAGGGCCGGGAAGCCCCTCACCTGACGAGACCTTGGGGAGGCGGCCTTCCCCTCGCTCACAGTCGGCGAAGCCATGGCAAGGCTGGGCGACCTCGCCGGCCGCTAGCCACAAGGGGAAAGAAAGAAAAAGAAGAAAATAAGAATAAATAAATATCAAAACATTCTTTAAAAAAATTTACGTCAACGCCGGTAGGCCAAATACACTGAATACAATAGGTTTAGAACTTTTCAGATAAGTTCCCCTCTTTTTCTCCCATCCTCCCTCCACAATCTCATCGTCAACCTAAACCTGTCATCGCCGGCCACCACCACCCTCACCCCAATGGACCACCGTTGCAAGATTCTAATGATTGATCTTATTGATGTTCTGTCCTTTTTTTTTGCTTCTCCTGAACAAAGAAACCGCTGGTTCAGATACATGCACGATTGCTATTTGACGAATTGCGGTACTGGGACCATTAGGACTAGGACTAGGAGCGTAGGACTCTCTCTGTCTTAGGAAAACTGAAACGTCTTGCATAATGGCGTAGTACCAACCAAACTCCACGCGTTGACGTCGCTTGTCCTTAAATGGCTTGTGTGCTGGCCTTATCTTCCTAGCTACCTATGTATGGCCCATATATAAAATTTCCTTTGACGAAACTCTCCATGCAAATGATGCAATACTATCTCTGCTATATGTCGAGAAGAATTTTAACAGATTTGTTTCTATTCCTACCGTGCTTCTTGGAAGAGTGACGGTGCAATCTGCACTGCAAATTTTCGCAAAGGTACAGGACAACTTGTTTGTTTTTTTTTTTTTTGTCTGTCCTTCTCTAATTCTCGTCCTCTCTTTTTCTCTAAGACTTTACCCTGCCTATTTGGAGAACATGAGAGTCGAACCCCACACTTGAAACTAAACTTCACCACCCTACCCAATTCCCCTTACCATTTGGCCGCATGTCCAGTGGGTAAAATCAAGAATCTCACTCAGCGGGAGGTGTTGCATATTCAGTTACCCGAAGAAAGGAAATCGGAAAATAAAGAGGAAAAAAAGAATCGCACTCGGTGGGATTAAAAAGAAATTGTACAGACTCCGAATTGTGTGAACAAAATATTTTACTTGACAATAGGATTAACGAGGTATGGTTTCATGCGATTTGCACAAGGCATAAGGTGGGGGGGTAACATAGATTTTGCATTATGTTGTGCTTGGATTACAATCGAATCACGGGTTCGGTGAAGCACCCGGATCCAAAGCGCAAATGTGTGATTTACAAAAATGGTTTTTTTTAGGTTTTGCCTAGTTAGGGGTCCGTCATGCCCCGATTATTTCCACGAAGGAAGTTTCCAATTAATTGCAATTCTAGACAAGAGGTTTTAGGACAATAAATGACTTGACTATATCGATCATGTCTAGTTTTGGGTAGATATCGGAAGATATAAATGAAAAATGCATCTTGGATTGGTGGTTACTATACTTAGATCATATATCGAGCTATCCACTTTATAATAACGTTATTATTGCTTTACTACAATTCAGGGTTTATTCCTGATCGGATATAATTTGCATTCGATGCTAAAAATATCTTTCGTCAACCTGGAAGATTAAAGATGGATGTGATAGGACAGAAAGGAACATTAAGTAGAAAGGACAGAAAAGTCGTGCCTCTTTGACGAAATGAAAGATTCTTTCGATTGCCCATTTTTACGAATGTCGTGTGTGGCGTCAACAACCTCTGTGAGAAATTTTATCTGTCGGTGCCAATAGCGCCATCCTATTATTTTTCATCGAAGCCTATCGAGGGACCATCCTGGCACCGAGAATCAGACCTGGAAAGGACTGCGAATTGGATTGGATGGTCCTGGGATTGGACAAGACCGATCGGTTCGATTTCCGGCGGTCCATTCATTCGACCGGTCGCACTTTTTTTTTATGATTTGCCTTTAAATTTTTTCCATTAACGACATATTCACCATACCATCTCTCGTTAATTGCATCACGTCGTTGCTAAACTTAAAAGTCATATTAAGCATCTTAGGTTCAATTTTAGTTTTACATTTAATAAATTTCTTTTAGAAAGAAATACTATTCGGTCTGGTCCAATTTATCCAGTTCTCCACTAGAACCGAAAACAGGACTGACTGTAGTCGATTCCAATTCTATGGAACCGGGAACTAAACCAAACTGGCCGGTCCAATTCAGTCTGGGCAGTTCCCAATTTTGTCCATCCATAATGCTCAGCCCTGATAATGGTCTCCTTTCTTCCGAAACTTCTTCACCTTCCGTTTACTTTCCACATAATTATTATTAAAGCAAACCAACACACAACAGTGAAGAGGATTTTCAAAAGTACAGAACAACCATTGTATTTCACTAAATTGTAGAAAAAATTGCATGAAATCCGTACTTTTCGCTATTAATTACGAAGTCACAAGGTACAAGCTCACTGATAAGGCACTTGCTTGGCAAAGATAAAGGAGAGGAATAACAAATTCAAGCCAACTGGAAGAGGAATTATTTCACATAAATGAAAGAAAGGACTACAGATTCCTAAGAAAACGAATAAGGTTGTCGATCATATGCATGTTGTTTCTTCTCTTCCTCTAAGAAAGAGAGCATTCAGGAGGGAATCCTTGCGAGAAGCGCTTGGCGTCGGCGCAGTAGTTGTAAATCATGTAATTCTTCTGCACCCACTTGATTCTTTGTTGGCCTGTGGCGTCCAGCGACTCCGACAGCCAGGAATTGTTGCCCGAGGAGGAGGAGGAACACGAGGAGGATCCCGACGACCAGACGCATGCCTGCACATCGTCGAAGCCCCGGTAGGAAGCCGTGAACGGGGCTTGCGCCCAGTCCGTCTTCACCAGGCCGCCCCTGGTGGCCCAGTCGTCCGCGTTCCACAGGCTCGAGTACAGCCACATCGCCTGGCTCTTCGGGAACGCGACGCCCTTCGACTCGAGGTTCTTGAATTCTCTTATGGGAGTTCCGTCGACGGAGAAGCTGCATGAGAATAAGCAAAGTTAGGAACTACAACTGATCTATGGTTGGATTTTTTTTATTTTTATTTCCTAAGCGTTTGATATGAGGGTGAGAATTATGTTAGCTAATTAGCTTACATGATGCTTTGAGGGTTCCACAGGATGGAGTAGGTGTGGAAGGCTTCGTGGGGTCGAACCAGAGATAGAATTGTTGTTCTCTGTTTCCTTTTCCTTGCGTGAACACGTTCGTGTGGAGGATGTATGGATCGCCACTCAGGTTACCGAGAAACTCGAAGTCGATTTCGTCGTGCGCAGAACCTAAAGAAGAAAGCTGCAAAAAAAAACAAAAAAAAAAAGGAGAGAGGAGTCAGTTGATTAGAAATGTTCAAATCGTTTCGGAAAGGCGCGAAATTTGCAAAAATCCGAGGCACGGGGTTCGCGGACTTACGTAATAGGCCGTGACGGTGCCGGCGGAGTTCCCGGGCACGAGCTTGAGCTGCATGTCGATCTTGCCGAACAAGTACTGCCTCTTGGATCGGAAGCCCGACCCGGACGTCTTGTCCAGGGACAGCGTCAGGAGCTGGCCCGCCGCTGAGTATCTTTGCTCGGCCGTCGCCCCACGTGATGTCGAAGTCGTTGTTGAAGTTGCCCGCGGCGGCCACCGCTGTCGCTGCCGCCATAAAGGCGAGGGCAACAATTGCCGCGGCCATCTTACTTGAAAGGACGCTTTGAAAAGTCATGGCTTTTTTTTCGGGATTTTAAGCAGAGAATCGGCCAATCGGGCGTGCTGTTGAACTGCATGGAATTGATGGGCCGCGACACATATTTATAGTCGGGAGTCGAGAGGGGGAGGGAGGGATAGAGAATAGGCAAACATCGAAGGGATCGAAGGGGGTCCATCTGTATTATTGGGGGGGGGGGGGGGGGGGGGGGTTTTGACCTTTGTCTGTCCGAATGAAAACAGCCTTTAAAGACCTTCTTATGATTGGGGGCGTGCGTACATTTGAAACCACCAACCATCCACCTAATAATTTAAGTATATATTTCGTACTATTAAGTTAAATTTTACTATCATTTCATGAAGAGGAATATTCTTTTTTTCCTTAGACGGGTAAAATTCAAAATATATTAAATGTCCACCTAAACGTGTGTGCTGACGTAAGATGTCAATCGAAATATTGTATTATGTAGCATGTAACATTGGGCGCGCGATCGACTCTACATGCTTGTCAGACAATACTTGGGGAGACATTGTTTGTCTTCCTAACAAAATTTTGATGGGATTTATCGCACACCGAATCAGAACGATCACACAAAGAATCAAGAAAAATAGATGGCACAGTGTTTACCCAGGTTCACCCCAGAATAAGGCTACGTCATGCAAAGAGATCTCACTGTGATGTTTAGGTTTACAGCCACAACTCGTTACAATGATCAGCAAAAAATGAGCGAAATATATATGCTCCATCCGGGCCCAAAACATAAATCTATGTGAAACCTCTATTAAGCCCACAACATACGGGTTAACTTAAATAAAAGCCCAAACCCGTTGAGGTTTTGGGGGCGCTGCCCTCGAATCCATGCCCGCTTACCGGCGAGCGGGGTAGCCGTTCGCTGACCGGGCAGCGAAAGCCCCGCCCGCTGACCGGGCAGCATGACACCCGTGTCGGGAGCGCTGCCCCTGAACGCCCGCATCTCACGCGCATATGTCACATGTCGTTGGATAACACTTTGGTTTCCCTAAGCTTACGTGGGTGAACCCGGCGTGAGAAACAAGGATCCCCGAAGTATGCGCCAACTCCAACAAGTTTGTGATTCTGGCTCTTTGGATCCATTTCCAGGGAGTGAATGTGATTGTGCCCCGATAAGAGAAAAAGGGTCTCGTTACCATAGAGGCTTAATCGATACTTTCTAAAAAGCTTCACGATATGGTTTGGCGAAGGAGAAACTTGATCCCAATGCGAAGATTTCTTAAGGGAGGAGGCTTTTAATTCGGTAGAGAAGACTCATCAAATTCGATGTGATAAAAGCTCGGTACACCGATGAGACGAATTACGGACCGGTTTCTTGGTTTTGTTTTAGTATTTTGCGAGAACATCGGATTTAGAAAGCTTCTTCGCTATTCGATCACCATACTCAGAATGCTACTTGTTTTTTGGTGGCTCTCAGATTATGTGCATCAGAGGAACTTCTACGATTGCCTTGTGCTCAAACATGAGATGTTATTGATTGAAGGCGATATATTCTTAGGCAACGTTTTTGGTGCATAACATGAATTTAGGGGGTGCTAGATCATAGTGGCTTATATTGGCTTATGTATGCGGATTCGCGGCTCCAAAGTGTCCTCCATAATCGACTTGCAATCGTGAATTAGTACGATAACGATATAGTGATGGAATAATCTGTATTTACTTGATTTAGGCGATGCGCGACGGCTTCGACATCTGCTTCGATTTCTAACTTTCGAAAAATTTGTGCTCCTTCGGCTATTTTGGGGCCATCAGGAAGCACTCCGTTAGCAGTACCAAGTCTTCAATCAAGTTAAGCTTTTGAGTTGCATCTTGCAAGATGATACTGGAGTCAACTTTCTGCATTTTCTTATATCACAGTGAGTTGATCTTGGAGAAAATGTGAGCGGGGGATATGGACTAGGCAATGCATAGTGTGAAGGGGCGGGGTAATTGGTTCCCGAGCGGGTCGGTTTTCAGCTTAGAACCGATAATCAATCTTGTGGCCCCCAGTTTCAAAAATCCAAACCGGCCTAGTCTAGTCCGGTTCTCAGTTTTACCCGATAGCCGGTTCAATTTTTTTTTTTTTTAGAAAACAAAAAAATCAAAATTTTTTATAATAAAATATTAACGTTGCACCATTTTGCTGCAAATATATATATGTTAGTCAAGTGATAATGTCGTTACCGATTCATATTGTGATTTTCCATGTCCGTAAAAGCGCTGTTTTTTTTTTTTTTTTGGCAACCCGAGAATTGAACCGGTAAAATCATTTCTTCCTTAAATCGGCCGGTTCGATTTTCGAGGTGAATCGGAGTCGGTGTTGGGCCCCGCAGAAGTGGCAGTGGTTGGAGAGAAAAAGTGGGATGCGTAAAGAGAATGGGGTTGACCTGGATTTGGTGGTAGCGGAGAGGGACCAGGGGACAGCTAAGGATGGGAAGAGAGATTGACGTCCGGGTGAGGGACGCGAGAGGATGGTGGGAAGATTCACAGCTGTCTGGGGGTGTCTCTACTCTTTCTAGGGTTAGCTCGACGTCGATTGTCTTCACTTCCGTCCGGCTTCTCCTTCTAGACAAAGTTTTATTTTATTTATTTATCGGTCCCTCAATCTTTGGATTTGCAATTAGGGGCTTAAATATCCGAAAAGTCATGAACACCACTCGAGCTAAACTTATCTTCACTTAGTACCCAATTGATTTCAATGTGCACCTTCCGTATCATCTAGCTTCCTAAACCACTAAACCGCTTGCGTTTTAATGTTCAGATTTCGCATTATCTTGCTCCTAAACCACTTTGGATGCATGGTCGAGCCTCGTCCAACTAGATGATCGGCCGGATGCTCGATTCTGTTCCAAATCAATTACGAGGTGTACCAACCCAACCCTTTGTGATTTTCTGCTCAAAACTCTACAAGTTCGTCCCCCATACGCAATATTGGATGGTAATAAGAGCCCAAGAGATTGATGAGAGTTCTAAATTTAGAGGGCGTAAATCATGAATAACGAAAGATTTGAGGGCAACTTTGCAATTTTTTCGATAGGAGGAAAAGATTTTCTGATCTAGTACGCTACTTTTGTGTGATAAGATCGGAAGCCCATTATTGGCCTGTTTTCCCATCGCAATTCAAACTACTGTGCGCTTAAATATGTTTTTGGCATGTTGGGAAATATGCCACGCATACATTATTGACTCGTTCCTTAACATGGACACGTTTGCTCTAGCACGATACCAAAGCAGAGGTCAAGATTTCGAATCTAGCACCCCCTCTCGATTTCATATTACTTGTGATTCCTTGTTATCTCGTTTGTGTTCTCATTCCACCGCTTATGTGGTTTCCTTCACTATCTTGCCCCATGTTAAAATCGGCTTACACTCGAGAGGAGGATCGTTAAGAAAAACACTATAAGTATATTGTTGGCCCGTTTTGTCTTTTGGGTCAGTCCAACGTGGCAAAAAGAACTTAAATATAAGAATAACATTCTTCACACGCATTATATAAACATCAAGATTAGAAATATGAATTTAAAAAAAAAATTGAATATGTGCTACGTAAGAGTAGGAGATTTCTTTTTGGGTAGCTCCTTCGTAAATAAACAATTTCCATTACACTAAGTATGTATTTCTTTTTTAAATAAACGTAATATACAAACAGAAATGATAATTATTGTAGTAATTTCCAAGAAGCCGACGTGCATGATTGGGCTGGTGGCTTAATTGGCTATAGTCTTTAATGCATGCCAGCCTCGAGACATGACGTTCTCGTGCCGATAGTCTATAGATATCCGAACAACTTGGCGATGTACTTATCCGAAGGAGTTTTAAAATCGAGAGGGAGTCCGACAAAACATGAGGTCTCGCCAGAGTCAAAGGTTGCTTTCATGCGAAGCTGGCGCACGCTCATTTCCTTCCTGCTTCTTCGAAAGACGGCAGCAGTAGCAGCTCATCATTTGGGTGATCGAGGTCCTTGAAAATGTCAAAACCATTTTTTTTCCGATCTTCTTTTAAAAAGCGAAAATGAAAAATCGAAATGTAAGATTTATCTCGATTCATCTTTAAATTAAGACTACATTCAATAAAAAAATTCACTATAAGTAATATTTAGTATAGAATTCCATTATAAATATCAAAATCTTTTTGTTACAGTTCTCAATTACAAGAAAAATAGTGTACATAATATTAATTATTCATGAGTCCAAATTCAAACTATCAATAAAATACATACTCAAACTATAAAAATCATATAGCATCCTAAGGGCGTTGGTCCCTACAACCCTATTGAGGCGGCCGCGTAAGCGGGACCTCCATGTCTTCCTTCACACCCAATAGGACTGAACATGGTTCTACGGTAGAATCGAGAACCTGGAACTGAAACCTATAGGAATCGGTAGGTTTCAAGGTATGTAGGGTAGGTTCCAAGTTCTATGAAGAACTTGTTCCAACAGGCAGGGTTCAGGTTCAGGTTCATGGACCCTAGATCCTGATTGTGTTTTTCTTGGTATATATTTTTGTACGATCCTACAATGTTCAATTACGTCCGATGATAAGTGTATAATCTAGAGCCAAACAAAGTTTTAGATTTCAAGTTCCAAAAAATGTTGAGCCTGTTCAAACAGATTGGTTTCAGGTTCTAAATATAATATGTACGGAACATAAAACCGCTCACCTCTACTTTTCTTTGATGTTGTAGCGTTCACTCTTATTTTGCTTAACTAAAAATGAAAAAAATAAAGTAAATGAAAGAAATTGACAAGTTCTCGGATACCTTGGAACCGACCTTTAAACTTATGACATGGTAGGTTCTAGGTTTCAGGATATGACATGTAGGTTCTAGGTTTCAAAAAATGAGGAACATATTCGGATGGATAGGCACTAGGTTTCAGGTGGAACTTGTAAGAAACCTAGAACAACTCACTTCTAACACCCAACATGGTGAAATTATGGACACATCTATGGCGCTTTACATTCAATTATTGGGGGTCCAAAATAGTCATTGTGCTTATGTAGAAGAGCTGTTTGAATTCTTGATTGACCCGTCAGATGTGGTTATCCTAGACATGGCCACAGGTCGGTTTGGGCTAGGAAACGACTCGCGCCAAACGCGTAACTGGCCCGTTACCAGGCCTGCAGATTCCAAATTAGAATCGGCCTGTACCATAGGGGGTGGTTACATGTCCCCAGATAGTTAAACCGGAAATAGAGCCAATACCAAAAAAATTAAAAAAATTAAAAAAAAATTTAAAAAAGGGAAAGAGCAGTGTCAACTCTTTTCCCCCCATTTGATCGTTGCTTGCAACGGTCATCACTCCCTCCCCCTTTTTTCTTTATTTATTAATTTATAAATTCTATCCTAACCATTATAAATACCCCTTCCATCTCTCTTTTTTTCTCACAATTTTTCTTAAATTTTCTCAATTGTTGAGAAAAACCCCTAAGTGATTTTAAAGTTGACAAAACAATCCAAATACTCGTAAATTTTGATAATGCCGTGGAATACTTGTTTTACAGATTATCCTTTGGTGCGGGGATGCACAGGATTGAATCTGTCAAGAAGGTTTTGCTCAGATGGGATTTCTAAAGGACTCAGAGGCTGGTTCGAGCTCATACGTTGAGCGGGGATAGCTCAGACGTTGGAATGATGCTCAAGCTTTGAGTGGAGTATTCACGTGCAATAATCAGAACTTGAAGATGACTTCGAAATATACTTAATTGATACATTACAACGGATACAATCGAGTTGGATCATTCTTGTGGATTCTCGGGGATAGAGATCAGTCAAGTATACGAAATCAAGGAGACACACACACGCCTTTCCAAATGAGTGAAATCATCTATGGAAACTCAGGATCGTAATTGTATGGACGATTTGGTCCGAACGGGGAAGACTTTCCTCTGGCGATCCCAACGACTACGAGATCTTTTTTTGGTATGTCATGTCCAAACGGGAAGTTTTGGAGAAATCTATTCTAGAAGCCTTGCAACGGTTAGATTGGAGGTGGATGAGTATAAAAGATATCTCAAGGTTGAAGGGAAAATAAATCGACGTTAAGAGGGAAAAATATTTATAATTCTTAGATCGAGAGTACTTCATTTCATACATACTTCTTGATTCATCAATTGTACACAATAGTGATAGAACGCTAGGTGGGGTGTCCTGCGTATCAAGGATATCACTAAGCTGTAACCTCTCGAGCAGTTTACTAGTGAAATCCAGTGGATTGGCTAATAGCCGAAGAAGTGGACGTAGGCTTAACCAAAGTCGAACCATTATAAACCCTCTATGTAGTTCTCTCTATCCCTACTCTGATCATATCATATATACTATGATAGTAGAACTGCATATGAATCGTTCATAGTGATATACTGTGCTGCCATCATCTGAGACGTCATATAAACGTCTGTGCAATTTGTATTCCGTGATAAACTTTAAAATTGCACTATAATACCTATTCACCTCATTTAGGTGATAACGCTAGCCACAACATCAATTCTCTCAAATTCTATCAAATTATGAAAGAATGGTGCAAATTTTGTAAAATGAATGGAAAAAGATCAAAAAGATTTTCAAGAGATGTTTCAGATCATTGGAATTCTATGTACGGGTTGCTTAATGAATATTTTGCATATAAAGATTTATTATGTGCATTTATTTCTTATAATATTACTCAAATTAATTTATACCCACAAGAGTGGGATATTTATAAAAATTTTATAGATATTTTAAATTTTTTTAATGGTGTAACTTATATTTTATCCAGTGTTTATTATCCTACTACGCATTTATTTTTAATAGAGTGTATTAATATTGTTGGAGTTTCTGAAGAAAATGAAAATGATGATAAATTACGTGACAATATTATAGCAATGCGAACAAAATGACTATAATATTATAGTGTAATTCCTATTATTTATTTGGTTGCTTATGTTTTTTATCCACGTTGCAAATTAGACAGTTTAGGTGATTATTTGAATATGCATTATGAATGTTTACATTTGATTGAAATGGTAAATCTTAGAGATATACAAACTATTAAGAAAAATCCTAGATAATTTTGAAGTTGACAAAACAATACAAGTACTCTTAAGTTTAAAGATAATGTCGTGGAATACTTATTTTGCAGATTATCCTTTGGTGCGGGGATGCACAGAATTGAATCTGGCAAAAAGGTTTAGATTAGATGTGATTTCTGAGGGACTCAGATGCTATGTCGAGCTCAGACGTTGGAGTGATGCTCAAACTCTGAGAGGAGTATTCACGAGCACTAATCAGAACTTGAAGAGAACTTCGAGATGTACCTAATTGATACACTACAACGGATACAATAAAACTGGATCATTTGTAAAGATTCTCGGGGATAGAGATCAATTAAGGACGCGGATCTTAAGAGACGAGTAAAACTTGCCTATTGAAGGAATTCATCCATGGAAACCCAGAATCATAATTGTATGAGCGATTTGATCCGAATGGGGAAGACTTTCCTTTAAAAATCCCTAACGGTTACAAGATCTTCTTTTGGTAATTGTCTTGTCCAACGGGAAGTTTTGGAGATACCTCTTTTGGAAGCCTTGCAACGGTTTGATTGGAGGCGGAAGAGTATAAAATATATCTTAAAACTGAAGGACAAAAGATTGGCGTTAAAAGGGAAAAATGTTCATAATTCTTAGATCGAGAGCACTTCAAGTTATATATTCTTCGTGATCCATCCATTGTAATTGTGAGTAGGTGTAAACAAGAGCGTTGGGCGTTAAGTGTAGAATCCTGTGTCTCAAGGGAGATCACTAAGCTGTAACCTCAAGCAGTTTACTAGTGAAATCTAGCTGATTGGCTGATTGCCAAAAATGTGGACGTAGGCTTAACCAAAGTCAAACCACTATAAACCCTCTGTGCGGTCTTCTCTATCCCTTACTTTGATTATGTTATATATCATGTGATAGTTGAACTGCACACGAAGCGCACATAGTGATACATCTTGCTTTGATCATATGAGAAATTAGATTAACGTCTGTGCAATTTGAATTCAACGTTAAATTTTAAAAATTGCACTATAATCACCTATTCACCTCCTCTAGGTGATAACACTAGCCTCAACAATTGGTATCAAAGCCTGGTGCTCATATTTTGTGAAGTGTTTTTACTTTTGAGTTGACGATATTTATGGCTATCAATTTCTCTCCCACATGGTGAAAGTAACAACATGCCACCATATTTTGAAGTGAAAGAGTACAGCGACTGGCAAAATAAATTCAAGGCATATATTAGATGCTATGATCCTCAGATTTGGGATGTTGTACAACGAGGAGTAAATTTTACTGCAAGTATCAAAAGCGGATCAAATGCAGGAGGAAAATAATTCAACGCCAACTGCCACTTTATTGGCCACTGAAATTGCCAAGAGAGACGCTCTTGATGCAAAGGTTATTTACTAATTTTATAGTGCTTTATCTCCTCCTGAATACAAACGTATTGCAGATTGTTCCTCGTCAAAAGAGATTTGGGACAAGCTCTACATTACATATGAAGGAACAGATAGAGTCAAGGAGACTAAAGTCAATTTTCTTCTCGGCTAGTATGAAGCATTCAAAATGAAGCCCTTAGAAACTGTGCAACAAATGTTTGATTGATTCACTGAAATAGTGAATGTGTTGACACCTAAGTTTTAATCATCCTTTTAAATTAATTAAAAATAGCTAAAAAAAACCATTAGGTTCGGCATGATAAAAACTATAGGGAAAGAGTGTTTAATTCTCATGGGTGTCCTTAGGAAGAATTTAATTTCAAGATTTGCGAAACTAGGGACTAAATTGTAAAGAAATTGTGCAATTGAGTCCATTTGGTTAAAATTGAAGGGCCTCGAATTATGCAAAAATCGATTTCAAATCTTTCGTGAAAATTGGGGTTTCCATTCAATTTCGAGTTATTAACTTGAGAAAATACCCATTTTCGATAAGAAACATGTTGGGAAACCCTATTGTAACATCAATTTTGTAAAAAATGAACAAATTGGGTCCCGATTGGACCAAAATTTCAGAACTGGATCCGTCGCCCGACCCAACCCAGCGAATCCGAGTCTGCACCAATAGCCTTCCCAGACTCCATTCTAGCATGTTTTTGAGCTCTCCCTCGCGCGGTCCTTGAATTTTTGTCGCCTACTGCACTGAGGATGTACGAGGGTGAGCTGGCACCCTCGATTCGAGGGAGGAGGAAATGGTTAGAGGAGGAAGAAAGATAGAGCTCGGGAAGGAGAGAGAGGTACCAAGAGGTGATCCGAGAGGGGGAGGTTGGCCATTCTCAAACACACATGCATTGAGGAGACACATAGAGACATCGACACCTAGAGAGCAAGAGAGGGAGTACGGGGGAGAGTGAGAGCGTGGTCGCCGAAGCTCCGATGAGCCAAAAATAGGAAATAGAGTCCCGACCGAGAGAGAGGAGGGGTTCGGGCCAAGCTTAGCCCCAAACCAACGGGAAAACAGCCATCCCCGGCCTTCCGCACACCTCACCCATCATCACCGGCACCATCTTCGCCGTCGACGAGCCCCAAACAGGTCGGTATTCCCTCTCAACTTCTATTTCATTGTAGCATGCAACCTATTCGATAAAATGCCTAAATGAAAGCCTCGATTTGTGACTCTCGGTCGTGCCATTACCAGCCTCATTTAGTGTGAATCTAGCATTAAGATCTCTCTAGAACCGACTCTAAGCTCCGTTTGGCCTTTATTTTGCATTAACCTGCGCTGGAAACGGAGACCCGACCATTACCGACCTCGAACTTGATCGAGAGCTCGCACGGAGAAGTGCGGTGGACGGCTAGCTCGAAACGAGTTCAAGTAAGCCTCTAAACCATCATTGGGTGTCGCTTGAGTGTTTGGAATCGAGTTTCGGTCATAACAAATTTTCTGTAAAAATGCTCACCGGAGCCGGTTCGGTGGCCAGTTATTTGGGGTTTTCCCGGCGTGTTTTCTGCCATGAAATGACGATATGTTGATGTGGGGAGTCTAAGGAGTCGAATAGTGCAAGAATGATCGAAAAATATGAAGATTTGGGCTCGGTTTGCCTCTTCCGGCGACCTCGTCGGAATAATGACTGTTCCGGCGAGACGCCGGTCATCTTCTCAGGCGGAGTCCAGTTAGCGAGTCAAGGGCCGACGTGGCTTTCCATGTTAGCGGTGTGGGCCCGGCTCATTTTTAATAAAACGACGGATCAGACGGCCGTGGGTGTGCCACGTGTTGCGATCCGGTAATTTTTCGAAATTAATAAATGATTTTATATTAATAAATGGATTTTCAATAAATAAAAATAAAAATTGATCTAATGGCTACGGTAGCGTCACGTGTCAAGGTGGAGACAGTCCGATGGGGTTTATTTTGCTACAATTTCGGATAATCTGAAAATGAATAAAAAATTGAATTTTTTTTCAAAAAATAAAAAAAACGATGTCATTTAGACTGGTTTTCGACCCATACGGTCAGGTCGAGGTGCCCGAGAGGCGCGACCCGGGCTTGACCCGGTCCGAAAAATATTTTTAATAAATAAAAAACAATAATAAAGTATAAAATAAAAATTCAAAAAATTTGAAAAAATCATTAATAAATAGAAAATCATTAAAAAAATTGATTAATTAGAAAAATCCAAAAAAGAATTCTAAAAAAGTTCCAAAAAATGGAAAATGGCCACCTTAAATTGGTCGTGACCTATTTTGGGTCTTTTGACCCCCGCCTTTTCCAAAATGACGATTTTTCCCTTCAGGCAAATCGTTTTTCCAAAAATTAGAAAAATTTCCAAAAAAATCCTAAAAATAGGAAATGGCCACAATCAACTAGCCATGTCATATTTTGGGTGTCTCAAACCACGATCTTTCCGAAAATGATGATTTTGCCTTTTTGGCAAATTGTCTCCAAAAAATTCCAAAAAAATTCCAAAAAATAGGAAATGGTCACAATCAACTGGCCATGACCTATTTCGGGCGTCTCAATCCCCGATCTTTCCAAAAATGATGATTTTACCATTTTGGCAAATCGTCTCCCAAAAATTCTAAAAAAATTCCAAAAAATAGGAAATAGTCATAATCAACTGGCCATGACCTATTTTGGGCGTCTCGATCCCCGATCCTTCCAAAAATGACGATTTTTCCCTTTTGGCAAATCGTCTCCCAAAAATTCTAAAAAAATTTTTAGAAAATAGAAAATGACCACAATCAACTCGCCATGTCCTATTTCGGGTGTCTTGATCCCTGATCTTTCTAAAAATGACGATTTTTCCCTTTTGGCAAATCGTTTCCTGAAAATGCCAGAAAAATCCCCCAAAAATAGAAAATGGCCATGACCAACTGGCCATGGACTATTTTTGGTGATTTGGGGCCCGAACCTCCCAAAATGACGATTTTGCCCTTTCGGCAAATCATTTCTCGAAAATTTCAGAAAAATCCCAATAAATAGAAAATGACCACAACCAACTAGCCACAGACTATTTTAGGTGATTCGACATCCTGACCTTCAAAAAATAACGATTTCACCCTTTGGGCGAATCATCCCCAAATCTTCTCATTTTACCCCCGACCATTAATTCCACCTTCTTTAAGCCCTTAAGGCTATACTAGAGGGCCCTTGATTTGAATTGATGTGCATGGAATGGTTCACTATTACACCAGATTGGATTTATTGAATGTGATTGATATGATTAGTCTTCTGATATGCATGAAACCCTAAATTAGGTTCACCTCACCCGAAACTCGCGTCTGCACGAAATATTAGTTAGGAAAATCACTCACGTTAGGTACCGAAAGGGCGTTGGTGATGACACCAACATAACCAAGTCTCTGAACCCAGAATCTTTGGTTCCGCAGAACTGATCCACCTTTCAAGAAGGATCGGTGGCGACTCCAAATGCATGCTCATGTAGCACATGCCACCACGACCACACTAAGGTCAAAAGCCGATTGACTCTTATTGTCGAGAAACTCCAAAAAGAAAACCCTACTCCTGCCGCGATTTGGTATAGGCCTGGGAGAGCCCGCGCCGATTAAAGGCCCCACTACACTCTCGTAATTAGTGGGGGGATCAGATTGGCAATCCATCAGCCCGAAAACGGGTCACGATAGAATGGTCTCACATATTATGGGCAACCTATTTCTGGACCAATGAGAGTCAACAAGCTGATAAGGGCTCTCACAAAAGAATGGGATAATGTTAAAACATTCATTTGAGAGACTAAGAGGATATCACCTTTATCTATGGACGAGCTCATTGGAACTCTTCAATCATATGTGGAAGAAAGAGTCAATGAGGAAACCACGTCAAAAGATAAGAAGTTCATTACTTTAAAATCTAATACTAATTCTAATATTTCAGACTAAGAAGATGAAGATGATGAGAAGTTAGCATTTGTAGTAATTTTTTTTTTTGAAGAATGGCTAAGAAAGAATGGCCAAAAATGAAAATCAAGAAGTCATCTACCACGAATGCAAGAAGAGAGGCCACATTAAACCAAATTGCCCTCTGTTAAGGAAAAAAGGCAAGGATGAAAAATCCAAAAAAGCCTTGAAAGTAGAGACTTGAAGCAACATTGAATGTGAAAGTGATGAGGAATACGCCAACATCTATCTTATGGCAGACTCAGATGATGACATCGATGTAATTCATTCAAACATTCCTTCTGATGTGTTTGCATACATAGATGAGCTATGTTTAGAATATAAAGCTACCCTCAAAAGACTTTCTGAATTGAAAAAGGAAGTAGCCATTTTCCAACAAAGAGATATTTCTCAAAAAGATAAAATCAATTCTCTTGAAAAGGAATTTTCTCAATTGAACGAAAATTCTGATTTTGTGTCTAATGAGAATATTCATTTAAAATTGGAATTAGAAATTCTTGAGAAAGAAAATTAATCTTTGAAAAAGGAAAGAAATCTTTTTAAGGAAGAAATGAATTCTTTCAAAAAGGAAAAATATCTTTTCGAAAAAGAAAACGTTTCTTTGAGAAAGGAAACTTTAAATATTCACAAGAAATTCTCATCGGGATCTAAAACCTTACAATACATACTTTCCATACAAGTGCCTTATTATAACAAATCGGGACTAGGTTTTCAAAAGGAAAGCAATGTGAAAAATCATTTTCCTGATGTTAAGGAAAGACTTAAGAGAAGGCCTTCTAAGGATTCTTATAAGAGTCATTTTAGAAAACAATTTGTAAAGTCTGAAGATCAGAATTTGTACGTATGTTCAAACTATGGTGATTCAAAACATTCTAAAAGTTATTGTTCCAAAATCAAAAGGCCAACTCGAGATATTCTTAGATATGCAAATGTTGCTAACCCAAAAGGACCCAAACATATTTGGGTATAAAAGAAAACTTGAGTTTCATTGATCATTGCAGATACCAATGAAAAGGAAAAATAAATGGTACCTTGATAGTGGGTGCTCCAGACATGACTGGAGATGCAACAAATTTCATCAATCTTGAGATGTTCGATGGTGGAAATGTTTCATTTGGAGGAAATAACAAAGGAATAATTGTCATGCCCCAACCCCGGCAGGCACACCAACATCCTACATAGCCGTCAGTATCAATAAGATAACCCAGGACCTAACGGCTTGCCTCGTGGAGCGCGATATGAAAAACACATGCGGAAGCGAAACAAAACCCCAGACATCGAAGAAAAAAATATAAGACGACATAGGATTTAAAAGCAACACACATCGTCTTACAGTTAAAAGGTCTAGTACATCAAAAGATAGAAGGGTTCAGAGGAATGCACTATAGGATCACAAAAGAAACTCCCAAAAAGAAATTCATAAACTAGACAGACTCGTCTTCATCTTTCTCATTTTCCTTCTTCATCATCCTCGAGGCATTCTTAAAGGTTTTGGGTCTGAAAATGTTTGTCCCACGACGGGGTGAGATAATAATCTAAGTAAGTTAACCCTAATCCTAAGCTAGACTATTGGTACCTCCAGGCACGTTTGAAAATATGCAAGTTTTAGAAAACGCTTTTCACACATGACATTCAAATAATTGGTATGATAAAGAATTCAGGCATATCAGGCAATTAGGTTCATGTCTTTCACACTTTCACTTTCCAATCTGAGTTTCTCAAGCCATACATGCATAACAGATATTCTAGGCATTCCAGCCAATTCAAACATTGCAATAATTCAGACTCAGAAACACATCACAATTATGTTTTAGTCTTTTATCTTCATTACGCCTACCAAGGGCCGCCCTACTTGGGGCCGCGAGATGATTTTGTCAATCACATGACTCTCGACGTCTTATCGAGATGATTCGGTCTCTATAGCGACTCTCGACACTCCGCGCCATCGAGATGATTCGGTCGACTATAAGACTCTCACGTCCGGACCTAGAGATGATTCGGTTGCTACTTGACTCTCGATTCTTACAACCTTCGAGATGATTCGGTCAAGGTAGGACTCTCTAGGCGCAAGACCTCGTCAGGTCATTGGGAGTAACTCCCTCCCCAGCTCAATGCATTGGCCATAAAACATCATTGTGAACCTTCTCAATAGTCCCAATTTCACAATCACAAGCAAATTCATGCCATCGCCACTTAAGGCACGCATTCAAGCACATCAGGTTCATCATTTAAAACAAGCCATTCGGCCATCATACACATGCACATCGTCACACCATATGTCACGCTCCGAACTCGTCAGGCACGCAATATCCCACCAGAGCCGTCTTGTTTCGGTGGTACCCAAGATCCGTCAGCTTACAATTTAAAACTCATAAATGATATAAACATACAGAAGTGATGAAACTTCTCCATACAATTGAAACTTAAGATGACTCGGGACATAGGGGACGTCTTCTTATAAATGTTGACTACAGGTTCAGAGGATACAACTCTAAGTTCAAGGTAACATGAAATCCCTAAAATCACAAAAGTGTAAATCCATTTCCTATAATTACTTCTTCAATTACCGATCATTGGCAAGCTCAGATTTCCATCGCCTAGGACCTAAAAAAGTTAATCCCACGATGGGGTGAGATATAAATCTCAGCAAGTTCACCCTAAACCTAGACTAGGCCATTAGCCCTCCCAGATTATGCAATAAAACAACAGACAAGGATTCACCGATAAAACAACATATGACAATCAAACATCAAGGCACCTCGATATGTCTGGCATAACGCAATCACGATTCAAGGACAATCATATCATCACAACCAAGCTTCATACTAGCGTAACATTAAGTTCATAAGAAAATGTGTATTCTCAATTTCATTACCACTTTCAATTCCAATGGCTAAGCCCGCGTCAACACGCATCAGGCTAATCACAAATTTAATCCCAATGGCCAAGCCCACGTCAATACGCATCAGGCTAATCAAGGTCTCGATTGGCAACCCGCGTTCTGACGCATCAGGTTCCAAAGGCCATTTCGATACTTGTGTCGACACGTATCAAGACTATCCCGCGTTCTGACTCATCAAGATATCAATTCTCTTTTCAATAGCTATGCCCGCGTCAATACGCCTCAAGCTCGGCCCGCGTCAATACGCATCAGACCATAAAGTTGGCAAACCCGCGTTAAAATGCCTCAGGTTTCAAATGCCATAACCAGGCTCGTGTCAACACGTACTAAACTTATCCCGCGTTATGACGCTTCAGGATATGAGCTAACCCCGCGTTCTGACGCATCAGGGTGCCACAAGCCCTTAGGCTCACAAATCAAACTCCCTTCTTAAGGAACTTCATAATCGAGTACAATTTTTATCAACCAAGTAATGAATCATTATCATGAGAAACGTCAAGGCCAATCGCCCACAATGTGATATCAAATACATAGCAAGACAGTCAATCTAACGATTTGTTCTCTTGCCTACTCATTCATATTTCTGAAACAGTCGCCATTCAAGGCCAAATATCACATAGCCATACCAGCATCCATGTCAATTGAATGCACACAACAACTTAGCCACGAGAGTAATAATTTCTCATCATTAGGAGTACACACTGTTGGGATTCACGTAACACGTACGGGTAAATAAAAATTAATAAACGCAGCGGAAATAAATAACAACACATACATGTATCTCCAGAGGCGTACTTCGTGCATTTCAATCGAAAAATCACAAAGCACTAAAGGGAATAAATAGACTACCTCTTGTAGCGTGCTTGAAACGGAGGTGTCGGTTCGATGTTCTTCGATCTCAGCCCCACAAGTGTCGGGCCTCTAGTTCAGACACACCACCAATTGACGAACGGGGAGACGACTAATAATTCCACAACAATTGTGCTAGCAATTTGCGGAATCAATATTCCAAACCAATTTACGGAATCAATATTCCGGACTTGGTATATTTTGGTCACTCAAAATTATGAGAATATAGAGAGTGTTTGTGTTCTTCTCTCAAAGCTCTCAAAAATCTGCTCACTCTACAAATGTGCTAACCCCAACCTCAAAACTCTTGCCATCCTTTTATAGCCAAAAACACCTTCCAATAAATTGTATTATAAAATAGCACTAACAAATAATAAATGCTTTCTAAAAATAGCACTCACAATTTATGATAAATAAATGCCATATAAAAATAGCATTAACAATAGCACTCACAATTTATAAATAGCACTCACATCTTATAATACAAAAATGCTATTTAAAAATAGCACTAATAATTATAAATGCTATCTAAAAATAGCACTCACAATTTATCATAAATAAATGCCATTTAAAATTTAGCACTAACAAATATAAATGCTATCTAACAATAGCACTCACAATTTATCATAAATAAATGCCATTTAAAATTAGCACTAACAATTATAAATGCCATCTAACAATAGCACTCACAATTTATAATTAGCACTCACATTTTACAATACAAAAATGCTATTTAAAAATAGCACTAACAAAGGTGTTAAAAATAATAATAACCATTATTATTATTACCGGAGTTAAAGAGGTTACCAAACAGTAACATACGTATAACGTACAAATACGTATAACATACAAATACGTAGAGCATACGTGTACATCGTATATACACGTGCAAGTGACCAAAAAGAGAAATAAAATTAAATCTCATTTAATTTAATTTCAACCCAACTAATTGGTATATTTGCAAACAAATTTGCAATGTCGTCTTTCCACAATGCGTTGTCATGTATTGGTTAAGGTGTGTGACATTCCTAGGTTCATCACCGAGCTGGCAGTAAGACATGTACTAACACATTAGTACTTCCAAGAGAATTGATTGTCCCGATCATCCTCTAGGTCCTACAATCCATGAGTGACATCTAGCAATATGTCATGGCTACCCAGACAGTGTGAATTCTTTTAAGAACATTATGAACCTGTCAGCTTTGGCTACAATGTAATTCAATCCTTCTGTCTAACTATGTCCCGATCGAACAAAGGCCATGGAATATTTGTCAAGCCACCAATTCGATCATATGTACAAATCTAACTTGACATGCATTTATATGAGACATGAACATTTCATTCTCAATCATAACCCCGGCCGAGGATTTCAATGCATTGTTACAATTAGATCACATAGGACATCATACCTTTATTAATAAGGAGACAGATTCCATATTGCGTACACATGTGACTTCGTATGTGCCTGAACTACGACCATCAAGTACAGAGACGAATCAACGACCCGCCAATATGCGCACTTGTGAACCATAGCCATTTATCACACAAGTCAACACTGTACCTCAGGTCTAAGGATTATTTACACAAGACCAAAGCATGAACGATTAGACATTGACCACGCAAAAAGCTTCCATGTCGCTAATCATTCAATATGTGTCACGTTCAGTGAACTTGTCCGATACAAGCACCTATGTTCTAACTCGGATATCGTAATACCCAATGACTTGTGACTCGTCATTCCCTTAAGTATCTGATACTTAATTATGAAGTTAAGAACATACCGACCTCAACAGGATCATTGATATCCATTCAATAATCCATTGATCGGGAACTGTTTTAAAGATTCAGTCTAACCGTAAACCTGTCACACATATTCTCAACGTCTTAAGAATAGGTTCGGTTGCAACTGATCTTATGGATTTTATTCATTTATATTTGGACAAATGAATAAATACGTCTTTGCCATTGATAATAAATCAGAAGTGCAACGGATATACCCAATATGTAACTATTACATAATTGCTTTAGGGCATATCTCTAACACACACGACTCGCACCTCAGTTATCTCAGTCGATCATGAACAATCAATGCAATAGACTCCCAAATTCATCAATATATCATCCAAACACATCCAGTAGTGTCCTAACTTCCTAGCAAAGGTTTAGGAGTCACTTACCTTTCAATTTAATTCATAAAATTCCCTCCAAGACTCCTCCAAAGATTCGGTTCCCTTGATTCCAAAACAGGACAGCCGTGCGACCTAATCCGAAGTTCGTCAAACGATCAATTTTTCTACTCCAATCGTCAATTCACGGAGCATACACCTCATTAACATCTCAATGAATATTCTAGTATGTCCTAACGACAAATTCAAGGTACGGCAACACCTTTCGCAGCCCTCAAAGGGCTCGGTTCATCCAAACCGAAATAGGGCAGAATTCGGTTCTGTCTTCTACCTCCTTAATCAGTCCATAACTCAACTCTAAATTTCTATTTACCACAAAATCAACTTTCTAACATGTCATACTACGTCTATAAGAGTATTACCAAGAGTTTTGGAGGAAGTCGACGTCACAAAGTGCCGCAAACAGCCTCGATTTTGCTCGGTTCACCGGCGGTCAGAACTGTCCCGGAAATGCTGTCACAAAACAGCCATGGTTACCCCTCTAAACTCAATAAAATTCACAAATTTAACCCAGTCAACATGAGTTCTATGAGTTATGAAGTCCTCACCAAAAATTTGAAGCAATTTGAAGTCTCGAAGGGGCTAAACGAAGACTTTCCTCCAACTTGGTCAGAATCTGCCCCGTCTGGACCTTCGTCCACTCAAATAGAGCTACAGAAAGATCTACTGGGTCAAATTGAGCTTATAATTTGTCTATGGAAATATAAGACAATAAGCTTTCTATTGGCGGTAGTTTTACCTTAATCGGCCATCGGACGAAAAAGTTATGGCTGGAACAGTGGGTCGGTCGGTGCAGGGAGCGAACTGGCGACGGGGTCTTCTTGGCCGAGGAAAAGGAAAACGAAGGAGAGAGGGAGGAGAGAGGAGCTGTCGTACAAAATGAGAGAGAAGATAGAGAAATTAATCCTTAATCCACCTTAGTCAGATGGTTAGAATGGTAGGTTAAAAGTTGTTCATTAAAGGCTAAGCTCTCAATTAATGACACTTGTCCTCTTTCTAATAATATCAAGCCTCCAATGACATCCTTGTCCCTCTATTTTCGGCAGCTAGGGGGAATTGGGGTTTGACTAAATTATCCTTCTTCATTTGCTAAGACAAAGCCAATCCTTGAGGGGGTAAAATGGTAATTTGGCACTTGCCGTCCCAAATTTCACTTTTTCAATTTTGAATTACCATTGGCGAGGCGACGTCAAATTCCAATCTAATGTTAGGATTCATCATTTTCACTTTCCCAATATTGAGATTCCATTCCATATCTCACGCCTCAAGAGGACGAAAATTCAGAATGTCACACTATGCATCATCCGACACCAATTGCGACACCGAGCATTAAAGCCCTCGATTGAATCCCAATTAATCATCACATGCCCATTTTCTCACATAGCATTTCATCATTAAACAACCACAGCATCAACCCGACACTCCCTAGGCATGTTAAATCGACATTCAATCAAGAAAAGTCATCAATGACCCAAATCCACAGAACTACTCACCCACGACCATGTTCGTTCTCAAGAAATTGTAATTTTTCTATTGAATTTTTGGGAAAACAAATTCTATAATCTTGTTCTTCAAGATCTTACGATCGTGTGGACGAAAACGGTACTCAATTTGGATATCGGATGAATTAGAACGGGCCATTTTAAAAACTGTGCGCGCTGAAAACAGATTGGTAGGCAATTCGGGTCTCTCACGGTTCCACCCTCAAAACAACTCTTTAAAACCTTTAATTTTCATCAAAAATCCAACATTTAGTGACTCAACATTCTAACAAAAGGTTAGAAGTCTTCTTACCGAGCTAAATAAGCCAATAAACTCCTCCAAGAACCGCAACAAACTTTGAATCTTACACTGTTCAGTGCCGGACAGATTCTGTCCCTAAGAAAAACCATGCAGATCGGCCATCAAATCTTCAATCCAACTCACTGTCGCGACCTAAAAATTGAGTATTTCAGGATAATGGATTGCTAAGCTATAAGACCTAGCTCGGACTCTCCCAAGTCCATACCAATTCACGACTTATTTAATGCAAAATATTTTATTTGGAGTCGCCACTAATCTGTTTGTGGTAGGTCGATTAGACACCTAAGTAGAGCATTGGGAGAAATGCTTTACTCCTACGAACCAGATATTACAAGCTCGGAGACTTGATTACGCTAGATTATCCTAACGCCCTTTCGGTACCTATTTCATGAAAAACATCCGATTTGGCAATTCTGATGAATTCTCAAAAGTGCAATCTTTTGATTTTCTTTTTCATGATTTTTAGAGTTTTCTTTTTATAAAATGCAATGCGATGCAAATTAAATAAATGATGCATGAAATGCTATGACATAAAGTAAATACAAAGCGAATACGACATAATATAAAACGGAACATGATCCGAGCCGTAGGCCTTTTAAGCTTGATTGGAATTGCAAGGGAGACGTCGGAGACAAGGGTTCGCCGGGACTCTTTTGGGCTGACATTCTTCATGTTGAATCCTTTTTGTGCTTCTTTTCGTGCTTTTGTGAAGTGGAACAATCATGGAAGTCCATCTTTATCTTTATGACCCTTTTCGGACCAAAAATTCTGCAAGTGGGCAAACTGGAATTTTCGCCCAGAATTGCTCCTTTTAATGCTCAATTCGCTACTAAAACACTCCCAAAAGATCTCAAATATGGCTGAACAGCGGGCGATAGCGCCAAAGGGCTGGACTTTGAGTGATGCGCGGCGGCCATCGAGATACGGCTAGACCGTCGACTGTTGGAAAACATCAAGCGTTGATGGAAAGGGACCCTGAAACTTTCATGGACATCTCACATAAAGATCAGCAGAAAAACCTTTCGGAGAGGTTTGCATGGTTAAATCAAAGTAACAAAAAACAAACGAAGAAAGTAGATCTTCTCCTCATGTCGTTTTCTTTGTGCCCTCTTACATATGCCTTCAACATGGTGAAGTCTCTCTCGGAAGTTTCGGCGATGGACTTGTATTGACCAACAGGAGGAAGGAAAACCTCCCTCTCTTAGAATCTCACCTCTCTCATTGTATGACCATGCATGGGGTCAATTATGAGCAATTTCAAAGGAACTTCCATTAACGCCTAAGGATGACCAATGACAGCTAGAGGACGTGCCGAGAGATTCCACCAAAATTTGTGATATCACAAAGCCAAAATCAAGACTATCGAGCGGCAGGCTAGCGAGGCTGAATTGGGGTAGCGACAACTCTGGTTCGTTAACGTTGAAGGCGTGACAAGTTGGCCTAAAAGCTTGTTGATCTAGTGCGATGGGATGTAGCGTTGCGATCATCTCTCTCCGACTGCTAGGGGGCGTGCGAAGGCATTCGACCGCAAGTAACAAGGAAAGCACCTAGAATTTTATCCTGCAAAAACAACATAAACGCAAGAAAAAAAATGACTCTTTCGGGCAGAGACGAAATGTAAATTGTCAACTCATGGGCTACGTTTATGGCGACGCTAGAAAATCAATATATTCTCTGTCTTGATGTGAACATGAAATAGCTTTGCCATGCAGATATCACCGGGAAGACCAACAATTCGCTCGCTCGGAAAGTTACGTCAGGATTTTGCTAGACTCCGTGGTACGGAAGCCCCTCAGCCGAGGGACAGCAGGTCATCGTCGACGCGGTGATTCGATGGTGATACTCATTTCGATCGTTGCCGAACGGCCACGCACTCATCATACATCATTATGGATTCAGCGAGGGACTTACGGAAGTTCGATGATGAACTTGGATTACGGACTGATCTGGAATTTGCGCGATTCCTGATAAGGGAAAAATACCATCAAGGCACGTTAGAATAAAAGGAATTTGAAGAACTGTGGACCTCCCCTTTGATGTTGTTCCGTGATGGCTCATGGACTATTCACTTTTTGCTTTCACTTCAATTTCTGTGTACCCAGGACGTGAGGATCCTTTCCTCTCTACCTTGAAGCTCGTTTTGAACGCTGAAATAAAAAACAGCAATGACCACGAAGGAGTTGCACCAGTGCGAAGGAACTCTCCATTCTCTCTCTCAAAGTGTCGTGTGTTTGTTGGATATATTATTAATATAGTCCAGATAATATGTTCACATACAAGCCCAATAGGTAAAAGCATGGTTATTTGGGTCCAAATGGGCTGGAGCTCAAGAGCTTGCACATAACTCTAGGGTTTCCTACGCTTGAGGTAATACTGTTGAGCGTTCCAAACTAGACGTCTCTTGCTGTAATACTTCAAGCAGACAAAACCCTTTCTACTCACTCAAACCCTAACCTCCAACAATCTTGAAGTATTATCTTCGTGTATCGGATTTGAGCAAGCAAGGTGTCTACTTGAAGGTCTCGTCGAGGTGAACTTGCAGGTACAAGTTATTTTTGATTTCGACGGTTGGTTTGGCCGGGATCTGAGTTTGAAATTCGGATGGCCAAAATCTTTGAATCAAGAACCCAGAAAATATAGCCAATTTCAGAGGGTGAGACCACTTGGGTTTCGTTCTACTCGTCGATACGAACGTTTTGAGTGGTCAATCGCGTCGAACGGAAGTCGGAAGAAGGAGATACGGCCGCCGGAAGTTTTGCGGTACTGTAGCGTCGCGGTACTGTAGCGATACGGGTACTGTAGCATCGCGGGTACTGTAGCTCCATATATTTCCTCGTATTTTCGCGTATTTTGGGCGTATTTTGGCGAATTTTCAGCAACAAAGGCAGTCCATCTTAGGGTTTTTTGGCGCTCCGGACTCATTTTTGGGGTCTATTTTGGAAAATTCCATTTCTACAGAGCAGTTTGACCAAAGTTAGAGGGGTTATTCGACTTTGTGAGCTCCGAGGACATCAAGGTGCACTCTTTCTAACTCTTTGCTCTGATTGGAATGGCAAAACATAGTTCCTATGATATTATAAAGCTGCAATCATTTGATGTGACTGAATTTCATGGTTGGAAATTGCACGTTCAATTTGGCATGAAAGAACGTGAAATATTCTATACTGTATTAAGTGATTTTGCATCTACCACTGAAGATGTGGATGAATATCAATGGAACAAAGATGAAGATTTTTGTAGAGATTACTTGTTGACATCTCTAAATCCTCGTCTAGCTATGACGTATAGTGAGTATAAGACGGCGAAAGAGATTTGGGATCACTTGAACGCTCAGTTCCAAAAACAAGAGGGGCTCTCTAAAACTCTCTTAGCGGAGAAGTTCTTTGACTTTAAATTCAATATGAATTCGAGTATCACCTCTCGGTTGATTGAACTTGAGAACATGAGGAACAAGCTGAAAGAGGATAACTCTGATATGTCTGATAATCTCTTTGTTGGTCTTGTGTTGAGTAAGCTACCTGCTAAATGGAGTTCTTTTAAGACTGAAATGCATAGACAGAAAGAACAGATGAGACTGGATGAATTAAAGAGGTTTAGGAGTGATAGAGGAGGTGAATATACAATGACAGGGTTCAAGGAATTTTGTGCTTCAGAGGGGATAATACTTGAAACCACTGCTCCTTACTCACCCCAATCAAATGGTGTTGTCGAGCGTAAGAATAGAACGTTAACTGAAATGCTAAATTCCATGTTACTTACAGCTGGCATGCCTTCCTCCTACTGGGGAGAAGCAGTTCTAACTGCTAATCACATCTTAAACAGGTTGTCACACTCTAAGTTATCTATGACACCTTATGAGATATGGCATAAGCATCCTTGTAGATATGATACTCTTAAGACTTGGGGTTGTGTTGCTTATGTTAGGATACAAGATCCTAAAAGACCTAAGGTGGGACCTAGAACAATTACTTGTGTATATCTAGGTAGTGCAGAAGATAGTGCTGCAAATAGATTTTTGGATCTATCTACTAACACGGTGATAGAATCTAGAGATGCAGAATTCTTCGAGAACAAGTTTCTTAGAGATCATGGCTTGAATGTTTATGGATCTACAGATATGATTTCAGAGTCTCTTGTAGAATTTGAAGCAGGTCCTTCTGGCACTAATTCCACACAGCTGGCTATTGAACTAGTTCCGGTTAGAGTATCTATAAGAGAGAGAGTTCCCAAAAGTTTTGGTGAAAACTTTGTTACTTACCATCTAGAGGATGATCCATTCTCCTATCAAGAAGCAATGAGACCTAGGGAATCTCTACTTTGGGCAGAAGCTATAGATGATGAAATTAGCTCTCTGCTACAGAACCACACTTGGCAGCTAGTCAATTTGCCAAAAGGGGCTAAGGCTATAGGCTGTAAGTGGGTATTGAAGAAGAAACTGAATAGTGATGGATCAATAGCCAGATACAAAGCACGTTTAGTAGCTAAAGGCTATAAACAGCAGAGTGGAATAGACTATTTTGATGTATATTCACATGTGTGTCATCTATCAACTATAAGAATTATTCTTGCTTTGGCGTCTATTGAACACTTTGTAGTGCATCAAATGGATGTAAAAACAGCTTTCCTAAATGGAGAGTTAAATGAGAAAATTTACATGGAACAACCGGAAGGTTATGTCATGAAAGGCCTTGAGGACAAAGTTTGTAAATTGAACAAATCTTTGTATGGTCTTAAACAAGCACCTAAGATGTGGCATCTTAAGTTTGACAAAGTGGTAAAGAGTTATGGCTTCCAGTCTAGTTACTCAGATAAATGACTTTACCATCGTTCTATGTCAAAT
The DNA here is from genome assembly GCA_021437785.1 of Rhodomyrtus psidioides. Taxonomy (NCBI): domain Eukaryota; kingdom Viridiplantae; phylum Streptophyta; class Magnoliopsida; order Myrtales; family Myrtaceae; genus Rhodomyrtus; species Rhodomyrtus psidioides. Next base: position 3,701,837 of record JAILYB010000055.1, read on the forward strand.
AAGATAATCATCATTCGCTTGTATGTTAATGACATGTTAATTCTTGGCTCCGATCATTTTGTAGTGAGTGACGTGAAAGCTACTTTAGCTAAAGAATTTGACATGAAAGATCTTGGTATTGCTAATACCATTCTTGGTATGAAAGTGAGCTTTGAAAGGCAAGTCATCTCCCTTAGCCAGGCTCATTATATTGAACAGCTACTTTCTACCTGGGGATACAGTGAGTGTAAACCGATTAAGACACCATGTGATTATAATAAAAGACGGAGTCCCAATGAAGGGACCAGCGTGGATCAATTAAAGTACTCGAAACTGATTAGTAGTCTCATGTATGCTATGAGTTGCACTAGACCTGACATAGCTTTTACAGTTGGCATGCTAAGTCGTTTCACTAGTAATCCTAGTAAAGAGCATTGGGATGCCATCAGTAGGCTAATGAGATACCTTAAAGGTACTAAAGATTATGCTCTATGTTACTCTGGTTTTCCTCCAACTGTGGATGGATATTCTGATGCCTCATGGTGCTCAGAGATTGGAAATAGTAAGTCCACAAGTGGATATGTATTCACGTTGGGTGGAGCTGCTATTACTTGGAAATCCAAAAGACAGACTTGTATTGCATTGTCGTCTATGGAATCAGAACTTTTTGCTTTAGCTTCAGCCGGCGAAGAGGCAGAGTGGATAAAGAATCTGATTATGGATATTCCTTTGACTCGGCTAAAGATTAATTCCTTAAGCCTGTTCTGTGATAATCAAGCAGCTGTCCAAGTCGTCAAGAATGCTCTCTTTAATTCAAAGAGAAGACATGTGAGACTGAGACATGCATTGTTGAATTATTTGAGAGAACAAGGAGTTATCACCTTGATCGATGTGAGATCGAAGGATAACTTGGCCGATGCTCTCACAAAAGGTCTGCCTAAAGATCGATTATTTAAAACAGTGGGGGAAATGGGGTTAAAGACTGTGTAGACAAGTCTTAATTACCATTTACTTACCTTCTAGTTGTGTGTTTTGAATTATCGAATCTTCTTTTGTTGGCCAAAATGATGAGCACAGTTTATGTGTTTCATCGATGTTCATGGTTGCTGATAAATTTGAAAAGGGTGAGTTGTCTCTTTCCAAACTTGATGAAGATGACTTTAACCTAATTCAAAGGTTCTATCTGGGAAGCTTGTGTCATTCCAAACTTGATGATACAATCCAACTAGGTTGGACTATCCTTTTAGTTAAATGATCTCATTCCAAATTTGATGCTAGATTATTTGACTTTAAGGAATTAGTAATTGTGACATTCCAAATTGAAACATAGAAATAGTTGTTTGCATAAGAAGCCTGTTGATCTTGTTCTTAATTGAAATATGATATTACGTGACTAGATTATTGTAAGTGAGTTGACTATTGGTCGTGTTCTTTGAAACTAGACAATGGTATGGAGCCCAAGAGCTTGCACATAACTCTAGGGTTTCCTACGCTGGAGGTAACACTGTTGAGCGTTCCAAACTAGACGTCTCTTGGTGTAATACTTCAAGCAGGCAAAACCCTTTCTACTCACTCAAACCCTAACCTCCAACAGTGTTTCCCCTCACGCTTTTTCTGTACACGTTTTTTTTCCTCGATTCTCTCTCTCGGTTTTTTCCTTCTTTTCTCGCTTTGAATGAGCTTTTCACATATTCTCCTCCTCTCTCTCGTATTCTCCACCTTTTTTACACTGACCCCCTCTTCTTTGTGAATGAAAGCAGTTCACTTTTATAGCAAAAACCTACCATGTTCTTTTAGAAAATCTGGATCCAAGGAGTCAATCACCAAAATTTGGCTCCCAGAAATTGGCCACGAATCAATCCACCGAATCAGCCAAATCATTCCTCTCTCTTACTTTTTCTCCAGGGCTTCAACAAAAGACTTGAGCTTATCAGCAGTCAATGGCTTCTTAAGGCACTCCTCCAGACTCGCTGCCATAAAAGCTTCCTTGTCAACTTTGGAGTCCCGCGAAGTCAGTCCCACGATCAAGCTCTTTACCCCCGTTGCTCGCAGTTTCCTCGTCATTTGCGGGCCATCCTTGATAGGCAAATCCATCTCCATGAGAATAATATCAAAAGATGAACCAAGAAGGTGACGATTCAAGGCCTCCTTTCCATACGTGAGCACGTTCTCATCCGCAATCAACACTGATAGCTCTCCTCTGATCAATCCAGAATTATCGCTTTCCTTGTCACGTATCGTCTCGCGTCGCTGGAGCACCTTTTCCTTTTCATGCATGAGAAATGGAATTCGAGGACAAAATTAAATCTCTGCCTTCCTTTCCCGACTAATGCACAATCCCTTTTATGTTTTTATCAGCTTTGACTATGAATATTCTCCTTTTTTTTTTTACTGCATATGCTCAAACCGTGTCCTTTTCTTTCCTTGAACATGTCCATGGTTTCCGTATGGATTTATATAAAAAATTGTGGGGAATTAGGCCAATTAAAGATAATAACCTAATTGCTTCAAAAATCAATTCCCTTATAAGAACACCCACGTGTAAAAAATAGGGGCTCACGGGCTGCGATCTTCGGGTTTTCTCTTACCAAGCTTTAGCCGAATTTTCCATTAAACTCTAGCCTAGTCTGTGTGTCTGCCTCAAGTTTGTTTCCGCCGCCGATTAAATTGCAAATGCAATGCATGTTAAACTAAATCAAATATGCTATGCATGCAAAATTATATATTTTTAATTTTTTTTTGCGAGAACTAAAATTTAATTCTCATTTTTATGAATGGAAAAGTTTAGTCAAAATTTAGATGTCAACAGCTGCCCCTCTTTGAGGGGAAGCTCGAAGATATTCCGCTCAAAGAAAAAATTGAAACCTAAATTTTGATAATGCAAATGAATGATGTTGAATTTTTTGGCAGGAGTTTAAATCCCATTTTCTGATGCATGTGAAATGATGCATGAAATCAACATCAACTTCAACATCAACAGCACCTTTATCCCAAACTAGCTGGGGTCTGCGATTGATGAATCCGAAAAGAAATGATGCAAGAAATGTAATGCTATAAATATCATGTGCTAAAAATTTCTCTTTTCACTGTATTGAAGAAACATGCACATGGATTGCGCATGAAAATACATATTTTACCAAATATCTCATAATGCTAATGATTCCCTCGATCTCCAGACTTCTTTGTGGATGCCAGGACTTCAAGGTACTGAGCCCATCTGTTACCAGAAATTTCCTTCTGACGCGAAACGGCGCAAAATATGTGTAAATTGTTTCGAGATCACAAGAGCAAATCGAGATTATGAACTGAACAAATATTAAAGCCACAAGAGCAAATCGAGATTATGACTTTAATAAAAATTTATCGAGGCCACGAGAGCAAATCCATCTTGGTTCGATAAATTATCTCATGAGGTTAATCATGAGCTGAATAAATATCCAGACCACAAGAGCAAATCAAGATTATGGACTGGAAGAAGAACAAAGATCACAAGAGGATCCAAGGTTCTGGGGCCTTATCCGTTACCAAGGTTTCCCTTTGATGGGGGACTGCGCAAGATATTTCTAGAGTTTTGAAATTGTGCTTGAGTTATGGTTCAAGCTGACCATTTTGTCTCTCGGCAAGTCACCATGTGGACTATAAATCGTGAGTCGGTAGAAAAAATTGTGATGTCCGAGCTAATCGACATAAACACTTTGGGGATGTGACGCTTGAGCTAATCAAAACGAACACTTAAGGGAAGTGATACCCGAGCTAATCCGAGTAAACACTGAAGAGAATGCAGATAAACTGTTTAGAACAGAAAAGCATAAGAAATGCTGTGAGTTACTACTTGCTAGAGGAGTCATGCCCAATAAACCTATGGATTCTGACTTCTTTGAGAGGAATGGTTTACAAATCCTTTACCCTATCACAAACCTACAACTGCACTCATTCTGTTCCTTAAACATTCACTGCTATTCTGAATTGACTACATATTTTTACTCCAACTTTACAATGATTGATAGAGATGCAATCCAGGTCTCATTTCATGAACAAAACATTATTCTGAGTGCTGTAAACCTTGCGGACATTCTTCAAACTGAGCTTTCTATTTTTATAAAAATTCTCATTTCTGATGAAGATGTCTACAAAGAATTGTCTGGGAATCCCAATCTGTCCAGAGTAAACAAACCCCATATTGAGCATCACCACTTCCCCCTAAGAACTATAATTCTGCATAAGGTAGTCATCAACTGCCTTAGGACCAAGAGATCTTCTGTGACATTTCGAATTTCGACCCGTCGAGGCTATTGATTTAAAATGGGGTCTCGAAATTTGAAATTGGACGATGAGGAATTCTAACATTCGAATTGAATTTGATGTCGCCTCGCCGATCGTAACCTAAAATTGGAAAATAGAAGTTTCGGACGGAAAGTGCGAAATGACCATTTTGCCCCTCGAGCCTTGCCCTTGCCTTAAGGAATTTGGAAGGACATTTTAGTCATTTGGACATCCCCATGGCTGCTGAAAATTCAAGGTTAAAATGGTCATTGGATAGCAAGATATTAAATTACTTGAGGATAAGTGTCAATGTTTGAGAGATTAGCTTTAATTAACTACTTTTTATCTACCATTCTTTAACCCTTTGACCAAGATGGATTAAGACCAACCTCTCTCTCTCTCCCTCTCATTTTGGTCGACACTTTCTCTCTCCTTCCTCTCTTCCTTTTCATTTTCCTCATCTTGGCCGAGAAGACCCGTCGCCAGCTCGATGCCCTATCCCGACTACTTCACTGTTTTGGCTGTAAATTCTTTGTCAGATGGCCGATTGAGGTAAAATCACCTCCAATAGAAAGCTTATTGTCTTATCTTTTCATAGACATATTATAAGCTCAATTTTACCAAGTAGATCTTTCCGTAGCTCGATTTGAGTGGACGAAGGTCCAGACGAGGCATATTCTGACCAAGTTGGAGGAAAGCCTTCGTTTAGCCCCTTCGAAACTTCAAATTGCTTCAAATTTTTGGTGAGGACTTCATAACTCATAGAACTCGTGTTGGATGAGTTGAATTTGTGAATTTTATTGAGTTTAGAGGGGTAACCATGGCTGTTTTGTGACAACATTTCCGGGACAGTTCTGACCGCCGGTGAACCGAGCACGATCGAGGCTGTTTGCGGCACTTTGTGACGTCGACTTGCTCCAAAACTCTCGATAAGATTCTTATAGAAGTAATATGACATGTTAGCAAGTTGATTTTGTGGTAAATCGAAATTTAGAGTTGAATTATGGACTGATTAAAGAGGTAGAAGACAGAACCGAATTCTGCCCTGTTTCGATTTGGATGAACCGAGCCCTTTGAGGGCTGCGAGAGGTGTCGTCGTGCCTTGAATTCGTCGTTAGGACATACTAGAATGTCCATTAAGATGTTAATGAAGTGTATGCTCCGTGAATTGACGATTGGAGTAGAAAAATTGATCGTTTGACAAACTTTGGATTAAGTCGCACGGCTGTCCTGTTTTGGGATCAAGGGAACCGAATATTTTGAGGAGTCTTGGAGGGAATTTTACGGATTAAATTGAAAGGTAAGTGACTCCTAAACCTTTTCTATGAAGTTAGGACACTACTGGATGTGTTTGGATGATACATTGATGAATTTGGGAGTCTATTGCATTGATTGTTCATGATAGACTAGGATAACCGAGGTGCGAGTCGTGTGTACTCCTGATGATGAGAAATTATAACTCTCATGGCTAAGTTGTTGTTGTGTGCATTCTATTGACATGGGTGTTGGTATGGTTATGTGATATTTGGCCTTGAATGGCGACTGTTTGAGAAATATGAATGAGTTGGCAGGAGAACGAATCGTTAGATCGACTGTCTTGCTGTGTAGTTGATATCACCTTATGGGTGTCTGTCATCAATGTCTCGCATGATAAAGATTTATTACTTGTTTGATAAAATTATACTCGATCATGAAGTCCCTTAAGATGAGAGTTTGGTTTGTGAGCCTAAGGGCCTATGGCACCCTGATGCGTCAGAACGCGGGGTTAGCTCATATCCTGATGAGTCATAACGCGGGATAAGTTTAGTACGTGTTGACACGAGCCTAGTTATGGCATTTGAAACATGAGGCGTTTTAACGCGGGTTTGCCAACTTTATGGTCTGATGCGTATTGACGCGGGCCGAGCCTAAGGCGTATTGACGCGGGCATAGCAATTGAAAAGGGAATTGATATCTTGATGTGTCAGAACGCGGGATAGTCTTGATACGTGTCTACACAAGTATCGAAATGGCCTTTGGAACCTGATGCGTCAGAACGCGGGTTGCCAATCGAGACCTTGATTAGCCTGATGCGTATTGACGCGGGCTTGGCCGTTGAGATTGAATTTGTGATTAGCTTGATGCGTGTTGACGCGGGCTTGGCCATTGGAATTGGAAGTTGTGATGAAATTGAGAATACACATTCGCTTATGAACTCAATGTTATGCTAGTACGAAACTTGGTTGTGATGATATGATTGCCCTTGAATCGTGATTGCTTTATGCCAGTTATATCGAGGTGCCTTGATGTTTGATTGTCATGTGTTGTTTTATCGATGAATCCTTGTCTATTATTTTATTCCATAATCTGGGATGACTAATGGCCTAGTCTAGGTTTAGGATGAACTTGCTGAGATTCATATCTCACCCCCGTCGTGGGATTAAATTTTTCAGGTCCCAGGCGATGAAAATCTGAGCTTGCCATTGATCGGTTAATGAGGAAGTAATTATGGGAAATGGATTTACACTTTTGTGACTTGAGGGATTTCATGTTACCTTAAAATTAGAGTTGTATCCTCTGAACATGTCGTCGGCATTTATAAGAAGGCGTCCCCTATGTCTCGAGTCATCTTAAGTTTGAATTGTATGGAGTAGTTTCATCGCGTCCGTATGTTAATATCATTTAGGAGTTTTAAATTGTAAGCTGACGGATCCTGGGTACCATCGAAACAAGACGACTCTGGTGGGTTATTGCGTGCCTGACGGGTTCGAGGCGTGACATCCTCGTGTAAGTGGTATCAGAGTAAAGTCAGCTCGATCCATTGTGATTGAGGTTTGGAGTGATAAGGAGTGATGACTTGGGGACAATTAGATAGTGATGCCTTTAAGATTAAGTATTCATCACTGAATCTTGAGGATTATAGGCTTGAACCTGTGCTGTATTTCGATGGTTCTAGAATCGATTTTTTTTTTTTTTTTTTTTTTTTTATGAATGATCTTGATTGATGTTGTGATTGAGGTTCAAGTGGAAGCAAGCTGAAAGTAAGGAGTCATAAGCATAGATTTTGAGGTAGTAATTGTGTTTGAGGTTAGTAGGGAATTGCTTATGAATGAGGGGTCAATGAGATTACATGATTGTGATTGTGATTTGTCGATGACCCAACTTGAGGAAAATAAGTTATAAAGAGGCGACTGGTAATAAGGGATTCAGGCTTGAATTGTGTTATATCTCGATGGTTTTAGCTACTGATTGCTATTGTCAACTTTGGATGATATGAGATGAAATGTGTACAAGGAGTATTTGGATTGAAGATCAGTTGTGATCGAATGCATATGGATTTGACTTGATTAGCGACTAAACTTGATGTGTATGATTGAATATAGGAAATTGATTCGGAAGAGTTGATGATCGCTTGTGGGAATTAGAAATCTTTTACAGATGAAAATTGATTGGGAACGACCATGTTGTGATGAGTAGCAAGAACAAACATATTGTGCATGTGTTTGTGGTTATGAAATGAAAGTTAATGAGGGTGCATACATGAACTTATCGCTGTCAGACTTAATAAACCATCGCTTGGTATAGGGCGAGTTGATGGGATACTACAAACCGTAATGAAGCATGTTATGGGACGTGTGGAATGGGGCTTCCTTCGTAGATGTATGACTTGGGACAACCTGCAACTACCAGGTCTGATGAGGGCGGGGAGTGATCGCCGGTACAGAGAGGTACGGACAAGGAGCGGCTCCTGGCAGGCTTTTAAGATCAAGGAGGCAGGAGTGACCCAGGCCATAAATTGAAAGAGAAAGTCTACGTATCAGGTTGAGTCTGGTTGTGGTTAAGTGATGTATGGCACATGATTGATTTTTTTTTTATGCGAATGTTCGAAAGTAGCATGGCATTTGTATTGGCGCCTGTGGTTGGCATGGCTGAGAGCCTTGTATTTGGCAGTGGATGCCGTGTGAAAAAGAAAACGGATACTCGTGATTGGCCTAGTTGGCATGTTTTGTAATTGGCATCATGCGATTGTTATGGCCAAGGTCTAACTGAGATATTAGACGGACTATGGGGAGTTTATACCTCGTTGAACTGATGCCTATTGAGATTGACATAGCCTGTTGTAATTATGCTAGAGTGACAGGTGCCTCTAGATTTAAAGCATGAGTAATTGACTTGCTGAAGTGATGCCTTGAGTACTTGCTTGGTGTTGACCTAGTTGAGTTTTGGCCTAATTGAGGCTTGCCTAGCAAATGGCTGATGATTGAGAAGTTGCCTCGTTGAGGCTGGCTTGATGAATGGTTGTTGATCAAGAATGATTTGGGATCCTTGAATAATTGGCAATTAGTTGAGAATTGCCTAAGAACCATTAGAGGGTTGTTTGCTAGTGATAGATGATGAGATGAGCAGCCTGAGACTGCCGGACTTGAGTAGATGACTTAAGTCTTTGATTCCTAGAGGGAATCATAGTGGTTCAAGTGACATGAGAAACTAATAAGGTTGAACGACCAAAGTATGGTCATAGAAGAGCATTGGGCTCAAGTATACATGGTATGGAAGATCCGAGAACTGAGAACGATCATGAGAATTGAGTAAAGATGAGTGACTGGAATATGAGTACTAGAAGAGAATATGGCTCGATTTTGTTAATCGTACGAGACCCAAGTGTAATAAGGGGTCGTGAAAAATTTGAATGGAAATGAGAAAAGTAGATGGGTAGGCAGACTCAAGAAGGAGCTACCATTGTTAACTAAGTCACTGAGACGACTGATGATGGTGCTAATGAGTTAAGTGATGGAAGTCATGAGAAATGTGACTCTAAGGCTATTCATTTCTAAATTGGGAACGTGAAAAAGAATCACAAGAGTTTGTTTAGCTTGTGAGATGGATCACGAGATTGAGGTTGAGTATGGTTCGACGGAGAAAATGAGTTTGAAACTGCATTCTTATAATTGAGAGTTTTTGTGAGAAAACCTTAGAGGCTTTGGGTACACCGAAGAAAGAAAGTGACTCTTGCAGTTTTTAGCCTTAAGAGGCTATTGATGATTTGTGAAATGTCACCAAAGGAAGAGTTTCCTTGAAGGCACGATATCAGTCTAGATCGCCCTCATTTAGTTATTTAATGGAAGTACTTCCATGGGATTGCTTGAAAGCAAAGGTTGTTTGGATCCTGATGATCTTGCAAGGATCTGAGGACGATCGACCAGTGTGAGACAGAGTTCTCAAGATCGTTTAAACATATGATAAAAGTGGTCAAGGACCCTTTTGAGTGAGACGTGAGGTCTCCGAGTAGAAAGGAATTTGAAAGCCTTATGGCTAGTGATTATTCCCGTATTTGAGGAGTGGTAATGGGACTTAGTAAGCGAAGTGAATGATCGGAAGGCATGTGAATAAGAGAACTCATGCTCATGGATTACGAGCAAAGAAATGTTCATTATGGAACATAGAATGTGCCTTTAAGGAATGGTCGTTACCTTGGCGTAAAGATTATGGTGATAAATTTCTTGTTGATATGAGGAATATAAAAGAGACTGACGTGTCAGCCTGTTGGACCCTGTCGATTGAAATGGGATTGATTGAGGATGAGTTGGAACCACTGGAAGTGGTATTGTGAGTTATCACCCCTAACGAGTAGGGTGTCATTCTTAAAGGGTGATTGGACCATGAGATGGTCGTTGATGGAAAAAAAAGATGAATGGACTTGATAGTCCTAGCGACTTACGATTTTACGAATGGTTGAGGAAGCGAAAAGAGCGCTTAGAGTGTAATTACAAAGTGACTCGAGATAGTCGAATTGAGAATTCGATACGAGAATTTGTGAGACCGAGGAAGAATCTCGACTCCTTGGAATTTTGTCACTTGAGGTGACTGAGTCACTAGAAGGAGAATGTCAGGCATAGGGACATTTGAATCCTGGAATGAAGGTATCACCGTTGGCATAGACTTCAAGACTGACGTCCCATGGAATAGAAAGGACAAGGTGGATTCGAAGTGAGATAATGCCACTAAAGTGTATAGTTTCCTTCTTAGGGTAAGAGACCATAGTGTGGAAGGAAGAGGAAATCTTAATTGTTCTGATATTAAGATGGAGCGTCTGGACTGAGAAAGAAAACGCAGAACTTGAATGATTCATGGAAGTTAAGTCCAAGAAACTGTCCTGTGGACAATGTTGAATTTCAGAATAATGTCGACGTTCAGTGGAACGGACAGAATTGAGATAAAGTCGCATTGACTGGTTATGGAAACCAGCGATTAAGATAGAGTGCTTCCTTAGGGAAGAGTGACAAAAATGAACAAAATGCTACAGAATCCAAGTGGGGACTCATGAGAGCAGAGGGCCAAGGTTTAAGCTCTCAAGTGAAAAGTATGAAGAACAGTTTGAAAGATTCGACACATGGAAGAAAGAAACTGATACTAGTCGTACTGAACATCCGAGGGATAATTGGATGAACTGTTACCGTCTTGAGAGGCGATGATTGGACTCATTTAAGAAGTCATGAGAAACATGAATAACCTTCGAGAGTATCCTATGGACTTTAAGGAGATGCTCGTTATATGCTGAATGTGAAGAGCACAAGCTATGGACTTGATGAGGTAAGATTCCTCAGTCGTGAAATCTCTGAGAAATGAAATCCCTATGAAGCCTTTGAGGATTGGAATAAGTGATGAATCGACTAAATTCGATGTAAGTTGCTGAAACTTGAAGTTTCCTGAGATTGATGAGTTGTTACAGACGGATCATGGGAAGATTCCCCACAAGAGCTGTTCCATTGATGAAATGGACTAAGGATGAGATGTAACACGAATGGATGAATGAATGTGAAAAGAGTTTTCGAGGATTTAAGTCAAGTTGACGACCACGCTGTTAATGGCGTTTCCGGTTGGAAATTGAAAAGCGTATGAAGGTCGTAATGACGCGACGTAGAATGAAACTTGAGGCATAACGAGGCAACCGGAAGTGGGCATTGCATATACATCGTGATGATAAGGCCATATAAGTTGGAATGCCGAGTGCATAATCAGAGTTGGCTTACGAATGTCCTCGCAACAAAATTGGGAAACATTGTTTGGGTGAAATGATGTTTCAAGGTTATACCTACCACAAGAATATAATGTAGCAGTTTTTCGAGAGGAATTGAACAAGAGGTAACGCTGATGCGTGAAACTGCTCATGGATATGAGAATGTAGCATGTTTAAAGAAAGACCTCGAAGTTATGTGAACTATAAAAGGTTGAGAGCATTGACTGTTTAAAGGGAATTGAAAGAAAGTCACGTGGAATAGGAGATTTAACTTCTAAATTGAGAGTTTATCAATTGACTAGTTTGAGGACTATCTGAAGCATCAAGTCTGGAAGTCAGAAAGGAATTGAGATGTTACACTGAAAGGACCTCGATATCTAAGGAATTATGGAGATAAATAGAGTAAGGAGGAAATCCAGACTCTCGAGTACTTGGGAAAGAAACCTCGAAGTTGAGGATAGAAATCTTGAAATCCCATGGACAAGTATACGAGTCCATTATTGAAGAAGAATTTAAAGAAATGACCTCATTGGAAAATTCAAAGGGGGAATTATGGTATTCAGTGTAATGACACAAAGGTGTGCCGAAATTTGCCTCAATACTATCAATGGAATGGACTGAAAATTGGGTTAGTCGAATATGAGGTCAAGTATTGGACATGCCGACAAGAAAGAGGCACGACTTTAAAGGTCGATGGATTTCCATGACCGTCGGGGATTTCCGACTGGAATAGAAAACGGATTTCCACGTAAGTGAGCGAGAATTTGCTTAAGGAGTCGATAAAGCTATGACTCGAGTTGGATAAAGAAGGATAAGTTAATAAAGTTCTTGAACCCCTAATGGTACGAAAGGATATTTGAAGGGAGTGATACGCTAAATGGTATGAGCACCCAAAGAGAGCATTCTCCCGATGGGTTAGTAATGATGGTGATAGGCAAAGAGCTTGAATTTAATATGGTTCTCTAGAGAGGCCGTCAGTCAAGAAGGTTATGGAAGTGTGAAGTGATGAAATGAGCTACTTTGAAAAGTAAGGTAAAGATGAGGCGCTGATACCCCAAAAAACTGGATGGTTAGAAGGTTGCAAATTTCGAGGACGAAATTTCTTTAAGGGGGAAGAATTGCGACATTCCGAATTTCGACCCCTCGAGACTATTAATTTAAAATGGGGTCTCGAAATTTGAAATTGGACGATGAGGAATTCTAACATTCGAATTGAATTTAACGTCGCCTCGCCGATCGTAACCTAAAATTGAAAAATCTAAGTTTCGGATGGAAAGTGCGAAATGACCATTTTGCCCCTCGAGCCTTGCCCTTGCCTTAAGGAATTTGGAAGGACATTTTAGACATTTGGACATCCCATGGCTGCTGAAAATTCAAGGTTAAAATGGTCATTGGATAGCAAGATATTAAATTGCTTGAGGACAAATGTCAATGTTTGGGAGATTAGCATTAATTAACTACTTTTTACCTACCATTCTTTAACCCTTTGACCAAGATGGATTAAGACCAACCTCTCTCTCTCTCTCTCTCCCTCTCATTTTGGTCGACACTTTCTCTCTCCTTCCTCTCTTCCTTTTCATTTTCCTCATCTTGGCTGAGAAGACCCGTCGCCAGCTCACTGCCCTGTCCCGACTACTTCACTGTTTTGGCTGTAACTTCTTCGTTCGATGGCCAATTGAGGTAAAACTACCTCCAATAGAAATCTTATTGTCTTATCTTTCCATAGAAATATTATAATCTCAATTTGACCTAGTAGATCTTTCCGTAGCTCGATTTGAGTGGACGAAGGTCCAGACGAGGCATATTCTGACCAAGTTGGAGGAAAGCCTTCGTTTAGCCCCTTCGAGACTTCAAATTGCTTCAAATTTTCGGTGAAGACTTCATAACTCATAGAACTCGTGTTGGATGAGTTGAATTTGTGAATTTTATTGAGTTTAGAGGAGTAACCATAGCTGTTTTGTGACAACATTTCCAAGACAGTTCTGACCGCCAGTGAACCGAGCAAGATCGAGGCTGTTTGTGGCACTTTGTGACGTTGACTTGCTCCAAAACTCTCGGTAAGATTCTTATAGACGTAGTATGACATGTTAGCAAGTTGATTTTGTGGTAAATCGAAATTTAGAGTTGAATTATGGACTGATTAAGGAGGTAGAAGACAGAACCGAATTCTGCCCTGTTTCGATTTGGATGAACCGAGCCCTTTGAGGGCTGCGAGAGGTGTCGCCGTGCCTTGAATTCGTCGTTAGGACATACTAGAATGTCCATTGAGATGTTAATGAGGTGTATGCTCCGTGAATTGACGATTGGAGTAGAAAAATTGATCGTTTGACAAACTTTGGATTAGGTCGCACGGCTGTCCTGTTTTGGGATCAAGGGAACTGAATATTTTGAGGAGTCTTGGAGGGAATTTTACGGATTAAATTGAAAGGTAAGTGACTCCTAAACCTTTGCTATGAAGTTAGGACACTACTGGATGTGTTTGGATGATACATTGATGAATTTGGGAGTCTATTGCATTGATTGTTCATGATAGACTAGGATAACCGAGGTGCGAGTCGTGTGTACTCCTGATGATGAGAAATTATAACTCTCATGGCTAAGTTGTTGTTGTGTGCATTCTATTGACATGGGTGTTGGTATGGTTATGTGATATTTGGCCTTGAATGGCGACTGTTTGAGAAATATGAATGAGTTGGCAGGAGAACGAATCGTTAGATCGACTGTCTTGCTGTGTAGTTGATATCACCTTATGGGTGTCTGTCATCAATGTCTCGCATGATAAAGATTTATTACTTGTTTGATAAAATTATACTCGATCATGAAGTCCCTTAAGATGAGAGTTTGGTTTGTGAGCCTAAGGGCCTATGGCACCCTGATGCGTCAGAACGCGGGGTTAGCTCATATCCTGATGAGTCATAACGCGGGATAAGTTTAGTACGTGTTGACACGAGCCTAGTTATGGCATTTGAAACATGAGGCGTTTTAACGCGGGTTTGCCAACTTTATGGTCTGATGCGTATTGACGCGGGCCGAGCCTAAGGCGTATTGACGCGGGCATAGCAATTGAAAAGGGAATTGATATCTTGATGTGTCAGAACGCGGGATAGTCTTGATACGTGTCTACACAAGTATCGAAATGGCCTTTGGAACCTGATGCGTCAGAACGCGGGTTGCCAATCGAGACCTTGATTAGCCTGATGCGTATTGACGCGGGCTTGGCCGTTGAGATTGAATTTGTGATTAGCTTGATGCGTGTTGACGCGGGCTTGGCAATTGGAATTGGAAGTTGTGATGAAATTGAGAATACACATTCGCTTATGAACTCAATGTTATGCTAGTACGAAACTTGGTTGTGATGATATGATTGCCCTTGAATCGTGATTGCTTTATGCCAGTTATATCGAGGTGCCTTGATGTTTGATTGTCATGTGTTGTTTTATCGATGAATCCTTGTCTATTATTTTATTCCATAATCTGGGATGACTAATGGCCTAGTCTAGGTTTAGGATGAACTTGCTGAGATTCATATCTCACCCCCGTCGTGGGATTAAATTTTTCAGGTCCCAGGCGATGGAAATCTGAGCTTGCCATTGATCGGTTAATGAGGAAGTAATTATGGGAAATGGATTTACACTTTTGTGACTTGAGGGATTTCATGTTACCTTAAAATTAGAGTTGTATCCTCTGAACATGTCGTCGGCATTTATAAGAAGGCGTCCCCTATGTCTCGAGTCATCTTAAGTTTGAATTGTATGGAGTAGTTTCATCGCGTCCGTATGTTAATATCATTTAGGAGTTTTAAATTGTAAGCTGACGGATCTTGGGTACCATCGAAACAAGACGACTCTGGTGGGTTATTGCGTGCCTGACGGGTTTGGGGCGTGACATCTTCTAAGACAGATGTCTCAAGATATGAGGCAAAACTCATATGGGCTATTATGAATGGTAAACTATTCTCTCTTCCACATCTAATCTTTCTACACATGAAGAGAACTGTGACGAAGAACAAAGGTTAATTGCCTTATGGATCTATGATTAGTAGGATCTTTGAGTACTTAAGGATGGCATACCTTCGGAGCTCAGATCTATTGAGATGCCTCAAGGTAGTATTGGTGGGACTATGCTCACAAAAATGAGATACAAATTTGAAGATGAACAGTGGAGAGATAGAAAGAAGAAAGAAGTTTTGATTGACTTGCCAAAGAAAAGGGGAGCAAAACAATCTTCTCAGGCAATAAATTTTGATAGGATTTCACAAGCAACACCAACAAGACCATCATTAGAATCCACTTGAAAGATGGGGATAATAATGGTGGCTCACAAGCCTACCAAATCAGCAATAAAAAAGAGAAGGCTTGCTAGAGTATTGCTTGAAAGGATTGAAAGAGAACATGATTCTGACAGCTCTCTAGTAAGTGAAACAGGAAGATCTGGTGCAGCCAATAGTGAAGTCAACCTATGAGGATGGGACTGCAAGCCAATTAGACCAGCAAGAGAAAGAATGAAGATAAAAGGAAGGAAAAGAGAAAGAGAGAAAGAAGGAGGAAAAAGAAGAAAAGGAGAGAGAAGGAAGGGAGGAGAAAGAAGCATGACAACATGTGTCATCTGTTGAAAATGTCCAGGAAAAAGACATTCAGAATGAAAAAGATGCAACTGAGAATGTTCTGGATCAGGAAGAAAAAATTGAACAAGTCAACATCTCTGACTTCATTCTGAGTGAAGGGGGAATCCCACGAGAAGCCACATCTGAGGGGGAGGATACCGAAATGGATATCAATGTTGTTGGCATAGCAGTTTCCCCAGGCAAGTTAGTTTCATTATCCGAAAAATATGCTAAGACTCAGGGGGAGTCTTCAAATATGGGAACTCAGATTGATGATTCAAACAATGCCAATGACTCAGAGCTTATTAGGGAACTGGTGCAAAGGCAGAGAGAAATGGATCAAAAACTGACTGACATTTGGGCCTCTTTGCACTTAGATGTTGAAGGCTTGATTGCCAAGCTAGATATTGAGATAGCACAAAGGAAAACAGCACTTGAATAAGTCTCAACATCTCAACTAGGACACATGGACAATAGGATCCTCAATCTGCATAAGGATTTGAGCCAGAAACTTACTCAGATATCCAAGTTTGTTCTTGTCCAAATACCACCAGACCAAGCTCAATCTACTCTAGCCCCATCAAATTCACATTCAGCCCAAACTCCTCAAGACTAAAAAGATTTTTATGACTATTCAAATGTTTTTAATTTTTGTGATGTTTGGATATGTAATTGACTATTTATGACTCAGGATGTTGATTCGTTGGATGAATGCTTGTTTGACTGATTCCACTATGGATGTTGATTTATCTTTGGTGAATGACCTGAATGTTTTACGAATGATTAAGATATTTATGCTTCATTGGACGAATATTCAATTCAGGGGGAGTAACACTCTATCTCCTTGCTTTATCATTTGTGTTTGACCATGAAGGTCATTCATTTAGCCCTTTTGTGCTGATGACAAAAAGGGGGAGAAGTTACTAAAGTATTGAACACTGTGAATGTATCATACAAGCTATGAATGTTTTGTGCTATGAATGCTATGATTCTACTGCACTGTGAATGTATCATACAAGTTGTGAATGTATTGTGCTGTAAATGTTATGATTCTACTGTAGAAGCTATGCATTGTGAGTACAAACAGGATATGCACAAGAAGAAGTATATACAGGTTCACAGGTTGACAAATTGAAAATTTGAGAACATAAGTTCTCATGTTCAGCAGAAACGTGATCTGAAAAGAAATATCATTTCTTTCCTAAGCCTTACAGGTGAACAAGTTCCTTACTTTGAGCATTTCATTAATCTGCATGCTTGGTAATACTGAGCATGTGATAGAATAGCAAGTTCTGAGCTGTTGTGTATTAATTCTAAATCACAAATATTATGCTCTCATTTATTACGCTGCTCAAGATTATCATACATGTGATTAAGATCTTATGAAAATCAATTAGAATCACATGGCTATACATCTTAAATGCCCCGACGCTATACTTATGCTTAAATTCAGTAGTTTTAGAGTAATCATAAGTTCTGAGATTGTTCATGATATTGTAATATCAACTTTTGAACCTTTGAACTTATTCTTGCTACAAGTACAAAGGACGGATTGATAAAATCATTCTTTAGCAAGATTCTACTAAGAGTAACTAGACTTTAGTTGCTTACCTTTATTATTCAAACAATTGATACTTTTGTGAATAGTTTTGTCATCATAAAAAAGGGCGAGATTGTTGAGAAAAATCCCTAGATGATTTTGAAGTTGACAAAACAATCCAAGTACTCTTAAGTTTCGAGATTATGCCGTGGAATGCTTATTTTGCATATTGTCTTTTGGTGCGATGATGCACATGATTGAATCTGGCAAAAAGGTTTAGCTCAGATGTGATTTCTGAAGGACTCAGATACTGTGTCAAGCTCAGACGTTGAGCGAAGATAGCTTAGATGTTGAAATGATGTTCAAGCTCTAAGAGGAGTATTCACGAGCAGTAATCAGAATTTGAAGAGGACTTTGAGAGGTACCTAATTGATACACTACAACGAATACAATTGAACTGGATCGTTCTTAAAGATTCTCGGGGATAGATATCAATTAAGGATGCAAATCTTAGGAGACGAGCAAAACTTGCCTATTGAAGGAATTCATCTATGGAAACTCAAGATCATAATTGTATGGGCGATTTGATCCAAATGGGGAAGACTTTCCTTTGGTAATCCCCAACAGTTACGAGATCTTCTTTTGGTAATTGCCTTGTCCAAATGAGAAGTTTTGGAGAGACCTCTTTTGGAAGTTTTGTAACTGTTAGATTGGAGGCGGAAGAGTATAAAAGACATCTTAAAGTTGAAGGACAAAAAGATTGGCGTTATGTCATGCCCCGCGATCCTCGGTGAGCGCGCCACATCCGTCAACGCTGTTTTACTAAACCCAGGAGACCAACGACCACGGCACATGAATAAAATGAAATACGCATGCGGAAGGGAATAACTACTCCGTACAGAAAAATAAAGGGACGACTCGGGGTAACAAATATATATATATATATATATATATATAAACACACACACACACACATACATACATAACATAAACATAGTTCTTACGAAAGACCAAGGTTCGATTACGACTGCAGACTAGGGTCGGGAGAGGATCAGGGACTAACCAAAAGACGACTTTCTAGGTCCCACTAAAAGCCTCGAGTCAAAAGACATCCAAAAGATCCTATGATGTCTAAGTCCACTAAGCAGAACTGCTAACTTCATCTTCATTCTCGTCTTCGTCTTCGTCTTCAACTGGGTCGTAGTCGAAAAAGCTCTTGGATAGCACTTCAATGGACTCACTCTCCTCGTCATCCTCGGAGTCAAATAAATCGATCACCTCGATATCCTCCTCGGCTGTCGGGGTCTTCTCAGGCATATTTCTCGAACCCACCATAGAAATCTCTACCTCAACCTCATCGCGGATAGGGTGACACCAAGAGGGTACAACTCCCCTAGGAACTTTGTTAGGCTTCAGTGGACCGATAGTAACTTTCCTGACATGACAAAACCATGCCTCGTAGCTGTGAGGCTTCCAATGCTTCTCTCCCACATCAACCCATACAGCTACCCCTTTCCTAACATACACTTTATCCTGACCATCAGGGAATTCCTCAAAAGAAACTGTCATATCCTTAGGGTCGCCTAGGCGAATCGGCAACATCTTCAAGGCTTAGGGTATAAAAAACAAGTCCCACGACGGGGTGAGATTTACATCTCAGCAAACTAGCCCTAAACCTAGACCAGACCGTTAGTCCCCCCAGACAACATTTCAAAATAATAGACAAAGATTCGTCAGGCAAAATAGCACATGGCATTCAAATAATAAGGCATTGTTGACACCTGATTTTTTACCATTTATTATTGTGATTTTTATTCTTTAAAATTAATTAAAAATATAAAAAAAGGTCATAAAATCACAAAATCAACTTTGGAAGCCTTGGTTTAGCCTTAGGAACCAATTTTGAACAAAAAATATTTTTCGGTATTTTTAATATTTTTCGAGTTTATTTAATTATAAAAATACCCAAAAAATCAGAAAAATACCATTCGTGGTCAGAAAAATACCCAAAAATATTCGATAATTTTGCTTTAATTTCCTCTTCAAGTGTGTCACTTTAAATCTCAAAAATTCGGCTCGGGTCACTATGTTCCTTCACAAACATAAACCCGAACCGAGCCTAAAAAAAAAAAAAAAAATCCTTTTCGAGTCTTTTAGTTTTCAATTCTCACTTTTTATAAGCTATGACATTGGATTCTAAAGTCTTAAAGTGCAATTAGGTCAATTTGCCCTCCAATTTAATCAATTTTTACCAAAAGGGCTTAATTGCACATTTCTCTTTCAATTAGTCCCCGGTTTCACGGATGTATACGTATGCTCTATGTATTTATACGTCATACGTATTTATACGTTATGCATATTTGTACTGTTTGGTAACCTCTTTAACTCTTGTAATAATAATAATGGTTATTATTTTTAACACCTTTGTTAGTGCCTTTTTTTTTAGCATTTTTGTATTGTGAGTGCTATTGCTAGTGCTATTTTTAAATAGCATTTTTGTATTATAAATTGTGAGTGCTATTGTTAGTGCTATTTTTAAATGACATTTATTTATCATAAATTGTGAGTGCTATTGTTAGTGCTATTTTTAAATGGCATTTATTTATCATAAATTGTGAGTGCTATTATTAGATAGAATTTATAATTGTTAGTGCTATTTTTAAATAGCATTTTTGTATTATAAATTGTGAGTGCTATTGTTAGTGCTATTTTTAAATAGCATTTTTGTATTATAAATTGTGAGTGCTATTGTTAGTGCTATTTTTAAATGTCATTTATTTGTGAGTGCTATTTTTAGATAGAATTTATAATTGTTAGTGCTATTTTTAAATACAATTTATTGGAAGGTATTTTTGGCTATAAAAGGATGGCAAGAGTTTTGAGGTTGAGGAGAGAGACATTTTGTAGAGTGTGCAAATTTTTGAGAGCTTAGAGAGAAGAACACAAACACTCTCTATATTCTCATCATCTTGAGTGAGCAAAATATACTAAGTTCGGAATATTGATTCCGCATATTGCTAGCACAATTGTTGTGGAGTTATTAGTCGTCTCCCCGTTCGTCAATTGGTGGTGCGTCCGAACTAGATGCCTAACACTTGTGGAGGCTGAGATCGAAGAACATCGAACCGATACCTCCGTTCAAGCACGCTACGAGAGGTAATCTATTTACTCCCTTTGAGGCTTTGTGATTTTTTTCGATGGAAATGCACGAAGTACGCCTCTGGAGATACATGTATGGGTTGTTATTTATTTCCGCTACGTGTTACGTGGATCCCAACAGTGGTATCAGAGCCGATCCTTAGGTGTTTTCGTGCATTTAATTGATTTTTTGCAATTTTTGCAATACTATGGCCAATATGTATTAACGAATTGTTCGTCTTACATGGCTAATGGAGGTTGATTATTTTATATGATAAATTAATCAACGTAGCAAAAATTGAGACTAAATCAATTTTGAATCGAAAATTTATGGCTATCTTATTTTACATAAAAATTCTGAATATGATTCAACGTAGAATTTTTATTGTGCCTTCCTAAGTTTTAAATTGTGAATTTATTACTTACGTGGAAGGGTGGTGATCATGGAAAAATCCCTAATCAATGTGATTGATGCATATATGAATGTATGATGATTATTTATATATTTAAGGTTGTAGTTATTAAATGGAGGCTGCGTACTCCTTTTATTTTTCATGTAATCTTTATTTTTAGCATAGTCAATTGTTGATGTAAATGCTACGAGGATTACGTGGGGGAGCCTTTTAAGTCGGCGAGCTCTTTGGGGCCCAATTCTTGAAGAGTTCAAGAAACCAAGAAGAAGCGAAGAGCGGCTCTCCGTTATTAAAATATTAAAATGATTAAATGTGGTCTCATTGGCTCGAGACCCATTAAATCATAATTCCATGATCACCACGTAGGATAGATGTTTATGTGATTGACATCTATTTATTTATTATGATTACGTGAGCATGTTAAACTGGTTAATGTGCAAAGTCAGACTTACATCACCCAAAATTGCGCCTGCATGAAATCCTAGTTAGGAAAATCACTAGCGTTAGGTACCGAAAGGGCGTTGGTAACGACACCAGCGTAACCAAGTCCCCGAACCCAAAAACTCTGGTTCCGTAGAACTGATCGATCTTTCCCAATCGATCAGTAAGGTTTCCGGTCTACCCTCCAAGAAAGACCGGTGGCGACTCCAAATGCATGCACAAGTTGCACATGCCACCACGACCACACTAAGGTCGAAAGCGATCGACTCTTATCGTCGAATCCTTTTGAAAAATACTCCCGCCGCGATTTGGTATGGGCCTGGGAGGGCCCGCGTCGATCCAAGACCCGCGATCGGTAATCCATTAGCCGCGTCCGCTTTCGGACGGGTCGCGACAGCTGGCGACTCCGCTGGGGACTTTGTTCTAGAACCTATGATTCTAGACCTCAAGTGGACTTAGGCCGTAATTAAAACGCTGAGTGATTTTTCTAACCCTGCAGGCGCTCTTGAAGGTGAGGTAAGTCCGCTTATGATAGGTGTTATATGTTTTTGCAGATTGGAGTGATAAGGGGGGTAGTCTGTGATTAACATTGTCTTATGCAGGTTGGCGTAGGAATGAATGATTGTGTGTATGTTTTATATTGAAGCGGTGATTGTTAAATAAGATGCATGTTTATCGCTTTAGCACGACACCGAAAATACACACAACCGTGCCTAAAACCCCGGGCGCCGCCTATAGGAAAACAATAGAAGGGATTGAAAATGGAATCTCCGTGAGGAAAAACACGGGGTAATCCACTTTTCAATTCCCCTCATTTCGAACTATGGATCGAGCCCCAATGCAACGATAGTTGTGCAATGGAATCTGCTCTTTCTAGAACTCGAGGTGAGAACCTTGACCTTAGGTGCCAAATCCTTTGATTTTTAGAAGTTTTATCCTCACTTGTCTCATGTGTATGTCTTTAGATGGTTAGTATATCTAAAACCACCTAAAAAAAAAAAATCGGTGATCCTGGAGTCATATCTCGAAGACAGGAACTGGGGCATCTCCAAGTGTTCGGACCACATCCCTTTGATTGATTTGACATTCTTAGTTCTCTTGTATAAGATTAATTTTGCTGAGATCCTCTCTATCTCGTCCCTTAGATTGATTGTATTAGGGATCTATTTGTATGGTATACATCTTGATAAAGCTCATGGGGGCAAATTTCCCAAACCCGTGGAGCATAGTGGAATTCGTCCCTTCAGTGCAAAATGCATTTGGCCGCAGAGCCACTCGTTTGGTGAAAGGACGTATCGTTCCTAATTGATTTTTAATCAGATCTGAGGATAAGTTTTTCTCCATTTTTTTTATGTCAGGTGATAAAAGAGACAATGCACCCAAAATCTCATGCATTCAAATGACAAAACAGACGTCGCCCAGCTGGGGCAAATGAACCGTAGGCGTTGCAAATACCTTCAAGCACGGATGGAGGAATTTGATAGATATTGTTCATATCAATATGCAGCATCAAAACGGAATGCAAATCAAGTGTAAAAGGACGTATCATTCCAAAATGATTATTTTCTTGATATGGGAATAATGCTTCATTTCTTTTTCCTCTCATATGATGATTAAGAGCAGAGGACGTAGGATGTGATGCTTTCAAATAACAAACAGGGAACATCAAATACCTCAAATGGTGACTGTGATCGAGAGAATCACCAAACCGTTACATGACGAATCCCAAGAATATCAGGCTGTCTTGAGACAGATAAAATTGATCAAGGACTCTGACAATCGAGACGGATGATCAGAATCTGCAAAAATCAATGGGAGCAGGTTCCCCCCCATTTACTTTGAGGAGCCAAACCGGGGGCAAACTCTCATGATCCCCCATGAAAGCGCATCAAACCAAGGTCATCGAATCCAGAGATGACAAACAGCAAAACCATGCCTAACTGGGGCGAGTGAATCATTTGTACGCCGGACGTTTCTTCTCTAGCAAAGTCAATGGACGCAATAACAGAGTCGTCCGCATCAGAATCAAACCCCAAGATACGAATTTGGGTGAACGGTTGTTGACACCTAAATTTTGATCAAACTTTTATTTATTTATTTATTTATTTTTATATTTTAAAAAACAATTCATAAAAATATCAAAAAAATATCATAAAATCACAAAATCAACTTTGGAAGCCTTGGCTTGGCCTTAGGAACCATTTTGACCAAAAAAAATAATTTTCATAATTTTCATTTTTTTAATATTTTCGAAAAATACAAAAAAAAAAAGAAAAGAAGAAAATCAAGAAAAATAATATTTGAGGTCACAAAAATTATATAAGAATAGTCGGTATTTTTATTTTTATTTTATATATTTTCTGACCTCATAAAACAGTAAAATTTAGGTTCGATTTTAGGTATTCTCTGATCACCATAAAATTGAATTTGGCAAAAATATTAGTAATAATTAAAAGGAAAAGGATTGAAAACATCATCATTTAAAAGGAAAAGATGAATAATCATTTTGTCTTCGCTTTTGATTACTTTATTATTATTATTACTTTCTAATATTTTATTATATTATTATTTTATATTTATTATTTTTTTATTCACCTTCCCCCTCCCATCATCCGTCTCCCCTCCTTCTTCCTCTTCTTTTTCTTTTCTTCTGGACGGACGGTGCTTCCTCTTCTTCCTCCTCCTCTTCTTCTTCTTCTTTTCTTCTTCTTCTTCTTAAAAAAAAAAAAAATGGAATCCTCACCTTCGTGCACTATTTGCCTTCGCCTTCGACCCTTCCGCCGTCGTCGCTAGCCGTCGTACCTCAAAGCCGCCGTGAATAACCCAAGACCCGCGGCCTCCACCCGTTTCGAAGTTTGGTTCGGGATTATTTCGGATCGGGCCAAATCCGTCATCGCCAAAGCGCGCTATCGCCTCCGGCGACAACCCCGGAGTCCTACCTCCTCCCTCGGAGCTTATGGAGCCTATGCGCCGCTGGTGGAGCCCAGAAACAGCCTCGGGTCACCACCCCATCGTCGGAGCGTGTCCGGACGTGTCCGGGCGTGTCGGGCGTGTCGGAGCGTGTCCGGACGAGTCCGGGCGTGTCGGGCGTGTCGGAGCGTGTCCGGACGTGTCCGGGCGTGTCGGACGTGTCGGAGCGTGTCCGGACGTGTCCGGGCGTGTCGGAGCGTGTCCGGACGTGTCGGACGTGTCGGAGCGTGTCCGGGCGTGTCGGACGTGTCGGAGCGTGTCGGAGCCGTGTCCGAACAGTGTCGGAACAGTGTCGGAACAGTGCATGAACAGTGTCGGAACAGTGCATGAACAGTGTATGAACAGTGTCAATTTTTTAATTTTTTATTTTTTTTAAAATTTTTTAGTCTTAATTTGTGAAATTGACTATCCACATTCTAATGGTGATCGACAGGTAACGGGCATGGGGATGGTCGCAGGCTGGGGTTGGGCGATTGAAGGCTGGTGTCCAATCCGGTATGTTTTACGTACCCGATCCGTATATCAGGATTATTTTTCTAAAATATTGCATTTATAGACTTGATTTGTATGTATTTGTTTCAGTCTACTGGTTAGCTTATTTATCTGGTTGAGTGTTATCTATTGTCAAAGACATACTTTTTGTTAAAATATTTTCTGAAAATATAAAAAAATATTAATAAATCAAAAATGCCAAAAAAATGGAAAAATTAAAGAAAAACAAAAAAAATTGAGAAAAATTGCAGAAAAATTCTAAAAATTGTCCAAGGCTGAAAATGACAAAAAATTGATTTGTTTTCATTTTTGGGATTTTCTCCCATTTAATCCAAAATGGCGATTTCACCCCTCAAAGGGTGAATCGTCTTTGATATTCTGATGAATTGTGGAAATTGCTTAGAATTTGGTGATGGGCCAGATGGGTGGTTAAACCTTATGTCTAAGATTTCCACATTTCATTTCCATTTTTAGAAAATGACGATTTTACCCTTCGAATGGTAAATCGGTTTCTAAAATTCCCGAAAATCACGAAAATTGCCAAAAAATAGGAAATGGGTCAATTGAGTGACCAAACCTGTTTTGACTCCGGATTCATTCCGAAATGATGATTTTGTCCTTTTTGGGCAAATTGTCCCCTTTGTCTCAAAATTACGATTTTGCCCCTGATGGGCAAAATCATGTCTAAATCATTCCTAAGCCTGATTGATGCTTCTCTAGGCCAATATGGCCTTATTAGGAATGCCATGTGATTTATTTGTACACTTGAATTCATCGATTTGTGCACTTTATTATTGATTGTGATTGCTATGATAGTCATTCCTATCTGCATGAACTCCTAGATTTAGAACTCGTACCCCACTCATCTGCATGAAATCTTTGGTCAGAAAATTCAGTCAACTTAGGTACCGAAAGGGCGTCAACTCTGACAGTTGACGTAACTAAGTCCCCGAACCCAGTTCTCTGGTTATCGCAGAATTGAATAGAAACTCCCGACTATTCAATAGGGTGGTCCAATCATACCCTCCAAAAAATGATTGGTGGCGACTCCTCGGCATGCACACTTAGCACATGTCACTAGACCACACTGAAGGTCGACTACGCATACCTCCGTTGCGATTTGGGTAATGGGCCTTGGGAGAGGCCCGCGTCCGACCAGACTGGACGGCCCATTAGCCCTCGAGAGCCCGACAACCTCGAGAGGGTCGCGACAGACTGGCGACTCCGCTGGGGAATTAGAGAACTTAAGCCGATTAAAAAGTTGATTGATTTTTCTAACATGTTTTATGCAGATACTCTTCAAGGTGAGGTACGTATTTTAACCCTTGATGTGTTAAATGTTTTTGCAGATTGGAGAAATAAGGGGTGAAGTGTTTGTTAACTCTGTCTTATGCAGGTAGGAGTTTAGGATGTATGATTGTGTGGATGATTATATTGAAGCGGTGTTTGCTAAATGAGATGCATGTTTATCGCTTTAGCACGACACCGAAAATACACACAACCGCGCCTAAAACCCAGGGCGCCGCCTATAGGAAAACAATAGAAGGGATTGAAAATGGAATCTCCGTGAGGAAAAACACGGGGTAATCCACTTTTCAATTCCGCTCATTTCGAAATATGGATCGAGCCCCAATGCAACGATAGTTGTGCAATGGAATCTGCTCTTTCCAGAACTCGAGGTGGGAACCTTAACCTTAGGTGTCAAATCCTCTGATTTTTAGAAGTTTACCATCACTTGTTTCATGCGCATGTCTTTGGGCGGTTGGTACACCTAAAACCGCACATAAGTCGACGAGTTTGGTTGGTAAGACTCTCTATCCCTCAAATCTATTACAGTTCATATAAATATAGGCATTTCATTCATTGCATTCTGGTGATTAGATTAAATGCCATTTCAAGGATAGATGTGTGTGTTTTTCCCAAACGTCCTTGATAGAAGACGAGGAGGATGATATCCCATGGCGAACACCGAGTGAGCAACAAAAGAGCCTACTATGGACCTTATTGAGATATCGTCCAATGAAGATGACGAGTTGGGGCAAGTGATCCGGAAGCCACAGATCGAACTTGGGGCATCCTTAAACGTTAGGATCACATTCCTTTGTTTCATTTTCCATTACTAGTCCTCTTGTATAGGGTTTATTTTTATCGAGGCTTTTTCTATCCCACCCCTTAGAGTGATTGTATTAGGGATCTATTGGTGTATACATTCAGATGGAACTTGGTTGTATTTCTTTTGACGGGTCATGGGAATGTGATAGTGGCATTTTCTCTAATCATCCGAATACTCCCAAGTCAAGTTTATAATTCCTTTAGAGGAAATTAAAATTGGAAGTCTTACACGACCTTTTGGTCGTATAGTGTAGTCCAATCTCAATTTCTCTAGAAGTAATTATACACTTGAATTGTTTCGTGCATGTTTTACGTTGCTGGTAATCCACAATAATTGATCGAGAATATCGACGTTGTTTTGAATTTAATGACGAGATAGATGTCCAAATTACTCTCGTTCTTAACAAACGGCCTTGATTTGGATGCCGTATCTTCAATTAAATTTAAAACACGTTATTATGCCTCGCACTTTTGAGTAATTCGTTCCTCTCGAAATTGATCAAAAGCGATTATTGTGAATTACATTCCTTTCAATAGTATGCTTTCTTTCGAGGAATATTGATAAAAACTTTTCGCGCAAGATTAAAACCCTTGTAAAAGTTCTTGTCCTTATTAATCACGAGCAAGCATAAGATTGAAAGGGGTCTATGCTTTCTTTTTCAGATTATTCCTTCTGACTCGGTCTTTTCATTTGCAGGTGAAAAACAAGTAGTATAGAGAAATCTTCTCTTGGACAAATCTGCAACTATTCTTCCATCTGATCATGAGCGAGTTATAAAATCAGGACGTATTTGCTCGGCTTATTGATATTATGGTTCGGCTCACCCAAGTTGAAGATGTTTGGATGCTCGAAGAAATGAACCATACAGAAGTTAAAACACACACACGAGAACTTTCATTTATTTTGCTCGGCGGAGGGTTTTCAGAAGCAGGTCATACAAGTCGGGGTGGAAAAGTAAAGCCAAAGTGAGCCCTAATTAACGACACAAAGGATCCCAACTGACCCTCCATGTTATTAATGCTCTGCTCATACTCCCAGCTCCGCATGTTGTGGTCGGCAAGCCTGAGGAGAAGACTTCTGCATTCTCCCTTAACTTCGGCGACCTTGGCCTCGTGTTCTTCGGTGACTACTTCCAGGTCCCGAACCAGTCCATTCCCGCGAGCTATGTCCTCGGTTATCTTGTCGAGCCGTTCTTCTTGCCAGTCGCTCTGAAGCCTCAACAGGACGTTGCGGCGGTCATGCTCGCCGGTGGTTAGGGATATGGCCAATTGATCCACCAGATTTCTCCTCTCGCGAAGCAACGTCGCGACCCCGCTCATTAGCAAACTCGACGGCCTTTTTGTAACTATCAACCAGATAGTTGGTCAGCACCAAATGATCAGATCGATCCTCATAACGAGCCCGCAAGACGCGAGCCACCAGAATCTCCCGATTAGCAACACGATAGGCCTCTAAGGAGTGTGCAAAGAGAGTCGGGAAAGTTCTATATTCCCTCCCCAGTGTAGTACCTTCGAGAGAAGTGGTATCAAGGTCCTCGAGCAGGACACAGATTGCATCCTCGGTTGCAGAATGATCGGTTATGTGCGCGTAACCGCGACCCAGTAGGTTATAAAGCTTTTCCCACTGGGCCAAGACATCAGTTGAAAAAGTGCGTACGGGAGAGGAGGCCATTTGCGTTGGGTTGGCTTGAGAATAAGACGAGTTTAACAGAGAGATTAGAAGGAAGAGGCTGATTATGCGAGAACGTTAACCTTCCATACATTAATTCCTCATTTTATAGCAACTCGAGGATGATGAAGGGTCTCAATAATAATGCTGGTGGAGCCCAGTTATGGGGTAAAGCAGGAGGTCCCCTCACGAGAACCAATGGATTCGTTTCGATCCGCGATTTCCGGCTGTTGACACCTGATTTTTTACCATTTATTATTATGATTTTTATTCTTTAAAATTAATTAAAAATATCAAAAAAGGTCATAAAATCATAAAATCAACTTTGGAAGCCTTGGTTTAGCCTTAGGAACCAATTTTGAACAAAAAATATTTTTCGGTATTTTTAATATTTTTCGAGTTTATTTAATTATAAAAATACCCAAAAAATCAGAAAAATACCATTCGTGGTCAGAAAAATACCCAAAAATATTCGATAATTTTGTTTTAATTTCCTCTTCAAGTGTGTCACTTTAAATCTCAAAAATTCGGCTCGGGTCACTATGTTCCTTCACAAACATAAACCCGAACCAAGCCTAAAAAAAAAAAAATCATTTTCGAGTCTTTTAGTTTTCAATTCTCACTTTTTATAAGCTATGACATTGGATTCTAAAGTCTTAAAGTGCAATTAGGTCAATTTGCCCTCCAATTTAATCAATTTTTACCAAAAGGGCTTAATTGCACATTTTTCTTTCAATTAGTCCCCGGTTTCACGGATGTATACGTATGCTCTACGTATTTATACGTTATGCATATTTGTACTGTTTGGTAACTTCTTTAACTCTTGTAATAATAATAATGGTTATTATTTTTAACACCTTTGTTAGTGCCTTTTTTTAGCATTTTTGTATTGTGAGTGCTATTGCTAGTGCTATTTTTAAATAGCATTTTTGTATTATAAATTGTGAGTGCTATTGTTAGTGCTATTTTTAAATGACATTTATTTATCATAAATTGTGAGTGCTATTGTTAGTGCTATTTTTAAATGGCATTTATTTATCATAAATTGTGAGTGCTATTATTAGATAGAATTTATAATTGTTAGTGCTATTTTTAAATAGCATTTTTGTATTATAAATTGTGAGTGCTATTGTTAGTGCTATTTTTAAATAGCATTTTTGTATTATAAATTGTGAGTGCTATTGTTAGTGCTATTTTTAAATGTCATTTATTTGTGAGTGCTATTTTTAGATAGAATTTATAATTGTTAGTGTTATTTTTAAATACAATTTATTGGAAGGTATTTTTGGCTATAAAAGGATGGCAAGAGTTTTGAGGTTGAAGGGGGAGACATTTTGTAGAGTGTGCAAATTTTTGAGAGCTTAGAGAGAAGAACACAAACACTCTCTATATTCTCATCATCTTGAGTGAGCAAAATATACTAAGTTCGGAATATTGATTTCGCATATTGCTAGCACAATTGTTGTGGAGTTATTAGTCGTCTCCCCGTTCGTCAATTGGTGGTGCGTCCGAACTAGATGCCTAACACTTGTGGAGGCTGAGATCGAAGAACATCGAACCGACACCTCCGTTCAAGCACGCTACGAGAGGTAATCCATTTACTCCCTTTGAGGCTTTGTGATTTTTTTTCGATTGAAATGCACGAAGTACGCCTCTGGAGATACATGTATGGGTTGTTATTTATTTCCGCTACGTGTTACGTGGATCCCAACAGTGGTATCAGAGCCGATCCTTAGGTGTTTTCGTGCATTTAATTGATTTTTTGCAATTTTTGCAATACTATGGCCAATATGTATTAACGAATTGTTCGTCTTACATGGCTAATGGAGGTTGATTATTTTATATGATAAATTAATCAACGTAGCAAAAATTGAGACTAAATCAATTTTGAATCGAAAATTTATGGCTATCTTATTTTACGTAAAAATTCTGAATATGATTCAACGTAGAATTTTTATTGTGCCTTCCTAAGTTTTAAATTGTGAATTTATTACTTACGTGGAAGGGTGGTGATCATGGAAAAATCCCTAATCAATGTGATTGATGTATGTATGAATGTATGGTGATTATTTATATATTTGGGGTTGTAATTATTAAATGGAGGCTGCGTACTCCTTTTATTTTTCATGTAATCTTTATTTTTAGCATAGTCAATTGTTGATGTAAATGCTACGAGGATTACGTGGAGGAGCCTTTTAAGTCGGCGAGCTCTTTGGGGCCCGATTCTTGAAGAGTTCAAGAAACCAAGAAGAAGAGAAGAGCGGCTCTCCGTTATTAAAATATTAAAATGATTAAATGTGGTCTCATTGGCTCGAGACCCATTAAATCATAATTCCATGATCACCACGTAGGATAGATGTTTATGTGATTGACATCTATTTTTTTTTATGATTACGTGAGCATGTTAAACTGGTTAATGTGCAAAGTCAGACTTACCTCACCCAAAATTGCGCCTGCAAGAAATCCTAGTTAGGGAAAATCATTCGCGTTAGGTACCGAAAGGGCGTTGGTAATGACATCAACGTAACCAAGTCCCCGAACTCAAAATCTCTGGTTCCGCAGAATTGATCGATCTCTCCCAATCGGTCAATAAGGTTTCCGGTCTACCCTCCAAGAAAGACCGGTGGCGACTCCAAATGCATGCACAAGTTGCACATGCCACCACGACCACACTAAGGTCGAAAGCGATCGACTGTTATCGTCGAATCCCTTTGAAAAATACTCCCGCCGCGATTTGGTATGGGCCTGGGAGGGCCCGCGCCGATCCAAGACCCGCGATCGGTAATCCATTAGCCGCGTCCGCTTTCGGACGGGTCGCGACAGCTGGCGACTCCACTGGGGAACCTTTGTTCTAGAACCAATGGTTCTAGACCTCAAGTGGACTTAGGCCGTAATTAAAACGCTGAGTGATTTTTCTAACCATGCAGGCGCTCGTGAAGGTGAGGTAAATCCGCTCATGATAGGTGTTATATGTTTTTGCAGATTGGAGTGATAATGGGGGTAGTCTGTGATTAACATTGTCTTATGCAGGTTGGCGTAGGAATGAATGATTGTGTGTATGTTTTATATTGAAGCGGTGATTGTTAAATAAGATGCATGTTTATCGCTTTAGCACAACACCGAAAATACACACAACCGCGCCTAAAACCCCGGGCGCCGTCTATAGGAAAACAATAGAAGGGATTGAAAATGGAATCTCCGTGAGTAAAAACACGGGGTAATCCACTTTTCAATTCCACTCATTTTGAGCTATGGATCGAGCCCCAATGCAACGATAGTTGTGCATTGGAATCTGCTCTTTCTAGAACTCGAGGTGGGAACCTTGACCTTAGGTGCCAAATCCTTTGATTTTTAGAAGTTTTATCCTCACTTGTCTCATGTGCATGTCTTTAGATGGTTGATATATCTAAAACCACCTAAAAAAAATCGGTGATCCTGGAGTCACATCTCGAAGACTGGAACTGGGGCATCTCCAAGTGTTCGGACCACATTCCTTTGATTGGTTTGGCATTTTTAGTTCTCTTGTATAAAACTAATTTTGCTTGGGTCCTCTCTATCTCGTCTCTTAGATTGATTGTATTAGGGATCTATTTGTATTGTATACATCTCGATAAGGCTCATTTCTATCGAAAATAGGGGCAAATTCCCCAAACCCGTGGAGCATGGTGGAATTCGTCTCTTCAGTGTAAAATACATTTGGCCGCAGAGCCACTCGTTTGGTAAAAGGACGTATCGTTCCTAATTGATTTTTAATCAGATCTGGGGATAAATTTTTCTCCATTTTTTTTTATCTCAGGTGATAAAAGAGACAATGCACCCAAAAGCTCATGCATTCAAATGACAAAACAGACGTCGCCCAGCTGGGGCAAATGAACCATAGGCGTTGCAAATACCTTCAAGCACGGATGGAGGAATTTGATAGATGTTGTTCATATCAATATGCAACATCAAAACGAAATGCAAATCAAGGATGATGATGAAGAGCAGATGACGCAGGATGTAATGCTTTCAAATAACAAACAGGGAACATCAAATACCTCAAATGGCGACTGTGGTCGAGAGAATCACCAAACCGCCACATGACGAATCCCAAGAATATCAAGCTGTATGGAGACAGATAAAATTGATCAAGGACTCTGACAATCGAGTTGGATAATCAGAATCTACAAAAATCAATGGGAGCAGGTCCCCCCCATTTGCTTTGAGGAGCCAAACCGGGGGCAAACTCTCATGATCCCCCATGAAAGCGTATCAGACCAAGGTCATCGAATCCAGAGATGACAAACAGCAAAACCATGCCTAACTGGGGCAAGTGAATCATTTGTACGCCGGACGTTTCTCCTCTGGCAAAGTCAATGGATGCAATAACAAAGTCGTCCGCATCAGAACCAAACCCCAAGATACGAATTTGGGTGAATGGTAACCTTGTATCGTTCCAATTTGGTCTTCGAGGACCACATGCCTAACATGAGTTTTTACTCATTTTACAGGAAGTAGTTGGTGCTGAAAGCCTCAAATGAAAAGAGCGCGCTAACAAGGAGGTGAATAGAATCATTGGCCTTGGAAGTCAGGATTCCAGGAAATGGTCTTTGATTATAAGATCGAGTGGAGGGAACCTTGAAGAATGGCGCTGGAGTGCGCCCAAAAACACAAATGGAT
This sequence comes from Rhodomyrtus psidioides, assembly GCA_021437785.1. NCBI lineage: Eukaryota > Viridiplantae > Streptophyta > Magnoliopsida > Myrtales > Myrtaceae > Rhodomyrtus > Rhodomyrtus psidioides. The sequence goes on from JAILYB010000055.1 coordinate 3,735,113, forward strand.
CTCCTCTAGGGCAAATCCTTGAGAATGATTCATCGCCAACCAAACGAAGGGATCAAGACCACAAGATAGAGGGCCAAATCCCGCAAGCCGCGAGTTTGTGTTCAAATGGAAACACGAAGCAAGAACAAGGCTGTATCGTTTCAATTTCCCTTGAATTTTGGAACGCAAACTAATAACTAATTCCCGTCTTTGACAGGGGATCGCCATCAAGGTGAAACAGGTTTTCACACCCCATGAATTACCCGTTGGAGTACACGACCAAGGGTAAGATGTATCGTTCTAATTTTTTTTGAAAAATTCATGAACATACAATGACATGTTTGTTTTACATTTTCAGGGATCTCCAGCCGCGGCGGGTAGGTAAGTATCCCTTTTCCCCAAGTCGTTGAGGACAAAAAAAGTGTTAGGACTCTTTCAATCATTATGTCTGAAAAGAGGCATCGAATTTTTAAACTCATAGACATCCACAGTTGAAGTTGGGAGGTTGTCTGAACATGAATAAGAACATGCATGGTGCATCCTAAAATCCCCTTAACGGGTAGAATTTTTGGAGAAAATGAAAAAGATTTTTCCAATCAAAAGTTGTTCAAAACTTTCAAAAGGATGTTTCCTCGAAAGACGAGAGGCAAAGCCTAAATTCAAACACGTCCTATACACACTTGAGAGAGAAGTGGAGCGGATCAGATAGTGAAATCTGGACCTACGGAAGTAGGGATTATTCGCAGCAATTACATGGATTGGGATGACGGAGGCATTCGTTTCATATCCCAAAACACTATAGGTGACCATTGACAACCCCTTTGAACGGCGGTTTTCATTCTCAACCCTGTCAAGAACCACCCCACATCGGGGCAAAACGGGAGTAAGTCCAGCAGCATCAGGAGGAAATGGTTAGAAATTTTCTTGCTCGGACTAACATCAATCTATGTGTGTTGTTTATATGGTAATCCAAGTGCCATAGGATGACGAGAAGCGTTCATTTCTCTATCCCACACACGTTTATCATTTGCACAGCTAAGTTGAGCCTGCAAATTCATTTCATAAACCCGTTGGTGATCATTGCAAATTCCAAGATAAAGGCAGATCACTTCAGAAACGAGGGAGTTCAAGACCTAGGATTTGCGAAAAAGCTACTAAGTCGACACTCAAGCGTGCTAAGAGCCAAATCATATATCTAGCACAATTGCCAAAGCATCTCACTTGCGACAAGGGATTAAAGAAATCCCCAGCATCAGAAAAGAAAAAGCAAAGTGCCTGATAAAAGCAAGGCCGATGCTCGTGAAAATTGTTAAATTGACCCCCAATGAAGCCTCGTGGGGAAGAGAGAAAAACCTCTAATGGAGCCAAATCCAAAAGGCTGCTCCCCGAATGCTATTAAGCACAGAACGAAGACATAGAGAGAGTCGGTCTCTGAATGCAACAAGAGACGCTCTTTAAAGAGCTGGTGCACACCGCAAGATAGGTTGCGCGCCTCAAAGGCTAAAGATGCAGAAAAGAAAGGACATGTGGCAAATCAGCAATGATCACCAATGTCAAACCCGTCACGAATTCTGGGCCAAAAATAAGCTTTTTTCGGTCCCCAATCCTACCAATGTTACAACCCCGAAACAGTCTTCTCTGACTAAGACACTTGGGTTAACATATAGCTTAGCTCGAAGAAGTACGAGCAAGACTATTTCTTTCTCATTTTGCAGGGTTCTTGACTTGTAAACCCGGAGCAGATGGTGAAGACTTTCATTCAATGGCATCAACTCCAAAACGAGTCCCCCTTGAAAGCCAATATCCAAGCCTAACATTACGGTCCCGTGGAAGACCTCCCGACCGATCAAAATGTATGCGCTGCGAATGAGCCTAAAACCTAGGCACAGGTTAGTAGGGAATTGAGTGCGTCCCTTATAAAAATCATTACCTCCAAACAGGTGAGATGGCCTCCTTGTCGAGAAATATTCCAATTGATGTTTTGAACAAACTCTTTTTGGAATTTTCAAACTGTTGATCCAGATTTTCCGTGCAAGGGATTTGTGATCACATTTGCATGTTGCAAGAATGCTTTGGATAACCTCCAGCATCAAAATGCACATTTCATGATTAAAACTTAAATCATACGGTTTTGTCAAAATGGACAGCCGTGGTCTTCCCAAAGATTACTAACGTTTTCTTGGTGAAGAAAAATCTTTCAGGCTCAAACTTCTGCAGGATACCTGGAGAACCCAGCTCCCAGAATGTCGCCTCAACAGACTCAAGTGAAGTTTTGTCAAAATAAAATCTTTCACTGCTTCAAAAAACTGAATTCCCGACAAACTTCGGGGTCTCCAAAAAAAGGGGGAAGAAAAACCCTTTTAAAAGAAAAAGTCCTATCAGACGTGGAGAACCCTCGTCCCAGGACCCATTTTCAAAATATCAAACAGTCTCATCGGACGTGGAGAACCCTCGTCATGAAACCCCTTTTTTCAAAACTTAGGCAGTCTCATCGGACGTGGAGAACCCTCGTCATGAGACCCCTTTTCAAAATTCAAACAGTCTCATCGGACGTGGAGAACCCTCGTCATGAGACCCCCTTTTCAAAATTCAGGAAATCTCATCGGACGTGGAGAACCCTCTTCATGAGACCCCTTTTCAAAGTCAATCAAAGGTAGATACCGCCTGAAGGGTCAACACATGGTAGATACCGCCTAAAGGGTCAACACAAGGTAGATACCGCCTGAAGGGTCAACACATGGTAGATACCGCCTGAAGGGTCAAATCAAAGGTAGAAACCGCCTGAAGGGTCAACTCATGGTAGAAACCGCCTGAAGGGTCAAACCAAGGTAGAAACCGCCTGAAGGGTCAAACCAAGGTAGAAACCGCCTCAAGGGTCAACTTATTGGTAGATACCGCCTTAAGGGTCAACACGAGGTAGATACCGCCTTAAGGATCAACACGAAGGTCTGATCCACCATACGGATTAAAATCTCTAGCAAATCCCAAAGCGTGGGGATGCGCCTTCCTTAGGTTCCTACCAATTAGGAATCCCATAATAGTATGACCTACCATACAGGTCAGAGCTTAATCTCCCTAGGATTTTCTGTGACGAGTCCTAGGCATCTTCTTGAAAGTTGTCGCAACCGGCATCATCCGACAGGTGAGCTTCAGGTAAGCCTCTCTCACTACGGCCCATGTTCAAATTGTTAGAGCAAACCGGGGATTGATTTGAGCTTTTATCAATAGGCTTAAGGATCCGATATCATAACATTTCTTCTCTCATTTTCCCAGTTGAGTCGGTTAGGAATCAGGTGCCACCTTATCTTTGAGAAAAACCTCTAACGAGATTCCTCTCAAAGAGGGGCAGCTGTTGACACCTGATTTTTTACCATTTATTATTATGATTTTTATTCTTTAAAATTAATTAAAAATATCAAAAAAGGTCATAAAATCATAAAATCAACTTTGGAAGCCTTGGTTTAGCCTTAGGAACCAATTTTGAACAAAAAATATTTTTCGGTATTTTTAATATTTTTCGAGTTTATTTAATTATAAAAATACCCAAAAAATCAGAAAAATACCATTCGTGGTCAGAAAAATACCCAAAAATATTCGATAATTTTGTTTTAATTTCCTCTTCAAGTGTGTCACTTTAAATCTCAAAAATTCGGCTCGGGTCACTATGTTCCTTCACAAACATAAACCCGAACCAAGCCTAAAAAAAAAAAAATCATTTTCGAGTCTTTTAGTTTTCAATTCTCACTTTTTATAAGCTATGACATTGGATTCTAAAGTCTTAAAGTGCAATTAGGTCAATTTGCCCTCCAATTTAATCAATTTTTACCAAAAGGGCTTAATTGCACATTTTTCTTTCAATTAGTCCCCGGTTTCACGGATGTATACGTATGCTCTACGTATTTATACGTTATGCATATTTGTACTGTTTGGTAACTTCTTTAACTCTTGTAATAATAATAATGGTTATTATTTTTAACACCTTTGTTAGTGCCTTTTTTTAGCATTTTTGTATTGTGAGTGCTATTGCTAGTGCTATTTTTAAATAGCATTTTTGTATTATAAATTGTGAGTGCTATTGTTAGTGCTATTTTTAAATGACATTTATTTATCATAAATTGTGAGTGCTATTGTTAGTGCTATTTTTAAATGGCATTTATTTATCATAAATTGTGAGTGCTATTATTAGATAGAATTTATAATTGTTAGTGCTATTTTTAAATAGCATTTTTGTATTATAAATTGTGAGTGCTATTGTTAGTGCTATTTTTAAATAGCATTTTTGTATTATAAATTGTGAGTGCTATTGTTAGTGCTATTTTTAAATGTCATTTATTTGTGAGTGCTATTTTTAGATAGAATTTATAATTGTTAGTGTTATTTTTAAATACAATTTATTGGAAGGTATTTTTGGCTATAAAAGGATGGCAAGAGTTTTGAGGTTGAAGGGGGAGACATTTTGTAGAGTGTGCAAATTTTTGAGAGCTTAGAGAGAAGAACACAAACACTCTCTATATTCTCATCATCTTGAGTGAGCAAAATATACTAAGTTCGGAATATTGATTTCGCATATTGCTAGCACAATTGTTGTGGAGTTATTAGTCGTCTCCCCGTTCGTCAATTGGTGGTGCGTCCGAACTAGATGCCTAACACTTGTGGAGGCTGAGATCGAAGAACATCGAACCGACACCTCCGTTCAAGCACGCTACGAGAGGTAATCCATTTACTCCCTTTGAGGCTTTGTGATTTTTTTTCGATTGAAATGCACGAAGTACGCCTCTGGAGATACATGTATGGGTTGTTATTTATTTCCGCTACGTGTTACGTGGATCCCAACAGTGGTATCAGAGCCGATCCTTAGGTGTTTTCGTGCATTTAATTGATTTTTTGCAATTTTTGCAATACTATGGCCAATATGTATTAACGAATTGTTCGTCTTACATGGCTAATGGAGGTTGATTATTTTATATGATAAATTAATCAACGTAGCAAAAATTGAGACTAAATCAATTTTGAATCGAAAATTTATGGCTATCTTATTTTACGTAAAAATTCTGAATATGATTCAACGTAGAATTTTTATTGTGCCTTCCTAAGTTTTAAATTGTGAATTTATTACTTACGTGGAAGGGTGGTGATCATGGAAAAATCCCTAATCAATGTGATTGATGTATGTATGAATGTATGGTGATTATTTATATATTTGGGGTTGTAATTATTAAATGGAGGCTGCGTACTCCTTTTATTTTTCATGTAATCTTTATTTTTAGCATAGTCAATTGTTGATGTAAATGCTACGAGGATTACGTGGAGGAGCCTTTTAAGTCGGCGAGCTCTTTGGGGCCCGATTCTTGAAGAGTTCAAGAAACCAAGAAGAAGAGAAGAGCGGCTCTCCGTTATTAAAATATTAAAATGATTAAATGTGGTCTCATTGGCTCGAGACCCATTAAATCATAATTCCATGATCACCACGTAGGATAGATGTTTATGTGATTGACATCTATTTTTTTTTATGATTACGTGAGCATGTTAAACTGGTTAATGTGCAAAGTCAGACTTACCTCACCCAAAATTGCGCCTGCAAGAAATCCTAGTTAGGGAAAATCATTCGCGTTAGGTACCGAAAGGGCGTTGGTAATGACATCAACGTAACCAAGTCCCCGAACTCAAAATCTCTGGTTCCGCAGAATTGATCGATCTCTCCCAATCGGTCAATAAGGTTTCCGGTCTACCCTCCAAGAAAGACCGGTGGCGACTCCAAATGCATGCACAAGTTGCACATGCCACCACGACCACACTAAGGTCGAAAGCGATCGACTGTTATCGTCGAATCCCTTTGAAAAATACTCCCGCCGCGATTTGGTATGGGCCTGGGAGGGCCCGCGCCGATCCAAGACCCGCGATCGGTAATCCATTAGCCGCGTCCGCTTTCGGACGGGTCGCGACACCGGCTCATCAATTAAAAGATGTAAAAGATTTGTCGGGATCACCATTATTAGAGTTAGGTGGGAGGTAAGCGCAACTATCGAAGAGAGCCCTAACAGGATTTGGCAGTCCCATCACGTTGAAAAGCTAAGCGAGAAATTCAAGGTCTTGAGGGGGAACGTTTGCCTAATGATGCTTGAAGAGCGTCTCCTGAACATGCAAAGTCACTCGAAGAAAACTTTATAGGGAGTGAGCATACAGGAGAGAGTGGAGAACTCTGAGTGGGCAAGAACCAATCAAACATTTCTCAATCCAACATATTTAAGAGGTTACTGTCAACTGCTAGAGGCGACTGACTCAAAAATCTCAGAAATTGAACCACAGAGGGATCTCGAAGATTCCAAGATCAAGTCTAACGCCAAAACCATGGAGCCCAACACTTCTGGCAACGGAAATCAAGATCACGGCGACGACGACAACGACATCCACAATGCTCAACTCGGGAAAAGAAGACGTCCTCACCAATACTCTCAGGAGGAAACCCAAATGCTGGAAACCCTTTTTAGTAAAAGCCATTACATGAAAAAGAAGTGGAGAATTGAATTGAGCCGGGAGTTGGGGATTAATCAGTCGAGGATCCAGTTTTGGTTTCAAAATAGGAGATCCAAATCGAGGTCTCAACGCAAACGTCAGGTGGTCGAGATTTTAAAGGAAGAAAACCAAAAGCTGCGAACAGAAAACATGAGGTATGAAAAAGCTCTCAATATCACCGTTTGCCCTCATTGCGATAACCTCGTCGCCCTCGGTAAGATATTCCCCGATAAGCCTCACGCGATGATTGAAGACGTTCATTTACCACCCTACTCCCTCGGGGCATCTCCTGCTCAACCAGATTTTGCCGGAGTCACGCATGAGCAGGATGATCCTACGAAGATGATACAAATGCCTCCTGGGGGATGGGATTTGCATCGCTTTGATTGGAGTTACAGTTTCAAGGAGCTGGATGTTACCGCCGACCAGCTCAAAGCATATCAGCCTCATGCACAACAATTTTCGATAGGGTCGGGTCCTGCTGGAGATGAGTTAATCAGTCGTCAAGCCATCGATGCAATTTTGGGCCACGATAAGAGGAGGTTCGCTTGGCCCCCTGAACTGCATTCCAAATTCCTAGATGTGGTTCACCAAATGGAGATCGACTCAGCAACTCCGACGCGCATATTTAAGGCCATGAATGTACCGGGGCTTAGTAAGGAGCTGGTCAGGAATCACCTTGCTGCCTACAGAAAGCTATTAAGACAACGTCGAGCGGAGCTAAATCGGGAGGAATCCGTCTCGAGCTCAAAAGCTAGGGGCGACCGCCATTGTAATGCTCAGGCATCAAGAGATACCCGGCCAAATCTAAGCATCAATCAAGCTAGCAACCCGACCACCGGCAAACTGAAAGCTGATCAGAATGTCCTCCCAGGCCATTTCAACACTTCTCAAGAGCGCGTGTCACAAGTACAGCGAGTGCGCACTCCTCCATTCGAGCAGCAGTCGGCTGGTGCTCTGCCTGCCGCTGGTCAACCCACGACAGACGATTTCTTCGATGAGGGGCTCGATGCCTTGTTCAATCAGTGGGAAGCTGGCATGCTTGGACAGCCATGATCTAGCACCTGACTCGGGGCACGATGGGTCGGTCACTACGAACACCCATAGAAAGAAGAGCATGTTCACGAGTAGATCACTCATTTTATCCGTTGTAAAGTTCCTACGGGAACATTTTTCTTTAATGACTATAGTTAATTCTATATTAAAACCAACGCTATCGACGAACATCGTCATGCTCAGTTGTGATGATCCCTTGTTAGATTAAGTCTGAAACCAGAGACGGTCTTTAAAATTTTGAGTGGCCACGAACTCATTCCTCACCAAGCGCCCGGGATGCTGAAATGAAGAGTAACAGCATGCACAGGGAAAATGCCACTTTCGTTTGAACGATGAAAAGGGGTTGAGAGAAGATCATAGCGTTAATTCCCATGGAGCTAAATGAATTAAACGGAGTCATTAATTGCGGGTCCACCGCTGCTCCCCACGTTCTCGGGCCTAGCAAATCATAAAAGGCGCCGAAAGATTGTAGACCCACCACTTTGAAGACTGAACTAGGGGACGAGCGCAATACTCGATGAAACCGAATCAATGCAAGAGAGTTTGTGATCCTATCACGAGGAAAAAGAAAGGGGAATACAGACGATGAGTAATTGCAGGATCTCGGGAGGAGCGCTTGCTTGCTGGTCTTCATATGCAGCCTGAAGGATGGTTCCAGGACACGCACAATCACTTGAGAAAATTTCTAGAGTGAGCAAACACGTAAGAGCGAATTGAGAAAGCTGAGTGAACTAGATCAGCCCGAGATACCCCGATCCATCATGTTTAAAAGTTATTCCCATCTGCTAGAAACGCCCGACCTGGACATTTATGAGCACGAACTGCTGGGAGACTTTGAAGATCCTGGAGCTGAATCCTGCTCGAAGGCCATAGAGACTGACTCCTCCAGCGATGAAATTCTAGGTTTCAGCTACGAAGAAGGAGTATACAATGATGACCGGAGTCGGAAAAGGAAGCAACTACAACGCCACACTCCAGGCCAAATCCGAGAGCTCGAAGCTTTCTTCAATGAATGCCCCACTCCAAGCAAACGACAGAAAATGGAGTTGAGCCGAAAAATAGGATTGGAGCTTTCGAAGGTCAAGTTTTGGTTCGCCAACAAACGAACCCGGGTGAAACAGCAATACGCAGACCATGAGTTACTGGTCCTGAAGGAGGAGAATGAGAAGCTTCAAGCTGAAAGCGCGAGATATAAGGAAGCTCTGACCAAGGCCACCTGCCTTAATTGTGGTAATCCTGTTGTCCTCGGCGAGGTGTTCCTCGATGAACCATCCCTGTTGACGAATAACGCTCAGCTGTTACCGTATTCTCCACAGCATTTTCCGACACAGCCAGATACCGCCGGAGATCTGCATGAGCAAGTCAACACCATAGAATCAACACCAACATCCTCTGAGAAATGGGATATGAATCATCACAGGGGGAATTCTCTCAATGACGAACTCGCTGTCGCAGCCAGCCAATCCAAAGTCGGTGAGTCCCTCCCTGGACAACTTTTGAAACGACTAGATCCCGTAGAGAATAGCTACCGAAGTATTGACGATATTTTGGGTGATAAGAGAACAAGGTTTTACTGGACCTATGAGCTTCACACCAAATTTGTTGATGCAATTCGAGAACTGGGAGTTGATTCGGCTAGCCCACTGCGCATACTCGAGATTATGAATGTGCCGGGGCTCTCTAGAATTAACGTTGAGTCTCACCTCAAGTACTATAGGAGATTGCTAAGGGATGGAAGGATAGCGTTAAACCATCATAAAGCCAGTTGGAGCTCAAGTGCTGGGCAGAGTTACAACCATGATGATTGGAGAGCCAAGAGCACCCAACCGTGTTTCAGCAATGACGGGACTAGCAGTCGTGTCAGCGACTCCTCTAACCCAAATCAGAATGCTCCGCCGAGCTATCTCAATACTCCTCAGGAGTATATGCCACAGTTCCAGCACATAGAAATTCCTCAGTTTGAGCGCGAATCAGTCATTAATGCTGTCCCTGAAGCGGATCTGGCATTGGTAGAGAGTGCACATATGAACCTGCCGGTCATCGGAGGAAGTTCCAATTCGAGGGGTCAAATTGCTCACGGCGAGAGCAAAGAGAGGAATCCCTCGCCTGCAGTCGACGACACCCAATCTGGGCACCAAGGGCTAGAAAGAACAGGTGATTTCCTTGATGAGGAGCTGGACACTTGGATCAATACTCTTCGGGAATGTATGTCTCAACCCCAACAGGGCAATGATGAAGGTTCCAGCTCAAAGACTCCAATCCCTCACAACGAAGGCAATGAAAGAAATCTGCCCCCAACAATCGTTGATACCCAACTTGAACATCAATGGCTCGAAGACCCGAGCAATTTCCTTGGCGATGAGTTCAATCTTTGGCTCGATCAATTTGGAGCCGGAGGACCATCGCAGTGGTGACGCGAGGCCGGTGATCAAACGTCTGATGCAAGGCATGGCTACTCGATGAAAAATGCTTCGAGAAAAGGGGTTGAATACTCCTATTGCATATGTTGTTGATCGCACTGTAAGGTTCCCACGGGAACATCTTTCATTAATATCTAGAACTAATTGCGCGTGAGTGTCAACATCACCCTTTGAGCATCTTCAAGCCGAAGGCCGTGGATTAATCACTTAATCCGTAGAGCAAGTTCCATGAACCATAATTATCACCCGCAGAGCATAATGGAATCCATTCCTTCAATACAAGATACATTCGGCCGCGGAGCCACCCGTTTGGTAAAAGGACGTATCGTTCCTAGTTGATCTTCAATCAGATCAGGGGATAATGTTTCCTCTCTTCTTCCTCTCAGGTGATAAAAAGAGACAAGGCCCTAAAAGGCCATGCATTCAAATGGCTAAACAAACGTTGCCCAGCTGGGGGGCAGATGAACCATTGATGTTACAAACACTCCAAGCATGGATAGGCGGATTTGATAGAGGTTGTTCATATCAATACGCAACATCAGAATGGGATGAAAATCAAGAGTAAAGTTGTATCGTCCCAATTTGTCTTGAATTTGAGAATATGAATTAACACTTATTTTTTATCCTTGACAGGGGAATCGCCTTGGAGACGAATAAGTTTTTACATCCCACATACTACCTGTTAGGGTACATGAGGGTAGGATGTATCGTTTCGATTTTCGAAAAATTCGTGAACATACAATGATATACTTCTTTTACATTTTCAGGGATCTCCAGCCACGGTGGACAGATAGGTATCCCTTTCCCCCAATCCATTGAAGATGTTAAACAAAAAAAAACACAGAGAGAAAAAGAAAAAGCTTTCAAAATCTGATGTCTAGAAAAGACATGGAATTCTAACTTCATTGGCATTCATGTTTTGAAACATGAGGTTGTCTGAACACGCATTGTGCACCATAAAATCCCCTTGACGGGTAAAATTTTTGGGAAAACGAAAGAGATTTTTCCAATCAAAAGTTGTTCAAAACTCTCAAAAGGATGTTTCCTCAAAAGAGAGGCAAGCTCAAATCCAAACACATCCTACATACACTTGAGAGATGAGTGGAGCGAATCAAATAGTAAAATCTGGACCTACGGAGGTAGGGACCATTCGCAGCGATTACATGGATTGGGACGACGGAGGCGTTCGTTTCATATCATAAACACTACAGGTGACCGTTGACAACCCACTTGAACGGCGGTTTTCATTCTTAACCCTGTCAAGAACCACCCCACACCGGGGCAAAAAGGAAGTAAGTCCAGCAGCATCAGGAGAAAATGGTTAGAAATTTTCTTGCTCGGACTAACATTAATCTTTGTGTGTTGTTTATATGGTAATCCAAGTGCCATAGGATGACGAGAAGCATTCATTCTCTATCCCACACACCATATCCTTTGTACAGCCAAGTTGAGCCTGCGAATTCATTTCATAAACCCCTGTTGGTGATCATGGGATGTTTCAAGATAGAAACTGTATCACTCCAAGAACGGAAGAAATCAAGAGATGGGATTTATAGAAAAATCTCATATCGGCGTTTAAGTGTGCTATGATTCAAGTTGTATATCTAGCACAATTTTCTGAACATCGTAGTTCCAAAGGAAAAGAAAAGGCGGGATTTCAACAAAAAATCCCCAGCATCAAGAAAAAGCAAAGTGCCTGGTAAAAGCAAGGCCGATGCTCGTGAAAACTGTTTGATTGATCCCCAATAAAGCCTAGTTGGGAAGAGAGAAAAACCCATAAAGGAGTCAGATCAAGAAGACTGCTCCCCAAACGATGTCAGCCGTGGTGCAAAAACACGGACAGAATTGTCAATCTCTTAATACCACAAGAGACGTTCTCTAAAGGATTTGTGCACACCTCAAAAGCGGTTGCACACCTCAAAAATGGAAGATGCAGAATGGAAAAGACATGTAACAAATTTGCAATGATCACCAATGTCGAATCCTTCGTGATTTCTGGGCCAAAAACAAGCCTTTTTCGGTCCCCAATCCTACCAATGTTACAACCCTGAAACAGTCTTCTCTGACTAAGACACTTGGGTTAACATATAGCTTAGCTCGAAGAAGTACGAGCAAGACTCTTTCTTTCTCATTTTGCAGGGTTCTTGACTTGTAAACCCGGAGCAGATGGTGAAGATTTTCATTCGATGGCCCCGACTCCAAAGCGGGTCCCCCTTGAAAACCAATATCCAAGCCCAACATTACGGTCCCGTGGAAGACCTCCCGACCGATCAAAATGTATGCGCTGCGAATGAGCCTAAAACCTAGGCACAGGTCAGTAGGGAATTGAGTGCATCCCCTAAAAATCATCACCTCAAAACAGGTGAGATGGCCTCCTTGTCGAGAAATATTCCAATTGACGTTTTGAGCAAACTCTTTTTGGGAATTTTCAAACTGTGGATCCAGATTTTCCATGCAAGGGATTCGTGATCACATTTGCACGTTGCAAAAATGTTTTGGATAACCTCCAGCATCAAAATGCACATCTCATGACTAAAGCTTAAGTCATAAAATTTTTTCAATTGGACAATTGCTGTCTTCTCAAAGATTACCAATATTTTCTTGGGGAAGAGAAACCCTTAAAAAAAATCCTTTTCAAAATATCAAACAGTCTCATCGGACGTGGAGAACCCTTGTCATGAGACCCCCTTTTCAAAAATATCAAACAGTCTCATCGGACGTGGAGAACCCTCGTCATGAGACCCCTTTTCAAAGCAAACAAAGGTAGATACCCCCTGAAGGATCAACACAAGGTAGATACCGCCTGAAGGGTCAAACCAAGGTAGAAACCGCCTGAAGGGTCAACACAAAGGTAGATACCGCCTGAAGGGTCAACTCAAGGTAGATACCGCCTGAAGGGTCAAATCAAGGTAGAAACCGCCTGAAGGGTCAACACAAAGGTAGACACCGCCTGAAGGGTCAACTCAAGGTAGACACCGCCTGAAGGGTCAACCAAAGGTAGAAACCGCCTGAAGGGTCAATCCAAAGGTAGATACCGCCATAAGGATCAATCCCATGGTCCGATCCACCATACGGATCAAAACTTTGACTAATTCTAAATGTTGGAGAAGTTATTTTCCTAGGTAAGCCTTACTGTAGGTGAACCGCTTATGGTCTGATCCACCATACGGATCAAAATCCTTGGCAAATTCCAAAGCGTGGGATGCGCCTTCCTTAGGTTCCTACCAGTCGGGAACCCCATAATGGTATGACCTACCATACAGGTCAGAGCTTAATCTCCCTAGGATATTCTGAACGAGTCCTAGGTATCTTCTTGAAAGTCGTCGCAACCGGCAGCATCTGACAGGTGAGCTTCAGGTAAGCCTCTCTCACTCCGGCTCATGTTCGAATCGCAAGAGTAAACCGGTAATTAATTTGAGCATCCATCAAAAGACTTAAGGGTCCGATGTCATAGCATTTCTTTTCACGAGTCGAGTCGATCAAGACTCAGGTGTCACCTTGTCTTTGAGAGAAACCTCTGAGGGGATTCCTCTGATGAGATTCCTCTCAAAGAGGGGCAGCTGTTGACACCTAAATTTTGATCAAACTTTTATTTATTTATTTATTTATTTTTATATTTTAAAAAACAATTCATAAAAATATCAAAAAAATATCATAAAATCACAAAATCAACTTTGGAAGCCTTGGCTTGGCCTTAGGAACCATTTTGACCAAAAAAAATAATTTTCATAATTTTCATTTTTTTAATATTTTCGAAAAATACAAAAAAAAAAAAAGAAAAGAAGAAAATCAAGAAAAATAATATTTGAGGTCACAAAAATTATATAAGAATAGTCGGTATTTTTATTTTTATTTTATATATTTTCTGACCTCATAAAACAGTAAAATTCAGGTTCGATTTTAGGTATTCTCTGATCACCATAAAATTGAATTTGGCAAAAATATTAGTAATAATTAAAAGGAAAAGGATTGAAAACATCATCATTTAAAAGGAAAAGATGAATAATCATTTTGTCTTCGCTTTTGATTACTTTATTATTATTATTACTTTCTAATATTTTATTATATTATTATTTTATATTTATTATTTTTTTATTCACCTTCCCCCTCCCATCATCCGTCTCCCCTCCTTCTTCCTCTTCTTTTTCTTTTCTTCTGGACGGACGGTGCTTCCTCTTCTTCCTCCTCCTCTTCTTCTTCTTCTTTTCTTCTTCTTCTTCTTAAAAAAAAAAAAAATGGAATCCTCACCTTCGTGCACTATTTGCCTTCGCCTTCGACCCTTCCGCCGTCGTCGCTAGCCGTCGTACCTCAAAGCCGCCGTGAATAACCCAAGACCCGCGGCCTCCACCCGTTTCGAAGTTTGGTTCGGGATTATTTCGGATCGGGCCAAATCCGTCATCGCCAAAGCGCGCTATCGCCTCCGGCGACAACCCCGGAGTCCTACCTCCTCCCTCGGAGCTTATGGAGCCTATGCGCCGCTGGTGGAGCCCAGAAACAGCCTCGGGTCACCACCCCATCGTCGGAGCGTGTCCGGACGTGTCCGGGCGTGTCGGGCGTGTCGGAGCGTGTCCGGACGAGTCCGGGCGTGTCGGAGCGTGTCCGGACGTGTCCGGGCGTGTCGGACGTGTCGGAGCGTGTCCGGACGTGTCCGGGCGTGTCGGACGTGTCGGAGCGTGTCCGGACGTGTCGGACGTGTCGGAGCGTGTCCGAACGTGTCCGGGCGTGTCGGACGTGTCGGCGCGTGTCGGAGCGTGTCGGAGCCGTGTCCGAACAGTGTCGGAACAGTGCATGAACAGTGTCGGAACAGTGCATGAACAGTGCATGAACAGTGTCAATTTTTTAATTTTTTAATTTTTTTTAAATTTTTTAGTCTTAATTTGTGAAATTGACTATCCACATTCTAATGGTGATCGACAGGTAACGGGCATGGGGATGGTCGCAGGCTGGGGCTGGGCGATTGAAGGCTGGTGTCCAATCCGGTATGTTTTACGTACCCGATCCGTATATCAGGATTATTTTTCTAAAATATTGCATTTATAGACTTGATTTGTATGTATTTGTTTCAGTCTACTGGTTAGCTTATTTATCTGGTTGAGTGTTATCTATTGTCAAAGACATACTTTTTGTTAAAATATTTTCTGAAAATATAAAAAAATATTAATAAATCAAAAATGCCAAAAAAATGGAAAAATTAAAGAAAAACAAAAAAAATTGAGAAAAATTGCAGAAAAATTCTAAAAATTGTCCAAGGCTGAAAATGACAAAAAATTGATTTGTTTTCATTTTTGGGATTTTCTCCCATTTAATCCAAAATGGCGATTTCACCCCTCAAAGGGTGAATCGTCTTTGATATTCTGATGAATTGTGGAAATTGCTTAGAATTTGGTGATGGGCCAGATGGGTGGTTAAACCTTATGTCTAAGATTTCCACATTTCATTTCCATTTTTAGAAAATGACGATTTTACCCTTCGAATGGTAAATCGGTTTCTAAAATTCCCGAAAATCACGAAAATTGCCAAAAAATAGGAAATGGGTCAATTGAGTGACCAAACCTGTTTTGACTCCGGATTCATTCCGAAATGATGATTTTGTCCTTTTTGGGCAAATTGTCCCCTTTGTCTCAAAATTACGATTTTGCCCCTGATGGGCAAAATCATGTCTAAATCATTCCTAAGCCTGATTGATGCTTCTCTAGGCCAATATGGCCTTATTAGGAATGCCATGTGATTTATTTGTACACTTGAATTCATCAATTTGTGCACTTTATTATTGATTGTGATTGCTATGATAGTCATTCCTATCTGCATGAACTCCTAGATTTAGAACTCGTACCCCACTCATCTGCATGAAATCTTTGGTCAGAAAATTCAGTCAACTTAGGTACCGAAAGGGCGTCAACTCTGACAGTTGACGTAACTAAGTCCCCGAACCCAGTTCTCTGGTTATCGCAGAATTGAATAGAAACTCCCGACTATTCAATAGGGTGGTCCAATCATACCCTCCAAAAAATGATTGGTGGCGACTCCTCGGCATGCACACTTAGCACATGTCACTAGACCACACTGAAGGTCGACTACGCATACCTCCGTTGCGATTTGGGTAATGGGCCTTGGGAGAGGCCCGCGTCCGACCAGACTGGACGGCCCATTAGCCCTCGAGAGCCCGACAACCTCGAGAGGGTCGCGACAACGGTAACCTTGTATCGTTCCAATTTGATCTTCGAAGACCACATGCCTAACATGAGTTTTTACTCATTTTGCAGGAAGTCGTTGGCGCCGAAAGCCTCAAATGAAAAGAGCGTGCTAACAGGGAGGCGAATTGAATCATTGGCCTTAGAAGTCAAGATTCCAGAAGATGGTCTTTGATCATAAGACCTAGTGGATGGTAAAAAGTATCGCTTCCACACTTCATGCTTTGACATGCATTCTGATAAAAATTTCATTTTTCTTGAATAAAAGGAACTATGAAGAGCGGCGCTGGAATGCGTCCAAAATCACAAATGGATCTCCTCTATGGCAAATCCTCGAGAAGGATTTATTGCCAACCAAACGGAGGAATCAGGGCCACAATATAGATGGCCAATTTCTGCAAGCCGCGCGTTTGTGCTCAAATGGAAACACAAAACAAGAATAAGGCTGTATCGTTCCAATTTGCCTTGAATTTTGGAACGCAAACTGACGCCTAATTCCCGTCTTTGACAGGGGATCGCCATCAAGGCAAAACAGGTTTTCATACCCCATGAATTACCCGTTGGAGTACACGACCAAGGGTAAGATGTATCGTTCTAAATTTTTGAAAAATTCGTGAACGTACAATAACATATTTTCTCTGCATTTTCAGGGATCTCCAGCCGCGGGGGACAGGTAAGTATCCCTTTCCCCAATCCGTTGAAGGTGTTAAATAAAAAGAAAAGCTTTCAGAATCTAATGTCTAGAAAAGACATAGAATTCAAATTTCATTGGCATTCATGTTTTGAAACAGGAGGTTGTTTGAACATGAATAAGAACATGCGTGGGGCATCATAAAAATCCCCTTTGACGGGTAAAATTTTTGGAGAAAATGAAAGAGATTTTTCCAATAAAAAAATTGTTCAAAACTTTCAAAAGAACGTTTTCTCAAAAGACGAGAGGCAAAACCTAATCCAAACACGTCCTATACACACTTGAGGGAAAAGTGGAGCAGATCAGATAGTGAAATCTGGACCTACGGAAGTAGGGATTGTTCGCAACAATTACATGGATTGGGACGACGGAGGCATTCGTTTCATATCCCCGAACACTACAGGTGACCATTGACAACCCCTTTGAACGGCGGTTTTCATTTTTAACCCTGTCAAGAACCACCCCACATCGGGGCAAAATGAAGGTGAGTCCAGCAGCATCAGGAGAAAATGGTTAGAAATTTTCTTGCTCGGACTAACATTAATCTTTGTGTGTTGTTTATATGGTAATCCAAGTGCCATAGGATGATGAGAAGCATTCATTTCTCTATCCCACACACTGAATCCTTTTGCATAGCCAAGTTGAGCCTGCAAAATCATTTCATAAACCCGTTGGTGATCATTGCACATTCCAAGACGGATGCAGCATCACTTCAGAAACGAAGGAGTTCAAGACTTAGGGTTTGCAAATTTTTTTTTTGCTTAACCTTGTTAGACCTTTGATCGTAGGTCTAACACGATCCCATGAAGATGAAAAAAAATGGGATTTCAAAAAATGAATGAGAAAAATCCACGGCATCGAGAAAAAGCAAAGTGCCTGGTAAAAGCAAGGCCGATGCTCGTGCAAGCTGTTTGCTTGATCCCAGTGAAACTTGAATGGAAAAAAAGAAAATTCCTAAAGGAATCAGATAAAAAAAAAGACTGCTCTCCAAATGATGTCAAGCGTGGAGCAGAGACGCAGACAGAGTCATCAGTCTCTTAATGCGACAAGAGACGCTCCTTAAAGAGCTGGTGCACACCGCAAGATAGGTTGCGCGCCTCAAAGGCTAAAGATGCAGAAAAGAAAGAACAGGTGGCAGATTTGCAATGATCACCAATGTCAAACCCGTCACGAATTCTGGGCCAAAAATATGCCTTTTTCGGTCCCCAATCCTACCAATGTTACAACCCCGAAGCAGTCTTCTCTGACTAAGACACTTGGGTTAACATATAGCTTAGCTCGAAGAAGTACGAGCAAGACTATTTCTTTCTCATTTTGCAGGGTTCTTGACTTGTAAACCCGGAGCAGATGGTGAAGACTTTCATTCAATGGCCTCGACTCCAAAGCGAGTCCCCCTTGAAAACCAATATCCAAGCCTAACATTACGGTCCCGTGGAAGACCTCCCGACCGATCAAAATGTATGCGCTGCGAATGAGCCTAAAACCTAGGCACAGGTTAGTAGGGAATTGAGTGCATCCCCTATAAAAACCACATCTCAAAACAGGTGAGAAGACCTCCTTGTCGAGAAATATTCCAATTGACGTTTTGAACAAACTCTTTTTGGAATTTTCAAACTGTTGATCCAGATTTTCCGTGCAAGGGACTTGTGATCACATTTGCATGTTGCAAGAATGCTTTGGATGACCTCCAGCATCAAAATGCACATTTCATGATTAAGACTTAAATCATACGATTTTGTCAAAGGGACAGCCGTGGTCTTCCCAAAGATTACTAACGTTTTCTTGGTGAAGAAAAATATTTCAGGCTCAAATTTCTGCAAGATACCTGGAGAACCCAGCTCCCAGAATGTCGCCTCAACAGACTCAAGTGAAGCTTTGTCAAAATAAAATCTTTCACTGCTTCAAAAACTGAATTCCCGACAAACTTCGGGGTCTCTAAAAAAGAGGGGAAGAAAAACCCTTTAAAAAGAAAAGTCCTATCAAACGTGGAGAACCCTCGTCCCAGGACCCATTTTCAAAATATCAAACAGTCTCATCGGACGTGGAGAACCCTCGTCATGAGACCCCTTTTCATAATTTAGGCAGTCTCATCGGACGTGGAGAACCCTCGTCATGAGACCCCTTTTCAAAAATCAGACAGTCTCACCGGACGTGGAGAACCCTCGTCATGAGACCCCTTTTCATAATTTAAACAGTCTCATCGGACGTGGAGAACCCTCGTCATGAGACCCCTTTTTCAAAACTTAGGCAGTCTCATCGGACGTGGAGAACCCTCGTCATGAGACCCCTTTTCAAAATTTAGGCAGTCTCATCGGACGTGGAGAACCCTCGTCATGAGACCCCTTTTCAAAATTTAGGAAATCTCATCGGACGTGGAGAACCCTCGTCATGAGACCCCTTTTCATTTAGGCAGTCTCATCGGACGTGGAGAATCCTCGTCATGAGACCCCTTTTCAAAGTCAAAACTGATGGTAGACACCGCCTGAAGGGTCAAACAAAGGTAGAAACCGCCTGAAGGGTCAAAACAAAGGTAGAAACCGCCTGAAGGGTCAACCAAAGGTAGAAACCGCCTGAAGGGTCAGCTTATGGTAGAAACCGCCTGAAGGGTCAACTCAAGGTAGAAACCGCCTGAAGGGTCAAATTAAAGGTAGAAACCGCCTGAAGGGTCAACTTATGGTAGAAACCGCCTGAAGGGTCAATCAAAGGTAGATACCGCCTGAAGGGTCAACTCATGGTAGAAACCGCCTGAAGGGTCAATCAATGGTAGAAACCGCCTGAAGGGTCAACTCAAGGTAGAAACCGCCTGAAGGGTCAGCTTATGGTAGAAACCGCCTGAAGGGTCAACTCATGGTAGAAACCGCCTGAAGGGTCAATCAATGGTAGAAACCGCCTGAAGGGTCAATCAAAGGTAGATACCGCCTGAAGGGTCAACTCATGGTAGAAACCGCCTGAAGGGTCAATCAATGGTAGAAACCGCCTGAAGGGTCAACTCAAGGTAGAAACCGCCTGAAGGGTCAGCTTATGGTAGAAACCGCCTGAAGGGTCAACTCAAGGTAGAAACCGCCTGAAGGGTCAAATTAATGTTAGATACCGCTATAAGGGTCAACTCATTGGTAGATACCGCCATAAGGGTCAACTCATTGGTAGAAACCGCCATAAGGGTCAAACTAAACTCAACGGTAGATACCGCCTGAAGGGTCAAACCAAGGTAGAAACCGCCTGAAGGGTCAACTCATGGTAGAAACCGCCATAAGGGTCAACTCATTGGTAAGTACCGCCGTAAGAATCAACACAAAGGTCCGATCCACCATACGGATCAAAATCCTTGGCAAATCCTAAAGTGTGGGATGCGCCTTCCTTAGGTTCCTACCAGTTAGGAATTCCATAATGGTATGACCTACCATACAGGTCAGAACTTAATCTCCCTAGGATTTTCTGAAACGAGTCCTAGGTATCTTCTTGAAAGTCGTTGCAACCGGCAGCATCCGACAGGTGAGCTTCAGGTAAGCCTCTCTCACTCCAGCCCATGTTCAAATTGTTAGAGCAAACCGGGGATTGATTTGAGCTTTTATCAATAGCCTTAAGGATCCGATGTCATAACATTTCTTCTCTCATTTTCCCAGTTGAGTCGGTTAGGAATCAGGTGCCACCTTATCTTTGAGAGAAACCTCTAACGAGATTCCTCTCAAAGAGGGGCAGCTGTTGACACCTGATTTTTTACCATTTATTATTGTGATTTTTATTCTTTAAAATTAATTAAAAATATAAAAAAGGTCATAAAATCACAAAATCAACTTTGGAAGCCTTGGTTTAGCCTTAGGAACCAATTTTGAACAAAAAATATTTTTCGGTATTTTTAATATTTTTCGAGTTTATTTAATTATAAAAATACCCAAAAAAATCAGAAAAATACCATTCGTGGTCAGAAAAATACCCAAAAATATTCGATAATTTTGCTTTAATTTCCTCTTCAAGTGTGTCACTTTAAATCTCAAAAATTCGGCTCGGGTCACTATGTTCCTTCACAAACATAAACCCGAACCGAGCCTAAAAAAAAAAAAAAAATCCTTTTCGAGTCTTTTAGTTTTCAATTCTCACTTTTTATAAGCTATGACATTGGATTCTAAAGTCTTAAAGTGCAATTAGGTCAATTTGCCCTCCAATTTAATCAATTTTTACCAAAAGGGCTTAATTGCACATTTCTCTTTCAATTAGTCCCCGGTTTCACGGATGTATACGTATGCTCTATGTATTTATACGTCATACGTATTTATACGTTATGCATATTTGTACTGTTTGGTAACCTCTTTAACTCTTGTAATAATAATAATGGTTATTATTTTTAACACCTTTGTTAGTGCCTTTTTTTTTAGCATTTTTGTATTGTGAGTGCTATTGCTAGTGCTATTTTTAAATAGCATTTTTGTATTATAAATTGTGAGTGCTATTGTTAGTGATATTTTTAAATGACATTTATTTATCATAAATTGTGAGTGCTATTGTTAGTGCTATTTTTAAATGGCATTTATTTATCATAAATTGTGAGTGCTATTATTAGATAGAATTTATAATTGTTAGTGCTATTTTTAAATAGCATTTTTGTATTATAAATTGTGAGTGCTATTGTTAGTGCTATTTTTAAATAGCATTTTTGTATTATAAATTGTGAGTGCTATTGTTAGTGCTATTTTTAAATGTCATTTATTTGTGAGTGCTATTTTTAGATAGAATTTATAATTGTTAGTGCTATTTTTAAATACAATTTATTGGAAGGTATTTTTGGCTATAAAAGGATGGCAAGAGTTTTGAGGTTGAGGAGAGAGACATTTTGTAGAGTGTGCAAATTTTTGAGAGCTTAGAGAGAAGAACACAAACACTCTCTATATTCTCATCATCTTGAGTGAGCAAAATATACTAAGTTCGGAATATTGATTCCGCATATTGCTAGCACAATTGTTGTGGAGTTATTAGTCGTCTCCCCGTTCGTCAATTGGTGGTGCGTCCGAACTAGATGCCTAACACTTGTGGAGGCTGAGATCAAAGAACATCGAACCGACACCTCCGTTCAAGCACGCTACGAGAGGTAATCTATTTACTCCCTTTGAGGCTTTGTGATTTTTTTCGATGGAAATGCACGAAGTACGCCTCTGGAGATACATGTATGGGTTGTTATTTATTTCCGCTACGTGTTACGTGGATCCCAACAGTGGTATCAGAGCCGATCCTTAGGTGTTTTCGTGCATTTAATTGATTTTTTTGCAATTTTTGCAATACTATGGCCAATATGTATTAACGAATTGTTCGTCTTACATGGCTAATGGAGGTTGATTATTTTATATGATAAATTAATCAACGTAGCAAAAATTGAGACTAAATCAATTTTGAATCGAAAATTTATGGCTATCTTATTTTACATAAAAATTCTGAATATGATTCAACGTAGAATTTTTATTGTGCCTTCCTAAGTTTTAAATTGTGAATTTATTACTTACGTGGAAGGGTGGTGATCATGGAAAAATCCCTAATCAATGTGATTGATGTATATATGAATGTATGATGATTATTTATATATTTAGGGTTGTAGTTATTAAATGGAGGCTGCGTACTCCTTTTATTTTTCATGTAATCTTTATTTTTAGCATAGTCAATTGTTGATGTAAATGCTACGAGGATTACGTGGGGGAGCCTTTTAAGTCGGCGAGCTCTTTGGGGCCCAATTCTTGAAGAGTTCAAGAAACCAAGAAGAAGCGAAGAGCGGCTCTCCGTTATTAAAATATTAAAATGATTAAATGTGGTCTCATTGGCTCGAGACCCATTAAATCATAATTCCATGATCACCACGTAGGATAGATGTTTATGTGATTGACATCTATTTATTTATTATGATTACGTGAGCATGTTAAACTGGTTAATGTGCAAAGTCAGACTTACATCACCCAAAATTGCGCCTGCATGAAATCCTAGTTAGGAAAATCACTAGCGTTAGGTACCGAAAGGGCGTTGGTAACGACACCAGCGTAACCAAGTCCCCGAACCCAAAAACTCTGGTTCCGTAGAACTGATCGATCTTTCCCAATCGATCAGTAAGGTTTCCGGTCTACCCTCCAAGAAAGACCGGTGGCGACTCCAAATGCATGCACAAGTTGCACATGCCACCACGACCACACTAAGGTCGAAAGCGATCGACTCTTATCGTCGAATCCTTTTGAAAAATACTCCCGCCGCGATTTGGTATGGGCCTGGGAGGGCCCGCGTCGATCCAAGACCCGCGATCGGTAATCCATTAGCCGCGTCCGCTTTCGGACGGGTCGCGACAGGCATCTCGACATAAGTGGCATATAAAGAATCGCAATCAAGAGCCTGTTTAACAATATGAGACCAAGCTTACGTACTAGCACAAACCATACATAAGGCAAGAATTAGTCCTCATTTCATCAAAATCTATTAACTCAAACAATTGGCCCGCGTTCTGACGCATCATGCTATAACAATTCTTAAACCCGCGTTCTGACACATTAGGTTTCAAGTGCCATTTCAAGGTTCGTGTCGACACATATCAAGCTTATCCCGCGTTCTGACGCATCAGGATATATTTAGAATTGTAACCCCGCGTTTTGACGCATCAGGGTGCCATAGGCCCTTAGGTTCACATCTCATTTCAGTGAGGCTTGCCATTATAAAACACGTTTCTCATTCCACTAGGCTCACTAGTCAAACTCCTCTTTTAGGCAACCTCATGATCAAGTACAATACATTCAAGTGACCATGCAATCTTTCATCAAGGGACATAGCCATAGCCAAGGTACATAGAACAAAGCATAAACTTACACTTCATGGCAATTAATCAATTCATTAGTTCCCTTGCCATTTCAAGCATCGATTTCGCACATTTATCACTCAAGGCTTGAATGTCATACGGCTACTCGAGGTCACATGCCAACCGAATGCACACATCAATAATTCAGCCATACAAATTGTAATTTCACATCGAAACAAACACACAATGGCTCGGTCCACACCAATCCTATTCGGTCATCATCAAATCGAACACAATAAATCCACCAATTCATCAATTCATTATCCAAGCTCATCCAGTAGTATCCTAATGTCCTAATAAAGGTTTAGGGGTCACTTACCTTTCAATTAAGCCAGCAAATTTCCACCAAAATCCACAACAAGAGTCGGTTCTTGGTTGGCCAAAACAGGGGAAGTGCACGATCCTAGGAAAATCCCACAATTTCATCATTAAAGCTCTTCCAATCTTGATTCCACCAAGTAAACACCTTGCCAACACATCAATTGACATTCCTAGGTGACTTACCACAAGTTTCGATACATGGAGACACGGCCACGAACTCCCAAAGGGCTCGGTTCGATCAGTTCAAAGCAGGGGCAGAACCGGTCCTAGTTCTATCACACCAAACAGCCCTTAAATCATCTCTAAGCTCCAATTTATCACAAAATCGACTTGCCAACATATCAAATTATAACCCTAGGTGCCTTATCGAAAGTCTCAAGGCACGGCGACGCTCCAAAGTTCCTCAAGGGTCTCGATTCTACACGGCCAGCAGAGGTGGCAGAATCTGTCCTTAGAAAATCACACAAAACAATCTTCAAAATCCATTCTAACCTCAATCAATCCTCAATCTCAACTTTCTAAACTTTTATACTATGAGTTGAGAGTGTCTCACCGAAAGTTTGAAGCTCGACAAGCTCTAGAAGTCGATGGAAATCGATCCTCTCCCAAACTGGGTCAGAATCTGACCTCTTGGCACTCTTGGGGTTGACGGGTTGATCGGGACCACCAATGGCTGAACGGAGACCAGGGTTGTGTAGGGGAGAGACTGAGGGAGGTTCTGGTGGTCGGCGCGAGGCTCGGTGACGGCCGGAGGTGGCAATCGAAGGCGGCGGCAGAAGCTGGTCGGGCATGGAGCTTTCGGCTGAAGAGGAAAAGAAGAAGAAAAAGAAAAGAATGAGAGGGGGAGGGGATGCTCGGCTGAAGAGGGAAGAAGAAGAAGCCTTCCACAATATTCCTTGGTCAAAGATGATAGAATGGTAGGTAACAAGTGATTAATTAATGATAATCATCCATTCCTTGACACCTGTCCATTTGTAAATAAAATCTTGGCATCCAAAGACCATCTTGCCCCTTCATTTTCGGCAGCCTAGGGACCTCTAAAAGACTAAAATGCCCTCATTCCTTTCTTAAAACAAGACTAGTCCTTGAGGGGTAGAATGGTAATTTTACACTTTTCGTCCAAAATTTCGCTTTTCCAATTTAAATTACCTTCGATGAGGCGACATCTAATTTATTTCAAATGTTGAAATTCTTCATTGTCCCTTTTCCAATTTCGAGATCCAATTTCATGATGGTTTTTCCGTCAATCGTAAATTCAGTTTATCTCGAACTAACTAGCGGCTTTTGCAGACGTTGTGCGTATCGACTCTGTGATTCTTATCACACTTAAGACGACTCAAGTTACGGCGACTTTGGTTGTCATATAATTGCGAAGGTCTATTACTAGCTCCAACGGTCTCGATCGTCATAGTTCGATTTAGGAAAAGTTTTCAAATCATATGTTGGTTAAGCGGCATCACCTGCGCTCCAATCGTATAACGCTAGCAATGAATTCCTTAATCATTCTTAGATCGGCCTTTATTGGCTCTAAATGTTCCCTCGGCAATCCTTATGGTCAAAGCGTCATTTCCTATCCGAGTTTCTTAGGTCTACGTATCTTGTCATACATTAGCATTTCCCTTTTGGTCAGTTAACTCAGAATTGATCAGATCCGAGCGAAATAAAACCGAAATATATCGATAGATATTCTTCATTCAATAGTCTCGAAATGGCAGGAAATTCAGAATGTTACACGTTAAGAGGGAAAAATATTCATAATTCTTAGATCAAGAGTACTTCAAATTATATATTTTTCGTGATACATCCATTGTAATTGTGAGGACGTGTACACAAGAGTATTGAGCGTTAGGTGTAGAATCCTGCGGCTTGAGGGAGATCACTAAGCTGTAACCTCAAGCAATTTACTAGTGAAATCCAGCCGATTGGCTGACAACCGAAGAAGTGGACGTAGGCTTAATCAAAGCCAAACCACTATAAATCATTTGTGCAGTCTTCTCTATCCCTTACTTTTATTATATTATATATCTTGTGATAGTTGAACTGCACGCTGTCGCGACCCTCTCGAGGTTCGCCGTGGGCTCTCGAGGGCTAATGGGCCGTCCAGTCTGGTTGGACGCAGGCCTCTCCCAAGGCCTGTTACCCAAATCGCAACGGAGGTATGCGTAGTCGACCTTCAGTGTGGTCTAGTGACATGTGCTAAGTGTGCATGCCATGGAGTCGCCACCAATCATTTTTTGGAGGGTATGATTGGACCACCCTATTGAATAGTCGGGAGTTTCTATTCAATTCTACGATAACCAGAGAAATGGGTTCGGGGACTTAGTTACGTCAACTGTCAGAGTTGACGCCCTTTCGGTACCTAAGTTGATTGAATTTTCTGCAATTTTTCTCAATTTTGTTTTTGATTTTTTCCTTAATATTCACTTTTTTTGAATTTTTTTTTATTTGATTTTTTTTTATTATAAATTTCCTGAAAATAAGTCCCAACTGAACGGTCCCTAACTCGCCACGTGGCGTCTCGGTGACAATCGAATCATTTTAATTGTTGTAAAATTTGAAATTTATTTCTTTTAATGTTAAAAATATTTTTTTTATTCTGAAAATCATCGGATCACGACACGTGGCTCATCTGCAACCATCCAATCTAGCATTTTTTTTGTTTTTGTTTTTATAGGACGCAACACAATGCAAAAAAAAATAATAATAAAGAAGATATTAAGTCATTATACAACATAAACATAAGCAAAGGAGATGGGATCCGGTGAATTTTACGACGTCGGAGTCCGTCGGTGCTCGTGCAACAATGTGTGGGGGGTATAAACCACCAGCAGGAGGCTCGGCCTTCCGATTCTGGGGTAGCACAATATAATTTACAGAAAATAAATAAATAAAACACCTTGGACACCAATAGGAGGCTTAGCCTTCCGATTCTGGGTCTTTTATGCGAAATATAGAAATGCTATGACATAAAGTAAATACACAGCAAATATTTAGACACCAACAGGAGGGTCGGCCTTCCGATTCTGGGTCTTTTATGCGAAATATAGAAATGCTATGACATAAAGTAAATACGCAGCAAATATTTAGACACCAACAGGAGGTTCGGCCTTCCGATTCTGGGTCTTTTATGCGAAATATAGAAATGCTATGACATAAAGTAAATACACAGCAAATATTCAGCAACCTTAAAATTCCAGAACATAGCCTATCATCTTAGGAAGTCATCACCGAAAATTTCACCTTAAAAGGAGTCCAAATGAGTGAGATATGACCACAATACCTCAATTCGCTCGATTTTCGTCGACTGTTTTTCAAAAAATCACCATAATTTAACCAGACCTCGAAAATTCACGAAACCAACGGAAAATTGTTAAGGACATCTTAACTTAACCTGTGATGGTCAGAGGGAGGCGCAAAGGTCGCCGGAAGGGCTGATCGTGGAGGACGACGGCGGCGGCAGAAATTGGTCGTTACAGGGTCAGCAGCGACCTTTGCTCATTCAAACGGCTCCATCGGACGAATGGCTGGGCCAAATGAGCCTTATAATATATCCCTGGAAAGATAAGACGATAAGCTTTCTATTGGAGGTGGTTTCGCCTCGATCTGATATTGGACGACGGAGTTATGACCGGAACAGTGAGATGGTTCGGGAAAGGGAGAGGAGAGAGGAAGAAGAAGAAGAAGAAGAAGAAGAAGAAGAAGAAGAGGAAGAGGAAGAGGAGGAGGGGGAAGAGAGAAGGAGAGAAGACGTGCGGATGATGAAGGGGGAATAAATAGTAATGAAAATAAAATAAAATAATGAAATAATAATATAATAATAATAAAATAAAATATTAAAAAGTAAAAATAATAATAAAATAATCAAAAGCGAAGACAAAATGATTAGTCCCCTTTTCCTTTTAAATGATTATGTTTTCACTCCTTTTCCTTTTAATCATTACTAATATTTTTGCCAAATTCAATTTTATGATGATCAAAGAACACCTAAAATCAAACCTGAATTTTACTATTTTATGAGGTCAGAAAATGGATAAAATAAAAATAAAAATACTGACTATTTTTATATATTTTTGTGACCTCAAATATTATTTTTCTTGATTTTCTTTTTCTTTTTTTCTCTTTTTTTTGTATTTTTCGAAAATATATTAAAAAAATGAAAATTATGAAAATAATTTTTTTGGTCAAAATGGTTCATTTAGTTTGGCTAAGGTCACCAAAATTGATTTTTCAATTTTTAAACTTTTTATGGATTTTCTATGAATTTTCAAAATAAAAATAAAAATAAAAAATAAAAATAAATAATAATAATAATAAAGTTGATCAAAATTTAGGTGTCAACAGCTGCCCCTCTTTGAGAGGAATCTCGTTAGAGGTTTCTCTCAAAGATAAGGTGACACCTGAGTCCTGATCGACTCGACTTAGGAAACTAAAGGAAAAGGAGTCATGACATTCAATTTTCATGCTTGTCCATGTATGCTCTTTCTTGAAGGGAGAAACATTCATTTGACATGAGAGAGTGAGATAATAGAGAGACATACCTGCCACTTACCTGTTCGATGTTTGTGCGATTTTCGCGGTGTTTGATGGATTCAAGAGAATTTCCAGGAACTCGTTACTAGAGTATCCTAGAGAGGTTAAGCTCTGACCCGTATGGTATGTCAAACCATAATGGGATTCCTAACTGATAGGAATCTAAGGAAGACGCGTCCCATTTGGGATTTGCCAAGGATTTTGATCCGTATGGTGGATCGGACCATTGAGTTGACCATTATGACGGTTTCTACCATGAGTTGACCCTTCAGGCGGTTTCTACTTTTGACTGACCCTTCAGGCGGTTTCTACCATTAATTTGACCCTTTAGGCGGTTTCTACCATTGGTTTGACCCTTCAGGCGGTTTCTACCTTTGATTGACCCTTCAGGCGGTTTCTACCATTATTTTGACCCTTCAGGCGGTTTCTACCTTGTGTTGACCCTTCAGGCGGTATCTACCATAGTTTTGCTTTGAAAAGGGGTCTCATGACGAGCCACGTCCGATGAGACAGCCTGATTTTTGAAAAGATGTCTCATGACGAGGGTTCTCCACGTCCGATGAGACTGCCTGATTTTCGAAAAGGGGTCTCATGACGAGGGTTCTCCATGTCCGATGAGACTGATTGAATTTTGAAAAAGGGGTCTCATGACGAGGGTTCTCCACGTTCGATGAGACTGATTGAATTTTGAAAAGGGGTCTCATGACGAGGGTTCTCCACGTCCGATGAGACTGTTTGATATTTTTGAAAAGGGGTCCTAGGACGAGGGTTCTCCACGTCAAGTTAGGACTGCTTGATTTTTGAAAAGAGGTCCTAGGACGAGGGTTCTCCACGTCTGCTGGGACTGCTTGATTTTTTTTTGTTGAGAAGGGGTCTCATGACGAGGGTTCTCCACGTCCAATGAGACTGTTTCTTTTAAAAGGGTTTTTCTTCCCCCATTTTTTTAGAGATCCCGAAGTTTGTCGGGAATTCAGTTTTGAAGCAGTGAAAGATTTTATTTTGGCAAAAATTTCACTGGTACGCTGATGATGCGGGAAGTGACTTTTCTGGGAGCTGGGTTCTCCAGGTATCCTGCAGAAAAATAGATTTGTACGTTCTTCTCTTCAGAGCGAGGCCTTCTTCTGGGAGATTGGCGACTCTAATGGATCCTGCAGAAGTTCGAGCCTGAAAAATTTTTCTTCACCAAGAAAACGTTAGCAATCTTTGGGAAGACGACGGTTGTCCATCTGACAAAACCGTATGATTTAAGTTTTAATCATGAAATGTGCATTTTGATGCCGGAGGCTGTCCAAAGCATTCTTGCAACATGCAGATGTGATCACAAATTCCTTGCATGGAAAATCTGGATCAACAGTTTGAAAAATTTCAAAAAGAGATTGTTCAAAACATCAATTGGAATATTTCTCGACAAGGAGGCTATCTCACCTGTTTTGAGGTAATGATTTTTATAGGGGATGCACTCAATTCCCTATTAACCTGTGCCTAGGTTTTAGGCTCATTCGCAGCGCATACATTTTGATCGGTCGGGAGGTCTTCCACGGGACCGTAATGTTGGGCTTGGTATTGGTTTTCAAGGGGGACTCATTTTTGAGTCAAAGCCATTGAACGAAAGTTTTCACCATCTGCTTCGGGTTTACAAGTCAAGAACCCTGCAAAATGAGAAAGAAATAATCTTGCTCGTACCTCTTCGAGCTAAGCTATATGTTAACCCAAGTGTCTTAGTCAGAGAAGGCTGTTTCAGGGTTATGATGTTGGTAGGATTGGGGACCGAAAAAAAAAGCTTGTTTTTGGCCCAGAATTTATGAGGGAATTGACCTTGGTGATCATTGCAAACTTGTCACCTGTCTTTTCCATTCTGTATCTTCAATTTTTGAGACGTGCAACCGTTTTTGAGGTGTGTACAAACTCTTTAGAGAGCGTCTCTTGTGGTATTAAGAGGTTGACAACTCTTTTTGTGTTTTTGCTTCACGGCTGACATCATTTGGGGAGCAGTCTTCTTGATCTGACTCCATTAGGGGTTTTTCCCTCTTCTTTTCCCTACCAGGTTTCTTTAGGGATCGATCAAATTGTTCACCCGAGCATCGGCCTCGCTTTTACCAGGCACTTTGCTTTTTTTTTTATGCTGAGGATTTCTTTAATCCCTTGTCGCAAGTGGGATGCTTGGTAATTGTGCTAGATATATGACTTGGCTCTTAGCACGCTTGAGTATCAACTTAGTAGTTTCTTCGTAAACCCTAAGTCTTGAACTTCTCCGTTCCTGAAGTGATTTGCCTTTGTTTTGGAACTTGCAATGATCACCGATGGGTTTATGAAATGAATTCGCAGGCTCAACTTGGCTATGCAAAGGATATGGTGTGTGGGATAGAGAAATGAATGCTTCTCATCATCCTATGGCACTTGGATTACCATATAAACAACACACAAAGATTAATGTTAGTCCGAGCAAAAAAAAAAATTTCTAACCATTTTCTCCTGATGCTACTGGACTCACCTCCATTTTGCCCCGATGTGGGGTGGTTCTTGATAGGGTTAAGAATGAAAAACGCCGTTCAAAGGGGTTTATCAATGGTCACCTGTAGTTTTTGGGGATATGAAACGAATGCCTCTGTCGTCCCAACCCATGTAATCGCTGCAAATGATCCCTACCATCGTAGACCCAGATTTTGCTATCTGCCCACTCCACTCATCTCTCAAGTGTGTGTTGGACATGTTTGGATTAGGCTCGCCTCTCTTTTGAGTAAACTTCCTTTTGAATGATTTGACAAATAATGATATTTGGAAAAATTCACTCCATTCTTTCCCAAAATTTATCCATTGAGGGGATCTTGTGATGTATCGTGCATGTTTTATTCATGCTTTGGGCAACCTCCCGATTTAAATCATGAACATCGATGCATTGGATAATTTTCATGACGACTGAAAGGATTTTAACATTCTTTATCTCCAGCTAACTGGGAAAGGGATACTTACCTACCTGTCGCGGCTGCAGACCCCTGAAAATGTAAGAGAAGCATATCATTGTATATTCACGAATTTTTTTGAAAATCGAAACGATACATCCTACCCTCGGTCATGTACCCTAACAAGTAGTACGTGGGATGTAAAAACTTGTTCGTCTCCAAGGCGACTCCCCTGTCAAAAACAAACAATAAGTGTCAGTTTGCGTTCCAAAATTCAAGACAAATTGGAACGATACCGCCTTGTTCTTGCTTGGTGTTTTCATTTGAACACAAACGCGCGGCTTACAGAAATTGGCCATCTATATTGTGGCCACGATTCCTCCGTTTGGTTGGCGATGAATCATTCTCGAGGATTTGCCCCAGAGGAAATCCATTTGTGTTTTTGGGCGCATTCCAGCGTCACTCTTCATAGTTCCTCCACTTGATCAAAGACCCTTCCTTGGAGTGCTGACTCCCAAGGTTAATAATTTTATTCACCTCCTCATTGGCGAGTTCTTTTCTTTTGTGGCTTTTGGCGCCAACGACTTCCTGTTAAGCATGGGATTTATGGAGATCAAATTGGAACGATACAAAGTTACCGCCTCTAGGTTTGTATCCTGGGGTTTATTTCTGATGCAGATAACTCTGTCATTGCGTCTACGGATTTTGCCAGAGAAGAAACGTCTTTCTTTGCCCAGGGCAAAATTGATTCGCATGCCCCAGTCATGTCTTAACGCTTTCCGCTTTTGTTGGAGATTTCTAATCCCATCTGAAGGAGTCCACGCACCTGCATGTGAAGAAATAGACGTGGGTTTTTATCTGACTTCATTTGGAATTTCTAAAAAGAGGTACTCCCTCCGAAGTTTCGTCTTTTCGTGCTTTTCGAGCAATTTGCCCCGGTGAGGCCGGTTTCGCTGTTTGTCCTCTCTGGATTTGATGACCCTGGTCTGTTGCACTTTTAGGGGGGATCATGAGAGTTTGCCCCTGGCTGGGCTTCTCGGAGAAAAGGGAGAGACTTGCTCCCACGAGTTTTGCCAATCCTGGTCATTTATGAATTCGTGCTTTTCATTCTATTCAAAGAAGGTATTGATAAAACTTAAGATTTTCTTTTCAAGCATTCTTTTCACAGAGATTTTCAGGTGATGAGAAACTTTTTCAGGTTTTCTCAAAGATTTTGTTCACAAATTGAGCCATTAGAACGCTCTTGAAAACATTGAGTCAGACTTATGTTATGAAAAGGGGTACTCTTTGTTTCGTCATTTGGAAGCACTGCCATCTGATTCCCCTGCTTTTGATCGTCGCTGGAATGGATGGCTCCGCATCGTTTTATTCCCCATTTAGAAGGGAAGCTCCACCTCGGGAACCTGAGTTATTTAACAACTGCTATGTATGCTTGGAATGGCATGCTTGAAGTGTCACAAAGACGGTTATAAAATAGAGAAAGTTCATGTAATGATAAACTTCTTTGGGAGGCGTCTTAAGAAAAATTGAAAGGGTAGGATGAGAGCTAGCCCTCATATCATTGGGCATCCTCGCATCCCAAAACTTTGCAAACCAGGAGACATGTGGGAAATCAGGTCTCAGTTTTTTTTTTTTCGTCATTGACCGATTTGTGGCTCCCACACGTCCCCCTTTTTTTTTTGATTTTTGATGATTTTTTTTTTGGTTTTTTTTTTTTGGTTTTTTTTAGTATATTTATATTACAATACAACACGTAAGAAAAAGCCCGAGGCACCTAATGTGGATTTAGATGCATCGAAGAGAGACAGATATCTCTTTACTCCATGGTAGGAGCGTCGCCGTCGAGTGATTTGACAAAATCTCCCAAAGACAAGCTGGTCAAATCAAGTTCCTCCGATGTCGTTTCTATCCCCTCGTCCTTCGACCATTTGGAATCCTCGGAGAAGAACCGGTCGAACTTGTTGTCGAAGATCACCCCCACAGTTTGGTGATCAGGAAGTGGATTATTTTGCACGTTCGGCTCTGTTTTGTCGAATTCAAGGATGCAATTATCGATAAGGGCTTGCACCTTGTGCTTCAAAACAATGCAATTGTCTACGTTATGGCCCTTCTCTCCCATGTGATAGACACATGACTGGCTTTCATCGTACCCGTTAAATTTCACCGGATTCGGCCTTGGAGGCTCCTTAGCCACTAAGTGCTCCTCTAGTAACATAGGAAGTAATTTCGATAACGGCCTTGGCAGGGGGGTGAACTGCTTGGGAGGCAACTTCCTCCTTAGTTCATATGGTTTCTGTACCGACATCGACGAGTTTCCTTGCACCGTACTTGAATTGGAGAACTGCTTAGGGTTGGGTGGGTTTGGTACGAAGGCCACATCAACTTCAGCCTCCTTCTCCCTTCGGGCCGGATATTGGCGTCTTGTTGCGATTTCTGGTGCTTTCCTTTCCCTCATCGCCCATTCCAGCCTTTCTGCGATTTTTATGAGGTGTACAAATGTTTGACAACCAGATGTGTTCAGCCTATCGAAATACTCGTAAGGCAACGCTCTCAAGAAAAGGTCGACCAGCTCGTCCTCTGGAATGGACGGTTTGACTTGTGTTGCTAAGGCCCGCCATCTTTGAGCGTAGGCACAGATTGCCTCATTCTTCCCTTTAGTGGTCCTCAGCAATTCTTCTCTGGAAGGGGCTGTAGCAGTATTGAACTTATATTGATGTAAAAAGTCCTCCGCCAGGTCTTCCCATCCATCATAGTCCTCCAAATCTAATTCGATGAACCAAGCCAGAGCAGCACCCGCCAGACTCTCTTGAAACGTGTTCATCAGCAAGGGAACGTAGTCAGAAAAAAGTGCCATTTTGCGTAGGTAATATTTTAAGTGGGCTCGGGGGCAGCTCGTCCCGTTGTATTTTCTGACGAAATCGGGTTCTTTATAGTCTAACGGCGCTTCAATTTTTGCAAATGGTGATATCTTGTCAAATCGAGCCAGCTCATACCCTTGGCTGCTTAGGCATTCCTCTATCTTCGCTAGCCTCTTTGCGCCTTCTTCGATTTTGCCCGGGGGTTTCTCCTTTTTGTCTTTTTCTAGGTCGATGACTGCAGACCCGGCCTTCGGTAGTGCATCAGCTGCTAACACTCGATTAACATTCTCGGCCACATTCTCTTCCCGAGTTCGCGCCACATTCGAAGCATTGGGGGGTGCGGGCGGAGCATCCTGGCTGAGGTCATGATTTCTTTCTTGTGCAGCCACCATCATGGCTTTCATTTCTGCTAGCATGGTGGCCATTGACGCCATCTGACCTTCCAAACTATTCACGCGAGATCCCAACTCCTCTTGCTCCATTCTAGCTCGGAGACGAGTTATAATACGAGTTACTCTTGGTTCCGTGATTAAAGCTACCTGCCCCTGTGGTGGGTAGAAAGACGTGTTAGCATATGGAAAAAAGTTATACTGAGTTCAAGGGGTGAAAGGAATGATACTTACAAACCTTTTGAAGGGGGTAAGACATGTCAAACACATCGATCATGCGCATGTAAACTTGTGAAGTTTTGACACCTAAATGGTGGGGTTCCTGAGGCTTAAAGGCTCCCACCTCGAGTTCTAGAAAGGGTAGGTTCCATTGCACAACTATCGTTGCATTGGGACCCAATCCATAGTTCGAAGTGAGCAAAATTAAAAATGGATTACCCCGTGTTTTTCCTCACGGAGGTTCCATTTTCAATTCCTTCTATTGTTTGCTTATAGGGGCGCCCGGGGTTTTAGGCGCGGTTGTGTGTGTTCAGGTGTCGTGATCATCACAATGCAAGTCATGCATAACAGTTTATCAATCAGCGCTTCAAATCACCCACACAACATACATTCCTACGCCAACCTGCATAAAATAATGTAAATCACGGACTACACCCCTTATTTCTCCAATCTGCAAAAACGTTTAACACCTCAAGGGTTAAAGTACATACTTCAATTTGAAGAGCGTTTGCATAAAACATGTCAGAAAAACCAATCAACTTTTTAATCGGCTCAAGTCCACTAAATGGTTAAGAACCAGTCCCCAGCGGAGTCGCCAGTCTGTCGCGACCCTCTCGAGGTTCGCCGTGGGCTCTCGAGGGCTAATGGGCCGTCCAGTCTGGTTGGACGCAGGCCTCTCCCAAGGCCTGTTACCCAAATCGCAACGGAGGTATGCGTAGTCGACCTTCAGTGTGGTCTAGTGACATGTGCTAAGTGTGCATGCCATGGAGTCGCCACCAATCATTTTTTGGAGGGTATGATTGGACCACCCTATTGAATAGTCGGGAGTTTCTATTCAATTCTACGATAACCAGAGAAATGGGTTCGGGGACTTAGTTACGTCAACTGTCAGAGTTGACGCCCTTTCGGTACCTAAGTTGATTGAATTTTCTGCAATTTTTCTCAATTTTGTTTTTGATTTTTTCCTTAATATTCACTTTTTTTGAATTTTTTTTTATTTGATTTTTTTTTATTATAAATTTCCTGAAAATAAGTCCCAACTGAACGGTCCCTAACTCGCCACGTGGCGTCTCGGTGACAATCGAATCATTTTAATTGTTGTAAAATTCGAAATTTATTTCTTTTAATGTTAAAAATATTTTTTTTATTCTGAAAATCATCGGATCACGACACGTGGCTCATCTGCAACCATCCAATCTAGCATTTTTTTTGTTTTTGTTTTTATAGGACGCAACACAATGCAAAAAAAAATAATAATAAAGAAGATATTAAGTCATTATACAACATAAACATAAGCAAAGGAGATGGGATCCGGTGAATTTTACGACGTCGGAGTCCGTCGGTGCTCGTGCAACAATGTGTGGGGGGTATAAACCACCAGCAGGAGGCTCGGCCTTCCGATTCTGGGGTAGCACAATATAATTTACAGAAAATAAATAAATAAAACACCTTGGACACCAATAGGAGGCTTAGCCTTCCGATTCTGGGTCTTTTATGCGAAATATAGAAATGCTATGACATAAAGTAAATACACAGCAAATATTTAGACACCAACAGGAGGGTCGGCCTTCCGATTCTGGGTCTTTTATGCGAAATATAGAAATGCTATGACATAAAGTAAATACGCAGCAAATATTTAGACACCAACAGGAGGTTCGGCCTTCCGATTCTGGGTCTTTTATGCGAAATATAGAAATGCTATGACATAAAGTAAATACACAGCAAATATTCAGCAACCTTAAAATTCCAGAACATAGCCTATCATCTTAGGAAGTCATCACCGAAAATTTCACCTTAAAAGGAGTCCAAATGAGTGAGATATGACCACAATACCTCAATTCGCTCGATTTTCGTCGACTGTTTTTCAAAAAATCACCATAATTTAACCAGACCTCGAAAATTCACGAAACCAACGGAAAATTGTTAAGGACATCTTAACTTAACCTGTGATGGTCAGAGGGAGGCGCAAAGGTCGCCGGAAGGGCTGATCGTGGAGGACGACGGCGGCGGCAGAAATTGGTCGTTACAGGGTCAGCAGCGACCTTTGCTCATTCAAACGGCTCCATCGGACGAATGGCTGGGCCAAATGAGCCTTATAATATATCCCTGGAAAGATAAGACGATAAGCTTTCTATTGGAGGTGGTTTCGCCTCGATCTGATATTGGACGACGGAGTTATGACCGGAACAGTGAGATGGTTCGGGAAAGGGAGAGGAGAGAGGAAGAAGAAGAAGAAGAAGAAGAAGAAGAAGAAGAAGAGGAAGAGGAAGAGGAGGAGGGGGAAGAGAGAAGGAGAGAAGACGTGCGGATGATGAAGGGGGAATAAATAGTAATGAAAATAAAATAAAATAATGAAATAATAATATAATAATAATAAAATAAAATATTAAAAAGTAAAAATAATAATAAAATAATCAAAAGCGAAGACAAAATGATTAGTCCCCTTTTCCTTTTAAATGATTATGTTTTCACTCCTTTTCCTTTTAATCATTACTAATATTTTTGCCAAATTCAATTTTATGATGATCAAAGAACACCTAAAATCAAACCTGAATTTTACTATTTTATGAGGTCAGAAAATGGATAAAATAAAAATAAAAATACTGACTATTTTTATATATTTTTGTGACCTCAAATATTATTTTTCTTGATTTTCTTTTTCTTTTTTTCTCTTTTTTTTTGTATTTTTCGAAAATATATTAAAAAAATGAAAATTATGAAAATAATTTTTTTGGTCAAAATGGTTCATTTAGTTTGGCTAAGGTCACCAAAATTGATTTTTCAATTTTTAAACTTTTTATGGATTTTCTATGAATTTTCAAAATAAAAATAAAAATAAAAAATAAAAATAAATAATAATAATAATAAAGTTGATCAAAATTTAGGTGTCAACACACGCGAAGCGCACATAGTGATACATCTTGCTTTGATCATCTAAGACATTAGATTAACGCCTATGCAATTTGAATTCCGCGTTAAATTTTGAAAATTGCACTATAATCATATATTCATCCCTTTAGGTGATAACGCTAGCCTCAACACAAACAATGGTTAAAAATATAATCATTATATAATGAATTTTGTAGTATATAATCTAGTTGATGGTGGATTATCTCAACCTAATGACATACAAAATGGGGACCTAGGTAAAATTAGTAGATAGTACAAACTTCTGTTGAATAGGCAAAAAAAGCAAAATGGAGCAATATGAAATATTTTTGAAATAGAGAGCTATCTAATCATTTCTTATGAGTTTGATGAATCCGAAGGTGGCACAAATTTCACCATATTAGATTGGTGAAAGAGGCATTCAACCCAATTCCCAATTCTCGCTCTCATTGCATAACAAGTTTTAGCAACCCCTTGTTCGACAGTTGTGGTTGAACAAGCGTTTAGTGCTGGATGCAACATTTTGGACGAATGACATTCAAGATTAGCTCTGAATTCAGTGGAGGCTCAAGCTTGTGTCGATAATTGGACAAATGCTCAATATTGACAACAATAGATAGATCGTAACAATGAAGTCGAATTCTTTGATGACGGAGATACCACTGCCACGGGTACCGTTATCGGAATGGGTAGCGACGATTGACGATAATGTAAGTATAGGGTTATCAAAGGTAAAAAAAATTACATAGGCTTTGATTCCTCTATCCACAAAAAGATAAATAAGCGTTTAATGATAATTTATTAAGTTTAAGCCCCTCCCCCCTTCCTTTTTTCCCTCCAAATTTGACTACAAATTGTATTTGATAATTTATTATTTTCTTGTATTTCATAATTCATTATTTAAAAATTAAATTCAAAAATTGTAATTGAAATCGACGGTTCCATTTTCAATTTTGAATCAAAACTGGGCCCGAAATCGGCCCGGAACCGCCGGTTCAAAATCGAAACTGGGACTGCCCCTTAAGGGCTCGATTCCGGTTCCCCCATGGCCACGAACCAGAACCGTTGGTTAATGTACCGGAAGCAGCCGGTTTCGGCTTGTGGTCATGCCTTGGTTATCCTAATATCTTGAGTAAGAACTATATGCACACAATTATCTAACATTTTTTTTGGTTAAAGTAAGTCTGTCGATCGTCCTAATGTAACAAAAATGTAATTTAGTCCTAAAACTTTCAATTAACGCAATAAACTTGCGAAATTTGTGCAAAGAGTATGATTGAATTATTTTATCAGCTTCACCTGCTTTGAATAATGAAAATATCCAATTTGACTTTAATTTGAATTTTTAATCTCATATGTGGCCATTAAACGTAACTTGAGCATCCGACAAGACTGTTGTCATCTCCTATTTTGTTCAATTGAAAAAACAAAAGGTGCTTCAAAAGTCAAATGGTCCAAAAAATTACTTGAAAATTCAAAAGTCTATGGCATTTGATATGAAATGAATACTTTTTTTCCCAAAAAAATTAGTAATCTATGATTTCATTTACCTAGGGTTCAAGTCCGTGGTGTATTACGGGGCTTAGGGCGCGCATGGTAACACTTAAGAAGCAGAATTTCTGCTTCTGAAGTGCTTCTGAAACTGAAATCCGTTTGGTAAAGACGCTTCAGAGATGCTTCTGAAGCTGAAAACCGCTTGGTAAAAATATTGAGAAATCACTTCCAAAAGTACTTTTGGAAGTGATTTCTACTACTCGTTGGATTTTTGGCCAACTTTGAGAAGCTAAAAATTGTAGCTTCTAAAAAAGAAATCACTTCTTCAACTACATCGGTCTTCGCCGACCAACGCTCGCCTGCCAGCGCCCCCCGACCGCTGGCCGTCCGCTCGCCACTGGCCGCCGCCCGGCCCGCTGCTGCCGCCGCCCTCCACCGACCACCACCGTCGGATATTTTGTTAATAATGTTTAAAAATTAAAATTTTCAAAAGTAGAAATTTTATCAAACAGCTTTATTTTATTAGAAATCAACTTTTGATAGAGAAGTTGAAAAATCAACTTCTACTTCTGATTGAAAAGTTGAAAAATCAACTTCAGCTTCAGAAATGATTTCTTTTGCAGAAGTTGTGTCATGCGCGCCCTTAGCATCTCGAGGAGCTCGACGCAGTCCTAGCGTATTGGTGTGGTGAAGCCATATAACTCTAAGCTCAGATAATCTGTGACTAAATTAAGAGTCTAAATGGGCTTAAATCATTTCTGATAAATGCCCTGATTAATAGAATGTAAATTATGAAAATGGAGACTTTTTCTTTTCACAAAACAAATCTCTCTATAAAAGTAACTCCCAAATAAATCTCTCTCGAAATGATTTCGAACTCGACTTCTTATTGGCGCATCACGACTGAAAGTTGCCTTGTCGTCGAACTCACCTTTACATTTATCTCTCTCAAAATCATTGCAATAGTTTTAACGTTTTACATTACTTTCAATATGTTAGAATCAACTTATTGCAAGTAATAAAAAAAAAAGTTAATACCATGAAAAACTTCAAACTGGTACACATGTGATAAATTTATCTCAAATTATTTTTTTGACCACAAAAAACCTCAAACTAATATACCCGTGATAAATTTACCTCAAATTATTATTATTTTTTTTGCCATAAAAAACCCAAAACTTGTACATATGTGATAAATTTATCATAAATTAGTTTTGTTAATAATTAAATATCATCTTATATTTGGATCAATTATTCTTTTCCCCTTTTTATCAAGATCGTTCATCCTCCTCAGCAGGGAGGATGGGGCCACTTCTTCGACGAGTGAAGAATTGGGATTTTGTGCGGAATCACTTCATCTGCTGAGCCTGAGAGTGAAGAACGGGGATGCTCAAAATAGGTAAAAATCCGTGGTTTTCGGTAAGAGAGAGTGGGGTTATTTCGCTTTTTCGGGTAGGGCAATTTATTTTCTGATTTTAGCTTCTACTTATAGCCTTCTTTTTCAAATTGAAAAATAGCAAAAATTTATGATCTTCCCAGCTTTAGAAAATTGTGAAAATTAGTATATGGTTTATCATGTATCAATATTTATTAACGTGTTGATATTACAAGATGTCGGATACTTGGTTGCGAAACTCAAAAAAACTTGTAATAAAGAAAAAGTCCCAAACAAGCCGAAAATCTTATTTGGAACCTTGTTAGGCTACTTATATTTTGTCCTTCCCACACTACACACACAGCATAAAGTTTCTTGTTGTTGAATATCTATTGTTTTAGAAATGTGGGTTGGGTAAGGTATGGGTCGGATACGAGTAGTGTAGGTTATGAGTCACTGAAATTTGTATTGCATATAAATGAGTCAAAACTGATCAAATAGGTCGATTTGGATATAACAATTTTCGGCTCGACCCAATTTCGATTCGTTCATTTGATGCCCAAGAAAGCATGCAGTTTTCCTTGCATTTCCACCAACGATAAAGTCAAATTTTCGATCATCTTTATCATCATGAATTTGCTGCTCTTCGTGTATAGTATTATGTTTCATTGACCGATAATTCTCCTTTTGACCTCTTGTTGGCTCATGTTCTTCGTGTATAGTATTCTGTTTCATTGACCGATAATTCTCCTTTTGACCTCTTGGTGGCTCGACCACATTCTGTCCAGCCATCATTAAAAATTGAAAATTTGGGTGCTGTTGTAGGACGGGATTCTCAAGTGTTCGTATGCTTTGTCTCTTTCGAGATTTGATTTGACTTTGAAGACGAATATTATGGAGGAGAAGGGAAGAACGGGCTTCCCAAGTGTTCGTATCTTTTGAAATTTGATTTTGAGGGACCGATATGGAGGAGAAGGGAAAGTGACTGGGTCAAATAGGCCAAAGAATGGTCGTATGCACAACATGGTCCAGTGCTTACCATTTATCCATATCTTGAGTGGTTATTTTGTTTAGGTATTTGTACAAGATTGGAAGGAAAAGAGAACATAATTTTGAGTCTTAAGAGTTGTTGAATTAGGTTGTCTAAGCCTATTTTGGATGAACAATAGCAAATGAGGTTTTCAGCATAAGAGATATTGTCAAGGCATTTAGATTCAAAAATAAAGATTTTATTATGTAAAAAAGAGGAGAAGAAGTTCTCAAGAATGGTCGTATTACTCAAAACAGTTGGATTGATACAAATGGAAAAGAGGATACCCTACATTTACATAACGCCTCTCTTTACATCTCATGATTTACAATCTGATCTAATGGTAGAAGCCTCCACAAGAAAAGGCGTGTAAATTCCCAGACTACCCCAAGAGAAGAAAAGGAAAAGAACAAAACCCATGGCTCATCTAATATCTTATAATTTACTTAAGCATGAATATCTGCGCCTTGAGACACAATTTTTTTTTTTTTTTAGAAACAAAAATCGTAGAATTGCCAAATCCAGAAAATAGCCACTTTCCAAGACAACTGCCTATTAGTTTAGTTCATCCAGAGTTTTTTGCTATCCTTATTCATTCTCTTCCTAGTAAAGGTGGCCACACTTTGTAAGTCCTCCTCACACAAACTCCTCACTCAAGCTAGAATAATATCAAAGATGTCAAAAAATTACCCCAGTCCTCCTGAAGTCTGATTCCAGAGGATTATACAGAAAGAACCAAAAAATAATTAGACACGACAGAACGATTGGATACATCGTAAATGCATGGAAAAGATACATAAATGCTTCTCATTAGATCAATGTTTGGCAATGTGATGCCTCTGAGAAATATAGTCCCGATTCTCCAGGCGGTTATGACAAAATGACCTAGTACTCAATGGATCTCATGACTTGTAGAACCTTAGCTTCGATCTTTCTGTTGGTGCTCATCAAAGTTGAGGAACTTGGCGTAGCGGTCAGCCTTCTTTCCTGTCTGGTGGTCGTAGTACTCTACAACCGCAGCGCCCGCCAAAGCAGCAAGTGTGAGTGCTTGAGCATGCAGCCTGCATGTTCGAGATTAATCAGTACTCATGACATCTTGTAGTCTTCCTCACTAGACAACAAAATGAAATACAAGTAGATAAATTCAAACTATAAAGGAAAATTCGGAACGGGTTAATTATCAGTTTATTTTCTTTCTTTGGACAAGGCGTTGGTTACCATTTCTCACAAAGAGTAAACAACTCATCACCTCTTCGTCCACATTGGATGCAAAGTTGCACAATAACAAAGACATTTCTACTATAATTACTGCATTGCCAGTTTTATGGAAAGGCTATCTTATGAAGTGGTTTTTATTTAACAGTTGGTCGCCTCCTGTGTGGTAATGAGATTGATTTTTTTGCAATTTGAGCACTTTTAATGCCCCCTATTCATCCATGTCATCCTTCCTATACTGAGAAGGAATATACAGTCAGTTACCACATTGATACACCTCGTGAAGTTGGCTCATCAAATTGAGATAAACTATGTTCTGTGGCTAGAATAAGATCAAACAAAAATGGATGACCAATTTCAAAACATCAGGTACTAGCTAGTTGTTTGTATACTCCATGAGAAAGGCCAAGCAAAAGCATGCGCGTGCTCTCTCTGCAAAACCTTCCAATAAAGGTAAATCCGGAGGATGAACAGATATGCTTCATTTTAATTTCAATGCAAAAGCTAAGGTCTTGCCACGACCCATGGTGTTATAGGTGGTGGCATTGTAGTGAACGCCAGTACGAGGAGATATACTGAAGTTTAGATGGTCAAGATAATTAATATCAATTGGCTAATATCCATTAGGCAATCGCCATGTGAGGGCC
Source organism: Rhodomyrtus psidioides (assembly GCA_021437785.1). NCBI lineage: Eukaryota > Viridiplantae > Streptophyta > Magnoliopsida > Myrtales > Myrtaceae > Rhodomyrtus > Rhodomyrtus psidioides. Next base: position 3,778,647 of record JAILYB010000055.1, read on the forward strand.
ATGTCAGGCCATACTGAATTGCAGAGCACATAAGCACCTCTTTGTTTCCATGCTGATCCAACTACGAACTAACCAAATAAACTCTCTTCCCTCCTCCTCCTCCTCTTTCCCTCTACTGATTTTCTCCTTCAGCTTCTCAGCCAATCTCTCTGATTCTCTCCTCTCCTCTGTCTCTCTCTCCTGTAATTCTTTGATTACCACATTTTGTCATTGATGGATCATGACATAAAGTTAACAAGCCAACAATTCAGCATGATGTTATTGTAATTGTCTGTGCCTGTAAATGTTAAATTTTCATTACAAGTGATGATTAAGAAAAAAATGGGTTTCAGGTCAAGGGGTATCATTCCAACAAAAATATACATATCTTCTTTCATGAATAACTGAAGAAATCTAATTAGAAACTGAATTCCAATATCCAGATGGTTATAAGGTTGATAATGTACATCAATGAATTACATCCAGAGGAAACAATCACAAAACTTCCCGAAATCAGAAATTGAAGAACACGATGCGATACCTTGAGGATCTTACGTACAAATCAATGAACCCAGCATATTTCCTGATGCAATCTAACTAACTCTCTCTCCTCTTCACAAAGGGAACTATTTGACACTCATTGTGCATTTCCACTCATTCTCTGTAAGACCATAAAGCAAATCCTAGAAATGAGATCACCAACTAACAGAAGAAAAAGGGAAGACAAATGTAGACCAAATCACACACAAGTAGCGGTTATAAATCATTCCAGGCACATCGTGATGCTTCCGCAACATACCATAAGATTAGTAATCAAGACCAACAACCCCAAAAGAAGCCATACACACATGAAGAGTAAGCTTAGAGAGGACTCCCAAACGGGTGAATGGGCCACGATCAGAATCAGATTAACTTCAGCACATTTGAAAGTCAGCAACACGAGCCACTTTTCTCCCCTATTTCAACAGCTATGTGTTCAATTCTTGCAAAAGAGAAAATAGTATTCTCTCAATCCCTACCGAGATTGTGACTCTGTGAACAAAATTTTCCATCAACAGTAAACAAAGGGACGAAATTTTCCAATCAGAGGTGCGCAATTAATCAGCAAGAAGCCAAATTACAAGGAAAATGGATTCTAAAATCCATATTCCGACTGATAAGTTGTCAAAATATAGGGAAAGCGCACAAAACCCGTACCTGGCGTGAATGATCTTGACGCTGGTCTTCATGTTGGGCTGCGACCAATTGTAGGCGATCGAACCCGCGATTCCACTCAGCCATAGACAACCTTCGAAACCCCCAAGAATTCATGAAAAAACAAAAAAAAACATGGGAAAACAAAAAGAGAGCGAAACGAGTCCGGCAATAGCACAAGAAACGGCTCCAGATTCGACGAGAGGAAACGAAAGCAAGAACGAAGGAACAGGAGAATTACCGACAGCGCGGAGCTTGTGCTCGACGATCCATTCCCTCAGGGAGTCCCAAGTACCATTGGCCTCCGCCATTGTAGCGTCTTGGGTTGTTCGCTCGCTCGCTCTCGCCGTGTCGATGAGTGCTGTGTCGAGAGAGAGAGAGAGAGAGAGAGGAGCTTCAAGTTCGTGCCGCGGCCACGACACTTACGTCCCACGACAGCTCCAATTGGGGGGGGCGTAGGCGCCGGTCAAGCGCGAATTTGACCGACACGGGCTGCATGTCAAAACGGGCTTTGCCGGGCCGAGGAATGACCCGGCCCTATATTCTACGGGTCGGGTCTTTTTTCCTTTTGGATTTGAATCCATAATCCGACGTTTAGCACCGCGCCACCTGTCACATGTTTGGGGGGATGCTAACCGATTTGACAAATGGGCTTGGCCAAGGCCCGCTACAGTCCGCAGGCGCGACGGGCTGCAGGCCGGTTCGGCCCATTTGCGGACGCATGGTGGGGGATCTTCCGGAGGTAGCGGGATGCCGACGGACGTGCATGCCATAACTGGACTTCAGGATTGAAAATAACTTTCGGTTGTTTCAATTATGTTTCATTTATTTCACGAAAAGAAAAATGATTTATTTAGAAAATATTTTTCTAAACATGATCGCTTGTGCTGTTTGAAGTAATTAGTTGATGAAATATGTATTAACTATGGATAGCAATTTATTTATAAGCATTTTTATGAACGATAAAATTTGTTTTCGTTCATTCATTTTTTTAAATTACATGAGCAATCGTTTTTAAAGAAATATTTTTCAATTTTTTTTTTTTTGCAAAATAAATGGAGGCTTAGATTTCGAAAATTTTCTTTTCTATGTAATATCATTGTTGAACTTTTTATCTTGGTTGGGTTACATGTCTAAATTATACTAAAATATCCAACATCTATCCTTCCTCAAATATATATATATATATATATATACTCAAGCTTTTTTCTTTTTCCGTTGTCCTAGAAAGTTACAGCTTTATAGGACAAATTCCAAAAAAAAAAAAAAATGAAGTGCTCTCATTTCATTTCATTTTTTTTTTTTTTTTGCAGTCAAGGAGGGGCCGACGTCCCTCAACGGCCATTGGGCAAGGGCCTGCAAGCCCATGCGGGCCGCAGATGAGCTTGCAGGCAACGCGGCACTCGCACAGATCTGGCGAGGCAATTTTAATGAACGTGCATGCTGTACAACTGGGCGAGGGCATGCAACCTCTTCATAAAAGCTAATATGCTGAATTTCACACCCGCATGTCCGCTCTTTCTTCAAAAGTGGTAGGAGCAATGCCCAAAAGTTAATCATATAGCGGATGCAATCAAACTTGTGGGGATTGTAGGACAAACGTGAGGAAATGGCATATCTTATAGGAACACTTAAAAAAGAATATAAAGTGAAAGAGAGAAACATGAAACTTGTATATTTGATATGAATAGAAAAGACTACAGCAAGCCGATTTATAAACTTTATTACGTGACTATCTAAGGTAATAACATAAAGATAATATCAAATATAATCAATCAAGCATATGTAATTATACATAATTTTGACAGATGTGCAGAATAAATTAAATATCTTAATATTGCTAACATTCCCCTCAAACGCAAGGTGAGTGGAATCAACTTGAGTTTGAAAAAATAATCCGAACAGTGTGCGAAACAAATCTTCCATCGCCGTGAAATCAGATAGCGAAAATGGTCGAAACCGGCACTGAACAACGTCGTAACGCGACCGCCGTGGCGCTTATGAGACATGATAACTTAACCCTATATGGCTCATAGCTTCTGTTCTTCCTAGGAACTCGCCTTTTGTTGTGTAACAGCTTCCTTCTTCAAGGGAGATCCAAAAGCAAAGTTGTCACCAACTCTGCGTCTAAGTTTAGAGTTGGTCACGAACCTGTTCTACGGAAACATCAGGAGGAATGGAGTCAAAATTCATCAGAACCAATTCAAGAGCTGCTTTTCCTCTCTGCTCATCGGATTTTCCTTTCAAATCAGTCCTTCATTCCCTTTACATCATCTGTTTAATCAAGACCAAAAGGGACAATGTGCGCCATTGCGTCAGGAGGAGCTCCTGGAACCGATTTTTCTTCCACAACAGAGTCAGCTTGTTTCTCATAGAATAGCATCGAAGAAGGGCTTCGAGTCGAGACTTCGGCCTTTAGCTATTGCCCAAATCAACCCCCATTCTCGCCGAAGGCAAATCTCTTCACAATATATAGCATAGTGACCAATTATTCCTGTTGGAATATATAAATATTAAACCACGCCTTCTTTTAACAGCTTAAGCTTTTAGAGCAGTTGGCAAGTGGTCCCACAAAATCTCACATGGTATCAGAGCAGGAGGTCCTGAGTTCAAATCTTTCCAGACCCCTATTTGCCTCCCCAATTAATTTGTCCACGCTTAGGTCTAGGCAAAAGACCAGACTAAGCGTGAGGGGGAGTGTTGGAATATATAAATATTAAACTACGCCTTCTTCTTCCCACAAAATCTCACAATTCCGGGTCCCACAAAATCTCACAATTCCGAAGCAAATGACAAATGGGGGCACACTCTGTACTTAAAATCCACCTTCAATACTTCTCCTTCTATGCTTAGTCAGGGTAACCTGCTTTAACAAGTCTCAAGAGATCCAAATTATCCTAGCCTTGCCATGTTTGTTTGAAGACAGAGTTCCTTATTCAATTTTTACATCAGTATTTCTCCTGCTTTGGTTTGGTGGCTGCTCTTTGAACTGCTTCATTAGGAATCCATTCGAACGGAAGTCCATGTATTTGCATTCTCTGATTTTGTCCGCAGAAACACACCATCCATCACTGCAAGATTGACCCAGTATTTCGGCACAGCAGTGCCACACGGTCTCGTGCGGATGTTCCCAGAAACGACCAATGGAAGGCAGAAGGCAAGGTTGCAGAGGGAAGATGAAGGAGAGAAAAGATTGGGCAGGATTTGTAGAGGAAACGATGGATTGCATAATTCAAACCATGATCAACATCCTTTTCCTTGTATCCTCTTAACCGGTTTCACTAATTCCACATACACTGTGTTACCTTGGTTCACCATATGAGTAAGTCGTACATTTCATTTCTTTCAAAACATTATCTCCTCAGTTTATTCAAAAATGAAAAACAGAACCATTTTTTTGGCATCATAGAGCATGACATCATCACAATGGATTTCTTTTAAAGTTACAGAAAACTACTAATGGCAATCTATCTATGCGATATGTTCTTTCCTCCATTTGACTTTGTACACTTTGCTTTTTACGCCACGAAGAGAATCCGTAGCGCCAATTATCGTTTACTGTATTTGCTCGTGACCCTCCGGCGGGCACTACACCAGAAAAGGACATGCCGGCCAAATTGCAGCAGCAATCACAGAGGTATCCATCCCTGTTCATGTGTCATCGCATCAGTCGACGTACTGTACCATGAACTAGAATGTTTGACTCAGATTATAGTCATGAAGACTAATTCGTGAAGAAGAATTCACTTTACACTGACCTTAATAAGCCCTGCCTCCGTACCGCAAATGACAACGTCATTCGCAGTCAAAAGGCTCGTTATCTTCCCTCCAGCTGAAATCCTCCCCACTTTCTGCGCTGTCCCTCTCAGCCATATCTGTTTTCATTAGTTTACATAATCAGTCAATCTTATGAAGGAAGCATGGAGCAGAGGCTTTGCGATGACACATTCGTTCATACCAGTCTCATAGTTCGATTAGAGAATGTAATTGTGATGTGCTTAATTTAATTATGAGATATATGCAACTTGCTAGATAGTGCACGTGGTCATTGGTTATTCTTGGATGAATGGGTATTGTTTGTTTCTCTTTTTCACTATAAATGGAGGAAGATTGGATCAACCTGGAGGGCACTGGTTGATGAGCTGCAATTGAGGTATATGAAGTCTTCAACCACTCCCATGGCGAGCACGTTCGCTCCTCTCTTCATTGCTATTCTCATCTCTGCTTCACAGTTTCTTCTCCATTCCTGGCATGTTTTTGTCTATTCATTCTAGGGTTTTTCGAGCAAAAACACGTGAATTGCACTTACTTCCTCACCTTAATGTTCGACCCGTGGACAACTGCCCTTGCAGTGTACATCCAGTCCTTGTAGCTGACAATGGAATTTATGGGCCGCTTTTGCATCATCCAGCTCTTCGACGGCGCTTTGATCTCTCGTTCTCTGTAGTTCGCTAGTATTATTTCCTGATAGTACAACATGGATGATATCAATTACCGCAGTTTTATCACTAGTAGTTGTTTCAAATTTATATCCAGATCCAGGGAAACTGACCTGTATGCTCGAGTCCTTGCAGCCGGCATATATCTTCCCCTGAATTACACATATGGACTTCACATTTTTACTCTTGCAAATTTCTTTGACTGTTCTTGATGCATCGATAACCTGGAAAATGAGTTCTCGCAGTAAATACGCTCATCCCGAAAGCAGCAAATTCTTCAATGTTATCCTTTCGCTAAATGGCTTCTGTTTGTGAATATATGACGATAGATTGGATGGTACCTTGATCCCATGGCCCGGTATGATTGCGAAAATCGCATCTCCAAGTGTCTCCATTCTCCGAATGGGATCCTTCAAGGATATCACTTCCGAGCATTCCAGTTTCCTTTGGACCAGTTTCCAGACCTGCAAACATAATATAGGTTTTGAGTGACCGAAACCAACCTCAACCTAAATCTAAGGTTGGTATTCAATTGAGAAGATTCATCGCCTCATACCTTGATCGTCTTGTCAGCAGATCCACTCAAAAGGCTTTCCCCTTGCTCGAGGAGCGAAAAACAGGTCACTTCCTTCTTGTGCTGCCTCTTGTCCAACACGAGTGTCGCAGATTGCCCCTTGATTTCCCACATCTGTTGTATGCAATGACCTGCCTTAATTAGTTTCTCATCACTGAAATGATAAATTCGACTTAAATATCGAGGACCTTGATTCATGAATTCCCATGCTTCCTTAATTGATGGCATGGGTGTCAAATCCAACTTTTGGATGATTTCTAACATGTTTGCAAAGGACTGACACTGCTGCACTGTGTTTCAAGCACAAAAAGATAACCTTTATTGACCCGTCTGAATGTCCGCTGCAGAGAAGTCCCTTGTAGTAAATAAGAGCATTTACCGCTCCACAATTCCTATGGCCAGCCTCAAGAATCTGTGTGTGGACACAGGATATGCGCTGCTTTCATCGGCGTAACGGCTATTTTAGAGAGCCAAGTAGTTGCAATGTATTCAAATTGTTTTGGAGTATGATATGATAAGCAACTTACCGATTTGTCCGGTAGATAGAAATCGGCCACTCTATGCAGCTCCTCTGCCATCCAAGTGATGTTTGAAAAGCGCCTCAGTGACTCTCGCACCCCTTCCGAGAAATGAATGAGTTTCTGCATTCCTGCATGATGAAGTTCATTTAAGTCAAATATCATGTCTCATAGAAGCTCGGCAAGTTTTTTCCATGCCCTAGGGGATAAAGAGTTCGAGGACTACAATCGGAATTATTATAACATATTGATTGGTTGAATCATATCAGAGAGATTATAAACCTCATTGTAAGGTCTCTTATTACCTTTACCAGAGGCATAGTTGTATATGGAAAAGCAAGCTAGAAGCCTCTCTTCAAGGTCCACCCCAGGATGCAAGAATTGCTCCAACCCACTCAGCAAGATCTCGCAAGCGGAGTATCTTTGAGTATGCGCGCCCTTGGCAATTTCACACCCGAGCCACGCGATCGCGGTGAGAGAGTCTCGAGATACCCTCTTCGTCTTGCTCTTCAAGCCCGTTACAAGAGCTCGGAAGACAGGATTCCCGATCTTGATTATGTTTCTCGCAATTTTGCCACACCATGAGTCACTTTCTGAATCCTGCATTGCGATAGTTAGAATGAAAATACGATATAGCTACTGGAATCATTCGTAAATGAAAGAATGTTTAAAAGATTTTACTATGCTGTACCAGCAGGCATTGATCTTCCCAATTAAAGTCCTTGATCAAATTTCGGTGATGCACAGAGGCCAACCCGACCTTTCTTACCAACCAAGCCACTGTGTATGGTTCCCCAGTCCAAGAATAAGTTCCTCCGAGGTTCGCTAGGATGAATGCCGATAGTTGATGCATCTTAAGGTCTTCTTTGGGTGTCAGTGACTCAAGGAGGACCTTCATGGCCTCTTCCACGAACATGCTACTGCCAGATTGGTTCTCCTGCACAAGTTCATCACACAAAAGCTTCTTTAGAGAACCAGTGCCCTGATATGATATCTATGTTAGCGGCACAATTTCTCACGAATCGATAATTATGTTTGATCAATTATCCAAAGGAAGAAAATGTTGGGCTGATGTAGTTCCTAGAGACATGGTATGCAGATTTATCTATTTCAAGATCGAAACTCACCAATGTGTCCAATTGAAGCAACAAATTCGCAGCAAAGAGCTGATGATGAGACTCCAAGTTTTGGACACAGAGCATCAGCATATTCATGATGTCAGCACCTCCTTCATTCCTTATCCGTTGCAGTAGACTGTTAGCTGCTGACCTGCCAGAAGGAAGAATGTGATTATGGAACTTTCTGATACATTTGGGTGCATTTTTTTCTTTTTGTGGTACTCAACCGGTTTGATCTCTAGTGCGGTTTCCAAAACACTCTGGATAGCAAGAGGTTTCATCATTTAATCTGTTTTTTCACTGGAAATTGACCTGAAATTTTCTATTATTGCGACTGCAGTTAATGCAGTTTTCTTTGTTTAGTACAATCAATTTGTCGTGTTCATACCTTGGCATGCAAAGGATTTCATGGAAGAATTCCAGCGCAACGAACTTGGCACGCCTCTTGTTGTTCTGAAGAAGGCTAATAAATGGAGAAATAGGTGTAGATTGGGAGACATAGACTCTGCATTGCCCATCGAACTGCATGCACTTTACAATGATTCTAGCCAGAGAGATGGATTCTTCAGCACCCGAGTCTCTCGCTACATCTAGTAGCCCATGAAGGACTTTTGGAGAGTTGAGGGCTGCAAGATGCGCACTGTTGGTGGCATTGTCAAATGCGGTGACCAACATTTCAATGATCATAAGCGATGCCATCGGAGGCGTCAACAAGACAGATGTCCGCTTGAGCTTATAACTGCTCCAAGTGCATACAATCTCCACAAGATTAGGAAGCAATTCCAGAGTCTTGATTTCTGTAGGAGAAGGATTGATCAGATAAATCAAAATTGCCGCCTCGTGCACATTTCTCTTCAGAGCACTCGCCAAGTCACGCAATTGAAGACCCTTCTTTCTTATGTCGTGTAAAACTGACTCGTTCGTTAAAGCAATAGTGGTCAAAATAGAAACCGACATTCGAATCACCCTCTCCTCTTTGGAAGTCGAGATAGCTTGTAGCAGCTGATCCAGAAGCACATCCTTCAGCGCTGCGTGCTTAACTCCGTTATCATTCAGAGTCTCGTATATCGCCGTGATCTCGATGATGTTTTCTTCATTGAGTTTCCTCATTCCTTCCGAGAAACAGAGTTGTGAGACTGCCTTCTCGAATATCCCCATCAGGTCATGATGGGAAGGTTTCTCTGAATAAGAACCTTCTTTTGTCAATTTATTCCGCGCACACAATTTGTTTCCTTTCCGAGCAAGAGACTTTCGGGGACCTCTGCGTGCGAACCTATGATTCCTCTGCGATGTAGCGGCTATTTGATTGAATAGCTGGCGATCATGTTGCTCGGATGTCATCAACTCATCCATATGAAGATTCCAATAGGCATTATTGTTCTGCTTTCCGTCCCTGAGCTCCAAGAGCGATTCATTAAAGGAATCGGGTAATGTTTCAGCGAAGATCCGAGCGATGTTGACTTCTGCAGGCCCCCTGCATCTTCGATGTCGAGGAGAACGAGGAAGACCTGCCGTGCATATTGCTTTGCACTCCGGTTCTGAAGTAGAGCATGGACCGTGCCGCTTCCTGTACAACACACATGCCATTTATATTTCTTGAAAAAAGTTCCAACTTGTGTGACCAACACTGAAAATTTAGGTTAAAAGTGAGAAACTGACCTACAGTAAGTGTCTATTTCTTGGAGTTCCACATCAACTCTCATCCTTCTAATCGAGTTCTCGGTATCCTCCTTAGCTTCCTGATCAAGGATGATGGTTTCGCTGTGAGTTCCTCTCATTTTCAGAAGAAAATCATCTAGCAGAATATGACGGTACTGAAGATGGCCGTGATAACCTTAGAATTACCTCCGTGTCACCTTCTTCGGCGGAATCACCTTGTATCGAGTTCGCAGAAGTTGATGAATCTGACTGGGGTTCCTCCAGTATGTCCTGAAGACATCTGATGCTTCCGTTTCCTTTTATTTCTCCATTGTGGACTTGAGATTTTGGCGCTTTTCCTAAATGCTTAGAGTCTTCCGCACAATTTGCAAATGCTGCACCATTGCTGCACAGATTGTTATCCCTAGATTCCTTCTCAGGATAAAGCGGATGCACTTTCTGCATCTGCATCGATTTCTCGTAACATCAGGAATGCACATTCCAGTAGCATAATGAAGCAAAAAGAAAGTAACTGAGCATGTATTTTCATGAGATCATGGCTAAGTCAGACATTGTGCTTATTTTCATAATGTTTGATGACATGGTCTTCTTTTCACCAACAAGCCGGCAGAGTCAGATAGAAACTAATTGGACATGGATAGAGATTTTTCCGGAGCTTACCTCACTGTCCTGTAGCCAATCGTGTCCATTTCCAATCAAGAACGAAGATTCAATGCGTACAGACTGCTCATCCCTGTTTAGATCAACATCCCATTACAGGTATCAGTGACAATCAAACTTGTCCCGATTCTGACTGAAGTACGAATAATTTCATGTTCAGCAAACATGTAAGGCTAATGTTCTGGGTGAATGCACCATATATCTGTTTCAATTAATTTGTAAAAACATAGGAAAAGTTCTCTCTCGGGTCAATTAATCCTCAAACTGCAGACACACAGCATCTTCAACTAATTGAAAGAACCCAATATGCTATTGAATTTGAAAATATAGTGGCAGATAGGCATGAGAGGAAGCAAAAAAAAAAAAAGAGAACTTACGTCAAACAGTTTGTGTCATTCTGTAGGGACAGTATGCCTCTGGAGCCACAATTCCACTGAGGGGTCTCACCGTAAAGTATGACCTGATAGTACATCAACCAACCTTTGAACTTCCTGGCCATCCGTTTCATCGGCTCAAGAGTTTCTTCTTCATTCGAGTCGACAAGGCGAAAACTTCTACGTCCACCCGTTTTCTTGCTTTTTGACCATGCAGACCCAGACAGGAAGAGCAGTTCGCAGAGCTCCGGTGCGAACACGTTCCTGACGAGCTCGGGACAAACCGAGAGCGCCTGAAGGAAATGCATAGCGACCTGCCAATCTTCCCCCTGAAGCCTCTTCACCACACAGAGGTAAAAGTACGAGACGGCGATCAAATGGCGGTTCGGGATCCCGGACGTCGTGCCTTCCTCATCCAGCAATGCCGGGACTTGCAGCATCCCTTCCGAGCTCCTCAGCCGGGACTCCCGCTCTCCGGGCCACTTGGCCCAGATCGCCGCCTCAAGGCTGTCGATGCCCCCATGGAGATTAGACAGCACGGAGTGCTCCGAGAGCTCGAAGAACTCATGCTTCTGGGCCTGGAGCATTGAAATGCAAGCCGACTTGACGCCGTTCCAAGAACAGGCGCCGTCGGCCAGGAATTGCCTAATGAATTTGTTCACCGAGACGACGACCACGCGGATCGATTCGAGGTCGGGCCGGTCGTGATCGTGGGTTGGCGGAGGCGAAGGGAGAGACATGGTTGTAACTCGAGGATAAGAGAGAGAGAGAGAGAGAGAGAGAGAGAGAGAGAGAGGGAGAGCTGATGTGCAGAGAGTTCTTGCAGAGTGTTATAGGATTGTTTGTTTGTTGCTTCGCACTTTCCCTCGTGACTGCTCCTGGGAAATTCCAAGCTCAGTCGGTCCCTCACTGTTTTGCCGCTAAAACGAAAATGTACTGACCGTTGCTTCCGTTGAGGATAGGAAATCTTTTGGAAGGGAAAAAAACAAAAAAAATACGAGGGACATCATTCTCTTGACGTACACCCGGGGCAAAAAAAAAAAAAAAAGAGTTGTCCGGACTTGTCCTATCGAACATGAGTGGTAAATAGAGTTAATCACCCTAGTGAAGATTAGTTTTGATGTAATATAATATATAGGGTCTAGCTAGTTTATAATCCTATTTCCTATGACGCATGACCCTTGTAAGAGTAATTTGCATCGGAGCCTCTCAGGCTTGGCAGCTCGAATTGGCCCGAACTAAAATTTTGAATCGGGCTCAAGGGATCGTCCAATCTATAATCAGGGCTCGGAAAGTTTGAGCGAGCTTGATCAGTCGGGGGTTCAATCTATCGGATCCAAGCTTTCGAGGCCTCGCAGTCTCGTTTCTTTCTCGCGACTCTACCAACAAGATAGTAAGCTAGTCATTGTATCTTTGGCATCGGTTGAATCAAAATCACAAAAGGTTAGGATATACACTTGATAATGCGTGGCTAGATGGGTGCCGCCCAAACCTCAAACTAGCATGAGTGGCCGGAACGGACAATATCGTATTGAAGTTTTGGTCCTGTCAGCAAAATGTCTTCGTTGCCCTAACTTTCTAAGGTCTAATCTGCACTTTTTAGCTGTATCTCGCTCGTGTCAAATTCGATTAGCCAATCACTTTTCTAAAAAGACCCCAGAAATAATTCTAGACAATAATTGCCTTCATAACCAAGAATTTTTTTCCTCGGGTGTGAGCTGTGTCCTTTTGTTATCTTCCGTAGGCCCTTTGAAAGATTTCCTGGAAGGTCACTGACTCACTGGTCGGTGCTCATGCCACATTGCCACTCTATAATTTATCTACTCTTCAGAAAATTCAATATAGCCCAACCTTTTTCGTTCTTTAATTTCTTTTAAACGCATTTAGATTTTCTTTTTCCCCCACGAGACAAGATTCGATCTGCACGGTCAACTCAGTCACGAGACCAGATTCAATGTTTTGCGCTGAAATTAAGATACGAGGATGTCATCATGCGTGTCTAGGTTGTCTCCATTGAGTCCTCGTAGCTAGGGCATTTCCTTCCTAGTGCTATCTTTTTTTCTATTCCTTTTTTCCTTTTTGTATTATTGGCAATTACCTTGAAGATAAAGAACTAGGTTAGTAATAAAAGGAAGTTGCTAATCTGATGGTTGACAATACTGTCGATTATTTCTGAACACGCAATCTCTCAATCGATGAGTATTTTGTGCAAAACACGCGATAATGATATGTGGATCTACGATTGAGATTATATCGTATTTGACAGGAAAGTATTTCCTACTATTAATGACAATTGAGGATGATATTTCCTTGTGTAAACCATATGACGAGATATACGGTTGCTCCGAATCGTCTGCAAATTATTCTGGAATCTTAGAGCATGCAAAAACATCATATATTTTCCCCCTTTTTTTTAGTGTTTCTTTTTTATCTTTTTCTTTTTTTTTTCCCACTTTAGAGTAATTGCATTGCATGCCTTTGGCAAGCGTGCGCGGTTACGTGGAATTGCATATTCTGCATGTTGACTCGTCGGAGACGAACTTGTCGTAATTAGCTGGACTAATATATATGACTATAAATATAATTTCCTTTTTTCTTTTTTCTGGGAAATAATTTTAGCATAATTCTTGTTGCATGGTACTTCATGCATAGAACAACGATGGGGAACGTTTCGTTGCTAACAAATATTGAACATGCTTTTTCAGAAAAATATATATATTTATATATTGAACATGCTTTTTGAAATCTCACTTCAACCCTCAAATTCAAGAAGTCATTTCTTTCATCGAATAAGATTCAATAATCTCAAGTGCTTCGAGTTGAGATCGAACACGTGTCCCGACAAAAGGTCGATGCCAAGCATAAGATAAGAAGCTCGTCGAGGCAAGCCAGGACGACTATTTCCTTTTATCGACAATATCCGGCAAAGCACGCTTCCAACTTAGATTTCTCTAAAATGAAGAAAGATAATAACTGTATGATGACTCTCAACCACAATTTTTTTTCCCTAACATTCTTGGAAATAAACTATGGTCCCCAACATGCAGCATCCAAGACTGTAATTCAGGCTTGCTTTGTCACATTGCACAAGGCCATGGTCTTGATCATGCTTTGGCTGTCCTTTTTCGGATTTTAGAAGACTTGTGAGAAACCATTTTTGGCCTTTAGCCTATGCGGGGTTGGCAAGAAAAGGACACGACTTGGAAGACTTTAGCAGAACCCTGTGGACAGGGTCTCCAGAAAGAGAGGTGTTTGAACCCTAGGATTAGAAAGTCATTATGATCCCAAATAAAAGGTTGAGATCGACCAGTCATTATTTCGAACTTGTTCTGGTAATCCAGCCATTTCAGCACCATTTATGATTGCAGTAACGGATCCGAATCATGCTTGGATGGTGTTCCAGGGCTTGAACTTTGGCATAATGAGTAATGTCATCCCCGAACTTTAGCTCAATGTGCAATGTTGTTCTTGAACTTTTAATTTGCTCAATATAATCTAGTAAGGCTTTTTTTGTTGTTGCTAATTTAGTCTTAAAACTTTTGCAATTGTGCAAATTCAGTCCATTTTGCCAGCCAATACTGACGTGTATAATTTTTAATAATATTGTAATATTTTTTTCTTTTATTTTTCATTTCTTTTCTTAGCATAGGAGTTCAGCAGGGGCATATACATCTGCACATAGCAATGAGTAGAGGTGTCAAATGGGTGGTTCGGATCGGGTTTTGGTCTGGTCGAATATGGCCCAACCCATATTGACCCGTCTAACCTATTTTGACCCATATTCAATGACACATACCGATCCAACCCACAAATGGCTCATACCCAATTTGACCCGACCCATATTATCAAATCACAATAATATTCTAATAAGAATAATATTACTAAAATACTTCCATATAATAAAAAATTTAATGAAATTTATTCCTTTTTTTAAAATTTTTATATACTCTGATTTTTTAAAATTTTTAAATATTAACTATTTAAAAATAATTTATTATTCAAAATATATTTTATTCAAAATATTTTATTGTTAAAAAATATTTTTAAAAGTATTTTTCTTTTTTATTTTTCTCCGGCGGGAGACGGCGGCGACGTAAATCGGTGGAGTAGGCGGGCGGCGATTGGCGGCCGACGGTCAACGGCAGCTTTTATATATATTTTTTATTTTCAAATTTATTTCATTCACTTATAAAAATAAAAAAATTTAAAAAATAATAATAATAGCCAAGCCTTTGAAGTATTGAGCCCATTTATAACTTGTGGAAGGAAGTTGTCTTTATGGATCGAAAATGAGTTTAAGTGTATGCCCATTATTTACTGATTTAATTTTACTTCAACCTTTTGGATTCATTTTTAGTGAGCACTTTAAAAGTTAATGACCCATATAAGATCCATTTTATACAAAATATCGGTCAAATATGAGCTTGTGACCCATATTGACAGCTCTAGCAATGAGCCATTGGTGGGTGTAATTATAATAGTGGGGGCTGTGGCTACTTCTTACATTACACCTGCCCACAAAATTATTTATTTCCGAAGGTGGCAACAGAAACGCATGCAAAGAGGGAAAAGATGAAGAAGAAGAAGATGAAATTCTCGAGAGGACAGAGAGTGAGATAGACTGCATCAGGACATATGCTGGGTTCATTAATTTGCAAGTGAGATCCACAAGGGTATCGAATAGTGTTCCTCAATTTCTGATTTCGAGAAGTCTTTTTATTGTTTCTCCAGATGAAATGCATTGATTTTCATAGTCAACCTTATAACCATCCGGAATTCATTTTCTAGTTTAGAATTCTTTAGTTATTGATGAGAGAAGCTATGTATATTTTTGTTGGAGTGATACCCCTTGACTCTTGACCTGAAACAAAGATGTGCTTGTGTGCTCTGCAATTCAGTATGGCCTCACTATGTGACATACATACATACATACATACATACATACATACATACATACATACATACATATTGTTGGCCTTTCTCATGGAGTACACAAACAACTAGCTAGTACCTGAGGTTTTGAATTTGGTCATCCATCTTTGTTCAACCTTATTCTAGCCACAGGAGACAGTTTATCTCAATTTGCTCAGTCAACTTCACGAGGCGTATCATCTGGTAACTGACAGTATATTCCTTCTCAATATAGGAAGCATCACATGGATGAGTAGGGGGCACTAAAAGCGAAGGAATCGTCTGCCCTTCCCTTTGAATCCGGACCATTCGTGTTATGCATAGATGGCCCGGATTATTACTAAAAAAATAAAAAACCCAAAAAGCTGCCCCCTAAAAATAGGAGATCTGGGCTGTCCGTTTAAAAACGGATGGCCCGGATCGCAAGGGCTGGTGCCTGCCCTTCTAAGAGAAGGACAGACGATCCGGATCTGCACTAAAAGGGCTCAAATTGCAATCATTCAATTTAATTGCCACATAGGAGGCGATTAACTGTTAAATAAAAACCACCCATAAGATGGCCTTTCCATAACGCAGGGCAATGCAGTAATTATGATAGAATGTCTTCGTTACTGTGCAACTTTGCATCAAATGTGAACGGAGAGGTGATGAGTTGTTTACACTTTGCAAGGAATCGTAACCAGCCCCTTGTATAAAAGAAAGAAAATAAACTGATAATTAACCCGTTCTAGCTCTGAAATTTAGTAATTTGAATATATATACTCTTATTAACTTTGTTGGCATCCCCTCTTGGTTTTGAGCAGGTGGAACCATTCTCACTAAAAAAAAACAGGCATTTAGAGATGGAAAATAGTGACGAAAATTTGACAAAATTCGTCACTAAAAGTATTTACGACGAAACATTGCGACGAACAAAAATTCGTCGATAACACGGTGTCGCAAAATTTAGCAACGAAAGTTTAAAATTTCGTCGCTAATTTGCGACGAATTTTGTGACGAAAACATGTTCGTCGCTAATTTGCGACGAAAAAATAATTCGTCGCAAATCAGCTACGAACAATCTGTTCGTCGCAAATTTACTATGAACATGTTTTCGTCACAAAATTCGTCGCAAATTAGCGACGAAAAATTCGCAACGCCGAATTTCGTCGCTAATTTAGCAACGAAAATATTGCTCGCCGCAAAATGCATTGAAAATTAGCGACGAAAGTTTATTTTCGTCGCTAAATTAGCCACGAACATTTATGTCGTCGCTAATTAGCTACGAACATTTATGTAGTCGCAAAATTAGTGATGAAGTTTTTTCGTCACTATTTGCGTCGCAAATTTGCGACGAATTGTGTTCGTCGCTAATGTTCGTGGCTAAATCGCTGTTTTTTTGTAGTGCCTGATTTCGTTCTTCTCCACATTCTACTTGGCAAGAATTTGCCTATGATTTTATCAACTGATATTTCGCATCTTCGATACTATTCTAAGCTTGAGTAAGGAGATCGTGTGAGGAAGACTTACGGAGTGTGGCCAAGTTTACAAGGAAGAGAATGATCATGGATAGCAAGAAAAAAATCGGGATGAACTAAACTGACGGGCAGTTTTCTTGGAAGATGGCCATATTTGACTGGATTTGGCAATTCTACATTTTTTGTCTTTTGTTTTCGTCCGAAATTGAAGATGAGCCATGGGTTTTGTTCATTTTCTTTCGAGGGTTTGGATTTCTTAGGGTGCCATTATCAAATTCGAGCCGTCCAAATCAAGATGGACGGCTCGGATTTGATATACATCATCCATCAAAAGGAGAGAGAAATTTTTAGACGGGAAAATTCGAATTTTTTTAATGAATGATGTGTATCAAATTCGAGCTGTCCATCTTGATTTGGACGGCTCGGATTTGACAATGTTACCGAGCAATGTTAGGAAATCCCAATCCCTTTATCGAGGTAGTTTGGGAATTTAAGCACTTTTCTTCTAGAGGCTTCCCACTGTTCTTCACCATTGGATAGGATTGTAAATCATGGGTTGTAAAGAGAGGCGGTTATGTAAATGTGGGGGTATCCTCTTCTGGATTTGTATCAAATGAGGACTTCTTTATCTCTTTAAATACTCTCTTGGCTGCAACTCATTGTTTATGGGGGCAATGCTCCATTCTATCTACGTGCAACTTCTCCTCTTTTCCTTATTTCAGTGTAACCCTGATTATTTAAATCTAAATATCTTTGCAATATCTCTTCTTCTGAAAATCTCATTCCAAAATAGGATTAAGCAACATTACTCAACCAACTCTTTGATTCAAAATTGCATTTTCTTTTCAAACCCAAGACTTTCCCTTCTCCATATCCGTCCTCACAATCAAATCTCTAAAGACACAAAGAATACGAACACTTGAGAATCCCGTCCTACCCAAATTTCTTATCTTTGTGAATGATACCCAAGGCGTGCAAATATTAATGTCACAACATTCATCATATTGGTATATTTGCACATTATTTCACTCAAATTAGATGCAGGCCCCTATTTAATAAAACAGAACAAATGTTTTCTCTTCTTGCACTTGCTGCTTTGCACTTGGATCTGAGCTCCTGACCGAATGACACATCTTCTCTTCCGCTCCCATGAATCCCTAACATTTCTTCCGGCACTACCCATGTTCCATACAGATCATGGAAGAAGAAGTTAATGAAGAGATCGCGACCTTGCTCGGAGTCACTCCTAATTGTACTTGCAGTTTTATTTGTCATAAATACGTACAAAAGCTTAAAGAAGCTGGAATGTGCAGTTGTAATGGGTTATCGATGATGACAACACACGTATCTGAGCGTGAGTTGAAGCATATCTTCTTATTTGGCTATTTGGCTAATGTTCATTGTTTTGATTTCTTGTGACACCTATCTAGAATCGCTGGATTTTCTCTTACAAGAGCTCAGAAGATAACCAAAAGCTGCAATAAGAATAGTGGGCAGACAATTTCTTGGTTGCTACAATTGGAACTTCTATATGCATCTCGCATTAGAAAGATTTTTGCATGTTGACTCGTTAGAGACAAACATCGTCATTATTAGTTAGAATAATCAAGAAAACTTCCAAATCGTATTGTTATGTTCTCCAAATTTAAATCTACAGTTGGCAAAACTAATCTGGGCGTACTTATTTACTGTACAGAGCATTAGAAATGCAGTTTGCAAAATGCAAGTTGAACATAATCTTCTTTTTCTGTTTTTTGGTTATTATTTGTCGGCATAATTCTTGTTGCATGGCACTTCATGCATGGAATAATAATAAAAACTCTATGTTTCTATCAAATATCGAACATCCTTGCTCAAACTCTCGATTCAAGTAGTAAGTTCTTTCGTTGAATAAGATTCAATCATCCAAGTGTTTCAAGTTGAGATCAAGCACAAGTGCCAAAAAAGGATGACATCAAGCACAAGATAAGAAGCTCGTTGAGGCAAGCCAAGACGGCTATTTCTTTTATCGACTCTATCCAGAAAAGAAACATCACAACTAGTTAGAAGTTAGAACTTTCGCTTCCAACTTAAATTTCTCTAAAATGAAGAAAGATATTAACTGGTAATTCTCAACCACAAACTTTTTCCCTAACATTCTTGCAAATAAATTATGGTCCCCCACATGCAGCATCCGAGACCATAATTCAGATTTGATTTCGTCACGTTGCACAAGGCCAGGGTCATGATCATGCTTTGGCTGCCCATTTTCGGCTTTTATAATATGCGGGAGAAACCATTTTTGGGCTTTAGCCTACGCAGGGTTGGCAAGAAAAGGACACGACTTGGAAGACTTCAGCAGAACCCTATGATTTTGCTTCATTCAAGGCCATTTTTGATCGAATCCCCTACTAATGGTCAGTGCCTCCAGAAAGAGAGGTGTTTGAGCCCTAGCATTAGAAAATAATTATGATCCCAAGCAAAAAGATTGAGATTTATCAGTCATGATTTTGAACTAGTTCTACTAATCCAGTGACTTCAGCACCATTCGTTATTGCGGGAAAATTATCAAAAAAGTTTCAAATCTATTGTAATTGTGTCGATTCAGTCCTAAACATTTCGCATTTGTGCCATCTCAGTCCATTCGGCCAACTTTGGCCAGTCGGCACTGACGTGAATGCCGGTCACTGTTGACGTGGCAATTTTTAATAATATTTTGGTATTTTTTCCTATCTTTTCTTTTCTTTCTTTCTTTCTTTTTTCTCTCTTTCTTCCTCCAGTCGGTCGTCGATCCGGTGATCGATTGGAGGAAGAAGGAGATGAAAATAAAAATAAAAATAAAAATAAAATAAAAAAGGAGAAAAAATAAAATAAAAAATTAATGAATATTTTGAAAAATTATTAAAAATAGCCACGTCACCAAAGTTGACTAGATGGACTAAATGATATAAATGCAAAATATTTATGACTAAATTAGAAAGAAAAAAAGGATTAAGATTGAACTGGTACAATTAAAATAGAATTGAGACTTTTTTGGTACTTTTCCACCTTATTGCATTTTTTTTACGAACCCATTATTACGGTTCCTGATCTAAATCATGCTTAGATGGTGTTCTAGGGCTAGACCATATTGGCCGCCCATTGAGCTAAAATTCAAGGACGACATTATTCATTTGGCCAAAGTTCATGGACCATTTACGTAATTTTCACTTTCTTCTCGGCATGTGTTATATATAAGAGAAATGCCCAATGTACTAAGACCACGTGGAACATGAGTATGGACCGAAGGTGAACGAAAAAGAGTGAGCTGAGAAGTACTTTTTGGGTTGACAAACAATTTTTTAACTTCTCAAATTAGGAAAAAAAATAAAATTCACTTCAAAAGTATAATTTTTTTACCAAACGGGTTTCTACTTAAGAAGTTACATAACAAAATAGATTTCGCTTCAGAAGCACTTCTGGAGCAGAAATCCACTCCCGAAAGTGTTACCATGGGCACCTAAATTTACACTACGCATAAATGAATCTATTTGAATTGGACCAGTTTTGACCTAAATCAATCCACCCATTTGACATTCCTAACTATAAATTTGAATGCTCATCTTATCTTTGATTGCTTCATCGTTTCCTTTTCCTCTCCGTTCAATTAAGGCTACAAAACAACACTTGATATATTTTGACCTAATTTCCGACTAATTTTTATGGCCCATTTTTTTTTTCATCTTTTCCAAAACCAAACGAGTATTTATTTGAGTTTCCTACCAAAACAAAATTACTTAAATTCTAAGATAACTCCAAAAAATTTGGCACGAAAACAAAAATAGTTAACTTCTAAAAAAAACCCAAAAATTTGGCATAAAATCGTATATGATACCAACTGTCGACTTGTATACACGTTATATTACTGGGACATATAGTACTACTGAAAGTAAAATCATTTTAGACTAAAATAAAGATAGAATCAGCTTTTAAATTGGGTATCAACCCCAAATTGATAAAATCCCCATGTTCTCAATATAAAGAAAGAAAAGGGAGAGTTAGATGTTATTATACAAATTTGAGCTTGAAAGCCTTATGAGTTACTTTAATGTAAAAGACAAGCTAACAGATAATTATACTTTTCCAATACATATTAGGGATGATAAGTTCTCAGTCCGGTCCGATCCCACCCTGAAATCGAGAACCAGACTGACCGTGACCAGTTCCAATTTTATGTAATCGAAAACAGAACTAGACCCTTGAGAATCAGACCAAACTTTTCGGCCTGGTAGTTTCCAGTTCAATCGGTCCATTATGTTCAGCCCTAATGCATATCCTATTGTCCTGCCACAAGTCACTTACATCCATCCAAATGGGCAAGCACATAGGACGCCCAAAGGAAAACTCTTAGAACTCTTAGTCTTTCGGAATAAAGACATTCATATGTTTCGTTTCTTCAAAATCAGTTTATACTTATACATGGTCTCTTTTCTCGTCTATTGTAGGTATTACTTGACTAGCACCCGATCATGAAAGTATAAGCAAGCTGAATGTTGAATCAACCATTGGCCCGTTCCCTGTAAACTCGGGGAAAGCGCACGCGAGACGTTTCACTATTTAACAGCGCCAATTAGTTGTCCAAGCTCAAATTATTCGGTGTCGGGAAATATCCATATGATGTTTGAAGATGACAAAACATTCTAAGCATACTACGTATATTTGAATGTGCAAAAATTGCTGCCCTACGTACACAGGTTCATGTGCCCGTTAGGTTAGTAAAACAACCTTTGTTCTTACAATTAGCAAAACCGACGTTAAACGCGCAGGCAGAAGAAATCGAGAAGTACACTTTGCTATTTTTAAAATAAGTTACCTTTTTCAGATTTTTTTTTAAATAATCTCATCGATTCAATTATGGTTAATTAGATTGACATGTGTTATAAAAAGAAAAGAAAGAAATCCAAATGATTTTCGGCGTTGAAATTTGAACGATTCCTCCAAAACAATAAGTTCCTCGAGGGAAAATCTAATCAATGTGCGTGATATGACCATGGTCAATTAAAAGAGATCATAATTTATAAAAAGAATATTCTTATGTAACATATTTTCATTTATTGTGAGATTGACAGCGCGTTGTGAACCACAAAAAAAAATAATAAATAACTAAAAATTATTGTGAAATTCACTCTTTTAAAAAAGTCACTAAAAATTATTATGTTAGCAAAAGTGTTTATAAAATGTTGTGAAGGGGCTCACTCTTGATAGTGCTCTCCCTCTTGTATCAAGGGTGAAGATCCCCCTGCCTTAAAAAGAAAAAAAATAAGGCAGGAGATCCAAGTTCGAGACTCATTTGTGAATGAATTCCTGCCATCGTCCGTGTGCTAAAGGATTTGCCCAAATAATAAAATAATTACTTAAAGTAGTTCATACCAAACGATGCCTGAAATTTTCTGATTCAATGGGCTGCGTGCTTCAATCAAATCACTCGTCAAATCAAGCTTGGCAACTTTATCAAATTCTGTACCGACATGCAATTGCATAGCCACGCATCTAAATCACTAACCTGCCATACACGACATTGACCCTTGTCTGTCACGGGCACAATCACTATGCACTTTGAGTCCTTTCCAAGTGCTACCGTTCCTGAATGGATCAAAAATCACATGAGCCACTCACTTAAAAATATCAGGCTTAATATATATATATAAAAAAAAATCTCTAACTTTACTCTATGTCTCAATTATATTCAAAAAAATTATCTCCTAAAAAATCCTCAACTTTACCCTTTATCTTAATTATATCCAAAACTTTTTTGTCATATAAAAAATTCTCAACTTTTACTTTTGTTCCGATTCTACAAGCCTGATACAAAAAAAAAAAAAGACCCCCAACTTTAGTGTCTATCTCAATTATTTCCAATTTTTTTGTCTCATAAAAAATTCTCGATTTTTACTTTTGTACAAATTTATTCTACCGCCAGCCTTCCGTCCATAATCACCGTTAGTTAATATCATGTGACTCGATTTTTGTTACCGTACTTACCAATGAATCTTCAAAATTCGAAAGCAGCATGTTCATGGATGACGACGAATTTGAAATCGTTCGTCCAAATAATCAGATCTTCAAGTCTAGCCATTCTTTGTGCTATCGAGTGCCGGGGAGAATCCAAAACATGCCGTATTGAGTGATACTATATCACCTAACAATAGGTAGGGAAAGCATATAATAAAAGAGAAGTTAAGAATTTTTTTCTTATCAATTTTGTTGAGGTGTAATTCATTAATCATGTGAAAATACGATGTAAGATTAACTAACTATGATTATGAACCAAGGTTAATGGTGGTAGAATTAGGATAAAAGTAAAATTTCGGGGTGTTTTATGAGACAAAAAAAGTTGTGGATTTCTTGACACAAATGCTACAGAAATTTTTTTTTTTTGGTATTAAGCCGATAGAACTAGGACAAAAGCTAAAATTAGGATATTAAATTAGTAGAATTGGGACGAAAGTAAAAATTAATGATTTTTTTGTCATAAAAAAAGTTATGGATATAATTGAGACATGTGTTAAAATTGTTTTTTTTTTATATTGGGCCAGAAAATTCATGTCTTCCTAGAGCATTTCTTCTTCTTTTTTGTACACTTAGCAAATATATGTAATAATGAGACTGATGATAGAAAGAATAACACAAATGATCCCCGAATCTTTACATGATGTGCAATATTATTCTTGAACTTTGGTACTTGTTCAATTTAGTCTATGGACTAGATAATCCAGGGACTAGATTGAATCCATGAATATAATAATCCATGAGCTATATTAAACATTCACCAAGCCACATTGATCAAAATAAAAGCTGAAGGATGACATTGTATGTCATGCTAAAGTTCACCACATTGAATAAATTAAATTCTGGGACGACATAGCAAATTGGGGCAAAGTTTAGATATCGTTTGTGTAATTGGTCATTAAAAACATGTTGTGCTCTACAGTATCCAAAGCATATTTAATTAGAAGAGATTTAAGGCGTGATTCCAAAAATATCTACTTCATTTTAAAAAAAAAGTGTCATCCCAAATCGTTGGCTCTTCGTCAAATAGATACAGTCGGAGTAATCTTTCTTTTCTTCTAGTCTTCGATACCTAATCAAGCAGAAAATCACGAATCGAGTTTGTGAACATGCAATGAACTTTTATAAACAAAATTTCCGCGTTCGGTACCCAACAGAATCGCTTCATTAAAATGAAAAGTTGTTGGCGTGCACGCAACAATATAATGTATTTTACTATTTTGCATTCCGGTGCAAATCGGCTAATGAAAAGCTTAATCTATGTTTAGTACAAGTTTCTCGTAATTGGCAATAGGCTATTTACTTTGTAAGAAGGCCAGGCCGGGCTTGGGGGCCCAGATTGTACTTTCTGGGCCGTGACTTGGGCTCACATGGCATGACAGTTCCAAGAGTGGCTTGACCCAGTTTTTCATTTTATGACTTTACACTTAAGGATAAGCAAAAAGTTCTTATTATCAATATTTAAAATATAATTTACTAAAATTGTGTATGGGTCTGCAAATCGATATTTTATGGCATAAGGACACCTCAAATGCCAGTATTTATGTACGACACTCACTTTGGTGCCAATATTTTATTTTTTGATCACTTAAGTGTCAAATCAAGGAAAAAACGATCACTTTAGTACCGACGGTGAGAAATTATGGCGACCTCACCAGAGTTGGCACTTAAATAATTATTTTTTAAAAAAAAATTGACATTTAAGTAATCCAAAAAAATTATTAGCACCAAAGTGAGCGACATATACAAATATTGATACTTGAGGTGTCCTTTTGCCGATATCTTAGTATTATGAAAGCACTATGGAGTTTCGTATTTAAAATCATTTCTATGCAACGAAAATAGTTACTTTTCTTGCATCTCTCATTTAAAAAAAATGTGAAATGTTGGCCCTTCCAATAACAATTTTATTCAAGAAAAAAGGAAATTGATAAAATAGTTTCTAAACTTGAGTTTAATGTGTAACATTGTCTCTAAACTTTATTTTTTCTCAATATGGTCCCTGAACTATTAGTGAATATTTAATATGGTCATTATAGAAAAATATTCAATATTGTCTTTCTGTTAATCCAATTTAACGAAATCTGCTAATATGGCAAGTTTGAACTGTTGACAAAAAAAAAAAAGGTTACACGTGAATTATCCAAGTAAGATACTTATATCCATTCAGGGTATAACTAATTCATGTCATCGAATAATAATGAAAATGTTAACACTCTAATTTTTTCTTCTTTTGAATTAGATGGACAATTTGAAAACAAAAAGAGTAGATGGACAAAAAATTAAACATGTTGATTTAGCAATGTTAAAAATCAATCTCAACGTATAATAATTCATGTCATTAATAGTTATAGGATTGTGCAAAGACAGGCTAACAATAGTGAACCAAAGCTCGCGATGAGGGCCTCCGGCGATGATTCAGTAACCTGGCACCCAGCTTGAATGCGTTCTTTATTTTAACGTGCCAGGACTCCATGCCTTACCCTACTCATTGAGGGAATTATTTTTTCTTCCCCTACACTCAAGATAATACCCCAAAATTTAAACATTCCAGAGTTCAGATAAAGCCATTTAAGGTCATACCCAGGACCATTCTTTTTTCTTTTAAGTAGATTGGAAAAAAAGTAAACATGTTGATTTACCATTGTTGAAAATCTTACTCAAAATTTAATAATTCATGTCATTAAGCCTAATTTGTCATTTGAGAAAACGGAAGGACTATTTTTACCTATAATTCATGGGTCACATTAAACAAATAAAATATTTTGTAAGGTCTCAGGGCACTACCTTCTTGCTAGCGTGCTCTTCATTAATCTCTTATTGTATATAGTATACTCGATGCATGCAGAAGACCACTGACAAAAGACGCCCACACAGACATACTAAGTGCATTCAGAAATGTAGACACATCGTCCACAGAGTATGGCCTTCAATAGGTTTCAAATCAGTAAATTCAATCAATAGATTTTGTAAAATACTGATTTTATATATGTAGATAATTAACCGTTTTGCACATCATCTTTTAATCAAACCAACACAAGAATACAGTGGGAGGAGTCAAAAGGGTCAATGCTACTCCCGAGTACTATGTAGCACCATCGTATCGACCATAGCCACCGATATCTGAGTATATGAAAAAAGAGCAACAACTAAAGAGTGAGCTGAACCTCAGTGAGTAAAAAGCTAACATACAAACAATCAGAGCATCGATCACATAACTGGCAAGCAAACGCAGCATCACAAAGCAAGACCATTCAAGCAACAACCACGACATGCAAAAGCATCAGATCCATCTACTCGTCCATGTAGAACCACCGCCGACCCCCTCACATGAATCCCTCCACGATCCATAAGCCATCTCCCCCAATTGGACTTGAATTGCACCGACCCATTACCGATCGTGCCTCATCTAATCATAATTCATAACATGCAAGCAACTTTGGGAACTTTCGCCCCTATAACCAGCCAATTACAAAAGCCTTTTGCGCACGATCCATCTGTAGGATTTCAGCGATTCTTAAAACTTAGCGGAACGAAACCCTAGAACAGGATCCATGTGTATATCAAAATCAGAAAAGATTCAAGACATACCTTTTGCGATCGGCAACAAATAGACAATCGGTTGTGTCTGGATTAGCATCCCAAATGTTGCGCCTCTACCGGTATCCACACACACGAACTGAGATCTCCAACGAACCAAGTGCTAACTTTCAGATCTTGAAGTTCCTCTTGCGGATCGCCTTTTTGTAAGCTGCGTATTTAATCCGTATGAGCAACCCAAGATACACACGTACAGATACACAAATCTCTCTTCCATAGAGTTAAAGAATTAACGCATCTTGTTTTGGATTCATCGTTCTTGATGCGGAATTGCGAGAATCCGACGCTTAAGAGCTTCTCCTTTATGAACCCCCTTGATCACTAGCTTCAATGAGACGGCCCCTCACTGTCGTTTCTGACGATTTCTATATGTGAGGTTATGTGGACATTAGGGTTTAGAGGAGGGACTTAATCACTATTTATAGAGAATGAAACCTATCCCCTCATCAAAGATTAGGTTTATCTCAGCCCATACTTTCTAGCCCCATATCCGACTAGAATAGGAAACTGTATATATCTTACCTTTATTAGACCAATCAATAATTACAGAAACAATTAATAAAGCCCACAATAGAATATATCCAAATTAGAATATATATATTCTAACATTCTCCCACTTGGCGAAATTAATTGTAACTGTACTGTATATGCGCATATTTATATTGGTCTAGAGATAATTCCCAATAGTCAATCCGATCCCATAAAGCCTCAAGCACCGAACCATGCCAGTAACTGCATCAGAAGACACAAAGCCATCCACGATCACAAATGCTCTTAACTCTACTGATATGGATTTGATATGGTAGTATGGCAATCGGATAACATCTCAAATAATAGAGACACATTATATGTTATCCTCCTTGTCAGTCACCATTCTCTCACTTTATGTGTCACGAAACCGGATGTGTCACGAGAGAACATCTTTACGGTTCCAACGAACCAACATATGTCTTATCTTTATAGTTAACTATACTTTACGTGTAACAAGACATATGCTTTTTGGCTAAAATAAATGCCTCAGCCATCACTCAAGGTTTACACAATTCCTTGAGATTTTCAACAGATATGCATTCAATATCACTTTTAAAAAACTTCAAAGAATGTAATAGTTCAATACATATCAAAATCATTACTAAAAGTAATATAACATTGTAAACTTTATTAGAGCAAAAACTAGAAAGCTCCCACTAAACAATGGCATCCCAAGATGCTTCTAAGCCCATATTAATGACATGTCGTTCAAATACACAAGAGCGTAGACCTTTCGTCAGTGGATCAGCAATCATAGCATCTGTAGTTATATGCTCTACTGCAACGTCACCATTCTGTACGGACTCCTTTATGGTCAAAAACTTGACCTCCATATGCTTAGACCCCTTGAGACCTCTATTGTTGTTAATGAACAACACAGCAGAGTTATTGTCACAATACAACTGTATGGGTCTATCAATAAAGTCAAACACGGTCAACTCCCTAATGAGATTCCGGAGCCAAATAGCGTGAGTAGCAGCTGTAAAGCATGCTATAAACTCTGCTTGCAAAGTGGAGGATGATATTGTTTTCTGTTTCTCACTTTTCCATGATACTGCACCACCTGCTAGCATAAAGACATACCATGTTGTCGACTTTTTGTCATCCTCACAACCAGCATAATCTAAATCTGAATATTCCACTAGCTGCAAGTTCTGAATACATCTGTAAATCAGCATATAGTCTCTAGTTCTTTTTAAGTACCTCAAAACCTTCTTGGCAGCGATCCAGTAATCATGTCTTGGATTTGACTGATATCTACCTAGAAGTCCTGTTGCAAAAGCAATGTCTGGCCTAGTACAAACTTGAGCATACATGATACTACCAAGTGCACTAGCATAAGGTACATCCTTCATCTGTGCTTTCTCAATTTCTGAATGAGGACATTGTGAAATACTCAATTTATCACTTTTGCACACTGGAGCAATCCCTGGTTTGCAATCTTGCATATTGAATCTCTTTAGGACTCGATCAATATAAGCCCCATGAGATAAGCCCAATGTGCGGCGAGAACGATCCCTATGGATCTCAATGCCAAGGACAAAAGATGCTTCGCCAAGATCCTTCATATCAAAATTTTGGGACAACATTCTTTTTGTCTCATGCATTAATGCAATATCGCTACTAGCAAGCAAGATGTCATCAACATAAAGAACGAGAAAAATAAATTTTCTTCAACTGACCTTGCAGTATATACATTGATCTAGCTTGTTCTCAACAAAACCAAAAGAAGTAACAATACTATGAAACTTCAAATACCACTGTCTAGAGGCTTGCTTCAAGCCATAGATAGACTTTTTCAATCTACAAACCAAATTACATGTATCATCTGTTGCAAAACCTTCTGATTGTGCCATATAAACTTGTTCATCAAGATCTCCATTCAGAAAAGCAGTTTTAACATCCATCTGGTGAAGCTCCATATCAAAATGAACTACTAAAGCCATAATTACTCTAAAAGAGTTTTTAGAAGAAACTGGAGAAAATGTTGATTCATAATCAATTCCTTCCCTCTAAGTAAATCCCTTAGCTACTAGTCTAGCTTTAAATTTTTCAATCTTTTCTGTGGAGTCCATTTTG
Organism: Rhodomyrtus psidioides; assembly: GCA_021437785.1. Taxonomy (NCBI): domain Eukaryota; kingdom Viridiplantae; phylum Streptophyta; class Magnoliopsida; order Myrtales; family Myrtaceae; genus Rhodomyrtus; species Rhodomyrtus psidioides. Next base: position 3,807,767 of record JAILYB010000055.1, read on the forward strand.
GTCTTAAAAACCCATTTACAACCAACAGGTTTGTAACCTTTAGGTAATTCAACAAGCTCCCAGACATCATTATGTTTCATCGACAACATCTCATCTTTCATTGCATCTAACCATAAGTCAGACTGAGGACAAGAAATTGCTTCTGTATAAGTCATTGGATCAACAACACAACCAATATCATAATCATGTTCTCCCAGATAAACTATATAGTCTAGTGGTATAGCTGATCGTTTCTGTCTAACAGATCTCCTTAGAGGAGCATCTTCTACTTCATTCTGTTCCTGAAAAGCTTGAGGAACTTCATCAGGAATTGCCTCAATAACAGGTTCTTGAGCCTCAATAGGTTCAATCTGTAATACAGGAACTTCCTGAACTGTCTGTATAGGTATAGAAAACGACATAAGAGTACTCACCGTGCTGTTATCCTCAATTTTCTGCGAGCAATCACCCTTTTCTGCTACATCAAGCTCCAGGAACTTTGCTGTCTGTGAATCCACAATTATCATTCCTCCATTGGGATTATAAAATCGATATCCATTTGAATGATCTGGATAAGAGACAAAATAACAACGAGTGGTTTTGGGATCCAACTTGCTCAAAGTTGGATCATACAATTTTACTTCTGTAGGACATCCCCAAACCTTTAGATGATTCAAGCTAGGCTTCCGTCCAGTCCACAATTCAAAAGGAGTAAGCGGTGCAGATTTAGTAGGAACACGATTTAATATGTAAAGTCTCACCCTATAAAAAACCAGGTAAATGAGATCTGCTAATCATACTCCTTACCATATCCATAAGAGTACGATTACGCCTTTCAGCTACACCATTCTGTTCAGGACTACCAGGCATGGTAAACTGAGCCACAATCCCAGAATCCTCTAAGTACTTGGCGAATGGCCCTTTAAGCTGTCCAGCATTGCCATGTCGACTATAGTACTCACCACCGCGGTCAGATCTGACAATTTTTATGACTTTCCCCAGCTGTTTCTCAACTTCAGTCCGGAAAATCTTGAACTTGTCAAGAGATTCAGATTTTTCCTTAATCAAGTACAGATAACCATATCGGGAATAGTCATCTATAAATGTGATGAAATAAAAATTTCTACACAATATTGCTGTATAGGGTCCACTTATATCTGTGTGGATGATATCTAACAAGTGAGAACTACGGACTGCAGTTTTCTTCTTTATTTTGGTTATCTTACCTCTACAACAGTCTACGCATGTGTCTAGGTCACTTATAAGAGTGGGTAGAATGCTAGCCTTTATCAGTCTTTCCACTCTTTCTTTAGAGATGTGACCAAGACGTTTGTGCCATATTGCGTATGACCGTTCCTTAGGTAGAGGTCTTTTGGAAACAACATTTTCAGCTGTATAAGCAACGTATATTTCGTTGGGAGACAAACATAATCTGTACAATCCATTGGACATAGTGCAATACCCAATTTTATTTGAATTAAAAGAAATAGAAATTGCAGAGTTTGAAATCTCAAAAGAATAACCACACATGTCCAAACTTGATACGAAAATTAAATTCCTTCTAAAAGAAGGAACATAAAATGTATTTTTTAACATCAAATTAAAACCAGAATCTAGAATTAAAATGACATCTCCCACGAACTCAACGTCAGCTTTATTGTTGTTTCCTACGGTGAGCTTTGATTCATCCTTATTTGGCTTCCTCCAGTTTATGAACCCATGTATGGTAAACGCAACATGGTTAGTTGCACCGCTATCTAGCCACCACGAACAAGATGGGGCTTCAGACAGATTAGATTCACAAACCAACGCCAAAGAACCATTACATTTAGGCTCACGTTTAGATAACCAGTTCTTATACTTAACGTAGTCTTTCTTTACGGGTCCTCCCTGTTGGGATTCACGTAACACGTACGGGCAAATAAAAATTAGTAAACGCAGCGGAAATAAATAACAACCCATACATGTATCTCCAGAGGCGTACTTCGTGCATTTCAATCGAAAAATCACAAAGCACCAAAGGGAGTAAATTCACTACCTCTTGTAGCGTGCTTGAAACGGAGGTGTCGGTTCGATGTTCTTCGATCTCAGCCCCACAAGTGTCGGGCCTCTAGTTCAGACACACCACCAATTGACGAACGGGAGACGACTAATAATTCCACAACAATTGTGCTAGCAATATGCGGAATCAATATTCCAAACCAATTTACGGAATCAATATTCCGAACTTGGTATATTTTGGTCACTCAAAATTATGAGAATATAGAGAGTGTTTGTGTTCTTCTCTCAAAGCTCTCAAAAATCTGCTCACTCTACAAAATGAGCTAACCTCAACCTCAAAACTCTTGCCATCCTTTTATAGCCAAAAACACCTTCCAATAAATTGTATTATAAAATAGCACTAACAAATAATAAATGCTTTCTAAAAATAGCACTCACAATTTATGATAAATAAATGCCATACAAAAATAGCACTAACAATAGCACTCACAATTTATAAATAGCACTCACATCTTATAATACAAAAATGCTATTTAAAAATAGCACTAATAATTATAAATGCTATCTAAAAATAGCACTCACAATTTATCATAAATAAATGCCATTTAAAATTAGCACTAACAAATATAAATGCTATCTAACAATAGCACTAACAATTTATCATAAATAAATGCCATTTGAAATTAGCACTAACAATTATAAATGCTATCTAACAATAGCACTCACAATTTATAATTAGCACTCACATTTTACAATACAAAAATGCTATTTAAAAATAGCACTAACAAAGGTGTTAAAAATAATAATAACCATTATTATTATTACATGAGTTAAAGAGGTTACCAAACAGTAAATTACGTATAACGTACAAATACGTAGAGCATACGTGTACATCGTATATACACGTGCAAGTGACCAAAAAGAGAAATAAAATTAAATCTCATTTAATTTTAATTTCAACCCAACTAATTGGTATAATTGCAAACAAATTTGCAATGTCGTCTTTCCACAATGCGTTGTCATGTATTGGTTAAGGTGTGTGACATTCCTAGGTTCATCACCGAGCTGGCAGTAAGACATGTACTAACACATTAGTACTTCTAAGAGAATTGATTGTCCCGATCATCCTCTAGGTCCTACAAGCCACGAGTGACATCTAGCAATATGTCATGGCTACCCAGACAGTGTGAATTCTTTTTAAGAACATTATGAACCTGTCAGGTTTGGCTACAGTGTAATTCAATCCTTCTGTCTAACTATGTCCCGATCGAACAAAGGCCATGGAATATTTGTCAAGCCACCAATTCGATCATATGTACAAATCTAACTTGACATGCATTTATATGAGACATGAACATTTCATTCTCAATCATAACCCCGGCCGAGGATTTCAATGCATTGTTACAATTAGATCACATAGGACATCATACCTTTATTAATAAGGAGACAGATTCCATATTGCGTACACATGTGACTTCGTATGTGCCTGAACTACGACCATCAAGTACAGAGACGAATCAACGACCCGCCAATATGCGCACTTGTGAACCATAGCCATTTATCACACAAGTCAACACTGTACCTCAGGTCTAAGGATTATTTACACAAGACCAAAGCATGAACGATTAGACATTGACCACGCAAAAAGCTTCCATGTCGCTAATCATTCAATACGTGTCACGTTCAGTGAACTTGTCTGATACAAGCACCTATGTTCTAACTCGGATATCGCAATATCCAATGACTTGTGACTCGTCATTCCCTTAAGTATCTGATACTTAATTATGAAGTTAAGAACATACCGACCTCAACAGGATCATTGATATCCATTCAATAATCCATTGATCGGGAACTGTTTTAAAGATTCAGTCTAACCGTAAACCTGTCACACATATTCTCAACGTCTTAAGAATAGGTTCGGTTGCAACTGATCTTATGGATTTTATTCATTTATATTTGGACAAATGAATAAATACGTCTTTGCCATTGATAATAAATCAGAAGTGCAACGGATATACCCAATATGTAACTATTACATAATTGCTTTAGGGCATATCTCTAACACTCCCTTCTTACAGAAAAAGCAAAGACCATCCTTACCAGCATTACCGTCCTTTTTAAAGGTCGGTTTCTTTGGTCCCAAGTTGTCATGATGACCAGCAGATGAATGAGTTCCTTTACGATTCTTGTTGCCCTTACCCTTCTTGACACCAAAACTTGAAGCAGCATATATAGCCATATGCACGTTACCTTTCTTCAGCTTGGTCTCTTCTGACACCACCCTTGCAATCAAGTCGTTGATTGTCCATGCCCGATCAGCAGTGTTATATTGTGTTTGGATAATACCAAACTCAGGTGGAAGAGAATTCAGCACAAAATGTATGATACAAGCATCAGGAATGTGAACATTAAGCTCCTTGAGCTTTGATTGCATATCTATCATCCTCATGACATAGTACCTAACACCAGCAGAACCATCATACTTCAAACTAAATAATTCTGACATATGTGTCCCAACTTCAGCATTATGGGATTCACGATTTCTAGCCACCAAGGCATCCATCATTTGTCTAGCTGTGATGTCAGCAGCAAAAACACTCCTAAGATGTTCCTGTATGGATCGCTTCATTGACAGCAACCAAATCCTATTGCTCTTTTCCCAAGCAGCAAATTGTGCCTTTTGGGCATCTGTACTAGTTTCAGTAAGAGCTGCGGGTCTATCCCCACTAAGAGCAGCATGAACATCAGCCAGTTCCATACCAAACAGAAAATCCTCTCTCCACTTCTTAAAATTGCTACCAGTAAGAATCTCAATAGTTATGGAGTTGCCATTCACAGACAAGGTGACTGAAAAATAACCAATATTTTTTAATTAGCATAATGTGAAATTTCACCTTGAGAGTTACATACATCATCATATAATCACCTTTGGGCAGAAAACATGACATGCAGTTGCATACTCCCTACATTACAGCGGCCATGAGAATTTATTTCAATCTTTGTTAATCACCACCTTTGGGTGTATGACGGCACTCGGACTAATCAATCCTCAACCATATGCTGTACATGTAACCCTCCATGCAAGAATACGCAATTACTCATTTGGGAATATAACTGCGCATTAAAACAGGAGACATCCCAATATTATTTAACATATTCTTTATTAAACTCAACCAAGCGTGCCGCTTTGGCGGTCACAACCCAACTGAATTTACCTGAAATTGGGATATAACTTCATATTTCACATCCACTGTATGCATGCAATTCAGAAATTGGGGCAATCAGCTTCAAAATTACACGCTTTGCTAATTCTCATCGATACCTCAATAATTCATGTCAAACCATAAACATGAAATTAATAAATCATGCTCCACATAATTACATGTGATACTTTCATGTAAGCCTGTATCTATATTTCATAAATACGTATAGAAATACCAAAAAAATACTTCAAAAATACCCTAAAATACACCCATATTTGACGTTCCGTACGTATTTCCATCCATAAAAACATCAAACATGAAAAGTAAATATACCATCCTGTAGAGCATGAGCATACGAGCATGTCAATACTTGGAACGTCCTCATCGGAGGACCCACGCGTCCTCACTTGCCGCCTGAAGTCTCAGCGCGTGAGCTTCACGCGCTGACACGTGCGTCGCACGTGTTCAGTGCCTCAGCCGGTCTTCAAAACCGCTACCTTAAACCGATTTAGCGAACCGGGTCGAGCGGATCCGGTCGAACCGGTCAACGACCGGTTCGACCTGACAGTCCGAGTCAACGGTCAACCATCCGGGTCGGGTCGGGTCGGGTCAACGGAATCGGGTCGGGTCTGCTCGGACTGAGATGACGTCAGCCCCCACGTGCCGCGCACGTACGGGGCCCGAATCAGCGCGTAATGGTGCGTAGGGCGCGTTGCCGCCACGCACCCGATAGCCATCGGCGAGTGGCGGCACGTCCGGTGGTTTCTGGCGGCGATCTTTATATGTTTTTGCTTGTCTCGTCGAGCCCTTTCCGAACATATAATTTTCTTTGAATTTCGATAAAAATAAAATTTTGAAAATACACCGGGAACGCGATTCGTGACCTAATACGCGCAGGCTCTGATACCACATGTAAGCTGCGTATTTAATCTGTATGCAGCGACCCAAGATACACACGTACAGATACACAAATCATTGTTCCATAGAGTTAAAGAATTAACGCACCTTGTTTTGGATTCATCGTTCTTGATGCGGAATTGCGAGAATCCGACGCTTAAGAGATTCTTCTCTATGAACTCCCTTGATCACTGGCTTCAATGAGACGGCCCCTCACTGTCGTTTCTGACGATTTCTATATGTGAGGTTATGTGGACATTATGGTTTAGAGGAGGGACTTAAGCACTATTTATAGAGAATGAAACATATCCCCTCATCAAAGATTAGGTTTATCCTAGCCCATACTATCCAGCCCCATATCCGACTAGAATAGGAAACTGTATATATATTACCTTTATTAGACCAATCAATAATTACAGAAACAATTAATAAAGCCCACAATAGAATATATCCAAATTAGAATATATATTCTAACACTTTTCTCTTTGAGACTCTCTCGAAGACCTTTCAATCGAGAACAGTTCTCTATTTTTCTCCTTCGGGATAATACCCTCACAATGTTTGAGGTGTCTCTATGGTTTTTACTCATAACCTACGTCTTTCGCGGTTTGCGCCCCACGACTTAACGACTTGGGCCCACGACGTCCTCTAAACCGTCCACGACGTCCTCTAAACCGTCCACTCGACCGTGCATTTAATCGTTATCTCATAACGCGCACAATCGTGTAGATATTCGTAATAGAAAAATAAATTAAGATCTACTTCTTAAGTAGATCAAGGCGTAGAGAAAATATTAAATCAGTTCGCTATTGTATGCGACCTTGTAGGTTCACTAACATTATGACGCAGAGAGAAGCGAATCTTGAAAAATAATTCCAAAGAATGTACGAATTTGATTGAATAATAATGATAAGATGTCGATTACAAAATATGGACGCCCTATATATAGAGATAGGGCTCATTTAGGCATCAGAATAATTAAAGATAACAATATCAAAATCATATATATCTTATCCTAATAGAATTCAAATTAAAGATAACAAAATTTCGGAATATTCTAAATTGCCTAAAACAGAAAACTACCTGAAAAGTGGTCTAAACGATCCCGAAATGCCGAAATCCATCATATCTCCTAGCAAAGCTGTGATTTTGAATCAGATGGGCGTTTCGCTTCAACCGACCAATTTTGAGACCGATCCGAGATCATTTTCCCCAAGATCCGAAATTACCGACAAAGTCGCGCCGGCTTTTGACGATCCAATTTGGCGAGATAATCGCATGCCAATTGTTCTACATCACATTAGCAGTGTGCTCAAAACTCTTTTAGCCCATAAGTCATAAGCTGTCTCTAGCAAGACATTACGACTACCTAAGTATAATGAAGTCGGTTTTTTTTACACAATCTGATCCACAACTAATGTTAGAGTAGCAACCTTAATTGGTTCTTAGGGCAGACCACTAGCACCATCATCATCATCCATTATCCAATTCGACAATCCATCCTTCGATTCTCTTAACTCCGCATTCAAAAGATGACTAATCAACTCGAATAATTGACATGCAAGCCACTCTCGTGCATCACAAACCCAAGTCGAACTGAACCTCCTTCGGCCGTCATAATCCGCCGTGTAATCTCAACAATCCGTCCATCAATCTCACTATTCCATCACTTAAGGATGCCAATTAAACAAACCAAGACAACATGTAAACTAAGATCAACAATCCAAGAGTTTAATGGTTAGAAATGTACTCGCCGAAAACCTAACGAGACAACAACCCGAACATCCACGCCACCACAAACTCGAGCTTGCCTTTCTTCCTTCTTCTTGGCGCGAGCGGAGACGATGACCGAGAGAGAGAGAGAGAGAGAGAGAGAGAGAGAGAGAGAGAGAGAGAGAGAGAGATGAACGAGCTTGAGGGGAAATGGATCGCCTAACCTTTCCTTAGAAGGTTAGGCCCTAACCTTGTAATCTGGGTCGTTCGTGTTATGAATGGATGGCACAGATTATCATTAATAAATATATATATATATATATATATATATATATATAATTCTAAAAATTACCCCATAAAAATAGAAGATCTGGGCCGTCCGTCCAAAAATGAACGGGCCGGATCAGAAGGTTAGGCAACCTGGATCCTGATTGAGGAAGCTGTCGAGAGGGAGTAACGGTAAGATAGGCGAAGAGAGAGCTTGAGAGATTTCTTTGGATTTCATCTAAAATAAAAGAGGAAAAGAAAAGAGCTAGGTATTTATAGTGGGGGACCTCTTTTGCATGGATGCCACCTGGCACGCTTGCGTCCCTACACATGTACATGGTCGGCCACTTATCCCATGCAAGCTTAAACTTGCCTTCAGCCACATAATCTTGCTCTACGGGAGCCAAAATCATATTATCGGACGCCTCATCCTTCCGTCAAAATATTTTGCGCCGTCAACTAAAGTCCCAATAATCCATTGCTTACCACATAATTGACCCCAATGTCATTTTCTCCATTAATCCAAGCCCAATATACGCTATTCCGCTTACAAATTAGTCTGGCAGAAAATCGGATTATTACATATTCATCGATATTATTGGGCACAATAAAAAAAAAATAACTTTAGTATTTGTCCCAATTATATCCAAAAAAAAAATTATCTCATAAAAACCCCAAAATTTTACTTTTATCCAAATTCTATCGGCCTGATACCAAAAAAAAAATCAACTTTAGCATCTATCCAAATTATATTAAAAAAAATTCTCATAAAAAGCCCCAAACAATTTAATTTTGTCCTAATTCTGCTACCGTTAGTCTTCCTTCTATAGTTATTATTAGTTAATCCTACGTAGCATTTTCACGTCGTGAATGAATTACACCTCATCAAAGTTGACATAAAAAAATTTCAAACTTCTCTTTTGTTGTCTACTTACCCTACACATTGCCAGGAGATATAAAGCCACTCAAGACAGTGCGCTTTGGATTCTCCCTGGCACTAAACGGTCAAAGGATGGCTAGACGTAAAGTTTTATTTTTTGGACAAATGATCTCAAATCTCGTCGTTTCTGAAATCTACTGTTTTTGAATTTCGAAAATACTCAATGGCCCAAAGAGCGAGTAGATGTGGAGATATGATTATTTGGATGAACGATATCAAATATCGTCGTCCCTGATACCTATTATTTTTAATTTTGGAAATTCTTTGGTAAGTTCGACAAGAAAATTTGAGCCATGTAGGATTAATTAACAATGATTATCGACGAAAGGCTGATGGTGGTAGAATTGAGATAAAAATAAAAGTTGAAGTTTTTATGAGACAAAAAAAGTTTTTTTGAATATAATTGAGATAAATACTAACGTTGGGATACCTTACCAAAAAAAAAAATACTAAAGTTGGGAGTTTTGGGGATATTAAGCCGATAAAGTTAGAATAAAAGTAAAAGTTGGGTGTCTTTTACAAGATGAAAAAAGTTTTTTCTATATGATTGAGATAAATGCTATAATCAGAGGTGAAATTCTGGATTTATGAAAGAGAGCAACTACAAATGGAGTGCGTTGGTACTGTTCATGTGAAAAGCTCCCATCTCTACCGTCTGGAACTGTTCACGGTTCTGCTCAGGTGGCTGTTCCCAGCGATTCACTTGTTGGGCCCGCCCGAAATTTGGACTCTAGAGTCGCCCACCTCCTTCTTCATTCCCACCGTTGGGATTCTAGAAAGGATAAGTCTCTCGACTTGTATGGTAGATCTGAGCTAGGTTTCCATGGCTGGCCCGTCTGTGAAGTTTACGACCAGGGGAGGCATTCCCCCACAGCTGCCCTTTGCTCCGGCAAGGGGTCAACCCCAAGGGAGTCACGCGACCTCCCAGCCACCTTCGGATGCCCGAGTGATATTGATGAAGGAGTGAGCTTTATCGCGCGTGAAGCTCCTGTCAAAGACAAACTTGCTGCTACAACAAAGGGAAAATTGGCAATTGCTACAAACAATGTTGGGACCCAAGCGGTCCATACCTTGATTCCTAAGGCCCCTCGACCTGGTCGACGAGGTAAAAGCCATAGCAGAGCTTCTTCAAAATCACCCCAAGTTCAAGGCCAAGCTTCTGGCATCGCGGAGTGCCAGCTACAATGTTCTTGGGCTGCAGTAGCCAAGTTGGCCACGAAAGGGTATGATCTCACTTACATGCCCTCTTCTATTGTGGATGATAAAATTGTTATCTCGGTGTCGTGGCCTAAAAAAAATTATCAGGCTAATAAAGTATTAGGTTAATTAAATTAACTATCCTAATACGGATCCTCCCAAATTCTACCAAATCGCAACTCAGGTTTATTCATGAAAAATGTTCAATCGGAGTCGCCACTAATCGTTTCTTGGTAGGTCGATTAGAAACCTAAATAAAATAGTGGGAGAACTATTTTATTTCTACGAACCAGAGAAATTGAGTTCGATGACTTAGTTACATTAATTTAGAAAAATTAATGCCATTTCGGTACCAATTTCATGAAAAATTCATTTTCAATTAATCGGTGTGAATTGATTTTAATTTAGGAAAAATGTGATATGAGGACCACATGTGAACATGGTTTGATTTTTTGGTATTTTCGGATTAAACGCAAGAAAAAAAGAAACATTCAAAAGCAAACAAAAATTTGAATAAGATTAAATAAAAATGCCCATAAAATACTTTAATATCCGAATTTTCCAAAACATTCACTTATTCCCGAAGATTTGGGCTATGGTGAGATTTTATTCGCTACATTCTTGAAGATTCGAGCCAGTACGCGGATAGAGGTATATGACGACAACGTCCCTTTTACCAAAGGGAAAGAACACTAAGTCTTATACTAAATTGGTCAAGGCGTGTAATTTAATTTTTCGAATGGTCTAGGCACAAGGGGAGCATATGTTATGGGTATGTTTGTTTAAAAATGTGCAAATTTTATAGCAATCAAAAGCAAACAAACCTGACAAAAATAAAATGAAAATGAGTCAATTTGGTTTGGATTTTCGAAAATTCAAGAGGGGTGGCCGAAATTGTGAAGTGAGGGCCCACCTTTTCTCATCCAAAATTGATCGAATTTTAATTTGAGAAAATTATCTTTAAGAATGGAAATTGTTTCAGATAATTCTCAAAAATTAGATAAAATCCACTCCATATTAAATCTTATCTCTAATCAACCATATTCAGAAAATTCACAAGAGATAAGATACGGCACGTGTCAAATAAAACATCCAACCAATTCACATGTTAGAGATAACAATGAGCTCAAAAGTCTATCCACAACAAGTCGAACATTATCTAATTAAATGATTTCCGACAATTAGATAAAATCCAATCCGCATGATCATAATCCAAATTACATGAGATAAGATCGAACAACCAGCGGATAATCATCAACTCAACCAACCAAGATAAAGACCAAAGCAAGGCTCATCCATGATATTTGGCCCAAACAATGAGAGTGTGCCAAAAATCCATCGTCAAATTCCATCCTTTATCAATCTGATTAAGATCACAAAAAATGTCAAATAATCTTAACTTTGAGAAAAAGATTTTTCTGATCAAATTGCATCCATTCTCAAGATTATTTAAAAGTTTTATGATCCAATCAAATTAGTTTACAAAAGGTCAGAATTTTTATGTCATGAGAATCAATTTTCGATTTTAAGAAAAATTTGATGAGAAAAGGCTTGATTTTTAGCTTTAACTGCAATTCAATTATGTTCATCAAGGTATTAGAACATATATGCAAGTTTCCAAGTAAACAAGCATAAACTGCAACCAAAAGGATGAGAAATTCACCTTTTTTTCAAGCGATTTTCAGCACACGCGCAATCTGGAAAACTCTTTCAAGAATGTCTCTATTCGAGCTCGATTTGTCACCAAACTTTTTCGAGAAGTTAGCATAAGTAATAAAAGAATTAGAGCTTCAGAAAATGCAAAATCAGGGGCTGGTTGACCTTAATTTGTGGCTGGACAGAGGCAAATGGCAGCAGGTCTCGGGCTGAGCAGAACGACAACTGCAGTGGCAAATTCCCGGGATTAGACGGGGAGCTATAGATGTCGGATCAATGTGCCGTCAGTAGCTAGTGATAGATCGTCGAATTCTAAACGTCGCAGTACCTGGCACGAGTCAATCGGAGTACGGATGGTAACGCACGGTCAAACGGCACGAAACTACTCCAGGCTACCGATAGGATAGAAATTCGGCCTTAAATCCCTCTCCTTTTCTCACGAAATTCTTAAAGAATTCTGAATATGGATCACAAAAGTGCCAACCTTTGAGATTGAACCGAAGGCTTGTATATATAGAGCTTGATCCTTAAAGTTCTAGTGGGAATAGAAGTCTTTGACAACCGTCAGATCGAGAGCCTAGTTAGAGCGGGATTCGGTAATGGCCATTACATTCAGAGGAGTCCTAATCCATCAAAACTCTCTATTATTAGCTGTATAACGATAGAGTTGTAATATCTTAAATCACCGCTTAATATAGGACTTTTATCCGAATGACAACTATGAATCCAATCTGAAAATTTCGAGAGTCTCATCTCACTAGGACTCTATCAATTTTCATCCAAATGGATAGGGAGGCTGAAATGGCTGAATTTTAGATGTCTCATGGGCTCTTTTTGTGATTCCGGACCTAAGCAACTGGGTAATCAACTAATGCCATTTTACAATTATAAGAGCTAAAATAGGCTGATTTGAGCTTCAAATTAGGTAAAGATCCATAAAAAAAAAAATCGGCACACAATAGGGCTAGCCCTAAACATGATTTGCAATTAAATTATGGACTCGTCTCGAGTTCTCGAGCTCAATCAAGGCCTTTCCTAAATAATGGACATTTAATTGAAAGCCCTATTCAAAAGTTAAGCTTGAACAGAATAAAATTGGCATCAAAATAATTTCAACTTGCTCAAATAAATTCGGCACACCTCTTATGCTCAAGTCGAAATTTTTCAGACTAAATCCAGTCTGACCCCCGTCAAATTAAGCTCAATTGACTCACCTAATGCAATGAAATGTATTTGACTGAAAGTAAATACGCAATGCATGAAGATTTATTTTTTGTGAGAATTATGATTAATCCTCATTTTATGTTCAAATGAATGATTTTCTAAAATTAAAATTTATGTGCCAACAACTGCCCCTCTTTGAGCAGAACCTCGTACAAGTTTCGCTCAAAGACCAAATTGAAACCTAAAATTTGCAAATGAAAAATGATGAATTATGATTTTTGGCAGGATTTTCAATCTCATTTTCTAATACAAGAGAAATGATGCATGATAAGCAGGACTGTAAATAACATGTTTCAAGGTCTCTCTTTATATGGAGCAGTAAAAAGAACCTTGCCCATGGATTGCATACAGTCACATACAAAATATTAGATTTTTTATGCTAAATACCCTGTAATGCTGAGGAGCCTCTTTTAATTCCTCATTCTTCATTTTGGTGAAAATTAGGTTTCGAAGAGTTGAATGTTTGACTCTCGGTAAGTCGCCATGTGGACTATAAACCGTAAGCCGGCAGGGGTATGAAAGTGGTGTGACGTCCGAGCTAATCGACACGAACACTATGTCTCTCGGCAAGTCACCATGTGGACTATAAACCCTGAGCCGGCAAAGATGCGATACCCGAGTTAATAGATGTGAACACTAAGGGTTGTGATGCCTAAGCCAATCAGAACGAACACAAAGGGGTATGACGCTTGAGCCAATCAGAACGAACACAAAGGGGTGTGACGCCTGAGCTAATCAAAACGAACACAAAGGGATGATAACTTGAGCTAGTCAAGTATCAAAATCATATAAGATCTTGGGGACAACTTGAGTTGATCAAGTGTCGATGTAAGATTTTGAAAGGGAATTAGGAAACGTACTTGAGTTCCTCCGCTAGTCAAGAATAGCCTAGTCCACTGTATTGTACCTATGAGACAATGTCAAAGTTAACATATGCAAGCGTACATGCTAAAATTCATCATCGAGTTCATGCAAAACTATCAGCTAAGTTTGCACTACTACTTCTCTCTGATTCTCGAAAAGCATGATTAGAAATAAAATGTGCATTTTGCTCGCATGCTATAATGGTTCATGCATAACTATCCTATCAAGTTTGCATTACCAATTCTATTTAGGGAGGTTGTCGCATTATGAATACCTCGAATGTAATCTGAATGGGGGACTTCAGTCCGAAAGGGCTTTCTCTCACTCTCGAGAAAAGTTGTTTGTCCTAGCTGCAGGATTCAAGAGAAATCACTCAATCTTACCATCATCACATTTGAAAAAGGTCTGAGTAATCTCGCAATTGGTACGACCGAGCCGATCTAGAGGTCTTGATTAGGACCGTAATGAGGGCTAGGTCAAATGTTTACAAAAGAGACTCCAGTTGAGTTAAGGCTTATGAAATGAAATTCTTCATCTTCTGCTTCAGGTTTTCAAGTCAAGAACCCTGCAAAAATGAGAGAGAAATAATCTTGCTCGAACTTTTTCGAGCGATGCTTAAAATCATTCAATCTACGTTAACTCAAGTGCCCTAATCAGAAGAGACTTTGGAGGATTGTAACGTAGGTTAGGATTTGGGTTTGAGGAATGAAAATGCTCATTTAACGTAGCTTGTTTTGAAGGCCCACTTGCTCCCTTTAACTTACCTGTTCAGCCATCTGTTTAAGATATCCGGTCAGTTAATGAGCATTCTCTTGATTCCAATCAATGTCGATTTTTATCTTGGCCTATTTCTGATACTGAGATTCGTAACACTATGTTATCTTTAGCCGCTGGCAAGGATCCAGGGCATGATGGTTTTAATGTTGAATTTTTCAAAGCCACTTGGGATATTATTAGCCCGATAGTGATTATGGCAGTTCAAACTTCTTTGTTTCTGGATATCTATTTTAGAAAACTAAAGCTACCATTCTTTCTTTGGTACCTAAATTCCCTAACGCTGATGCTATGAATGATTTTAGGCCTATTACTTGCTACAATACCATTCACAAGTGTATTACGAAGATTATGGCTAATAGGCTTGCTTGTGTTCTTCTCCTCTTGATGGCCCTCCTCAAAAGGCCTTTGTTAAAGGGTATCGTGTTAGTGACAATATCTTTCTTGCTTAGAAACTTTTCTATGGGTTTCACCATGAGCCCTATTTACCTAAATATGCCGTCAACGTTGACTTCCAAAAGGCTTATGACCATGGATTGAGATTTTCTAATGACGATTTTGTAAGTTTTTGGGTTTCCCGATATGTTTACTAAGCTCGTTATGCCTATGTACTCCGAAGTTTTCTGTTTCTATTAATGGGGAACTTCATGGGTTTTTTTAGTGGAAGAGACATCCAACAAGGACATCCTATGTCATCTTATCTCTTTACCCTCGTTGTGGAGATCTTCTCAGTCATTCTTAAAGTACAAACTCGACTGCGGGGTTGTAAGTTTTTTTGGAGATGCGAAGCTACTCATCTCTCTGACCTGTTTTTTGCGGATGATGTTCTTCTTTTTGTTGAGGGAAACCCAGTTTCTATATCTTTATTGAAGGTAGGGCTTGATAAATTTTTCAATTGGTCTGGACTTAGGCCTAATGTGACTAGGAGTGAGATTTTCTTCTTGGGGGCTCGGAAGAGCTTCGAGGGCAGCTACTCTCTTCTCTCGAGTTCTAAGAAGGCTTCTTGCCAGTTCGGTATCTTGGAGTTCTCATTATTGCCTCAAAGCTTAGCAAGGTGGAGTGTAATTCTTTGATTAACTCAATCACTACTAGAGCCCAATACTGATCTCAATTGTTTCTCTTTTGCCGACTACTTGCAACTCATCAAATCGATTTTTCACGCTATTCATGTTTTTTGGGCAAGTGTTTTTATCCTTCCCAAATCAGTTTTATCTCGTATTGATCAGATCCTTAGGAAATTTATATGAAAAGGCCCGGACTTAGGCGTTGGTGGTGCTAAAATTTCTTGAAAATATGTTTGCCTCCCTAAGGAGGAAGGTGGTCTTGGCATTCACAGGCTTTTTAATTGCAATCGGACGACAATGCTCAAGTATATTTGGATCCTCTTTACCGATATGGAGTCCCTATGGTGTAAATGGATTTATACAACTTTTCTGAAAAACAAGAATTTCTGGGTCGCCACTAAAACGATTTTTTTTCTTGGGTTTGGAAGAAAATCCTTGATTTTCGCTCAGATTTTCAGCATCTTTTCCGTTGGCGGGTTGGCAATGGTTGTACCGTTTCTTTCTAGTTCAATTCCTGGCACCATAGAGTGACGCAGCGTTCAGCGAAGAACAAACAAGCAAATCTTGCTTGAGAGAGAAATCTCAAATTTTCAATATCAAAAGTATATTCTGTCTGCTCAAACATTGTAAAACACCTTATATAGGTGTTAACCTAAACCTAACCCTACTAGGATTCTAAATAGAAAAATCCAAAATTACAAAATACCACTAAAATTAACAAATTGCCTAAAAATAAAGATTACGTAATATTACATAATGTGATGTAGATAATATTTTTCAGCGAAGAACAAACAAGCAAATCTTGCTTGAGAGAGAAATCTCAAATTTTCAATATCAAAAGTATATTCTGTCTGCTCAAACATTATAAAACACCTTATATAGGTGTTAACCTAAACCTAACCCTACTAGGATTCTAAATAGAAAAATCCAAAATTACAAAATACCACTAAAATTAACAAATTGCCTAAAAATAAAGATTACGTAATATTACATAATGTGATGTAGATAATATTTCGTAGATTGTTAACCCTATCCGCATCATTCTCCCCTGCTAGGAAAAAAGATTCGTCCTCGAATCTGGTTCATCTTCAATTCAGTCTCTTCAAATTCAATCATGTATCCAAGATTGCGAAGTCTGCTTCATCCAGGGACGGCCTCTCCAACGAATCAAGTAATATATAAGCTTGAGCCCCAAGAAATTCTTTGAAAGCACATATTCAAGCTTATTCATTAAAAAACACATTTCAAAGTGTAGACAACTTCCTTCCTTGTTTGTTTCACTTCCACTAGGGCTTTTAACTTCTTCAAGTTCAAATTCTATGGATGAATCGTCACTATAACTTAAGTAATAAAAGACGTGGCTGGGTTTAGAAAACTGCAGCGCAAGGTCTTTTGCCTCTTTCAATTTTGAGGGTTGAGGCAAATAGAAATTGCCATCCACTAGAACGGACGCGATCCAATCCACATGCACAAAAGCTGCTTTTATGGGGCATACTGTTCCTTCTTCTTGGTGGGGAACGAATGAATCTTTCAAGTCAACGTGCAAATCTATTCGCCGATTTGAAACATCACCCTCCTAACAAATTTTGATAGCCCCATTTACTCCTCCCCTCAAATCCACATCCCAAACATTGACAGTCGCGTCATTGCCGCATGTTATGACAAACTGCAGCTCGTCGGTGGCAGAAGACGCGAGATCATTCACACGGCCATCATGAGATTCAATCTCCAGTTTCAACTTAACACTATTGCCCTTGCCAAAAACATCCACCTGAACCAAGTGTCTCAAATATGCAGCGCCAAACAATAAACCATTTGGACTCCAAATCACACGAGTAATAGAATTACCTGAACCTCCAATCATAGATTCCTTAGACTTCGTGGAGCATGCTTCCATATTCCAGTCTTTATCTACTCTTTTCTTTTCACCGCCACTCATCCCACGAACTTTTGCATCAACAATTGGCCTGTTTCAGAAAGCCATCAGATCAGATGGACGTGCCTCTTTGTTCTCGATGTTGTCGACTAGCCAAGCTTCCTTGACCACGGTTACGTCTCTTTCCATTGCTTCCACAATTTTTGTCGAGCCGCCATGCTTAGTGCCCAAATTTTCCAAGCCATTATTCAAAGTTCTAATCGCTTTAGTACAAAATTTCGGCTTTGTACATTCGACGATCTCACACTCGTCGGCATCTCGATCTAACAATCCAACCTTCATAGTACTCTCCTTCCTCCAGTTATCATTAACAGATTCACTAACTCCTTCCGAATCAACAACCGGTAAATCTCGCGAACGCCAAGAAAAATCACGATTTTGCCCTAAGCTCATCAATTTCTGCTGGAACTACTCATAGTCGGGTGGAAGGAACTTTTGCTTCAGCAACCTCTTCATTCTATGCCAAGTTTGAACTCTCTCTTTTCCTTCTAGCTTTCTCGTATTCTGCAATCTCTCCCACCATATAGATGCAGCTCCTTTCAATCTATAAGCTACTAATCTCACCTGTTTCTCATTAGGGATCTCCATATAATCGAAAAAATTTTCAATACTAGCAATCCAATCCAGAAATTCTTCTATATCAAGACTTCCATCAAAATAAGGTATATCGACTTTTAATTTAAAGTCGTTACCTTCACGATCGTAGTAGCATCGTCTGCCATCTCTTCTATCGCGATCGTTGTAATGCCGTCTTCCATCTCGATATCCCCTTTGAAATCCTTCATAACGATTTCTGCCATCATAACTAGATCGTCCTTCATCAAAAGAATTCTCTGAAAATAAAGAGTTATTCTGCCTGCAGACAAGAACAGGCCTGACAGGGTCACCGCGAGCAAGATCTGCACCCGGCCTTCTGTTGTTCCGCCGATTCCGGTTCACATCAACGCCAAGACCGTCAGATCGATCCGCCAATTTGTCAAATCGTGCTCCGAAACGATCTATGCGTTCCATTAAACGCCGCTCCAAACGTCGCAGCGTGCCGTCCCCATGGATTGGGGCTCCAGTCTTCCGAGCATCGTCGCGAAGACCACCGCCAGTCGCCATGGGCTCTGATACCACCTGACGCAGCGTGCCGTCCCCATGGATTGGGGCTCCAGTCTTCCGAGCATCGTCGCGAAGACCACCGCCAGTCGCCATAGGCTCTGATACCACCAGACGCAGCGTTCAGCGATAGAACAAACAAGCAAATCTTGCTTGAGAGAGAAATCTCAAATTTTCAATATCAAAAGTATATTCTGTCTGCTCAAACATTGTAAAACACCTTATATAGGCGTTAACCTAAACCTAACCCTACTAGGATTCTAAATAGAAAAATCCAAAATTACAAAATACCACTAAAATTAACAAATTGCCTAAAAATAAAGATTACGTAATATTACATAATGTGATGTAGATAATATTTCGTAGATTGTTAACCCTATCCGCATCATAGAGGGTCTCTGTACAAGCTTTTCTCTGATATGGATATTTATCGCTTTGATATTTCTCATAAGGTTGCGATGTTTGAGTTTTTCTCCGTAACTCCTCATCCTTCTCAGGTGACTGCTACCATGGGCTCTTGGTCAGAGCCTCTTCCATCTCTTGTTCCCAAGAGTAGTGATGGTCTTTTATGGCTTGGTCACCCTTTAGGAGTATTTTCCATTGCTGCGGCTTGGGACCTTATTCGTTGCTGAGGGCGGGTTGTGCCTTAGCACTCTTTTATCTGGGATCATTATATCGCTCCTTTCAACTTTGGCTTATCACTCTTAATAGGCTGCCAACTCAGGTTCTCTTGCTCAATTATCATAGAATTACGAATGGGGCGTGTGCATTCCGTGGTTGCCACCCGGATTCAATTGGCCACCTTTTTCTTTGGTTGCTGCATCACCGTGTCCTTGCTCTTTTTTTAGCCACTAAATGCAATCTGGCTTGGCAAAATCTTCCTTGGCATGACAATCTACGGTGGGCCATGTAGCATATCCGTGGCCAACATTTTTACCAAATTATTGCTCAATTTTCTTTCGGTGCATTGTGTCATATGATTTGGATCGAAAGGAATCACATTCTTTTTTGCAATAAGAGTCTTTTCCTACTAGTTCTTAAGAAGCATCTCAAGAAGGTTGTTAGGGACAAGGCTTTGACATTTAAATATGTGGACGACTCTCCTAGAAATCAGAGGATGCAAGGCAGCCGGGGCGTCACTCCATCATTTTTTGAGTGATTCTCAGTTGCCATTTTCATCCTAGCTTGTCTTTGTTTATAGGCCGATTGTTTTGGCTTTTGATTTTCTTGTGTGTTTCTCTATTAGGGCTCTGCATCTTTTCTTTGTATTCTCACTCAGGCCACCCTTGCACTCGTATTGACACTTTGTGCCTGTGTGGTCCGGTTTCGGTTTTTTTTCTTTTTCTTCGCTTTGGCTGGTCAATAAACTTCCTACCAAAAAAAAATGCTAAAGTTAAAAGGCTTTTTTGGGTAATAGGCCAACAACATTGCACGTTAAACCCAATTTGAGGGACCGTCCGCACTCCTTTACCCGGGCATGTGATTTTGGGCCGATCCAGAACCGAGAAGAACACAAATGATTTGACGACTATAACCCTTAGACTCGACCAAAATTACGTAAGACTGATGCCCGTCGAACTCTGGAATGTGGGTGCTCTTTCTCTGCTTGTCTGGACAACCAAAACTCATAAACCCTCGCTCGCTGGCTCGCTCGCTCGCTCTTAGGGGCTTGGTTTACTAAACTCTGTAGCTTAGGTGATTCTTAGTCGATCCCGATTGTCATTTCCTTTTAATGCCATGCCTTTTCTCTTTGTTTTGAGTCATTTCTGCGTATTTTTCTTGATTTTATTTTGCTCTTTCGTTGGGGGACTTTGTTGGGCATCGTGGGGTGATGTTTCGATGGTGTGGATTGAGATGTTAGTGTTTCTTGATTGGGTATATGTGCCTTTTGGTGTTAGAAGCTCAAACGTGGATTATATGAAGTGGGGGTGATTGTGCAATCTTGGCTTTTAATGTGGATTATGCGTTCTAAACCTTTGACGGTTTTGCTCTTTAATCTTGAATAGTGCTGTTGCGCTTGTTTCAACAGTTATTTTGGTGGGTTTTTCTTTTTGTAAATTTTAATTTGGGTCTTTAAAGTGACCATCTCATTTGAGTGAAATTTGTTTGAGGGTGTACCATTTCTAAGGTTTCAATTCTGTGAACTTTGATTGATGATCTATCACACCTTCTTGTTTCCCTATTATTTTTGTTTCTGAGGCCAATCTTGCTTCAAATCCACTTTTGCAGTTAATATCCATATAGAGATTTCGTCATGTATACGGCAGTAGGGTCTATAATATGGTCGACAAAGATGATACGCTTGATAAATATTATCTACTCGATCTCAATTTGTTGAACTGCTGATTCCAAGTTTCCAACGTGATCAAGAAGGTGAAGCAGGAAAGCTTATACTCCCCGATGTCTTTTGTTCTCATTCATTTTCACATGTTTGAGTTGTCTATCGAGCTTCAATAGAATATAATTCGACGGGCTTTGGTTGAATGGTATCTGTTTGAATGCATGTCCTTTTAACTATGTACATCTTGAATCATCATTCCACTTTCTTTGATGCATCATCAGTTTGTTTGTCTTATCTCTCATAAAGTCGACTGTTTTAGTAGTCCTCTCATTCTTTGAACAGGAGTTTGTTCGGAACAAGTCAAAATGTCTCGGAAGGGTTTGATGGAGCAGGACTTGAGTAAATTGGATGTGACAAAACTGACTCCACTCTCTCCAGAAGTAATCTCGCGGCAGGCGACCATAAATATCGGTCTGTACGTACAGTAATGTTATATTTTTTTTGGTAATTATGGGCTGAAAATTTCTCTTAGGTAGTGAGTTACTTAAACCACATTGTTCTCTGTCAGGCACTATAGGTCATGTGGCGCACGGAAAGTCAACAGTTGTAAAGGCAATTTCCGGTGTGCAGGTAACTATGCCCTTTGTTATTTAGTTCAATGTTTATGTTTTCTTCGAAACAAAAATTTCATGCTACCCTATATTAGCTTTGATTGCCGATATAATGCTTAGTGACCAAATTCATTCAGGGATTTATGTCCTGTTTGGAGAAAACCTAGTGTCAATCTGCATTATATGGTTAAAATTGATTGTGGTTATAGTCTGTGGAGAACAAAGGAAAATTTGCTGCTAGGGCTAGCCAGACTTATACGTGTTTATCTGTTTTAATGGCAATGCCTCTGCTTTAGATTCTGTCAATTGAGGCAGCTGTTGTGTCCCTATTAGAGAGAAAGGTTTTTCATGTAGTTGTAGTTATTTTGATATGGAACATGGTACTATATATTGTATGCATGGGGCATTCTTTTTCAATTTCTGATACTTCTCATTTCTCTGAAATGTGGAAGGATTTTAGAGGTGCATCTTGGCTTTTTGCAGACTGTTCGTTTTAAGAATGAGTTGGAGCGTAACATTACAATTAAGCTTGGATATGCAAATGCAAAGATTTACAAGTGCGAGGACGAACGATGTCCACGCCCTATGTGCTACAAGTGGGTTAATATTCGGACTCTGCATTTACTATTGAGTTGGAACTTGACCATTTACATGTGTTCATTGATTATTCTCAGGGCTTATGGAAGTGGAAAGGAAGACAGCCCTCTGTGTGATGTCCTTGGTTTTGAGAATTGCCGTATGAAGCTGTTAAGGCATGTTTCCTTTGTAGATTGTCCGGTAAGGTTCTTGAGACATGTCGTGTGATTTCGTTATCATTTTCATCAGGCGTGTTAAAGTTGTGTCTGTCTAGTAAGACATATGATGCTATTATTGAAGGTATTCGGGCTTATCATCTTTTTGGCAATTGTGAGAAATTTAATCTAATCTGGATGTTGACGTAACTTGATCAGTACAAGTTTTTGTATTTGAGTTTCTTGTCCATAAGTTGTGTTCTGTGGAGTGAGCTATAACAGACTTGTCTAGCATGATTTAAAAGAAAATCCGTCATTTAAAGTGTTTGGTCTATTGACTTTTCATATTGTCTTCACTTATGTGTTAATGTTACTGTTTCTGAAATTCGTTGATCCTTCCATTTCATTGACACTTGCTGAACTCGTTAGGAGCAAGTTGATGTTATGAAGAATCCAAAATCTAACAGCTGCATAGTATCTTAACGCGTCATAGAAAAGGCTGAACACAGAAAAGTTTCATGTGCACTTAATATAGCTTAACAAGAGACAATGTGGCAACCCGTTGGCGTTTTGGTATTTAAAGAAACTTATGAATAATCATCATTAATTTTCAAGTGCAACTCATCCTGCATCAATCTGTCCATTAATTACTTATGAGACGAGTTTTTGCAGGCTGCATTTATTTTATCATAGGTTCATTTTATTTCGTAGAAAATGAATGATTTGGAAATTATTTGCCTAAAAATAATTGCTTGAAATAATATTTTCATTGTTGGCCATAATTTATGTCTAAACATTCTCGTGGACAATGAAAATACTTTTCCTAAATTCATTTTTTAAGCAATACAAGCAACCGTTGTTAGGATAATATTTTTCAAGCCATTCATTTTTCTCAAAAGAAATGCACCATGTCTTTATTTTCTTCTATTTCTGTTTGTTTTATGCATCCAGAATATTGATGCCCTTTAAGTGGTTTATGGGAGGAGTTATTTTTTTCACGTAATGTTAGTTATGTATCAAACTAAAGAGGCAGTTACAAGAGTAGAATTCTTCGAAATTGTTTCCTTCCAATATGGCACCATTATTGTGGCCTCGAACTATTTCAAGGATCACATACTGAAAATACAAAATGCCATGAGATGTTGGATTACGCAAGGACAGGGAAAGGCGAGACAAGGTAATATTAGTAAACATTCTTGCAGCGGATATCATGGTTTGCTGGACCCCCTGCTCAACCCCTCGAAAAAAAAAAACAAAATAAAAAGACGAGATAAAGGACCATCCCAAACCCAAAAGTAAAACAAAGGGAAAAGGAGAAAACAAAAGGCATGCTGACACATGTCCAAACGGTATTTTTCAGACTCTGTTAAACACCTCAGAATCCATTCTTTTATTTGCACACTCGTCTATCTTTTATTTAAAATGTAGATCGTTCAGCAAATGATTTAACATTTGATTTATCTTCAGGGCCACGATATTCTCATGGCTACTATGCTTAATGGAGCCGCAATCATGGATGGAGCATTACTTCTTATAGCTGCCAATGAAAGCTGTCCCCAGCCCCAGACTTCTGAGCATTTGGCAGCTGTTGAAATTATGCGCTTGCAGCATATTATAATCCTTCAGAATAAAGTTGACCTTGTTCAGGAAAATGTAGCGATCAACCAGCATGAAGCAATTCAAAAATTCATTCAGGTAAGTGGTTTATGTGTAGTTTAGTTGGTCATATAGTACCCAGCATCCATCAGATTGATTGAAGTTCCTCTTTATCAGGGAACTGTCGCTGATGGTGCTCCAGTTGTCCCAATCTCTGCGCAGTTGAAGTATAACATTGATGTTGTCTGCGAATATATTGTCAAAAAGATCCCCATTCCAGAGAGGAATTTTGTGTCGCCGCCAAATATGATTGTAATCCGTTCTTTCGACGTGAACAAGCCTGGCTATGAAGTTGATGAGATTAGAGGTGGTGTGGCTGGTGGGAGTATCTTAACGGTATGCTTTATTTTGGGATTTGACTCACCTTGTGGGGAGATGGTTGATTATCTTTGGTTGCCGACCACTTTTGCATTTATATCTTGTGGTTCTTTTTTGGCTTGGGGTATTGCAGGGTGTTTTGAAGGTAAATCAAATGATCGAAGTTCGCCCTGGGATTGTTGTGAAAGATGAGAATGGATATATCAAATGCACGCCAATATACT
This sequence comes from Rhodomyrtus psidioides, assembly GCA_021437785.1. Classification (NCBI taxonomy): domain Eukaryota; kingdom Viridiplantae; phylum Streptophyta; class Magnoliopsida; order Myrtales; family Myrtaceae; genus Rhodomyrtus; species Rhodomyrtus psidioides. The sequence continues at coordinate 3,832,404 of JAILYB010000055.1, forward strand.
CGAGAATTGTTTCATTGTATGCTGAGCAAAATGAGCTACAATTTGCAGTGCCTGGAGGCCTTATCGGTGTTGGGACCACCATGGACCCCACTTTGACACGAGGCGATAGATTGGTGGGTCAAGTTCTTGGGGAGGTTGGGTCGCTCCCTGAAATCTTTGTTGAGCTTGAGGTAAGAGTTGGTAAAATTGATGAAAACCTTAAAAGTGAATCTTGAGCTAAGTTAGCCGCGGGACAGTTGCTTGTATTTTGAATATATGCTGCTAGCTGCTGCTTGAATCTTTACCCTCTATTTTGCAGGTTAACTTCTTTCTCCTGCGACGGCTTCTTGGTGTGAGGACAAAGGGCACGGAGAGGCAGGGAAAGGTCTCAAAGCTGGCTAAAGGAGAGATCCTCATGTTGAATATTGGGTCGATGTCGACGGGGGCTCGAGTCGTTGCCGTGAAGAACGACTTAGCTAAACTGCAACTCACATCTCCGGTCTGCACTAGCAAGGGCGAGAAAATTGCACTCAGTCGCCGAGTCGAGAAGCACTGGCGCCTGATTGGCTGGGGCCAGATTCAAGCAGGGATGACCCTCGATATCCCGCCTGCCCCATTCTGATTTACAAGTGGTGGCGAGAAAAAGCAAAGAAAAAGAAGCGAAACAGTTTACCGTCGTAGGAACCAGGGGAGATGTGGGAACTGGAAGGCCGGTATTTGTTCGGCACAATTTTTGTTACGTTGAGGAGAAGATGTCTCCGTCGAATTCGGATGATTTATATTTGTTTCCTCTGCAAATTTGTGTGTTCAGTCAGCTAATTTTATTTGTGTTGTTCCTTTTACTTTTTCAATTACATAACTAAGATTAAAAGATTAACTCGGCTAATAGTTCCCGTGAAAATTGATTTTTTTTTACTAGCGAATTGAAATTGAATGATTGCTTATTAACTATTTTGCAAGAAAAATGAATATTTTGCTACTACGATCGTTGTAATCAATCATTACAATCTAAGTAATGAACAATTCGTTTAGTTTAGACTTCCGCAACCTAATGTAAATTTATTTCCATCGACATCTAAGTAGTGATCTATCTATTACAGTACAAACATGTAAACTTTTGAAGATATTTCTAATCTTACTTAATGGAATATTTAGACTATTTTCTATATTATTCGACTGATTTCATAATTCCCCATTGTTCTCTAACTATTAGATCCTTGAAGATCTTAAAAGAAAAACGATTGAACTAAGGAAAAATCCAATCAATTGTAGGGGTGAGCAAATAGGACCGCTCGGACCGGATCGGGACCGGCTGTCCGGTTCCCGGCTCTAGGGACGGCGGTCCAGTTCCCGATTCTAGGGGCATAAAAATCGGACCGGACCGGGACCAGACCGATTGTTTTTTTTTAAAAAAAAATTATCCCTAAACAAATTAAGACCGGTTATGTTCATCACCGAAATATGTATAATTCATGGATGAAAATCCATATTCAATACACGGTGATCATTCAATACACAACCCGAACCAATTGCATCTTTCCATTCATAGATGAAAATCCATATTCACTCCCAAATATTAAGCTGTTAACACTAATTACATCTTTACTTCCACTGCCTCAATACACCACTCGTAACATTCACAAATTCTAATTTAGTCGTGCTCGAGTGTCACTAGAATTCCATGCAATAGCATTAACACAACCTTGATGTCCCCGAAAAAGAGCGACATTAGTGACATTAAAAACATTATCTACAGAATGTATTGACAAAAAATATGAGAGTAGATGAGTTCTACACATTAGATGCAAACATAAATCATGATTCGTATACCAGCCTCAATGATAGTTCCATTAAAATAATGAAAACTAGAAAGCTGCTCAAATTCAGTTCATTATTGAAAATCATCGTCCATGACCTTACTTATAACAAATAGTTGTTCAAATTCAATTTATTATTGAAACGTGTATAATTTATTGGAATCGCCCGAGAATCGAACCGGACCGGACCGGACCAACGGTTCGGTCCGTGGTTCCGAAAAATTGAGAACCGAAATCACAGATCCGATTCCCGATTCTTGAAAGGAACCAGACCGAACCGGGAACCGATCACCCCTAATCAATTGTATAATTAACTCTTCCAATGGAAAATGATATAGGTGAAAATAGATGTATTCATGTAGTCCAAACAATTTCATTTTCAATTGTTTTATTTGCTTGATTTTTCGAGTTACTTTAGAGCTCACTAACAAATTAACACACAAGAAAACTAACACTTGACGTAAAAAGTGCAATTAAGTTATGAAATTTTCAGAAAGTACAAATAAATAAAAACAATTAGTGCATCAACTAATTCTTTTAATTTCATCCAATTTGGTTAATGAAAAATGCCGAGGTTTTGTCACCTGGTTTTTACTTTTTAAACCAAAAATGATGATCTGACCCAAAAAAAAAAATTATGAGAATTATCACAAAAAAAAGGAAAAAGGACATGAGCTGGGCTATAATAGTGTTCAAGCCCACAAAGGCCCAAGCATCTTCATCGGGCGACTTTAAAAATCGGCAAACCCTCATTCACCCTTGCTCTCATCTCTTCCTTCTCTGCTGCGCACCCAGAAACCCTAGAATCACCAGGTTCATCTCTCTCTGCCGGCTAGCGATGAGGAAAGGAGGAAGCGCGGCGGCAGGGGCCGCAAAGGCTGGGAAGAAGAAGGGGGTGAGCTTCACGATCGACTGCGCGAAGCCGGTGGAGGACAAGATCATGGACATCGCCTCCCTCGAGAAGTTCCTCCAGGAGCGCATCAAGGTGGACGGCAAGGCCGGCGCCCTCGGCGACGTCGTCTCCGTCGCCCGCGACAAGTCCAAGATCACCGTCACCTCCGACTCCAACATCTCCAAGAGGTGATTTTTTTTTTTTTACCCTTACCATTTGGATGACTTCAGGTGATGTGACGTATCATTGGAGATCATTTTTAGCTTAATTTAAGTGAGTATCTCACTTCATCGAGTGAATGGAGACCTGTTTTCTTCTATGGATCACGTCTTGCATCCATAGTCTGGTCAGAGCAAGTACCTTGGAACATCGGAAGCGAAGTGATCTTGCTGTTTATAAGGCTGTTTGGATGTGCTTGAATTGCTTGTTGGGTTTTGAAAGATGAGAATTCTTGCTTATGGAGGTTAGATGAAATCAACGGAAGCTGATCGTTTGAATAGGAGACATCTGGCGGTGGTCTTGGATACCTTGATGTTTAATTTGAGTATTGCAGTAGTAGTTGGCTTCTTTGGTTGGATGGCTACTCAATGCTTTCTACTACCTGCTATCGAATTTTCTGCATTACGGATCATGTATCTGGTCATGGAATGGCTTCTTAATTGATTTGTTTTGTGAAATGGTCGGCACATGAAGGGTGTCACATGTTGTTGAAAGTAAGTTGCTAAAAATGGTCTGTTGGGACAGAAATTTGATACTGTTGTTTGCTTGCATGTGATGTACCAACAATGTGGCCTTGCCCACAAAAAAAATTGACTCCGATCTTTTATTTTGTTCTTGACTGTTCGATCAGTTTTTGTTTTTCCTTGCTAGTCATGTTGATCGATGTGTTGGGATGGTGGTGGGATTTAGTAATGCTGTTTAGATCACTGATCACTTTCCTTTGTGCTAAACTTGCTCAATGTTGGTGTTGCCTTTAATATTGTCACTCGCTTTTGTGCTGCTTTTGTTGCAATCCCCATGTGTTTGTTTTTGTGGTAAGTGGTCTGTTTCTTTCACTTCCGCTGTTTTTGGATAGTAATGGGACTCTGTTCAGTATGATTAAGCTGTGAGATTTTCTCGAAAGGCAATCTGCCTCACATCCGTTTCTTGTTTTCATGTATGTGAAGAACGTCTTGTGCCTTTCTTTCGAGGCATCTTACTTGCTTGTTGCTTGTTCAAACTGTCTAATTTTTCAGGTACCTCAAGTACTTGACAAAGAAGTATTTGAAGAAGCACAATGTCCGGGATTGGCTCCGGGTGATTGCTTCCAACAAGGATCGCAATGTTTATGAGCTTAGGTATTTCAACATCGCCGAGAACGAGGGAGAGGAAGAAGATTAAGGATTCTGCATCGGATAGGTGTTTTCAGCTTCTAAGTCTTCTCTGTCGTGAGTATTTTTGACATCTTAGTTTATATTCACCTAGCTTTGGTTTTGATGATTTACTTGTAGACGAATCACTCAACTTTTCGTTTGTACGAGTATGTTTCTCTTTACAATGTGAGTTCAATGAGTGTGGAGGGATCTGGCTTTGATTCATCATTTTTTGGTGGTTCGGTCCCTATCTTTTGTTAGCAAATCGAAACCATCCCTCTACTTTCTTTGAAAATGTCATCGGTCATCTTGTGATCGGTTTCACAATGTTGTCGGTCATCCTTCATCGGTTTCACAATGTCACGATGTCGTCGGTCATCCGTGATCGGTCATCCGTGATCGGTTTGGTGACGGAATTTACTAAGGTGGCGATAAACAATAGAAGCCCAAAATAGGGTTTTTTTTTTTTGTTTTTGCTCAAAGCATGAAGATTGAGTTCAATCAAAACGTCTGAGACTACTCAAAAGCCCAGGAGACCCTGTCGCACCAGCCGAGTATTTCACAAAAGAAAATGATATTTAGATTTGTTTTGATAGATTTGTGGTGAACTTAATAATCCTGTAAAGTTGGATAATAACTGCTGTCTATATAGCTCTGAAATTTTTAGGACAATTAGAAAATTAGATTTTTATCCTCTGTAATCTGTCGTGATAAGTCACTCGCGCATGTAATTTTTCAATGAATATGTGATGTTACCAAAATGACAATAGAGTCCATGGTAAAGTGCAATCATACCCAGGTAAGTATTTTCCCAAATCGACCCCCCAAAAAAAAGTATTTTTCAAGCCAGAAATAATTGCTCGATATTATTCCTTATATATCAAAGTTAGAAGCACCATCATTGCGACATATAATGTTGAAATTTCTCTCATTAAGAGTTCCTAAATGTATATCCTAAACGTTCTTATGTCAACAAATTTGAAAATTCTGGTGGGGCCACGGTTTATGCATGTAAATGTAAACTGTTTTCGAAATCGGGGCCTGAGTATAATTTAAGAAAGTTGCGGTCCAGGGCCCTTCCGTCCCCCCTTTAATTATATTTTTTATGTGCACATGATAATAGTGAGTTTTTCTTTTCTTTTTTTGTTAGAGATTCACGATTATTATTTTTTAGCGGACTGGGTCGTTGGATATATGACTTAAGTATATATCTTTGATAAATTTATATTTTGACCCCCAGTTTGTTGAAAATGTTTAAAATAGATCATGTGCTTATCAAAATGGCATGTGGAGAAGCTGGACTCACATATCACTGGTGTATTTAGAGTGTTGATCACGTATTGGTCGCGTGTTGAAAAAGTGTCAGATTCGAAACAACACAGAGACTCCGGAAGAGTGTCGGTGCTTTTTAGACTACTACTCAGAAAGTATTAGAAAATGTTGTCTCCCAACTTTTTTCTGTTTAATTGTAGATGATGGGAAATTTCAGAAATGGAGCGAATCGAAAAGGGAGGTGTAAAAAGAGTCCTAAACCTATAAACCTTTATTGGTGCAAATTCAGTCCTAAACTTTTTGCATTTGTGCCAATTAAATTCTAAACCTTTTATTGGCGCTAATTCAATCTCCTAAATCATTTGTATTTATGCAAATTGAGTTAATCTGGCTAATTTTGGCCGAAAATGACTAACGTGGATATCGATTATCTACGTGGCACGGCAAACGCTGACTTGGATATTTTTTTAATATTGTTCTATAATTTTTAAGCATTTTTTAAAAATATTTTTTTGAAAATTATTTAAAATATATCAAAAAAATTTTAAAAAAAATATCCACGTTAGCGCAAGCCGTGCCACATAGGACAATTGATTTTCGCGCCAACAATGTCTGGCCAAAATTGACAGAATTGACTCAATTAGCATAAATCTAAAATATTTAGAACTAAATTGGCACTAATGCAAAGGTTTGAGACTGAATTGGCTCCAATAAAAGATTTATGACTAAATTGGCACTAATGCAAAAAGTTTATGATTGAATTGACACCAAAAAAATATTTAAGACTATATTGGCACAAATGCAATAGGTTTAAGACTTTTTTTACACTTTTCCTGAATCGAAAACCACCCCCTCCCGGCCAATTTAGTTCTTAATACATGATCATTTAAGTTAGGATTTTTTCTTATTGGGATAGGTGATTCTTATAGATTCATCCTCTGAAGGAACCGGACATGATAATTTTTCATCATCCGGCTTGAGCAAGAATCAAATAAACCAAGTGGATCCATATTCATAGAAAAGAAATCTATATGTTATAAAATATATATAGTATCCACACATATATCAATGATTCTATTAAAGAATGAATTGACCGGATTCCATTTTTCACAATTGCAACTACCCATTGCAAGGAATTAAGTTATTACAAGTAAATGCTCAAGACCCATCGTTTTTTTATCTTTATGTTAACACCAAAAAGTTACCCTAGGGGCCGCGTGATGAGCACGTGGGTAAGGCATGACTAGCTACGAACCAGTGTATAGAGATCAGGAGAAGATCAACCACGGAGGTGCCACATGTGGGGTGTGACATTTCGAATTTCGACCCTCCTTGAGACTATTGACAAGGAATGGAATCTCGAAATTTGATATCGGACAATGAAAAATTGTAACATTTGAAAGGAATTGGACGCCGCCTCATCGAATGTAATTTAAATTGGAAAAGTGAAGTTTCGAACGGGAAGTGCAAAATTACCATTTTGCCCCTCGAGGTTTAGCCTTGCCTTAAGATTAGAAGAATGGCATTTTAGTCAATTGTAAACCCCCCTTGGCTGCCGAAAATCTAGGGGCAAAAGGGTCATAGGATGCCAAGATTTTATTTGTATGTGAACAAGTGTCTTCATTGAGGTGATTAGCATTAATTATGGACTATTCCACCTATCATTCCACTCATTGACCAAGGAAATTTGTGGAAGACACTTTCTCTCTCCTCCCTCTCTCATTTTCGGCCGAAACCCCCTTTCCCCTTAGTCTCTCTTGCTTTTTCTTCTTCTTCCTCTCTCTCGCTCGCCATCTCGCTGCCCTATTTTGACATCCCCACTGTTCCGGCCATAACTTCTTCGTTCGATATTAGATTGAGGTGAGACTACCGCCATTAGAAAGCTTATTGTCTTGTGGTTCTATGGACATATTATAAGCTCAATTTGGCCCAGCCGTTTTTCCCGTAAGTCTGTTTGAATGAGCAAAGGTCAGGCGGGTCAGTTTGGAATCCAATTTGAGAGAGGGCTCTTGTTCGCATGTTTCAAGGGTTCATTTGGCTCCAAACCTTTGGTGAGATCTTCTTAACTTCTAGATAAAAGTTGTAGCAAGCTGAGGTTAAGTGTTTGTTGGAGTTAGAATGGATTTTGAAGATGGTTTTGTGTGGTTTTCTAAGGGCAGATTATGTGCACCTGCTGGCCGTGTGGTACCGAGTTGCTTTGGGACAATTCATGGTGAGACTCCTAGACATGTAAATTGATGTATTGGCCAGTTGTTTTTGTGATAGATTGGAGCTTAGAGATGATTTAAGGGCTGATTGTTGTGCTTGGATTAGGACCGGTTCTGTCCCCTGCACTGACCAAGCAAAATGAGCTCTTTGGGAGTTCGTGGGGGTGTTGCCTTACTTTGAAACTTGCGGACCAAATTGCTGCCCTGTTTCGGTCAAGAGGTACCAAGCTTGGCGAAGAATTTTTGGTGGAATTTGCTAGCTCGATTTGAGAGTAAGTGACCCTTAAACCTTTATTAGGACCATAGTTATCAAGGCGACGCCCAGGCGATAAGGCGACCTCGGACGCCCAAGGCGTCCTGTCGCCTTGCTGGTTCTCCTCAAGGAGGGCACCTTGATCGCTTAAGTGTCGCCTTGTGGACGCCTTGGGCGCCTTGAGAAGTACAAATATAAAATATATTTTCTATATATTAAAAGTTATTTATTTTTAATAATCTTTCATGCATATATTTACTATATTAAAAGTTATTTATTTTTAATAATCTTTCGTGTATATATTTGCTCTGTTGAATCATGAATGTAAGTTTTGAAGTACAAATATAAAATATATAATTATACATATATATTTAAAAATTTAGCTACATTATCGCCTTATTGCCTTGCGGACAACTAGGCGGGCACTTAATCGCCTAGGCGTTTTAGAGGCCTCTGCTCGTCTTGTCGCCTTAACAACTATGATTAGAACGTTAGGACACTACTGGACGAGTTTGGTTGATGAATTGGTGATTTATTGTGTTCAAATTGATGAGGGCCGAATAGGATGGTGGTGGATTGAGCCATGTGCGTTTGTTACGATGTGAGATTGTAATTTTTATGGCTGAATTATTTATGTGTGTATTTGATTGGCATGTGACTTTGAGTGGCCGTATGACATGTAGGCCTTGAGTGGTGAATGTGCCAAATTGATGCTTGAAATGGCAAGGGAACTAATGAATTGATTAATTGCCATGAAGTGAGAGATTATGCTTTGCTCCATGTATCTTGGCTATGGCTATGTCCCTTGATGAAAGATTGCATTGTCACTTGAATGTATTGTACTCAATCATGAGAATTGGCTAGTGAGCTCATGAAAGATGAATCAACTAGTGAGCCCTTGAAATGTGAATTGGCTATTGAGCCCTTGTGATATGAATTGGCTTGGTGCCCTTGAAAGATGAATCGGGTTGGTGCCCTTGATTCATGAGAAATGACTAGTGAGCCCTTGAAATGTGAATTGGCTATTGAGCCCTTGTGATATGAATTGGCTTGGTGCTCTTGAAAGATGAATCGACTTGGTGCCCTTGATTAATGAGAAATGGCTAGTGAGCCCTTGAAATGTGAAATGGCTAGTGAGCCCTCGATCGATGAAATATGTCTAGTGAGCCACTCGATCGATGAAAGATGAATCGGCTAGTGAGCCATTGATTTATGAGAAATGGCTTGTGAGCCTTCGAATGATGAGATTGAGACTAAGCCCTGGCTTATGAACTTAATGTTGTGCTGGTATGAAGTTTGGTCTCATATTGCCATGTGTGCCTTATGAATTGAGATTTGTGATGCCAAATTATGATTATGTATTGTGATGCTTGAATGTCATGTGCCTTTTTCTCGATGAGTCCTTGAACATGTTTCTTTATCACCCCGTTGTGGGATTAACATTTTCAGGTCCTTGACAATGGAAACACAAGCTTGATGGGGATAAGTATTTGAGGAAGTAATCAGTTGAATGGATGTAAAACCTTTTGTGGCCTTAGGGATAATACTTTGCCTTGTGGATTTAGAATTGAACCATAGGTTTTTGACTATTGTAATCTCTGAGGTGGATTAAATGGATTCGAGAAGTGTACTCATGTTCCGTCCTAAGTCATTTAGTTTTTATTTATGACTGGAGTTGTTTTGTCGTTTCCGCTTGTCCATTTCATTTGTATGGATATGTAAGTTGTGGGCCGAAGAACCCTGGGAGACTATTGAAGAGAAGAACGACTTGGTGGGATGTGCGCGTGCCCGCGGGTTCGGGGCGCAACATGGGGTAACTTTGGTGGCATTTTTCTGAGGACTGAGAGGAAAGGCGCACAGAAGAAAGCATGATTGAGGCAGTTACAAAGTTTGGCGGCAACTTCGAAAGAAACGAAGAGGAAAAGGCGCGGAAACTGTTACAGGCCTTATCCGCAAAAGTCATCGAAGAGAACGTGCTTGGAGCCCAAGGCAATAACTGTCCACAAAAAGTCATCGAAGAGAACGTGCTCAGAGCCCAAGACAGTAAACCGTTCAACAGTTATCAGAGCACGTCTATAAATACTTGAGGGTATCTAACGAAAAAAGACACACAACACAACAAACAAGTCTTATCTTTTCAATTTAGATTTTAGCTTAGCTGTAACTTTTAGATTCCAATCGTCGATTCAATTCTGGTGTGTTTCATATCCAGAGTTAGGTGTCGTTGATTAAATTCCGGTGTCTATTCATCCAGTTCAGTACCGTTGATTCAATTCCGGTGTTGTACTGTTCATCCATCCTGTCAAGTACCGTCGATTCAATTCTGGTGTTGTGTCCTATATTCCACCCGTCCAATATCATCGATTAAATTTCGATATCGTGTCCTGCAGTCAGGTCTACCATCGTCAATTCAATTCCAGTTTTGTGTCATAGTTACGATTACGTCGAAGTATTTGACAAGTTTTGTTGAAGAATCACTAGGAAGGTCTGTTGAAAGTTTGTACAAAGCTGTCGATAGGCACGCAGTTATCAATATATATATATATTATATATATATAGCATTTGACACTCTCTATCCAAAACTGACTCGGAACCCTTCTTACTTAATGAATAGCTAACGTTCGATAAAAGATTTCTCGCGTTGGTCATTTCAGTGGCCTGTAATCCTTTTGGGCCGAGCTCAGAAGTCCAGTCAAAGCCTCACTAGGGGATTTTAACGCGCAACACTTTTGATTTCATAAAATTGGGGGAGAAGGAGCAATGCAAATTGTGGCATCCTGGTTTTTCCTGTCATTTCGAGACTTATCACTAAGAATGTATCTAATGATGTATTTCAGTCTTATCTCGCTCGGATCTGATTAATCTCGAGTTAACTGACCAAAAAGGGAAAGGCTAACGCAAGACAAGGTACGTGGACCTAGGGAACTCAAATAGGAAATGACACTTTGGCCATAAGGATTGACGATGGAGTATTTAGAACCATTAAAGGCGGATCTAAGAATGATTAAGGAATGCATTGCTAGCGTTATACGATTGGAGCACGGGTGATGCCGCTTAATCAATGTATAATTTGCAAAATTTTCCTAAATCGAACGATGACGATCGAGACCGTCGGAGCTAGTAATAGGCCATCGCAATTACATGACAACCAAAGTGGTCATAAACTGACGAGCCCTAAGTGTGATGAGAATCACACAGTTGATACGCGTAATGTCTGCAAAAGCCGTCCGTCAGTTCGGGATAGTCCGAAATTGCATTCGATAGAGAAATGACCCAGAGACGAGTCTCGAAATTGGAAAATAGAAAATTGAGAATTTCAACATTATAATTGCTTGGACATCGCCTCATCGAAGGAAATTTGAATCGAAAAAACGACGTTTTGAACGACGAGGGCGAAATTACCATTTTGCCCCTCAAGTCTTGGCTTTATCTTAATAAATGGATGAGGGCATTTCGGGCATTTATCCACCCCAAGGCTGCCGAAAATGAGGATTATTATTGGCCATTGGATGAGTTTGGTTATTGACAACAAGACAAGTGTCAAAAGATGGTGACTTGGCATTAAATGCTTAACTTTTTACCTACCATTCCTCTTGTTTGACTATCAAATTTTCGTGTATATCTCCTTCATCCTCTTCCTCAGCCAAATACACCCTCCACGCTGCCATTTTTCTTCTTCGTTCTTCACTTTCTTCTTCAAACTGAGAGCTCCTTAGCCGACCAATTCTGCCCGCCTCCTTCGCCGCCGTCGACGACCCTCTCCTGCGATCACCAGACCTCACGTTGACCACCAGCCCCTAGCCCTGCCTCTTGCCAACCATCTCCAAGTGGAAGCTCGGCATTTGGTCAACGGTGGAGCTCCGGCCAGCCTTTTCCCCGAAAGCTGGCGGATTTCGTCGCAGCAGAGGGTAAGTCTTCGTTCGACCTCCATAGGACCTCGATTTGCTTCAAATTTTCGATCAAATTTCGTAGACAAATAGGACTGTATATTGAGTTGAGGTAAAAAGTTTGGATGAATTTGATGGAGATTTGATGATGAAATGGTGTTGTGTTTGGAGGACAGAAACTGACCGGCGGTGAACTTGAAGGAAACAGCTTTAATATTAGACTTCCCGACGTCACCTCGCCACAAAATTCTTGGTGAGGCTCTTTAATACATAGGACTATATGTTAGCAAGTGATTTGAGTGATAAATTGAGGCTTAATGATGGATTATGGGCTGATTAGTCAGGTACGAAACAGAATCGAAACTGCTCTGTTTTGGTTTGCGCCAATCGGATTCTTAGGAGCTGTTGGAGTGGTAACCGTGCCTTGAAATTGTCATTATGATATTCTAGAATGTTTATTAGGATGTTATTAAGGTTTATGCTCCGTGGTTCGACGATTGGACGAGAAAAATTGATGAAATTGGTTGGATTTCTCTAGGTTACACAGCTGCCCTATTTTGGACCCTCAGGGCCGAATCCTTGATGTGCTAGGGAGGAGATTTTGCTAAAATTGAGCCTAAGGTAAGGAGTCTATAGACCTTGGTTAGGAGGATAGGCCTCGACTAGATGATTTGGTTTAGAATTGGGTGAATTTCCATGAGTTTATTGTGTGATTGTCCAATGTTCATCGTTGTGAGTTGGTGAATGCTAGTATGCTTGCTAAATGCGTATGCCTTGTATCGAATGCCACTTTTGAGTGATAAACTTGATTGCCTCGCATGACGTAGACTCTAGGCTCAATGCATGGGCGTGTACTCGATCATGAAGTCTTGAATTGAAAAGGAATTAGGCATGCTTTAGAACTTTGATACCATGATGCGTTGAGACGTGGGGTTGCGGTGGTTATTGTCCTGATGCATTGATACGCAGGACGAGATTTGATATACGTCGACACAGGCCTGGAATGGCGATGAAAACCTGATGCGTTTGACGCGGGGTATGATTATGACGGTCTGAGGCGTAATGACGCAAACCACGCCTGAGGCGTTTTGACGCGGGTGAGAATTGTGAGACAGTTCTGAAGGTCGGAGTGTGCAACTTGATCTTGAGTTTCAATGCCTGGCTTGAGTTATAAATTATGTGACATGTGTGCATTATTATCACTCCTTTGTTTCCCTATGGCATGTGATGTTTGATGATCGTCTTATATTGCTAAGACTGTCCATGTTCTTTATTTGCGTGTATCTGGGTGTACTGTTAGCCTAACCTAGGGTTAGGACTTATTATTGAGATGTGAATCTCACCCCGTCGTGTGACATTTTCTTTTCAGACCCTAGGCCCTGAGGATGCTACCGACACGTCTAGGCGATCCTAAAGAGATGACCGCCTATTTTGATGAGTTCCCTAACGGTCGGGGTGCCGTTTTTGTGAGGAAATGTACAGTTGTATGGGTCGATGAGGGGGGCAAGGACTGAAAACCACATAGGTTTGAGGCCTGGTTTCGTAGGGTAGGCGAGGTCACTACCGGTCCATTGAAGTCCACGGAGGTGCCTCGATGAGTCATCCCTAGTTGGTGTCATCCCACTCGGGATTCTGTAGAGGTAGAGGTGTCTGTAGCTGGCTCGAGGAACGTACCCGAGAAGACCCCTACTCTGGAGGACATTAATGAGGTGATTGAGATCGATGCCTCGGAGGACGAGCTAGAGGATGATACGATGGATGACACAGTGGATGTGCGCTCCGAGACCTTCTCGGACTACGAGCCAGACGAGGATGCGGACGAGACTGATGAGCCTAGTGGTTCGACCTAGGGGTTTCCAGACTTTACTTAGTCGTCTTTTGATGATAACCTCATCGGTCTGTAACCTTTTTGGGGACTTAGGACTAGTGGTCTTCTAGATGAGTCCCGTCCACCCCGATCCGTCAACAGGTTTAGCTGACCTGCGCTTTTGAAGGAACTCATGTTGATGTTTATATTTATATTATGATTTCGTTATCCATGTCCCCATCGTTTTGTGTACGGAGGAGTTGTTCATTTCGTTTCCGCATGCTCACTTACATTACATCTCTCGACAAGTGAGTCCTGGGCACCGAGGGCGTAAGGAAGGGAGTTGCGCGTTCGCGCTCGAGGGCGCGGGGTGTGACACAAATGGTGCGTCTAAGGGGTGTCAAATAGGTGGGTTGGGTTAGGTTTGGGTCAGGTCATAAATGGTTCGACCCAAATCGACCCATTAACTCGTTTATGACCCATTTATGCACAATATAAATTTCTTGACTTATACTCAACCCAACCCATACCCGACCCATACCTAATCCAACCCAACCCATTTAAGAAAACACTTTTATATTTTATTTAATACATGAAAATTTATTTTTTATGATTGTTTATTAAAATTATATTGCTGAAATATTTTCATGAAATACAAATTGACATTTTTATTGGATATGGGTTACCCCATACTCGGCCCCAGTCCCCGCCACCGATCTCTTCCCGGCCCCGGTCCCCGCCACCGGTCCCCAGCCCCGGCCCCGGCCCCCAATCACTATCCCCGGTCCATGTCCGGACACCGGCCCCGGTCTCTGTACCATCGCCAGCCCCAGTCCCGGTCCTGGTCCCTGATCCCTTGCTCGGACCCGGCCTCAGTCACCGGTCGCGGGCGCAGACCCGACCATGGCCTCGGCCTTGGTCCATGGCCTTGGCAACGGCCCCGGCCCCAGCCCTCGACCTCGATAACGGATTCGGCCCCGGCCTTGATCCCAGATCCGGCCCCGGCCCTGATCCCGGATCCAGCCCCGATCCCAAACCTGGTACGGGCCCCGATCCTTGGCGTCGATCCCCAGCCCCTGCCCCGTTCGCATCCCCGATGCCATTCTTCGGCCTCGGTCCCTGGCCCCTCCCCCGGTCCCGGCCCCGGCCCCGAACCCGGATCCCAGCCCCGATCCCAACCCTGGCCCCGAACCCGGCCCCGGACCCGGCCTCGGTCCTCAGCCCCGGCCCCGGTCCCCGACCTCGATCTATGGCCCCGGCCCCGGCTATTGACGAAAGAAGAGGAGATTGAATTAAATGGGTCGTAAATGGGTTTAAACCAAACCCATTAAGGCCCATCTATTTTTGTCTTCTTATTGTAAAACTCATTTATGACTAACAAAAGAAATAAAAGTGACCCATTTAAAGAAAAATGGGTCTATAAATGGGTTTTAGACCTATTTTGACAAGTCTAAGTCTATAACAATCCTAGTTTTATTTTTTTTTCAATATCCTTCCACGGGAAAGTCTCATTAATAGAAATAGTGTCTTTCGTCTATGTTACTTTTTTAATCAAGTCCTTATATTTTTCATTTGTTTGGTAAAGTCATAATTTTTAGGGTTGTCAAATGGGCCCGCGCGTGCCAGTACCGGCGAGGACCGGCCCGGCCCAGTATCTAAAATTGAGAAATTTTTGGGCTGGATCCGGTACTGTTTCTTAGTGGGCCGGTCCACTTCTTACCTCAGCCCTCCTTCCTTCTCTGTTCCGTAGGGTTTTATGTCCCCCCTCTCTCTCTTCCTCTCTCTCTCTCTTGGTGGACGACGTCTTCTTGGTTTTCTTCTGATCAGTTGTCTTCTTTGTCTCCTTCCACGTTTTCTTCTTGGTTTCTGTAGTTCTTCGACCACCCCTGACCCGACGGCCATCGCCAACACGAGCTTTAGCCACCTTCGACTACCACCATCCCCTTCGTCGTTGTCATCCAGCCACCCTTGAGCTCTGTCGCCCAAGTCGAACCAGCCGTAACCCCCTAACTCGAGATCTGAGAGCTTCAAATCCACGACCTTCCCCTTTCATCTACGCCTTTGATCCACACCCGACGACGCCAACTGACGAGTCACTCGGTCAGCCACCGCCACCAGCCCGGCCTGAGTGGCGAGCGAACCGTCGTCATCCAGCCGTGCCGATCTACCAAAGTCGTGCCTCGCGAGCTCGAGACTCACGCACCTATAGCCTCCGCCGAGCTCGCCACCGCCCGACGCCTCTTATTCAACTACCGATTCCACCTTGAGCCACCAGATCTGCAAGCCCGGAGCCTCCCGATGCTGGACCCGAGTTAGTCGCATCACTTCCAGCTCAGCCGCGCCATCCTCCTTAGCCAGCTGAGCCACTTCAGCCGTCCTGAACAAAACGCACCCGCTCGGGCCGACCCGACCCGGCCCAAAGAGTTGTGTGGCATCCCAGGTCTCTCCTAGCCTCCAACTCCGATACCAAACCAAAGCCCAGCTATCGTATCTCCCAATCTGAAAAATATTTCCACAAAGTGGGTTAGCGCGACGGCTAGCAAGAAAAACATTCAACCCCACCATAGGGGTCACAAAACTCCCTAAAACCAACTAAAAAAGACAACCATATAATCAAGGCATCAAGAGTATGTAAAAATATTAATTCAGATCATTAGGTAATAACAATTTAAAACAATGAGGATGCTAATATGATATGTAATGACGTGCTCTTCATTCATCTCACCATCGCCAAGTCAATTGATTTGTGCCCCTACTCCAAGGCATCCACGACGCATGGTACGACTTTCCCCCGTACATAGCTCAAGATCCACGTGTACGTACAAATCTCCGCACACAGTCCAGGGGAGTCACAACGCGTGGTAC
This sequence comes from Rhodomyrtus psidioides, assembly GCA_021437785.1. Classification (NCBI taxonomy): domain Eukaryota; kingdom Viridiplantae; phylum Streptophyta; class Magnoliopsida; order Myrtales; family Myrtaceae; genus Rhodomyrtus; species Rhodomyrtus psidioides. The sequence continues at coordinate 3,848,735 of JAILYB010000055.1, forward strand.
GACTCTACCCCGCACACAGCTCATGGTCGTCAAGTCCGTACAAATCCCCTCACACAGCTCAGGGGCGTCAACTCAATTCAGTGCACTGAAGAGTAATATCTCCACATATCTCATCAAGTATCAATCCATGTATCAATGCATGCTTGGCTGAGAACCATGTTCTCAATCTCATTTCTTGCATGCCACGCCATGATACAATGCCAACATGAATTTCTCAATATCCACAAGGGAATGATACAGGGAAACACAAGTCATTGATCTCAATCAATCGTCACATGTACAATTGTCAAGCAATTCATGATTTCAATAAGTCAATCTCATCAAGACTTAGTCTAAAGATCAATGAGAGACATCCCTTAGCTCCGTCATTTTTATTCTTTCATAAATCAACTCAAATATGTCAATTTCTTTGCTCATGCACGCATAAAAATCTGATCTGTCCTAAGCTACACAGTCATGGTTTTTCCTCCTATGACATGCCTATAAATCTTCCATTTAGCTAACCATTCATACCCCTTCATCACACAAACCTTGCTTCACCATAATCAGGACCATCAAGCATAATATAGTTTGGTTTAGCATAAAAAAAAACTTCAAAACAGAACAGATTATGTATCAGCAAGTCAGTGTATTTCTCGATTTTAATACTGCAGAACAGCTCCCATTTTACTTCTATTTGACTAGCCGTTCGACCCTTACTTAGTACTAATATATATCTACATAATCCTAGACAAAGGAACATGATTTAGCTCAATTGTAACACCTTAGAACACCAAAATCAGCAGCTATACACAGAACGGATTTTATCCTAGAAACCGTGAATCAATTTTGTTCTAATCTGCAAATCAGTCACCATACACCTAAATTCAACTAGCTATTCAATCATGGGTGATGCCTAACTTAGATCTTTCATTCCTCAGCTCAAGAACACATATTATAACTCGAATTCATCCTCATTTCCCACCAAAACAGAACCGAATAGCAACACTTCTATCTCAGTCCACAGAATCAAGTTTCTGTCCTAAATGCTTGGCTCGAACTTCCTTTCTCGACCACTACACAAAGTAGATCTATCCTACATCGAAGTTGAAGGAATCTCTTGCCTCGATGAAGTCTTGAACCGGCTTGAACTTGCTCGATCTCCTCTGTGCTTCTCGAGAAAACGCCGACCAGCTCTAGCTTCCTCCTTGGTCTCCTTCTTGATCGAAAATTGAGGAGAAATAGAGATGATCAACAGCCCTTTCTTGCTCCCCCAAGGTCACATATATATAGATGAGAGGAAGAGAGAGATGGGTGGTGCATGTTTGACAAATGGCGACCAAATGCAAGAGTTCTAATCACCCTACACCAAGTGTCCCAATGCATATGCTTGGCTCCCAATTTGCGCCATTTGTCCCTTAGATTATTGCATGTCCGCCACTTCTTCCTTCTCTTCTTTCCTATTGGTCAATTTTTCCTTGTTGCCCAAGATAGAAAGGGCAAATGATCCTTATGATAAATTGCATAGTAGTCCTCGTAGGCCCTTCTCATCTAGCCATCCATTCATAGTCCAATGTCCTCCAATTTATTTCAATGGAAATCAAGCCATCTATGATCACACCCATGTACATCAAGGTAGTAGAGAGAGGATCGTGCGTGGCCGTATATCGGAATTCCTCGGGCGTCCATTACCCATGTTAGATTTCCACGTCCAGCTTCACTCTTATTTAAACTGACAAATTTTCGTCCACTTATCTTGTAATTGGAGCTCAGATTCATATTCCCTATTGTCTTCCGGTCGCGTGTGAGAAAACGAAGCTCAAATCGGCCTCCGGATGACTTCGAACGAGCCATTTTACTTTCGACGTGCGTTGAAAATCGAGAATTCGAGCTCTCGAGTCAAATGATGTTTTTTATGCAAATTCTCATTCTAATGAAGGCCAGCGAATCTTTTATGGTTCTAATCCAAATGTCCTCTTGCATGTCTTTAGAAGCTCTTGATTTTGACACTTATCTTATATCCCCTAAAGTAAGGGTTTCTTCCTCCAAATTTCGCCAAGTGTCAATACTCTCAATGGTGATAAATCATTTCCATGAAATCTTGATAAGACTACTCACCAATGATTTTCCTTGCATCTTCCTTAGGTGTGATCGGCCAATAGATTTTCATGTAAGAAGAGACAATACCGCCACTTGTATAGTCTTCTAATGGCTCATTATCTAAAGCAAGATTTTGATGAAACAATGGGCCAATAGTTGATCTTGCTTTTCTCACAATTTCCTAGGTTCAATAGGCCAATTACCGCTTATGCATGAAGAATAATCTCGCCACTTTGCATTGCCCCCAATGGTCAACCATCTCATGAAAGATTTTGTTAAAGCTTTGAGCCAATGATTGGCCATCTCTCTCTTTGCTAATTCCCTAGAAAATTCGACCACTCACCATTCATGCACATGAGGGAAGTTGCCACATGTTCTTGCCCCAAATGGCCGAAGGTCCTTGTTCTCTAAGTTTGGGGGAAATTAAATCTAATAAGCCAAGCTAATGTTAATCCTTATAAAATCTTGATTGATCGGCCAATCATAAATTTCCTTGCTCTCCAACTGCCCCGTCTCTCTCTTTCTCTCTCTCACCTACTTTGTTTTCTTCTCTTCTGTCCTCTCTCTCTCTCTCTCTCTCTCTCTCTCTCTCATTTCTGTCCACATCTCGTCCCTCCTCCCGTCTCTCTCGTCGAGTCGGCGTCTCTCCGGTGAGGAGCTTAGCTGACCCTGTCAAGTATATTAAACAAAGGGCCCCTTTATTGTATAAAAGGGCTAGGGATGCGATTCACCTCTCTCGTCATGAGAGCTCTCCCCTACCCAATGGTAGCAATCCCAAAACCCTATACCCCTCTTGGAAAACCCTAAACCCCATAGCCTTTCTACAGTATGGTGCCGATCCCCAGACTCACGATTCCAACACCCAAAACCAAAACCTAGTTTTCTTCCGATACATGAGGCCTGCTCATTACATCAACTCAAAACCTTAAAACCCATATTGTCACCTTACAGAACATTCTTCTCCAAAAAACTTTCACAACAACTTCCCTCGCCAATCATGATTCCTCACCAGATCTGCAACCTTCTCGCCAATGCCTTAATCTCATACTACAGCACAGATTCCACCAGAGCAAGAGCAACATTTCCAGACCCAAGCTGAACAAACTCCCCTCCTGCAGGAACTTAACAAGACGAGCAACAATGGACCGGGAGCAACGTATGAATGCCCTATGCAACCGATTGGGTCATTTGTGGCCTAAAACAAAAAAAACAGTTGTGGATGAGGTTGTCACAGAAGCAAGTTTAAAAGAGGGAGAACGCACTGTTTTCGGAAGACTCTACGGCAGCACTGAGGTGAACTTTCAAGCCTTCCAGTCGACCATGAAGAAGGCTTGGAAATCCGAAAAGGTAGTGTGTACTCACCTTGAAATTGGACTCTTCTCCTTTGTTTTCGAAACTGTGGAGGAGAAAAAGAGGATTCTGGAAACAGGCTCTTGGTCTTTCTCTCGCCACCTGTTGGTGATGATACCTTGGGAACCAAAATTTGTTCCCTAGTGCACCCCTTTTGATTCATGTGCATTTTGGCTACATATTGTTGGGATCCCTGTTGAAGGTAGGAAAGATGATGTGATTAGAAGCATTGCTGAGCAAATAGGGAAAGTCATAGACACCAAGATCGACACTAAAGGATACGCAGCTGTAGTGGTCTGCAAGGCAAAAGTGCTCATGAATCTATTAAACCCTCTGGAGTCCGGAATGATATATAGTTATAAGGGGAAAGAACTCTGGATAGACTTCCGCTACGAAATATTGCCAACGCTCTGTTTCTCGTGTGGAAGGATAGGACATTATGCACAGAACTGCAGTGACATACCGTATATATAGGAGAGTTTTTCCAAGAATGAGAACATATTCTTTGGGCCATGGCTGAAAGCTGAATCGAACACCACCAGCCCTTTCTGGAAGGCTTTTTATGAGACAAAGATAGAGGAGTTTATGGAGAATGAAACCATTCTTGAGACCCCAGACATTCCAACTTACCCTGACATAACCTAGGGGGAAAAGGGGGAGAAGGAGAAGGGAGGAGGATCAGGTGAAGAAAGGGTCAAGAGGAAAGTGAGTGAGATTGAAGACTCTACCTTGGGCTGGGGATCATCAAGTGTGACTGAAAATCCAGTTGGTGGAAAAGCTCTTCTTATAGAACTCCCTTCATTCCATGACAGTGATACCCTGAGGAGAAACCATAAGAAGTTAAATGATAGGGAAACAAAGAAAGGCAGAAAATCTAACACCCAAAATGCGCAGCAAAATCAGATGATGGTGTTGGATGAAACAAACCTAATGGAAACACCTGTGTGTTCCACTGAAGAAGCAAAAAAACCAGAGACACTTGACCAATTCAGACCCATAAGTCTTTGCAACTTTGCTTACAAGATTATTTCTAAAGTCTTGGCAAATAGGCTGAAGAGGTGGCTACCAAAAATCATAGCTGAAGAGCAAAGCGCTTTTGTCGGAGGACGACAAATCCAAGATAACATCCTCATTGTCCAAGAAATCTTGCACCATATGAGAGTCAGGAAAAGGAAGAAGAATTTCCAAGCCATTCTCAAACTTGACATGAAAAAAGCATACGATAGGGTGGAATGGGATTTCCTAGAGGCATGTCTCCTAAGGATGGGCTTTTGCTCAAAATGGGTGGATAGGGTAATGACATGTGTGAAAACAGCCTCGCTAAGTGTCAAATTCAATGGCGAACCCCTCCCCTACTTCCAACCCTCGAGGGGACTCAGACAAGGCGATCCTATATCACCGTATCTATTCATTATCATGGAAAATACTCTCTCCTCTATGATGAAAAAGGCAGTGAACGAGGGGACACTCAAAGGCATCAAGATTAAAAGGTACTGCCCCACACTTTCGCATTTGTTTTACGCTGATGACTCTATCTTCTTTCTGGATGGGAAACTGGTAGGATGTCAGAATTTAGCAATGATCCTGAATCAATACTGCTATGCCACGGGGCAAGATATAAATCTGAATACGTCAGGACTCTTCATGGGACCAAACTGTCCACAGCAACTCCACGACAACCTTGCAAATGCTCTCAGAGTGCCTAAGATGGGAAAAACAGGGAAATATTTGGGCCTGCCTTCTGACTGGGGGGATACAAAAAAACATATGTTCTCGTGGATAAACGCCAGAGTCGATACGAAACTGGAAGGATGGAAGGAAAACCTGTTTTCGAAGGCTGGAAAAGAAACCCTGATCAAAGCTGTCATTCAAGCCATTCCCCAATACGCCATGTCAATCTTTAAAGTCCCAATCTCTATTTGCAAATCTATCGAAAGAAGAATATCCCAGTTCTGGTGGAAGAATAGTGAATCCAAAGCAGGATTGCACTGGCGACGGTGGGAACTCTTAAAGGCTAGAAAAGACTCGGGAGGCTTAGGTTTTAAAGATATGGCCTCTTTCAACAAAGCGCTGCTCGGTAAGCAAGTTTGGAGGCTAGCCCAAAATCAAAACTCCTTATGGAGTAGATTACTGAAAGGAGTTTATTTCCCGAACAGAAGTTTTCTACATGCAGAGAAAGGCTCTAGACCCTCATGGGGGTGGCAGAGTATCTTACATGGCAGGGAAACTATCTCCGGATCAGAGAGGTGGACTATCTGTAATGGAGAGTCGGTAAACATAAGAGAGGATTGCTGGCTTGAAAGAGGGATCATCGGTGGCCCGGCAAATAAAAATGACCCCATGATAGTGTATGAGCTGATTTCGAAGGAGAAAGTAGAATGGAACAGCAGCATCATTAATCAGTTCTTTGGAGTAGATATAGCCACCGAAATTTTGTCGATCCCATTAAACACTTTATCAGGTGAGGATAAGCTACGATGGACTAAAAACCAGTCTGGGAATTATTCGGTGAAAACAGCGTACAACGTCATCAGAGAGTTAGAGACAAAACAGAGTGGAAACGAAGCCTCAACCTCTTTGCCATCGCGAGAACTCTGGAACGGAATATGGAAAGCAAATATCCCCCCAAAGGTGAGAATTTTTCTATGGAGCGCAGCTCAAAATTCCCTGCCCTCAAGAGAAAACCTATATAGGTGAAATATCATCCCCCATCCCCTATGTCCTATTTGCAACCAAGATGTGGAGACAACAGAACATATCTTGCTTTTATGCCCTTGGACACAACAGATCTGGAATCAACAGCCCATCAACATAGAGCACAACCCTTACCCTCGGATGGATGCCTGGCTCCAAGCGACCCTTAAGGATCCCAGAACCTTGCCTTCCTTCGACCTGATAGCATTTATCCTTTGGAGCATCTGGAAGACAAGAAACAACTGTGTGTTTAGAGGACAGAAGCCTCGACCGGAACACCAGATCAATGAAGCGACGATTTTCCTGGAAAGCTACAACAAGTGGAGTCCAAAGGATGAAAGACCCACTTCTAACAGATCACCCTTACCCCTTAGTTGGATCCCGCCGACCGGTTCAGATCTGAAACTCAACATAGATGCGTCGGTTGGAGGAGGAACTAACGAAGGAGCGATAGCCGGAGTTCTACGAGACTCCAGTGGGCTCCTAGTAGATGGATTTGCCGAAAAAATCTTCAATTGCAACCCTCTAGTAGCTGAAGCAAAAGCTCTCGTCGCAGGTCTGAAGTTCCTCATAGCAAAAAAGGAAATCTGGGAGGCGAAGCTTCTGGTGTCCATGGAGTCTGACTCTCTGGGTGTAGTTCGTGCGGTCAACGACAGGGTAGATTCGTACTGGGAGGCAGAGTCCTTAATTTATGAAGCCCAACATATCCTAGCCCAACTTCAAAATATTTCGGTGGTCCACTGCAAGAGAGAAGCCAACCATGTAGCTGATTGGATCGCCAAAATGCTTCGGGCCAATTGTATTCCGACCCTTTGGATCTCTTCCCCACCCCTACCTCTTTGGGAATTACTAAGTGTTGATGCCCCTCGCTCGGGCCTCTATGTAAGACCTTTTAATAGTTAGTAATGCAAGCTTGTTTTTCCGGAAAAAAAAAAAGTATATTCCAATGGTAGCCATAATTCTTCCAATTTTCGGCCATGAACCAATTTCAATTTATATCCCTTAATTCCTCATCAATTTCACTTTATAATAACTTGATCTTAGAACTACAAATCTCGACCAAGGTACCATGATCCTTGAATTAGAAATTCTTCAATTGATCTCCTTAATATTTAAATTTGAATTCTTGCCATAATGTCCTTCAATGCACACGGCCATTCCTTGTATTATCACTTGAGTCTTAACGAATCCAAAATCTATAAATTCCTTGATAAATTCCTAGCTCACTTCCACATATGTCGCCTTGACACCTCATGGCCTCATTGTTAATCCAATATATTAAGGTCTCGAATTCTTGTTCTTAAAGTCAATTCTCTAATCCATTTCGGATATCCTTGCTCATTAGGAATCTCGAAAATGGGGGATGCCACAAGTTGACGCACAGTTAATTTGGGCTGGGGTCGGGCCATCTTAGGTTCGGTTCATTTTGGGCCGCCTCGGCCCGGCCCAACCCGACCCGGCCCATTGACACCTCTAATAATTTTCACAAATTTTCTGATGAGATCCCTCTTACACCACCATTTGACGACAAAAGGTATAATGCGAATAGAAATAGTTGGATGCCCACGTTGACATGTACGAAAATTTAAGCCAATGAGACAACACCAGAATATGAGGTGGACATGTAGTCTTTGTGGATGTCCGCATGGATATTCATATTGGAAAAAAAGTATTCACGTCGTTCGACGGAAATATCAGCTGAATTCGACCGGATTCACGTCCTTCTTTTTTTGCAATGTCTGAAATACTTCTTCTTTTTTCACTAAAATTGAAATATGCATACTCGCCTTTGTCTTTCCGAATAGGCAGATTTCAAAACTACTTCAAATCGATTATTCCGATTTCAAGTCGAGCCTTGGTCAAGTCATTCGAGTATTTCATCGAGTCGAGCTCCAGCTTCGATGTACTCAACTTCATGAGCTCGCCATTGTAACCAAATTTCCATTAATTTTTTCCCAAACATATTTCGTAATTAAGGAAATTCCTTACAATTACATGATATTCCCACGTGCATATAACACGCGTGGGAAACTATTCGGTCTTTAACGGCGCTCTAGTCGAGCTTAGGCTTTGTCGACATCGCATCGGCTTCATAAGCTTTCTTGCAGTGGGGGGTGCTCGCTCGGAGGCGTGTCGATATTTATTTTCGCGTGCCGTCAAAGTGGACGAAAGATGGCACGCGCCACGTGTCGAGGTTTCAGCGAGTGGGCGGCTTTCGGAAGACAAACTTGAGAATATGGCCTTCCCAACGCCCGGAGTGCCTCGTGATGCGATCCGCACCGTCCAATAACGCGTCCGCCGTCTCCGCAATCCAACGGCGTTGCCTTTCCAGGTGTGGACGGACGTTGCGATCTAAATCGTCCCACGTATCTCGGCGACCGTGACGCCACAAATCTGCCAATTCGCCTAAGAACGCGTGTCATCTACAAACGAAAGGTTTGCCGCACTTTAATCGTTTTTTTTTTTAACCCTTCCTCAATTTTCTATTGCGTCCATGATTGGAGATGCTTTTGATCGCTGATTCATAGATATTTAACAAATATATTTTTTAAAATATTTATTATTACCGCCTACAAAATTAAATAAACCAAACATATTATCACCATTAACGAAAATATTCTTAGATATAAATTATTACAGCTAATGCAAATATTTTTCATCTATTAATTATTTTAAAGGACACAAATAATCATTTTTTTAAGAAAATATTTTTCAAAAATTTTGTTTTTGTAGAAACAATAGAAAAAATCTTGGACTTGTATTCGTGTGATACATGATTTAAGCATTTGTAATCGTGTGATACATTTAATCAAAAGTTTTTTTCATGACATGAAAATTCTCGGACTTGTATTCATGTGACGCAATTTCTTCGAACTTATTTTTCACGACACCGAAAATCACAAACTTCAACTTGCACTGTACATCTATCCTCCACTAGTTCATCTTCGCCGCCATCCTCAACGTCGGCATCGTCCGTCGTTGTCTCATTGTCGCCGAACCAAGGAAGAAAACAATCGAGGTAGTTAACAAAAAAAGGGAAAAAAAAATAGTACGAGAAAAGACAAACATACAATGACTTGGTATGTTTTTGTCACATGAGTATCATGGCAGCATTGTTTGTTTTCTCTACTCCATATAGATTTTCACGTAAAAATTTTAGAGGCGTCCATTAACGAAATTTTGACGGAATGTAAATATGTCAGGTATCACATAGGTAAAGTTTTGGTGTCACAAAAAAAAAGATAAATATGTTATGATAAATGGCCCAATACAAAAATTAACTTTAACATTTGTGACAATTATATCAAAAAATTTATCTCATAAAAAATCTCTAACTTTTATATTTATCACAAATCTACTCTAAGATTTTACTTCATGCCTAGTACCAAAAAAATCCTCGCCTGTAGTGTACGTCCCAATTGTATCTAAAACTTTTGTTTCATAAAAAATCTTCAATTTTTAATTTTGGCTCAATTTTATCACCGTTAACCTTCAATCCATAATCATTATTAGTTAATCTTACGTGACATTTTCACGTCGCTAATAAATTATACCTCAACAAAGCTGAAAAAAAAACTCAAATTTCTCTTATGTTGTTTGTTTTCCTTACATATTGTCGGAATATACAGAGTCATTCAAGATAATGTGTTTCGTATTTTCTTCGACACTCAACAGCTTAAAGAACAAGTAGACAATGAGATATTTGGAAGAACGATATAAAATCTTGTCTTTTTTGAAACCTGTTGTTTTTAAATTTCGAAGATTCATTGGTAAATTCGGTGAGAAAATTCGAGCCACGTAGAATTAATTAGCGGTGATCATGGACGGTAGTATAATTAGGATAAAAGTAAAAAATTGAGGATTTTTTATGAGATACAAAGTTTTGGATATAATTGGGACGAAGGCCCAATTCTAAATTGTTCAAGAATAGCGGAATAGTGGTGTTAAGTTTTTCGATCATTTGCCTTAGTTTTTTTTTTAGGTATTAGACAAGTAGAATTTGGAACAAATTTTTAATGAATAAAATTATCGCAAATTCTAAAATTAGAGGGGTTTTTTTTTTTTTTGGGTATTAGGTGTTAAAGATAGTTAGAAATTTTTGGTTTTTGTTTTTGTTTTTTTCATTTATCGTGAAGATTCATACGAATCCACGTTTTTCTTCCGATATCTGTTTTTTCTGAGTCCGGTTCACTTTGCAATTTCACCAACAAAAACCGCTTTCTCTTCTTTCTAGAAGGGCCCGACTTCTCTCTCTTCTTCGTATAAAACCGCACCCACCCACAAACCCTAATTTCAAACTCCTCAACGCCACCCTTTCGACCCCCAGTCCTCCGCTGCTGCAGAGAAGCTCTCTTCTTCGTCTTCTTCTTCCCTCTCTGGGTTCCAAGAAGACGAGCTCCCTCTGCAGCAGGCAGCAACCCACACGCAGTCCTGTCTCGCTTTGTAACACATATTGAACTCGAGACTTTTCGTCTAAATAAGAACGAATATGGCCCGCTCTATCATCTCCTTCTCCAAGTTTGTCCCGGCTTCGATCGCAGTTCAGGTCTTTGTCGCCATTGCTCGGTGAGTGCTTTATGGCGCCGTCCTTGTTGGTTTTGCTTGTTGCTGTTATATGATGTTTTGCTATATAGAGGAAGCGTTCCGGCCCTCGATCTCTTTTGACTTTGTTCAATGAATTCCGTTCGCAGGCGGGGTTTCGCGGCGTCGGCGCCGGGTGCGGCGTCGGCCGGATTCGGCAGGGGAGGGTCCCACTCCCGGGTAGGTCTTGTGGGGAAAGTGGAGGAGATGACCGCGATGAAGGAGCAGCCCGGTGGGGCATCGTCGGCGTGGGGGCCGGACCCGGTGACGGGGTACTACAGGCCGGCGAATCGCGCGGCGGAGATCGATGTGGCGGAGCTGCGGGCGATGCTCCTAAATCACAAAGTCGGGACTCAGTAGGGGAGGCAGGGGGTTTTAAATTGAGAGGAGTTTGGGGTTTGTGCTTGCTTTGTGTCGAAACGTTGCTTTACGGTTGTCGTTTCTCCATGGTTGAAACTTGAAAGGTGGCATTATCCAGAAGTTTGACTAACATGAACACTGCCTCTCTCGCTCTCTCCCCCTCCCTCCTTGAGCGGTATTGATTCAAACGCTTTAATCATGTTTAAGAGTTAAACCTTCTCTTCTCAAAAGAAGTGGAATTTGTTTACAGTTTACACTCATCTGGAAAACAAAAAGTTCTTTTTTCCCCTTTATTGAAAATCTCATTCCGCCTTCTGGACAATTGTGATGAACTTGTTTGTGAACCTAAGTGTGAAAATGTGAATATGAGAAAGATTTGGGGCTTATGAATTAAAAAACAATAAGTTGTAGAAAGGTAAATATTATTTCAAAAGCTTAAATTAGTAAACGAAGAAAAAGTATGGGGGGGTCATGGACAGTTGGCCACACGTGCCTCACAAAATTAGTGGGATTCTACTTTTAAGTATGTCAATTGGACATGGAAATTGAAAGGTCAATGTAATGGGTAAGGGAAATCGATTAATACCAACATTTCATAATCCACTTGAGTGAGTTTAACAATGGTCAGGGCAAATTTTTTCTTATGCAATGATAATTCTTGGTGCTAAAGTATCGTCAGTCTCAATTTCATTCAATAATAATAGGGATAATTTCAAAGTTGGTTCTAAACTTTTTGTACATATGCATGTTCATTTTTAAAACTTTCCAATTTTGCTGAAAGAGTCATGACCTTTGCGTGAAATTTCAATACAGTGTTTTCAGGATTGTATTGACAAAATCAAAAGGCTTAACATCAAAATTAGCATCCGTACAATAAATTTAGGATGTTTTTGAAATTGTGAAGTGATATCCATATTAGATTATTTTCGAGGTTGAGCTGCACATTCCGGATCGTGCCAATCTTTCTCATATCATCTCAATTTTATCATATGTCTCCGAAGAGGCCGGAACTTGTGTCACGAAACTAGTGGAAGAACTCCAAATCATTGTGCTTGATCATGAGGACCCCTACCACGTAAAACCTCACCTGGGCAAATTCTTTAATTCCCCAAAATCTAGAGGCCCATTAGAGCGGCGAATGAACCATGATTTGGAGTTTGGACTATACATGTCGACCACCCACCATGGCATTTGGTCTTGGACCATCAGCTAGGAAAACTGTGACATGATGTGATGGACATGAGTTTTTTTGGATTTTTGTCAGACTTAGGTTGTAGATGTTGGATAGGGTGGGGCATGTGAGCTTAGGACAAGAGGTTCTACACAATTTAATCTGTCATGTAGCAGAAGGCCTCCCATATTGAACCCGCCTGACCCACAGATTTTCCACAGAGTTTTTGCCCGGGACCCGCTTCTGTGCACTGGCACATGCAGAAAGAAATACTGATCAAATTTTCATTACTGGTTCATTTAGGGGACTTTCTTGGTATTACGGTCTCACCCTTTGACTATTAATTATTATCAATATTATTGGAAAATAATTATACAAAACCTTCATTTTGTTTAGTTACCATGTGCAATGCACGTGACTTTTAAATGGGAAAATACATTTTATTTCATTCTTTAAGGAAATCTCGTTTTACGCCTAATACCGTAAAAAAAAAAAGGAAAAAGGGTCGAATTTAACTTAATGGAAATTCTAAAAATAGGAAAAATAAATATTAATTATACTATCAAAAAATAAAATTTTGTTAAAATTTGATGCATTTAGCCACTTTAAGATATTTGAAGGAAAAGAATAAATGCAAATCAATAAAAAGGGAAATGGAATCAATAACGAAAAACCCAAATTACAAAATTCAGTTATTCATTATGTATATTAGCCGGGTTAGTTAATATGAAATTAATCGAATAATAAAAAATATTACAAGTATGAAAAAGGAAAATGATTAACCGACATCCAATGTGGTATTTTCATTCATCAAACATTTTACATGAATTAACCGGAGAAATTTTGTTGTCTTCACGGTAGCAAATGTTCTTAAGCCCTTCTCAAGCAATAGGACACATATCCTTAATGAAAGATCAAAATCTATGCAGACCGGCATAAATGTCACATAAATAGTAGGACCACTAAGTCTTAGAGCCCTTGGATTAGAAAATGCCTGAAATCATATGTTGCACTGATACGACACGGGACACGACACGTTGATTCGTGATTTGTAAAAATATATATATATAAAATAGAGATTTTCAACTATTAAATATAAGTTTTTATATATAAATAATAAATTATCATTTTGATAATTTCACGAATAAATAATAAAAAGAGCCATGGAATAAATTTACATAATAATTCATTTAGAAATTGAGTTCTGTTTATGCTAAGATTGCATGGCTTCGTTGCGGCATGACATGTTAAATTTCAAGAAGCTCTCGTGCCTATATATATATATATATATATATATATATATATATATATATATATATATATTTGACATTTAAGTTGCCTGTTTCTGCAATGCTTCCTTATTGCTCTTCTTTCTCCCTAATTCGTTAAAACTTAATTCCATGTCCCACATCACTCCACAAATAGAGAGAGGGGGAGAGCTACTTATAAAATATCGCAACGGGCTAGGCGAAGCAATGGGCCATGAGAAAGGCCCATGGGACTTGGGCCCATTTTGGTTTTGTAAGTGAAAGATTTTGAACTAAATTAATTTTGGGAACGTGTCCGAAGTCCTCCTCTCTTCTTCCCACGTCCGAAATAGAGAATGCAGGCAGGCATTTTGTTTTGTTGGGGGGTGGGGGTGAAAACTGAAAAGATGAGATTCTGCGAGGGCCCCAAATTAATTATTATTATTATTTTTTTAAAAAAAATTGGTCAGTATCCAAATTAATAATTGACCTGCGAGCAATTACGGTGTGTGTCATGTCACGCTCGGCAGCTTTTCCGGTGTCACCATCCTTGCGACCTCTGTACTTTTTTTTTGACAAGAGTCATGAAACTTGTCGTGTTTTTCCGTGACCTTTTTCACGGTTTTTCCACGGCCCTCTCTCGAATAAAAATACGATCGTGATCAGTCATTTTCGTGAAAGATTACGGAGCCACTCTTTCTAGAACTCGCACCATTTCTCATTTTAAAACTAAACATTATACTCGAAATTTTACCATTTCTTAATTTTTCGGGTTCATAGTTATAAAAAAATAATAATCTCAAACTTATAGTCATTTAATTTCTTCTTTACGAAAAATCTCGCAAACGAAAATTAGAATCCATAGATTTTTAGGGGATGCTAGCTCGGGAATTTCTCACGAGACGAAAATTAATATGGAATAAATGTGTCATGAGCGGTACCAATTTGAGATTCTTAATTATATCAAACCCTACATCTGAGGATGAGAAAAGATGCTTCGCTGATATAAGGCCAACTTTAGGCTCGGCGGCGTCCAGTTATTGGTCTTGTCGAGGAGTTCGTGCTATTAGAACTCGGCTCGATGGGCTAGGAAGGCTAGTTAAAACCTAATCGGGCTAAGAAACAATTAATAGTTGCAAAAAAGTAGACACCGAATACCTAAGTTTATATGACAGTTTAAGCTTATAAAACTCAAGCCCATTTTATACTTCATTTTAATCCGAGTCAAGTTCCAGCATCTTGATTTTCTAATCGAGTCGAGCAGGAGCCCATTAAGCACCAAAACACCCCATCAAAATGCTCGCAAGTACTAATCAAAAAAGGGAAAAATATCTCAACCAAATGCGCAAAAAAAAAAGAAAAGGAAATGTGAAAAAGAATTCCACATGAAATTATTTACCAGATTCATCCGAGCATTTTCTTCCACATCTTGACTAATCCCCGTCCCGCACGAGGTCCCCACTAGGAAGGAACAAGCCGGAAATTTCACGGGTCGGGCTAAAACAAAAACAGCGCCAAAAAACCACCAGCACAGCACGTGCGCGCAGGTGTGACCACGACCACGACCACGAACACGAACACCTGATGCAATAATATAAGTCCCTCTCTCGTTCTTCATCCTTTTACCAGTTACCCCACCACCAGAAGAGGAAGAAACACCCACACGTTCGAGTGAAGTTCGACAACAACATCATCAGAAGTCAGTCCCAACGTAAAATAAGAAGGGTTTTCTTCTTTATCATCCCAAATCGAAAATCGAATACACAGAAATGTCGATTCACTTCGATCTGGTTCTAATCCCCTCCCGTTCATCGACCCCAACAACATCATCTAATGTCAGTCGAATTACATGCGGGATGGATGATAAGCTGAAGAAACAACGTCCGGTTCTTTCTCTTTCTCTCTCTCTCTCCTCTTTCACCAGCCGATGATGATCTTGAAGCTAAAACCACACAAGTGATTTACTCAAATCCACATCAAAGATCAGCAAAATTTAATCAAACCCAAGAAAGTTTCCTTCAGCTCAAAGCTAAAAAAAAGGAGCCCAAAAATTTCAAAAGACTGAATACACACTTTCTGCTGTGATGGAGAGCAATATTCGGAATATTGAACAGAAAGACAAGACGGAAGAGAGAGAGAGAGAGAGAGAGAGAGAGAGAAGAGTCTTCCTGTAGTGTTGTAGTCTTTTCTTCACCCTCTCGCGGTCAAAAGTGAAGGAATCGCAGCCAAATTGGGGCTTGTCCGGGCGTTGTTGCTGTTTCCGGTAGCCACGACGCTCCTCTCTCTCTTCCCCTCCTTGGAGTTCGCAGGCCTCCCGAAAGCTCTCATTGGGCTCGCGAACGCCCAGCCCCAGCTCTTGTGACCCCTCCCCCCTCCGTGAACGGCTGCCGTCGCCGACGACCTGCTTCTGCTGCTGCTGTTGTGGGACATTTCTTGATCCGCCGCACAACCTGCTGCCGACACCCAATGCGACGACGAAGAAGACGACGACGATGACGAGGCCATCGCCGCGAACCCGCCGAAGATCCCGCCGCACCTCACCCTCTCCCCGCCGTGCGCGGCGGAGATCCTGGGCTTCTGGTGACCGCGGCCGCCGCCGGCCTCCCGCTGGGACTCGACCCTCCTGAGAGTGCAGTCCCCGAACCCGGTCGAGATCCGCTCGAAGAAGTCGCCCGAGAAGCTCCTGCTCCCGCACCCGACGGATCTGGATCTCGAGACTTTCCTCTCGAACGACGCCGCCGCCGAAGCCGAACTGGAGCCCGCATTCTCGCTGTTGCCATCTTCGACGACGACGGGCCCGTTCATTGCACTGGACCCGAAATGCGATTGCGAGTGTGACTTCGAGTCCCTTCTCGCGACCGCACTGCCAGAGCAAGAGCCAGAAGCAGCAGAGTAAGACGAGAGATATAGGAAAGACCAGAACCCACCTCGCCGCCGAGGGCTAAATTCGTCGTTGCCCGCCTCCTCGTCCAGGAACCGCCCACCGCCCCGCCTCGGGGTCGCGGTGGACTTGCTTCGCTTAAACGAGATCATCTCCGCCGCCGTGGTGGCCCCGGCGGCTGCTTTCTTCTTCTTCCTGCTCTTGTTCTTGGCCAAGAGGAAGGGCACGATCCTCGCAGCCCTCCGGGCGTGGTAGACGCCGCCGCCGTCACCGTTGCCGCGGTTGGAGGGGAGGGAAACGGCCGGGTCGACGGAGACGGAGGAGGCCGCGGGGGCGGGGGCGAAGGCGGCAGGGTAGCCGCGGGGGCCGGCAGCGGATCTGAAGGGAGGGGAGGAGGTGGCGGAGGAGGAGGAGGAAGGGCGGGGGAGGGGGAGGGGGAGGGGGAAGGAGGAGGAGACGAGCTTGCCGAGCTTATCTTGGAGGCAGAAGGCGCAGATCCCGCCGAGGTTGTCGCGGAAGGGGTGGTCGGGGCACTGCATGCCGTCGCCGGCGTCTTGGTCATGGTCCGCGGCGACGCCGTTGATCTCGTTGCCTCCTTCTTTGAGAACCTCCATTATTATAATGGTTTCTTCTTCTTCTTCTTCGCTCGAGGGCTAAGGATCTTTCCTTCCTTCGTCTGCTGCTATTTTTCTCTGGGCTTCGTTCGATGGGGGTTTCTTGATATTGTCAAGTGCGCGCGACATGAGAGAGAGAGAGAGAGAGAGAGAGAGAGACTGAGAGAGTCCCCAGGAGCACGTGGAGGACTGACTTACTCCCCCATGCAATCAAGGGAGAGAGAATATGAATAAGACAAGTCAAGTGTAGATTTTCCGGACGGCCGTAAAGTAAAACATTGCTGTTTTGTTTTTTTAAATAAGGAGCACTCGTTAATCTCAATTCCATTAACTTAATGGGACCAAATACATTCTTTACTCCCATTGGTTACAGCACTCAGTAGGAGGATCCCTTTGAAGGCCTTATGTTAGGGATATTTTGGCCCAATACACAAAAATATGCATTTGTGATAATTATACTCAAAATATTTTTTATCTTATAAAAACCTTTAACTTTTACTTTTATCCCAATTCTACCCCAAATATTTATTTTTGTCTCAATTTTACCGGCCTAGTACAAAAAAACCTCAATTTTAGCATATGTCCCATATTATATTCAAAATTTTTTTATCTCATAAAAAACCTTCAACTTTTAATTTTGTTCCAATTTTATTATCGCTTGCCTTCCATCTGTAATCATTATTAGTTAACCTTACGTGGCATTTTCCTGTCATTAATAAATTATACCTCAGCAAAGCTGATATGAAAAAATTTTAAACTTATCTTCTGTTATTTGCTCCCCCTACATATTGCCGGGAGATATATAGTCACTCAAGACAACATGTTTCGTATTCTCTTTGAAACTCAATAGCTCAAAACACGGTTAGACATGGGCTATTCTGATGAACTATTAAAAATCTCGTCGTCCTTGAATTTTACTGTTTCTAAATTTTAAAAATTCATGGTAAATTCAGCGAGAAAATTCGAGTCACATAGGATTAACTAACAGTGATTATGAACATAAGGATGACGGTAGTAAAATTGGGATAAAATTAAAATTTGGTAATTTTTTATGAGGTAAAAAAAATGGATATAATTGGGACATATGCTAAAGTTGAGGATTTTTCAGGACATTAGACTGGAAGAATTGAGACAAAAGTAAAAGTTGTGAATTTTTTATACGACAAATTTTTTTTTGAATATAATGAGAACATATGCTAAAGTTGAGGATTTTTCAGGACATTAGACTGGTAGAATTGGAACAAAAGTAAAAATTGTGAGTTTTTATGAGACAAAAAAATTGGATATAATTGATACAATTGCTAAAGTTGGAGGTTTTTTTTTTTGGGTATTAGGCCGAGATATTTTAAAAGGAAAAAACATATGGGATATGCATAATCCAAAGGGAGGAAAAATTAGAGAAACCCTTAGCTTCGCCATCTTGAGCGATGGAAAAAAATTGACTTAATACATGGAAAATGTTGACGTGGACAACGTGTGAGCTGTGTTAGAAATATCTCGCGTCGAAAATTTGACATGCTATATGGTAGTTAATATATTATGATTTAAGTTTTTGAGCGAAAGCGTGGCTAACTTATATGTTGATCACCCAGAGGGGTGACTAGGTGATTATCGTGTAATTTTTAAAGATTTAATGCGGAATTCGAATTGCACAAATGTTAAGCACATATCTCAAATGATCAAAATAGAGTTTATCACTGTGTGCACTGAGTATACAGTTCAACTATCACAAGATATAAAACGAGATTAGAGTAATTGATAGAGAAGACTGCACATAGGGTTTATAGTGGTTCGGCTTTGGTTAAGCCTACGTCCACTTCTCCGGCTATTAGCCAATCGGCTGGATTCCACTAGTAAACTGCTTGAGGTTACAGTTTAGCTATCTCCCTTGAGACGCAGGACTACGCACCTAACGCTCAACACTCTTGTGTACACCTCCTCACAATTACAATAGATGGATCAAGAAGAATATAAGATTTGAAGTATTCTCGTTATAAGAATTATGAACACTTTTTCCTCTTAACACCAATCTTTTGTCTCTTTAGTTTTGAGATATTTTTTATACTCTTCCGCCTCCAATCTAACCGCTGCAAGACATCTAGAAGAGGTTTCTCCAAAATTTCCCGTTTGGACAAGATAATTACCAAAAGAAGATCTCGTAGCCTTTGACGATTGCCAAAGGAAAGTCTTCCCTGTTCGAATTAAATCGCCCATATAATTATGATTCTGGGTTTCCATAGAAGGATTCCTTCAATAGGCAAGTTCTGTTCGTCTCCTAAGATTCATGTCCTTGATTGATATTATCCCCGAGAATCTTTAAGAACAATCGAACTCGATTGTGTCCGTTGTAATATATCAATTAAGTACATCTTGAAGTCTTCTTCAAGTTCTGACTACTGCACGTGAATACTTCTCTCAGATCTTAAGCATCATTCCAACGTCTGAGCTATCCCTGCTCAACGACTGAGCTTGACACAGCATATGAGTTCCTCTGAAATAACATCTCAGCCAAATCTTTTGCCATGTTCAATTCTATGCATTCCCGCACCAAAGGACAATCTGCAAAATAAGTATTCCACGACATTATTTCAAAACTTAAAAGTACTTGAATTGTTTTGTCAATTTCAAAATCATCTAGGTTTTTTCTCATTAGTCTCATCCTTTTTGATGATGACAAAACTATCCATAAAAGTATCAGATATTTGAAAAAAAAAGATGAGCAACAATAGTCTAGTTACTCTAGTAAAATCTTGCTAAAGGATAATTTTATCAATCCGTTCTTTGTACTTTAGCAAGAACAAGTTCTAAAATTCAAAAGTTAATTTTGAAATATCATGAACAATCTCAGAACTTGTGATATCTCAAAAAATAGATTTAGAATTTAAGCACGTATACAGATTCAAAGCATTGTAATATTATGTTTTTCTAAGTAATTTTAATAATTCTCAGTCACATGAATGATAATCTTGAGCAGTACAATAATTGAGAGCATAATAGTTATGATCTAGAGTTTATACTCAAATGTTCAGATCATCTTGTTCGAGTAAGTGCTCAAAACTTGTTGTTCTCTAATTAACTTGCTCAGATTGTAACAATTATAGCATATTTAATTTAGCCTGTTTGCAGTAAACGATATTTGCATGTGCTCAGATTTAAGAAATGCTCAAAATAAGGAACTTGTTCCCCTGTTCGACTTAAGAAAAGATTTTTAGATCATGTTTCTGCTGAACATGGGAACCTGTGTTCTCAATTTTTCAATCGGTCAACCTGTGAATTTGTGTATGCTTCTCCTTGTGCTTATTTCTGTTTGTACTTGTAGTGCATATCAATTGCAGTAGAATCATAGCATTCACAGCACAATAGCATGATACATTCACAGTTTAACTACTGTTTAACTTCTCCTGTTTCAGATATATCATTCACAATCTATCGTGCATATTAAGATATATATCATTCACGGTACAATATATCACTTTTGTAACATCTTCCCCTTTTTATCATCAGTATAAAAGTTCAATGCAAATGACAGGGCATGGTTATGAATCAACTACTGGCCATATCAATCATTAGCAGATAAAGTGTAGTACTGAGCAAACATCAAATCAATAACAATGCAATGCTATTAGCACATATTTCAGATGATCAAAATAGAATTTATCATTGTGACATTCTGAATTTCGACCCTTTCCGAGGCTATTGAATAAAAAGAAATTCATCGTGTATTTCAATTGTATCTCGCTCGGAGCTGGCCACTCTCGAGTTAACTGACTGGAAGGGAAAGGCTGACGCAGAATTGAATACGTGGACCTAGGAACTTGAATGATAAATGATACTTTGACCATAATGATTGTCAAGGGAATATTTTGGACCAGCAGAGATCGATCTAAGAACGATCATGAAATACCTTGCTAGTGTTATATGATTGGGGTGCGGGTGATTCCGCCTAACCAATGTATAACTTGCGAAAATTTCCTAAATCGAATTATGATGATCAGGACTGTAGGAACTAGTGATAAACCCTCGCAATTACATGACAATCAAAGTCGTCGCGACTTGAGTAATCCTAAGGTCGATACGCGTAGCGCCTGCAAGAGTCGCCTGTTAGTTTGTGATAAACTGGGAATTACAGTTGACATGATTGGACATGAATTGGACCTCAAAATTGGGTATCGGATATTGGGGAATTCCAATATTAGAAAATTGGACGTTGCCTCATCGAAGCCAATTAGGTTATTACAACGTTCCTTAATAGTTAGAAATTAGGAATTAGAATCCTAAGCTAGCGATTACTTTAATTACCCTTAATTAGCACCTAATCCTAGCAATTAAGTTACATTGGACTAGAGGCCTAAACTACCCCTAGATCGCCGAGTTCTTAAGGGCATTTTTTTTCCATGGGTGTCTTGAATTATTGGTGAGGGACAAGCCTTGACTACCTAGGTAGGGGTCCCCTTCTTGGACAACATCCCTTGATATCCTCAACAACCAAATCTGAGAGACAAAAAGGCTAGCCTAGCCTATGACTATACTCATCACATCAATCTCTCTCTTGGCTTTGGGAACAAGCCTTGAGAAGTAAGAGCCATTTTCACTCTCTCATTTCTCTCTTCATCTCACTTTCGTTTTGCTCTCTCTCCTACTCTCTTGGTTCACTCGCTCCCTCACCGATGCCGCCCTCTCCATTACCCCGCCGTGCTCTGGCTAACAACCACCATCTTCATCACCATCATCTCGTACCTTCCTCCGCCCTAGACAGTCACCGTTTGTTGTGAAAAATCCCTAAGTGATTTTGAAGTTGACAAAACAATCCAAGTACTCTTAAGTTTCGAGATAATGCCGTTGAATACTTATTTTGCAGATTATCCTTTGGTGAAGGGATGCACAAGATTGAATCTGTCAAAAAGGTTTTGCTCGGATGTGATTTTTGAGGGACTCAGAGGCTGGTTTGAGCTCAGACGTTGAGTGAGGATAGCTCAGACGTTGGAATGACGCTCAAGCTTTGAGTGGAGTATTCACGCGCAGTAGTTAGAACTTAAAGAGAACTTTGAAATGCACTTACTTGATACACTACAACGGATACAATCGAGATGGATCATTCTTGAGGATTCTCGGAGATAGAGATCAATCAAGGATGCGAAATCAAATAGACACACGTAAGACTTTCCAAATGAACAAAATCATCTATGGAAACCCATGATCATAATTGTATGGGCGATTTGATCCGAGCGGGGACGACTTTCCATTGGCGATCCCAACGGCTATGAGATCTTTTTTTGGTATCTATCTTGTTCAAACGGGAAGTTTTGGAGAGACCTCTTTTGGAAGCCTTGCAACGGTTAGATTGGAGGCGGAGGAGTATAAAAGACATCTCAAGATCGAAGGGAGAACAGATCAGCGTTAAGAGGGAAAAGTCTTTATAATTCTTATATCGATAGCACTTCATTTCACATACACTTCTTGATTCATCCATTGTAATTGTGAGAATGTATACACAAGAGTGTTGAACGTTAGGTGGGGTATCCTGCATGTCAAGGAGATCACTAAGCTGTAATCTCTCGAGCAGTTTACTAATGGAATCCAGCCGATTGACTAATAGCCGAAGAAGTGGACGTAGGCTTAACCAAAGCCGAACCACTATAAACACATTGTGCAGTTTTCTCTATCCATACTTTGATCATATCATATATTTTGTGATAGTAGAACTGCATATGAATTGTCTATAGTAATATACTGTGTTGCCATCATCAGAGACTTTATATAAACACCTGTGCAATTTGTATTCCGCGAAAAATATTTAAATTGCACTATAATCACCTAGTCACCCCCATCCAGGTGATAACGCTAGCCACAACAATTGGTATCGGAGCTTGGTGCTCATATTTTGTGAAGTGTTTTTACTTCCGAGCTAATGATCTTTATGACTAGCAATTTCTCTCCCAAGTGGATCGAAGGTGGAAGCAATAACAAACCACCATATTTTGAAGGGAAAGAGTATATCGATTGGAAAAATAAATTTAAAGCATATATAATATGCCAAGATAGTCAAATATGGGATGTTGTACGACGAGGAGTGAATCCAATTGCAAACGCCACGACCGTACCAAATGCAGGGGATAACAATTCTACGCCGACTACCACTTTGTCAACTACTGAGATTGCTAAGAGAGATGCTCTTGATGCAAAGGCTATTTATTCATTTTATAGTGCTTTATCTCCTACTGAATATAAATGTAGTGTAGATTGTTCCTCATCGAAAGAAATTTGGGACAAGCTCTACATTACATATGAAGGAACGGATAGAGTCAAGGAGATAAAAGTCAATTTCCTTCTTGGCCAATATGAAGCATTCAAAATGAAGCCCGGAGAAACTATGAAGCAAATGTTTGACAGATTCACTGAAATAGTGAACGGTCTTACGTACCATGGACAACTTGTTTCTGGACCAATGAGAGTCAACAAGCAACTGAGAGCTCTCACACAAGAATGAGACAATGTCAAAACCTCTATTCGAGAGACTCAAAGGATATCTCCATTATCTATGGATGAGCTTATTGGAACTCTTCAATCCTATGAGGAAGAAAAAATGAATGAAGAGACTACATCAAAAGGTAAGAAGTCTATTGCTTTAAAATCTAATGCTGATTCTGATGTTTCAGACTCAGAAGATGATGAGGAATTAGCACTCACGGTCAAAAGATTTGGAAGAATGGCTAAGAAAGGCAGAAACTTCAAAGCCAGAAAGGATCTCAGGCGATATGATCAGAAACGATCATATGAGATCAAAAGTGAAGGTCAAGAAGTCATCTGCTATGAATGCAAAAAGAGAGGTCACATTAAACCAAATTGCCCTCTATTAAAGTATATACAAACTTACCTTACCAAAAAAAGAAGAAGAAGAAAGGCAGGGATAAAAAATTCAAGAAAGCCTTAAAAGCAGAGACTTGGAGCGATATTGAATGTGAAAGCGATGAAGAATATGCGAACATATGTCTAATGGCAGACTCAGATGATGACTTTGAGGTAACTCACTCAAATATTCCTTTTGAGGTATCAGATTATATAGACGAGCTATGTTTAGAATACAAAGCTGCTCTTAAAAGAATTTCTGAATTGAAAAAGGAAGTAGCTATTTTTAAGCAGAAAGATCTTTCTGAAAAAGACAAAATTAGTTTTCTCGAAACGGAATTTTTTCAATTAAACGAGAAATCTGATTGTGCGTCTAACGAGAATATCCGTTTGAAGTCAGAACTGAAAAATCTTGAGAGAAAAAATGATTCTTTGAAAAAAGAAAGGGATCTTTTTGAAAAAGAGAATATATCTTTAAGAAAAGAAATCTCGAATATTCACAAAAAATTCTCTACGAGATTCAAAACATTACAACACATACTTTCTATACAAGTTCTGTATTATAATAAATCAGGTTTGGGTTTTCAAAAGGAAAGCACTATGGAAAATTGCTTCCGTTAAGGGAAGAATCAAGAAAAGACCTCCGAAGAAATCTTACGAGAGTTATTTTAGAAAACAGTTTGTAAAATTCAAAGATCAAGAATTGTCTGTATGTTCAAACTGTGGTAATCCAAGGCACTCCAAGAGTTATTGTTCTAATGATAGTAAAAGGTTGATTGAAGACATTCTTAGATATACAAATGTTGCTAACCCCAAAAGACCAAAATAGATCTGGGTACCAAAGAAAACTTGAGTTTCGTTGATCATTGCATGTATCAATGAAAAGGAAAAATAAATGGTACCTCGATAGTGGGTGTTCAAGACATATGACTAGAGATGCAACAAAATTTATTATTCTTGAGATGATCAATAGTGGAAACGTTTCCTTTGGAGAAAATAACAAGGGAACAATTATTGGCAAAGGAACCGCAAAGATTGGAAATCTTCTTACCCATGATGTTTCATTGGTTAAGGGTTTGAATTTCAATCTCATTAGCATTAGCCAATTATGCGATATTGGATACAAATTTTATTTTGCAGAAAATAAGTGCTCAGGTACAAGTCAAGATAATGAATCTTCGTTCATTGGACGAAGACATGGTAATATGCACCTTCTGGATACAACGTTCGAGGAAGAAAAATGTCTTTTATCTGTCAAAGACGACCCAGAACTTTGGCACAGAAAGTTGGGACATATAAGCCTCAAATAAATATCAAAGCTCTCCAAAAAGAAGCTGGTAAGAGGACTCCTAGAAGCCAAATTTGAAAGGACTAAGCATTGTGAAGCTTGCACACTAGGAAAACAAATCGGATGAAGGAGTATTCTTGAGATATTCGACTTCAAGCAAAGCCTATCGAGTCTTCAACAAGAATTCTCAGATAGTTGAAGAATCCATGAATGTGAAATTTGAAGATGAGTACACTACTCAGAGGATCACTACTAGTAATGTAGTGTCAGATGATGAAAACAAATCATCTGAGAAGCAGAACTCATCATCTGAGGCTGAAGAAGCAACTGAATCTTCTCAGAATATAGAAGATAATCAACCAGCGGCAACTTCTGAAGATTCAAATGCTGAAGAATCAATTGATAATGAGCTTGAAAAGTCAAAGAAGAATTGGAAATACAAATCCAGCCATCCCATAGATCAAGTCATTGGGAATATTGATGAAGGGATCAAAACCAGATCTCAATTGAGAAGTGCAATAAATGCATTTGCACTGGTTTCTGAGTTTGAACCCAAAAGAATTGAAGAAACTCTTAAAGATGAAAGCTGGATTGAAGTTATGCAACAAGAGTTACATCAATTCAAACTCAATGAAGTATGGAAATTAGTACCAAGACCAAAGGATCATCCTGTTATTGGAACCAAATGGATATTCAGAAATCAACTGGGTGATAAATGCAAGGTAACCAGAAATACGGCAAGGCTTGTTGCTAAGGGCTACTCTTAAGAAGAGGGAATCGACTATGATGAAACTTATGCCCTAGTAGCAAGACTGGAATCTATCAGACTCCTACTCGCCTATGCTTGCTATCACGACTTCAAACTATATCAAATGGATGTCAAAAGTGCATTCCTGAATGGATATATCAAGGAAGAAGTCTATGTTGATCAGCCTCCAGGTTTTGAAGATCTAAAATGTCTAGATCATGTATTCAAACTTCAAAAAGCACTATATGGACTCAAGCAAGCTCCGCGAGCATGGTATGAAAGGCTAAGTAATTTCCTTACTAACCAAGGTTTGAGAAAGGTAAAGTTGATACAACTTTATTTATCAAAAGGAAAGATCATGCAGAATGAATTTGAGATGAGCATGATGGGAGAACTCACATTCTTCCTAGGACTGCAAGTCAATCAGACCAAACAGGGCACTTTCATACATCAAGAGAAATATGCTCTTGAACTGATGCTGATCTTGCAGGCTGTAAGTTAGATAGAAAAAATACTTCAAGAACATGTCAACTTTTAGGATTAATGCTGGTGTCTTGGTTCTCTAAGAAGCAAAACACCGAAGCTCTATCAACTGCAGAAGCTGAGTATGTTGCCTTATGAAGTTGTTGTGCACAGATCCTATGGATGAAGCAACAACTGAAGGACTTTGATGTTCAATCTCACAATGTGGAAATCAAATGTGATAACACTAGCGCAATCAATCTCACCAAGAATCCAATCCTGCACTCACGAGCTAAGCATATTGAAATTAAGCATCATTTTATTCGTGATCATGTGCATAATGGTGATGTTAGCATTCAATTTGTTGATTCAAAGATCAATTAGTTGACATATTTACCAAGCAACTTGATAAGAATACATTTGAATATATTAGACAAGAACTAGGCATTACCATGATGCCTGTTTGAGCTGTTATTTAGACAGGAAGATTTTGCTTCTGTGCTTAAAGCAGTATATGGAAGAAGCAAAGGATGCCAAAGCTTCATCTGAAGAAGCTCTATGACTACAAGGAACTCAGAACTTAAAGCATCATCTGAAGATAACATCTTCTGAGTGGAGAACGACTAAAGGTTTGATCATTCAAATTTTGGGCGCGTAAGTAATTATATTTCTAGCAACAAGGTACACATCTTCACAATCTTTCTAAATATTCCGCAAATATTATGATTGTGTTGATTGTGCTGATTACCGTGATTGATTTAACTGTTTGATTGATTGATTTAAATTTGATTAATTTTAAACCTTCTAAAAAGGTAATTTTTCACATCTCTTAAATAAGACAGTCTCTAATTTTCAAAGAGGCAAACCTAAACTGAATCGTCGTCCCTCCTCAAAACCAAAAGAAACCACTCTGCTTCTCTTTCGCTCTCCGACTCTTCCTAAATAGCAAATTCTCCTCCAGAAACCCTAAAATCTCTCAAAATCCTTCCACCATCTAGCAACAATGGCAGACAAAGCTTCTTCTGAGAAGAAAACATCATCAACCAACTTTCGTCGTTCTGATCGACTTGAATTGCGCAAACCCAAAGTCGCAAGAGATGCTCTTGCCACTTATGATCCCACCGATTCACCCAAAATGGATGAAACGGAGAAAATGAGAAAAGAAGCCGAAAAGTTGATAGTAGGAATCAAGATTCAAGGATCTCCTGAGACCATTGAAAGACGAAAGAAGAAGCTACAGGATCGCCTCACTAAAACGATAACTCAAACTCCTGAAAAAAAAGAAAGAAAGCAAATCTGCCTGTAGATAAAAGAATACATCTAGCTAGAGCCACGATTCATTTGATTAAGGCTATGAGGGTACATGGAAGACCTCCACATGATATTGATGAACTTGTACGTAGTAATGTGTTCTTTGATGAAGGAGAGGTACAGAAATTTAGTGAAATGCTGACCTAATTCGAGATTCGACAGACTACCAAAGTAAGTGATGAATTTCAGAAAATCAAATCCTCTGAGAAAGGAAAGGAGAAGGTTGGTGAACCTCCCGTTGCTACTACTGACGAGATTGTTGAAGAAGAAATTTTTGTTATTGATAATTTGAGAGAAGATGATAATGAAGCAATCTATGCCCATTTTCAGCTTGTTGTGATGAAATTTTGGGCTGGAAAAAGAATGCAGACAAACTATTTAGGTCAGCGAAGCATAGGAAATGCTATGAGGCACCGCTTGCTCGAGGTTTTATGACTAATCGAGCGATTGAGTTTGACTTCTTTGAAAGGAATAGCTTGCAGATTCTTTACCCCCTTACAAATCTACATCTGCATTCATTTTGCTCATTAAACACTCATGTTATCCTGAACTAACTGATACTTTTACTCCAACTTCACCATGATTGATAGAGATGCAATTCAGGTATCTTTTTGTGAGCAAAACATCATTCTGAGTGCTGCAGACCTTGCGGGCATTCTTCGTTCTGAGCTGTTTACTTTCACGAAAATTTCTATCTCTGATGATGATGTATACAAAGAGATGTCTGGCAATCCTAATCTCTCTAGAGCATACAAACCTCATGTTGAACATCACATCTTTCCACTGCGAACCATCATTCTGCACAAGGTAGTCATCAACTGCCTTAGGCCAAAAGGATTCTCCAAAACTGATATTTCCAGATATGAGACAAAACTCTTTTGGGCCATTATAAATGGCAAACCCTTCTCTCTTCCACATCTAATATTTCTACATATGCGAAGAGCGGTGAAAAAGAACAAGGGTCAATTGCCATATGGTTCTCTGATTGCCAGAATTTTTGAGTTTCTGAGGATACAAATCCCTTTGCACCTTAGGACTGTTGAGTTGCCTCAGGGTAGCACTGGTGAAACAATGCTCACCAAAATGGGATATAAGGTTGAGGATGGACAGTGGAAAGACAGAAAAAGGCAAACAGTGCTGCTTGATTTACCACATAGCAAACGTAGTGACAAAACTGCTTAGGAGCAACCTCTTGACAAGACCCTACACACCAAATTAGCAGAACCATCTTCAGAATCCACTGGCAAGCGAAGGATTAAAATGGTGGCTCACAAGCCTATCAAATCAGCCCTCAAGAAAAGGAAGCTTGCTAGAGTGTTACTTGAAAGAATTGAAAACAAACATGACTCTAACAGCTCTCTAGTGAGTGAAACAGAACTGGAGGAGCTGCAGAAGAAGAGGCTCGCAAACAAGCTGAAGAGATTACCCGAGTCAATATATCAGAAATTTAGCCAAATATGCAAGTTTGTCCTAGTTTAGATTCCCTCAAGTCAAGTCCAATCACCTTCAGCACCTTCCACTTCTCAACCAGCCCAAAAAGACTAAAAAGATTTTTTTTCAAAAAGAAATATTTTTCATCTTTTTTGGTGTTTGATTCTGGTTGTTATCTTGCTAGTTTAATCTTTTGGCACTGTAATTGATTATTTTGTAATTGGATATTTTGAATCTTGGATGTTATTTAAGTATCTCTTATAATCTATGCTTGCATACATGTTATTTTGTGTTACTGTCACACATGTCCCTCTCCGTAATTACTGTTATATCATTTAGGGGGAGCACTTACTGTTCTCAAGTGATACAAGTCACCCTCAATGCTTTACTGGATAAATCTTATATTCAGGGGGAGTGAAACCCCATCTTTGTGCTTTATTATATATGTTTGATCTCATAGGTCATTCGTTTGCCCTTTTGTGCTGATGACAAAAAAGGAGAGAAGTTACAAAAGTTATAGAAAAAGGGGAGAAGTTATGAATAATCTGCGACATCATGTTACACAGTATACGAAGCAAGTTGAAAAGGTTACAAAGAGAGCAAGATATGATGTTGCATATACACTATGCACACATGATATACTTATCTCTGTGAATGTTATGTTGTGTACGTATCTGTGAATATCATATTCTGTAAATAATAAGTGGATATACTTATCTCTGTGAATGTTATGTTGTGTATGTATTTGTGAATGTCATATTCTGTGAATGATAAGTTGTATCGGGTACAAACAGCTATAAAGAGTATGAGTACATACAAACAGGATATGCAAATAGGTTTTCACAACTGGAAATATGAAAACACAAGTTCCCACGTTTAGCAGGAACAATATCTGAAAAGAAATACAATTTCTTTCCTTAGCTGAACAGATGAACAAGTTCTTTACTTTGAGCATTTTATTAATCTATATGTTTGGTAACATATTTACCAAAATAGGTTAACTTGAGCATGTTAAAATCGTCATAATCTGAGCATGTGTTGAACTACAAGTTCTGAGCTATTGTGTAGCAATTCTATATCACAAGTAATATGCTCATATTTATCATGCCGCTCAAGATTGTCATGTATGTGACTAAGTTCTATAGAAAATAAAGTACAATCACATGTCTATCCTCTGAAGCTATACTTGTGCTTAATCTCTAAATCTTAAGCACTATCACAAGTTCTGAGGTTGTTCATGATGTTAAAATATTGATTTCAGAACTTATTCTTACTAGAAGAACAAATGATAAATTGATAAAATTCGTTCTTAGCAAGATTCTACCGAGAGTAACTAGATCCTAGTTGCTCATCCTTTTATTCAAATCATTGTTACTTTTGTGGATAGTTTTGTTATCATCAAAAAGGGGAAGATTGTTGAGAAAAACCCCTAAGTGATTTTGAAGTTGACAAAATAATCCAAGTACTCTTAAGTTTCGAGATAATGCCGTAGAATACTTGTTTCGCAGATTATCCTTTGGTGCGGGGATGCACAGGATTGAATCTGTCAAAAAGGTTTTGCTCGAATGAGATTTTTGAGGGATTCAAAGGCTGGTTCGAGCTTAGACGTTGAGTGGGGATAGCTCATACGTTGAAATGACGCTTAAGCTCTGAGTGGAGTATTCACGCGCAGTAATAAGAACTTGAAGAGAACTTTGAAATGCACTTACTTGATAATCTTACAACGGATACAATCGAGCTGGATCATTCTTGAGGATTCTCGGGAATAGAGATCAATCAAGGATGCGAAATCAAGGAGACACACATATGACTTTTCAAATGAACAAAATCATCTATGGAAACTCATGATTATAATTGTATGGGCGATTTGATTCGAACAGAGAAGACTTTCCTTTGGAGATCCTCAACGGTTACGAGATCTTCTTTTAGTATCTATCTTGTCCAAACATGAAGTTTTTGAGAGACCTCATTTGGGAGCCTTGCAACGATTAGATTGGAGGCGTATGAGTATAAAAGACATCTCAAGGTCGAAGGGACAAAAGATCGACGTAAAGAGGGAAAAGTCTTTATAATTCTAGATCGAGAGTACTTTTTTTCACATACACTTTTTTATTCATCCATTATAATTATGAGGAGGTGTACACAAGAGTGTTGAATGCTAGGTAGGGTATCCTGCGTGTCAAGGAGATCACTAAGCTGTAACCTCTCGAGTAGTTTACCAATGGAATCCAGTCGATTGGCTGATAGCTGAAGAAGTGGATGTAGGCTTAACCAAAGCCGAACCACTATAAATACTTTGTGCAGTTTTCTCTATCCCTAATCCGATCATATCATATATTCTATGATAGTTGTCACGTCCCGCCTTCCTAACGAGCACGTACATCCGTAATCTGTCATAAGACCTGTCCCAGGATACTCTATAATACGGCCAAATGAAATGAGACTCGCACGCGGAAGATAAAAGAAAATAAAATCCATCTGAATACCATCCACTTATACATACAACCAAGAATGAGATGCAGGGGAACAAGAAAACTTTTATACATACAAAGACGGTTCTTACGTACGAGGACATATTCTAACTATCGCTACCTACTGAGGTCGAGGAACCAAAGGGCAAACAAAAGGAAACTACCAGCCCCAACAAAAGATCATCTCCATCAAAAGACAGGACAAAAGACCATCCAACTAAGGGCACTCTAAGAGGTTCTGGTGTCCTCAGCTCGGCTCGCATCCTCGGCTGGATCATAGTCTGAAAAAGACTTTGACTGAACCTCAACTGAGTCCTCCTCCATGTCATCGTACTCCAGGTCATCCTCTGAATCCGAAATCTCGATTACTTCCATACTTGCTTCGCCCGCCGGCTCTCCCTCGGGTATGTTACTCGATCCCACAGTAGAGGTCTCTATTTCTATTTCCTCTCGAGTTGGGTGGCACCAAGAGGATACAGCTTCTCTGGGTACGTCCTGGGGTCTTAACTGCTCAGACATACCTTCACCTTATTTACGGTACCATGCTTCGAACCTATGGGGTTTATCTGGCGCTCCTGGCTCGTCCACCCACACTACTGTAGTCCGTCTAATATATATTGTACCACGATATTCAGGAAACTCTTCAACATACCTAGTCATCTCCTGGGGTTCACCCAAGCGAATCGGCAGCATCTTCAATTCCTAGGGTCTGGAAAAGATAGGGTCCCACTACGGGGTGAGATCGACATCTCAATAAGAAAAGTCCTAATCCTAAGTTAGGCCAACCGTACACTCAGACAAAAGCGAATATGAACCCAACGTATAAACAATAAAATGATGCATTTAGCAACCATAAATAATACAAGAATATCACAAGCATCTTTATGCAATCATAGCAGCGTATTCCATCAATTAAAACAAGTTCACATCACCAACCCAAGCCACGCCTTCCTTCCTTTCCAACCATCATTTGATTCAAGCCCGCGTGTGGAACGCCTCAGGCTAGGTCCGCGTATTTACGCATCAGACCATCTCATTGATAAACCCGCGTAAAACGTATCGGGTTTTCAATATCATCTCCGACCCGTGTCGACACGTAACAATTCTCGTCCCGCGTCTCACGCATCAGGACATTGGTCATAACAACCCCGCGTCTCAACGCCTCAGGGTGCCACAAGTTTCTCAAGCATGCCAGGATTCATCTCAACTCAAGACATTGTAATCAAACACAAGCTCACGCATCGAGCTATAATTCAAGGCATGCGCAACAATCAATTTCAACAACCAAGAGAAACAAGCAACATGTATCATGACCATTCAATGAGCATATAAATAATAGGCACAACACGTGATCATAAATCAAACAATATCACCAAAGCTCACAAAAAATTAGCATATTCCTCCTCGGATTTACCCAATCGAGTCCAATTGTTCTAACCAAGGTTAGGAACTTCCTTGCCTCAAGCTTAACTCAACAAAATTCACTCCCCAAGCACTTCAAATGCTCAGCCTCACACACTTCTAGAATAGGACAGCCGCGCTCCTAGCGAAAATCAAGCGATTCGTTAACTTTTCTTCGCCTAAACCTCAAACCACGGAACATAAACCTCCACAACATATCAATAGACGTCTTAGTACGTCTCAACGACCAAATTTAGACTAAATTCCAACATGAACAGCCCT
Organism: Rhodomyrtus psidioides; assembly: GCA_021437785.1. Classification (NCBI taxonomy): domain Eukaryota; kingdom Viridiplantae; phylum Streptophyta; class Magnoliopsida; order Myrtales; family Myrtaceae; genus Rhodomyrtus; species Rhodomyrtus psidioides. The sequence continues at coordinate 3,881,952 of JAILYB010000055.1, forward strand.
CGCCGACACAGCCGCAACAGAACCGAAACAGGGCACTCCCCTGTTCGGTCTCCAACCAGCTCAATCAGCCCCAAACCTCAACTCAACTCCTTGATTTTTCTACAAATACACTTGCTAACATAAAGTTCTACATGTAAAGGGGTCTCATCGAAAATTTTGGCCCAAGGCGACGCCGGATGACCTTTGAAAGGCGCCAATTCCTCTGAGTCTGCAAATGGCCAGATTCTGTCCTTCAAACATCACAATGGATCCAGGTCAAGATGTTGTTAATTTTTGCCCAAAATTTTACAGCAACTCTCTATATGTGTCTACTAGACCTCCACAAAAATATAGCTCAAAACCCGTCCAATAAGGGGTTCAATTAAATTCAAACCGGAGCCTACCTCCAGTTGAGTCAGTTTCCGTCGACTCGCGGGAGATTGGCCTGCCGGAGCTCCTCAGGTGGCCAATGACGTGCTTCCAGATGGAAAAGTTCGGTAACAGGGAGATCTTCGAGATGATGGGTGGCTCGCTAGCTGGTTGTTAGCAGTTGAAAAGTTAGGCCCTGATGAAGTGGACGAAAAATTCTGATCGTGCAGGTCTGGTTCTGAACGTGAGGAAGAAGAAGAAAAATGGAGAAGATGATGGTGCTGGTCATGAGAAATGGCAGAATATCCTAGAAGCTTGCTTAGGTGTGTGGATTAATTAATGCCCACCATAGGTTAATGACACTTGGAGTTTTTCTCATAAAATCTGAATTTTCTTCCAAGTTTGCCCTCCAATTTTCGGCTGGTACATTGGGGATTCCATTTGACAAAAATGCCCTTATCCAATTAATAAAATAAAATCACGCTCCAGGGGCAAAATCATCTTTTCGCACCCTTCGTCCGAAAAATCATTTTTTTCTGCTAATTTTCATCCTTGATTAGGCGTCGTCCAATCCAAACTCACTGTTACCAATCTTCATCTCCATTTTTCATTTTCGAGATCCCAAATCGTGATCGATTTCCCATCGTCCGTAATTTCAATTTATCTTGAACTAACGGGCGGCTTTTGCGGACGTTACGCGTATCGACTCAGTGATTCTCATCACACTTAGGAAAATCCAAACTACGGCAATCTTGGTTGTCATGTAATCGCAAGGGTCTATTACTATCCCTGACGGCTGCGATCGTCATAAATCGATTTAGGAAAAATTCGCAAATCATACGTTGGTTAAGCGGCATCATCCGCGTCCCAATCGTATAACACTAGCAATGGATTCCTTAATCATTTTCTGATCGGCCTCGGTTCTAAATATCCCTCGACGATCCTTATGGTCAAAACTGTCGCGACCCTCCCCTCGCGGAGGCGGGAGCGGAGGGCTAATGGGCCGCCCGATCGCTGGCTGGATCGGACGCGGGCCTCTCCCAAGGTCCATTACCCAAATCGCAACTGCTGGATATACGTGGTCGAACTTCAGTGTGGTCTAGTGACATGTGATGAGTGTACATGTCAAGGAGTCGCCACCAATCGTTTCGTGGAGGGTACGATCGGAAACCCTATCGAATAGTTGGGAGTGATCTATTCGATTCTGCGGAAACCAGAGAAGTGGGTTCGGGGACTTAGTTACGCCAACTGTCAAAGTTGACGCCCTTTCGGTACCTAAGCTGAATGGTTTATCTGATCCGAGGATTTCATACAGACGAGTGGGGTACAGATCCTAAATCTAGGAGTTTATGCAGATGGGAAATACTACCCTATCACTCACAACCAATAGAAATAAGTGCACAAATCGAGGATCCAGTACATGCGGATAAAGCACATGAAATCAGCGTGGTATCCCTAATGAGGCCCTATTAGCCTAGAGAAATATCAATCAAGGCTTAGGAGTGATTTGGACATGATTCGCCCATGAGGGGCAGAATCGTAATTTTGAATAATTCGGGGGAAATTTACCCTTAAAAGGGTAAATCTGTCATTTTAGATGAATTGGGAAGTCAAAAGACAGAGGAAATAGGATTGGCCATCAATCCAATCCATTTCCTATTTTTCTTGAATTTCCAGGATTTCTCTGGTATTTAAAAATGATTTTACCCTCGGAGGGGTAAAGTCATCATTTTGGACAAAGATGAGAACTGAAAATCTTAAATATTAGGGTTGGTCGTCCACCTGACCCAAACCCTAACTTTAAGCAATTTTCAGAACTCGATTGAGACAAGAAAGACAATTTTCCCATTGAAGGGCAAAATCGTCATTTTGAGAAAAGAGGCGGGACTCGAAACCCAAAACCTAAGAATTGGTCGCTTACTCGACCCTAATTCTTACTTCGGCATTGTCAGCAGAGGCTACTTACCCCTAAAGGGTAATGTCGTCAAGTCTCGGAAGATCGGACAAGAAACCCCAAAAATAGGGTTGACCAGTTGTCTGTGGTCAATCCTCGATTTTTGGGGATTTCTGAGTGTCTAGGATTTTTCCGCAATTTTTTTCCACATTTTTTTGGAATTTTCTGGAATTTTCTAGCATTTTTTAGGATTTTCTGAAATTTGTCGATTTTTATTTTATTTTTATTTTTAAATTATTTTCTGATTTGATTTTTTTTATTTAAAAAAGAATATTATCCGGGCCGGGTCGGGTGACCCGGCCCACGGCCCGCGGGCGACCGGCCCGGCCCGGATCCGGGCCCGCGCCACGCCTAAAACGACGCCGCTTCAGACCTCCCGCTCAAATATTGATTTCCCGCCCAAACTTGAACCAGCGGCCCTGATTGCGCCAAGTGGCAGGCTATGGATGGCCTGATCTCCATGATGAAACCGACGGCTGTGATTCCACCACGCGTTGATGTACGAGCGGCTTGATCTTCACGATGTATCAACGGACCAGATTGAAATGCTTGATCGAACTACAGCCGTCCGATCTAAGGGTTTTTTAATTTCTGAAAATCATTTTTAATTTCCGAAAAAAGCGAGATCGCGACACGTGGCGCGCCTACCACCGTCCGATCATTTTATTAATCGGTTATAACTGATCGTGCTGACGTGGCTGCCACGTGGGCGCCACGTCAGCGATACGTGTGCGTTGACTGGTCAACTTTCGTTGACCAGTCAACCGGCCCGCCGAAGAAGACGACCGGCGCCGGCTCTGTTTCGCCGGCGCCTCGTCGGAATACGTTTTCTCCACCTACAGGTCACCAAAGCTTGCGAAACCAACGCCATTCGACTCATCTCGTTCTCCTTTACAACATATCGAAGCCTTGATATAGCAGAATCAAAGTTGAACAACTCACCAACCTAGGCCGGAGCTAATTTCCGACGAAAGTCCGCCCTAGCCATTTCTAGCGATATCCGAGCCTATCAATCAATCAGGAAGCATCGTGGGAGATCGAGGAGACTTACCTGGCCATCAGGGAAGGTCGACGTAGCTCGAGGCGAGCTCTCGAGCTCATATCCAGTCGCGGATAGGTGGAGGTCGACGCGAGGTTTTACACGACGAAGATGCAAAAAACGAGTTGGAGAACGATCAGGGAGGTGCTGGGAGTAATTCTAGATCGATAACTCGTAAAACAAACAAGCAGAACCCGAGTTGCCATTAACGACCGAGAGGAAGTTCGAGAAAGAGCCTCACCTGTTTCGAGGGCGTCGGTGGATGTGAGTCGATCCAACGCGTTCTCTAGGTTGAGGCGAGGCTAATGGGGGCAGCGGCGTCGAACGGCGTTGTCTAGATCGCCAAGGATCCGAGCTCGAATCTCTCGAGCTCGGAGCTTCAATGGCCGCAGCGCTCTCACTTTCTCTCTCTCTCTCTCTCTCTCTCTCTCTCTCTCTCTCTGTCTCTCTCCTGCGCGAACAGACTCGTCCTCTTTCTTTTCGCTCCGTTTTGCCTTTTTGTTGCGCCCCCTAACCGACTTCCTCTCCAACTGATCTCATTCCTCAACCGATCCACACCCGCCAACTGACTTCCTCCTCCTTCTTTTGGTCTGTTATGCGCTCGACGAAGCAGAACGTAGCTTCTGTTCTTCCTGGTCTGGTCAACCGGGTTGACTGGGTCGGTCAACCCGGCCCAGTTGACCCGGTTTGAATATTTTTGTTCAAATTGGGTGCCAAGATGATCAGGTATCATAAAATTGGCTCGAAAATCAGGTTCTATGGCACAAACTTCATCTAGGAAATGTAAATTTGGGCTAAATTGATTTGAATTTGTGTGAAAGCCCCAAATTTAAGGCAGGATCCGAAATTGATTTTCGTCAAATTGAGGTTCCTAATGGATGAATCGACCCCAATTGAGCTCATCATTAGACTTAGGGGGTCAAATCCTATAGGGAGGAAGTATTGGGGTTTTATGGGTGTCCCTCAGAAAATTTTAATTTTGGATTTGGTACTTTAGGGACTAAAATGAATAGAATCTTTATGCAATTAGGTCCCTAAAGCCAAAATTGATCAAATTAGCGCATAATTGAACCAAATTTAAACGTGGGGCAATCAATTCGAATGTCAAGATTCAGAAAATGCAAAAGATTGCAAATAAAAAGACTCAGAACATATTTTTTGACAAATTTAACCCTGTGTGTTACAAAGAAACACACAAAATTAAACTTGAATTTCGACTCATGATGAGGTCAAAATGACAAGGGATTTAAAAGAAAAATATTAACTATTTTTTTATATTTTTGTGACCTCAAATTCTATTTTTTGTTGATTTTTCTAGTATTTTCCTATTTTCTAAAAATGCTAAAAAATATGAAAAATATGAAAAATTATTTTTTTTTGGTAAAAAATGGTTCCTTGGACTTGACCAAGGCCACCAAAGTTGATTTTGTAATTTTTTGACTTTTTATGGATTTTTTATGATTTTTCAAAAATAAAACTGAAAAAGACTTGGTCAAAAATCAGGTGTCAACAGCTGCCCCTCTTTGAGAGGAATCTCGTGAGAGGTTTCGCTCAAAGACAAGTGACACCTGAGTCTAGACCGACTCGACTGGGGAAAAGAAAAACGAATCTTGACACTCAATCTTTCTTGTCCTGCTGGTGAAAGCTCTGCTCCTCATTCTTTTACGGATGTGAGAGAGAAAGTAGAGAGACCCACCTGTTACTTACCCGTTGATCACCTGCCTGATGCTCGCGCGGCATGTGCGGTGTATAGCGGGTTCAAGTGAATACCTAGGGACTCCTTTTTTTAGTATCCTAGGGCGGTTAAGCTCTAGCCTGTATGGTAGGCTGTACCAGAATGAGATTCCTATACTTGACAGGAACCTGTGAATGACGCACCCATTCTCTTAGGGATTGTCAGGGATTTTGATCCGTATGGTGGATCAGACCATGAGTAGGACTCCTTTCTACTAGGAACCTATGGATGACGCACCCAGTCTCTTAGGGATTGTCAGGGTTTTGATCCGTATGGTGGATCAGACCATGAATAGGACTCCTTTCTGCTAGGAACCTATGGATGACGCACCCAGTCTCTTAGGGATTGTCAGGGATTTTGATCCGTATGGTGGATCAGACCATGAGTAGGACTCCTTCTGCTAGGAACCTATGGATGACGCACCCAGTCTCTTAGGGATTGTCAGGGTTTTGATCCGTATGGTGGATCAGACCATGAATAGGACTCCTTTCTGTTAGGAACCTATGGGTGACGCACCCAGTCTCTTAGGGATTGTCAGGGTTTTGATCCGTATGGTGGATCAGACCATGAATAGGACTCCTTTCTGTTAGGAACCTATGGATGACGCACCCAGTCTCTTAGGGATTGTCAGGGTTTTGATCCGTATGGTGGATCAGACCATGAATAGGACTCATTTCTGTTAGGAACCTATGGATGACGCACCCAGTCTCTTAGGGATTGTCAGGGTTTTGATCCGTATGGTGGATCAGACCATGAATAGGACTCCTTTCTGTTAGGAACCTATGGATGACGCACCCAGTCTCTTAGGGATTGTCGAACATTTTGATCCATCAGGGGGATCAGGCCGAGAATAGGATTCCTTTCTGCTAGGAACCTATGGATGACGCACCCAGTCTCTTAGGGATTGTCGAACATTTTAATCCGTCAGGGGGATCAGGCCGAGAATAGGATTCCTCTCTGCTAGGAACCTATGGATGACGCACCCAGTCTCTTAGGGATTGTCGAACATTTTAATCCTATATTCTAAGGAATTAACTAGGATTTATACAAATGAGGTGTGCCTAACCTTGAGGCTTTACCAAATGGGCTATTCTGGGTTTAGGGGTTACCTAGAACCTCACAGAAAGCAGATTTTGACAACAGTTTTTGATCCTATATTCTAAGGAATTAACTAGGATTCATACAAGTGAGGTGTGCCTAACCTTTAGGCTTTACCACATGAGCTATTCTGGGTTTAGGGGTTACCTAGAACCTCACAGAAAGCTGATTCTGAAAATAGTTTTTGATCCTATATTCTAAGGAATTAACTAGGATTCGTACAAATGAGGTGTGCCTAACCTTTAGGCTTCACCAAATGAGCTATTCTGGGTTTAGGGGTTACCTAGAACCTCACAGAAAGCTGATCTTGAAAATTGTCCTTTCGACATGCAATGCGTTATTCTGGGATTTGGGGATTCCAAGTATCCTGCAGAAAACTTAAACCTGCAAAAGCTTTGATAAGATTCTTCTGGGATCTAGGGGCTACCTGAGATCTCATAGAAAGACTATCTTGAATGTTGTCCTTTCAACATTGAAGGTGACATTCTGGGATCTGGGAGCTCCAGGTATCCTGCAGAAAGTTCCAACCTGTAACACTGGGATCTCACACAGGGAGATAATTTCAAACATTGTCCTTTTGACATGTGCGGTGACATTCTGGGATCTGGGAGCTCCAGGTATCCTGCAGAAAGATCAAACCTGTAAATTTGAAATCTCACAGAGGGATGATTTCGGAGATTGTCCTTTTGACATTGGAGGTGACATTCTGGGATCTGGGAGCTCCAGGTATCCTGCAGAAAGTTCAAACCTATAAATTTGAAATCTCACAGAGGGATGATTTCAGAGATTGTCCTTTTGACATTGGAGGTGACATTCTGGGATCTGGGAGCTCCAGGTATCCTGCAGAAAGTTCAAACCTGTAAATTTGAAATCTCACAGAGGGATGATTTCGGAGATTATCCTTTTGACATTGGAGGTGACATTCTGGGATCTGGGAGCTCCAAGTATCCTGCAGAAAGTTCAAACCTATAAATTTGAAATCTCATAGAGGGATGATTTCGAAGATTGTCCTTTTGACATGTGAGGTGGCATTCTGGGATTTGGGTACTCCAGGTATCCAAGAGAAGTTGTGCTCTTCTGAGATCTGGGATTGCCAGGAATTCTGAAAATTTTCTTACTAAAGGCACATCAATGGTCTTCAGGTGATATCTGATGTCAAACTGACAGCACTTTATGACTTATATCATAGTCATGAAAGAATTTCAATGGATGTATTACGATGCTGGAGGTTATCCAAAACACCTTGCAACATACAGAAGTGATCAAAAATTCCTTGTGGGGAAAGTTTGAAACAAACTATCTGAAATTACCAAAAGAGTTTGGTTAAAATGTTCAACAGAGTATTCTCATTAAAGAGGACTTCTCACCGCTTTGAGATATTGGTCTTTTACCAAGAATGCACTCGAACTTCCTATCAAACCTGCGCCTAGGGTTCAGGATTATTCGCAGTGAATACACCTCAATCGATCAGGAGGACTTCCAAGGGACCGTAATGTCGGGCTTGGCCAACGGTTTTCAAAGGGGACTTGCGTGCAAGTCAAGGCTTTCGACGAGAAGTCTTCAATGTCTGCTCCAGGTTTACAAGTCAAGAAACCTGCAAAATGAGAAAGAAATAATCTTGCTCGAACTTCTTCGAGCTAAGCTTAGACATTAAACCCTATGTCAATCCAAGTGCCTTAATCAGAAAAGGCTTTTCAGGGTTGTAACGTAGGTATGATTGGGGATCCAAAAAAAGAGGCTCGTTTTTGGCTCAGAATACGCGAAGGGTTTAACATTGGTGATCACTGCAGGTTTGCCGTCGATCTTGTCCCTTCTGGTTCAGAGAGCGTCTTCAGTCTTTGAAGTGCATTGATAGTCTTTGAAGAGCATTGCCAGTCTTCGAAGCGTACATTTGTCTTTAGAGAACATCTCTCTCATGTCAAGACGGCGTCAATACCTTGTCTATGCTTTTGTCATCTGAATGTGACATAATCTGGGAGTATCCTTTGCTGTCCAGCTCCCTTGGGATTTTCTTTTATAATCAGATCTCACTAGTGACCTATACAAAGGTATCATGCCATCTTTTGGCATTTACAAGATCAAACACATGATTCACAAGTGTACAAGTATTTGGATGGGCATTGGCCTTGCTTTTACCAGGCACTTTGCTTTTTCTTGATGCCCAGGATCGGATTTTTTTTCTCTTTTTTATTTTTCTCATCTTTTGTCGAGATCCCACTTTTTCTTTTCTTTTGGGGATCAGATTTTTCAAATGAGTGTGCTAGATGTACAACTTGAATCTCAGCACTCAAACATTAATCTGTGAATTTTTCACAAATCCTGTGTTTTGAACTCTTCCGCTCTTGAAGTGACGTCGCTTCCGTCTTAGAATATGCAATGATCACCAACGGGTTTGTGAAATGAACGTATAGGCTCAACTGGGCTGTGCAAAGGGTAGAAGTGTATAGGATAGAGAAATGAATGCTTTTCGTCATCCTAAAGCACCTGAATTATCATAGAAGTTAAAATGACAAGCAACACACGAAGATTGATGCAAGTCTGAGCAAGAGAACTTCTAACCATTTACCTCCTGATACCTCTGGACGTACCTCCAGTTTGCCCCACTGTGGGGTGGTTCTTGACAGGGGTATAGAATGAAATCGTCGTTCAAAGGGTTATCAATGGTCACCTGTAGTGTTTATGATAGAGAAACGAATGCCTCTGTCGTCTTAATCCATGTAATCACTGCGAATAACCCTTACGTCCGTAGGTCAAGGTCTCGCTGTCCTTACCACTCCACTTATCTCTCAATTGTGTATGGGACGTGTTTGGACCAGGCTTGCCTCTTGTCTGAGGAAACATCCTTTTAAACAGCTCTAAACAACTCTTGTTGGAAAAGTTCATTTCGCTTTTCTCCAAAACTTACCCTCCAAGGGGTTTTATGATGCACAATGTATATTTCATACATGTTTAGATAACCTCCAAGTTTAAACATGAGTGACAATGACGTGACCGTGAGAATTTTGCATCTTTCTAGACATGAGATTTGAATGCCTGCTAGATTCCAAGATGCCCTCAAATTCTATCAATAAGGATTCTGACAGTCTTGTAAACCTAAAAGATTAGGAAAGGAATACTTACCTGCCCAGCGCGGCTAGGGATTCCTGAAAAACATAAAAGGAATATGTCGGTGTATGCTCTCGAATTTCAGAAAATTAGAACGATACGCCTTACCCTTGATCATGTATTCCAACGGGAGTATATAAACTTGTGAAAGTCTGCATTTTTCTTAACAACACAAGATGGTTAAGTGTTCTAAAATTTCTTGAAATTTTTAATCTTTGAAGAGAAAGGACGTGCACCTGACCATCATGACAGTAAGTCTTCTTGATCATGCATTCCAATCTATCGCGACCCTGCTTCCTTGGGTCCTGGAATATTGAACACATGCTAATGTATGCATGGATGCATGACATGCTTATGCAAAGACTATCACGAAGAGTAGGTTCAATTCGAGGCAGGGCATATGACCGGAATCTGATTTTATTTCAAGGGTAATATCTCTTCACAGCATCTGAATTCACAGGGTGTCCCAGTTCTTCTCCCTCGGAGTTTACAAGGATTAATGCTCCTCCCGTGAGAATTTTCTTGACAATGTAGGGGCCTTCGTAATTCGGAGTGAATTTTCCGCCTGGATGGATGGTACTCGGAAAAACTTTTCTGATTACCAAGTCATTCACTTCGAAGTTTCTGGTCTTGACTTTTCGATTGAACGCCCTGGCTACCCTCTTCTGATAAGTTTGTCCATGGCAAATGGCTTTAAGACGTTTCTCGTCTATTAAATTCAGCTGTTCATATCTGTGCTTGAAATATTCTGACTCAGAGAGTTTATCTTCGGATAAGATTCTCAAAGAGGGAATCTTAACTTCCACTGGTAGAACTGCTTCCATCCCATACACCAGACTGTAAGGAGTTTCCCCTGTAGAAGTCCTGATTGACGTTCTGTAAGCCATTAAGGCGAAGGGTAGCCTTTCATGCCAATCCCTGTAGTTTTCTGCTGTTTTAGCCAAGATTCTCTTGATGTTTTTGTTGGCTGCTTCCACTGCCCCATTCATCTGTGGGCGATAAGGAGATGAATTCAGATGTCGAATGCTAAAGTGATCCAGCAGATCATCCACAATCTTGTTGTTCAGGTTGGACCCATTATCTGTGATGATCGCTTGCGGGGTACCATACCGGGATATGATATCTCTTTTGACGAATCTTGCCACATTTCTTGCAGTGACATTCTTGTAAGAGCTGGCTTCTACCCACTTTGTGAAGTAATCAATCGCTACCAAGATGAAGCGATGACCATTCGAAGCCACAGGATTAATGGGCCCTATCATGTCTATGCCCCACATAGAGAAAGGCCAAACTTCAGACATTTGGTGCAGTTCGTTTGGGGGTGCATTGATCTTATCTCCGTATATTTGGCATTGGTGGCATGACCGGACGTGCTGACAGCAGTCTGATTCGATGGTCATCCAATAATAGCCAAGCCGCATGATCTTTCGGGCAAGGAGGTGGCCGTTCATGTGAGGCCCACACACACCTTCATGGATCTCTTTCATGAGGATATTTGCTTCTTTGGCGTTTACACATCTTAATAGAGTGGAATCAAACGATCTCTTATACAGAATTTGTCCATTGAGGAAGAACTTGCTGGCCATCTTGGTTATGTATTTTCGGTCTCCTGACTGGCATCCTTCAGGGAATTCCCCTTTCGAGAGGTAATTCTTGACATCATAGTACCATGGCTCTCCGTCAAATTCTTCTTCGATTATCATACAATAAGCTGGTCTTTCAACAATGCCTATCCTCAGAGGTTCTACATCCAACCCTTCAGTTGTTTGTAACATCGAGGCTAGGGTGGCTAATGCATCTGCAAATTGATTGTGAGACCTTGATAGGTACTCGAATGACACTTCTTCGAACTTGAGTATCAATTCTTCAAGGTATTCGTGATAAGGGATGAGCTTTGTATCTCTCGTCTTCCACTCCCCTTGTGTCTGTAGAATAATGAGCATGGAGTCTCCAAAGACTTGCAACCTAGGTATCTCCATAGAAAGGGCCAGTCGTAGGCCCAGAATGCATGCCTCATATTCTGAAATGTTGTTGGTACAAGGAAAAGTTATCTTTGCCGCGACAGGGTAATGTTGACAATCTGGGGATATCAGTACTGCCCCAGTGCCTGCTCCTGATAGATTGACAGCGCCATCGAAATACATGATCCACTTGTCTTCTTCCAAGCTCAGAATTTGACCTTTTGTGTTTATTACTTCAGGGGACTCACCGCTTGTCGGGTTTTCTGCCAGCATGTCAGCTATAGCTCTTCCTTTTACCGACTTCTGTGAGGAACATTTGATGTCAAATTCAGACAACATTACTTGCCATTTTGCTAATTTCCCAATTAAAGCGGGCTTCTCCAGGAGATATTTGATAGGGTCGTTCTCTGTTATGAGCTGAATGTGATGATGTAGGGTATACTGCCTTAGTCTGCGAAGTACCCATACCGCTGCTACACAGGCCCTTTCAACTGGTATATATTTTGCTTCAGATGGCGTGAATTTCTTACTCAGGTAATAAATGGCCCTCTCTTTTCCATCTATCGGGTTTGTTTGGGCAAGTAAGGCTCCCAAGGACTCTTGTCGTATGGTCAGGTATAAGGTCAATGGGTGACCAGGAATTGGTGGCACAAGCACCGGTGGTGTAATCAAATAGTTTTTGATCATTTGGAATGCCTTGCTGCACTCGGCGTCCCATGTTATTTTCGCGCCTTTCTTAAGCAATTTGAAGATTGGCTTAGCCACATCAGACAGCTGATTGATGAACCTGGCAATATAGTTCAATCTCCCTAGAAGGCTTCTCACTTCTTTTACTGTAGATGGAGTTGATAAATCGTGGATGGCCTGGATTTTTGAGGGATCAATTTCAATGCCTCTGTTGCTGACTATGAACCCAAGGAGTTTCCCGGATCTTGCCCCAAACACGCATTTGTTAGGGTTCAGCTTTAACTTGTATTTGCGCAGGCGCTCAAATAATTTTCTTAATACCTGTATGTGATCTTGTCCTTTCTTGGATTTAGCGATCATGTCATCAACATATACTTCAATCTCTTTGTGGATCATATCATGGAATAACGTGATCATAGCCTTCTGGTAGGTAGCCCCGGCGTTTTTCAATCCAAAGGGCATGACTTTGTAGCAAAAACTTCCCCATGGTGTGGTAAATGCAGTCTTGGGTTTGTCTTCTTGTTTCATGGAGATTTGGTTGTATCCCGAGAATCCATCCATGAATGAGAATAATTCATAACCCGCCGTACTATCCACCAATACATCAATGTGGGGGAGTGGAAAATCATCTTTTGGGCTTGCTCTATTCAGATCTCGGTAATCTACGCAGATCCGAACTTTTTCGTCTTTCTTCATGACGGGGACTATATTTGCAACCCAGTCTGAATATGGGATAGCTTCAATGAAGCCTACCCTAAGGAGTTTCATGACTTCTTCCTTAATCTTGTCTTCTAACTCGGCTTTCATCCGCCTACTGCCTTGTTTGACAGGTTTGATGCCAGGATCCGTGGGCAATGCATGTTCCACAATCTTAGGATCAAGGCCTGGCATATCCGCGTAAGACCATGCGAAGATGTCTTGATATTCTTTTAGTAGCTTGGTGAACTCGAGCCTTTCATCACGGGATAGGTGTCCGCCGATCTTGACCTCTTTGACGTTCACGGTGTCTCCCAAATTAATGACAATTGGTTCTTCTGAGGTAGGAGGCTTTGACTTTTCAAAGGTGTTCCAATCCCTACGGATAGACGCGTAATCCTCGTCTTCATCTTCCTCAATGTTATAGGAGTGGTTAATGGAGGGATCCGAATTTTGTAACAACCTGGTATGCATGTTTGAGATGATATGCTCAGAAGAAGTGGCTTCACTGTCCAACCACTCCATGATGACATTCACAGAGTCATCTTCGAGAAAAGGATTTGTCAGATCTGGTTCCATCGGCGAAGTGATACCCTCTTCAGATAGCCATTTGGAGTTCTGGTCGAAGTAGGTATTTAAGGGATTATTGAACATTCGAGACCTTCCCTTCCAGGTTGGAGAACCGATGAATGAGCTATTCGGGCTGTTTTCGCCTCCACGGCGTCCCAGGCTTTTGCCTCGGCCTCGGCCTGTTGCTTTCGGGACAGAATCATTCATGGGATACTTCTGGTACCCCAAGCCCATTTTATGTGGATTAGCCTTCAACTGTAGCGGGGCATTTATACCCTGATTATGTTTGCCTAGGCCTTTTTCAGGATTGAACCCGTATGCCAGCAGCATCTTAGCTGGTAGAAGACTGGCTTCTGAGATGTAAGGAGTTCTCAACTTCGACCCTACTGGGGTATGAACTGTTGCTACCAACTCTAGGGAGTGATAGCTCGCTTCAGTTTTCTCTTCAGGCTCAATATAGGGAATGGCACTGTTCTGGTATGCCTGGAGGTCGACTTCCCCATGTACGGTAATCAACTTCCCATCTACAACGAAACGTACTTTTTGGTGCAGGCTCGAAGGGACAGCTCATGCTGTATGGATCCAAGGTCTTCCTAGCAGGAATCCAAATGCACTGGGCAGATCCATTACTTGAAAGTTTATAGAGAACTTTGTCGGGCCGATGAATACGTCAAGCTCGATCTCTCCCTCTACAGTCTTCCTCTTGCCGTCGAATGCTCTTACAGCTGTCTTGGATGCCTTGACCATCTCTTCATTGATTCCCAGCCTCCTTATGGTAGCCAAAGGACAGATGTTAAAGGCTGATCCATTATCGATCAATACGTGTGCCACTCTTTTGCCGTTACATTGGGCAGAGATGTATAAAGCTTTGTTGTGCCCTCTTCCTTCCATGGGGAAGTCCTCGTCAGAGAAGCTCAATTGGTCTTTTAAGAGAATTGCCCCTACAAAGTCCCCTAGTTGGACCTCATTAATTGTTTCAGGGACATGTACTTCATTGAGTACCTTCAATAGTGCGTTCTTGTGCTTCTCTGAATTGATGAATAGGTCTAACAGGGATATCTGAGCGGGCATCTTCCTCAGCTGCTCTATCACTTCAAACTCACTGGTTTTGATGATTGATACGAGCTTTTCGGCATCTTCCTTTGAGACCTCCTTTTTTTCGGATTCACCCTCTCTGGGGGCATAAAATCTTCCAGACCTCATTACTGCATCTACTTGTGTGGTCCCATAGTCCCAATGAACTGCTTTAGGATCATACTCTTCTACTGGGGGGACTTTTATTGTTACGGTTGTCTGATGAGATATCTCTGGTCCCGCCGTGTTGTCTTCTTCCTCTTGAGGCAACTGAATCACGATAGGCCTGACTGGGCAATCTTCCACCTCGCTCAGGCTATCCAGCTCATCCAATCTAATCACCACGGCCGTGGCTACTTCGATCATCAATATGGCGTTGTCGAGTTCTTCCATACCGTTTGAGGTTCCTGATTGAGAGAGATCATCCATACCTCCCCATCCGTCCGGTATGATGTCTTCAATCTTCTGATAAAAGCTAGGAGGGCCCGAATATTTCACCTTGAAATTGTATCCTCCAGAATCTTGACCCAGGTTGTCTATAATTTCGCCCTTCTTAAGTGCGTCAGCCATAAACTTGAGGTCTGCTAGACTTCTTCTCCTGGCTTCTATTTCGTCTTCTTCAAATTCTTCTTCTGATTGAGTGGCCGGCCCCAGATCGTTTGCCAATTTCTCACGTGAGGTACCACAAGTGCTACTCTGCTCAGCTGTGATCAAGAAGTGGTTCCCTTCTAAAGATAGAGATGCTTCAATCCCTTCAAATTCTTCATCAGTAATATCGGACATTATCCCCAGGCCCATCATCTTGGCGATACATAACTTCTTTTGGTCAATTGATATCTCCCCTTCTTTTGGGTATGACGAAGCGGTTGTTAGCAGGTCGGCCAGTTTAGGCACATCTACCTTCAGTTTAAGGTAGTCTTCTTCTTCTTCAGAGAATATTGCCCCTACGGTTTGATGATCTGGCAACAGATTTTTTTGCACATTTGGGGCTGCGTTGTCAAATTTCAAAATCTGACTATCAATTAGGGCTTGCACTTTCAGCTTCAGGATATAGCAGTTATCCACATTATGCCCTCTTTTGCCCATATGGTAGGCACAGGTCTGGCTCTCATCAAAGCCAGGATATCTTGCGGGGTTTGCCCTAGGTGGTTCTTTTGCCACCAAGTGTTGCTCCAGCAGCATCGGGAGTAGCTTGGATAAAGGTCTCGGGAGCTGAGAGAATTGTCTCTGGGGTTGCTTTCTTCTAGGCTCTTGTACCTTTGGCGCTGACCAGGATGATCAGCCTTTGGCCTGATTAGAATTGCCAAATGGCTTTAACTTGTGGGGATCTGGTATAAATGCTATGTCCAGTCCGGCTTCTCTCTCCTTTCTCAGAGGATACTGCTTCCTAGTAGGAGCTTCCTGAGGCCTTCTTTCTCTCAAGGCCCATTCCAGCCTCTCAGCAACCTTAATCAGGTGTGCGAATGTCTGACATCCAGAAGTGTTCAGTTTGTCAAAGTACTCGTAGGGGAGTGCTTTCAGGAATAAATCGATTAGTTCCTCTTCCGGGATTGACGGCTTCACTTGAGTAGCCAAGGCTCGCCACCTCTGGGCATATGTCCTGATTAATTCACCCCTTGCTTTCGAAGTTCGCAGAAGGTCCTCTCTTGTTAGGGCTGTAGCTGTGTTGAACTTGTATTGTCTGAGGAAATCCTCTGCAAGGTCCTCCCATCCATCATAATCCTCTAAATCTAGCTCAATAAACCAAGCCAGAGCGGCGCCAGCCAAACTCTCTTGGAATGTGTTCATTAACAGCGGTATGTAATCCGAATAGTGCGCCATCTTGCGCAGGTAGTACTTGAGGTGGGCACGGGGACAGCCTGTCCCATTGTATTTTCTCACGAACTCTGGCTCCCTATAGTCAGGAGGAGTCTCTATTTTAGCGAAATGAGATATTTTGTCGAAGCGGGCCAGCTCATAGCCTTGGCTGCTCAGGCATTCTTCGATCTTGGCCAATCTCTTAGCCTCTGCCTCTGTCTTCACAGTCTGTTTTCCCTTCTCCTCTTTTTCAAGGTTGATGACAACATGCGAGGCTTTTTGTTGTGCCCGGCCATTTGGTTCATGAACGTCCTCCTCTGTACGCTGTGTATCTCTCGTCAACTCTTTATCTGCCGTATCGGGTATGGAAGAAGTACCAGCGTTGTTCTGGTTGTGAATCGTCGTTTGTTTAGCTTGGGTGGTTTCTAACATCGCCTTGATGTCGGCCATCATAGTTGCCAGGGCAGTCATCTGAGACTCCAACATGCCCACGCGCGGAGACAATTCTTGTTGCTCCATTCTCGTCTTAAGGCGGGTTCGGAAACGATGTGTTGGTAGTTCCGTGATGAGAGCGTACCTGTTTCGAGAGATTTCCAGTGAGTACTTCTTTTATTTTAGTAAAAAGGAGCAGCTAATTCTTTCAGTTGCATGCTTCTAGTCAGTAGATGAGGAAAAGGGCTACCTTGTGAACCTTAGCCTCACGTAAGTAGTTCTTTTAATCATTTCTTGACAAGAATTTATGGAATTGAAAGAAGCGTAATTTCTGACGATAGTTTTTATGCATTTGCAAAACATATTCACCTTCATGCTCATGTGTCCAAGATAGTATTCCACAGAAATGAGGATGTATGAAAAAGCATCACAATGTTTGCTTATTTTACACTTGATGGAATAGCCTATTCAAGTCTAGGACGTTTGAGGTCTAAGGTATCCTCATTATCCCAGCATGGATTCCCCTCTTCAGCCTGGGGCTCCTCATCTTCTGAACACGACAGTGGTCCCATGTCTTCGGGTATGTAAGGTTCTATTCCCGGTACGTACGACACGATGTATTCGGGTATGTAGGGCTCGACAAGGCTTCGTCGGATCTCTTTGAAGTGTTGAATGTATTCAGTGGTAGCTCTATGGATGTTCTCTTCACGAGTCATGTCTTCTGGCCAACTTACTCCTTCAGCCTGGGAATTCTTCAAAGAGCGTGTGATGGATGTCATCTTGGCTTCAAACTGTTTCTTCTCCTCTTCTGTGAGGGTCTTGCTCGGTATGTCAAAGGAGAAGGTATCAGGTTGCGATGGAGAAGGGATCTCTTGTAGTGCTCCAAACTGCCGAATCACCCTCCTTGGGTAGTATGCAGTAGCACCTGTGAATCCTAGCAGGGGGACTGGACTCCCGTCATCGCAGGTCAATCTGACCTTGCTCAGCGTCGGCAACCTTAGCCGCCATCGGAGTTGCTCAGGTTTTAGGACTTTGAGGAAGTTCTTCCATTCTACAAAGTTAAACTTAGGAACACGTGTATGGGTTCTAGCAAACGTTTTAAGAGGGTGTGCATTGGGGCTGATTTCAGTGAAACCCATGCGGATGTGGAATTGTCTGATATGGGATGTGAACCACAGATACAGCAGATCACTAGAAGCTCTAAAGATTCCCTTTTTGCTTTTCTTGAAACGATTTAGGGAGAGGAAGGTTTCGGCAAGGAGGATGTTTGAGTAATCCCACCCACAATAGACTTGCCTAGCTACTATAGCCATGATAGGGTCGAAGGTGACAGTTGAGATTGGGAATAGCACAAAGCTAAAGAATGCCAAGATAAAGGCTCTACCAGATTTGGTTCCTTTAGAAGCAGGAAGGCGGGAAAATCGGTCTATAAGGAAAGACAGGGAAACTCTTCCAGAATTGCTTTTCGCATCTACTTTGACTTCATTTAGGTTTGTGTCAAGGAATTCAGCCACCTGACTTAGGGGTTCAAGTCCTATAGGGGGTCGGACGAGCGTAGGGGTGAATTCAACTCCGATGACAGCGCTGTATTCCTCGATAGTGGGAGTGATCTCTAATCCTTCCATGCAAAATGTAGCGGTGGTAGGATCCCAGTAGAGCGCCATGGCTTGAATAAAGGCAGGTGGGCACTCAATCTTCAGTAGGTCCAGTAGGTATCCTAGTCGTGACTCCGCATACTTCTGGCTGGCTTCGCCCATGCCATCCCACCATGATTGGAGTTCAGCTCGGGGGATCTTGAACACTTGAATATCATTCTTTCCCATCAAGTCTAAAATATGCAAATGATTTTAAAAGGTCAATCGCCAGAAATTACTTTAAATGTATGAATATGCAGATGTCATGAAGCATGCATGAGCTAACTTGATTGCATAGTTCAATTTGAAGAAATGGAGATTAGGACCCTTTTTCAGGTCTTGAAAGCCTGACTCAAAGCCTAATTTGCATTTCAGGGAAGTGAATTATGCAATTTAGTCAGGTTTACTTAGTGACTAAAGGGAACAGCAATGTCACGTTCCATTGGTCAACACATCAAAGGAACAAAGTGGGATGTACTCTTATTACAGTCAAGATGTCTAATAGAAGAACGGTAAAGAAAGGTTTTTCAAACAAGAAAGCCATAAAAGACAATGGAATGTGAGGATCTAGATCACTCTTTCTTCAGAAGTCTACCCAAATGACAGTTGGTCAGAAACTCTCCCTTAATCTAGGGTAGGGGAGTTATCTTCAGTGGTTTGGTCGAGAGGTTGTAGTTCCTCCGGCCACTCTCTAGTCCAGGGTACGATGACTTCGGGAGCCTTCTCGGGTTTCACTTTTTTGAGTGTGATACGCCTTGGCTTGGTCTTGATCGCAGGGCGTCTCTTCCTACCCCAATAAGTAATCATGGGTATGTTCTCTTTGGCCAGCCATTCAGCCTTCCTGCGGGCGTACGCTTCCCTAGCTAGCTGGTTGCGACGTTGTCTCTTCATCTCCAGATAATCCTTCATCATTTCGTCTGCTTGTCGCTTGAATCTGAGGTTATCAGCATAGTAGCGGGTTTGACAGTCCTCAGCATACCCCAGCTTACGTCCAGTCAGTTCCCGACCATACACGAATCTAGTAAAGTGTAGCCTCGTGTTTGGTCCGGGGCGAGTAACTTTTCTCAAGTACTCGAAGGTCACCAACTCCGTCGAGCTCTTAGGGAACAGCGTCATCCTACCCCATAATCATTGTTGTTTTCATTAGTCACTTGAGTAATCTTCATGATGCGAATGCATATGGATGTATGCAATGTATGAGTCATATCATGGAGCAGGAAATAAAGTACGTTTAGAGATAAATGTCTTACCAACCACACTTTGGGGGATGTGGAATGCCCCCTGTATCAATGGGTGGTTTTAGGTATACCAACCATCCATGGACATGCGCATGAGACAAGTGGGTATACTCTAAAGAAAATCGAAAATCAGGTGAGGAACCTACGGCTCAGGCTCCCACGATCCACACGAGGCAGATTCCTCCCCAAGGGTACCTACCCAAGAGGGTTAGATATCGCCAATGCAGATGGTAGGCGGGAACGAATACGAAAGTCTCAAGTGCCATCAAACACAAGATCCTTTTCGCATCCTTTCCCTATCTAAGGTAACCTAAGGGTGGTTGCAGTCGGGGTTTGACCGCCAGTGTGTGCGATGTGTCGTGATCATCACAATGCAAAGTCATGCACAGCAGTTTGTATCAAACACCGCTTCAGTAAATGCATAAAGTAAACATACATTCCCAACTCCAACCTGCAGGAAAAATGTCAACAATCACTCCACCCCATATTTCTCCAATCTGGAAAAACATCTAACACAATGGTTAGCATACGTACCTCACCTTCGAGAGCATCTGCGAAAAATAAGGTCAGATAAACCAAACAACTTTTTAATCGGCTCAAGTCCTCTGGAATTCGTAACCATAGATTCTGGTTTTAGAATAGTCCCCAGTGGAGTCGCCAGTCTGTCGCGACCCTCCCCTCGCGGAGGCGGGAGCGGAGGGCTAATGGGCCGCCCGATCGCTGGCTGGATCGGACGCGGGCCTCTCCCAAGGTCCATTACCCAAATCGCAACTGCTGGATATACGTGGTCGACCTTCAGTGTGGTCTAGTGACATGTGATGAGTGTACATGTCAAGGAGTCGCCACCAATCGTTTCGTGGAGGGTACGATCGGAAACCCTATCGAATAGTTGGGAGTGATCTATTCGATTCTGCGGAAACCAGAGAAGTGGGTTCGGGGACTTAGTTACGCCAACTGTCAAAGTTGACGCCCTTTCGGTACCTAAGCTGAATGGTTTATCTGATCCTAGGATTTCATACAGACGAGTGGGGTACAGATCCTAAATCTAGGAGTTTATGCAGATGGGAAATACTACCCTATCACTCACAACCAATAGAAATAAGTGCACAAATCGAGGATCCAGTACATGCGGATAAAGCACATGAAATCAACGTGGTATCCCTAATGAGGCCCTATTAGCCTAGAGAAATATCAATCAAGGCTTAGGAGTGATTTGGACATGATTCGCCCATGAGGGGCAGAATCGTAATTTTGAATAATTCGGGGGAAATTTACCCTTAAAAGGGTAAATCTGTCATTTTAGATGAATTGGGAAGTCAAAAGACAGAGGAAATAGGATTGACCATCAATCCAATCCATTTCCTATTTTTCTTGAATTTCCAGGATTTCTCTGGTATTTAAAAATGATTTTACCCTCGGAGGGGTAAAGTCGTCATTTTGGACAAAGATGAGAACTGAAAATCTTAAATATTAGGGTTGGTCGTCCACCTGACCCAAACCCTAACTTTAAGCAATTTTCAGAACTCGATTGAGACAAGAAAGACAATTTTCCCATTGAAGGGCAAAATCGTCATTTTGAGAAAAGAGGCGGGACTCGAAACCCAAAACCTAAGAATTGGTCGCTTACTCGACCCTAATTCTTACTTCGGCATTGTCAGCAGAGGCTACTTACCCCTAAAGGGTAATGTCGTCAAGTCTCGGAAGATCGGACAAGAAACCCCAAAAATAGGGTTGACCAGTTGTCTGTGGTCAATCCTCGATTTTTGGGGATTTCTGAGTGTCTAGGATTTTTCCGCAATTTTTTTCCACATTTTTTTGGAATTTTCTGGAATTTTCTAGCATTTTTTAGGATTTTCTGAAATTTGTCGATTTTTATTTTATTTTTATTTTTAAATTATTTTCTGATTTGATTTTTTTTATTTAAAAAAGAATATTATCCGGGCCGGGTCGGGTGACCCGGCCCACGGCCCGCGGGCGACCGGCCCGGCCCGGATCCGGGCCCGCGCCACGCCTAAAACGACGCCGCTTCAGACCTCCCGCTCAAATATTGATTTCCCGCCCAAACTTGAACCAGCGGCCCTGATTGCGCCAAGTGGCAGGCTATGGACGGCCTGATCTCCATGATGAAACCGACGGCTGTGATTCCACCACGCGTTGATGTACGAGCGGCTTGATCTTCACGATGTATCAACGGACCAGATTGAAATGCTTGATCGAACTACAGCCGTCCGATCTAAGGGTTTTTTAATTTCTGAAAATCATTTTTAATTTCCGAAAAAAGCGAGATCGCGACACGTGGCGCGCCTACCACCGTCCGATCATTTTATTAATCGGTTATAACTGATCGTGCTGACGTGGCTGCCACGTGGGCGCCACGTCAGCGATACGTGTGCGTTGACTGGTCAACTTTCGTTGACCAGTCAACCGGCCCGCCGAAGAAGACGACCGGCGCCGGCTCTGTTTCGCCGGCGCCTCGTCGGAATACGTTTTCTCCACCTACAGGTCACCAAAGCTTGCGAAACCAACGCCATTCGACTCATCTCGTTCTCCTTTACAACATATCGAAGCCTTGATATAGCAGAATCAAAGTTGAACAACTCACCAACCTAGGCCGGAGCTAATTTCCGACGAAAGTCCGCCCTAGCCATTTCTAGCGATATCCGAGCCTATCAATCAATCAGGAAGCATCGTGGGAGATCGAGGAGACTTACCTGGCCATCAGGGAAGGTCGACGTAGCTCGAGGCGAGCTCTTGAGCTCATATCCAGTCGCGGATAGGTGGAGGTCGACGCGAGGTTTTACACGACGAAGATGCAAAAAACGAGTTGGAGAACGATCAGGGAGGTGCTGGGAGTAATTCTAGATCGATAACTCGTAAAACAAACAAGCAGAACCCGAGTTGCCATTAACGACCGAGAGGAAGTTCGAGAAAGAGCCTCACCTGTTTCGAGGGCGTCGGTGGATGTGAGTCGATCCAACGCGTTCTCTAGGTTGAGGCGAGGCTAATGGGGGCGGCGGCGTCGAACGGCGTTGTCTAGATCGCCAAGGATCCGAGCTCGAATCTCTCGAGCTCGGAGCTTCAATGGCCGCAGCGCTCTCACTTTCTCTCTCTCTCTCTCTCTCTCTCTGTCTCTCTCCTGCGCGAACAGACTCGTCCTCTTTCTTTTCGCTCCGTTTTGCCTTTTTGTTGCGCCCCCTAACCGACTTCCTCTCCAACTGATCTCATTCCTCAACCGATCCACACCCGCCAACTGACTTCCTCCTCCTTCTTTTGGTCTGTTATGCGCTCGACGAAGCAGAACGTAGCTTCTGTTCTTCCTGGTCTGGTCAACCGGGTTGACTGGGTCGGTCAACCCGGCCCAGTTGACCCGGTTTGAATATTTTTGTTCAAATTGGGTGCCAAGATGATCAGGTATCATAAAATTGGCTCGAAAATCAGGTTCTATGGCACAAACTTCATCTAGGAAATGTAAATTTGGGCTAAATTGATTTGAATTTGTGTGAAAGCCCCAAATTTAAGGCAGGATCCGAAATTGATTTTCGTCAAATTGAGGTTCCTAATGGATGAATCGACCCCAATTGAGCTCATCATTAGACTTAGGGGGTCAAATCCTATAGGGAGGAAGTATTGGGGTTTTATGGGTGTCCCTCAGAAAATTTTAATTTTGGATTTGGTACTTTAGGGACTAAAATGAATAGAATCTTTATGCAATTAGGTCCCTAAAGCCAAAATTGATCAAATTAGCGCATAATTGAACCAAATTTAAACGTGGGGCAATCAATTCGAATGTCAAGATTCAGAAAATGCAAAAGATTGCAAATAAAAAGACTCAGAACATATTTTTTGACAAATTTAACCCTGTGTGTTACAAAGAAACACACAAAATTAAACTTGAATTTCGACTCATGATGAGGTCAAAATGACAAGGGATTTAAAAGAAAAATATTAACTATTTTTTTATATTTTTGTGACCTCAAATTCTATTTTTTGTTGATTTTTCTAGTATTTTCCTATTTTCTAAAAATGCTAAAAAATATGAAAAATATGAAAAATTATTTTTTTGGTAAAAAATGGTTCCTTGGACTTGGCCAAGGCCACCAAAGTTGATTTTGTAATTTTTTGACTTTTTATGGATTTTTTATGATTTTTCAAAAATAAAACTGAAAAAGACTTGGTCAAAAATCAGGTGTCAACAAAAACGCCGTGTTCGAATCTAATTTCCTAGGTCCACGTACCTCGTCGCGCGTTAGCCTTTCCCCTTTGGTTAGTTAACTCAAGACTGATCAGGTTAGAGCGAGATATAACTAAAATACTTTGATAGATATCTTACAGTCAAAGGTCTCGAAATGACAGGAAAATCAGACTGTCACAATAGTAGAACTGCATATGAATTGTCTATAGTAATATACTGTGTTTCCATCATCTGAGACGTTATATAAATGCCTATGCAATTTGTATTTCGTGAAAATATTTAAATTGAACTATAATCACCTATTCACTGTTAGTGGTCTGCCCTAAGATCCAATTAAGGTTGATACTCTAACATTAGTTATGGATTAGGTTGTGTCAAAAAATCGACCTTCACTATACTTAGGTAGTCATAATATCTTGCTAGAGACCGCTTATGACTTGTGGCCCAAAAGAGTTTTGGGCACACTGTTAATGTGTAGTGAACCTACAGGGTCACACACAATAGCGAACTGATTTAATAGTTTCTCCACACCTTGATCTACTTAAGAAGTAGAGTTTTATTTATTCTCCTATTATGAATATCTATAAGGTCGCGCGCGTTATGAGATAACGATTAAACGCACGATTGAGTGGACGGTTTAGAGGACGTTGTGGGCCTAGACCATTACGTTGTGGGGCCCAAACCGTGAAGTGTAGGGTTACAAGTAATAACCCTAAAGACGCCTCAGACGATGTGTAATTATTATCCGAAGGAGAAAAATAGTGAATAGTTCTTTGTTCAAGGGGACTGCGAGAGGCACTCCAAGATCAAAAAGCTAGCATTTGGATCGTTGGAGAACTCAGTCCGTGTGTGTGGATGCCGGTAGAGGCGCAACATTTGGGGCGTTAATCCAGACACAACCGACCGTCAATTTGTTGCCGATCGCAAAAGGTATGTCTAGTACCTATTTTGATTTCGATATACACATGGATCCTATTTAGGGTTTCGTTCCGTTGCGTTTTATGAATCCAGGAAACCCATTAGTGGTATCAGAGCTGCTTGTGTTATAGCGAAATTGGATAGGAAATTCTAATTATCGATTTATGTGATGTATGTGTCACGGGCCGATCGATTCAAGACTCGATCCTCGATCAGACTCGTGCGGCACTTAGGAACTTCGCTCCCTAAGTCAGCCTTTCCCACTCAAACTCACCACACTCTAGAGAGAGAAATTAGAGAGAGAAGCTCTGAACTTGTATTACTCGTGACAATGAGATGATACAATGAGGGGGAGGAGGTCCCCTTATATACAAGGACTCGCGGATTACAGACCATAGATCCCTCCTTTATTTGATGGTGAAGATTGCATCTACCAACTACCCAACTACCCGCAATAAATACAGATACGAGAAATTCTCATAACGCCCACCCTTGGAAGACTCTAGATTCCTCAAGAACTCGCCAGGGTCTTCTTCTTCGAACGAGCCATGATCTTCGTGCCAAAACCCTCTTGGACGATCCTCTTTCGCCCGTATCGTGTCATATACCTAGCATGATTCTTAATTAGGGTTAGATGAATTGGGAATACGAATTGATATGATCAATTCGAGTAATCTCACATTGAAACGAACTTGAATTCCTGCAGTGATGTGGATTAATGTGATTGATCCTGAGGCGTTCTGTTAAGAAAATAGAATTATGAATTATGTTTAGGGTTTTGAGAAAGAACAAAGCATAAACGACCTTAGGAACGATTTAGTTGAAATCGCTTGCCCTAACAGGGTCGGTATAAGAGGACGGATAGGTTCCTAGTAAAACAGAATTAAGACCACCGCAAGGGGCTCTGCCCCTTGACCTCGCAAGGGGCGCTGCCGCTCGAACCCTGCAAGGGGGCACAGCCCCCTTGACTCATGCATGGAATTATTCGCTCCCAGTATGATCGATGTACCTTGTTATGATAAGTGATATAAGTGATATTTCGTTTATGTCCATAACATGCATACATTCATCATTGTATAAACATTGAAAAGTCCCTGATAATATTAAGTGATAATATGATGCCT
This sequence comes from Rhodomyrtus psidioides, assembly GCA_021437785.1. Lineage (NCBI taxonomy): Eukaryota > Viridiplantae > Streptophyta > Magnoliopsida > Myrtales > Myrtaceae > Rhodomyrtus > Rhodomyrtus psidioides. The sequence goes on from JAILYB010000055.1 coordinate 3,907,554, forward strand.
TTCCAATCATACACTTATCAATGCTTGAATCGTCAAAAGATGAGTCTGCCAAAGCAGGGTGTCTTTAACTATTTGAGTAAGGTAGGATGGATAATAGTTATCCATATGTCAAGATTGGTTTACTTAACGAGGTTATCAAAACGGTTTTGGGCCTTGAGGCATAGAGTTTGGGAATAAGACATGAGATGTCAACCCCAACAACCAAGAGTTGTATTCGATACAATTGACAAAGAGTTGTCTACCTAAATAACTGAGTCTTGAGTGGTAAGCCAAAGTTTACTCGAGTCTTAGTAAAATATGGATCTTGGCCACTATACTTATAGGGACACTTTTTTTTTTTACAAGAGTATAGTGAGAGTTTATTATTAATGAACACTTCACTTTGCATATTTATTGTAGATAATGGAAAATATCTCTGCATCAAGCTTTAAACTGCGATATGTCCTTGAGAAGGACAAATTGAATGGTTCAAATTTTTTGGACTGGTATAGAAGCTTGAGAATTGTTCTCAAGCAGGAGAAAAAGGATTATGTTCTGGAAAAACCACTTCCTTAGAAGGTGCATGCTTCTAATGCTCCCCATGCTGAAATAAATGCTTACCAGAAGCATAAAGATGATGCATTGGATGCATCTTGTCTAATGCTAGCTACCATGAACTCAGACCTTCAGAAACAGTTTGAGAATGTGGATGTTTATGATATGATCATGAACCTGAATTTTTTTTAGGAGCAGGCACGCACTGAAAGGTACCAGACGGTAAAGGCCTTAATTGAGTGCAAGCTAGCAAGTGGGAGCTCAGTTAGCCCACATGTCATAAAGATGATAGGTCATATTGAAAACCTAGAGCGACTGGGCTCTCCCATTAGTCAAGAGTTAGCTACTGACATTATTCTTCAGTCACTGCCTCATGATTATGACACGTTTATTATGAACTATAACGTGCATAATCTGAATAAGACTTTGACTGAATTGCATGGGATGCTCAAAACTACTGAGCAGAATATCAAGAAGGACCCTACCCCTAATGTTCTCATGGTTCAAAAGGGGAAAGGCTTTAAGAAGCAATGTGTGGTTAAGGGTAAGGGCAAGGGCACTGAGCCTAAACCCAAATCCAAGACCAAAACGGGTCCGACTGCTGATGTTGTCTGCTTCCATTGTGCTAACAAAGGACACTGGAAGAGGAATTGCAAGAAATATTTGGAGGATCTGAAGAAGAAGGGAAGTGAGACTTCCACTTCAGGTATTTATGTTATAGAAGTAAATGTTACTACTAGTTCTACTTCATGGGTATTAGATATCGGTTGTGGTACTCACATTTGTATGAATGTACAGGGACTGAAATGAAGTAGAACACTAACAAAAGGTGAAGTGGAACTACGCGTTGGAAATGGAGTAAGAGTTGCTGCATTAGCCGTAGGAACATGTGATGTAGCTTTACCTTCTGGCATGGTTTTAGAATTGAATAGTTGCTACTGTGTACCTGCTATACGCAGGAATATTATTTATGTTTCTTGTTTGGACAAGGAAGGTTTTTGTTTTGATATAAAGAATAACAGTTGTTCATTTTATCTTAATGGATTGTTTTATAGTGGCGCCCATATTGTGGATGAGATATATGTTCTAAATCTTGATGTGCTAAATAAATCTAATGATTTGAATCCGACCAACCTATGGCATTATCGATTAGGCCATGTAAACGAGAAAAGAATTCACAAGCTCCATAGTAATGGGCTATTAAATTCATTTGATTTTGAATCATATGATACGTGTGAATCTTGTCTAGTTGGCGAAATGACAAAAGCTCATTTTACTAATCAAAGTGAGATGACAAAAGAATTGTTGGCCATTATACATACTGATGTGTGTTGACCACTAAGTTCTACAGCTAGAGGAGGTTATCAGTACTTCATTACATTTACTGATGATTTCAGTAGATATGGATGTATTTATTTGATGAAACATAAATCTGAGTCCTTTGAAAAGTTCAAGGAATTTCAGAATGAAGTACAAAATCAACTTGGCAAGAATATCAAGGCTCTTCGATCTGATTGAGGAGGAGAATATCTAAGCCAATTGTTCAATGATCATCTTAAAGAGTGTAGAATTGTTTCACAGCTCACTCCCCCTAGAACACCACAGTGGAATGGTGTCTCTGAGAGGAGAAATCGAACTCTGTTAGACATGCTTCGATCAATGATGAGTCATTCAGATCTTCCATTATCTTTTTGGGGTTATGCACTCGAGACAGATGTGTTCACACTAAATAGAATTTCATCAAAAGCTGTACAGAAGACACCATATGAGATGTGGACATGAAAAGTTCCTAGTGTGTCTTTTCTAAAAATTTGGGGCTGCGAAGCTTATAAGCTTGGGCCCAAATCTGATAAATGCTTCTTTGTGGGATATCCTAAGGAAACGGAAGGATATTACTTTTACAACCGATTAGAGAACAAAGTGTTTGTTGCTCGAAATTGTGTCTTTTTATAGAAAGAGTTTCTTAATAAAGGAACTAATGGGAGTAAGGTAAATCTCGAAGAAATTATTGTGCCACAAGAGAGTGTTCCAGTTCATGAGGAACCTCAATTAGATCTACGAAGAGTCGTAGAGTCTATTCTAGTGGCACCTATGATTCGTAGGTCTGAAAGAACACATCGTGAGCCTATGAGATATGGCTTTCATGTCACAGAACATCGTCATATATTGTTAATAGAAAATGACGAGCCTACAACCTATACAGAAGCTATGATGGGCTCAAACTCTGATAAATGGCTTCAGGCCATGAAATCCGAAATGGACTCAATGTATCAAAATAAAGTTTGGACTTTGATTGATCCACCCGAAGGTGTCAAACCTATAGGGTGCAAGTGGGTTTTCAAGAAGAAAACTGATATGGATGGAAAGGTTCACATCCATAAAGCACGGCTGGTAGCTAAAGGTTTTAAACAAACTCATGGTATTGACTATGACGAGACCTTTTCACCAGTGGCCATGCTTAAGTCCATGCAGATTATCCTAGCATTTGCCGCATATTATGCTTATGAGATATGACAAATGGATGTGAAGACAGCTTTCCTTAATGGAAACCTAGAGGAGGATGTGTATATGACACAACCTGAACGCTTTACATCACCAGACAACACTGGGAAGATATGCAAACTTCAACGTTCTATTTATGGATTGAAGTAGGCATCACAGAGTTGGAATATTCGTTTTGATGAAACTGTCAAAGAGTTTGGCATCATCAGAAACAAAGAAGAAGCTTGTGTATACAAGAAGTCTCGTAGGAGCGCAATTATGTTTCTAGTGTTGTATGTGGATGACATACTACTCATTGGAAATGACATTCCTATGCTTCAGTTAGTTAAGACATGGCTAGGAAAATGTTTCTCCATGAAGGACATGGGAGAGGCAAATTATATCTTGGGGATCAGGATCTATAGAGATAGATCAAAGAGAGACTAAGTCAAAGTACTTACATTGACAAAGTCATCAATAAGTTTAATATGCAAGATTCCAAAAAAGGTTTTCTCCAGATGTCACATGGCATAAGTCTTAGCAAGACTCAATGTCCTTCAACACAAGATGGGCGAGACCGAATGAGTAGGATTCCTTATGCATCAGCCGTAGGATCCATCATGTATGCCATGTTGTACACTTGTTCTGATGTTTCTTATGCATTGAGCATGACAAGCAGATACCGGTCAGATCTAGGAGAAACTTACTGGATAACTGTAAAAAACATCCTTAAGTACTTGAGAAGAACTATGGATTTATTCTTAGTCTATGGAGGTGAGGAACAGATTACTGTAAGTGGTTACAATGATGCTAGTTTTCAAACCGACAAAGACGACCTTCGATTGCAGTCATGTTTTGTCTTTTGCGTAATGGTGGAGCGGTGTACTGGAAGAGTTCCAAGCAGGATACTATTGCAGATTCTACTACAGAAGCTGAGTATATTGCTGCTTCAAAAGCATCAAAGGAAGCTGTATAGATTCAAAAGTTCATAGAAAAACTGGGAATCAGTCCCATTGGTTTGAATCCAGTGGACCTCTATTGTGACAACAATGGGGCCATAGCTTTGGCTAAAGAGCCCAGGTCTCACCAAAAGACCAAACACATACTCAGGAAGTATCACCTCATTTGAGAATTCATTGAAAGAGGCGATGTCAAGATGTGTAAAGTTGCAACAGAATTAAATGTAGCTGATCCATTGACGAAGGCTCTTCCACGACCTAAGCATGAGCGTCATTGTAACGCTTTAGGCCTTAGACACATTAGTGATCGGTCTTGATGTGAGTGAGAGTATATGTAATATACATTTTCATTGTTCATTAATAAAAGATATGTTATATTTGATTTCGATTTAATTTGAGTATATCATTGAATGTGAAATCTTTGTCCCCTGAATATTGAAGGTCTTTAATAGAAGATCAAATACGTGATTTGATTGTGAAACTCTGTTAATAGAATGGATATTAATATTCTAAATGTCCCTAGTCAATTATTATTGTGCATTGGGATGCCAATGGTGTTTGAGACTGGTATGTGAGTCAACCGATGACCAAGTTTTACGGGTCATGAATATAGAGATATAAAGTTGATCACATGAAATGCATGTTGGAGAACATTGTATTGGACAGACCCGCTATGAGAATACTGTAGGATTGTTATATGATGTCGTTAGTGTTTCTCATCACAACTATAGAGTATAGTCCTTTGACCTGAGTCTGCCATGGTTTCCTAGATGTGGATTGGCATGCTTTAACATCACCAAACGTCAATCGTAATTGGTGATTATAAAGGTAATGACTGGGCATGTCATGAATCGTGCTGAGGGATGTGAGTAGACAAGATGTGATTTGTCCCTCTCATATAACGAGAGTATGATATTATGGCCTCCCGTAGAGTTGAGACTGTGAAATGCATGGCCATGCTCAAGTGAGTTGAAGAGTCAACTACTTGGTTTGACAGTCTAACTGCGATATCGGGAAAATGAGTTTGAGCTATATAAGGATGACATTTGTCATGCCTTATGCTTAACTCGGATATCAAGTGACAAAAGTGATTTAGTTTGTATAATTAGTTCTAGTGCAAGTGGGAGATTGTTAGTGGTCTGTCCTAAGAACCAATTAAGGTTGATACTCTAACATTAGTTGTGGATTAGGTTGTGTCAGAAAATCGACTTTCACTATACTTAGGTAGTCATAATGTCTTGCTAGAGACCGCTTATGACTTGTGGGCCAAAAGAGTTTTGGGCACACTGCTAATGTGTAGTGAACCAATAGGGTCGCACACAATAGCGAAATATTTAATATTCTCTTCGCGCCTTGATCTACTTAAGAAGTAGAATTTTATTTATTCTCCTATTACGAATATCTATAAGGTCGTGCGCGTTATGAGATAACGATCAAACACACGATTGAGTGGACGGTTTAGAGGACGCCGTGGGGCCCAAACCGTGAAGTGTAGGGTTACGAGTAATAACCCTAAAGACACCTCAGAAGGTGTGTGATTATTATCCGAATGAGCAAAATAGTGGATAGTTCTCTGTTCAAGGCGACAGCGAGAGGCACTCTAAGATAAAAAGCTAGAACTTGGATCGTTGGAGAACTCAGTTCGTGTGTGTGGATACCGGTAGAGGCGCAACACTTGGGGCGCTAATCCAGACACATCCGACCGTCAATTTGTTGCCGACCGCAAAAAGTACGTCTTGAACCTATTTTGATTTCGATATACACATGTATCCTGTTTAGGGTTTCATTCTGCTGCGTTTTATGAATCCAGGAAACCCAACATTCACCCCCTCTAGGTGATAACGCTAGCCACAACACCGTTGAGCTCGAGAGACCGTGGGAACTCACCGGACCAGAACTGACTCGAGAGGATTAGAAGACCGATTTTGCAGGTTTGTCCGGTTTATTTAGGCCTTTGAAAGGTAAGTCACCTCTATTTCATGGATTTGCTTATTGTGAGATCATTAGCTAGCCCTACGGACGATTATGATGGCTATTTTTGGGTGAAGTTTGCTAGAACCAAACCTGGTTCGTTTGGCCCAAGAGCGACCAGCTAAGCACCGGGGGCTTGCACCACTTATTTTGTGAATTTCTCAAGCTTGGATTAAGGGTAAGTTATTCCTAACCTGTTTATTAGGATGTTATGTTACTAATATATATTTTATGATTGGATTGGTAGAGTTTTAAGGGCTGTTTTTGTGAGAAAAACGTTAATGACCCGAGAGCCCGTACAATCCCATTTTCAGCGCGCGTCGAAATTAGAATGGCTCGTTCTAGGTCGTCCGAAATCCAAATTGAGCCCCGTTTTCTCCCACGTGACCGTAACATCATGAAGAATATGATTCTTAAGTTGGATTTCCCAAAAAGTAAACGATATGGTGTCAATTTTGATAGAAGTAAGCCTGGTCATGGGAAAACCGAACCTGCCATGAAATGGACGAACCGTACTTGGTTGCTTCTTGGTTTAAAAATGGCGAAATCGAGGTTAAATGATGAAATTTGATTCTGATCATGAAAGATTATTAGGTCTCGATTATAACTTGAAGTTGTTCTAACTTGAATTGAGTGAGTCATGTGGCAGAATAACTAAATCGGGTCTTGAACTGAACTTGAGAGACCGTGAGCTTGTGAATGACTCCAAACCAAGAATACGTGGCTGACTTTGTACCTAACACTACGTGACTAAGTGAATTAATTGCTTGGTTAAGCTAGTTAGTCACAACTGGATGAATTATGGATATTCGGCCTGGAGGTGCTAATGTGGATTGATTGATTGAATTGCTCGATTTGCCTCTGTGATGCTTGGCCATGGATTGTGATGTGAGATTTAATATCTTGATTTAGAGGCCGAACTATGGGAATGCCTATTATGACCCGAGAGCCGTTATTGCGGGGGGTCTATGAAATCACATATTAACCTATTAAGGTTAAAGCATGACCCGAAAGCCATTTTTACGAGGGGTCCTGGTAAACATATAATAGCCTGGACGTTACGACGATGACGTTTACCAAATGCAAGTATGGCCTAAGAGCCATTTTTTACGGGGGTCCGGGCAGATGAATTTATTTGACCTGGGTGTTACGACGAGGGTCTTGCCTAATACAATATGATTATTAAGCTATGTCCTGGCGCTACGACGAGGGCTGAATAGCTAGAATCAAGTTACTTGATGGAAATTACCTCCTGTGATCAATGGTTTGATTAAGTGCTTTAAATACGAAGCTTAGTTTTACTCATGAATTTTGTAACTGAGTCAAGTAGATTTTGGGAATTATGAAATGCCATGTTTTAACAATATCATGTTTTTTCCATGCCAAAGCTTTTTATTCCAAAATACCCATTTTCAAAAGTGTTTGCATGTACTGACAGCCTAGTTTAGGGTTAGGTTTAGTTTACTGAGATTTATATCTCACCCCGTCGTGGGATTAATATTTTCAAATCCCAAACGATGGAATCCCCGAGATTTCTTTATACTACCAGTTGAAGTTTCCCTTGAAGAAATGATGTTAAGCCTGACCTAGCTTTATTTCCTTTTATTAACCTTAAGATTGTATTGTTCAATACGGCTAATGTTTTCATCTATCTTTTTGTCTGGAGGAGGTTGTATTAAGAGATGATCGTTGCAAAATTTTTAAAACTTTTTTTTTATTGTCCTAAGCCATCTGGTTTTATTTTGTAAGGAGATTGTATTTTCTCTCTTCCGCATGCATATATCATTTAGTAGTTTTGAGTCATCGTCGTTGGATCTGGGTATCATCAAATCGAAACGGCCGATGGAGGGATGTTCGCATGCCCGCCGGGTTCGGGGCGTGACATCCCCGTTTGGTTGGTATCAGAGCAAGGTCAGCTCGATCCAAGTTGATTGAGGTTTGGAGTGATAAGGAGTATGGACTTTGGGACGATTAGATAGTGAGACCTTAGGTGGTTACAAGTCTTAGGCATGAACTACATGGCTTATGAATTGGCGCTTGTAGTTGGCATGAATAGGAGCTTTGTACTTGGCAGTGGCTGTTGTTTGTGGATTGGTATTGTGATTGGCCTGCTTGGCGAACTGTGTATTTGGCATCGAGTGTTGTTTGGCTGAGCCCTATTAGAGGCGTTAATTAGCACGTTATAAATGTACTAAGTTGCACATGCGTCTGAACTTAAGGTACGAGCCAGTATCCCATTGAATTTACCTCGACTGTTTATCTGATCAGTTTCGCTAGCTTGGTCACTCATCGAACGACTTCTCCCTTAGCCTCGACCTGGAATACCATTCGACCTAGGAGACAGCTGGTACCGTGGTACTTTCTCATCTGTAACGAAGCCCTTACTCCGAGGCATTCCTTCCATCTATGGCTGATTACCTTGAATCGTCTGCCAACCCAAGTACTATTGCTCAATTACAACCGTATCTCTGCGGCCACTTGCGCCTTTTGTAGAAGTAGACCCTATAGTGTTGATCATTTATACTTTGGTTGCCACTACACGGGTATTCTTGTTTCCTTTTGGGCTGCAAAGTGCAACCTCGCTTGGGCTAATAGAAATTGGAATGATAACATGCACTGGGCTTTACAGTACCTCGGTGGCTGTAGCTTCCACCAACAAATTGCTCGGTTCTTCTTTGCTGCGTTATGCCATATTATATGGAGGCAAAGATATCATTTTTTTTTTGAACTAGCTGTTCTTTATGCCTGCAATCAAGAAGCATCTGGAGAAGATTGGTAAGGACAAAGCACTCACTTTCAAGTTTGTTGAAGACGCCCATCGCAATAGGAAGATGTAAGCAAGATGGGCTTGCGATCTGACCATTTTTTTTGTATTTAAGAGGGTTGTCCTTATGCCTCCTGATTTTCTTTCATTTTCGCTTGGTTATTTGGCTGGTTTTGCTCTTTTATGGGACCGTTATCCCTCCTTTTTGGACCCACGACACTCTTGCACTCGTAATGACATTCCTTAGTATCATCACGAGTGCAAGACCTCTTTTTTGTAGTGTCGGGTTCCTTTGTTCTTCTATAGTTGCGCTTTGATTAAAGTTAATATAATTCTTACCTCTACAAAAAAAAAGGGCATTGAGGCAACAATTATTGGAACTTCGATCTCAAAGTCCCATAAGAAGTTGAATAGGAAATGAAGAGTTGTTTTGGTTCGTAACCCTTTATCGACGAAACCGTACGACTTTGCAACGTTTCGTCGAAACTGTACGATTTTGTGACATTTCATCAAATCCTTTTGACGAAATCGTGTCTTTTCATCAACGAATCCTTTCGGCGAAGCCATATGTCTTCGTAGCTCTTCGCTTCACTCTCTATAAATATAAAGCATTGACCATCACATTAGACACAAGTATCAGACACGAGCATTAGATACAATTGTTATGTTCGTCATTCATTCATCATCGTCATCATTTTATGCGATTATTCCGCGAAGTTGTGTTCGAAGATTTCCTTTGAAACAAGTACTGATTTCGAGGAAATGCGATCCGTTCTATCCTGAGAGGCAATTGTCCAAGAACCATGGGTACTGGTTGATGGGACAAATTTATCTTAAGGATACAAAGCGAATTTGTTGGGCTCGGATCATTCATCTGCATTTAGATTACTTATTTGCGATTGGTTTCAAGTTTGTCTATCAACCTAATTTTCTATATGAACATCAAGCTTCGCTTATAGGAGACAACAATCTTAATAGACGAACTTCTACCCTCTTAGAGGACAACAATCTCAAGACAAATTTGATTTCTTGTGCTGGGTTCGTATAGTTATTTTTGTTGTACACATTCTGTTATGGTGTATTATTATTAGTTTAGTGCAATGAATATTATGTTTGATTGCATATTCGGATTCTTCTCGATGATACGAGAAAAAATGAATAGTCGCATTCGATGTTCAATTCCATCATTGGTATTAGAGCCTTGGTTAAAATAAATGCCTTGTTTTCTATTGAGTTTTGGCTTGTTGATTTGAGATTACTGCATGTATGTTTCAAGACGAACTGAGTCTGGAAAACTTGTCTAAAGGTTTTAGACCACCATACTGTTCGACGATTTTCTCCAAAATTTTGTTTAGTGATTTTTTTTATCGCACGATGAGATAGATCTTGTTGAGACAAAAAAAATGGTGATAGGCCTATGGGGGACATCGTATGTGATGGATATGCAAAGAAAATGTACTGTCGCGACTTGCGCTAGACGAACAGTGAAGAATTTTATTCGCTGGTTCACGAATAGTGGAGATTCTTTTTTTTTTATATATATAAAAGGTGAACAATCGTGTCGGGTCTTAAACATTGAACAAGAAATATTTTTTCGTGGACTTGGAAGGACGAAAGTCCACATTTTTTGTGTTGTGACTAGCGTTATCACCTAGAAGGGGATGAATATGTGTTTATAGTGCAATTTCAATATTTTTCGCGGAATATAAATTGCACAAACGTTTGTATAACGTCTCAGATGATGGCAACACAGTATATTACTATAGACAATTTATATGCAGTTCTACTATCACATAATATATGATATGATCATAGTAGGGAAAGAGAAAATTGCATAGAGAGTTTATAGTAGTTCGGCTTTGGTTAAGCCTAGGTCCACTTCTTCGGCTATCAGCCAATCGACTGGATTCCATTAGTAAACTGCTCGAGAGGTTACAGTTTATTGATCTCCTTGACACGTAGGATACCCCACCTAGCGTTCAACACTCTTGTGTACACCTCTTCACAATTACAATGGATGAATCAAAAAGTGTATGTGAAATGAAGTACTCTCCATCTAAGGATTATAAAGACTTTTCCCTCTTTACGCCTATCTTTTGTCCCTTCGACCTTGAGATGTCTTTTATACTCTTCCGCCTCCAATCTAACCTTTACAAGGCTTCCAGAAGATGTCTCTCCAAAACTTCCCGTTTGAACAAGACAGATACCAAAAGAAGATCTCGTAGCCGTTGGGGATCGCCAAAGGAAAGTCTTCCCTGTTCGGATCAAATCGCCCATACAATTACGATCCTGGGTTTCCATAGATGATTTTGTTCATTTGGAAAGTCGTATGTGTGTCTCATTGATTTCGCATCATTGATTGATCTCTATCCCCGAGAACTCTCAAGAATGTTCCAGCTTGATTGTATCCGTTATAGTATATCAAGTAAGTGCGTTTCAAAGTTCTCTTCAAATTCTGATTACTGCGCGTGAATACTTCACTTAGAGCTTGAGCGTCATTCCAACGTCTGAGCTATCCCCACTCAACGTCTGAGCTCGAACCAGCCTCTGAGTCCCTCAGAAATTCCATCCGAGCAAAACCTGTTTGATAGATTCAATCCTGTGCATCCCCGCACTAAAAGATAATCTGCAAAACAAGTATTCCACGGCATTATCTCAAAACTTAAGAGTACTTGGATTGTTTTGTCAACTTCAAAATCATTTAGGGTTTTTCTCAACAATCTTCCCCTTTTTGATGATGACAGAACTATCCACAAAAGTAACAATGATTTGAATAAAAGGATGAGCAATTATGATCTAGTTACTCTCAGTAGAATCTTCCCAAGAACGAATTTTATCAATATGTCATTTGTTCTTCTAGCAAGAATAAGTTTTGAAGTCAATATTTTTACATCATGAACAATCTCAGAACTTGCGATAATGCTTAAGATTTAGATATTAAGCACAAGTATAGTTTCAGAGCATAGACATGTGATTCTACTTGATTTTCTATAAAACTTAATCACATGCATGACAATCTTGAGCGGCATGATAAATATGAGCATATTGCTTGTGATATAGAATTGCTATACAATAGCTCAGAACTTGTAGTTCAACACATGCTCAGATTATGATGGTTTTAACATGCTCAAGTTAACCTATTTTGGCAAATATGTTACTAAACATACAGTTTAATAAAATGCTCAAAGTAAAGAACTTGTTCACCTATTCGGCTTAGGAAATAAATTATATTTCTTTTCAGATCTTGTTCCTGCTGAACATGGGAACTTATGTTCTCATATTTCCAGTTGTGAAAACCTGTGTCAATATCTTGTTTGTATGTACTCGCATACTTCTTATAACTGTTGTACCTGATACAACTTATCATTCACATAATATGACATTCACAGATACATACACAACATAACATCCATAGAAATAAGTATATCCTGCGTGCATAGTGTATATGCAACATCATATCTTGTTCTTTTTGTAACCTGTCACAGATTATTCATAACTTCTCTCATTTTTTGTAACTTTTGTAACTTTTCTCTTTGTAACCTGCTGTCATAGATTATTCATAACTTCTCCTCTTTTTCATAACTTTTGTAACTTCTCCCCCCCGTTTTGTCATCAGCATAAAAGGGCAAATGGATGACCTATGAGATTAAACATATATAATAAAGCACAAAGATGGAGTGGCACTTCCCCTGAATATAAATTCATCCAGTAAAGCATTGAGGGTGACATATATCACTTGAGAATAGTGAGTGACAAGTATGACAGTAATACGAAATAACATGTATGCAAGCATGTATTATAAGAGTTACTTAAATAACAGCCAAGATTCAAAATATCCAAATATCCATCCAAAATATTCAATTACAACACCAGCAACCATAATCAAAACACCAAAAAAGATTAAAAATATTTGAAAATCATTTTAGTCTTTTTGGGCTGGTTGAGAAGTAGATGGTACTGAAGGGGATTGGGCTTGGTTATTCAACAATATAGAAATATTAGTTTTGATAAAACTTAGTTTACCAAGATCTAAACAGAAGCAAGTGACATGAAATGATGGTTGCAGAGAAAGATTTGAAGTCACTTGATCTGAATGGTAGAATGATACGAGAATTAGCCTGAAAGAGTTTTGGAATTTTCACAATGAGCCTGAAATAAATGATATATCTTCAAGGTAAGCTCTTTCTCCATTCTGTCCATCTTCTTGTTAACCTGCTCTAGCTCCAAACATGTGAGATGACACTTCTTCTTGATGTCATTAGCTTTGACTTTTCAGACTTATCTTCTCCTTGAACTGATCCACTTCAATGCTTAATTCTGTTATGAATTTTTTGAGATTCTTCTTGCATTCTCCTTGTTTGAACAGAATATCCCATAATGTATTTGTATCAAATACATCTTCCTTCTTATCTAATTTCCAGCAATCACACTCCTCCTCATGACTCTTGACTTCTTCATCTATGTCATTACTTTTTTGTACCGACAGTTTTTCAAGAGCCTGTATTCCAATTAAGATGTAGCTTGGATCAAGCTTATTTTGTTCCACTATGAACCTGGCATACTTAGCTCTGGCCATGTCCTGCTCGTGTTCTTTGCAAAAAGTTATGAGATCTAGAATACTAAAGTAACTCAGAACAGCATCAATACTACGCTGGACTTCTTTTCCCTCCAATGATGCTTTCTTTAGTTCTTCCTTAGTTGGCTTGGATGCAAATTCAATAACATCCTCTTTCGTGACAAATCCGTTATTCACTATCAAAGTTTTTACGGATTTTTTGTTGTCTCCCTGTTGTTTGGCTCTTACAACAGCTTCTCTTACAGCTCTGGCAAGTCGTATTTTTAGCTCAAGATAAAAGGCAGCCTTCTCAGCTGTGAGAGATTTTACCTATTTAGTAAGCCTTTCTAACTCTAATGTCATGTTGTTGGTATTCTGACGTAGTGATGTGAGATCTTGAGGAAATGTTGCCGAAGCCAGGTTTAAAAGTTTCTCCAATTTTTGATTGAGAACTCCCCAGAGATTCCCCATTTTTCTTCCTATGTGATCTAATTTAAGGAAGATCATACTGGCCTTTTCTATCATATTCTCTGTCATTACTTTGAAATCATCATCCAGTCTCTCTTTGAGTTCACCTGTTTTATGAAAAAGTATCTTGTATAATCCATGAGTTTGATGTTTCAACTCATTCTGTAAGTATACAACTTCCTTTAATAATTCGGCATCCGTATCATTGTTCAGTTCTTCATCTTCTTCTTCAAATTCAGTTTCCATAGGTTCCTCTTGAGAAATAGCTTCGTTGATTCCATCTAGTTGACTATCATCCTCTCTATTTTCTTCCATGAAGGCATGATATTCATCTAACATTTCCCTGTGATAAATTGCCTCTTCACCCAATCTGGCTTCTGATTCAACCTCTCTTTTCTTTTCCTCTGTCTCGATGAACAGGTCAGAAGGAAGGTGATTGTCTAGATCACTCAGAGTGATTTTGAGATTATCAAAGGATTTCTTTGATTCGGTAGGACTTTTGGAACCCATGGACGATGATGAGGTATGTTTAAAAAGGTACTGCTCTTTGAGATTTGAAGGAATAAAGGTGCACATATTCTTTTGAAGAAAAATGTTTAAATAGTAGGGTTACTGAAATTTATTTGGAAGTAAAGATATCTGAAGATGTGATTGAAGTAATTTTTTGAAAAGAATATACTCAATCGATCAATTCAATCAGTCAATTAAATTAATCACGGCTATCAGCACAATCAACACAATCATAATATTTGCAGAATATTTAGAAAGATTGTGAAGATGTGTACCTTATTTGTTGCCAGAAATATAACTACTTACGCGCCTAAAATTTGAATGATCAAACCTTTAGTCGTTCTCCACTCAGAAGATATTATCTTTAGATTATGCTTTAAGTTCTGAGTTCCTTGTAGTCATAGAGCTTTTTCATATGAAGCTTTGGCATTCTTTGCTTCTTGCATATACCGTTTTAAGCTCAGAAACAACATCTTCTTGTCTAAATGGCAGCTCAAACAAGCATCATAGTAATACCTAATTCTTGTCTGATATATTCAAATGTATTCTTATCAAGTGGCTTGATGAATATGTCAGCTAACTGATATTTTGAATCAACAAATTGAATGATAATATCACTATTATGCACATGATCACGAATAAAATGATGCTTAATTTCAATATGCTTAGCTCGTGAGTGCAGGATTGGATTTTTGGTGAGATTGATTGTGCTGGTATTGTCACATTGAATTTCCACATTGTGAGATTGAATACCAAAGTCCTTCAGTTGTTGCTTTATCCATAGGGTTAGTGCACAGCAACTTCCTAAGGCAACATACTCAGCTTCTGCAGTCGATAGAGCTACGGTGTTTTGTTTCTTAGAGAACCAAGATACCAGTACTGATCCAAGAAGTTGACATGTTCCTGAAGTACTTTTTCTATCTAATTTACAACCTGCAAGATCAGCATTTGAATATCCATTTAATGTAAGATCTGAAGTCTTAGGATACCATAGTCCCAAATTATGATAGGTTCCTATGTATTTAATAATCCTTTTGACAGTTGTAAAATGTGATTCCTTGGGATCTGATTGAAATCTAGCACACATGTATGCACTAAAGATAATGTCAGGTCTAGAAGTAGTTAGATATAGTAATGAACCTATCATGATCCTATAAAGCTTCTGATAAACCTGTTTGCCTTGTTCATCCTTTTCTAGCTTAGATGAAGAAGACATTGGCAAATCAGTTTTCTTGCAATTTTCCTGACCGAACTTTTTTACTAGTTCAAGAGCATATTTATCTTGATGTATGAAATTACCTTGTTTGGTCTGATTGACTTGCAGTCCTATGAAGAATGTAAGTTCTCCCATCATACTCATCTCAAATTCATTCTGTATGATCTGAGAAAATTTCTTGCAGAGATTTTTATTAAATGATCTAAATATTATGTCATCTACATAAATTTGAATTAGTATAATTTCATTACCTTCCATTTTGATAAATAAATTTATATCAACTTTACCTTTCTCAAAACCTTGGTTGGTAAGGAAATTACTTAATCTCTCATACCATGCTCGTGGAGCTTGCTTGAGTCCATAGAGTGGCTTTTGAAGTTTGAATACATGATCTGGGCATTTTGGATATTCAAAAAATGAAGGTTGATCAACATAGACTTCCTCCCTGATATATTCATTCAGGAATGCACTTTTGACATCCATTTGATATAGCTTGAAGTCGTGATAGCAAGCATAGGCGAGTAGAAGTCTGATAGATTCCAGTCTTGCTACCGAGGCATAAGTATCATCATAATCGATTTCATCTTTTTGAGAGTACCCCTTGGCAACAAGCCTTGCCTTGTTTCTGGTTACCTTGCATTTATCATCCAGTTTGTTTCTGAATACCCATTTGGTTCCGATAACATGATGATTATTTGGTCTTGGTACCAATTTTCATACTTCATCGAGTTTGAATTGGTGTAACTCTTGTTGCATAGCTTCAATTCAGCTTTCATTTTCAAGAGCTTCTTCAATTCTTTTGGGTTCAAACTCAGAAATCAGAGCAAATGCATTTATTGCACTTCTGAGTTTAGATCTGGTTCTGATTTCTTCATCAATGTTTCTAATGACTTGATCTGTAGGATGACTGGATTTGTATTTCCAGTTTTTCTGTGACTTTTCAAGCTCATTCTCAACTGATTCTTCAGCATTTTGGATCTTTAGAAGTTGCAGCTGGTTGATTATCTTCCAAGTTCTAGGAAGATTCAGTTGCTTCTTCAGCCTCAGATGATGAGTTTTGCTTCTCAGATGATAGGTTTTGATCATCTGACAATTCATTGTCAGTAGTGATCCTCTGAGTAGTGAACTCATCTTCGAATTTCACATTCATGGATTCTTCAACTGTCTGAGATTTCTTGTTGAAGACTCGATAGGCTTTGCTTGAAGTTGAATATCTCAAGAATATTCATTCGCTGATCTTTCATCAAACTTACTTGGCCAATCACTTGAATTTTTCTAGAATATAGTATTTACAACAAAAAATATGGAAATATGGAATGTTTGGTTTCTTTCATTTGTAAAGCTCATAGGGGGTTTTCTCAAGTAATGGTCTAAGAAAAACTCGATTTATGATATAGCAAGCAGTAGAGACAGCTTCTGCCCAAAAATAGGATGGGGCTTTGCTTTCAATTAAAAGAGTTCGTGTCATTTCTTGTAAAGATCTATTCTTTCTTTCGACAACTCCATTTTGTTGTGGAGTGAATGGAGATGAGAACTTGTGTTGAAAACCATTTTGATCACAAAAATCAGCAAAGTATTGATTTTCAAATTCCCTCCATGATCTGTTTTGATACTTGAAATAAAGTAACCTTTTTCGTTTTGAAATTTCTTCGAAAATATTTCAAAATATGAAAAAACATCACTTTTATGCGCAAGAAAGAAAATCCATGTAAATATGGTATAATCATCCACAATAACTAAACAATACTTTTTACCTCCAATACTCTGAGTTCGAGTAGGTCCAAAGAAATCTAAATATAATAGCGGTAGAGCACGGTCAGTAGATACTTCATTTATAAATTTGTAAGAACTTCTTACTTGTTTTCCTAGTGTGCAAGCTTCACAATGCTTAGTTCTTTCAAATTTGGCATCTGGGAGTCCTCTTACTAGCTTTTTTTTTTTTGAAAGCTTTGATATTTGCTTGAGGCTTATATGTCCCAGCTTTCTGTGCCAAAGTTCTAGGTCGTCTTTGACAGATAAAAGACATTTTTCTTCCTCAGACGTTGTATCCAGAAGGTACATATTACCATGTCTTCGTCCAGTGAACGAAGATTCATTGTCTTGACTTGTACCCGAGCACTTATTTTTTGCAAAATAAACTTTGTATCTAATATCGCATAATTGGCTAATGCTAATGAGATTGAAATTCAAACCCTTAACCAATGAAACATCATGGATAAGAAGATTTCCAATCTTTACTGTTTCTTTGCCAACAATTGTTCTCTTGTTATTTCCTCCAAAGAAAACGTTTCCACCATCGAACATCTCAATATTGATGAATTTTGTTGCATCTCCAGTCATATGTCTAAAACACCCACTATCGATATACCATTTATTTTTTCTTTTCATTGGTACCTGCAATGATCAACGAAACTCAAGTTTTCTTTGGTATCCAAATCTGTTTGGGTCCTTTGGGGTTAGCAACATTTGTATATCTAATAATGTCTCGAATCGACCTTTTACTATCATTAGAACAATAACTCTTGGAGTGCCTTGGATTACCACAGTTTGAACATACAAACGATTCTTGATCTTTGCCTTACCAAAAAAAAAAATCAATTCTTGATCTTTGAATTTTACAAACTGTTTTCTAAAATGACTCTCGTAAGATTTCTTCGGAGGTCTTTTCTTGATTCTTTCCTTAATAGAGGGAAAGCAATTTTCCACAGTACTTTCCTTTTGAAAACCCAAACCCGTTTTATTATAATACGAAACTTGTATAGAAAGTATGTGTTGTAATGTTTTGCATCCCGTAGAGAATTTTTTGTGAATATTCGAGATTTCTTTTCTTAAAGATATGTTCTCTTTTTCAAAAAGATCACTTTCCTTTTTCAAAGAATCGGTTTCTTTCTCAAGATTTTCCAGTTCTGACTTCAAACAGATATTCTCGTTAGATGCACAACCAGGTTTCTCGTTTAATTGAAAAAAAATTTCTTTTCGAGAAAATTAATTTTATCTTTTTGAGAAAGATCTTTCTGCTTAAAAATAGCTACTTCCTTTTTCAATTCAGAAATTCTTTTAAGAGCAGCTTTGTATTCTAAACATAGCTCGTCTATATAATCTGATACCTCAAAAGGAATGTTTGAGTGAGTTACCTCGTGGTCATCATCTGAGTTTGCGATTAGACATATGTTCGCATATTCTTCATCGCTTTCACATTCAGTATCGCTCCAAGTCTCTGCTTTTAAGGCTTTCTTGGATTTTTCATCCATGTCTTTCTTCTTTAATAGAGGGCAATTTGGTTTAATGTGACCTCTCTTTTTGCATTCATAGCAGATGACTTCTTGGCCTTCATTTTTGGTCTCAGATGATCGTTTCTGATCATATCGTCTGAGATCCTTTCTATCTTTGAAGTTTCTGCCTTTCTTAGCCATTCTTCTAAATCTTTTGACCATGAGTGCTAATTCCTCACCATCTTCATCTTCTGAGTCTGAAATATTAGAATCAACATTAGATTTTAAAGCAATGGACTTCTTACCTTTTGATGTAGTCTCTTCATTCATTCTTTCTTCCTCATAAGATTGAAGAGTTCCAATAAGCTCGTCCATAGATATGTGAGATATCCTTTGAGTTTCTCGAATGGAGGTTTTGACATTGTCTCATTCTTATGTGAGAGCTCTCAGTAGCTTGTTAACTTTCATTGGTCCAGAAACAGGTTGCCCATCGTATGTAAGACCATTCACTATTTTAGTGAATCTGTCAAACATTTATTTTACAGTTTCTCTGGGCTTCATTTTGAATGCTTCATATTGGCCAAGAAGGAAATTGATTTTTGTCTCCTTAACTCTATTTGTTCCTTCATATGTAATGTAGAGCTTGTCCCAAATTTCTTTCGATGAGGAATAATCTGCAATACGTTTATATTCAGCAGGAGATAAAGTACTATAAAATGAATAAATAGTTTTTGCATCAAGAGCATCTCTCTTGGCAATCTCAATAGTTGACAGAGTGGTAGTCGGCGTAGAAATGTTATCCCCTGCATTTGGTACGGTCATGGCATTTGTAGTTGGATTCACTCCTCGTTGTAAAACATCTCATATTTGAGGATCTTGGCATCTGATATATACTTTAAATTTATTTTACCAATCGCTGTACTCTTTCCCTTCAAAATACGGTGGTCTGTTGTTGCTTCCACCTTCGATCTACGTGGGAGAGAAATTGCTAGCCATAAAGATTGTTAGCTCGAAAGTAAAAACACTTCACAAAATATGAGCACCAGGCTCTGATACCAATTGTTGTGACTAGCGTTATCACCTAGAGGGGGGTGAATAGGTGTTTATAGTGCAATTTCAATATTTTTCGAAAAATATAAATTGCACAAGCGTTTATATAACGTCTCAGATGATGGCAACACAATATATTACTATAGACAATTCATATGCAATTCTACTATCACAGAATATATGATATGATCAGAGTAGGGATAGAGAAAATTGCATAGAGAGTTTATAGTGATTTGGCTTTGGTTAAGCCAACGTCCACTTCTTCGGCTATCAGCCAATCGGCTGGATTCCACTAGTAAACTGCTCGAGAGGTTATAACTTAGTGATCTCCTTGACACGCAGGATACCCCGCCTAGCGTTCAACACTCTTGTATACACATCCTCACAATTACAATGGATGAATCAAGAAGTGTATGTGAAATGAAGTATTCTCGATCTAAGAATTATAAAGATTTTTCCCCCTTTACGCCGATCTTTTGTCCCTTTGAACTTAAGATGTCTTTTATACTCCTCCGCCTCCAATCTAATTGTTACAAGGCTTCCAAAAGAGGTCTCTCCAAAACTTCCCATTTGGGCAAGACAAATACCAAAAAAAGATCTCGTAGCCGTTGGGGATCGCCAAAGGAAAGTCTTCCATGTTCGGATCAAATCGCCCATACAATTACGATCATGGGTTTCCATAGATGATTTTGTTCATTTGGAAAGTTGTATGTGTGTTTCCTTGATTTTACATCATTGATTGATCGCTATCCCCGAGAATCCTCAAGAATAATCTAGTTCGATTGTATCCATTGTAGTGTATCAAATAAGTGCATTTCAAAGTTCTCTTCAAGTTTTGATTACTGCGCGTGAATACTCCACTCAGAGCTTGAGCGTCATTCCAACGTTTGAGCTATCCCCACTCAACGTCTGAGATCGAACCAGCCTTTGAGTTCCTCAAAAATCCCATCCGAGCAAAACCTTTTTAACAGATTCAATTCTGTGCATCCCTGCACCAAAGGATAATCTACAAAACAAGTATTTTACGGTATTATCTCGAAAATTAAGAGTACTTAGATTGTTTTGTCAACTTCAAAATCACTTAGGGGTTTTTCTCAACATTTTGGTGGCACCATTGTCTTCGGGTAGATCTACATTTTTGGCGCACTAGTTTGGCGAACAATGCATAAATATATAATAAAAATTGAAACTTCCCATGCACCTGGGCGCAAATTTTGCGAGTCTGATTATTTACCATTTTGTGCTTATTTAATTTACTTACTGTTTTACCGTTATATGCAATTTGATGCATATTTTTGTTTATGTAATTAAATGTCAAGTGATCTATACATATTTAATTAATTAGAGATTAATCACAACATTTCTAATTATATTAAATTATATGTTTAGAAAATTTGTAATTTCGGTTCAAAGCAAACTCGAACATTAGTAGGAGATTATGTTATCTTGTTTCCCGCATTTGATTTTGGTTGATTTATATAAAATTATTAGGATGCATATGAAGCCCTATGTATGTGTATTTTTCAAGGGTATTTTGGGATATTTCCACTTAGTTTCTGAAATGGCTTCATCATCGATAATGCCTATTGCGTCTATCCCGACTCATGGAGAGAAGCCAGAACAGTTCAATAGGACTGATTTCAAGAGATGGCAACAGAAGATGTTGTTCTATCTCATGATATTGAATTTGGCAAGATTCCTTAATGAGGATGCTCCTAAGTTGAATGAAGGAGAGACAAACATGGAAATAATTGTTGCTGTAGATGCATGGAAGCATTTTGACTTCCTATGTCGCAACTAAATCCCCAATGGTCAGGACAATTCCCTCTATAATGTTTATAGTCCGATGAAAACGGCTAAGAAATTATGAGAAAGTCTGGATAAGAAATGCAAAGCGGAAGATGATGGGTTCATCATTGGCAAATTTCTGGACTTCAAGATGGTTGATTTCAAAATCGTTTTAAATCAAATTCAGAAGGTTTAAGTGATTATGGATAACATTCATACCGAAGGTATGGTTCTAAGTGAATCATTTCAAATGGCTACTTTCGTTGAAAGACTACCACCGTCTTGAAAAGATTTCAAGAATTATCTCAAAATGTGTGGGGGGGAGGGGGAAATGTTATGTATAACGATAAGTCTCAACATCTACGTCGAAGACATGATACTGTAAAGACAACTACTCTCTGTTGGAATTATCACGATTGACTATGTGAAGTCAAAAGATAATGTTGCAGATCCATTAACAAAAGGCCTAACTAGAGAGATGGTTGTGAAAACATCAAGGGGAATGGGTTTAAGGCCTATAAAATAAGCCAGCATAGTGGAAACCCTACCTAGTTAACTGGAGATCCCAAGATCTAGGTTCAAAGGGACAACCAAGTTATGAAGGTAGTGTAAAGTATTATAAATTCTTACTCATTCCCGTATAGAGACAGCACTAATATGTGGAGGTTAAGCGTACGTTTTTAATGATTATGAATCGAGTATATGATATGCCATACATTTAGAAATCACCTATGTGAGTGTGAAGTGAGGGCCGCTTTTGTGAGAATTTGAAAGACCCAATTCTCTAAAGCACTCATGAGACCAGTCATGGCCAAAACGAACATAACAATTAGAACCAACTTTGTTCGAGAGATAGTTGTGTGTAAATTTATCTTAAGGACACAATGTGAATTCGTTAGGCTCGGATCATTCATCTGCATTCAGATTACTTATTTGCGATTGGTTTCAAGTTTGTCTATCAACCTAATTTTCTATACGAACATCAAGTCCCGCTTACAGGCGACAATAATCTTAACATAAGAACTTCTATCCTCTTAGAGGACAACAATAATTAAAGAGAATTTTCACTATTTTTTACTTAAGAATAAATGTTTCATATTTTGATAATTTTTTTTTTTTACGAAGATTAAGATTTTACTGCCAATTTAAAGATTTAGAGCTGACTTTATGAGACCTTGGAGAGAGCTCTTAGAGTGCTACAAAGTTGATACACATCTCGAGATGCTCAATACCTCGCATGGTCGGGCCTGAGTGCTCATGGAAGTTTGGCACATGTGAATCAGGTCGAGTTATTACAAGATGGCATTAGAGCGAAATTTATTTTAATGGATATGTAATTGGCGATGTTGAGGAGCAATCGTCAGATGAGAGAGCTTGGATTAGGTATGGCTTCGTATAGGCTTTTAGGTTGACAAAAGAAAGTAATTGAATCACGTACCAAATTGGGGCTAGGCTATATTCGACGACAATGACAAGGACTTTAGTATTTTTAGTAAAGGAGCTTATGAGACCGCCAGATCACATGCAGTAAATGCGAGCACACAACGTAATAAATAAGTCGGCCATCCTTCTTACGTAGTCACCTACTTGCGTGGCTACACTTTAGTACTCTTTCCGAGATGTTGATCACATGAACTGAGCCGGCTTGTTACGCACGAAAATCCACAGCGATCAAGCTCAAGTTATTAAATCGACACGATTTAACACCCCGCGACAAAAAGAGGTAGGGACTTGCAGAGGCGTAGGGTTTACAACTAAGGTGGTGGCCATTCTTATCTCATCAATCCTGCTTTTCATGTATAAGGATTCAATCAAGCTCACTCATAGATCTATTATTTCCTCGAGTGGATTCTTGATTAGAGAAGAACAGGAAAAAAAAAAAAAACCAGCTTGAACATCCATCATGGATGCATCCATTGAGAATGAAGATACATACTTGGCCACAGGACCTACAACAGTCTCATTCTGGGAAGCACAGGGGATCACCTTTCCCAACCGAATGTCAATGTAGGCACCAATCCAAGAAAAACAATCATCTGCAAAGCACTGTTCTTCCCTTTTGGATGCTTTCATCACTTGCTAAATGGGCCTGGAAGATGTGACCTGAGATCATTGGGGAGTCACCGGAGAGATAGAGTCAATTCATTTCCAAAGTCCAGTGAACTGGCCCTACCAAAAAGGAGGAAGATGCATCGAAGTTTGGAGGGGGATGTGTGGGATCCCGATGATGCCCACTCGTTGTTGTTGAAGTCGACAATTCTTTGGGTTTGTGTCCATGTGGCAGATCGCAATAGTGTCTTTCTATTGTGTGTGGCTGTTAAAGATCTTTCGCCAAAGGGTATGTTGTTTGATTTTTAAGATTGAATAGGGTTATGTGATGATTCGAATGGGAGATAATTGGCATGACTATGCTGCGAACTATATGTAACTAACAAAGAATGTCGATAAAGATTTGGTATAGTAAGTTTGTAGGGGGAAAAAAGTTAACAAGTGTCATTGATTGCAAATCCTCTACAAATGACGCTTTCGCGGTCTTTCACAGCCATATACAAAACGTAACCGTTGAGAGCCGTAATTATTTGAATTCCAACTCCAACTGCTTTTGAGACACACGGCCTCCACTTCACTCGCTTATAACCATCCATTCTTATCCACAAGCGGCTATGCTTCGGCTCTATCTTGACCTCCGTGCTTCCCATCGATCTCGCAATCGGCTAGCCCTTCCTCTTTGTACGCCGATCTCGACGGTTTGCTGATCCATTTCCATCGGCCATAGTTACCCTCCTTAGTTGCTGATTTATAACAATAGCTATACACCGTTAGATTTTATTGGGGTCTAGATCATTTTTGGGTGTCAACAGCAATTGCAGCTTCAATACTGCTCGTCCTTGCTGTCCTATTGACATATATTACCATGGCATATTAACAACTCAATATATTTCGTGGATGAAAAGTGAAAAGTGCTTTTTCCGAGTCCGTGGTCGTTCATTAGGTTGAAGGATACGATTCATATGGAGATGCCTACCATCTTCCAAAATAAGAAGTTAAAAAGAAAGAAATAGAGCATAGTGACCATCTCTCATCTCTCACGTGACAAGACTTTTAGGGATACGATTCATTTTTTCCGTCTCACTGGCCGGTGAAGCTGGCCTCGCGAACCCTGGTTTATTGTTGATAGTGATGTTGCAGAGCGCCATTTCGGTGGTGACTGAGCTGATCTGGGTGTGGTCAGCCTCCCCCGCGGCTGCGATGGCCTTGCCCAATGGTCGGTGATCTCCAGCGACCCTCGCTGGCCAGTGGGAACAAAAAAGAAAAATAAAAAACAAAGAAAAATAAAAATAAAAAATTAGAAAATATTATTAAAAATTGTCCACGCCAGCGCAGACTAGCCAAATGAATGAATTGGCACAAATACAAAACGTTTAGGACTCAAGTTGATAAAAAAAATATTTATGATTGAATTGACATAATCACAATAGATTTAGAATTTTTCTGATAATTTTCTCAAAGATTAGAAAAATGTTCAAAGAATTTTTTGACGCCCTGTTAAAAAATTTATTTTATTCATGTTGATTTATTAAACTTGGATTGGGGGGGTCTCACGGCTTTTTGAAATGTCTAGGTTGTAGAACGAAGGGCACATGATGATTGGCAGAGGCAGGTACAAAAACACTATTTTTGGGGTACCGAAGAGTCCCCATCCATGGATTTTAGCCTCTTGCCATGCCCACACCAGCACACCACCATCCGATCATTAAATGCTTTTTTGATCTCGACTTCCACTCCCCCAACAATGAGTTCTTCAAATCCTAGAAACCCCCGTTGCTTCTACCGTAAGCCTTGTTGGGTCCGCAACAAGTTTTACATAGCATTTCATTAATTGCTGTTTGTCCCCATTGAAATTTCAGCAACTGCTGTTATTTGGGAAAAAAAAGAGAGAGAGGAAGAAAAGGTAATTTGTTAACGGGTGGCTCGGAGACACTCTCAAGCGACGGGGAATTGCAGTTCGATTTACGAATGTTATGTTATGCACAAAGTACAGTTAGCCGGTTATGCTCCGAGGGTCAGCCTTAACCGAACCCTACTTGGTGAAGTGAAAAGAGTTACTTCAACGGAGTGTAGCAAAGAAGAAATACTTGAAAAATCAAAATGAGTAGTATGTAAATCCGTAAACCTTTTCCCACAAATTGGAAGTTCACCAAAAGACATGATGAGCTAAGAGGTTAGCAGTTGCTTGTATGGCAGGGGATCATAGCATTTATGGCCATTGGATCTTCCCCCTATAAAAGGGGGGAAAGATCTAATGGCCAGGGTAATAATGATCCACTGCCATACAAGCAGGCGCTAACCGAAGTTATTAGTGTTTAGTAGCTACCCTTTTGTGGATTAGTGGATAGGCGGAGCGAATTAGTAGATAAAAATAGCCAAGGCTTGTGGATGATTATCATATTTTGAATTATTGGAAAATCGATTTTGATAGAAAAATAAATGATAGGAAAATCAAGAACATTTCTGTAAATGTGAGCCTCATCAAGAGATTGAAAAATTTGCTTGATTTTTAGAATAGAAAATAGGGAGAATTACTAAAAATTCCTAAACTTATTGCAATTATGCAAATATTCAATCATAAAATTTTCATTTTTTCATTTTTTGCCGATTCAGTCTTAAATCTCGTCATTGATCGGTCGCCGAGGTCCGACGACTAGCTGGAGGAAGAAGAAAGACAAAGGATAAAAACAGAAGAAAAGAGAAAATTTAAAAATTTAAAAATTTAAAAAATTAAAAAATTTTAAAAATGCATATCAAAATATTAATAACAATTGTCCACGTCATTGCCAGCCCCGCTATATCAATGATTTCCAACCAAAAATTTGTTGGATGGATTGAATTGGTACAAATACAAAAGGTATGTGATTGAAAAATAAAAACGTTTTAGGATTAAGCTGGCCCAATTACAATAAATTTAATAATTTTTAAATAATTTTCTTTAGATAATACGATATATAAAAAATTTAAAAGGTCTGTCGGAGGCTAAACCCCTAATGCCTCCGACCATAAACATTTTGTTCCAAAGATTAAAATCAACACATCATCGGATGCTTGGAATTTCCTTAGAAATACGTCAACAAAACACATGGATGGATCGTCAAGATTCATGAGAACAACAACCTCGTTCTCTTGCTGGCAGATCATTGCTTAGGCTTGAAGCGGCCATGCTGAAAGTAATATACAACAAATAATTTGTTTTTTAGGTAAATTAATTTTCTTTTTTAAAATAATAATAATAATAATAATAATAATAATAATAAAAGCTCGTGTTGCCACTCGTGGGGACCACGACTGCAATTAGGGCACGATCGCACGTAAATAGATATATTAAATTCCCAATCGATTTGTTAATTTGCATGGACTTATGTGCACATTGCATCGCCGAGACAGATCTCAAGCTGCAATTTTATGGTTATGTTATTGATTAGATTCCATTGGGAAATTGAGCAAATTATGGGGGGTGGTCCTCTTTCTTTATTATGGTTAGTTGTAATTGAGTGATTAATTTGTTGATGCGAAGGGCGAAGGTCAAATGCCTGAAAGGGACAAAACTAACCACATTTTTCAACAGGCCCAGAAAAAAAAAAAAACACATATTTCCTCTTGAAGGGAAAAAAAATATCCTTCGCTAATTTTACCGTTCAAAAAAATAATAATGTGACATCTGATAGAGCTAAAGGGCAGACCAGCACCGTAACTACGGTGTCGTTTACGGTGTCGGTTTGGCAGGTGGCTCATCCTCTAGAAATGGCAGAAAAAGAAAGAGTTCAACCTCAAATCGAGTTTTCAAATTGGATGGCTAGTATTTTGCCCCATGTCAAGTTTGCAACTCAGATTTCCATATGATCGATTTTGAGCTAATTTGTATGGGAAGTTTGGTTGGTGTTTCGAGTTCCTAATTTATCGGTTTCGAAGTTTGGTTGGTATTTCGACTGAGCAAATAACTCATTATAGTTGAAGCACAAGGACGTTCTTTTAGCCTAGATGACATGTTTGTTGTATTGTAACGCATTGCCGCCGCCATTAACCACATTAGATGTCAAATAAAGCTTCTCTAGAAAGAGAGATCAACACTTCTTTATTCTTTATTTCTCGGATTAAAACTTGTGTTAGTCTTTTGTTCGTTTGAAAGAAGAGTCAGTAGTCTTGTGACGACGATTCGTAAAAGTTCGTTTTTTTGCCCAGTTGTTTTCTTCTTTTGGGTCCCTTTCAAACATGGGATTATTTTTGCCCTAAACCTAAACGTATCAGCTCGTGCTTTTTGGGCCGAAGATGAAATGATCTGGCAGTGGAAAAGGCCCAAGGACCATGTTTCTGGGCCTTAGGCCCAGAATCTGTAGAATGAGCCATGGAGCCCAAGCAAACGCTGAGCCCACTCATTTCCCGAACGTGGACTTTTGGTACGTCTTGCGACATATAAGTTAAATGATCCAACATAGGTCATTCAAAAGTACACTTGTGTAGGCATCGTCGCGCAATGGAATAAACATATAAGGTGTTTGGAAAATCCAATCCGAAATTGCCATAATCGTGAATAGGATGTCCGTAACATATTTATGGGACTAAACATGTAAGTTAAATCGATTTTGTAACGAAGTTCCTCATTGCTTGAATTTATAGCAATAGAGGAGAATATTTGTGTTTGACAGACATTGTTAAAATAACAATTCTGTTTTATAAAATTGGAGGATACTCAAAATTCGAATGGCAATAGTAAATGTGGGCAAACTGGCTCAAACATATAAACACTGAGTTGGCAGAAACACAAAATCTGAGTTGGCAAAAGTACAAAATCTGAGGGGTCAGAAGCACAAAATCTGAACCCATCAGAAGCAACAAAATCTGAACCCGTCAAAAGCACAAAATCTGAACCCGTCAAAAGCAACAAAATCTAAACCCATCAGAAGCACAAAATCTAAATTGACAAAAACATAAAATCTAAACAGAACCACAACAACATTGAAAAAAAATGGAATTGAAACAAATACCGAGGCTTGTGTTCGACACAGTTTCCTTAAAACAGATTCGTCCCATCCCGTATGTGCTTTGAGGTTTTACGAACATCTGTCTCCCAAGATACAATGGTGAGCAACAATAGAGGCAAGCACAACACTCCAAAGCTTTCAGCGAACTTAAACAAAACGTGAACACTATCGAAAACAGTGCAAATGCAGAGAATTGAAAGAGAGGGAGAAGTCTTGTTTTTTGTCTTCTCGAAACAAGAAAGGGAAGTCACATATTTATAGGGTAAGTAAGGGCATTTCGAAAATAAAGAATAATGGCTGAATAAATCTGTCGTTTAGAGCCGTTATATATTTAATTCTGTAACCACAGAATTATAATAGCCGTTACTTAGTTAATCTCATTAACATGCCAGTAATTGACTCAAGAACTGTTACATTGTAACGGCTTGAGTTGGAAAAAATTAAAACAAAAGGCAAAAATAGCCTTGTCGTCTGGCCCATTTTTCGGTCCTGCATTTGTGCCCAAGTTTCAACTCGTCGGGGTTTGGAATTTGCATCCTTCTGCGCGCGCGCGAGGCATAGTACTTGTGTTATGATATTTACCACTCAAAAAGAGTGTAACCATATATAAAGTACTTCAAGGCCTTCCTCCTTTCCAATGTTGGACTAACATACTTTCACTTCCCACTTCCAACTCAAAGGTGTTTTTTGGGAAACAATTTCTCATTCACTCACCCATCAAAATATCTCATATTTTCCAACAATTTGCTCATAGTTTACTTTTCCAAAGGCTAAATTCGAATAAACTTTTTGTGATCCTTGAAATGTATCTATATAAAATTATCTCTCTAAATCCCAAATGAGGGATAACATAGGGAAAAAAATCAACCTTTTGAATTAGTGTCGATGGAAAATGTCCTAGAAAATTCGTGCCTGGTCTGCGGCTAGCGGCTAAGGTCGAACACACACATTGCAAGAGTTCGAGTTGACTATATCTTGTCGGCCATATTTCATCAAACTGACCCGGACCCTTTCTTTGCACCGATGAATCAGGTGAGCCAACGATTTCATCCACCCCGACTCGCAGCCTTGCGTGTTCACTCTTGGTCTTGCTTCGGGGCAAGCCGAGATCCCCTTCAGTCCCATGTTTTCGGTGAATCAGGTGAGGGTAGACAAGTATAACAGCAGGAAGGTGAGAGCTCTCGATGTTGACAGAAAGAATTATTTCATTCTTCTCATTAAAAAAGAGGAGATACAATATATATAGAGTTGAGATAGAGCTCAACCCTAAGACATCTAAATAAATAAATAAACTGGGCCTAACTAACTAGGCCTACTAACATTAATAATAAACATAAAGAGGTTTCAACACTCCCCCTCAAGTTGGAGCATAGATATTGGACATGCCCAACTTGCTGAGAATGATATGAAATGTGCGCCCGTTCAAGCCTTTGGTGAAGATGTCTGCAAGCTGATCATTAGAGACAACGAAAGACAAGTTGATGAGATTGTTGTCTAATTTTTCCTTTATAAAATGACGATCAATCTCCACGTGCTTGGTGCGATCATGTTGTACTGGATTATGAGCAATGCCTATAGCAGACTTGCTGTCACAATAAAGTTGCATTGATTGTGAATTAACAATTCCAAGATCAGTGAGAAGGGTCTTTAGCCAAAGCAATTCAAAAACTCATTGAGCCATAGCACGAAATTCTGCCTCAGCACTTGAGCGGGAAACCACAGCTTAGTTTTTACTTCACCAAGTGACTAGGTTACCTCCAACAAGAGTACAATAACTGGAAGTAGATCGTCGATCATCCAAAGATCCAACCCAATCAGCATCTATATAAGACTCCACAGAGAGATGACCATGAGGTGCAAATAAAATCCCTTTCCCTGGAGCAGATTTCAAATAACGAAGTATCTTGTGGACCGCTTCAAGGTGCGAGGAGTATGGATCATGCATGTATTGACTCACCAAGCTTACTGCATATGCTATATCAGGTCGAGTATGAGAGATAAATTAGCCGACCTACCAATCGTTGGTAACTTCCTTTATCAACAGGCTTTCCCTCTTTAGATCGCAAGTGGCCATTGGTCTCAATAGGGGTTTCAGCCGGCTTACATCCAAGCATTCCAACCTCAGTCAAAAGATCCAGTATATACTTCAATTGGGATAGAAATACCCCTTTTTCAGACCAAGCAACTTCAATACCTAGAAAATACCGAAGATCTCATAGGTCTTTAATTTCAAATTCTCTCCCCAGATATTGTTTAAGATGAGAAATTTCTACTGTATCATTCCCGGTCACTATAATGCCATCAACATATACGATGAGAATAACAACCTGAGTACCTGATCGTTTGATGAATAAGGTATGATCAGCATTACTTTGAGTAAAACCAAAGGCAATCATAGCCTTTTGAAATCGATCGAACTAGGCTCTAGGGGACTGTTTCAAGCCATATAAAGCCTTCTTGAGTTTGCACACACGACCTTTTGTCTCCGGGCCAGAAAAACCTGGAGGAATATCCATATATACTTCTTCTTCAAGTTCCCCGCGAAGAAATGCATTCTTCACATCCAGTTGTTGTAAGTCCCATCCAAGATTGACAGCACATGAGATAAGAACTCTAATAGTGTTCATCTTGGCTACCGGTGCGAATGTCTCAGTGTAATCAAGGCCATAGGTTTGGGTGTACCCCTTGGCCACCAAGCGAGCTTTGTAGCGGTCAATAGTTTCATCAGCCTTTTGTTTCACAACAAACACCCACTTGCATCCAACGGTACTTTTATCTCGGGGAAGCTGAACTAACTCCCAAGTCCCATTTTTCTTAAGAGCTTGCATCTCTTCTAACATAACCTCCTTCCACCTTTTGTTAGATAGGGCCTCTTGCCATGTTCTGGGAACATCTGTAGACAACAGAGATAAAGAAAAGGCACGATAAGATGAAGACAATCGATCATATGACACAGCATTGGATATAGGATGCTGTGTACATGATCGTTTTCCTTTCCTAAGTGCAATAGGTAAGTCATCGGTTGTATCATCATTATCAATAATCTTAGAGGATGTGTCATTACCCGGAACTGTGGCTGTAGGACTAGCAGGAGGGAATTTGTCGAAGAGTAGAGTAGTGATAGAGGGGGCTTTATGAACATTATGTCGCCGAAACACAATAGGGTACCGAAACTATTCTTGAATCGGAAGAACCTCTGCTAAAATTTCTACATTGACAGAGTCAAGATTTTCAGTACTTGTCGCCGAGTTTGTTAGAGCTGTTTCTGTATTGGCAGCACCTGTTGGAGCTATTTTTTCGGTATTGGCAGTACCTAATGGTCCAAATTAACTCCCCCTGAATGGGTATCACATCTTCACTAGAGGACACTGCTTCACCATGAGTAGGCTCCCCCTGAAGAGGTGTCCGTGAGTAAAAAAGTTGAGACTCATGAAAGATAACATCCATGGAAACAAAATAGCGCCGAGTGGATGGACAATAAGACTTATATCCTTTTTGCATGGGAGAATATCCCAAAAAAATGCACCTAATATTGCGAGGGGAAAGTTTTCCGGCTGGGTGAGTGATATGGACGAAACATTCACACCCAAACACCTTCGGAGGGACCAAAAACTTATGAGAACCAGTAAGACTCTCAATAGAAGAGCGATATTGGAGAATGCGTGAAGGGAGGCGATTGATCAAATAAGCCGCACTCAAAATGGCATCACTCCAATATTGAGCCGGAACATTCATGGCAAATATAAGAGAACGGGCCACCTCCAAGAGGTGGCGATTCTTGCGTTCTGCCACACCATTTTGTGCAGGAGTATTAACAGAACTCGTTTGATGGAGAATACCACGGTCATGTAAAAATGCCTGAAAATTCGACCTGGTGTATTCCGTTCCGTTGACACTTCGAAGCATGCGAAGCTTGCCATCAAATTGTGTCTGAATCATTACTAGAAACTGTTGAAAGCATTGGAAAACATCACTCTTCTGTCGCAATAAATAAACCCAAGTAGTGCGGGTGCAGCAATCAATAAATGTCACAAACCAACGGTGACCAGAAATGGAGGAAACACGGGAAGGACCCCAAACATTCGAATGCACAAGAGCAAAAGGTGCATCACTTTTATTATTAATAGGAGAATAAGTAAGTCGAGTTTGTTTTGCTAGAACACAAGAATTGCAAAAGAAACCTTGACCACTACATTTATCAACTAAATGTGGACAAATCTTTATTAAAGTTCCAAGGAGGGGATGTCCCAAACGGCGATGCCAAACATGTAGCTCAGATAGTGCAGTTGAGGAAGTTGCAGTGATTAGATGAGCTGATGGTGGTGAATCGAGCACATATAAGCCCCTTTCTACTCTACCACGACCAATCTCCCGACCCGTTGCCAAGTCATGCACGACATAATGAGATGGAAAGAAAAATACTTGGCACTTCAGGTCACGGGTCAAGGAACCAATTGAAAGGAGATTAGTGTAAACTGTAGGAACATGTAAAATAGATGATAGACTAATATCACGGGTAATAGACACCGAGCCTTGACCGGGTATAGGGGCTAAAGATCCATCAGCAACCGTAATACAATCATGCTTAGAGGAATGAGAATAAGCAGCAAAGAGAGTAATATCACTAGTCATATGGTGTGTGGCACCCGAATCAAGAATCCACGGCTGAGAAGATTTACACAAACCACCAAAAAAACTACCTGACTGTGCGAAATTAGAGGCCAAAGTGCCAGAGGATGATGATGCAGAGGTACCAGGGTTGTTTACGTTGCGTGCTAAGAGAAGACGCAGACTGCTCAACTTGGCAGCAGATAGAGAATCCGACGGAGCTGCTGGTGGCTAACCTGGGGCTTCACTCAAGTGTACCTGAGGCCCGGTACAACCCCTTCCACGACCACGGCCAGCATTGGAAGGACGCCCGTGAAGTTTGTAGCAAGTTTCGCGAGTGTGACGTTCTTTTCCACAATAGTCACACTTCACAATCGGTCTGTTATTACCAAAATGACCGCGAGATTCACTTCCTGTAGAAGTGTAAAGAACAGAGCGCTCTAGGACAACTGGCTGATGCATCGCGCTCTGACGCTTTTCCTCTAGATGAACCATGGCATAGGATTGTTCCAAGGTCGGAAAAGGAACACGACACAAGATCTGGGCCCTAATCTGATCATACTCCATATTAAGACCAGACAAGAACTCAAAAACATGAAATTTGTCCACTCTCTTTTGAAAGGAAGCAGCATCACGGGGGTTGGTAGGATGAAAATCATCATAAAAGTCCAATTCATGCTATAGACTCCGTAATTCAGAATAATATTGAGATAAGGACAACTCCCTTTGCTTGGTTTCATGAATTTTCTGTTGGAGTTCATAGATTTGGGCATCATTCCCCACTTGAGAATAAGTGTTCTGAGCAGCCTCCTAAATCTTTGCTGCAGTATCCAATAATAAGTATCCACAGGCAATAGAGTCCGTCATTGAATTGACAAGATAAGCCATAACCAAGGCGTTCTCAGAGATCCACTTGCGGATAGCATCATCTACGGTAGTAGGTTTCACGCTCTCTCCAGTAAGATAGCCGGTAAGACCACGTGAAACAATGGTTAGATAACAAGAGCGAGACCAAATTAGGTAGTTGGAGCCATCTAACTTGATGGAATTTGTCGGAAAAGAGGAATATATACCAGGAGCACTACGGCTCATTTCCCCAAGAGAGTCCGAAGCTTTTTCCGTCTCTGACATGGTCTCGGATAATAAGTTATATAAAAATATACGATTTAGATCATATAACCAGACAATATCAATGCTGGTCGACAGAAAAGAGGCTCTCGGAAGACACTGTATAGGGTAAGAAGGTTGCCGACAGCATTAGGAAGAAAAAGTGGGAATTGCCGAACCTGAGCGACCACTGGAAACCACTAAATAGGAATCGCAGAACCTGACCGACTTCAGGTGATCACCAATAAGAGGTCGCCGGACCTAGGCATCGCTGGAAAAAGGGTCGTCGGGCCTTGAGTATGTCAGGCGACCACCATAAAGGAGTCGCCTGACCTAAGCGACGTCAGGCGACCACCAGGGGAGAGTCGCCTGGCTTGGGCAACGTCGGGTCTTGGGTCGCCTGACCTGGGCGACTCGGATCTGACGTCGGGTCTTGGGTCTTCTGACTCGGCCGGCTCAGATCTTGCTTCGCTTGGCTTGGAGAAGCTTGGCCGACGCTGGTTTTGAAGTCGATTTGGTGGTTGACGCTGATGGAGGTGAGTTTTAAGGTTTAGAGGCTAATTTGGATCTGATACCATGTTGACAGAAAGAATTATTTCATTCTTCTCATTAAAAAAGAGGAGATACAATATATATAGAGTTGAAATAGAGCTCAACCCTAAGACATCTAAATAAATAAATAAACTGGGTCTAACTAACTAGGCCTACTAACATTAACAACAAACATAAAGAGGTTTCAACGCTCGATATGCCACGAGGATTTCTCTTCGGGCCGAGCTTTGCATTAGAGATAGCAAAACCGATTTTGGTTAAAGAAGAATATATTAATTTGGATTGGTATTCAAGTTGGAATTTGTTTTTTTAACCAATGAAAAGTAGAGTCAAAGTAAGTCATATGAAATAGATAATGCTTGAAATGGATAATGATGCCCATAATTTTTGACAAGTTGAAGTCCGCGACAAGAGCAAAAGTTCAACTTTGCTTTTGCATATTGAAGTCAACAATTCCCAAGTGGTGGTGGAGTCATAGCCGGTTGAAATGCTTATAAGTATGTTTGGGTATACTAGCAAAAGAAGTGTCAATATTTGTGTACGGAGATCATTTTAGTGCAAATATTTTTTTTAGGATCACTTAAGTGCCAAATCACTGGAATTGGCATTAAAGTGATCATTTTTCGTCGGAATTAGCACTAAAGTGATCATTTTTTGGATCATTTAAGTGCCAATTTTTCTTATAAAAAAAGGATCACTTAAGTGCCAATTCCAGTGACTTGGCACTTAAGTGATCCAAAAAAAAATATTGGCATTAAAGTGATCTCCGTACACAAATATTAGCACTTCTACTGTACTTTTGCCCTAATTATTTTATGTGTGGATAC
The DNA here is from genome assembly GCA_021437785.1 of Rhodomyrtus psidioides. NCBI lineage: Eukaryota > Viridiplantae > Streptophyta > Magnoliopsida > Myrtales > Myrtaceae > Rhodomyrtus > Rhodomyrtus psidioides. The sequence goes on from JAILYB010000055.1 coordinate 3,943,190, forward strand.
CTTTATAGAAACTATATTTTTAATAGATTGTGCTGTTGAATTCTGAATTTGATTTGATTTTAAACTCGTACAAATGTTTCAGCTAAAATTCTCATTATATTTTGGGACTTCGAGATTTATTTGATATGATTTTTGGGGATTACTATACTTTTCATTATGATTTTCATGCTGGTGTGGATCGTCTGTCTTAATTGTAATAGTTTCCAAACATAATCCGAACATTACTCTCTATTTTTCCTTTTGAGTTTAATATTTTCCTATTAGAAAATATATGAAGCGAAATTTCTTAATTAACCAAAAAGGTGTATCTTTGATTTTCCGTTTATTGGCATCTGGAGCTTTTCTTTGGCATATATACAGAAATCTGACACCAACGCTAAAGCAAGTTTTATTTAACATCTGAAATTTTTTAATGTATTCATGTTTTTTCTTTATGGGCTGTGGCTATTCATAATTGGTCGCGTAACTTTGATAAATGTAGTTCGTGCAATAGATCTTTATGGAATGTCACTATGTTGAGAAAATGTTAAATAAATTTAAACATCTTGATTTCAAAGAAGTGAGTACTCCGTTTGAACCCAATATTCAATTGAATTATAATACTGGTAGAGCAATAGCACAACTTGAATATGCTAGTGCTATAAGGTCTTTAATGTATGCGATGCATTGTACTAGACCTGATATTGCGTTTTCCGTGTGTAAGTTGAGTAGATATACTAGTAATCCAAGTATAGAACATTGGAATGCTATTACCATAATTTTTAGCTATCTTAAGAAAACCAAAAATTTAGGATTGTTCTATAATATTTATCCGGCTGTACTAGAAGGATACACTGATACTAGTTGGATTACAAGCATAGGAGATAAACATTCCATCTCTGGATGGGTTTTCACGTTAGGAGGATGTGCTGTATCTTGGGCGAGCAAGAAACAGACTTGTATATCTCACTCAATCATGGAATTAGAATTTATTGCTTTAGCAGCAGCTGGGAAAGAGGCTGAGTGAATTAGGAATTTGTTGTTGGACATAAAATTGTGGCCTAGTCCTATGCCTCCTATTTCTATCAATTGTGATAGTCAAGCTACTTTGGCAAGAGCATATAGTAGTACTTATAATGGTAAGTCTAGGCATATTAGTCTAAGACATGAGTACGTAAGACAATTAATTCAAGATGGTATCATTACAATTGTCTATGTAAGGTCAAGCAAAAATCTGGCTGACCCTTTCACGAAGGCGCTACCAAGAGATGTAGTAATAATGAGCTCAAAAGAAATGGGGTTGAAACCATTTAATTAAAATCACCAGTAATGGTAACCCGACCAAATACTAGCATATCATTAGTAATATGGTTTAATGGGTAAGAACAAGTTACTGAAAGTGATTGTATAATACTGATATAAGTCCCAAATGTGAGAAATCAATATTGTCTGTTACGTGTTAGAGGCTGAATTATATTCTTAATGGAGTATAATACATTAATGTATCGTGTTCATTAGCAACAGAAACACGTGATAGATACTTCACCTATATGAACTTAGAAGTGGTGCCGCTTCTTGCGAAAGTTATGGTTGCTTTCTAGAGAGTTCATGAAAAGGTACAAGCACAAGGCCATAACAGTGCTAAGTATATTATAAACTTCTCGTTAAAACAAGATGTTAGTATATGTGTGATATGTCCGGTACTATTATAAAAAATAACAAGTTTAAAGCCAGCAGCTACTTGTGACTTTGATAGAACTTTGAGGTACTTACACGAAATGAAGGTTTAACTCGAAAGAGACTTTTATGTATGTATACTGATCTCATGAAACTTTGGCTGTGTCTTATTTAAAAAAATATATATTTATATATATTATTAGGAAATATTTGTTTTACAAACAAAGTGGGGGATTGTTGAAGTTTGTTTGTAAAACAAACAAAAAATGTTGCCTTTTTTAATCCCACATAGGATAGAAAGGGGGTGCAAGTCTCTTTACTAGTTAGAAGGCTATTTTAGTCTTTCAAAATAAATAAATGGACAAGTGGGCTAGACCCCACTATACTCGCGTGTGATTGCGCGATTTTTACGCGATTGTTAGACGCACTTAGCACTTAGCACCTTTGCACATCGCGGACGAATTCTGTATTATTATTATTTATTTATTTTATTTCGAAATAAATAAATTATTTTATGATTATGTTATATATTTTTAATTAATTGTGACTGTTCAGACACAAACGGTTGTGTCTGAACGACGGTTGTCACTTACGAACAGTTGTGTCCAAATGACTGTTATCTCCACGAACGGTCATTTTAGAATTGCAATTTTTCGACATGAATTGACGCGATGTTTCGGACATAAATTGGTTCGATGTTCTGAACACGAACTGATGCGATGTTTCGAACATGAATATGTGTGTTCGTACATGGACAGTTTACACACCAAAAGGTGTGTTTATTAGTTTTATAAATAGACAATTCTGTTAAGTTTTTAGAAGAATCAACTTTCATTCTACGTTTTCCTTAAAAGAGAGGCAGCCATTTTTTCATTGTTTCGTAGAGAGTTTTTGGAGAATTATTGGAATTGCTATCCAGTATTCTCGCCGTGACTTTGTTGTATCCTGAAGGGAATTTGTCAGAAACCTATAGTAACTTCGTAGGGCAAATTGATCCTAAAAGAGAGTGATTACACGCCTCAAAGTCCGATTACATTGTTACTCCTTTTTCCATATTTTTTCAACAATTTTTAGGATCAAATTTTTGTGCAACAATGGAGTCGGAGACCATCAAAGTGATGAATCAGAATATGGTCAAGTTGGATCGGTTCGATGGCAACAACTTCTCGCATTGGAAGGACAAAGTGATGTTTCAGCTTACAGCTTTGAAGATATCTTACATTTTGGACCCGTGTCTGACGCCTATTGAAGAATTTGGTCCCACCACTGAAGGAGAAGAACCAAATGTCGAAGAGATTGAGAGGGTGAATAAGGCAAAGAAGAAAAGTGAAGAAGATGAACTACTCTGTCGTGGACACATTCTGAATACGTTGTCCGATCGTCTGTATGACTTGTTCACGGAAATGAAATCTGCTCGGGAAATTTGGGATGCACTGGAGTTCAAATACAAAGCAGAGGAACAAGGTACGAACAAATATCTGATTGCGAAGTATTTTGACTTCAAATTTATCGATACTAAACCCCTTCTGGAGCAAGTTCATGAACTACAAGTTCTAGTGAACAAAATTCGTGCTCTAAAAATAGACATTCCAGAAGCGTTTCAAGTTGGAGCATTATTGCCAAATTACCTTCAAGTTGGAAGGACTATGGGAAAAGGCTGATGCACAAGACAGAAGACATTACTTTGGTTCAACTCCAAAAACATCTTTGCATTAAGGAAGAGTCACGCTTGCGTGAAAATTCTGGATTATATGGAACTAAAGTGAATGTCCTGTCGGGTAATGGATTTCAATCTAAAAATAACTCAAACTTGAAACGCAAGAGGGAGCAGAACTTTAAGAAGGCACAAAAGAAAAAGAAAGGAGGCTGTTTTGTTTGCGGCAAAGAGGGACATTTTGCAAGGGACTGTAGGCACCGCAAGAACAACACTTCCAAGGAGAAGAATACACCAATGTCAATTGAGAAGGAAAATACCAATTCTGTTCAAGAGAACTATGTGGCAATGGTTACGCATAAATTTTCAGACTTGGAAATCTCTACAAGAGTTGATGGTATTGTAGCCACGATTACTGAAATTAATGCTACTTCTGTTCAATCGGGTTGGTGGTTGGATTCTGGTACAACAGTTCACGTGTGCAAGGATAAGTCTATGATCAATAACTTTCAAGAGGTTGTTGACATTAACTATCGAGAGGTCCAAATGGCTAACAATAGTTTTGCAAAAATAGAAGGACAAGGCTCCGTGGAGTTTTTTTTTTTTTTTTTGGTAAGGTAAGTGTGTATTAACTTTTCAAATCGCTAGATACAAGAGTGGCGCTGGACACAAAAACCATGAACCGGATATAGCACCAAGTGTGTCATAGGGGGTTCAACGGTGCAAAACATGCTAACAACCTAGGCTGCAAACCAGCAAGAAGTAGCAGGAAGTGGCCAAACAGGCGGCCAAAAATAGGACAGGACCGAACGGTTTCAAGCTAAAAAGGCAGCTGAAAATCGAGTGGTCAGAACTAATGTAAAAGGGCCAAGAACAAAGGGCCTAAACAAAAATAAGGGAAGCAGAGGAGAAGCCAGTCAGATAGCCCTAAATAGAGAGAAAAGGCCGCGAAGACTGGCAAGAAAGGCCGAAACAACGGCCACAAAATCATCTAAGCCTATCAAGTGAGTCCAAGATCCAAAATGGAAGGAGCATCAGTATAGAAGCCTTGTAAAGCCAAAAAAACCAGCAGCAACAGTCCTGCCGAGAGTCAGTAAGCATGAGGATGTCCCAACAGTGGAGCAGCTCAGCAGTAACAGAATCAGTGCTTCTATCGGCATCAAACCCTCAGTGAAGTGGCGTGAATATAGCAGAAGCGAAAAGAACACTGTGGGAGAGAGATTTGGACAGCAAACCTCCAGCTCCTACACAAAAATAAGTGCAGCCAAGGAGCAAGACCAACAGGTTGTAGAGCTCCCAGGGTAGGCCAGGAGCAGCAGCAGCAGCAAGATGGCCATCTCCAATGCAGCACCGACTGAGCAGCAACCTTCGCAGGATCACTAAGTACACAGGTCACAAGTACTACAACAAGAGCAACATTCATGGGAATAGATGTACATCAGTAGCCAATGAATATAGAATTAAGCACCAGGCCACCGATCATCAAAAATTCCCGGAGATAGTCCCCAATTCCTTTGCAAACTCCTATTGCACGAGTTATCTTGGATATGACCAAAGGTAAGGGCCTTAACCTTAACCAATTTGGCGAGATGCAGGATGATAGACGGCGCAAAGAGACGTTTACCTCTAAAGAGAATATCATTCCTTACACACCAAATAGTATGACATAGCGCCCCCAAAGAGAACCTCGCGATCTGGCTTTTGAAGGAGGAGTCACCAATATGATTTTTTGCCCAAAGAATAAGCTCCAGTCAAGGTCGGTTTCTCCAAGACACATTACAATTAGTAGCCCACACGGATGCTAGATCATTAGTAATCGAGCATTGAAAGAACAAGTGGTCCACCGAATCGGGGCCATTCCGGCAGAAAGCACAAACACCTTCATGAATCCTATGGTGTTGAATTAACCGGACTTGGGTGGGCAGCCTGTTGAGGGTAGCTAGCCAAAGTAAGAAGGAGTAACGCGGAGCAATAGTCTTGTCCCATACAAATGAGCACCAATCAGTTTTCCTGCCCTTCGGTCTGATAAGCTCCCAAGCATCAGCCACGGAGAAAGAACCGGAGGGATGATTTGTCCACAAGAAAGAATCCTCCCTTTCTTGAACAAAAACAGGAGATGGGAAAGACCAGGCAAGGAGAGTATCCAAAACTTTAGAAGTAGGCCACTCCGAGGAATAGAACCGCCAAACCGTGGCATCTCTTGGGATTTTGGAGCGGCGAATATCCCCAGCCGAGAAGTGCAAATGAAGGGGGCTCTCCGGGTGCCAATTGTCATACCAAAATGATATCGATCGGCCATTGCCTACTTTCCATTCAAACTTGCTTTGGAATTCCTCCCGAAGGCCTAACAATTTCTTCCACATCCAAGAGCAAAGCTTGAGAATTTTAGTAACCCAAAAGTTCGCCTTCTTTTAAAAATTCGAATGGACCCATTTGCACTATAATGACTCCTTGTCAGTGAAAAGGATCCACAAGTGCTTGATGGAGAGTGCCTTGTTGTAGTTCACAAGCCTTCGAATACCTAGGCCGCCTTCTTGCTTAGGAAAACAAATATCTGCCCATGCGACTTTAGCTCCACCAATACCCAAATCCGGCCCTTTCCAAAGGAACTGCCTTAGGATGAGCTCAATTCTGTTTAAAACAGACCTAGGTAAGGTGAAAACACTTGCCCAGTAAACATGGATGGAGTGTAGTACTGAAGTAATGAGCTGCAGTCGTCCCGCATAAGAAAGAAATCTTTGCGACCAAGACCTGGCTCACGCGGTAATAGAGTTAACGAGAATGTGACAATCAGTCTTGGAGAGCTTTTTAGCAATAACCGGCACCCCTAGATAGCGAAATGGAATAGAGCCTGCCTGGAATCGAAGTAAACCCCGAATCTGCTCTTGAAGTGTTGAGGAGCCACCCGAGAGGAACACCTCACTCTTACCAGTGTTTGGTACTAAACCAGACCAACTAGAGAAGATATCCAAGCCCGCTTTTAGTTTCTCAATAGAGCGAAGATGACCCTCTGCAAACAATAGGACATCATCTGCGAAGAAAAGGTGAGATACACGTGCACGTTTGCACCTCCAAAAAAACTTGAAACCTGGTTCCCGCGTTTTGGAGTGGAGAATGCCAGAGAAAACCTCAATAACAAGGGTAAAAAGATAAGGGGAGAGAGGGTCCCCTTGCCTAATCCCTCGTTTACTAGAGAAGAAGCCATTAAGCTCCCTATTAATGGCAACATAAAATTTTGCTGAGGAGACACATACCATAATCCATTTAATGAAGAAATCCGGGAACTTGAAAGCTCGTAGAACCACTTCAAGGAATCCCCAGTCTATGGAATCATAAGCCTTGCGAAAATCCACCTTGATAGCGCATTTTGGAAGATAAGGGTTATGATGGAAGTCCACAAAGAGTTCTTGTGCCATCAAAATATTGTCATTAATTCTCCTACCACCCACAAAGGCCGCTTGTGAGGGAGAGATGATGGAGGGAAGAATACCAGATATTCTATTTGCCAAAATCTTTGTGATGCACTTGTATATGGTGTTACCGCAGGCAATGGGCCGGAAATCATTCATTGCCAAAGCATTGGGCGTCTTCGGCACAAGAGTTAGGATAGTATCGAGTAAATTTGCTTAAGCAAGCGCCCAGTTCTAAAAAAATCCATAATAGCCTCGATAATTGAAGGCTCGACAATATCCCAAGATGATTTAAAGAAATCCACATTAAAATCGTCAGGCCCCGGGGCCTTACCTTTTGCCAACGAGAAAAAGGTGATACGTATCTCCTCTTCCGTAATCGGTGTAGTCAAAGAGCTAATATGGCCCTCATCCAGGACCCGCTCCAGGAACATACTGACTTGGGGAACCGCAGGCCTTGCCATGACAGGATCACCATTGAGAAGCTCTCGAAAATAATCAACAATATGGGATCGAACCTGTGCTAGTTCGGTTATGATTGCCCCATTTGAGTCTGCTACCGATAAAATGCGATTGTGGAGTCTTCGTTTGTTCACAGAATGATGGAAGTATCGAGTATTTTGATCGCCCTGCTTAAGCCAACGAATTCTCGATTTTTGTCTGAAAAAAGATTCCTCTTGGAGCCTAAGTTCAGAGAATATTCGAAGACAAGAAAGTTCCTCTTCAACCAATGACTGGTTTGCCTGATCCAACTCCAAAGTAGCTTGGACCGAAAAAAGAGCCCCTCTCGCCTCTTCGGTACGTGAGGAGATGTCAGAGAATGAGTTCCTATTAAGAAGCTTGAGTCGTTCTTTGAGTAACTTGAGCCGGCGGCAAACGATGTACATGACCGTGCCTCCAAAAGAAATGCTCCACACATGAGCAACGGTATCCTTAAATGAAGGATGGGACATCCAGTAGTTGTAGAATTTGAAAGGCTTCCTGGAGTTGGGAGGGGACGTGATCCTCACAACCATCGGTGTATGGTCGGAGATCCCAGGTCCGAGAAATGTAGCTTCAGAAAAGGAGAAAACCTGAGACCAATGTTCATTAACAAGTACACGATCTATCTTCCTTTGCTTCCGCGAGTTCCCCGAAGAAGTCGACCATGTGAAACGATGTCCCACATATCTGAGGTCATCCAAGCCAGATTGCTCTAAACATTCACCAAATTCATCAAAAGCAGGGATCCAACTATTAGAGCCTCCCATCCTGTCAGTATGATCTTTAATGGCATTAAAATCACCTGCTGCCAACCACGGTTCCTCGGTTTGACCAAGCCGAATAAGCTCAATCCACAAAGGTCTACGGGCAATAGGGGTATGTTCACCATAAACAAGAGAGCAAATAAAGAACAAGTTCAAAGAAAACATCCGAATCTGACAATGTATTAACTGATCAGATGTCAATATAATAGAAACCTCCGCCAACCTAGGATCCCATCCAAGCCAGATCCTACCCTGGTCAGAATAATCGTAGTTTGAAACCCAACACCATCCCGGCAACAAATTATCCGAAATAGAACCAAAGTCAGCCACTGTCACCTTCGTTTCAAGAATACCAACACAAGAAAGCCGATTACTATGTACGAAAGATCGTACTTCTGCCTGTCTGAGGGGGTTAACAAGCCCCCTAATATTCCATATGCCAATAAACATATTTACAAAGAAGAAGAAGAAGAGGAGGAGGAGGAGAGTAACCGCCTCGCTCCATTGCTCCCCAGCCTACTCTTTTTCTGCGGCTGTCTAGCCTTAGAAAGAGCCGACCCAAGTTTTTCGGGATCATCCGTGAGAGCAGCAACAATGGCATGAGATCTTGAAATGACAGGGGATGGGGAGCCTCTATCCTTCTCATTGTCGCTACTAACATTACTAGCCTTCTCCTCCTCACAGTCCAAGCCAGAGGACGAAATACAATCTGTTTGTTGGTCCTCACACTGAAATTGCAGTTGCTGTTCACCAGCCTCCACATCATAGACTGAGAGGTAGAGGTCTGCATTAGAAGGAGGATGAGTGACAACAGAGGTATTGATCGAGACATCACCCTTGGCCAAGAGAAGAGCCGAAAGTGGGGTCTATTTCGAATCTCCAGTTTTGTTGGTGGCTGGCCGAGCAGAAGCACCAGGGACAATCTGAGCAGGACTGAGTGGAGGGTTGTCAAGTCCCAATGTTGAGGTTGAAGCAACAGCAGGGGCTGGCATCGCAGCAAGACATGCTGTGTGTCGAGAGTTCTCCCCAAGAGAAAGAGAAGGCTGAGAGAGTTCCAAGATAGGGGAAAGAGCAGGCTGCATATTCGGCTGGTTACCTCTCTTGCAATCCTTCTTACTCTTAACGAGATGCCACTCTTGTCCATTTGCAGTCGTAGAAGGAGGATTGTCCCGAGGGAAGACTGGGACCAAAGAAGGGGTTTTCAAGATCTGGTGATAGCATGGATGCCCTTGGTCTCCTTCCTTATGTCCGAAGACACCACATTTACTACACTTCAGTGGCTTCCATTCATAGACCACCTCAACGGGATAAATCTCCCCATCCCATCTTAACTTAATCACTTCTGGGAAGGCCGAAGAAGCCTTGATTTCTACGCAAGCCCGAACATACGAAACCCTCATCAAGTTGGCCGTACTGGCATCCACATAGAGTGGATTGCCGATCAAACTTGCTGCATAGCTAATCCCCGAGGGAGGCCATAGGGCGAGAAAGATCCCTTTGAACTGTACCCATACTGGGACCGTGTCATTGGTGGGCTTGTCAAGTCTCAATTTGGGGTGCCACGCCTTGAGCATGAAGGTAGAGTTGTTAATGGAAAGAGGACCCAAATCAAGGATTTCCTTCCGAAAATCCGCATTCGGAACATGTATGATATAGAATCCTGCATCATGGACAGGAATATCCTTTACTTTTGGTCCCCATGTTTTCCTCAAGGCAGCCAAGGTGATTTGGAAGTAAATTTTCTTGCCCAAGAAGTTTCCCACTAAGCATTCCTTTAAAAGAGGATTAGCTTCCTCCCCAACTTCAAAAGGGACGTCAGCGATAAGTTCATCCTCCACCACATCCGACTTGCTTTTGAGAAAGAGGTTGAAGCCTTTTTTAAGAACACTCGCAACACTGGCCCAAGATTGGGGCTGGTTTGGTTGAGCCTTAGAAGGCCCAGTATTAGCCACAACATTGGCTGCATCAATGCCAGAGTTACCCGCACCATTGCCTCCAAAACCGAATCCACGTCTGGATTTCCAACTTCCAGAACGTCCCCTACTTTTGTTTCGATTAGGTCCCCTACTTACTGTCCTAGAAAGAGCACCATCAGTACCAATACTCGGTCCAGGGCCCATCACTGAAGGTTGGGCAGTGGCAGATCTTTCGTCTTGGATCACGGCCAATAGCAGCCTTATTAACCTGCTGGATTTCGACAATAGAAGGCCCAGCCGGGACCTCAGCAGCCTTTCCTTTATTTAGGCTCACTTTATGCGTGCCAATATTTCTATCACAACCAACAGAAGCAGCAGTAGTGACATTCTCGGAACCGCCAACATTAGCAGCAAAACTTCCATCAACCAAAGGTATCCTACTAGAGCAACCTATATTGATTTCCCCTAGATCAACAACAAGGTCGGCTTCTTTCACTAGTCGCTGAGGAGCACCAGCAGCAGGATCACCATCCTTACCACCATTGGAAGTGCCAACAGTAATGGTATCAACCAGTCCATCAACAATTGCAGTGATGTGGGAAGGGAGTTCTAGCGAGGAAGAAAGAAGTGGAGTTTGGTCGGGGTATGTGGAGGCCACCACTTCCTCAATAGAAGCCATGCAAATAGGGGGTTCTAGGCTCAGTACAGCCAGCCCTGACTCAGTAGCACCTACAGGTTCAGTGTTCATTCAACACCAACTAGCCTTGCAACAACTAGCTCGCCAGTCTACAAGATGCGGAATGACTCTCGGCGCTGGTTAGAAGGGCTAGAAACCACCTTGAACAGAGCTTGAGAGATCACCGTGGGTAATACTTCAAGACGAATACTGAAGCTTCGTCGTAGTAAAATCTCACTCCACCAACAGAACACCAGAGAATCAAACGGGGAGAGAGCTGAGGTAGGTCGAGGCGACCTCAAATGAAGAGGGAAAGGCCGACGTTGATGGCCAGAATACCCAGAAATCGTCGAGCCCTCGAGTACGAGCAGAAACCTAACTCGCGTCGCCAAAGATTCAAATCGTTCCACAAGTTAACCAATCAGGTAAATCGAACAAGGGGACTGATGAAGGATGTCCAGGCGACCTTCAATGAAGAAGAACGAGCCTTTGGCTCCTGCCCAGAGGGCCGGAAACCGCCGTAGGTCTCCTTAGTGGTCGAACGACGAACAGACGTCTCAGATCTGAGAATTCTTCTTCGACAGCAAATGAAAAGTACAATCATTTAGACGAATGAAGGTGGGAGGACTGCGAGCCACTATGTCGAAAATCAGCCGGAGTAGCCGCCGGAATTAGCCAGAAACCGATCGGGACCGAGAGGAAGTCCTCAATCGCCTTCCATGGCTGAGATCTGAGAATTCTTCTTCGACAGCAGACGAAAAGTACAATCACTCAGAGGGATGGAAGGTGGGAAGACTGCGAGCCACTGTGTCGAAAATCAGCCGGAGTAGCCGCCGGAATTAGCCGAAAATCGGCCGGGACCGAGAGGAAGTCCTCAGTCGCCTTCCATGGCTGAGAGCTCATGCGCACCGCAGTTTCTACGAGACCTTTTCTTAACATATGTTGCCTTTTGCATTTTTCCTTTAGGCTCCGTGGAGTTAGACTTCACTTCTAGGAAGAAAGTTACCCTTCTGAATGTCTTGTACGTACTCTCGAGATTAGGAAGAATTTAATTTCTGTTGACTTGCTGTGTAAAAGGGGATTTCGGGTATTGTTTGAATCCGACAAGGTTATCCTGTTGAAGAATGGAATATTTGTGGGAAAGGGTTATGCCAATGAAGGCATGTATCAACTGGGTATCAATAATAAGATTGAATCTTCTGTTTATACTGTTGACTCTTCTTTTTTATGGCATAATAGATTGGTGCATTTAAATTTTTGATATTTAAAAAATATGAAAAAATTAGATTTAATCGATTTTAATGGAGAATTAGAAAAATGTGAAATTTGTGCTAAGTCTAAATTAACTAAGAGGCCTTTTCCGAGTACAAATAGAAATTCGAATTTGTTAGATTTGGTGCATAGTGATATATGTGAATTCAATGGAATGTTAACTCGTGGTGGTAAAAGGTATTTTATTACTTTTGTGGATGATTACAAGGTATTTGTACGTTTATCTCCTAAGATCGAAAGATGAAGCGTTTACCATGTTTAAGAAATATAAGGCTGAAGTAGAAAATCAATTGGAAAGGAAAATTAAAGTTCTACGTTCAGATAGAGGTGGTGAATATTTCTTAAATGAATTTTCATCATTTTGTGAAGAACATGGTATTAGTCATCAAACTTTAGCACCGTACACTCCACAACAAAATGGTTTGGCTGAAAGGAAAAATAGATCTCTTGGAGAAATGATTAATTTTATGCTTTCTAATTCAAAGTTACCAATTAATTTATGGGGTGAAGCATTACTTACTGCATGTCATATTCATAACAGAATACCATCCAAAAAGACTAGCATAAGTCCATATGAATTATGGAGAGGTAGAAAGCCAAACTTATCATATTTTAAAGTGTGGGGGTGTTTGGCTTATTATAGAGTACCAGACCCTAAGATAACAAAGCTTGGTCCTAGAGCAATCAAAAGTGTTTTCCTTGGATATGCTGAAAATAGTAAATCTTATAGACTTCTTGACTTAGAATCAAATGTCATAGTGGAATCAAGAGATGTTGAATTTTTTGAGAATAAGTATTCTACATATTTTGAAATTATTGATAATAATAATTCAAGACCGGTAGAAATACAAGTAGATTCTCATGAAAAAGAAACAAAGGATTCGAAAATTATGACTGAACCAAGAAGAAGTACTAGAGCGAGAAAATTAAAAGATTTAGGTCCTGATTTTATTACTCATGTTTTTCTTGTTGAAGGAGACAGATATAATAATGTGATAAATAAATATCCTTTAGTATTAAATTTAGAAGACGATCCTAAATGTTTTAGTGATGCTATGTCTTCTAGAGATGCTTCTTTTTGGAAAGAAGCTATAAATGATGAAATTGACTCAATTATGTCCAATAATACTTGGGTATTAGCAGATTTACTAGAAGGATCTAAACCTATTGGGTGTAAATGAATTTTCAGGAGAAAATATAACTCTGATGGTACTGTCCAAACTTTTAAGGCTAGGTTAGTGGCCAAAGGATATAGACAAAAAGAAGGAATAGATTATTTTGATACTTATGCCCCTGTAGCACGTATAACATCTATTCGAATTTTTTTTGCTCTCACATCCTTTTACGATCTTTGTGTTCATCAAATGGATGTTAAAACTGCTTTCTTAAATGTAGATTTAAATGAGGAAATTTATATGGAACAACCAGAAGGTTTTGTTCTTCTTGGAAATGAGAAGAAAGTACGTAAATTGGTTAAATCTCTTTATGGGCTTAAGCAAGCACCTAAGCAGTGGCATGAGAAATTTGATTCAGTCATATTGTCCAATGGTTTCAAGCATAATAGTGCTGATAAGTGTATTTGCTCTAAATTCACTAAAGACTATGATGTTCTAATTTGTCTATACGTTGATGATATGTTTATCTTTGGAACTAATATGACTGGAGTCATTGAGACTAAGAAGTATATAACTTCAAATTTTAAAATGAAAGATTTGGGCGAAGTAGATACTATCTTACGTATTAAAGTTAAAAAATATAGTGGGGGTTATTTTTTGAACCAATGTCACTATGTTGAGAAAATGTTAAATAAATTTAAACATCTTGGTTTCAAAGAAGTGAGTACTCCGTTTTAACCCAATATTCAATTGAATTATAATACTGGTAGAGCAATAGTACAACTTGAATATGCTAGTGCTATAGGGTCTTTAATGTATGTGATGCATTGTACTAGATCTGATATTGCATTTTTCGTGTGTAAATTAAGTAGATATACTAGTAATCCAAGTATAGAACATTGGAATGCTATTACTAGAATTTTTGGCTATCTTAAGAAAATAAAAAATTTAGGATTATTCTATAATAATTATCCGGCTGTATTAGAAGGATACACCGATGCTAGTTGGATTACAAGCATATGAGATAAACATTCCACCTCTGGATGGGTTTTCACGTTAGGAGGATGTGCTGTATCTTGGGCGAGCAAGAAACAGACTTGTATATCTCATTCAACGATGGAATCAGAATTTATTGCTTTAGCAGCAGTTGGGAAAGAGGCCGAGTGGATTAGGAATTTGTTTTTGGACATAAAATTGTGGCCTAGTCCTATGCCTCCTATTTTTATCAATTGTGATAGTCAAGCTACTTTGGCAAGAGCATATAGTAGCACTTATAATGGTAAGTCTATGCATATTAGTCTAAGACATGAGTACGTAAGACGATTGATTCAAGATGGTATCATTGCAATTGTTTATGTAAGGTCAAGCAAAAATCTGGCTGACCCTTTCACGAAGGCGCTACAAAGAGATGTAGTAATAATGAGCTAAAAAGAAATGGGGTTGAAACCATTTAATTAAAATCACCAGTAATGGTAACCCGACCAAATACTAGCATATCCATAGTAATATGGTTTAATGGGTAAGAGCAAGTTACTGAAAGTGATTGTATAATACTGATATAAGCCCCAAATGTGAGAAATCAGTATTGTCTGTTACGTGTTAGAGGCTGAATTATATTCTTAATGAAGTATAAAACATTAATGTATCGTGTTCATTAGTAACGGAAATACGTGATAGATACTTCACCTATATGGACTTAGAAGTGGTGCCGCTTCTTACGAAAGTCATGGTTGCTTTCTAGAGAGTTCATGAAAAGGTACAAGCACAAGGCCATAACAATGCTAAGTATATTATAAACTTCTCGTTAAAACAAGATGTTAGTATATGTGTGGTATGTCCGGTACTATTATCAAAAGTAACAAGTTTAAAGCCAACAGCTACTTGTGACTTTGATAGAACTTTGAGGTACTTACACTAAATGAAGGTTTAACTCGAAAGAGACCTTTATGTATGTATACTAATCTCATGAAACTTTGGCTGTCTTATTTACAAAATATATATATTTATATATATTATTAGGAAATATTTATTTTACAAACAAAGTGGGGGATTGTTGAAGTTTGTTTGTAAAACAAACAAAAAATGTTGCATTTTTTAATCCCACGTAAGATAGAAAGGAGGGTGTAAGCCTCTTTAATAGTTAGAAAGCTATTTTAGTCTTTTAAAATAAAGAAATGGGCAAGTGGGCTAGACCCCACTATACCCGCGTGTGATTGCGCGATTTTGACGTGATTATTAGACGCACTTAGCAATTAGCACCTTTGCGCGTCGCGGACGAACTCTGTATTATTATTATTTATTTATTTTATTTCGAAATAAATAAATTATTTTATGATTATGTTATATATTTTTAATTAATTGTGACTGTTTGGACACGAACTGTTGTGTCCGAACGACGGTTGTCACTTACGAACAGTTGTGTCCAAATGACTGTTATCTCCACGAACGGTCATTTTAGAATTGTAATTTTTCGACATGAATTGATGCGATGTTTCAGACGTGAATTAGTTCGATGTTCTAAACAAGAACTGATGCGATGTTTCGAACATGAATAGGTGCGTTCGTACATGAACAGTTTATACACCAAAAGGTGTGTTTATTAATTTTATAAATAGACAATTATGTTCAGTTTTTAGAAGAATCAACTTTCATTCTACGTTTTCCTTAAAAGAGATATAGCCATTTTTTCATTGTTTTGCAGAGAGTTTTAAGAGAATTATTGAAATTGCTATTCAGTATTCTCGCCATGACTTTGTTGTATCCTGAAGGGAATTTGCCAGAAACCTATAGCAACTTCGTGAGGCAAATTGATCCTAAAAGAGAGTGATTACACGCCTCAAAGGCCGATTACATTGTTACTCCTTTTTCCATATTTTTCCAACACTTACCAGTAGGGTACATGCGATCACCATGGAACTTCTTACTCTCAGTTCATCTTTAGATCAGCAAGACAAGTTATATCCCGACGATCTTATCGTACAGGTTAACATCTCATTCGCACAGCACTGTGAGTTTGGCATTTGTCAAACATCCAAAAATTCTGCAATTTCTCCACAGTTTCCGAGCTATGTCAAGGATTGATGAAATCTGCAAAATCTACGGCATATCCTCTTGTCAAAAATACAGTCCACAACAGGTCGGGAGATGAGTATCTTGTTGATTATTAGGTTATTCGCATCGCAAGAGCTTGCTGAAAAAAATTGAAATAGATTTCAAAATAGATGAATGCTGTTTACGCCTTTCAGGGAATTAATGTCTGTGTGTTCATAAGTTATAGCCTTGATATTGTTATGTTATAGTTAGCTCATTTGATGAATGACAGAACAGAATGTCTAAAAGCAGAAACTTCGACCATGTTTTTGGTTGATTTACCCATGAATCTGCACCTTCTCTCTTCAGTTACTCCATTGACGAACGTGCATATCAGGATGGTCATCACCCGACAAAACAATATACAAAAAGGTCAAGACAGTAAAAGGTTTAAATAGAGAATTCATGCTACTTAACACACTGTAGAAATTGTGGGGTTTTATCGTACAGTGTCTAGCATCATCTACTAATTATCCAACAATTACATCAACAATAGTACGCAAGCTTGAAGTAGTCTAGCTTGTACTCACAAGGCAGAGAAGATGGAATTTATCCACGAGGAAATGAGCAACTTGATGTCACAACCTAGAGTTGGCTTGATCTGCCAACAAACTCTGCGACAGAATCAATACAGATATTGAGAAGTGATGTGGGTGCATAAAAATCAAAAACATCCATGTTCTTGCACACTGATGATTGCGACTAATCTACATATATCCTAATGCTTTTCCGAGCATGACCAATCATGCATCTACTATTCTAGGTCCGTGCAATGGAGTGCCCTAAGTTCAATGGATGTCTAGCAACTTCAAAGTGAACTAAAATTGATCTGAGCTTAGCAAACATAATCAAAGGCGTGTAGTTCAGATTTTCTCACCAGCGTAATCCCCTTGGCCGCTCTTTCAGCCAAGTAGGGGCAAGGCTTAAAGAAACCTCCATACATCTTTGACCATTCATCCAATCTTGAACAGATGTGCTTGGAACCCAATGAATCAGCCCAGAAGAGAACACCTCCCCTGCATGGCACAGCTTTAGGTTTCGCACGAGTAAAATAAAACAGGACCTGTGAGCACTTAAGATCACATACCGATAAGGTGGAAAGCCCATTCCCATAACAGCAGCTATGTCAAGGTCCGTTGCCTTGACAGCGATTCCTTCGGCAAGGATTCGACAGGCCTCATTTACGACAGGGAAGAATATCATCTCCACAATGTCTTCTTCTGCTATATTTACTAGCTGTTTAATAAGAACACCATATTAGCGAAGAAGAATGATAGTAATCAATAGGAGAAGACTGCAACTTCAAAAAGTTACAACTACTTATGAGCTTTTAACAGTAATACAGCATTCTGATTTAAAAAAAAAAAAAAAGGTAATACAACATAAACTTCACAAAGAAGATATCATATATATCTTGACTAGCATGAAATGGTGTGGATTTTCTTTACTCTCCTGTTTTTCCCCATGGGTACGGATTAATGGTTATCCACTCCACAATTTAGAGCACAAGCAATGATGACAAATCAGTTTTTGAGTGATTGACAGCGATATGATTAAAATTTAGAAAGAACTATCAAAACTCAACCAACAAGACAGGCTTTAGATTTATTTATTTATTTATTTTCCTTTTTCTTGTTGGCTACGGATTAATGGTTATCCCCTTCCAAGTTGTAAAGCACAAGTGAGTGTGATCAATCATTGCGTTTGGGGGGTTGTGTTGAAGGAGGAGAGGAGAGAGAGGCCTTATGGTCCACAGTAACACCAGAAATGCTTCTGGCCTTCTCAATATATTTTTCTAGATCAGGATCTGGGGTAGCTTTGCGCCTTTGGTCATACTGATAAAAACCTTTGCTGGTAGATTCTCCTACAACAAGAGCAAGAAGAATTAAGTGCAGAGAAGAAAACCGAAGGGCTGAAAAAAGCCAAGTCCCGATTTTTTATGCCCCATTAAATAATGTTGGAATATGTTAGATTTGGTGAGACCACAGCCTACTGCTCTAAAAGCTAACATGGTATCAGAGTAGAAGGTCCCGAGTTCAAATCTTTCCAGGCCCCTATTTGCCTCCCCAATGAATTTGTCAAATAACTCATTTTGTGTGTGGTTCTTATTTGTCTTATTTTCGATTTTAGAGCAGTTGGTGTGGTCTCACTAAATCTAACATGGTATCAGAGCAGAAGATCCTGAGTTCAAATCTTTCTAGGCCCATATTTGCCTCCCTAATGAATTTGTCAAATAACTAATTTTGTGTGTGGTTCTTATTTGTCTTATTTTCGGTTTGACAATCGGCAGTGTCGTCCTTTGTCCGGTTTGCACCTGAGTGTCAAAAATATATTTCACATCACTTGTTTATAGTGTTCGATACGGCCTTATATGCATAAAATCTCTCCACCTAATAGTTTTAGGTTTATGTGATAGGCTTCCTAAAAAGTTCGAAAATCAGGTCATGATGCATCAGTAACAGTTTTACCAGCTCTCTTATCCTCATGCAAGATGGGGATAAGCATTGATTTATACGTTCTTTCAGGGAAATTCTCCATGAATTGCATGCCAGTAGCAATTGCAACCCCAAAACCAACAAGGTCAGCTAATCTGCCAGAATACAGTTAAACTCAGTTAAATATTAGACCATTTGGCGAGGAAAATGAAAATAATTCAAATTCTAGAATGCTTTAAAACCTGAAAGGACCCATTGGCATCCCAAATTTGGTAATCGCGTTATCAATCCTGTAGGGATTGGTGCCACGCTCAACGAGCAAAAGAGCAGCTTGTGTGTAAGGGAAGAACATCCTGTTTACAGCAAAGCCTGTACAATTCCCAACCACCACCGGGATTTTCTTCATCTTTTTCCCAACATTAAGCAAGTCGACAACAACCTGGGGAGATGTATGCCTAGTACGAACGATTTCCAAAAGAGGCATGATATGTGCAGGACTGCATTGGAAGTAGCTCCCAGGATTTTAGCAAAAGGAAGGCAGGAAACGAAAAACAAAAATAAGAACTACATCACCTGAAAAAATGGGCCCCAACAATCCGATCTAGAGACCTGGTTCTCTCACCAATGATGGTCAAATCAATAGTGGAGGTGTTGCTGGCAAGTATACAATATGGTGGGCAGTATTTTTCGAGCTCAGCAAATATCTGTTGCTTCAAGGAAACATCCTCGATAACAGCCTGTTTAAGCATCAAGTACACTAAAGGAACTTCCCAAAATCCTCCATAAGATAAAATTGTTGGAGAAGATCTTCTAACTACCTCGAAAACCAGGTCCGCATTTCTGAAGCTTTCATAGTCCAGCACACCACTTAAAAGGGACATCGTTCTTTCAAGCTTCTCCTCAGTCATCTTGCCTTTCTTAACATGGCTTTCCAGATTTTCTAGAAGGACACAAACTGTCAACAAATGGCAGGCCTAAAAAAAGTAGAAGTTAACAAGAACAGAAAGGTGCTTGAATCACCAAAATAATACTATTCTTACCTTTGACTCGTCTTATACCAGCATGCAAATATTTCTCGTTTACTTCTTTGAGGATGACAGAATAATTATTAAGTATCAACGCAGTCGCTATTCCAGATCCCATTAGTCCTCCACCAAGAATAGCAATCTTGTTGACTTGCCTAGGCATCAAACCTCTGTCTGTGATTCCAGGGATCTATTTCACAGTAGTGGAGTGTCAATTTACCCAAGTTTCTAAAAAGTTCAGTAAGTCAAGATGAGTAACATTGAACCCAGACTTTAAAAAGCTTTCATCCACTATGATTCAGCCAGGGCCATATGCCATTATAAAGGGCCATCTCATTAAGTTCCTTTTTTGTTTAGAGAAAGCAATAGCTCTTCGTGCTTTTATGAACAGAGACAGGTTTGAGGAAGCTAGTTACAACCTGTTAGAAGTGTCAAGGGTAAAGTGGTTTTTTGGGTTTATGGGTTACCAATGTATAAATACTTCTTTACTCAATAATATTCTTAAAGCTTTTCCCTTCTACATGGTATCAGAGCCGCGTTGATACTGAGACCTTTACCTAGCCGTCGACCGCCAACTCCACAACCACCAAACACTGTCCACCACCACCAGCCACTGCCGGAGTCTTCAGATCCAGCGTCACCCAGCCTAGGCGACTCCAAATCAGGGGTCGACTGACGTCGGCCAACCCAGGCGACTCAAGACCCAGGCTCGGACAGACCCAGCGAGCCTTGCAGGGGGGTCGCTCAGGTCGGCGAACCTAGATTCAACGTCGCCAGGCCCCCTGCGAGCTCAGATCTCGGCTCGGACAGACTCAGCGAGCCTTGCCGGGGGGGGAGGGGGGGTGTTGCTCAAGCCGGCAAGCCTAGATCTGGCGACGCCTGAGAGATTCTGACATCGCCTGGGTTCGAGTAGGTCTCGCAAGGCAAGCTCCAGCGTCGACGAGGCCTGGCGTGCTTTGAGGAGGTGTCATCCATCGTCAGCGAGACACCCAGCTTCTCGGTTTTGGTTCTGCATCACCCACAGGCTCTCACAGCCTCTCTTGTTGTCTGATTATGACTCCACAGGTTTGATTCTCGGTGAATCAATGTTTGTTACAGCTTCTTGTTGCTTGGTTATGGCTTTACAGTGTGGTTTTCTGGTGGGTTGATGGGTATCGAGTTTCAAAGTGTGATTTTCTAGTGGGTTGATGAAGTATTGGAGTGTTGGTGGTTATTACCGATCTGTTTGTGAAGTATTCGAGTGTTGGTGGTTATTACTGATTTGTTTGTGGGATGTTTCTGAACTGCCGGAACTGCTGTGAAGCTGTTTAGGTGAATTTCGGAGATTTTGAAGTTGATTATTTGGAGATTTGTTGGATTGATGCGAAATCTGTTAATTTTTGTTGGAAATTAGGTGAATTTGTTGGATTTGTTGGAGTTTGAGAGTAGTTCTGAGAAAAATAATTGTTATGGCTGAGGTGAGTTCTTTCCCGTTTAATAGAATCAATGAGAAACTTGAGGGTGCTGTGAATTTTTTTCAGTGGAAGAAAATTGTGAAGATTACTTTGATGGGCAGGAATCAACATAGGCACTTGACTGAGCCTAAGCCCACAAATGATGAGACTTGGGATGTTATTGATGCACAAATTCTTGGTCAAATGTTAAATTCTATGGAAATGAATATAGTTGATTTAGTAATTCATGTTGATACAGTTAAAGAACTGTGGGAGTATTTGGATGTATTGTATTCGGATCAAAATAACCTCTCACAGGTGTACAAGTTATCGCAGGAATTTTACCATTCTGAGAGAGAGGGCAATCCTATCACCCCTTCATAGATGTATGAGTTATCGTAGAAATTTTATCATTCTGAAAGGAAGGGGCGTCCT
Source organism: Rhodomyrtus psidioides (assembly GCA_021437785.1). Taxonomy (NCBI): domain Eukaryota; kingdom Viridiplantae; phylum Streptophyta; class Magnoliopsida; order Myrtales; family Myrtaceae; genus Rhodomyrtus; species Rhodomyrtus psidioides. Next base: position 3,964,554 of record JAILYB010000055.1, read on the forward strand.
ATCAAGCAGTACTTTGCTGATTTTAAGAGAATGTATGAGGAGTTGAATGATGTTCTTCCTATTTCCGCCAATGTTCAACAAATGCAACTTCAGAGAGAACAATTGGCTGTAATAGGATTTCTAGGAGGTCTTGGCCCTGAATATGAAACTGTTAGATCTCAAATCCTTGGAGGAGAGACAATTGCATCCCTCACAGATACGTTTGATCGAGTTCTTCGAGTATCTCGTGAGTCTTTTCAGGATTGCACATCTATGGTAGATAATTCAGCCATTATGTTACGCTCCCGCACTGATAGTGAAATTGGAAGTGATGGAGGAAATCATGGAGGATCCGATGAATGTGGGGGTAAGATAGTGGTTATGTCTGAAGAGGAGTATCGGTCTTCAAGTTCCCAGTCTACTTCTTCCACTGCTACTTTAGCACAGACAGGTAATGCTACTGCGTGTTTTTCCGCTGCTTCTCGCCCTTGGGTCATTAATTCAGGGGCTTCTGATCACATGTCAGGTCTTTCAGGAATATTTTCCTCTATTACACCTTCTTCATCCACAGTTACATTAGCCAATGGTTCATCTGCCAATGTTAAAGGCATTGGCACAGTTCATCCAATTCCCTCTTTACCTTTGTCCTCAGTGCTTTATCTTTCACAATTTCCATTTAATCTCATGTCTGTCAGTAAGTTAACTAAAACCTTTCAGTGTTCAATAACATTTTATCCTGATTCTTGTGTATTCCAGGATCTGGCTACGAAAAGGATGATCGATAAAGGACGTGAGGAAGGGGGGCTATATGTGCTTGAAGATTCAACTTCCTTTGCATGTTCTGGTGTTTCTTCTTTGCGTCAGATCCATTGTCGCCTTGGTCATCCTTCTCTACAAAGTCTTCAACGATTAGATTCCCGTTTTAAGTCTCTTTCTAGTTTAGAGTGTGAGTCATGCCAATTTGGCAAATTACATCGTGTCAGTTATCCGTCTCGAGTCATTAAACGAGCAGATTCTCCTTTTTTGTTCGTTCATAAAAGATTTTGTGGGACCACTTGCCAACTGCTCTAAAAGCTTAAGTTGTTAGAAAAAGGCGTGATTTAATATTTATATATTCCGACACTCCTCCTCATGCTTAGTTTGGTCTTTTGCCTAATACTAAGCGTGGACAAATTAATTGGGGTGGCAAATAGGGGCCTGGAAAGATTTGAACTCAGGACCTCCTGCTCTGATATCATGAAAGATTTTGTGGGACCACAGCCAACTGTTCTAAAAACTTAAACTGATAGAAGAAAGCGTGGTTTAATATTTATATATTCCAACAGTTCATTCAGATGTTTGGGGTCCATGTCCTGTGAATTCAAATTTGGGTTTTAGATATTTTGTTACCTTTGTTGATGACTATTCTAGAGTTACTTGGTTATATCTAATGAGAGATCGTTCGGAGTTGTTTTCTATATTTCGTGCATTTGTTCTTGAAATTTTTACTCAGTTTGGTGTGCATGTTAAAATTTTACGTTCTGATAATGCTAAGGAGTATTTTTCTGCACCTTTTTCTGATTTTATGACACAACATGGTATGATTCATAAATCTTCCTGTCGTGATACACCACAGCAGAATGGTGTTGCTGAAAGGAAGAATAGACATTTGTTGGAAGTTACTAGATCTATGTTATTTGAGATGAAGGTCCCTAAAATCTTTTGGTCTGATGCTGTCTTGACTGCATGCTATCTCATTAATCGCATGCCTTCTTCTGTTTTGCGAGGTGGTATTCCTTTTTCTACTCTGTTTCCAAATCAGCCCCTATTTTCCCTACCACCTCGTGTTTTTGGTTGTGTTTGTTTTGTTCGTGATCATCGACCTAGAGTATCAAAACTTGATCCACGAGCTATCAAGTGTATGTTTCTAGGCTATTCTCGTACTCAAAAGGGGTATCATTGCTATTCTTTATCACTAAAGAAACACTTCATAACTGCTGATGTCTCATTTTTTGAATCCACTCCTTATCATGATGTTCCAATTAATGTATCTGAGTTGGATGAAGACTTTCATGTGACTACCATTAGATCAACTGTTCCGGTTGTTCCACCTGCATCTACACAAGAATCACGTCCTCTACAAGTTTATAGTCGGCGTCCTCGGGTTCATACACCCCCCCCCCCTTTCTCCTGTCACAACTGTGTCATCTTCCGTTCCAGATCCACCTACTGATCTTGATCTCCCTATAGCTCATCGCAAAGGTACCTGTGCTTGTACTCAGCATTCTATTGCGAACTTTATTTCATACTCTTCTGTATCTCCTTCTTTTCGAGCCTTTTTGTCTACTGTTGATCAGTATACTATTCCTAAGTCTGTATCTGAGGCATTACAAGTTTCTGGCTAGAGGACAGCTATGGAAGAAGAATTACAGGCTTTACATGTTAATCAAACTTGGGACTTGGCACCTCTTCCTTCAGGCAAAACTGCTATTGGTTGTAGATGGGTGTATGCTGTCAAGGTTAATCCTGATGGTTCTCTTGCTCGCTTAAAAGCGAGATTTGTTGCAAAAGGGTATGCTCAAGTGTTTGGGGTTGATTATCTGGATACTTTCTCTCCTGTTGCCAAGCTCACTTCTGTTCGTGTTTTGATCTCTCTTGCTGCCACCTATAATTAGCCTTTGCTACAGCTTGATGTAAAGAATGCGTTTTTGCATGGTACTCTACATGAAGAAGTTTATATGGAGCAACCTCCAGGGTTTGTTGCTCAGGGGAAGTCTGGAGGAATGGTTTGCAAACTGAAAAGATCTTTGTATGGATTGAAGTAGTCTCCACGAGCATGGTTTGGAAGATTTTCTGATGCTGTCCTTTCTTTTGGATTGTCTAGATGTAGTAGTGATCATTCCTTCTTTTATAAACATTCAAGGAAAGGAAAATTATTCTTGATTGTATATGTGGATGATATTATCATCACAGGAGATGATTCAGTTGGTATAGCTGAACTAAAGGTCTCTCTTCAGAAATAGTTTCAGACGAAGGACCTCGGAAAATTGAAGTACTTCTTAGGAATTGAAGTGGCACAGTCACAAAAAGGTATTGTTCTGTCACAACGAAAATATGTTCTTGATTTACTCACTGAGACTAGTATGTTGGGATCAAAGCCTCTTGATTCACCCATGGAATCAGGAGTTAAGCTGGTTGCTGAGGAGGGAGAGTTATTCGATAATCCTGAAAGATATAGAAGATTGGTAGGCAAACTGAATTATCTTACAGTTACTCGACCAGATATAGCCTTTCCAGTTAGTGTGGTAAGCCAGTTTCTCTCTTCTCCTCGTACTTCTCACTGGGATGCCGTAACTCGAATTTTAAGGTACTTGAAGAAGACTCCAGGAAAAGGGATTGTTTACAAAAATCATGATCATAGCAGAGTTGAAGGGTTTTCTGATGCTGACTGGGCAGGGTCTCCAGATGACAGGAGATCCATTACAGGCTATTGTACGTTAGTTGGAGGAAATCTGGTGTCATGGAAGAGTAAGAAACAGAGTGTTGTTGCCCGTTCCAGTGCTGAGTCAGAGTATAGAGTCATGGCACAAGCTACATGTGAATTTGTGTGGATTCAGCAGTTGTTGATTGAGTTAGGCTTGAAAGCTTCAGTTCCTATGCCTTTGTGGTGTGATAATAAGGCTGCAGTGCATATAGCTTCCAACCCCGTATTTCATGAGAGAACAAAACATATTGAGATTGATTGTCATTTTATTCGAGAGAAGTTGCCAAGTGGGATGATTCTTCCTAGTCATGTTAGAACTGGTGAACAACTCACGGATATTTTTACTGAACCTTTGGGTCGTGGGAGGATAGAATATATTTGTAACAAGCTGGGCATGATTAATATCTATGCTCCAGCTTGAGGGGGAGTGTTAGAAGTGTCAAGGGTAAAGTGGTCTTTTGAGTTTATTGGGTTTATGGGGTTACCAATGTATAAATACTTCTTTACTCAATAATATTCTTAAAGCTTTTCCCTTCTACACAACCTTTTTCTACTCCTGCCCTCAATGGTCAAAAGAATTGGGGAAGTCACATCTGAAAATGTAATATGTCATTAGGAAAGGAAAGAGACGTACTACATTGAGAAAAGAATATGGTGAAATTGTTATTCAACATCAACAACATCTTTATCTCAAACTAGTTGGAGTTGGCTGTCGATGAACCCCAAAGATTCATAAAATAAAAGTAGGTGAAAATGTCATTAGATCTGGAAAAACTGAAACCGAATCGATAACCTCCCCTCATTAATAGGGTAAGGGTGGACATTTTGGCAATCCGCAAAAAACCAAGTGAAACCCAAGCCGGCCATTTCCAGATTGGATTGGGTCAAACTGTCATCCTGATTTGAACCGACATGTGAAGAATTTTTTTCCTTTTTTTTTTCTTTTTTTTTTGCCTTGATCATAGTTGAATTTTTTGAAAGAGTCAGAATGATACAATATCCAGTCTTGTTTAGGGCAACATATGTTATTATCTGAGGAAATATATAACCACTATTGGATAGATGAATCAAAATAATTTGAATAATGCTAGACATAGTAAGAATCATAGTAGATATGCTTGGCTAAGTCACGTGACAATTTTTCAGTTGGATACTTGAATTGGGCATACTAGCTCTAGCAAACTAATCTTGATACCTCTAGCATGGCTCAAACAATTCACAAGTTAGGTCAGGTCGACCTCATTTAACCCAGCTTGACTTGATGAGCAAAAAATCTTTTTAGCTTAAATCATTGTCACCAGAGTAGTCATAATCAGTATTGTTAGCTAATATATGTGTTATATCATAAATAAATAAAAAATGTGATTCTTGTAACTCTCAAGAGGTCACTTTTTCCATTAGAAGCCAAGTTGGATGGCGTCATGTTATTAGTTGGAGTGTAATTCATAAGTGCTTTATCGTTTATTAAATTTTTGGTCAAAAAAATATAGTATTTGCTACAATAATTGCTTTTGACAAATACGAACCCATATTGACCTAGAACCCAATCTGCTCAATTGTCAAGTCTTAACTGTTGTACCTTCACATGAATTTAAAAGTCAGACATCTTCCAAAAGGTAATCCACACCACCAGGTGACAAACCATAAACCGATCTTTGATAAAACAACTTCAAGTAACCAAGGGTCAATATGAAAGTTGTTGAAGTTGTGTTGTTGTCCCACATCACTTGTGAATGGGTCTTGTATGAGAGGGGGCGTTGAAGTTGTGTTGTTGTCCCACATCGCTTGTGAATGGGTCTTGTATGCTTTTTATATTCATGTGGTCTCCCTCCACCTAATAGCTTAAGTTTTTGGATTGGACTTACTAACACAGTATGAGAGCTAGTGTTATTTTCCGCGTATGTGGGCCCACCCACTATCAGTTAATTTCCATGTGCAGATTGCTTGCACGTGAGAGGGGGTGTTGAAGTTATGTTGTTGTCCCACATCGCTTGTGAATGGGTCTTGTATGCTCTTTATATTCATGCGGTCTCCCTCTACCTAATAGCTTAAGCTTTTGGGTTAGACTTACTAATAAAAGTCATACTAGCCTCAACAGGATATGGGCAGAATTTCATGAAGATTAACCCATAATGTTATTTGGAAAAGCTGTCTTATCCTCCTTTGGCTTAAGTACACCCCAAGTGCCATAAGTTGTGTACAGCGCTCACTTTAGTGCCAAAACTTTCAAATCGATCACTTTAGTGCTAAATTTTTGTAACGTCGATCACTTAAGTGCCAACTTCTTTTAAAAACGATCATTTTAGTGCCAACTCCGATTTAAGCTGACGTGACTCGCCGAAAATCCGACACGTGTATTTTTTATTATTATTTAAGCTGACGTGGCTCAACGGATTTGACACCGAAGTGATCGCTTTTAAAAGAAGTTACCACTTAAGTGATCGAAGTTACAAAAACTTAGCACTAAAGTGATCGATTTGAAAGTTTTGGCACTAAAGTGATCGAAGTTACAAAAAATTAGCACTAAAGTGATCGATTTGAAAGTTTTGACACTAAAGTGAGCGTTGTACACAACTTATGACACTCGAGGTGTACTTAACCCTCCTCCTTTTTATTCTACGGCAAATCAACAGTATACAAACAGAGAGTTATGCTCAAACCTTCGAAGCTCCACGTTGAGCAAAGAAGACATGGACCAAGCACTTGGTGGTGTAAGATTTTTGAAGCTGTTGAGCCTCCTTAGCCTCCTGCCAATACAGGATCTGGTTCACGATACTTCACAATTTAAGTCGATAAGAAGGCCACAAAAGCTAGATTAGGCAGTACCTTCCAAAGTCCAGCCCGTGGATCAGAGATTATACCCTCTTCAACAACGTCAATGCAGATCAGAGGATGCTTGACATTAAGAGCCTGATTTTTTACTTGAGATCTCGCAAAGTTAAGTATTTGCTTTGTCTCCTCAAGGGATCCTAGCCTGTCCGTCCTGTAAAGAGAAGCAACCCATGGTCTCCTGTACTGTGAGATATCCAGAGCCCATTTTCGGGCAGTGGGTAGAAGTTCATTTGGTGATATAACAGCATCCACAAGGCCCAAACTGCATGCTTCTGTGCCTTCCACTGCCTTTGAGGTCTATATGGTAAATCATTGGGGGAGCTAGAGAAAGTTACTCGACATATTCAGAACTAGTAGAGAAGCAAAAAAAAAAAAAAAAACCATTAGACCAAAGGGTACCAGCATCATCTCAAGCGATTTGGAGAGACCAACAAGGCGTGGAAGCCGCTGTGTTCCTGGTGCAGTTCAGGTGCATGACCTTAATTGTATATAAATAGAAAAGCGAAAAATCACATCAAATATGCTAGTGTGTAATAAGATGACGCTTCAGGGAAAGCAGTCATAAGAACTTTAAGCCATACTAAAAGAGGTCATTATAACACCACCACTAAGGAAATGCATTAACCATCGTTCTTCAGGCATAACCTTCATATTATACTTTGTCACAAAAAGAAGTCCCAGTCCAGAATTTAGCATTTAATTTACTGTGGAACAAATCTGAGAGAACAATAGATTGTAAATTCTGCCATCTACTTGCTAAATGGACGGTTCAAATATACAATATATTATATACAAAACTAATTAGATGCAAGAACCGGAATAAAACAAAGCATTCTTTATTGTCCTGCTATAGTCTCATTGCTGTTCACTAAACTTCAGTAGATTTTGCATTTACATCACTACTTGATGCACAAACTTTCGTCCTTTTTTCTTTCTCAATTGATGCAATTTGACTGATATCTGGTCAATTTTTCCACAACAATCTTGGTGTAATTACCACATGGGTTGCGTCCAGAAAATTGGCACCAAGTTTCAGACATGTCACTATTTTACCGGATAAGAGGCTGGGTTCTGGTCAAAGTGCATCAATTGCAAAGAAATGAAAATTCAACGCATGCTCAGTAAGTGCATTATGTTTGTCTGTATTTATCTTTAAGTGATTTGTGTAATGTAAGGACCATGGTGACTCGATAAAGGAAATAATAGGTGCAACTTATGGCAAAAAAAATAGAGAAATTCAAAGGTGGAACAGATCCTAATGTTTATTCAGAGACATAAGCTAAGCAGTTAGAATCTAGGTCTCTATCATCCTCAAATAGCCTAACGCCACAGCTTAATAAGTAAAAGCACTTATCAGACTGAGAACAAAAATGCTACATAAGTGTCCCAAGCCCTCGGTCAAGATCCGTGCATGATGCGGCACTGGATTGCCAATGTTCATGATAGATCAAGGAGTAGCTTTGTTTGAATTTTAAAAAACAAACTCATACAGATGGACTACGAGTAATCCAATACACATCTATCCAAAATCCAGGTTTTGGATAAACACTTCCACTACCTATTGCTTCCTCTGTTACTGCTTTGATCCCTTGCTCTATGCCTAAAATTCCGACGAAATTAATTGAGATCCCAAAAGGGAAAGATGGCGAAGAAATCGCAAATCAATCGAGTGTGATGGATATGAAAAACTCAGAATTTGGCACTATAGTCTTAGAAAACGAGTTATCTGCAATTTGGCATGCTGGCTATTTCTAAGTTCCTTCATATGCACGGCCCAAAAAAAAATTCACATGCAACTTCAGTAACATGGAACTTTGAGCTTATCTTATATGATGATACCTTGTACGACTCAATAGAATGAGGACCGTATATTCCTTGGGGCAACTTGCAAGTGAAAAAAACAGTGTTCTGTAGCATTTAGTTTGCTGCAATTTCATTATTGATTCACTGTTTGAAAATACCAAAAACGTAAGTGGAATCGGATAAATATCATGGGCAATAATAACATCATGTTCACATGATCTCAGTTCACATTCGAGAATTGCATGAACTTAAACACTTCAAAAAATAACTGAACATGTTTCAAGGAAATAGTGTTTATTCTGTTAAAATTAGTGAAGGGAAGCTGATTCAGGTCATGAAGTATTGCATTGACATTCACCTTACAGATGATACAGCATGCCCTGTTAAACAGATATCTTGAATACAATAATGCAGAAAATACTCAACTTGAATAATGGCAATACCTCCAAGTCCAGGAATGACGCCAAATTGAAGTTCAGTGAGGCCTAATCGCGCGGTAGGAGTCGATATTCTTGCATGGCATGCCTGATCAAGAAAAACTGAAAATTGGCAACAATGTTCTAAACCCATAAAGGAAAATCTCATCTACAAAAAGGTATTAGCACCATAGCGAGTTCCAATCCTCCACCCAAAGCGACGCCGTCAATAGCAGCAACAGAAGGCTTCTTAGCCGCTAAAAAGAGAACACACGATTGAATAAGCAATAAGTGGATTTGGAAGCAATAAAAGACAACCACATACCTCTTTACCAAAAAAAAAAAAGAAAAGAAGAAGAAGAAGAAAACCACATACCTTCAACAGCATCAGTGAAGAAATCAACTGATGTGTCACCAGGCTTTGTTTGTTCTGCAGAATTTAGACAAAGAAAAGGACATGATAATGTAATCCAGAGTCGACTAAATAGAATATGAAACAAACATGCAAGTAATATACCTTCCCTGCGTTTTTGTCCACCAAAGCCGCTAACGTCAAAGCCCCCACAGAAAATGCCTTTTGCACCTGTTCCAGAAAAGAATTGTCCCAGCATTTCAATCCTTCTGGATGCAAGATATACAAGTGTTGAAATATGTCCCACATTGCTTGACAACGGGGTTTAAATGCTCTTTATATTCATTTGGACTCCCTCCATCTATTAGCTTAAGCTTTTGGGTTTGATTTTCTAACATGGTATCAGAGCCAGTGCTAATCCTTTCGCGAATGTGCATGATAAAATTCCACGTGAATGTGCGTAGTCAAAATTCCACGTGCCGCTCATAATCCGGCTTGCACGTGAGAGGGGTGTTGAAATATGTCCCACATTGCTTGACAACGGGGTTTAAATGCTATTTATATTCATGTGGTCTCCCTCTCCCTATTAGCTTAAACTTTTGGGTTGGATTTTCTAACAACAAGAGGGAAAACGAACTCTGATCAATACCCGTCACTACAACTGCTTTCACATCTTCTCTCCCCATAGCCTGCTCGTAGCTCTCACTCAAGCTGCGGAATACTGGGAAGGCAAAGGAAGAGATCAGTTACACGTTTACAGCTGTTGTAGTGATGAAATGTTTATCTGAACTTTGGCAGAAACATATATCCTAAAGCCATAAAAAAGAGAGACAATGCCTGTTAAAAGCACAGTGAACGGCAGAGTTGAAATGTGCCAACATGAAGCAACCATACAGAGTTCAGCGAGTGAACGAAGGTCAGTAGTTGCGCCAAATTTATATTTAACTGGTATGACTTTTTCCCTAATACTCACTTCTAACAGCAGCTCCCTGTCCACTAATGTTCAAAATTAGCAAGTTGTTCACTGTGAAGTGAATTGAGTTGATGTGAGTGATGAGTCTAAATGTTATCTCTTCTGCAGAAATTTCAACTCAAGTCTACCACACTTGATCAAGCCCCCTAACAAATGGGAAAAGAGCACTGGAATTCCTGAAGATTGCACACGTAGTGCAATCAATCGGAACTGCTCAATTGCCGCAATCAAGTCCTAGATCTTCTCTCTGAAAATTTTGCAATCACGCCACTCCAGTCATCACTTCTACCATTCCTACCATATGGCAACCTCCGCCGCACATGAAATTTTCTTCCGCTGAGTGCGCATTTGCAAATGACGGATTTGATTTGGCAATTTGGGTAAAAAGTTCACGACTTGATAGTGCCGACTGAATGATTCAAGACTTAGTTAGACTCCACACACAGAGTAGACTTTCGGCGAACTTTCCACACAGCGAATATTGCAATCTGCTCGCTCCAATCGGGCATGATATGGCATATTTCCAGATGATGCGTATACAGAGCAATCGCCCAAGTGCTTCAGTTTACCATTCCGTGACTGAAACGAAAGTTTGACTGCAACCCAAGTGAGGCCAAGAGATGTATTCCATTCTCAACTAAAACTTAAAAAAGCTCAAGCTAGTTGATAAAGCAAGGTCAGTCGATCACCTCTGAAACTACTGTATCCACAATAGACAACTGAAGAACGTGAAGGAACTCACACACCCACCAAAAGAAAAATGTCGGCGAGTACAATAAAACCAATCAAGGCAGTAACAACATTCGACAAATCGAAGGGTGTTGGAAGGGATCAGAGGATGTACTGTCGGCGGTGAGAGCATTGACAGGAGGGTTGACGATGGTGATGAGAGCGACGCCATCGTCGCCCACTTCCAAAACCGTCCTTCTCGTTGCTTCGCGGTTCATTGTTTCTGTTTTCTTCTTTTGCTTTGACCTGCGAGCTGCGACTGTGAACTGGAAAGTGTTGATCACTTTATATGCTCACGTGCCGACAAAGCGCATTAAAAGTGGTTTCAATTATGCACGAGAATTACTATATTTAGTATTAAGAACAGATGAAGCATCCTAGACATATGAAATTTTGTTACTTTTGTCATATAAGAAAGTGAGAGTAACGAAAGTTACTTTGAAGCAAATCTCGATAGTGCTAAATAGATTGTTAGGCGAACGCATAAATAATCCATCTTGCCGGATGGCACCTGCGTTTCGCATGGATTTAGAATTAAAATCATTATTTTAGGCTCTTGATCGCGGGTACATGTCTTCATTTTTAAGCTCCACAGAATTTATCTACCACAGAGTTCAAGATGACACCTTCGAATTTTTTTAGACGAAGACCCGACTTCAATCAGGATTTGAGACAGCGTCTTCAGAATTCTTCTGACAAGACCAACGATTCTAAGGGGTTATTCACCTGCAGGATCAACAAAATGTTGCCCTAGGAGTTCTTCCAACGGGTTCAAGTGCTGAGGAGTTCTTGTTGCAAAATATCAAAATTCGAACAATCATTTGAAGTTCTTCCGATGGGATGAAAATTATCGTTAAGAATACCAAGGTGAGTTTTATAAGTAGGTTTACTTGGAGGGAATGGGTTGGAATCACCGAGTATAGGTCTAAGCATTTCAATTTGGTCAATTTAATCATAAACCTTACGAGGAATTGCCAATTTTAGCTGGAAATCAATAATGTAGACACCGACTGTCCTATATGGCACGGAAGGTTAACCTAGGCAATTTTTAATTTTTTTAAAAAATTTTGTGAATGTTCTATTTTTTTTTTTTCATTTTCGTTATTGTTCTTCCCCGAAAGGCCGACAGAGGTTGTCGGCCGCCCTCGCCAAGTCTATGCAAGCTGGCAGACCTCATATGATGGTTTGAAGTTCAAATCTAGTGCGAACTCATTGATTTTGCCATTTAAAATCACATAATGTCACTGTGTAGCTATGTAGAGACCGTTTTAAACTTCTACATGTCTTAGCTAGTTCTCCTGTTTGCATTGAGATACCTCTTAGCATATGACATCCTTATTATTATTATTTGTTTGGTAGATTGTTCCCCTTCTACTTGGTCCGTTTAATCTCTTCGATGATCACAATTCCTTTAGTTTATTCACTATGTTCAAGGCCTATTCAAGCTTATTGATGTCTTCATGGCCTCTAGGCCATTCATTTTCCATTGGTCCATCCAAACCCGATTCTCACGTCTTCTGGTTTGTTCATCATCCACAGGGTCTCTGTGACGCCACATCCAATAACTTGTTTACTATTTGCAAGGTCTATCAGTCATTGATATATCTCTTACATCCAATACCATGTTCACCTTCTATAGGGCAAATGTCGTTCAAGACTCTTCGATGTCTTGTTACAAATACTGTCTGCATATCGATCTGTGCATCTAGAGGCAGTGTCTTCTTCACACTCAGTTGCACATCTAAGTATAATTAGAATGCTTTGTCATCCTAGAAAGACCGCAAGGATGTATCTTTCAAAAGTGAAGTATCTGTTGGAACTAGCAATATCACCTAGAGGGAGGGTGAATAGGTGAATCGACAACTAAATTGAAATTTCTTATGGAATTAATGAAACTTTCAATATGCGATTGGCAGGAGACAGTATGCAATTCAAACGCAACAACAAAGTAGGGAAGAAAAGAGAGTACGCTGAGTTTATAGTGGCTCGGTTTGTCAAGCCTACGTCCACTCTCCCACGATGACAGCCGATCGGCTGGATTTCACTATGAAGAATCAAGAGAATTACAATCACTCAACCACTTGGTTTCTCTCTCTTACAGATTCTTACAATGAATGAGATTTGAGCACTCATAATGATTTTGGGTACAATTCGAATCACGCTTGCACTTTTGGATTATTTTTCTTTCATTTCTTTCAGATCGCCATGGTTCTTCTTTTATACTCTCCTGCTTCCAAACTAGCCGTTAGATATCCGGCCAAGAGATCGCTCTTCAATCCTTGATTGGACGTCATCAATCGTGATTGAACGAGACTGTATCTTAGAAGATATGATGACCGTTGAAGAAGAGTTTGAACCCTTCTGATTTAGTTGCCCATACAACTAAATCTCCAGTTTCCATAAGTGTGGAAAATCCGTATTGGTCCCGAAGAGATATTCTTGGAAAGTAATACCCAGTTGTAGAAGGTCCCATGATTAGTTTAGAAGGGATATCATGTAAATTGAATATCATAAATTTCCATGCAGAACCTTGCCTTGATCGAAAACATGCCATACGTGGGTCTTCATGTTTTGGAGATGCATAAACTGATTAATTTCAAGTTTCGTCTTCATAAAGAGTTTCCTGAAATAGATCAGCAATTATGGAATGGTAATTCGGAAATTTGATAAGGTCAATATGTCACTCGTTAGAAACATCTCCATTTGACCCCGTCAGAAGCACTTCCATCTGACTCTATCAGAAGCACTTCCATCTGACCCTATCAGAAGCACTTCCATCTGACCTCGTCAGAAGCCCCCGTCATAAGCACTTCCATCTGACCTTGTCAGAAGCACTCCATCTGACCCTTCGTCCAGAAGCACTCCATCTGACCCTTGGTCCTCGTGAAAGAATTAGATCCATACAACCTGCAACTTACTCATTCTTTATGCATCAAAAAAATATTATACAATTCTTTTGATAGTTTTGTCAGAATCAAAATATAGGAGAATTTCCACAACAATCTCCCCATTTTTTATGGTGACAAAAGTACAAAATCTAATAAACATAGTATGTCAAAGAAAGTAGTGATATTGTGATAAAACGGATAGCAAAGTCACTCAATTTGCTCCTGCAGGAAAACATAATCAAAGAATGTCCATAAATGATAACCTGCATTGTAATATCCTGCTGCACTGTAGTGAAGGATAAATAGTGGGATAAATAGAACTAATAAATCTATAATAACTCTCTCCCTTTTTGTCAACAGCAAAAAGAGTGTATAGACGAAAGAATATTTATAGCAAAAATGAAATTGCATAACAAAAAAAAAAACATATGTGTGCGTTAAAGTTTAAGAAGAGGGGGGAATTTTGGATGAAGATGGAATATCTTCAGGCTCTGCATTAGTCTCTACTGAAGAAGGTCCTTCATATCTGCTTCCCATTCTCTAAGCATGGCTTCTGACAGCTTGAGTTGAAAGTAGTTCTGAAGTAGTTCTGTCAGTCCTGACCAGTGCATATGCAGGCATGTTTGCAATCTCAGCACAAAACATTCGGCCATATAAGTCAATGGTCTTCTCGAGATTTGACACCTGATTTGCCATACCCTGCAACTTCCCATCAATCTTCTGTTCAAGGTTATGCAGTTTCTGGTCTAACCTGGTTTCCATAGCAGCCAGAGCCTGAATGAGAATTTGTTGAAGATTTTCCATTTGCCTCTGAGTTTCAACATGTGGTTCTGTAGGAGATGGTTCCTGATTTGTGGTGTCAATCCCTTTTGATGCTAAATTCTCCCCCTCAGAATGAGTTTTAGGAAAGGCTTGAGAAGCAAACACTTCTGTTAGAAATACATCAGAGGTTGCAGGCGCAGGCTCCCCCTGATTTATAGCCTTCTTTCCTTTAGCTTTTGTACTTGGCACAGAAACTATTTCTTCGTCAATGTCCATTGGTATGGACTGAGCACTCGAGAGTTGATCCTCTCTTGCAATTGCAGTTGCCAAGCTTGAATTGCCTTTGTGAACAGTTAATCGGGTAGAGGATACGGAGTAAGCCTCAGCATCATCTGGTTCTGCCACCTGTTCTTCTGACACCATCTGTGCAAATACTTGTGCTGACCACTGCTCATAGTCAAAGGTGAAGAGAGTATCATGATACTCTGTTTCATTTTCTTTTCTCGCAACATCCTCATCAATCCACATAGTGAGGAAATCTTCCTCTGTCAAATCATAGATGTACACAACTTTGTCTTTTGGTTATGTTTCATTTTCATCTCCTCCTTCTTCAGCACTGTGATTCTGACTCTCAGTTTGACTTTCTCCATCTGAAGCACCTTTGGATTGAGTAGCTTCAGAGTCAAATTCTGTCATGCTTCTTCTGGACTGATCATCAGATGAAGTGTCTTCTTGTTGACCCTTGAGTGCCATAACTTTCCTCCTTTTTTGGAGACTTTTGTTTGGACTCATCCTCAAACTCCACAAGAACTGGTTCATTGTTCTTGGTCCTTCATCCAGCAGGAGTCATTTTGTATCCCATCTTGCCCATCATAGTTTCACCAGCAGTCATCAAGGGAATCTCCTTCTTGATAAGTTCTCCAGAAGCCTTGATCTTACAATATTCAATTATTCTATAGATCAGACCGACATAAGGTAGATGTCCCTTTGGCTTGAGGACTGACCTGTACATGTGCAGTAGGAAGGTGTGGGCAAAAAAAATCTTCTTTCCCTGCAAGATGTCCCATAACAGTTTTACCTCATACTTTGAGATGTCTGTCTTCAAGGCTGCCTTTGGTCTGAGGCATTCTATGACAACCTTGTGCATCAATGTGTGCTTCAGAGGGAAATCATTGTAGGCTATATGAGATTTCAACTCTCTGGAGAAGCTTGTTTTTCCAGTAAGAAAACAGAAAGCCTCCTCAGCAGTAACATCCAGAGGTGTGAAAGCCCTTTTTCTAGTGCTCATGATGAATGCCAATTCATCAACATGCAACACGTACTGCTTTCTACGCACAGTGAAGAACATAGTGTTGAAGTTGGCAAAGTGAAGATTGGAGTAAAAATAGGCTACCAAGTCAAGAAAAGTGAAACTCTTTTTTGTTACAAAAAGCTCTAGGTTGGCCTTTTGAAGATGCTTTCTAAGAGGAATGCCATTTCCGTCAAAGTACTTCAAATCAAATACCTTGTGTGGTATGATGCATCTCTGTTTCAAGGATTCGAACCTGTCCTTATGTGCTTGATTTTGAAATTCAGGATCAGGAAAGCTTTTATCTAAATTAAACCCAATGTTCTTCACAAAGTCATTGAACATGATATCATCATCATCTTCGACCTTTGTCTTACTGCCGCCAGGCCTAATTGGAGAGGGTTTTCGTGTAGTTGCTTTCGAACTGGGCTCTGCTATTTTCTCCTTTCCCTTTCTAGAGGCAGATTCAGGTTCTTTAACAGCAATTGGTTCAACGACCTTTCCAGGCAAACTAAAGAACTCTAGCAATTTGCTCTCACTAGCGAATTTATGAATATCTAGCAATTTTCTAAGTTGATCACCAAAATCCCCTGCTGCCTTAATGTTATCGTACATTGGCTTAACAGTGTGTGCCATGGCTTCTTTCTCTTCGAAAACAGATAAAGACAAACCTTTCGCCAAACGGAATGCCTCGCGCTGTTCGTTGATTTCAGTTTCCGTAGGCTCGGTGGTGCCTGCAGTTGAAGAGGAGAACTTTCTCTTCATCTGAGGAGTCTTCTTCGAGTCAGAGGCTGATTTCGGAGCCATGGAGATGAAGAAAGTTTGAAACTTTGAAAGAGAGAGTGTTGGTTTGAGGAAGAAATCGAGAGCAAGAGAGATTTTGAATACGATTTTAGGGTTTCGATTTGAGAAAGATTTGAAAGTGAGAGAACAGAGGTGACGGTTCGGTGTTTTGTAAAAGTGGCGGTTATTTTTGGAAACAAAATCAATTTAAAGAAAAATAAAAGAATTCCTTTAATAAATCAATTAGCCACCGTCAATCAAATATACGCAGATATATATTTATATAAGAACCTTACCTTAAAAGCAATTTTAGGAGATAACTGACCTTTGATTTATGAACTTTCCAAAAAAAATATGAATTGCTTCTTACACTCCTTCTGACATTCCTTCTGACGCTCCTTCTGTCGTTCCTTATGACGCTCTTTCTGATGCTCCTTCTGACGTTCCTTCTGACGCTCCTTTTGACGTTCCTTCTTCTTGAGAGTAGCATTTTGCTACGAGTCTTGCTTTGTTTCTTACAACATTTCCTTTGTCATCCAGTTTGTTTCTGAATACACACTTTGTTCCAATTACTAGACGATTTTTAGGTCTGTTGACTAGTTCCCAAACATTGTTGACTTTGAACTGATGTAACTCTTCTTGCATTGCATTTATCCAGTTCTCATCTGCTAGTGCATCTTCAATTCCTTTCGGCTCCAATTCAGATACCAATGCTATGTTACTCATTGCTTGCTTAAACTTGTATCTTGTCTTAATGCAATCACCTATGTTTCCCATGATGAGTTCCTTTGGATGACTTGACTTATGCTTCCAGTTTTTGTCGAAGCGATCATTTGAAGAAGTTGTGGGTTGATTCTGTTCAGCTTCTGGCCTTTCTTCATTTGAATGAGCTTCCTTCTGAGTATTCTCCGAACCAGTATATGTATCTGAGTCTTGCTTTTCTTCTGATTCTTCATGTGAATCTGAGACTTGAGGAAGTACATAACTGGATTCGGGTTCAACATTTTGACAATTCTCATCAAACTTGATGTTTACAGATCCTTCAACAACATGAGTGTTTTTGTTGTAGACTCTGTAGGCTTTGCTTGTTGTTGAATATCCCAGAAAAATTCCTTCATCTGATTTTTCATCAAACTTTCCAATTCGATCATTAGCATTCTTTAGGATAAAACACTTACAACCAAATACATGAAAATATGCAACAACAGGTTTTCTTTCTTTAAAAATTTCATAGGGGGTTTTCTCAATAAGATGTTGTCGCGACCAGTCCGAAATTTTCCCCCGATCCGACGGTGCGAGGGATTGAATTTCGTTTGTGTGACGGGCGAATGGATTACCGATCGCGGACGCGGCTAATGGATTACCGATCGCGGGCCTTGGTGTCGGCGCGGGCCCTCCCAGGCCCATACCAAATCGCGGCGGGAGTGTCTTTTGAGGAGATTCGGCGATAAGAGCCGATCGATTTCGACCTTAGTGTGGTCGTGGTGGCATGTGCAACCTGTGCATGCATTTGGAGTCGCCACCGGTCTTTCTTGGAGGGTAGACCGGAAACCTTACTGATAGATTGGGAGAGATCGATCAGTTCTGCGGAACCAGAGATTTTGGGTTCGGGGACTTGGTTACGTCGGTGTCATTACCAACGCCCTTTCGGTACCTAACGCGAGTGATTTTCCTGACTAGGAGTTCATGCAAGCGCAATTTTGGGTGGGATAGGTATGGTTCGGGTTTCATGCAGATTGGAATACTAGTCCTATCAATCACAATCAATTTAAATGAAAGCGCAATCAAGTACATAAATAAATCACTTCAATGCACATCAATTCACATCACATGGCCTCTTAGTATAGCCATAAGGGCTTAGGGAAGGTATGATTTCGGACCGGGGGTAAAATGGGAAGATTCGGAGGCGATTAGCCCGAAGGGCAAAATCGTCAATTTTTGGGAGATTTGGATACCGAATTACCCAAAATATTCCATGGCCAGTTGATTGTGGCCATTTCCCATTTTTGAGAATTTTTTGAAATTTCTTGATTTTTCTTCAATTTTTGGAAGACGATTCGCCCGAAGGGCGAAATCGTCATTTTTAAGAAGGGTCGGGGTTCAAAACACCCGGAATGAGTCTTGGCCAGTTGGTTGTGGCCATTTCCTATTTTTGGGGATTTTCTTGGATTTTTTAGAATTTGTTTTGGAAGACGGTTTGCCGGAAGGGCAAAACCGTCATTTCTGGAAAGATCGGGGGTCAAATGACCCGAAACAGGTCGTGGCCAGTTGAATGTGGCTATTTCCTATTTTCTGGAATTTTTTATAATTTTTCTGAATTTTCCGAATTTTTTGAATTTTTCATGATTTTTCATTTTTTATTGGTTTTTTGATTATTTTATTATTTTTTATTATTCTTTACTAATTAATAATAATTTGATAATTATTATTAATTATTATTTAAAGGAGGGCTGGGTCCGGGTCGGATCCCCGAACCCGAACCGGAATCAGGCCAACGGGCTAAACTCGGTCCAGGAAAGAGGACCCGAATCGGGTCCAGTTCGCACAAGGGACCAAGGTCCACTTTCCTTTCCATTTTTCTGGCCCACCCCGCAGAGCCCAACTTCTGCTCTCTAAACTTTCTGGACCAATTCGCCCGAGCCCAGTCTTCTTTCCATCTGAGTTGGGCTTCAAGTCTCCTAGCCCAGCTACCTCACGCCCCAAAAAAAGGCAGCCCGGCAGCTCCTCTTCCACTCTGACGCGGGCCCGATTCTTGTTGGAAATAGAAGAGGCCCAGCACCAAACTCAGCCTCCAACACGCCTAGCCCAATACGACGTGGAACAACCCTGCATGTTACTGTTCATCGTCTTCCTCGCGTCGCCCTATTTCTGCAACCCCGGCGGTGCTATCAAAACCCGACGCCGCCACAGTCTCCGCTCGCATGCGTCGCCCTCCGTCGGGACTCGCTCATCGTGCTGCTGCCAGGTCGTGCCCGCAGGACCTCTCGCCTCAAACGCTGGGCTCGCTCGATTCCCCCACCGTCGTCTGTGTCGCCTATCGAGTCCGCCGAAACGTCGTCCACACCTCGGGTCGTCTACGGTCACCACTCGGACTTGCTCGCTAAATCTACTCGCTCGGAAGTCTGGTCCGTCTACCTCGCAAGTCGCCTCTGGACTGATCCTGCGTCGCTTTCCTTCGCTCGCGTTAGCGTCATCACGGGCTCGAGCTCGAGTGCCGTGTCGGGCTGCCACCACTCAAAACCTGCGACTCGCCACTGCACCATTGGGATTTGCTCAAGGCGCTATGATCAGGTAGACTACTAGCTCGTCGGACCACCGTTGGTTCGGGCCGCTTCACTGTTAGTCATCTTCTTCCCCGCGTTCCATGAGCGAGAAGCTGCTAAACATCACGTCCAAGACTCTAGCAGGCGGGATTCTAGGTGTCAACGGGTTAGCTGGGGAATGTCGTCGCCTTCGACCAGGCGTGACCTGCCTGCTTCACTATCTCATTCGGTCTCGCCTTCAACACTATGCCGCCACCGCACGAGCTCGCGATGCCTTCGATTACTCTTCCGCGCTGGTCTTCGCTCAAACCAATCAGTCCTCTCTCGTAGGTCTCGAGTGGTTGATCTCCAAGATGGTGCGCCAGAACTCTATCCTGGTCTGTCAGGTCCTCTCAGGCAAACACAGTAGACCAAAGCGCAAACAGAACATCCACCACTAGGGTGCCACATTGGAAACGTCGTGGGGGGGGGGAAAGAGCGAGAAACACAAACAGAATGAAGGCGCAACACGCACACAGTTCGACCAGAGAACAAACGGCCCGAGAGAAGGTTCTACAGTAGGTGAACTAAACCAGTAGTTAAGCAGGAACTCGTCGAACAAGGCAATGAGCGGTCTCTGTTCGGCGAGCCCCCTTCGCTGGGATAGAACCGCCTACTAGGGAGGAAAGACTAACCTGTACTTCAAGCTTCAGCTGGCTGTAGGCGACGATTAGCAGGCGACGGTAAGCCGACGACGGTCTTTCTTGGCCAAGTTACGATCGGTTCCAGCCTCCTCTGCCCCCAACCTCTTCCCAAACTCTCTCCCTCCTCGCTCCTGATCCATCTCTTTTTTTTTTTTTAACTCCCCTGATCAAAAGGGGAGATGGTCCTCGAAAGGCAAGGTGGTCTTTCATTTTTTATTCTCCACCTTCACTCACAAGCCCTCCCTTGCATAATATATTTTTTATTGTTTTCATGACTTTCCAGAGAATCAAGCACTAAGAGATCCACTAGCCTCCTTTGATCGTGCACTCCATGGCCATTAATGTCGGAAACATGCAGGGGATGGTAGTGGTGGAAGATAATGGTGAGTGGAGGATGAAAAGGATGGTGGAATGCCATCAGGTGGCGGCTCCCGCAGCCAATTCAGCAGAATATCTTGTCTCAAATGCGACAATTTGTCTGGTGCCTGCTTGTTTGTTTAAGCTCAATTCTCCGCCACCGATCAATATGCAAATGCAGTGCATGAATGAAGATTAATTATTATTTTATTTATTTATTTATTTATTTTATGGGGACTGAGACTAATTCTCAGTTTTATGTAATGATGAATCACTTAAATGAAGAGTCAAAATTCAGGTGTCAACAGATGTCTGAGAGAAGTTCGGTTCAAAATATAACAAGCTGTAGAAACAGCTTCTACCCAAAAATGAGAAGCAATATTACTTTCAATCAAAAGAGTTCTTGCCATTTCTTGCAAAGATCTGTTTTTCCTTTCTACTACCTCATTCTGTTGATGAGTATATGGAGCAGAAAAATTATGCTAAATTCCAAATTCGTTGCAAAAAACTGAAAAATTTTGATTTTCAAACTTTCCCCCATGATCCGTTCTTAAAGAAAAAATGGTACAGCCTTTTTCATTTTGAATTCTTTTTGCCAATTTTGAAATGGATGTAAAAGCTTCACTTTTGTGAGCAAGAAACAACACCCAAGTAAATCTAGAGAAATCATCAACAATTACAAGACAATATTTCTTACCTCCAAGGCTTAAGGTTCTGTTTGGTCCAAAAATATCCATATGAAGCAGCTGCAAACATTGCTTAGAGGAAATATGATTTACAGACTTGAAAGAACTTCTTACCTGCTTACCTAGTGTGCAAGCATGACATAATCCTCCCTTTTCAAACTTCGTTTGAGGTAATCCTCGAACAAGTCCCTTTTTGGAAAGCTTTGATATATGTTTTACACTAATATGACCTAACTTTCTCTGCGAAAGATCAGATTCATCCTTAACAGAAATAAGACATTTTGCATTATCAAGGTCGGAATCAATATCTAAGAGATAAATGTTTCCATGCCTTTGACCCGTGAATGATTGCTTCTTGTCCTTGCTCATACCTGTGCATTTTAGATCTTGAAAGCATATTTCATAGCCAGAGTCACAGAGTTGACTTACAGATATCAAGTTGTAGTTTAGTCCTTTGACAAGAGAAACATCTTTAATTGTCAGATTTCCAATCTTGACATTGCCTTTTCTAATGACTTTTCCTTTGTTCTTTCCTCCAAATGACACACTTCTACCATCACATTCTGAAAGAGATATAAATACATCTGGATTTCCATTCATGTGACTTGAGCATCCACCATCCAGAAACCACTTGCTCTTCCTTCTCTTTGGTACCTGCAAGAAATGAGCAACTCATTGTTTCTTTGGTACCCAGGCTCTCTTGGATCCTTCTATGTTAGTAGGATTTGACCTTTTAACGGGTCTCCAGACTTTCTTGCATGACTCTTTAGTGTGATTAGAATCATCACAATTTATACAAGGCTGATGTATTTGAGATTTGGTAAACTGTTTGTAAAAATGCCTTCTATAAACAGTAGTAGTAGGTTTGTAGAAATTCATTTTTGAAAAACTATTTTTGAGAACACTTCCTTGTTTAAAACCCAAGCCAGATCTATCATTAAAAGGTATTTGTTTAGAAATAATATTTTCCAAAGTTTTTGAGCTTTGTGAAAACCTTTTTGAAGTTTCATCAATTTTCTTTTTAAGAGTATCATTCTCTTTTGAAATGAGATCATGGCTTTCTTTCAACTGATGAAATTCGTGTTGTAAAAACTCAATTTTTTCTTTTTGAGAGATATTCTGCTGTTTTAAAGAAGAGTTTTCCTTTTTCAAAACAGAAACTTTTTCAAGAGTTTCTTTGTAACTTTGGCAAAGCTCATCAATATACTCCGTAATTTCATCAGGGAGATTAGATGGACTTACCTCAGTTTCTGAATCTGAGTTTGAATCTGATTCGGAGTCTGAATGTGTCATCAAATAAATATTTGCGTAGTCTTCACTTTCATCAGAATCACTCAAAGTTTCTACCTTTAGAGCCTTCTTGTACTTCTCGTACTTGAGCTTGTCTCTCTTTAACCTTGGACAATTCGGCTTGATATGCCCTGCTTTCTTGCAGTGAAAGCATATTACATCTTTGCTTTCTTGTGTCTCATTTTGAGAGAATTTCTGATCAATCTTCTTCAAAGGTTTCTTTCCTTTGAAGTTCCTGGCTTTTCGAGCTATTTTTCTAAATTTCTTCACCATAAGTGCAAGTTCTTCATCGTCTTCATCTTCATCATCTGTGTCAGACAAGCATTGAGCAATTTCAGTTTTCAATGCAATTGATTTCTTACCTTTTTGATCTCCCTTTTTGCTTGCTCATTCTGTTTCATAGGATTGTAGTGTCCCAACTAACTCATCCACCGAAAGATGTCTGATTGTTTGACATTCTTGTATGGATGGTTTGACATAGTTCCACTCGTCCGTGAGTCATCTCAGTATTTTTCTCACTTGCATCGCCTCAACAACTGGTGCACCTTGTCTTGTAAGTCCACTTGCTAGACTTTGAAACCTGTCTATCATGTCAGCAATAGATTCGTCAGATTTCATTTGAAATGCTTCATACTCACTCAGTAAAATGCTAAGTTTTGTTTCCTTCACTCTATTTGTTCCTTGAAAAGTGATATGAAGTCTATCCCGTATGGCTTTGGCAGATTCTTCCTCTGAAACACGATTATAAAGTGGAGTTGATAAAGCACAAAATAATGCATTAACGGCTTTGGAATCCAAGCTTCGTCTTTTGGCTTTTTTAGTCTCAGTCATTGTTGTGGTGAGATTTGTTTCATTTCCAAATGTTGTACTTGAAGAAGCATTTGGTACAATACCATTTGTTACAACATCCCACATCAAATCATCATACGCCTTAAAGAACCATTTCATCTTGTTGCTCCACATATTGTATTCCTTCCCATCAAAGTATGGTGGCTTGTTGGCAAAGTGTGAATCGCCTGCTCCTGAAGAATGATTGCTAGACATAGTAGATCGTTAGCTTTGAAGTTAATAAACACTTCATAAATATGAGCAACCTGCTCTGATACCAATTATTGGAACTAGCAATATCACCTAGAGGGGGGGTGAATAGGTGAATCGACAACTAAATTGAAATTTCTTACGGAATTAATGAAACTTTCAATATGCGATTGGCAGGAGACAGTATGCAATTCAAATGCAACAACAAAGTAGGGAAGAAAAGAGAGCACGCTGAGTTTATAATGGTTCGGCTTGTCAAGCTTACGTCCACTCTCCCACGATGACAGCCGATTGGCTGGATTTCACTATGAAGAATCAAGAGAATTACAATCACTCAACCACTTGGTTTCTCTCTCTTACAGATTGTTACAATGAATGAGATTTGAGAACTCAGAATGATTTTGGGTACAATTCGAATCACGCTTGCACTTTTGGATTATTTTTCTTTCATTTCTTTCAGATCGCCATGGTTCTTCTTTTATACTCTTCTGCCTCCAAACTAGCCATTGGATATCCGGCCAAGAGATCGCTCTTCAATCCTTGATTAGACGTCATCAATCGTGATTGAACGAGACTGTATCTTAGAAGATATGATGACCGTTGAAGAAGAGTTTGAACCCTTCTGATTTAGTTGCCCATACAACTAAATCTCCAGTTTCCATAAGTGTGGAAAATCCGTATTGGTCCCGAAGAGATATTCTTGGAAAGTAATATCCAGTTGTAGAAGATCCCTTGATTAGTTTAGAAGGGATATCATGTAAATTGAATATCACAAATTTCCATGCAGAACCTTGCCTTGATCGAAAACCTATCATATGTGGGTCTTCATGTTTTGGAGATGCAGAAACTGATTAATTTCAAGTTTCGTCTTCATAAAGAGTTTCCTGAAATAGATCAGCAATTATGGAATGATAATTCGGAGATTTGATAAGGTCAATATGTCACTCGTCAGAAGCATCACTCGTCAGAAGCATATCTATCTGACCCCGTCAGAAGCACTTCCATCTGACCCCATCAGAAGTACTTTCATCTGACGTCGTCAGAAGCACTTCCATCTGACCCTATCAGAAGCACTTCCATTTGACCCCGTCATAAGCACTTCCATCTGATCTCGTCAGAAGCACTTCCATCTGACCCTTGGTCCAGAAGCACTCCATCTGACCATTGGTCCTCGTGACAGAATTAGATCCATACAACCTACAGCTTACTCATTCTTTCTGCATCAAAAAAATATTATACAATTCTTTTGATAGTTTTGTCAGAATCAAAATATAGGAGAATTTCCACAACAGTATCCACTTGTCACCAGTGACGACCAAGAACGTCTATCCATTTGAACCACGTCCGGCCACCACCGATGGTTGACTAAACCAAGACTTTAGTAAAAGAAGGGACTCAGAAACCAACGCGTGGAATCGGAAAAAGGGTATCTCAAAAAACTTTTATGATCACAATTACTGTAGAGTTTTCCAGTTGGACTGCTCCCTATGCATTATGCAAGGCTCCATCCACAAAAGTGGTGAGTTTAGAATACTTAGATCGGGTGATGCTTGATTTAAATATGAAATATTTCAACGTTCTCCTAAGTTTGGTAAGACGCCAAAATCCGATGAATGGCGGCGTGACTACAAATGTGACACGAATACGTGAAAAAACATGAGACCTCACACAGCAGCGCGACGTGGAAACACCAACTTTGATTTAGGGTACTTATTTATTTTTGCAAGCCCATGCCTTGTGGGATAACGTGCATTGTCGGAGCAAACTCGGATCCTGCAAACATTGTGTTGGTAGGGAGATCTTCAGTTTACCTCATTGGAGATTATATAGTGGCCTTTACTTGTTATACTAGACGGGTCTTATCTACCCATCGACAAATTATTTGGAGGGAAAAAGGATTTCAAGATGCAGTTGGGTTGGATTGAAAGAAAAAAATACGATTGGACGCGTCACCAACAATTTGTACCGACCCACCATGTTTATGGAAGATTTCGGGGGCCAAAATAGGACAAATAATGAATAAAAAGGCTTTGATCGGTGGCCTAGAAAGTAAGGCTAATAATAATAATCTATCCATTTTTATCATACAGTAATCTAATCTATAAGATGGGGTACGACTAAAAAAAAAATGTATTTTCTGCTTAAAAATACAGGTCCTGCTAATAATTGACGATGTACCGAAGTAGCGACATTAATTATTTAGAACACGAGAATAACGTGTTGATGTACCTAGTCATACACAAGCATCTTACAACCCTAAACTCTTAAGTAATATATATGGTATATTGGTTATGTGTCTACATCTTTAGTTGGTGAAAAGACATCTTTTCGTCGGCAGTTTTTTGGGGAAGAAAAGGATTGAACGCATTTCTTGGCATCACGAAACGATGACATAACAACTATAGTCCGACACTCTTCATATCGGGAAGCTTTTTCTTCAAACGTGAGTAGATATGAACGTGTTCCAAGTAAGTTACCAGACAATGGTACCATTTAATCCATCCTCTAATATGAGCTGCTTGATTTGCACTGCCATGACGGACTGTTTGGAAAAATTTCGAAGTATGTTAGAACGGTAATCCGAGCCAATTTACAAAAGATGAAGATTTCGAATGTGAAAGCACAAAGCAGAAGAGATACCATCTGATCATGTATCAGCTCAACGATGGACTTGCTGAAAAATGAGATGTGTTTATTTCCCTTCTCTTTTTCCCCCCCTGGAGGGGAAGGGGAAGGACAAGCGAAATTCTTTCTATCTTTACAAGGAAACAACAAATATATATAAAAGCATAAATTCTCCGTACATACATCGGCATTGACACAATCTCTATGACACACGTGAAGTTTGTAGCAATCATGCGTCGCGTATTTGATCTTCTTGCAAAGGATTGAGCGAGAATTATTGGCAGTGCGATGAGCAAAACCAGGACTTGCAATTTAGATTCTGATAAGAAAAGTGGTGTTTCTCTTTTTTGTTTGGGTTTCTGAAGACCAGCCAAATAAATGCAAGATAAATGGCAGTAAACTCACCAGCTCGAAGCTTTATCTGGGTTCTCAACATAGGTTTTTGGTACTTCTAAACAGGGAATTATAGATGAAATCGCAGCAAAACAGAATGCTGCTTTTTTCTCTGGCATGTTGCCCCAAGGAATTTAAGGTCCTCATTCTATTGTCATTATAAGCTAAAGCTCAAAGGGTTCCATGTCATTGAAGTTGCCTATGAACTTTCAGTTATGGGCCGTGCATGTGAAGGTAGTTGAAAACTTAGAAATAGCCAACATGTCAAGGTGCAGATAGTGCCAAATTCCTAGTTTTCCATATCCATCACACTGGAGTCATGCATGGCAGGTTTTTACTCAGTTTTAATTTTGTCGGAATTTTAGATGTAGAGCAAGGGATCTATTTTGTATGTCTTGAATAGGTAATAGGCTTAAGTTATGGGCCTTGTGAGCCAATTTAATTGTAAACCTTTTGTATTTGTGCCAATTAAGTCCTAAACGTTTTATTTGTGACAATTCAATCCTAAATTTTTTGCATTGGTGCCAATTCAATCCTAAATCTTTTGTATTTATGCCAAATGAGTTAGTTCGGTAAATTTTGGTCGAAAATCGCTGACATGGACCACGATTGTCTTATGTGGCACGGCTAGCGCTGACTTGGACAATTTTTTCATATTATTCTAATATCTTAACAAGTCAATTTTATAGAAATAAAAATTTCCGACATATTGGGACATAATGTATATTGAATGTACATATGACAAATTATCATGTACTTATAATATGATATTTGGTTCCAAGATCTAAAATGCACAGGTATGAGCAAGGACAAAAAGCAATCCTTCACGGGACGAAGGCATGGGAACATTTATCTTTTAGATATTGATGCTGACTGTGAAAGTGCAAAATGTCTTATTTCTGTTAAGGATGAATCTGATCTTTGGCACAGAAAGTTAGGTCATATTAGTGTAAAACATATCTCAAAGCTTTCCAAGAAGGGACTTGTTCGAGGGTTACCTCAAACGAAATTTGAGAAAAGTGGATATAGAGGGCAATCGATTTTATAAAAAAAAATATTTATATAAAAATGTATGTGACATGGGCCGAGGTTTTCGCACCCACACCGATCGTGCAGATGGCCGAGAGATGCTCTAGGACCTGATGTGTCTTAGATCCTTTAGGATTTTTGTCAAGCTAAAATTAGCAACATGTTTTCGATTATTTGCAATGGTGACTATTAAGTGAATACTTTTTTTTTTCGATAACCTGAGCATACCAGTGCAGAGATCTAGCTATTGAATATACCATAAACGACTCACAAAACCGATTAAGATTAAGTTTTTGGTCGGGGCAAGTGACATAGAAAATTCATCAAAAAAGGTTCGAAACTTATTGCATTTGTGCCAGTTGTCAATTCAGTTTTAAACCTTTTAATTTAGCCAATTCAGTTCGAAGTCTTTTGATGATGTGCCAATTTAATCATAAACATTTTCATAATTTGCCAATGTAGTTCTAAACCTTTTGATAATAGACCAATTTAGGATTTCATGTATCCTAGCTAGCGCAGACTATCTAGTTAACTAAACTATTCTATTAGTTATCTTCACGCCACTCTAATAAACTCGGTTGCATCATCCCTTCTGCGCAAACACTTCTACCGGCTACTTCTGGTCAGCGAATGCCAAAATAATTTATGGGAAAATGGAAAAAAAAATAATTGGGAAAAACCATAATTTCACTAATTAGATGATAATCCTTGATATTGCCTAAAATTTTTCTCGTATTTATACATAGGTAACCGGATGAAAATCACCCCCAAAATATGCAGTCCCGAAATACCCACGAACAGGGAAAAAAAGCACTACATAATTCATATTCCACCATTAAAATTGACTTTTAAATTTTTTTTTTTTTATAAAAGTATCAATTAATCACTACTATAATGTAAGGGGTAAGCGTATTGACAAAAGGCCAGGAGATTATTACCCGTGCCTGCAGCTTTCTAGTAAGCCAAAAGATGGGGAAAAGGAAATTCCTGCGATGGCATTACAAACCTTGCCGGTCGTGCCGTGTCTTACGAGACAAAGCAGAGTCCATCAAGACCCTTCTGTGTAGGTCTTCCGAATCACTTGTTGGACATCCATTGCCCTCATCCCCAACTCGTCGATGGAGAACATATCATCCCCTTAATAATAGTACCCAAGCTCCAATCACTACACCTTGGCAGTCGAAGCATCATCGGCTTGAAGCCAACTCACTTTGAGGGGTAATACTATAAATATTGCTCTTTACTCAAACTGTCAGAAAAAGAGAAGCTTACGTTGCCTCTTTTGTAATCCCCGATTCTCATAGTGGATTTTATCTCTCCTCTCTCCCGTGATTTTTCCCGCAAGGGTTTCCACGTAAATCCTGGTGTTCCGTTCTTCTCATCTGTCTCAATTTCATTTTAGTTTCCGCATTGTCGTAACAAACTGGTATCAGAGCCTAAGGTTCATCCGTCGACGAAAGAGAGACACGAGAGTTCGGGAATTTGATTTTCGTCAATTTGGATTTCGGCGATTTGGATTTCGGAATTTGGATTTTGTCTTCGGTGCAAGACGATTTGATTTCGGACGATTTGATTTCAGCTATTTGAATTTCGGTGAATTCGGCGAGCTCGAAGCGCAGGTACATGCGCAATCGCATGTCTTTTATTGTTTACTTAAGCATCATCGCAGGTACACGGATTTCGGTGAGTTTTCACCGCGGGTTCAGATTGCTTACTGAAGCATCATCAAGTTCCACGCACAACGTGCATTCGAGTCCAGATTTGGACTTTTCCTCTTTTTTGTTTTCTTCTTCCAGTCGGTCGCACGTGCAAGAGAAGGGAGAGGGAACTTTCGATAAAGAGAAGCAAGAAGGGATCGAGAAAACCAAAGATTTTCTCTGAATGTTGGCTATTCTTCTTGTGGTGTATCTGCATATAGGGGAAAAGCATGAAAGAAGGTTTTGAGCCCCAACCATGATGATCCACGAAGCACAGAATTGAGAAATCGAGCCCCACGGTTGAATTGTTATTCGTATCTTGTACAAGGCACCACTCGAGAAAGTTGAGGTCCCCGAGCCATCACGAGCATTGCAAGCACCACAATATTCCAGTCGCGCGAACGCCTCTCGAGTCATCTCGACTCTGATTAGTGCCTATTTCGCGGACTTGGTCAATGGCTTGCGCGTGAAGTTCAGTGACTTGGATAAATTTTGTTCTTTGAAGGGGTTTCGATTCGTATTGTCCGAGGAGTTCGTGCGCGCTTCTTCGACTCGAATAAGTTATGGCTTCGAGTTCAGCAACGAAATTTGATATCGAAAAGTTTGACGGGAGCGGCAGTTTCAACCTATGGCAGGTTCGTATGTTAGCCGTTCTTACGCAGCAGGGTTTGAAGAAAACTTTGTTTACTAAAGGGAAAAAGCCGGAACCGTCAGATGAAGCATGGGAAGGATTGGATGAGAAAGCTTTGTCCACTATTCAGTTGTGTCTCACGAACGAAGTTTTGCAGGAGGTACTCGATCAAAAAAACAGCCGCAGATTTATGGATGAAATTGGGGAGTATTTTTCTGACAAAGTCTCTCACTAATCGATTGAGACTCAAGCAACGACTCTTCACTTTTCGTATGACTGAAGGTACTTCTCTCAAATCCCATATTTCTGAGTTCAATGCTCTTATCGCTGAATTAAGAAGCATTGATGTTAATATTAAAGATGAAGATCAAGCTCTTTTGTTGCTAGTTTCACTACCTCCCTCTTATAAGAATTTTAGAGAGACCATGATTGTTGGTAGAGAAACTATTGATTTTGAAGATGTCAAGACTAGTCTGCTAAATAAGCAGAAACTTGATACAGAATTGACTTCTGATAGTAGTAATAATCATGGGGGTGGTTTAGTTGCTCGAGGAAGATCTATTGAGAGAAGAAATAGTGACAGAAGTAGGTCAAAGTCTAAGCATAGAGATATGATTTGCAACTATTGTAAGTCTCCAGGGCATATCAAGATAAATTGCCTAAAACTGAAGGCAAAGGAGCAGAGAGAAAATAATTCGAATCAACAAAATCATGGGAATGTCAATCGTCATAACAATCGCAACCATTAGAATAGATAGAATAGGCGAAACGAAAATCCTGCTCGAGTTGATGTTGCTAAAGAAGAAGACAAAGATTGGCTATTGATTGCAGATAATAAAGATAAATTATGTGATAGTTGGATTCTTGATTCAGGCTGCTCATATCATATGTGTCCTCATCAAGATTGGTTCTCTACATATAAAGAACATGATGGTGGAGTTATTCTCATGGGTAATGATGCTAGATGCAAAGCTATTGGGATTGGCACTGTTAATATTAAGATGCATGATGGCATGATCAGAACTTTAGATAATGTCAGGCATGTGCCTGATTTGAGGAAAAATCTAATTTCATCGGGTACACTTGACGCCAATGGTTGTAGATTTACTGCTGAGGGTGGAGTTATGAAAATTATGAGAGGCTCACTTTTATTTATGAAAGGGCACAAAATTGGTACTTTGTATCAGCTGCAAGCCTCTACTGTTACTGGTTCAACTCCGGTCTCTTCTGATATGATAGATTTGGATAATACAAAATTATGGCATATGAGATTAGGCCATATGAGTATTAGAGGGATGGAGGAGCTAAGTAAAAGAGGTCTCTTGTGTGGTCAGAAAATTGAAAAATTGGATTTCTGTTAACATTGTGTTTTTGGGAAACATAAAAGAATCAGTTTCAAAACAGGAATTCACAGCACAAAGGACACTTTGGATTACATTCATTCTGATCTCTGGGGGCCTGCTAGAGTTCCATCGAAAGGCCTTGGTTCTAGGTATGTACTCACTTTTATTGATGATTTTTCAAGAAAAGTTTGGGTATTTTTTCTCAAGGCAAAAAGTGATGTTTTCGTTACATTCAAACAATGGAAAACATTAATTGAGAATCAGATCGGTAAGAAAATTAAGCGGCTGAGAACAAATAATGGGCTAGAATTTTGTGGAGACGAATTTAATGAGTTTTGCAAGAATGAAGGAATTGTGAGGCATCATACTACAGTGTATACTCCGCAGCAGAATGGTATTGCAGAACGTATGAACAGAACCCTATTAGAAAGAACAAGGTGCATGTTGTCTAACGCTGGTTTGGGCAAGGAATTCTGGGCTGAAGCAGTCAATACTGCTTGTTGATTAATAAATCGTTATCCTTGCATACCTATTGAGAACAAGACACTTGAGGAGGTATGGTCAGGTAAACCTGTTGATTATTCTTCTCTTCGAGTTTTTGGATGTCTAGTATATGCACATGTTAGTGAAGGAAAACTAGAGCCTAGAGCGAAAAAATATATTTTTCTTGGTTATGCTTCTGGTGTAAAAGGTTATAGGCTTTGGTGTTCTGAATCATCTAAGGTTATAATTAGCATAGATGTTACTTTTGATGAGTCTGCTATGCTTCATCCTGTCAAGAAATCATCAGATACTTGCCAGGAAAATCTACAAAGTGCACCAAAGAATGTAGAGTTTGAAGTATCTTCTTCACAACCAGTTCAGTCAGTGACTGATAATATTGAGATTGAAGAATCTGAAGAAGAGAATTATTCCATAGCCAAAAATAGACCGAGAAGAACAGTGAAACCTCCACAGATGTATGGATACTCAGATTTTGTTGCTTATGCTCTTTCAGCTGCAGAGTCGATAGAATATGCTGAGCCTAAAACGTACAATGAAGCTATTTCCTCCAAAGATTCAGCAAAGTGGTTAGTTGCTATGAATGAAGAGATGGAATCTCTTGAAAAGAATCAAACTTGGGAGCTTGTCAAACCACCAAAAGGAAAGAAGATTGTGGGTTGCAAGTGGGTTTTCAAAAGAAAGGAAGGTATTCCTGGAGTTGAAGACATTAGATTTAAAGCACATCTAGTCGCTAAGGGCTATAGTCAGATTGAGGGAGTTGATTTTAATAATGTGTTTTCACCCGTCGTTAAACACAGCTCTATTCGGGTCTTTCTTGCGTTAGCTGCTATGCATGATTTAGAGTTGAAACAACTCGATGTGAAAATAACTTTCTTGCATGGTGAACTTGAAGAGAAAATCTATATGGGTCAACCATAGGGTTTTCAGTTTGAAAGTAAGGAAGATCATGTATGTTTATTGAAAAGATCTATATATGGCTTGAAGCAATCACCTAGACAGTGGTATAAAAGATTTGATTCTTTTATGGTGCAACTTGGCTATTGTAGAAGTAAATATGATAGTTGTGTATATCTGTGCAAACTTCCAAATGGATCTTATATTTAATCTACTGTTATACGTTGATGACATGTTGATTGCAACAAAAGATAAATTTGATATACAAAATTTGAAGGCACAGTTGAGCGCTGAATTTGATATGAAGGATTTGGGTTCTGCGAAGAAAATTCTTGGCATGGAAATTCAGCGAGATCGAAAAAGAGGAAAATTATATCTTTCCCAGAAAAGCTACGTTGAGAAGGTATTAGATCGTTTTGGCATGAAAGATACCAAACCAGTGAGTACTCCTCTTGCTGCTCACTTTCGATTATCAGCTGATTTATGTGCACATACAGATGATGAAATAAAATATATGTCAGGTATTCCATATTCTAGTGCAGTTGGTAGCATTATGTATAATATGGTTTGCACTCGACTTGACATATCACATGCTGTTAGTGTAGTAAGTAGATATTTATCATGTCCAGGTAAAATTCATTGGCAAGCAATGAAGTGGATTTTGAGATATTTGAAGGGTACTTCAGATTATGGTTTAGAGTTTGGGAAAACTTGTGAAACTCTTACTAGATATGTTGACTTTGATTATGCTGGTGACCTTGATAAAAGGAGGTCTTTGACAAGGTACATATTTACTGTTGGGGATTGTGCAGTCAGTTGGAAAGCTTCTTTGCAGCATACAATTGCTTTGTCTACTATAGAGGCAGAATATATGGCTATTACAGAGGCAATCAAGGAAGTTATATGGTTAAGAGACTTATTTGGAGAGTTCAGTGTGGAATGTGACTGTTGTGTATTGCGATAGTCAGAGTGCTATACATCTTACTAAAGATCAGATGTATCATGAGAGAACAAAGCACATTGATGTGCAGTATCATTATATTCGAGACATTCTTGCTGATGGCTATATTAAGGTCTTGAATATTGGTACAGAAGACAACCCAGCTGATATGTTGACAAAGTCATTGCCCTTTACTAAATTCAAGCACTGCTTGGATTTGGTTAATGTTTGCAGCAGCTGAGTGTTATGCTGGTGGGAGTAGAAGTTTGTCTTAATACTTATGTCTACTTGGGAATTCAAGTCAAGGTGGAGATTTGTTATGTATGTCTTGAATATGTAATAGGCTTAAGTTATGGGCCTTGGACCAATATTAGGGTTTGAGGGGTAATACTATAAATATTGCTCTTTACTCAAACTGTTAGAAAGAGATAAGCTTACGTTGCCTCTTTTGTAATCCCTGATTCTCATAGTGGATTTTGTCTCTCCTCTCTCCCGTGGTTTTTCCCGCAAGGGTTTCCACGTAAATCCTGATGTTACGTTCTTCTCATCTGTCTCAATTTCGTTTTAGTTTTCGCATTATCGTAACAGGATCAAAGCAGTGACAGAATAAGCATGTTGGAAATCAGAGAGGCGCAGCTTTGATACTAAATGTTGGAAGAAGGAAATTTGAAATTGTTGTTCATTATAATCGAAGAAGGATTACATAATATTTATAGACTCTTTAGATAACTAGAACAATTAAAGCTATCTTGAAAAACAAGCAACAATTAATAAGCATAGTTCCCTAGATAACAGCTTCTAGGACTCTTTCTATTTTTTAGATAATAATTGCAAGACTTAACAACTTCCAAGATTCCAAGTCCCAAGATGAACTTGTGTTACGAAAAGTATTTTGAGTTTTTCCAACAAAGCATATTGGGTAATGGAAGTGTTTATCCAAAATTTTCGCTTCTGATGATCCAAAATGAAAATTCCAAAATTTTGGAAATATTATTCTTCCACCATTTTTGCTTACTGAAGAAGATCCCGTATCTTTCAATCCTCATTTCGCCTTTCTTCCCTGTAAAAATACCTGATTTCTTTG
The DNA here is from genome assembly GCA_021437785.1 of Rhodomyrtus psidioides. Lineage (NCBI taxonomy): Eukaryota > Viridiplantae > Streptophyta > Magnoliopsida > Myrtales > Myrtaceae > Rhodomyrtus > Rhodomyrtus psidioides. The sequence continues at coordinate 3,999,279 of JAILYB010000055.1, forward strand.
AAGTTCTTATTTACAAAACTGCAACTTCGATTGGATTCTATATCAAGGTAATGTCCTTATGTCCCACGCTCTGTTCGGATAAAAAAAAAATATACTCGAATGCTTTTTTCTTTGCTTGAGATTAGAAGTTCCTGTTCACTTGTTTGATGAGATTTTTCCGAGAATTATAAATCATTCAAGATGTAGCGCTTGAGCGATTGACGCACATCACTTGGCAACCTCCATATCGTTTTAACTTCCACCGGAACTGCCTATATAAACAATACTTCATGGCCTGAGAATTGCATCTGCTCCTGACAATCATTCGTCATCTTCTTCTCTCATCGGCTGAAACTTCCAAATTCTTCTTTTCACTTCAAAATGGCTATCAACTCTTACGATTCTGACGCTACTTTGTTAGCAAATTTCTTACTCTCTGGAGAGGGCTCATTGTGTGCCTGAGCTTTGTTGGAGTTGGCGAATACTTCGGGGACCCTTGTTTCTCACACCGGGTTTGCCCACGTGAGCTTAGGGAAACCAAAGTGTTATCCGACGACATGTGACCCATGCGCGCGGGATGCGGGGGTTCGGGGGCAGCGCCCCCGACACGGGTGTCCCGCTGCCCGATCAGCGGGCGGGGCTTCCGCTGACCGGTCAGTGGACGGCTGCCCCGCTCGCCGGTGAGCGGGCGGGAGTTCGGGGGCAGCGCCCCCGAAACCTCAACGGGTTTGGACTTTTATTTAAGTTAACCCGTATGTTATGGGCTTAATAGAGGTTTCGCTAGGTTTATGTTTTTGGGCCCGTGTAGGGCATATATATTTTGCTCGTTTTATACTGATCATTGTAACGAGTTGAGAGGCTGTAAACCGAATATCATAGTGAAAATCTCTTGCAGGACGTAGCCCTATTCTGGGGTGAACCTGGGTAATCTCGTGCGTCATTCAATTTTCTTGATTTCTGTGTGATCATTCTGACTCGGTGTGCGATAAATCCCATCAAGCTTCACCTACGCTTGTATCATTACCCTGCCCATGGTGCTACTGGAAATACTAATCACGCTGCACATTGGCTAGCCAAGCAAGCTTCCTCCAACCCACTCGTTCCAAGCGGGCTTCAAGGAGTTTTTGCTTGCATTTGATCATGTTCTTCAGGCTTTCTCAGAAAATAAGACCAAAGTAAGCACGTTCCTTTCCCTGGAGGCTGACTACTGAAACAAGAAGGATCGAATCAACCATGCTAAAGATGTTCTCAGGGTCAGCGCAGGAGGTGGCCCATAAAATGCTCTCCAAATTCTCTCGATCAAAGGAGGGAATGGTCGAGAAGTTTGTTGCGATAGGAGAGAGTCTCAAGAGGGCCCAAACAACCGAGGACTGGTTCTGTCACGCCCCGCGTCCTTTAAAAGCGCGCGAACATCCCTTTCTGCTATGTCTTCGCGATACGTCCCAAGGATCGAATCGTCTAACAATAACTCGCGGAATGAAATGCACATGCGGAAGCGATAATTAAACTCCATACATAAAGCTACGACAAGATGACCTAGGATGCATATAACACAGTTATAACGCAATCGGTTTACAACACTTATCTCACGTTCACAAGACACGACTGGATCGTTCCAAATCCCAAACTTCCTATCTCAGGGAATCGTCCGAAGGGAAATAGTACAACTAACTCTACACATCCGGCTTGTCGACATCCATCGACATTGGTTCAGGTTCTTCGTCTTCAAATCCAGCATCGGGATCTCCCAGGTCTCTACTTCCATCAGAACTCCAAAGCGTCTCGACATGGTGGTAGGGGTCAAGGGTTGGAGTCTGAAAAGTGGGTCCCACGACGGGGTGAGATAAATCTCAATAAGCTAATTCTAAACCCAAACTAGGCACTTAGTACGTCCAGACACTACCTAACACATGCAATGACCAACAATTCAAGGAGAAGGCAACTGGCACATAACAATTTAATCAAGGCAAAAATCATTGCAAGGTTCTCAATTCTAGGCTAACTTCGTACTTTGGCACTAAAATATTTACATCATAAACAGAGTACTCATACTTGATATCACCATAATTCTCATGACTAGGCCCGCGTCATATAGGCGCCTCAGGCATTTCTCATTACTTAGCCCGCGTCATAAAGGCGCATCAGGCACTTCTCATTAATTAACCCGCGTCATATAGGCGCATCAGGTATTTCTCCTCAGTCAAGCCCGCGTCATATAGGCGCATCAGGCATTTACCACGTTACCCAATTCCGCGTCGTGTATGCGCATCAGGATATCACATTAACCAATCCCGCATCGTATAGGCGCATCGGGATATCACATTAACCAATCCCGCGTCGTATAGGCACATCAGGATACCATGCTCACATAAGCTCATAATTAAAACATGCATGGCTAAATACAATCAATCGAGCATTTTAACAATTCTAGGCATCAATTTGTCATCACATCCTCAATATCATATCACGATGCTACGTTGCCTCCGTCTATCAAGCTAGGCCATACTAGCACTTCATGATTGAATATAAGTGGATTTAGGAAATCATCGATCATTATCACCTCAACACATCCATGGTCACGATATATAATGCCAACCCTCAATTGTATCAATTCATGCACAATAACCACTAATGGCCGAATTCACATAGGCCACTCTTTAGAATTTCTTATCCATCCAATCACTTAATCGATCACGTCATTACACGGCCAAGGCAATAGTAAGAGCAATGGTCATTTTAATTTGGCGAAACATTGTGGTCTTCTCATGGCCGAATGTTCCTAAGCCTCATTTATCAATTCAATCAATTACTCATACAAAGTAGCCCATGGCCGAATATACACTAGGGATAATTAGGAAGTTTTCATCCACTAGCACATCCATTCCCCTAGGGCCGAATAGCCTTAAGCTCTATTAAGAGTGGTTATCGACATAATCAAGCTTAACGATGTCTAGCATTCTCGATGCCACAAAAAGACATCAGATTTCCTTATAGCCATAACCCTTAAATAATTTGCAACCAAAGGTCTCAACCTTTCAAGCATCTCACTTAGTATTTTACTTAGCACATATAGCAAAGTTTCGGTTTCCATGAAGATTCAACAAGAACACCTCATAAACTTCAACTTAACCATGACTACAAGGCCTTTCCATAACCTAAGGTCCTAATGAGGGTTTAGAACTAACTTACCAAGGTGAAATGCTAGGGAGACCGGTTGAGGAAACGGTGCAAGGTCGCGGTCCGAATGTGGCACGGCGGTTCTAAATCGACGCAAGCAAAGACGAACCGAAGTTAGTCAAGTTTCCTCACTATTCTACTCTAAGCTTTTCTCAAAGACTAAATCACATAGAGGTTCGATTCTTAAGGGATCTTACCACGGGAGAATGGGCTCGCAAAGCTCATGAACGAAGCTTGAAGACCGGCAACAAGGCGGCTCGGTCGTGAGGGAGGAGCGGCGGCCGAGAGAGAAAGCGAGAGGGAGAGTTTGAGAGGAAGAGAGAAAATGAGAAATGGGATTAAGGGAGAGTGATGGTGTTCGGCCGAATGGGAGGAAATGAGGAGGGGAAAGTTGGCTTCATCCATTTGAAATGCAAAAGAGAGAGAGAGAGAGAGAGAGAGAGAGAGAGAGAGAGAGAGAGAGTTAATGGGAATAGGTGGGGGTGGTTCATGGGGGATTTGATGGTGAAAGACAAAGATGTGACTAGTTGGTGAGAGTTGTTTATGGGGAAGACATCAAGTCATTCAAGTCCAATCTTGTCACCCTTGTCTCTTCATAAATCAATGGTCTAATGACCATCCTACCCTTCAAATTTCGGCCAAAGGTGGAGAGTGGCAATTGTCCATTTTACCCTTACTTATTTCTAAGGGAAAGAACACTAACTTAGGGGTAAAAAGTAACTTCCAATCGTCGGTTCGAAATTTCACTTTTCTAATTGATAACGAGCGAATTCTAATCTTATCAGTCCTTGATGAGGCGACGTCCAATTCATTACCGTTGGAATTCTCGAATACCCGACGCCCAATTCCGAAGTCCAATTCGTGGCTAAAATCCGTCAATGGCGACTCCAGTGTATCTCAAACTAACGGGGGGCTCTTAGGAGTTACGCGTATCGACCCGTGACTAATTGTCGCGACCCGTCCGGAAGCGGACGCGGCTAATGGATTACCGATCGCGGGCCTTCCCCTGCACAAGGGTGCGGATCGCGGGCTTTGGATCGGCGCGGGCCCTCCCAGGCCCATACCAAATCGCGGCGGGAGTATTTTTCAAAGGGATTCGACGATAACAGTCGATCGCTTTCGACCTTAGTGTGGTCGTGGTGGCATGTGCAACTTGTGCATGCATTTGGAGTCGCCACCGGTCTTTCTTGGAGGGTAGACCGGAAACCTTATTGACCGATTGGGAGAGATCGATCAATTCTGCGGAACCAGAGATTTTGGGTTCGGGGACTTGGTTACGTTGATGTCATTACCAACGCCCTTTCGGTACCTAACGCGAGTGATTTTCCCTAACTAGGATTTCATGCAGGCGCAATTTTGGGTGAGGTAAGTCTGACTTTGCACATTAACCAGTTTAACATGCTCACGTAATCATAATAAATAAATAGATGCCAATCACATAAACATCTATCCTACGTGGTGATCATGGAATTATGATTTAATGGGTCTCGAGCCAATGAGACCACATTTAATCATTTTAATATTTTAATAACGGAGAGCCGCTCTTCGCTTCTTCTTGGTTTCTTGAACTCTTCAAGAATTGGGCCCCAAAGAGCTCGTCGACTTAAAAGGCTCCTCCACGTAATCCTCGTAGCATTTACATCAACAATTGACTATGCTAAAAATAAAGATTACATGAAAAATAAAAGGAGTACGCAGTCTCCATTTAATAATTACAACCCCAAATATATAAATAATCATCATACATTCATATATACATCAATCACATTGATTAGGGATTTTTCCATGATCACCACCCTTTCACGTAAGTAATAAATTCACAATTTAAAACTTAGGAATGCACAATAAAAATTCTACGTTGAATCATATTAAGAATTTTTACGTAAAATAAGATAGCCATAAATTTTCGATTCAAAATTGATTTAGTCTCAATTTTTGCTACGTTGATTAATTTATCATATAAAATAATCAATCTCCATTAGCCATGTAAGACGAACAATTCGTTAATACATATTGACCATAGTATTGCAAAAAAAATCAATTAAATGCACGAAAACACCTAAGGATTGGCTCTGATACCACTGTTGGGATCCACGTAACACGTAGCGGAAATAAATAACAACCCATACATGTATCTCCAGAGGCGTACTTCGTGCATTTCAATCGAAAAAAATCACAAAGTCTCAAAGGGAGTAAATAGATTACCTCTCGTAGCGTGCTTGAACGGAGGTGTCGGTTCGATGTTCTTCGATCTCAGCCTCCACAAGTGTTAGGCATCTAATTCGGACGCACCACCAATTGACGAACGGGGAGACGACTAATAACTCCACAACAATTGTGCTAGCAATATGCGGAATCAATATTCCGAACTTAGTATATTTTGCTCTCTCAAGATTATGAGAATATAGAGAGTGTTTGTGTTCTTCTCTCTAAGCTCTCAAAAATTTGCACACTCTACAAAATGTCTCCCCCCTTCAACCTCAAAACTCTTGCCATCCTTTTATAGCCAAAAATACCTTCCAATAAATTGTATTTAAAAATAGCACTAACAATTATAAATTCTATCTAAAAATAGCACTCACAAATAAATGACATTTAAAAATAGCACTAACAATAGCACTCACAATTTATAATACAAAAATGCTATTTAAAAATAGCACTAACAATAGCACTCACAATTTATAATACAAAAATTCTATTTAAAAATAGCACTAACAATTATAAATTCTATCTAATAATAGCACTCACAAATAAATGACATTTAAAAATAGCACTAACAATAGCACTCACAATTTATAATACAAAAATGCTATTTAAAAATAGCACTAACAATAGCACTCACAATTTATAATACAAAAATTCTATTTAAAAATAGTACTAACAATTATAAATTCTATCTAATAATAGCACTAACAATTTATGATAAATAAATGCCATTTAAAAATAGCACTAACAATAGCACTCACAATTTATGATAAATAAATGTCATTTAAAAATAGCACTAACAATAGCACTCACAATTTATAATACAAAAAATGCTATTTAAAAATAGCACTAGCAATAGCACTCACAATACAAAAATGCTAAAAAAGGCACTAACAAAGGTGTTAAAAATAATAACCATTATTATTATTACAAGAGTTAAAGAGGTTACCAAACAATACAAATATGCATAACATATAAATACGTATGACGTATAAATACGTAGAGCATACGTATACATCCGTGAAACCGGAGACTAATTGAAAGAAAAATGTGCAATTAAGCCCTTTTGGTAAAAATTGATTAAATTGGAGGGCAAATTGACCTAATTGCACTTTAAGACTTTAGAATCCAATGTCATAGCTTATAAAAAGTGAGAATTGAAAACTAAAAGACTCGAAAATGATTTTTTTTAGGCTCGGTTCGGGTTTATGTTTGTGAAGGAACATAGTGACCCGAGCCGAATTTTTGAGATTTAAAGTGACACACTTGAAGAGGAAATTAAAACAAAATTATCGAATATTTTTGGGTATTTTTCTGACCACGAATGGTATTTTTCTGATTTTTTGGGTATTTTTATAATTAAATAAACTCGAAAAATATTAAAAATACCGAAAAATATTTTTTGTTCAAAATTGGTTCCTAAGGTTAAACCAAGGCTTCCAAAGTTGATTTTGTGATTTTATGACCTTTTTTGATATTTTTAATTAATTTTAAAGAATAAAAATCACAATAATAAATGGTAAAAAAAATCAGGTGTCAACAGCTGCCCCTCTTTGAGAGGAATCTCGTTAGAGGTTTCTCTCAAAGATAAGGTGGCACCTGATTCCTAACCGACTCAACTGGGAAAATAAGAGAAGAAATGTTATGACATCGGACCCTTAAGCCTATTGATAAAAGCTCAAATCAATCCCCGGTTTGCTCTAACAATTTGAACATGGGCCGGAGTGAGAGAGGCTTACCTGAAGCTCACCTGTCGGATGCTGCCGGTTGCGACGACTTTCAAGAAGATGCCTAGGACTCGTCATTCAGAATATCCCAGGGAGATTAAGCTCTGACCTGTATGGTAGGTCATACCATGATGGGATTCCTAACTTGTAGGAACCTAAGGAAGGCGCATCCCACGCTTTGGGATTTGCCAAGAATTTTGATCCGTATGGTGGATCAGACCTTTGTGTTGATCCTTACTGCGATATTTATCAATGAGTTGACCCTTATGCGGTTTCTACCAGTGAATTGACCCTTATGGCGGTTTCTACCATATGTGATCCCTCAGGCGGTTTCTACCTTGGTTTGACCCTTCAGGCGGTTTCTACCTTGAGTTGACCCTTCAGGCGGTTTCTACCTTTGATTTGACCTTTCAGGCGGTTTCTACCTTGTGTTGACCCTTCATGCGGTATCTACCATGTGTTGACCCTTCAGGCGGTATCTACCTTGTGTTGACCCTTCAAGCGGTATCTACCTTTGAGTTGACCCTTCAGGCGGTATCTACCTTCATTTGACCCTTCAGGCGGTATCTACCTTTGATTTGACCCTTCAGGCGGTTTCTACCTTTGTTTTGACCCTTCAGGCGGTTTCTACCATTGTTTGACCCTTCAGGCGGTATCTACCTTTGTTTTTATTTGAAAAGGGGTCTCATGACGAGGGTTCTCCACGTCCGTTGAGATTTCCTTGATATTTTTGAAAAGGGTGTCCTAGGACGAGGGTTCTCCACGTCTGTTGGGACAGTTTGTTGACTTCTTTTGAAAAAGGGTTCTATCCTCACACCTTTTTTTGAAAGATCCCGAAATTTGCCGGGAATTCAGTTTTGAAGCAGAGAAAGATTTTATTTTGACAAAGCTTCATTTGATTCTGTTGAGGCGACATTCTGGGAGCTGTGTTTTCCAGGTATCCTGCAGAAAGTTCAAACCTGAAAGATTTTTCTTCACCCAGAAAACGTTAGTAATCTTTGGGAAGACCACGGCTGTCCATTTGACAAAAACCGTATGACTTAAGTTTTAATCGTGAAATGTGCATTTTGATGCTGGAGGTTATCCAAAGCATTCTTGCAACATGCAAATGTGATCACAAATCCCTTGCACGGAAAATCTGGACCAACAGTTTGAAAATTCCAAAAAGAGTTTGTTCAAAACACCAACTGGAATATTTCTCGACAATGAGGTCTTCTCACCTATTTTGAGATAGTGGTTTTTATAGGGGATGCACTCAATTCCCTACTAACCTGTGCCTAGGTTTTAGGCTCATTCGCAGCGCATACATTTTGATCGGTCGGGAGGTCTTCCACGGGACCGTAATGTTGGGCTTGGATATTGGTCTTCAAGGGGGACTCACTTTTGAGTCAAGGTCATTGAATGAAAGTTTTCACCATCTGCTCCGGGTTTACAAGTCAAGAACCCTGCAAAATGAGAAAGAAATATTCTTGCTCGTACTTCTTCGAGCTAAGCTATATGTTAACCCAAGTGTCTTAGTCAGAGAAGACTGTTTCAGGGTTATGATGTTGGTAGGATTGGGGACCGAAAAAAGGCTTGTTTTTGGCCCAGAATTTATGAGGGGATTGACATTGGTGATCATTGCAAACTTGTCACATGTCTTTTCCATTCTGCATCTTCATTTTTGAGGTGTGCAACCGCTTTTGAGGTGTGCACAAGTCCTTTAGAGAACGTCTCTTGTGGTATTAAGAGATTGACAATTCTGTCCGTGTTTTTGCACCACGGCTGACATCATTTGGGGAGCAGTCTTCTTGATCTGACTTCTTTATGGGTTTTTCTCTCTTCCCAACTAGGCTTTATTGGGGATCAATCAAACAGTTTTCACGAGCATCGGCCTTGCTTTTACCAGGCACTTTGCTTTTTCTTGATGCTGGGGATTTTTTCTTTGTTGAAATCCCGCATTTTCTTTTCCTTTGGAACTACGATGTTCAGAAAATTGTGCTAGATATACAACTTGAATCATAGCACATTTAAACGCCGATATGAGATTTTTCTATAAATCCCATCTCTTGATTTCTTCCGTTCTTGGAGTGATGCAGTTTCCATCTTGAAACATCCCATGATCACCAACAGGGGTTTATGAAATGAATTTGCAGGCTCAACTTGGCTGTGCAAAGGATATGGTATGTGGGATAGAGAAATGAATGCTTCTCGTCATCCTCTGGCACTTGGATTACCATATAAACAACACACAAAGATTAATGTTAGTCCGAGCAAGAAAATTTCTGACCATTTTCTCCTGATGCCGCTGGACTCACCTCCATTTTGCCCCGATGTGGGGTGGTTCTTGACAGGGTTAAGAATGAAAACCGTCGTTCAAAGGGTTTATCAACGGTCACCTGTAGTGTTTGAGGGATATGAAACGAATGCCTCCGTCATCCCAACCCATGTAATCGTTGCGAATAATCCCTACTTCCGTAGGTCCAGATTTTGCTATCTGATCCGCTCCACTTCTCTCCAGTGTGTGTAGGACGTGTTTGGACTAGGCTTTGCCTCTTTTCTTTTGAGAAAACGTCCTTTTAAAAGTCTTGAACTTTTGATTGGAAAAAATCTCTTTCATTTTCTCCAAAAATTTTACCCGTCAAGGGGATTTTATGATGCACCATGCATGTTCTTATTCATGTTCAGATAACCTCCTGTTTTAAGACATGAATGCCAATGAAGTTTGAATTCTATGTCTTTTCTAGACATTAGATTCTGAAAGCTTTTCTTTTTATTTAACACCTTCAATGGATTGGGGAAAAGGATACTTACCTGTCCCCCGTGGCCGAAAATCCCTGAAAATGCAGAAGAAACATGTTATTGTATGTTCGTGAATTTTTCAAAAAATTAGAACGATACATCTTACCCTTGGTCGTGTGCCCCTGCGAGTGCACACAGGTTGTGACAATCTGTCCTCCTTGATGGTGAGTCCCTATCAAGGATAAATAACAAGTGTTAACTCATATTCCCAAATTGAAGACAAATTGGGACGATACAACTTTACTCTTGGTTCTCATCCCGTTCTGACGTCGCGTATTGATATGAACCACGTCTATCAAATCCGCTTATCCATGCTTGGAATATTTGCAATATCAATGGTTCAGCTGCCCCCGGTTGGGCAACGTCTGTTTTGTTATTTGAACAGATGGCTCCTTGAGTGATTTATCCACGTTTATCACCTGAGAAGGGAAAGAAATGAGACATTACTTTGGTATGCGATAGAAGATCGTTTAGGAACGATACATCGTTTTACCAAATAGGTGGCTTCGCGGCCAAACGTATTTCGTGTTGAAGGGGTAGATCCCATTATGCTCAGCGGGTGATAATTATGGTTCATGGAACTTGCTCCACGGATTAAGTGATTAATCCACGGCCTTCGGCTTGAAGATGCTCAAAGGGTGATGTTGACACTCACGCGCAATTAGTTCTAGATATTAATGAAAGATGTTCCCGTGGGAACCTTACAGTGCGATCAACAACATATGCAATAGGAGTATTCAACCCCTTTTCTCGAAGCATTTTTCATCGAGTAGCCATGCCTTGCATCAGACGTTTGATCACCGGCCTCGCGTCACCACTGCGATGGTCCTCCGGCTCCAAATTGATCGAGCCAAAGATTGAACTCATCGCCAAGGAAATTGCTCGGGTCTTCGAGCCATTGATGTTCAAGTTGGGTATCAACGATTGTTGGGGGCAGATTTCTTTCATTGCCTTCGTTGTGAGGGATTGGAGTTTTTGAGCTGGAACCTTCATCATTGCCCTGTTGGGGTTGAGACATACATTCCTGAAAAGTATTGATCCAAGTGTCCAGCTCCTCATCAAGGAGATCACCTGTTCTTTCTAGCCCTTGGTGCCCAGATTGGGTGTCGTCGACTGCAGGCGAGGGATTCCTCTCTTTGCTCTCGCCGTGAGCAATTTGACCCCTCGAATTGGAACTTCCTCCAATGACCGGCAGGTTCATATGTGCACTCTCTACCAATGCCAGATCCACTTCAAGGACAGCATTAATGACTGATTCGCGCTCAAACTGAGGAATCTCTATGTGCTGGAACTGTGGCATATACTCCTGAGGAGTATTGAGATAGCTCGGCGGAGCATTCTGATTTGGGTTAGAGGAGTCGCTGACACGACTGCTAATCCCGTCATTGCTGAAACACGGTTGGGTGCTCTTGGCTCTCCAATCATCATGGTTGTAACTCTGCCCAGCACTTGAGCTCCAACTGGCTTTATGATGGTTTAACGCTATCCTTCCATCCCTTAGCAATCTCCTATAGTACTTGAGGTGAGACTCAACGTTAATTCTAGAGAGCCCCGGCACATTCATAATCTCGAGTATGCGTAGTGGGCTAGCCGAATCAACTCCCAGCTCTCGAATTGCATCAACAAATTTGGTGTGAAGCTCATAGGTCCAGTAAAACCTTGTTCTCTTATCACCCAAAATATCGTCAATACTTCGGTAGCTATTCTCTACGGGATCTAGTCGTTTCAAAAGTTGTCCAGGGAGGGACTCACCAACTTTGGATTGGCTGGCTGCGACAGCGAGTTCGTCATTAAGAGAATTCCCCCTGTGATGATTCATATCCCATTTCTCAGAGGATGTTGGTGTTGATCCTATGGTGTTGACTTGCTCATGCAGATCTCCGGCGGTATCTGGCTGTGTCGGAAAATGCTGTGGAGAATACGGTAACAGCTGAGCGTTATTCGTCAACAGGGATGGTTCATCGAGGAATACCTCGCCGAGGACAACAGGATTACCACAATTAAGGCAGGTGGCCTTGGTCAGAGCTTCCTTATATCTCGCGCTTTCAGCTTGAAGCTTCTCATTCTCCTCCTTCAGGACCAGTAACTCATGGTCTGCGTATTGCTGTTTCACCCGGGTTCGTTTGTTGGCGAACCAAAACTTGACCTTCGAAAGCTCCAATCCTATCTTTCGGCTCAACTCCATTTTCTGTTGTCTGCTTGGAGTGGGGCATTCATTGAAGAAAGCTTCGAGCTCTCGGATTTGGCCTGGAGTGTGGCGTTGTAGTTGCTTCCTTTTCCGACTCCGGTCATCATTGTATACTCCTTCTTCGTAGCTGAAACCTAGAATTTCATCGCTGGAGGAGTCAGTCTCTATGGCCTTCGGGCAGGATTCAGCTCCAGGATCTTCAAAGTCTCCCAGCAGTTCGTGCTCAGAAATGTCCAGGTCGGGCGTTTCTAGCAGATGGGAATAACTTTTAAACATGATGGATCGGGGTATCTCGGGCTGATCTAGTTCACTCAGCTTTCTCAATTCGCTCTTACGTGTTTGCTCACTCTAGAAATTTTCTCAAGTGATTGTGCGTGTCCTGGAACCATCCTTCAGGCTGCATATGAAGACCAGCAAGCAAGCGCTCCTCCCGAGATCCTGCAATTACTCATCGTCTGTATTCCCCTTTCTTTTTCCTCGTGATAGGATCACAAACTCACTTGCATTGATTCGATTTCATCGAGTAATGCGCTCGTCCCCTAGTTCAGTCTTCAAAGTGGTGGGTCTACAATCTTTCGGCGCCTTTTATGATTTGCTAGGCCCGAGAACGTGGGGAGCAGCGGTGGACCCGCAATTAATGACTCTGTTTAATTCATTTAGCTCCATGGGAATTAACGCCATGATCTTCTCTCAACCCCTTTTCATCGTTCAAACGAAAGTGGCATTTTCCCTGTGCATGCTGTTACTCTTCATTTCAGCATCCCGGGCGCTTGGTGAGGAATGAGTTCGTAGCCACTCAAAATTTTAAAGACCGTCTCTGGTTTCAGACTTAATCTAACAAGGGATCATCACAACTGAGCATGACGATGTTCGTCGATAGCGTTGGTTTTCATACATAATTAACTATAGCCATTAAAGAAAAATGTTCCCATAGGAACTTTACAATGGATAAAAAGAGTGATCCACTCGTGAACATGCTCTTCTTCCTATGGGTGTTCGTAGTGACCGACCCATCGTGCCCCGAGCTAGGTGCTAGATCATGGCTGTCCAAGCATGCCAGCTTCCCACTGATTGAACAAGGCATCGAGCCCCTCATCGAAGAAATCGTCTGTCGTGGGTTGACCAGCGGCAGGCAGAGCACCAGCCGACTGTTGCTCGAATGGAGGAGTGCGCACTCGCTGTACTTGTGACACGCGCTCTTGAGAAGTGTTGAAATGGCCTGGGAGGACATTCTGATCAGCTTTCAGTTTGCCGGTGGTCGGGTTGCTAGCTTGATTGATGCTTAGATTTGGCCGGGTATCTCTTGATGCCTGAGCATTACAATGGCGGTCGCCTCTAGCTTTTGGGCTTGAGACGGATTCCTCCCGGTTTAGCTCCGCTCGACGTTGTTTTAATAGCTTTCTGTAGGCAGCAAGGTGATTCCTGACCAGCTCCTTACTAAGCCCCGGTACATTCATGGCCTTAAATATGCGCGTCGGAGTTGCTGAGTCGATCCCCATTTGGTGAACCACGTCTAGGAATCTGGAATGCAGTTCAGGGGGCCAAGCGAATCTCCTCTTATCGTGGCCCAAAATCGCATCGATGGCTTGACGACTGATTAACTCATCTCCAGCAGGACCCGACCCTATCAAAAATTGTTGTGCATGAGGCTGATATGCTTTGAGCTGGTCGGCGGTAACATCCAGCTCCTTGAAACTATAACTCCAATCAAAGCGATGCAAATCCCATCCCCCAGGAGGCATTTGTATCACCTTCGTAGGATCATCCTGCTCATGCGTGACTCCGGCAAAATCTGGTTGAGCAGGAGATGCCCCGAGGGAGTAAGGTGGTAAATGAACGTCTTCAATCATCGCGTGAGGCTTATCGGGGAACATCTTACCGAGGGCGACGAGGTTATCGCAATGAGGGCAAACGGTAATATTGAGAGCTTTTTCATACCTCATGTTTTCTGTTCGCAGCTTTTGGTTTTCTTCCTTTAAAATCTCGACCACCTGACGTTTGCGTTGAGCCCTCGATTTGGATCTCCTATTTTGAAACCAAAACTGGATCCTCGACTGATTAATCCCCAACTCCCGGCTCAATTCAATTCTCCACTTCTTTTTCATGTAATGGCTTTTACTGAAAAGGGTTTCCAGCATTTGGGTTTCCTCCTGAGAGTATTGGTGAGGACGTCTTCTTTTCCCGAGTTGAGCATTGTGGATGTCGTTGTCGTCGTCGCCGTGATCTTGATTTCCGTTGCCAGAAGTGTTGGGCTCCATGGTTTTGGCGTTAGACTTGATCTTGGAATCTTCGAGATCCCTCTGTGGTTCAATTTCTGAGATTTTTGAGTCAGTCGCCTCTAGCAGCTGACAGTAACCTCTTAAATATGTTGGATTGAGAAATGTTTGATTGGTTCTTGCCCACTCAGAGTTCTCCACTCTCTCATGTATGCTCACTCCCTATAAAGTTTTCTTCGAGTGACTCTGCATGTTCAGGAGACGCTCTTCAAGCATCATTAGGCAAACGTTCCCCCTCAAGACCTTGAATTTCTCGCTTAGCTTTTCAACGTGATGGGACTGCCAAACCCTGTTAGGGCTCTCTTCGATAGTTGCGCTTTCCTCCCACCTAACTCTAATAATGGTGATCCCGTCAAATCTTTTACATCTTTTAATTGATGAGCCGGAAATCGCGGACCGAAACGAATCCAATGGTTCTCGTGAGGGGACCTCCTGCTTTACCCCCTAACTGGGCTCCACCAGCATTATTACTGAGACCCTTCATCATCCTCGAGTTGCTATAAAATGAGGAATTAATGTATGGAAGGTTAACGTTCTCGCATAATCAGCTTCTTCCTTCTAATCTCTCTGTTAAACTCGTCTTATTCTCAAGCCAACCCAACGCAAATGGCCTCCTCTCCCGTACGCACTTTTTCAACTGATGTCTTGGCCCAGTGGGAAAAGCTTTATAACCTACTGGGTCGCGGTTACGCGCACATAACCGATCATTCTGCAACCGAGGATGCAATCTGTGTCCTGCTCGAGGACCTTGATACCACTTCTCTCGAAGGTACTACACTGGGGAGGGAATATAGAACTTTCCCGACTCTCTTTGCACACTCCTTAGAGGCCTATCGTGTTGCTAGTCGGGAGGTTCTGGTGGCTCGCGTCTTGCGGGCTCGTTATGAGGATCGATCTGATCATTTGGTGCTGACCAACTATCTGGTTGATAGTTACAAAAAGGCCGTCGAGTTTGCTAATGAGCGGTTCGCGACGTTGCTTCGCGAGAGGAGAAATCTGGTGGATCAATTGGCCATATCCCTGACCACCGGCGAGCATGACCGCCGCAACGTCCTGTTGAGGCTTCAGAGCGACTGGCAGGAAGAACGGCTCGACAAGATAACCGAGGACATAGCTCGCGGGAATGGACTGGTTCGGGACCTGGAAGTAGTCACCGAAGAACACGAGGCCAAGGTCGCCGAAGTTAAGGGAGAATGCAGAAGTCTTCTCCTCAGGCTTGCCGACCACAACATGCGGAGCTGGGAGTATGAGCAGAGCATTAACAACATGGAGGGTCAGTTGGGCTCCTTTGTGTCATTAATTAGGGCTCACTTTGGCTTTACTTTTCCACCCCGAATTGTATGACCTGCTTCTGAAAACCCTCCGCTGAGCAAAATAAATGAAAGTTCTCGTGTGTGTTTTAATTTCTGCATGGTTCCTTTCTTCGAGCGTTCGAACATCTTCAACTTAGGTGAGCCGAACCATAATATCAATAAGTCGAGCAAATATGGATTTTATAACTCGCTCATGATCAGATGAAAGAATAGCCTCAGACTTATCCAGGAAAAGATTTCTCTCTATTACCTATTTTTTACCTGCAAATAGAAAGACAGAATCAGAAGGAATAATCTGAAAAAGAAAGCATAGACCCCTTTCAATCTTATGCTTGCTCGTGATTAATAAGGACAAGAACTTTTACAAGGGTTTTAATCTTGCGCGAAAAGTTTTTATCAATATTCCTCGAAATAAAGCATACTATTGAAAGGAATGTAATTCACAATAATCGCCTTTGATCAATTTCGAGAGGAACGAATTACTCAAAAGTGCGAGGCATAATAACGTGTTTTAAATTTAATTGAAGATACGGCATCCAAATCAAGGCCGTTTTGTTAAGAACGAGAGTAATTTGGACATCTATCTCGTCATTAAATTCAAAACAACATCGATATTCTCGATCAATTATCGTGGATTACCAGCGACGTAAAACATGCACGAAACAATTCAAGTGTATAATTCCTTCTAGAGAAATTGAGATTGGACTACTCTATACGACCAAAAGGTCGTGTAAGACTTCCAATTTTAATTTCCTCTAAAGGAATTATAAACTTGACTTGGGAGTATTCGGATGATTAGAGAAAATGCCACTATCACATTCCCATGACCCGTCAAAAGAAATACAACCAAGTTCCATCTGAATGTATACACCAATAGATCCCTAATACAATCACTCTAAGGGGTGGGATAGAAAAAGCCTCGATAAAAATAAACCCTATACAAGAGGACTAGTAATGGAAAATGAAACAAAGGAATGTGATCCTAACGTTTAAGGATGCCCCAAGTTCGATCCGTGGCTTCCGGATCACTTGCCCCAACTCGTCATCTTCTTTGGACGATATCTCAATAAGGTCCATAGTAGGCTCTTTTGTTGCTCACTCGGTGTTCGCCATGGGATATCATCCTCCTCGTCTTCTATCAAGGACGTTTGGGAAAAACACACACATCTATCCTTGAAATGGCATTTAATCTAATCACCAGAATGCAATGAATGAAATGCCTATATTTATATGAACTGTAATAGATTTGAGGGATAGAGAGTCTTACCAACCAAACTCGTCGACTTATGTGCGGTTTTAGGTGTACCAACCGCCCAAAGACATGCGCATGAGACAAGTGATGGTGAACTTCTAAAAATCAGAGGGTTTGGCACCTAAGGTTAAGGTTCCCACTTCGAGTTCTAGAAAGAGCCGATTCCATTGCACAGCTATCGTTGCATTGGGACTCGATCCATAGTTCGAAGCGAGCGGAATTGAAAAGTGGATTACCCCGCGTTTTTCCTCACGGAGATTCCATTCTCAATTCCTTCTATTGTGTTCCTAAAGGCGGCGCCCGGGGTTTTAGGCGCGGTTGTGTGTGTCCACGTGTTGTGATCATCATAATGCAATTCATGCACAGCAGTTTATCAATCAGCACTTCAAATCATCCACACAACATACATTCCTACGCCCAACCTGCATAAGACAATGTTAATCACGGACTACACCCCTTATTTCTCCAATCTGCCAAAAACATATAACACCTACCATAAGCGGACTTACCTCACCTTCGAGAGCGCTTGCAAAGTTAGAAAAATCACTCAGCGTTTTAATTACGGCCTAAGTCCACTTGAGGTCTAGAATCATATGTTCTAGAGCAAGAGTCCCCAGCGGAGTCGCCAGCTGTCGCGACCCGTCCGGAAGCGGACGCGGCTAATGGATTACCGATCGCGGGCCTTCCCCTGCACAAGGGTGCGGATCGCGGGCTTTGGATCGGCGCGGGCCCTCCCAGGCCCATACCAAATCGCGGCGGGAGTATTTTTCAAAGGGATTCGACGATAACAGTCGATCGCTTTCGACCTTAGTGTGGTCGTGGTGGCATGTGCAACTTGTGCATGCATTTGGAGTCGCCACCGGTCTTTCTTGGAGGGTAGACCGGAAACCTTATTGACCGATTGGGAGAGATCGATCAATTCTGCGGAACCAGAGATTTTGGGTTCGGGGACTTGGTTACGTTGATGTCATTACCAACGCCCTTTCGGTACCTAACGCGAGTGATTTTCCCTAACTAGGATTTCATGCAGGCGCAATTTTGGGTGAGGTAAGTCTGACTTTGCACATTAACCAGTTTAACATGCTCACGTAATCATAATAAATAAATAGATGCCAATCACATAAACATCTATCCTACGTGGTGATCATGGAATTATGATTTAATGGGTCTCGAGCCAATGAGACCACATTTAATCATTTTAATATTTTAATAACGGAGAGCCGCTCTTCGCTTCTTCTTGGTTTCTTGAACTCTTCAAGAATTGGGCCCCAAAGAGCTCGTCGACTTAAAAGGCTCCTCCACGTAATCCTCGTAGCATTTACATCAACAATTGACTATGCTAAAAATAAAGATTACATGAAAAATAAAAGGAGTACGCACTCTCCATTTAATAATTACAACCCCAAATATATAAATAATCATCATACATTCATATATACATCAATCACATTGATTAGGGATTTTTCCATGATCACCACCCTTTCACGTAAGTAATAAATTCACAATTTAAAACTTAGGAATGCACAATAAAAATTCTACGTTGAATCATATTAAGAATTTTTACGTAAAATAAGATAGCCATAAATTTTCGATTCAAAATTGATTTAGTCTCAATTTTTGCTACGTTGATTAATTTATCATATAAAATAATCAATCTCCATTAGCCATGTAAGACGAACAATTCGTTAATACATATTGACCATAGTATTGCAAAAAAAATCAATTAAATGCACGAAAACACCTAAGGATTGGCTCTGATACCACTGTTGGGATCCACGTAACACGTAGCGGAAATAAATAACAACCCATACATGTATCTCCAGAGGCGTACTTCGTGCATTTCAATCGAAAAAAATCACAAAGTCTCAAAGGGAGTAAATAGATTACCTCTCGTAGCGTGCTTGAACGGAGGTGTCGGTTCGATGTTCTTCGATCTCAGCCTCCACAAGTGTTAGACATCTAATTCGGACGCACCACCAATTGACGAACGGGGAGACGACTAATAACTCCACAACAATTGTGCTAGCAATATGCGGAATCAATATTCCGAACTTAGTATATTTTGCTCTCTCAAGATTATGAGAATATAGAGAGTGTTTGTGTTCTTCTCTCTAAGCTCTCAAAAATTTGCACACTCTACAAAATGTCTCCCCCCTTCAACCTCAAAACTCTTGCCATCCTTTTATAGCCAAAAATACCTTCCAATAAATTGTATTTAAAAATAGCACTAACAATTATAAATTCTATCTAAAAATAGCACTCACAAATAAATGACATTTAAAAATAGCACTAACAATAGCACTCACAATTTATAATACAAAAATGCTATTTAAAAATAGCACTAACAATAGCACTCACAATTTATAATACAAAAATTCTATTTAAAAATAGCACTAACAATTATAAATTCTATCTAATAATAGCACTCACAAATAAATGACATTTAAAAATAGCACTAACAATAGCACTCACAATTTATAATACAAAAATGCTATTTAAAAATAGCACTAACAATAGCACTCACAATTTATAATACAAAAATTCTATTTAAAAATAGTACTAACAATTATAAATTCTATCTAATAATAGCACTAACAATTTATGATAAATAAATGCCATTTAAAAATAGCACTAACAATAGCACTCACAATTTATGATAAATAAATGTCATTTAAAAATAGCACTAACAATAGCACTCACAATTTATAATACAAAAAATGCTATTTAAAAATAGCACTAGCAATAGCACTCACAATACAAAAATGCTAAAAAAGGCACTAACAAAGGTGTTAAAAATAATAACCATTATTATTATTACAAGAGTTAAAGAGGTTACCAAACAATACAAATATGCATAACATATAAATACGTATGACGTATAAATACGTAGAGCATACGTATACATCCGTGAAACCGGGGACTAATTGAAAGAAAAATGTGCAATTAAGCCCTTTTGGTAAAAATTGATTAAATTGGAGGGCAAATTGACCTAATTGCACTTTAAGACTTTAGAATCCAATGTCATAGCTTATAAAAAGTGAGAATTGAAAACTAAAAGACTCGAAAATGATTTTTTTTAGGCTCGGTTCGGGTTTATGTTTGTGAAGGAACATAGTGACCCGAGCCGAATTTTTGAGATTTAAAGTGACACACTTGAAGAGGAAATTAAAACAAAATTATCGAATATTTTTGGGTATTTTTCTGACCACGAATGGTATTTTTCTGATTTTTTGGGTATTTTTATAATTAAATAAACTCGAAAAATATTAAAAATACCGAAAAATATTTTTTGTTCAAAATTGGTTCCTAAGGTTAAACCAAGGCTTCCAAAGTTGATTTTGTGATTTTATGACCTTTTTTGATATTTTTAATTAATTTTAAAGAATAAAAATCACAATAATAAATGGTAAAAAAAATCAGGTGTCAACACTAATGTCACGTTTAAGAGTTGTTCGAGTCATGGCGACCTTGGTTGTCATGTAATTGCGAGGGTCAATCTCTAGTTCCAAAAGGGCGCGATCGTTAGGGATTGGTTTAGGTTGATTCGCAAATTATACGATGGTCAAACGGAATCACCCGCGATCCAATTGTATAACACTAGCAAATCGTTCCAAGGCCAATCTTAGACCGGCCTATCATGGCTCAAAATATCCCCTCGGCAATCCTTATGGTCAAGGTACCAATCCATGGTCGAGTTCTTCGGTCCACGTACTTAAATCCTACTTAGCCTTTCCCCATCGGTTAGTCTTCTCAAGAGTGGCCAACTCTGAGCGAGATTTAACTGAAGCGCATTGACGGAAAGTCTCATGAAATCACGCTTCGAAAAGGGGTCGAATTTCAGAATGTCACAGGTTCAACTACAAGGCTGAGAGAGAGAGAGAGGAGAACAAGGGTGTTGTCTGATATGGACCGTGACATTCAAGGTACTGAGGATTTCGTGAAGTACAAGGATGATACGGGGGACAATCAACTCAGTCCGCCGTCTACATCGAGCCCTTGTAGAGAATAGAGGCCTGGAGAGCCGTCTGTCGTCTTTTGTAGAAACTAATTTAAAGAACGCCATCAAAGATTTTGAAGGAGCTTCTTAAGGACACACACATGTATATATATTCCTTAAGTCTCAACCCCCTTCCACAACGCCTAAGTTATATAATAATAATAGTAATTTAGGCGATGTCCTTAAGTCTCAACACCATTCTAAGCTCCTCCAAAATCTTTGATGGCGTTCTTTAAATTAATTTTACTACAAAAGACGACAGATATCTCTCCAAGCTTCTATTCGCTTCAAGGGTTCGATGACAGGTGGTGGATTACGTTTCCACGGTGGTATGCAGTGCAGGTCATCACATTCCTTCTCAAATCCCACAAGGGTGAGTTGGTGGTCCACCATATCATCGATGTACCATACCAAATCCTCAGTACCTTGTGTTGGAGGTTAGGGTTTGAGAGAGTAGAAAATGTTTTGTCTGCTTAAAGTATTACACCAAGAGACGTCGAATTTAGAACGCTCAACAGTATTACCTCAAGCATAGGAAACCCTAGAGTTATATGCAAGCTACTGGGCTCCATCCCATATGGACCCAAATAACCATGCTTTCACCTATTGAGCTTGTATGTGAACATATTATCTGGACTATATTAATAATATATCCAACAATCTCCTTCATATGTTCACCATACAGCACAATCCAATACGGTTGTTAGTGTAATGTTCAAACAAATATGAATCATCCACATTCTGTCCAAGATAATCAACTCGGATCGATCTAAGAGTTTTAATATTAAAATATTAAACTCAATCATCATTTGCAATCAAAATAAGTGAATCATCCTTACTATGAATATGTTCACAATCAACATATGCATAATAGTCAAGTATAAGTAGGCCATTCAAAATAGTTCAAGGCCTTACAAATATAAGAAACTAACATAATAATGTTCACAAAATAGAGATATCAAAATGTAAGTATCAAGTAAATTGACTCCATCAAAATGGGCAATAGCAGGTGAACTGTCAAGTCCCCACACGCTCTAAATAATAAATATTCATTCATCAAGTAGGTTATCCTGATCAAGATCTTGCTTATTAAGCTCTCCTCCATCTCTGCCATTCCCTGTAGAATGTCAAATATGAATTTCATATTATCATGAATTCAATCATTTGAATAATTTACTAAAAGTGTCTAGTTCTGCTAAAAGAACTTAGCATTATAACATCAGGCAGAGAAGAACATATATTAATGTCATAAAGCATCATAATATCATGTTCATAAGCATCAAGCCAATTTCATAAATCATGAACAAGGCCTAAACAATTTAATTTACAAAGAGCCATCAACTTAAGTTTATTTATAAGAGAATAACCATTGTCTAGTTTCAAAGAACACGACCAATGGTCAACTCACTTACAATAACCTAGTCACGTAATATCATGTTTCAATTAAGAACAAGATCAATAGGCTTCTCATGCAAATAACTATTTCTATGTTTCAATTTGGAATGTCACAATTACTAATTCCTTAAAATCAAATAATCTAGCATCAAATTTGGAATGAGATCATTTAACCAAAAAGGATAGTCCAATCTAGTTGGATTGTATCATCAAGTTTGGAATGACACAAGCTTCCCAGATAGAACCTTTGAATTAGGTTAAATTCAGCTTCATCAAGTTTGGAAAGAGACAACTCACCCTTTTCAAATTCATCAGCAACCATGAACATCGATGAAACACATAAACCGTGCTTATCATTTTGGCCAACAAAAGAAGATTTGATAATTCAAAATACACAATTAGGAGGTAAGTAAATGGTAATTAAGACTTGTCTACACAGTCTTTAACCCCATTTCCCCCACTGTTTTGAATAATCGATCTTTAGGCAGACCGTTTGTGAGGGCATCAGCCAAGTTATCCTTTAATCTCACATCGATCAAGGTGATAACTTCTTGTTCTCTCAGATAATTCAACAACGCATGTCTCAGTCTCACATGTCTTCTCTTTGAATTAAAGATAGCATTCTTGACGACTTGGACAGCTGCTTGATTATCACAGAATAGGCTTAAAGAATTAATCTTAAGCCGAGTCAAAGGAATATCCATAATCATATTATTTATCCACTCTACCTCTTCGCCGGCTAAAGCTAAAGCAAAAATTTCTGATTCCATAGACGACAATGCAATACAAGTCTGTCTTTTGGATTTCCAAGTAATAGCAGCTCCACCCAACGTGAATACATATCCACTTGTGGACTTACTATTTCCAATCTCTGAACACCATGAGGCATCAGAATATCCATCCACAGTTGGAGGAAAACCAGAGTAACAAAGAGCATAATCTTTAGTACCTTTAAGGTATCTCATCAGCATACTGATGGCATCCCAATGCTCTTTATTAGGGTTACTAGTGAAACGACTCAGCATGCCAATTGTAAAAGCTATGTCATGTCTAGTGCAACTCATTGCATACATGAGACTACCAATCAGTTTCGAGTACTTTAGCTGATCCACGCTGGTCCCTTCATTGGGACTCAGTCTTTTATTATAATCACATGGTGTCTTAATCGGTTTACACTCACTGTATCCCCAAGTAGAAAGTAGCTGTTCAATATAATGAGTCTAGCTAAGGGAGATGACTTACCTTTCAAAGCTTACTTTTATACCAAGAATGGTATTAGCAATACCAAGATCTTTCATGTCAAATTCTTTAGCTAAAGTAGCTTTTACGTCACTCACTACAGAATGATCGGAACCAAGAATTAACATGTCATCAACATACAAGCAAATGATGACTATCTTATTTGACATAGAACGATGGTAAAGGCATTTATCTGAGTAACTAGACTGGAAGCCATAACTCTTTACCACTTTGTCAAACTTAAAATGCCACATCTTAGGTGCTTGTTTAAGACCATACAAAGATTTGTTCAATTTATAAACTTTATCCTCAAGGCCTGTCATGACATACCATTCTAGTTGTTCCATATAAATTTCCTCATTTAACTCTCCATTTAGGAAAGCTGTTTTTACATCCATTTGATGCATTACAAAGTGTTCAATAGATGCCAAAGCAAGAATAATTCTTATAGTTGATGGATGACACACAGGTGAATAGACATCAAAATAGTCTATTCCACTCTGCTGTTTATAGCCTTTAGCTACTAAACGTGCTTTATATCTAGCTATTGATCCATCACTATTCAGTTTCTTCTTCAATACCCACTTACAGCCTATAGACTTAGTCCCTTTTGGCAAATTGACTAGCTGCCAAGTGTGGTTCTGTAGTAGAGAGCTCATTTCATCATCTATAGCTTCTCCCCAAAGTAGAGATTTCGTAGATCTCATTGCTTCCTGATAGGAGAATGGATCACCCTCTAAATGGTAAGTAACAAAGTTTTCATCAAAACTTTTGGGAACTCTCTCTCTTGTAGATACTCTAACTGGATTCGGTTCAACAGCTAGCTGTGTGGGATTAGTGTCAAAAGGGCCTATTTCAGATTCTACAAGAGACTCTATAATCATATTTGTAGATCCAGAAACACTCAATCCATGATCTCTGAGAAACTTATTCTCAAAGAATTTTGCATCTCTAGATTCTATCACTGCGTTAGTAGATAGATCCAAAGACCTGCCTGCAGCACTATCTTCTGCATTACCTAGATATAGACAAGTAATCGTTCTAGGTCCCACCTTATGTCTCTTAGGATCTTGTATTCTTATATAAGCAATACAACCCAAGTCTTAAGAGTATCATATCTATAAGGATGCTTATGTCATATCTCATAAGGTGTCATAGACAACTTAGAGTGCGGCAACCTGTTTAAGACGTGGTTAGCAGTTAGAACTGCTTCTCCCTAGTAGGAGGAAGGCATGCCAGCTGTAAGTAACATGGAATTTAGCATTTCAGTTAACGTTCTATTCTTACGCTCGGCAACACCATTTGATTGGGGTGAGTAAGGAGCAGTGGTTTCAAGTATTATCCCCTCTGAAGCACAAAATTTCTTGAACCCTGTCATTGTATATTCACCTCCTCTATCACTCCTAAACCTCTTAATTTTCAAGTTGAGTTGATTTTCTACTCTAGACTTGAAAATCTTAAACTTTTCAAAAGCCTCATCTTTCGATTTCAATAAATAAACATGACAATATCTAGAAAAATCGTCTATGAATGTTATTAAATACTTCCGACCACCTCTAGTAACGTAATTTCTAAAGTCGCAAAGGTCAGAATGTATTAGCTCAAGAAGTTGTGTGCTTTTAGAAACCGACTTAAAAGGTTTTTTAGTGATCTTAGCTTGTGCACACACTTCACATTTGTCAAATCGAATAGAAGTATCCAATGGAATGTTGTGAGTTTTAGCTAGATGTTGCATTTTCCTGTAGTTCACATGTCCAAGTCTATTGTGTAACAACTTTGGATAAATCAAAGTAGAGCTCGCATGATTTATGCTATCAGCATCTAAACTCAACCTATACATACCATTAACCATGAACGCACAACCGAAATAACATGAGTTAACTGATAAAGTTACTCTACCATTCATAGTTGAAAAGGACATACCAGCTTTATCAAGTAAACTCATAGAAATCAAATTCTTTTTCAGTAAAGGTACTACTCTAACATGTTTCAGAGTTAGTAATTTACCTAAAGAAAGCATCAAATTTGCAGTTCCAGCATGAGTCACCTCTGCCTCACCGCCATTGCAATTTTCCACGGTGTCTTTCACTTCCCTGACCTTAGTGAGTAAGTTCTTGTCATTTGTAGCATGATAAGTAGCGCCATTATCCAACCACCACTCAGAAGAGACACTGACCTTTCCATTCTTCATCATTCCAATAAAGGCTTGAGGGTCAGACTCATTAACTAGCATATTAGCCTCATTTTGTGGTGTGTCGCTCTTTGGCTTCTTTGGTAGCTTACACTCTGCTGTCCAGTGACCCCACTTTCCACAGTTATGGCACTTGCCCTTGTTCTTCCTTTTGGAGATAGTCTTTTTGGCCTCCAACTGTGAAGAGAATTCACCTTTTTGGTAATTTAGATTTTTTCTGAGGTTTATTGGAATGTGAAACAAAGTTGGCAACTGACTTTTGTTGACCTACTTGTTCCAAACTCTTCCTAGTAATATTTTGATCCTCAATGTGAATATACCTCTTTAATTCTTCCAGTCCAATCTGTTCTTTCTGTCTATGCATTTCAGTCTTAAAAGAACTCCATTCAGCAGGTAGCTTACTCAACACAAGACCAATAAAGAGATTATCAGACATATGAGAGTTATCCTCTTTCAGCTTGTTCATCATGTTCTCAAGTTCAATTAATTGAGAGGTGATACTCGAATTCATATCAAATTTAAAGTCAAAGAACTTCTCCGCTATGAGAGTTTTAGAGAGCCCATCTTGTTTTTGGAACTGAGCGTTCAAGTGATCCCATATCTCTTTCGCCGTCTTATACTCACTATAAGTCATAGCTAGACGATGATTTAGAGATGTCAACAAGTAATCTTTACAAAAATCTTCATCTTTGTTCCACTGATATTCATCCACATCTTCAGTGGTAGATGCAAAATCACTTAATACAGTATAGAATATTTCACATTCTTTCATGCCAAATTGAACGTGCAATTTCCAATCATGAAATTCAATCACATCAAATGATTACAGCTTTATAATATCATAGGAACTATATTTTGCCATTTCAATCAGAGCAAAGAGTTAGAAAGAGTGCATCTTGAAGTCCTCGGAGCTCACAAAGTTGAATAACGCCTCTAACCTTGGTCAAACTTCTCTGTAGAGATGGAATTTGCCAAAACACACCCCAAAAATGAGTCCGGAGCACCCAAAAACCCTAAGATGGGCTGCCCTTGTCGCTGAAAATTCACCAAAATACTCAAAAAATACGCGAAAATACGCAACAAATATGCCAAAAATACGGTGCTACAGTACCACGCGTGCTACAGTACCGCGAAACTTCCGACGGCCGTATCTCCTTCGTCCGACCTCCATTTGACGCGAGTGACCACTCAAAACGTTCGTATCGACGAGTAGAATGACACCCAAGTGGTCTCAGCCTTTGAAATTTGCTATATTTTCTAGGTTCTTGACTCAAAGATTTCGGCCATCCGAATTTCAAACTCAGATCACGGCCAAACCAACCGTCGAAATCGAAAGTAACTTATACCTGCAAGTTCGTCTCGACGATATCTTCAAGTAGACACATTGCTCGCTCAAATCCGACACATGAACGTAATACTTCAAGATTGTTGGAGGTTAGGGTTTGAGAAAGTAGAAAATGTTTTGTCTGCTTGAAGTATTACACCAAGAGACGTCAAATTTGGAACGTTCAACAGTGTTACCTCCATCGTAGGAAACCTTAGAATTATATGCAAGTTACTAGGCTCCAGCCCATATGGACCCAAATAACCATGCTTTCACCTATTGAGCTTGTATGTGAACATATTATCTGGACTATATTAATAATATATCCAACACCTTGAATGTCATGGTTCATGTCAGAAAACACCCTTGTCATCCCCTCTCTCTCAGCCTCGCAGTCGAACCAATCCTCGATCATCTGGGCTCTCGAGACGCTCTAGGGAATTTGGAGCGCATTTTATGGGCCACCTCCTACATTTTGCACTGACCCACGAGAGCATATTTTACATGGTTGACTCGATTCTTCTTGTTGCAGTAGTCGACCTCCAAGGAAAGGATTGTGCTTATCTTGGTTTTATTTTCTAGGAAAGCCTGGCGAACATGACCGAAGACAATAAAAAAACTCCTTGAAGTCCGCTTGGAACGGGTGGGTTGGAGGAAGCTTGCTTGGCTCGCCAATGTGCAGTATAATCGGTATTTCCAGCAGCACCATGGGCAGGGTAACGATACAAGCATAGGTGAAGCTCAGGCGCACGATGAGTCCTCTCCAGAGAGTAAGAAATTCGTATTGAAGTAAGTAGCGTCAGAATTACAATGAGTTGGTAGCCATTTTGAAGTGAACAAGAAGAATTTGGAAGTTTCAGCCGATGAGAGAAGAAGACGACGAATGATTGTCGAAAGCATATGTTGGATATATTGTTAATATTGTTAAAAACATGTCTCGAATTTGAGTCCCGAATGAAACTCGGGAGTTAGGCACATTGGCATTGACTCGGGAGTTAGGCACAAGTTGGCATTGACTCGGGAGTTAAGAGTTTGGCAAGTTTGGCAAGTATGAAAGACAAGAGTTTGGCAAGTTTGGCACCTCTTTCTTTTGACTTAGAAATTAGGCATAAGTTGGGCACAATTTGGCATGCTTCCTCCTTCCATATGGCTATATAAGGAGAAGAAGATGCAATTGAAGAAGTGCGCCGAAGCCAAGTCATTCGGTGGCTGAGAGAAGAGAGAGTTCTTCTCGTGAGGGTTTTGCTTGTCGTAATTACACCTGAGTGTTTTTGCCAGATAAATTCTTGTGAGTAGAATTTGTATAATTCCTTGAGTGAGGTTTCACTAGGAATTGTGAAGGGCTAAACACTGTGTGAGTTTGAGGTGTAATTGGGGTTTGGGAAACACCAAGAGTGTGTTTGAGTGCTCGAGTGATTGATCTCGTTGTATCGCTTTCTATAGTGGATTCTGTGCTGCTCTCCCCGTGGACGTAGGTTCCGACATTCGGACCGAACCACGTAAATCTCGTGTCATTTGTTATTATTTCGTTTTATTTCTCTGTCGACTTTCTACAGCTCCCGACATTAATTGCAAGCTCGTCGATCCGATTCCGCTGCGACACCGATCAAGGTGTCCTGTTTCACAACAATTGGTATCAGAGCTAGGCTTGTTTGAGTTGAAGCAAATCGATGGCGACAGAAGCTAAAGTGAAAATCGACAGATTTGAGGGGAAGGACTTTGGTTTCTGGAAGATGCAGATAGAAGACTACTTATATCAGATGAAGCTGCATGAGCCCCTGTCTGGGCAAAAGCCAGAAACGATGAAGCAACCCGATTGGGAATTGCTGGATAGACAAGCGATGGGTGTTATTCGGCTGACGTTGGCTCGTAACGTCGCATTTAATATTGTCAAGGAGAAGACCACTGCGGGTTTGATGAAAGCCCTGTCGGACATGTACGAGAAGCCCTCTGCGATCAACAAGGTCTATTTGATGCGACGTCTGTTTAACTTGAAGATGAGCGAAGGTACATCTGTTGCTAATCATATCAATGAATTCAATGTGATAGTTAGTCAATTGAGTTCAGTTGAGATTGACTTTGAAGATGAGGTACGTGCTTTGATTCTATTATCCTCATTGCCTGATAGTTGGAATACTACTGTTACTGCTGTTAGCAATTCTTCTGGGTCAACTAGTTTGACGTTTGATGGGATTCGAGATTTAATTCTGAGTGAGGATATTCGTAGAAGAGAATCTGGCGAATCTGTATCTACTGCTTTAGTAGGTGAAAGAGGAAGAGCTAGTACACGTGTTAGCAGAAGTAGTATGAACATGAATAGATGCAGTCAGTCTAGGACTGGCGGTGATGTCTGTTGGAATTGTGGCAAGAGATGGCATCTTAGAAGAAATTGTTTTAAGCTGACAAATGAAAGAGCTAAGGAAATTGGAGTTGAATCTGCAGATGATGTTGCAGTTGTAGCTGAAAATTCTGATGATGTCGATTATGTCTTGTCTGTCACTGAGAATTCGTCGTTTGACGGATGGATTATGGATTCTGGTTGTTCTTTTCATGCTACACCAAACAGGAACTGGTTTACTTCTTATCAATGCATGGATAGTAGTAAAGTGCAGTTGGGAAACAACGCTGAATGCGATGTTGTGGGTGTTGGTGATATTAAAATCAGAATGCATGATGGTATTGTGAGGACATTGACTGGGGTAAGACATGTTCCAGAATTGAAAAAGAACTTAATTTCCTTGGGTGCTCTAGATTCAGCTGGATGCAGGTATTCTTCACGAGGTGGAGTCCTAAAAATTGTTCGAGGTGCTCTGGTGATAATGAAGGGAATCAAACATGGCAGCCTGTATGAACTTCAAGGTAAGACATTGATAAATTTTGCTCATGAGACGTCGACATCTGTTCGAGAGTCTAACGGCTACTCGAGGAAGGCCTGGGTGTTTGTGCGAAAGCACATGTTTGATGCTGTTGTCAGGAATACGCAGTCGAGAGCTTTGATCGGAATGGAGACTGGTAAGTTGATCAAGCATGTGCGAACTGACAGTGGCATGGAGTCCTGCTCGAAGCTGGTAAATAAATTCTGCATGGAAAATGGCATAGTGAAACATCGCACTAGTGCTAGTAAACCACAGCAGGTTGCAGAATTGATGAGCAGAGAGTTACTAGAGACGGCCCGTGAAAAGATCTCTAGTGCTGGTATGGCTGGGAAAATTCCAGCGGATGCGCTTAGTATGGCGAGCTACCTGGTGAATAGATCCCCATCGACTGCAATTGGATATCAGACTCCCAAAGAAGTGTGGTCAGGTAATGTTGCTGATGATTCTAATTTTAGAATGTTTAGTTGCCCGTGTTATTATCGAGTAAGTGATGGTAAGCTCGATGTGGAGGCAATGTGCATATTCCATGGTTATGCACAAGGTGAGTGTGGCGATCAGTTGTGGTGCCCGAATATAGATTCACCTGTTTGCAGCAGAGAAGTTACCTTTGACGAGTCTCCAGTACTTCTAGCTAGGAGTGTTTGTGGCAGTGTTTATACGGATCTGGACGGTGTTCAGCTTGAGGTGGAGTTGCAACCAGAAACTCCTGAGGTAGCGGATACTAGCGAAGTAATCGACACAGATGGTGCTTGTAGCGAGGTGGAGTCTATACAGCCAACAGTTGCTGTAACTGCTAATATTGACAAGGTACGTGTTCAATCTCCTGACAGATATGGATGCAACGAAGGTTTTGCTTTATCTGTGATTATGGAGCTTGTGTCAGATAGTCCTTGTGGAGTAGTTAAAGATGCATGTTCAGTTGGTGTTCTGATGAGGTCCTCGGTTATGGCGAAGTTCAAGCGGGGCTTGGACTTGGATGATTTCTGTGACGGTTGAGCCCAAGAGGGCTGTGGGAGAGTAGCAGGAAATGAATCCACTGAAGCGATTGTGACTTGGCTCAAATGTCGAGCCAAGGTGGAGATTGTTAAAAACATGTCTCGAATTTGAGTCCCGAATGAAACTCGGGAGTTAGGCACATTGGCATTGACTCGGGAGTTAGGCACAAGTTGGCATTGACTCGGGAGTTAAGAGTTTGGCAAGTTTGGCAAGTATGAAAGACAAGAGTTTGGCAAGTATGAAAGACAAGAGTTTGGCAAGTTTGGCACCTCTTTCTTTTGACTTAGAAATTAGGCATAAGTTGGGCACAATTTGGCATGCTTCCTCCTTCCATATGGCTATATAAGGAGAAGAAGATGCAATTGAAGAAGTGCGCCGAAACCAAGTCATTCGGTGGCCGAGAGAAGAGAGAGTTCTTCTCGTGAGGGTTTTGCTTGTCGTAATTACACCTGAGTGTTTTTGCCAGATAAATTCTTGTGAGTAGAATTTGTATAATTCCTTGAGTGAGGTTTCACTAGGAATTGTGAAGGGCTAAACACTGTGTGAGTTTGAGGTGTAATTGGGGTTTGGGAAACACCAAAAGTGTGTTTGAGTGCTCGAGTGATTGATCTCGTTGTATCGCTTTCTATAGTGGATTCTGTGCTGCTCTCCCCGTGGACGTAGGTTCCGACATTCGGACCGAACCACGTAAATCTCGTGTCATTTGTTATTATTTCGTTTTATTTCTCTGTCGACTTTCTACAGCTCCTGACATTAATTGCAAGCTCGTCGATCCGATTCCGCTGCGACACCGATCAAGGTGTCCTGTTTCACAACAAATATAATCCATATAATATGTTTACATACAAGCCCAATAGGTGAAAACTTGATTATTTGGGTCCACATAGGTTGGAACTTAGTAACTTGCTTATATATTTTAGGATTCGCCCTACGCTGGAGGTAACACTGTTGAGTATTCCAAACTTGATATCCCAAGGTGTAATACTTCAAGCAAACACTTTCTACTCTCTCAAAACCCATAACCTCCAATAATAGAAGCACTTCTCAGGCCATGAGGTGTTGTTTACATAGGGAGTCCCAATGTAAGTCAAAACGATATGGAGGTTTCCAAGTGACGTGTGTTAATGTGCGTTAATCGCTAAAGCACACATCTTGAATGATTTTTGAAACTGATTCTAGGCGAAATCTCATCAAACAAGTGAACAGAAATCTCTAATCTCAAGCAAAGAAGAAAGCACTCGGGTATTGTCTTTATCCGAACTGAGCATGGGGAAATAAGGACATTACCTTGTTATAGAAACAGATTGAGCATTGAAAGATACAGGATCTTTGTCAGAAACAAAAATGGTGGAAGAATAAGATTTCCAAAATTTTGGTTTTTATCATTTTGGATCATCAGAATTGAAAATTTTGGATCTTCTTCCAAGAAGTAGGGTGTTTTTCAAAAGTTAGTTCCGTAAAGGAGGGAGGGAAAAGGGGGGAGAGAGTTTCTTTTTCCCTGCATTAGAATTAGAATTTTTTTTTTTTTATGATGGACACCAAAGATGTCACACAATTTCTACCTTAGTGATTAGGGGTGAGCATGGTTAAAGGGTAGAACCGAGAACCTGGAACCGGAACCTATAGGAACCAATCTGGTTTCAGGTTCCAAGGTATATAGGATAGGTTCCAGGTTCTAAAAATCAAGGAACCTGTTCCAACGGGTAGGTTCCAGGTTCCACTACCTGGAACCTGGACGCTGGATCTACGATTCTACAATGTTCTATATCGTTTGATGATGAGTATATAATCTAGAGCCAAATAAATTTTTATGTTCCAAGTTCTAAAAAATGAAAAACCTATTCCAACGAGTTAGTTTCAAGTTCTAAATGTGGAACCTAAAACCGCTCACTTCTACTTCTCCTTAACTATTGTAGTATTTACTCTCATTTTGCTTAACTAAAAATGAAAAAATAAAAAAAATTGATAGGTTCTCAGGTACCCTGGAACCGATCATAGAACCTGCGATAGGGTAGGTTCCAGGTTCCAAGATATGACGGGTAGGTTCTATGTTCCAAAAAATGAAGAACCTATCCTGACGGGTAGGTTCCAGATTCCAAAAAATGAGGAACCTATCCTGACGGGTAGGTTCCAGGTTCCAGGTGGAACCTGTAAGGAAACTGGAACTGCTCACCCCTATTAGTGATAGGGGTGTGCAACAGGACCGGTTACAAAAAAAAAAAGAGTAATTAATCGTGACACATTCACTAAAAAAATACCCGAATCGGCTCATCCGAAAAACATGATTGGGAATCGGTTCTCGCTCAAACCGGTCTGGTTTCCGGTTCTAGGTGGAGGTGGACCGATTTTAGAGCCGATATCTAGTTACATTTCAAAGTTCACTATTTATGTGTTAAGCTTTAATTGGTTTCATAAAATCAGAGCTAATATTTAAATCAATTAGTATTATAAAATCGATTTTAGATTGTTGCTTTTTTAAAAGTCTACTGTTTATATTTTGGATTATTGCTTTTGGTGGATTGTAATTTTTATTGCTCATTTCATTGATACTCATATTATTTTGATGAAAAAAAGTAAAATAGCGAGAACCGGACCGAAAAATAAGGTCGATTCCAAAATAGGTTCCAAGATAAATAGGGTTGGTTCTCGGTTCCAAAAACTGAGAACTGGTTATAACAGGATCGGTTTTATGATCTAGGTCTGGACCCGGCCCATGCTTACCCCTACTTAGTGATATAGAGCCTTCGATTAGGCTTGTCAACTGGCGATCGAGAAGAACCCAAACCACATCTTGACCCAATTCGTAAACGTAACATCTCATATGGACATGCATATTTCCGATCAAATCAAATTAAAAAGGTTAGGTAAATGTAATCCGAAACATTTTGGGCTACGGTTTGGGTCAACTCCCATTTAATCCAATCGTTGTGGTTCATTCTTGATAAAATATAACGTCTATAGGGATCCGTTTGTGGCGTTGGTCAATGGACTTCAGTCTTCAATTCAGTAAGCAGTGAAGTGATCTCCCTCGACGGGGTAACGATAGCGAGTGTTCCGACTACGGTCGTCAATTTCTTCGAGGAAAAGTGCGTTGGCTCACTCCCTAAGGCATCCACATGGGCTTCAACAAGTTCATCTACAAGATCCGTAACGGAAGGACTATCCGAAAATCGCGTCAAATATCTTCCCGCAACCTCGCGACTGTAGATGAATTGAGTCATCTTGAATGAACCATGGGTCTTTGAGAGCCTTGATTTGATGACCTTAAGGTCAAGGAGGAATGGCGACATCTTCGGCCTAATTAGGTTTGGAGATACCATCTTAAACTATCCTAAAAAATGGGCATTCAATTCAATCACCCCAACGTTTTATGAATGATGAATGAGATGATCAATTACAAAGCATGAGAAAAATGAAAGAGAATTGCGACAAGTTAAGAGATAGAATGCCATACTTTACTCACCACACTTGACGATTTTTTTTTTTTAATATATCAATCACAAAGACATGCAAATGGACTTTTGAGGTTACACCTAAAAAGGTAGGGATTCCAAGGCTCAAGGCTCACGATTGGGAATAACAAATTCGCCCACAAACGCAAACTACGATAAGTGGGTTAAAATCAAAGTTCTGAGGGGTGGACAGAATTCAAAATGATTATCCCAAGTGCAACCAACGTAAGATCCTATCAAATCCAATACCTTACTAAAGGTTTCCTAACGGGAATCGCGGCAATGTGTAGTGATAGGTATATGCAAATTATGCACGGCAAGTGATATCGAAACACCGCTTCTAATGACACCCACATGACATACATTCCTCCATCAAATCTACAAAACAACTAAGTCAACACGACACTCTACCCCTTATAACTCACATTTACACAAACATTTAGTCAATGGATTTACCTCACTTTCGAGAGCACCTGTTTGAAAACATGTTGAAAAACCAATCAACTTTTTAATCACCGTAAGTCCATTTGAGGTTTAAAACCAAGTTCCTAGTAGATTCGCTAGTCTATTGCAACCCGACCTCGGGATACCGTCTAAAAATGGTATCGAGTGATAGGCAAATGGATTGCCAAGCCTCAAATATGTGCTTGGCTCTGGTCCTCCCATACCCATATCAAATCGCAACAGGATGATCGGATTCGATTTTTAATACGATCGATGACATGTGTATGTATGCATGTATAAAAATGGCAACTAGTCTTTTTTGGAAGTTAAACTAGGAACCTTATCGAGCGATTAGGAGAAATTGTTTGATTCCGCACAACAAGAGATTACAAGTTTAAGGACTTAATTAAGTCGGCATTTCTACCAACGCCCTTTCAGTACCGCAATTGGTCATTTATCTAACATGTTCATTCAGATTTTCATTCGTCTTTTATTCTAGTGAGGTGAGTCTAATTTCTATATATTCATGCAAAAGGAAGTTCTATCCTATCAAACACAATCAGAATATGAAAAGCACAATCAAGGAATCAATGACGGGGATAAAACGTATCAACGAACCTAGTAAAGCCTTAAGCACTTACAGAAAGATTAGATTTGGATTTGAAAAGGTTCATAATTTTTTAAAGAACAAAATCTACAAAATTAAAGCAAATCTAAGCCTAAAACTATGGGAAAAATGATCAAACTATGCAAGTTTAGACATTTCCTATTTGAATTAATACCGCAAAAAACCTCAAATTGATACACTTATAACAAATTTATCCCAAATTATTTTTTAATCACGATAAATGAGTATATTGTGACAAGTTTACCCTCCATCAGCTTTCGTAAAATCGAACCGTTAAATTGCCGATTTGGATGACATGTGTCAGTTCACGAATATAATAATTTGGGGTTTTTACCCTATATTTGTCATATGTGTAACAATTTAGGGTTTTTACCGTGCTAAAAATAATTAATTTATGGTACATTTGTCACAGATATAACAGTTTGAGATTTTTTATAATAAAAAAAATAATTTGGGACAAATTCGTCAACGAATATGAGATTTTTCATGAAAAAAAAATAATTTGGGGTAAATATCATAGGTGTACCAGTTAAGAATTTTTGTGGTATTAACCCTTTTAATTTTTTAGGGATTTTCTGAAGTTGTTTAGAATTTTTAGAATTTTTAGATTTTTATTATTTATTTATTTAATTTAGAAAATGATCCGGGCCAGGTCGGCAGACCGGGCCCACGCCATGGTCTCCCGACCTGGACCAAATGGGTCTAGGTCGATCTAAAACAAAGTAGCTTTGCGTGTTTTCTAGCTATTCCTATTTTTTAATTTTTTGTATTCGAAATTTTTTTATTATGTTTAGTTCAGAGACTGATACGTGTCGGGTAGGTGTCAACAAAACCGTGCCCACATATATAGTAAACTCTCATTTTCAGAGGATTTGCCGAGGAACGAGCCATGGCCGCCTTATCTGTTCCTTTTACTCCTATTTTGCATCCCGTCACTCGCCTGATTGCCTTTTGCCTTCCCTCTCCACTCTCCATTGCAATTCAATCTCTCTCTCTCTCTCTCTCTCTAGAGATGACGACGCCGAAACTGGGTAACTGCCCCCTCATCTCGCTCCTCCCTCCCTCGCCGACAAACCCTCTCCGCCGCTGACGACGATGGGCGAGCCAAAAGACCCGTCTCCCAAAAAGCACAAAGGGCCGCCTTGCATGGGTTTGGCGCTGGTGACCTAGATCTGACCACCAACGAGGGCCGCCTCACCTGGATTTCACGCGGACCACGTCGCCTGAGGTCGTGCGACCCCTCGCGGCGGTTGTGCGAGCCCATGCGACGGTCGCCGGGTTGCACGACAACGCCAACTCCCCTCCGGCCAGTCGCCGTCCCCCCACGATCACACTGGTCAAGGTAGAAGACGATGAACAGTGACATACGAGGCCAAAAGCGAAAAAAAAAATAAATGAGGGTAGTTTCGAAAGAATTTTGTACTTGAACAGTAGTTTTGTGCTTGCCGAGAATGCTGAAAGCCCAAGGCAGCCTTCGAGCTACCTTGGGCTTTAAGTCTTGGGAAGGCTGATTTTGAACCAAAGGGGTTTCCAAAATAATTGCCAAACACCTCATTCTTGGCTCAAAGGGCTTTGGGTGTCTAAAACCACTTGGAAAAGCAGCTCTCAAATGCACTCATAGAGTCCGAAGGGGAGGGGGATTTCTTCAAGGTTCGAGAGACGGAGTAGGTAGAGCTCCATAAGTTTTGAATTCGCCGAGGAATTCTCAACGAAAAATGTGCTTTCTAAACAGAATGTGAAAGTGTTTTCCATCAAAAGGTTATTCCCATAACTTCACTCTTGACTTGAATTATATATCCAAAAAAAAAAAAAAAAAAACCGCTATCAACCATTTCCAATCATCGATGCGCCCGAATTATTTTTTATTATTATCTTTTTTTTAGCCTAATTAAGCTAACGAACCCGGATTAACAATAACTAAACTCTGATTTACAGACTAACAAACCCTAATAACTGCCTAACAACCTACTCGCTGGAGAAGATGACCAGCGGGTCGCCGGACGGCCAAACCGCACTGGTCACCCGCCGAAAAAATGCTAAAAGGAGCCCAAAAGTCACCATTTTCTCGCTCAATCTTACCAAAACTAACCAACTAACGATTTCGGTGAAAATTACTGACGACCATTTTATCTCGTGATTTCCAGCTTTCAACTTGCGATTCAATTGCACAGAAAGATTGAATAAGGTTCAGGGAGACTTGCCTTAACATCCTTGAAGCTCGGTGACCGTCCGTTTGAGGTAGGCAGCGTGATCCCGGCGAGGTACGGGAGAAGTCCATTCGCTGGTTTTCAACCCGGATCAATGCATAAAAATGTGCAAAACGAGCTTAGAGTTGGTCCTAGATGGAAACCGAAGCACAAAAATGGCAAACAAAGATTTGGAGCGTTCGGTTTCGGATTGAAATTTCAGTATTCTCTACAGATTTTTGTCGAACATTAAGCGTGGAAGATTTGAAAACGTAAAATCACTCGTCGGTGGATCGAATTGATCGCAGCGGAATCTATATTAGTGGTAATTGGCAAACTCCCTCAGGTTGGCTAACCAAACTCATCGATCCGGTTTGAAATGACCGAAATCGGACCAAACCAATCGGTCACAGAAAAGCAGCGCAAAAACGAAGGCGAGGACTATCCTTAGATCGCCAGAAATGGCGGGGGCACGGCGGCAGCATGGAGGCAACCTGAGCTCGCGAATGCCCCTCTCTCTCTCTCTCTCTCTCTCTCTCTCTTTCTTGACTAAGTACGAGACTCCCTCCGTTCTGATAAAAAAAAATTGAGGATGACGACGGATGAACTCCCAAAAACTGATTCTGTTCTCCAATCTTATCCAATCTCCGTAACTGACTCTAGCGAAGCAATTTACTTCCATCACCCTCCTGTGACAGACCAACGCCGCTCGTCATTCTCTCTTTGATTGTACGAGAAAGAAAGAACCAAGCCCGCAAAATGGGCCAGAAACAAAGGTAAAAATGGGTAAAGAGTTGGGCCGATTTTAAAGAAAAATGGACAAGAAG
This sequence comes from Rhodomyrtus psidioides, assembly GCA_021437785.1. Taxonomy (NCBI): domain Eukaryota; kingdom Viridiplantae; phylum Streptophyta; class Magnoliopsida; order Myrtales; family Myrtaceae; genus Rhodomyrtus; species Rhodomyrtus psidioides. The sequence goes on from JAILYB010000055.1 coordinate 4,037,732, forward strand.
AACCAAAACTCGGGCCGGTCCAGATGCATTCATCAATAGATTGGAAAAATTGAAATTTGGGCTCAAAAACAAAACAAAACAAAACTCTGGGGGAAGGCCGACCCAAATGTGGGCAATTTGATGCGCTTACGCAAGCCCCTTTCTAGATTTTTGCCACTTTGGTCGAACCACTTGCATTGATTGATTGATTGATTTTTGATTCTTTTTTCTTTTTTTTTTATTGCCAAAATCAGATGTCAACAGCACTTTGACCCGGAATCCAGTTACGGTAAAATAGTACATGCCCCAAACTCGGTGCCAATTTTCTGGATGGCAACTACACCAAGCTTGTCGTAGAAAATGGTTCAGCATGCTGCTCTACATTGGATATTAGCAACTAGCATTTGTTTCAACTTCTGAGATTAAAGACATCTTCCAACTCATACTAACAGAACCAGAACCCAAGATTTACAGGAGAGGAAGTAACGCATTAGCAGCATAACTTGCTTAAGAAACCGACACAGGCGAGATCATAGAGAAAGGATGAGGAGCAAATCAGCTCGCTCACGACCGAGAAAATCAGCAGCTAGCAATAGCAGGCATTAGTAACCGGCCGAAGCATTCAGAGAATAGCATCGAAACCTAAGAGGACATGCAAAAATCCTAGGCTAACATACATTAAACTTACAAAACGATCAGACCAATCTCATTTTGGAGGCCTGACGCAGGGAAACAATATCTTGGAAATCAATTCCAAAGGAAAACTCAAATTTGATTGAATGATAATCTGTCTAATACAAATAGAGGACGTCATATATATAGATAGGACTCCTAAAAGAATGCAGATAATTAAAGATAACATTAATCGACTCAAATCAAATCTTATCTAAAAGGAATCAAAGTGAAATATTGAAAATTACACAAAAATTCAAAAATTGCGAAATAGGAAACTGCTTAAAAAGTGGTCTAAACGACTCCGGAATACCAAAATCCATCGTATGTCGCGGCAGAGCTGTGACTTTGAATTAGACGGTCGCTTCGCTTCAACTGACCAATTTTGAGCGTGATTCGAGATCGTTTGTCCCAAGATCCGAAATTACCGGTGAACCCGCGCGGGCTTCTAGCGATCCAATTTATCAAGATAATCGCATGCCAAATATTCTACATCAAGGCCTATGAGCGTCAACTTACAAAACAATGAAACTAATCGTGTTCGTAAGCCTCTAAAATGAGATTGGTTTCATCGTTTTGCCAGCTCTCGCGTAGAATTTGATGATCATTTGCAAAAAGGTATTCCTATCCAAGAATATCTAGATGAATTTAATAAAATTGTTATGGATATGAAAAATCTAGATTTGAAGTTAGATGATGAGGACCAAGACCTAATTGTGTTATACTCGCTATCGAGCTCGTATGAGAATTTTGTGAATTTTATGTTGTATGGAAGAGAATCCATAACTCTTGAGGATGTGAAGGCCTCATTGAATTCCACGGAAATGCGTACAAAGTTGAATGCGAGTAATAGTGCAGATAAAATCGATGGCTTAGTTGTTAAGGGAATGTCAAATCATCGGGATAAACGCGGCAATAGTAAAAGGCGTTCAAAATCTAGATCAAACCAGGACAAGAAAAATGTTGAATGTTACTATTGTCACAAGTTCAGATACTATAAAATCGAGTGTCCTTTGCTCAAAGTTAAGGGGAAAAAGTCGATGGACAGTTCTGATTCGGCTAGTCTGCTAAATGATAATGAGTCTGCTAATGCAGATAATGTTCTTACTGTTTTGTCTTCGAATTGTCATGTAGTCAATGAATGGATTTTAGATTCGGCTTGTTCATACCATATGTGCCCAAATAGAGATTGGTTCCATACATATGAGAAAGTCACTAGTGGTTCAGTTTTGATGGATAACAATGTAATTTGCAAGATTGTGGGTATTGGTACAGTGCGGATTAAATGTCATGACAAAATAGTAAGAACTTTGACAGATGTTAGGCACATCCCAGATTTGAAGAAGAACTTTATTTCTTTGAGCAGTTTGGATTCTACTGGATGCATGTATACTGGTGAAGATAGAGTTTTGAAAATTTCAAAGGGCTCATTAATTATGATGAGAGGTAACAAGAAGAATAGTCTTTATGTCCTATAGGGAAGTACCGTTGTAGGTTCTTTAAATATATCATCCTCTTCAGATTCTGATAAATCAAGATTGTGACACATGCGGTTGGGCCACATGAGCGAAAGAAGAATGATTATCCTGAGTAAGCGTGGTTTACTCTGTGGGGAGCATACAGTTCCACTTGATTTTTGTGAGCATTGTGTTTATAAGACCTGCACAGATTACATCTAAAGGTGGTGCAGTTTATCTTCTGACATTTATTGATGACTTTTCTAGGAAAGTCTGGATTTATTTCTTGAAGCGTAAAAGTTACGTCTTTGATACGTTCAAGAAGTGAAAGATATTGATTGAAAATCAAACTGGTAAGAAGATAAAGCGTCTCAGAACATACAATTGTCTTGAGTTTTGCGGAGGTGATTTTAATAAGTATTGTGAAAATTCATGTATTGTTCGATATCAAATAGTAAGGTATACGCCTCAGCAGAATGGGGTGGCGGAGCGCATGGACCGAACACTTTTAGAAAGAGCTAGATGTATGCTTTCTAATGCTGGACTTGATAAAGATTTCTAGGCTGAAGCCGTGAGCACGGCATGTTTTTTTGGTGAATCATTTTCCTTATACTGCAATTGAATGTAAGACTCCAATCGAGGTATGGTCTGGTAAAACTTTTGATTATTTTGTATTGAAAGTATTTGGATATCCCGCTTATTATCATGTAAAAGATGGTAAGCTTGAACCTCAAGCCAAGAAAGGTATTTTTATTGGTTATGCAGATGGGGTTAAGGGATATAGATTATGGTGTTATGACCCTCAGTTACCATAGTTTATAATTAGTATGGATGTTACTTTTGATGAAAATTTTATACTAGATCAAAGAAAAGTTGTTGAGTCTATAGATATTCAGCAAGAGAATATAGCGAAAGAGGTGGAGTTTAGTGTAAAGTATCCACAAAGAACCTCTGAAGACATTCTTATTCAGCCAGAAAGTAATCATTCTCATTATCTGATTCTAATTCTGATTCTGGGAACAAAAATGGATGAGAACCCTATTTGGTGACGTAAATAATTCTGATTCTGATTATGTTTCCAAAATTAGTTTTAGAGAATCAGAATCAGTTTTAGAGCAAAATCCAGAACCAAAAAAAGATGTTGGTTCTGGAAAAAAAGAACCAGTTTTGAGAATTACAAAAAAGAATGAAGTCTCACTTTTTCCTTTCAGTTTCCTCGTCACTTTTCCCTCAACCTAATAAAAAATAAAATAAAAAATTGACAATTTTTTGAAAAATCGCAAAAAAAAAAAAATAGAAAATCCCTAAAAATAGAATAAACTTAGATTAGTCTATTTGACCCCATTTTCATAAAGTTGGGCCTAAATTTCTTAGATTTCATAGTTTAAACTATTTTGCAAAAAATATTGCAAAAGATTATGGCATCCAACACACACACACACACACACACACACACACACACACACACACACACACACACAGAGCCGTACGTCACAAAATGTGGCTATCTACATGTGAAGTTGGAGTCAAACACCCACTTGGATTTAGAATAGAAGCTACAAAATGATAGTGAATGATTTGTACTTCGTATCAAGGAGGATCCTTTATTTATTTATTTTGTTAGTGGATAATTGGTTATTCGGTTGTTGGACAAAGCAACATTTAAAGGAAAAATGAGTTCTTAATATAGGAATTATCCCATGTTTTAATCGAGCTTCAAATATCATATATTAAAATTTGTGTTTCAGTTATGACATGCTAAAAAAATAATGTATTTTAAATTATTTTATTGTGCATTGCAAATTAGTCTTCAATTTTGGATGAAATTTTACAAATCAACTACATAGTTATTTGACTTAAATGAAGAAAAAATTAGAAAGAGAAATTGTTTTTCGAAATAGGAATTTTGTGCAGTTATCAAACATGTTTCTATTCCAGGAACAGAAATTTTGAGCAGTTATCAAATGTGTTCTGATTCTCTAAAATTCATTCATGAATAGAATCAGAAAAAATTATTTTAATCAGAATCAGTTTTCAGAATTAGAATGGTTACCATGTGCAGCCTAAATTTCCTCATTATTTCTAGAATTTGGAAGAATATATATTGTGGAAAAAACCAGTCTGGACCAATCGTCGGACTTGCACATCAACCAGTAATATCACTCTGCTAAACAATAAATAGGTAAATAAACAAATAAATAACACTAGAGAGGCTGGCCAATGCAAAACTAGAATCGGGTGGACGTTAGCAAGGTTTAAAGAGGCATATACAATGTAATTGAATGAAAGTTAGGTGAGTGTGTGCATAAATGGACATAACTTCGAGCAGTAAAAGATGGGGAAAGCATCGGTCACCAGTACAACGACTTGTGTTCTAGTGACTTAACGAGTGTGCTTGCTTTGAAAGAAATTAGATTGCGGCTAATCTTAAGTACGTTGGAGTGAAAAAAAAAATTACAACGGATTTGAGGTTTTAGCAATTTAATATTGAATTGACATTAGTATCGAGCACGATTTGTTTTTTTTTATGATGCACATGTCTCTTTACGATTGTACATCGTTGGAGGTGTCAAATAGGTAGGTCGAGTTTGGATCAAATCGAATATAGTTTAACTCATATTGGCCTGCCCGTCTTGACCCATATTTAATGACTCATACTCAATCCGACCCATAATCGACATATACCCACCCCGACCTATTTTGACCCATATATTACCAAATTACACTAATATTCTAAGAAAACTTATATAACTCATTTAACATATTTTAAGCTCTTCACGTGTATATGTTGCCAGATAAAAACTTCATATCGAATAAAAAAAGCAAATTGAACATAGTTAATAAAATAAAAAATGATATTACTAAAATACTTTCATGTAATAAAAAATTATCATATTTTTGTTTATTTTTTAAATTTTTTTTTATTTCTCAAAAATATTTTTATTCAAAATATTTTAATTTATTTTTTCTTTCATTTTTTCTCCCACAACAAGCTGCAACCGACGAAGGCGGACGATGACGCGAGGCGACGGTTGGCGGTCGGTGGTAGACAACGACGGGCAGCATGAGGAAGCGGTTGGCGGTGGGCGGCGGAGGACGACGGCGGTGGGCGGCGGAGGACGACGGCGAGAGCCGAATGCCGTCGGTGGGCGATTTTTATATTTTTTTAATTGTATATTTTTTTTTCTTCAATTCACTTATGAAATTAGAAAATAATAATAATGACCAAATTAAGCCCTTGATGCCCTAGGCACATTTGCAAGTAGTGGGAGGTCAAAAATGGATTCAATATGGACTCATTTTATTCATCCCTTTGAAAATTTATAACCCATATACAATCCTTTTGTCTACAAAAAAAAAAAAGGGTCCTTCATCCATATTGACGGCTCTATATCGTGCGCGTGGGTTAAGTAATTTGTGAGAACAATAAAATATGTGAGGAGCTCAGCGAGAGAGATGAGGGGGGGTTGGGCTTTCGGTTTTATAGAGATCACGAGGAAGATGGACGCGTTTGCACTGCAGGCTTTTCTTTTTGCTTGCTACAGTTGACATGGACATCTTCATCAGAGACACTTTCATCACGAGGTTAGATCCGACGGCTGGAGACGAAACTCAGGTTCCCGAGACGGCTTCGATGGGATGAACACGGCATAGCCCATGCGCTCTCTTCCGCATGATCAATTAGATCCGAAATGGTTGGAGTCCCGAAGTAAAAGTGCAATACCAACAAAACGAAAGGAAATAATCTTGCATGGGATCGAAATGCTAATTGTTACATAAACACCAGTTCAGCGTATTTCCTTCCTTGAGACGTTAACATCCTACTTGCTAGCAGGCTTCTTGCTTAACTAGGGTGGGATTTTAAAGATGGTGTGACGTTTCGTCATGAAGATTTTTCGATTAGCTAGAATGAATCTTTAGGGCGCGCATAGTAACACTTCAGAAGCAGAATTTCTGCTTCTGAAGTGCTTTTGAAACTGAAATCCGTTTGGTAAATACATTTCAGAAGTGCTTCTGAAGCTGAAAGCCGTTTGGAAAAATATTGAGGAATCACTTCCAGAAGTGATTTCTACTTTCAAAAGTGATTTTTGGCCAACTTTGAGAATCTAAAATTTGTAATTTCTAAAAAAAAAAATCACTATTTCAACTACACCGGTCTTTTGCCGCCCAACGCCCACCCGCCGCCCGCTCGCCGCTCCTCACCGCTGGTTGCTGGTGGTCGCCGGCCAGTCGCCGCCGCCTCTCGTCGCCCGTCGCCGGCGCCGCCGGCCGCGGTCCACCACCCTTTACCGACCACCATCGCCGGAGATTTTGTTAATAATGTTTCAAAAGTAGAAATTTCAGAAGTAGAAATTTTATCAAACACATTTCTTTAATCAGAAATCAAATTTTAATGGAGAAATTGAAAAATTAACTTATGCTTCTAATTGAGAAGTTGAAAATCAACTTCAACTTCAAAAATAATTTCTTTTGCAGAAGTGTTGCCATGCGTGCGCTCAGGTTCCGAAACGACTTCCATGGATGGACGGACATGACCCTGCACTCTATTCTGACAATGGTACTTTCAAAGTTGGTTTTTCCTCTTCCCCACTCTGTTTTCGCTGTCGCAACATTAAAGAAGGGACAACAATTTCTTAATATTTTTTGAAAATAGAACACAGACCCTATCCAGATTGAGAAACGGAAGGGATTGGTAGGGGAGAAGAGTCGCATCCCACGATTTTTTCCCTTTATTTATTTATTTCAAAAGTTACTCCAATATTTATCTAGATAATTACCTAAAGATTTTATTTCAGTTACAAAGTATTCGATTATTTACACAATTTGTGGCGTTGTTTATCGGGCTTTTTTCCAAAATAATTTTTTTTTAAAAAATAATTACCAAAATAATTATAAAAAAATAATAATTACCCAATTAGGTGCTAATCGGCAATGGGCCTGCCGATTGGCACCCAAAACAGATTTTGGGTGCCAATCGGCAGGCTCATTGCCGATTGGGGCTCCCCAATGTCCCAATCGGCAGGCCCATTACCGATTGGAGCTCTACAACTCAATTTTTTTTAAATAATAATTATTTACTTTTAATTTATGTTTTTTTATAAAAGTTTTAATTTAATTCAATATCATTTATTATTTAATTAAAACTTTTATAAAAAAATATAAATTAAAATTAAATTTTAATGGTGAAATATGAATTATGTAGTGCTTGTCTTTTTTTTTTCCTCAAAGTTTATGTAATTTCAATATCATTTATTATTTAATTAAAACTTTTATTAAAAAAATATAAATTAAAAGTAAATAATTATTATTTTAAAAAAAAATTGAGTTGGGGGTGCCCCAATCGGCAATGGGCCTGCCGATTGGGGTCCAAAATCTGTTTTGGGTCCCAATCGACAGGTCCATTGCCGATTGGGGTCCCTAATGTCCCAATCGGCAATGGGCTTGTCGATTGGGGCCCAAAATCTGTTTTGGGCCTCAATCGGCAGGCCCATTGCCGATTGGCACCCAATTGGGTAATTATTTTTTAAAAAAAATTATTTTGGTAATAATTTTTAAAAAAAAAAATTATTTTGGAAAAAAGCCCTTGTTTATCGACCTATGCAATAAATTATAAAGAAAACTTTGTAAGCTTTGGCCGCGTCACTAAATGATGATAACAGACCTTCAATAAATGAAAAAGCAGATTTTTTTCATTTGAGGGTTTTATTTAATAATTGAATTCCTTTGGGTCAAATATTCAATTAATTTGGTACTGACGGGGTTGGGTTCGTTCTAGGGGTGAGCATGGGTACAGGGTAGAACCGGGAACCGGAGAACCGACCCTGCGGTTCCCGGTCCAGTTCCCGGTTCTAGTAAATGAGGGTCCGGTTCTCGGTTCCCATTTATAGGAACCGCCGATTCCGGTGCCGGTTCCCGGTTCTACCCTAGAACCGAACCGGAATCGGAACCGGACCGGCATATATATATATACATTAGTTAGAAACCCTAATTTGCCTCTTTCTCTGAGTGTCTTCTATTTGCTAATCGCTTCTTTCTCCTTTCTCTCGAGACGGAGACGAAGACGATCGTCAATCGCGAGCGCGACTTTACCTTTGTTGCGAGGACTCCGACGCTTTGCTCCCTCGATCAGATCAGAGACAGCTGTCGCGACCCATCCGGAAGCGGACGCGGCTAATGGATTACCGATCACGGGTCTTGGATCGGTGCGAGCCCTCCCAGGCCCATACCAAATCGCGGCGGGAGTATTTTTCAGGAGGATTCAACGATAAGAGTCGATCGCTTTCGACCTTAGTGTGGTCGTGGTGGCATGTGCAACTTGTGCATGCATTTGGAGTCGCCACCGGTCTTTCTTGGAGGGTAGACCGGAAACCTTACCGATCGATTGGGAGAGATCGATCAGTTCTACGGAACCAGAGATTTTGGGTTCGAGGACTTGGTTACGCTGGTGTCGTTACCAACGCCCTTTCGGTACCTAATGCGAGTGATTTTCCTAACTAGGATTTCATGCAGGCACAATTTTGGGTGAGGTAAGTCTGACTTTGCACATTAACCAGTTTAACATGCTCACGTAATCATAATAAATAAATAGATGTCAATCACATAAATATCTATCCTACGTGGTGATCATGGAATTATGATTTAATGGGTCTCGAGCCAATGAGACCACATATAATCATTTTAATATTTTAATAACGGAGAGCCGCTCTTCGCTTCTTCTTGGTTTCTTGAACTCTTCAAGAATTGGGCCCCAAAGAGCTCGCCGACTTAAAAGGCTCCTCCACGTAATCCTCGTAGCATTTACATCAACAATTGACTATGCTAAAAATAAAGATTACATGAAAAATAAAAGGAGTACGCAGCCTCCATTTAATAATTACAACCCCAAATATATAAATAATCATCATACATTCATATATACATCAATCACATTGATTAGGGATTTTTCCATGATCACCACCCTTTCACGTAAGTAATAAATTCACAATTTAAAACTTAGGAAGGCACAATAAAAATTCTACGTTGAATCATATTCAGAATTTTTACGTAAAATAAGATAGCCATAAATTTTCGATTCAAAATTGATTTAGTCTCAATTTTTGCTACGTTGATTAATTTATCATATAAAATAATCAATCTCCATTAGCCATGTAAGACGAACAATTCGTTAATACATATTGGCCATAGTATTGCAAAAATTGCAAAAAATCAATTAAATGCACGAAAACACCTAAGGATTGGCTCTGATACCACTGTTGGGATCCACGTAACACGTAGCGGAAATAAATAACAACCCACACATGTATCTCCAGAGGCGTACTTCGTGCATTTCAATCGAAAAAAATCACAAAGTCTCAAAGGGAGTAAATAGATTACCTCTCGTAGCGTGCTTGAACGAAGGTGTCGGTTCGATGTTCTTCGATCTCAGCCTCCACAAGTGTTAGGCATCTAGTTCGGACGCACCACCAATTGACGAACGGGGAGACGACTAATAACTCCACAACAATTGTGCTAGCAATATGCGGAATCAATATTCCGAACTTAGTATATTTTGCTCGCTCAAGATTATGAGAATATAGAGAGTGTTTGTGTTCTTCTCTCTAAGCTCTCAAAATTTTGCACACTCTACAAAATGTCTCTCCCCTTTAACCTCAAAACTCTTGCCATCCTTTTATAGCCAAAAATACCTTCCAATAAATTGTATTTAAAAATAGCACTAACAATTATAAATTCTATCTAAAAATAGCACTCACAAATAAATGACATTTAAAAATAGCACTAACAATAGCACTCACAATTTATAATACAAAAATGCTATTTAAAAATAGCACTAACAATAGCACTCACAATTTATAATACAAAAATTCTATTTAAAAATAGCACTAACAATTATAAATTCTATCTAATAATAGCACTCACAAATAAATGACATTTAAAAATAGCACTAACAATAGCACTCACAATTTATAATACAAAAATGCTATTTAAAAATAGCACTAACAATAGCACTCACAATTTATAATACAAAAATTCTATTTAAAAATAGCACTAACAATTATAAATTCTATCTAATAATAGCACTCACAATTTATGATAAATAAATGTCATTTAAAAATAGCACTAACAATAGCACTCACAATTTATGATAAATAAATGTCATTTAAAAATAGCACTAACAATAGCACTCACAATTTATAATACAAAAATGCTATTTAAAAATAGCACTCACAATACAAAAATGCTAAAAAAGGCACTAACAAAGGTGTTAAAAATAATAACCATTATTATTATTACAAGAGTTAAAGAGGTTACCAAACAATACAAATATGCATAACGTATAAATACGTATGATGTATAAATACGTAGAGCATACGTATACATCCGTGAAACCGGGGACTAATTGAAAGAAAAATGTGCAATTAAGCCCTTTTGGTAAAAATTGATTAAATTGGAGGGCAAATTGACCTAATTGCACTTTAAGACTTTAGAATCCAATGTCATAGCTTATAAAAAGTGAGAATTGAAAACTAAAAGACTCGAAAATGATTTTTTTTAGGTTCGGTTCGGGTTTATGTTTGTGAAGGAACATAGTGACCCGAGCCGAATTTTTGAGATTTAAAGTGACACACTTGAAGAGGAAATTAAAACAAAATTATCGAATATTTTTGGGTATTTTTCTGACCACGAATGGTATTTTTCTGATTTTTTGGGTATTTTTATAATTAAATAAACTCGAAAAATATTAAAAATACCGAAAAATATTTTTTGTTCAAAATTGGTTCCTAAGGTTAAACCAAGGCTTCCAAAGTTGATTTTGTGATTTTATGACCTTTTTTGATATTTTTAATTAATTTTAAAGAATAAAAATCACAATAATAAATGGTAAAAAAAATCAGGTGTCAACAGCTGCCCCTCTTTGAAAGGAATCTCGTTAGAGGTTTCTCTCAAAGATAAGGTGGCACCTGATTCCTAACCGACTCAACTGGGAAAATAAGAGAAGAAATGTTATGACATCGGATCCTTAAGCCTATTGATAAAAGCTCAAATCAATCTCCGGTTTGCTCTAACAATTTGAACATGGGCCGGAGTGAGAGAGGCTTACCTGAAGCTCACCTGTCGGATGCTGCCGGTTGCGACGACTTTCAAGAAGATGCCTAGGACTCGTCATTCAGAATATCCCAAGGAGATTAAGCTCTGACCTGTATGGTAGGTCATACCATGATGGGATTCCTAACTTGTAGGAACCTAAGGAAGGCGCATCCCACGCTTTGGGATTTGCCAAGAATTTTGATCCGTATGGTGGATCAGACCTTTGTGTTGATCCTTACTGCGATATTTATCAATGAGTGGACCCTTATGCGGTTTCTACCATATGTGACCCTTCAGGCGGTTTCTACCATTAATGTGATCCCTCAGGCGGTTTCTACCTTGGTTTGACCATTCAGGCGGTTTCTACCTTGAGTTGACCCTTCAGGCGGTTTCTACCTTTGATTTGACCCTTCAGGCGGTTTCTACCTTGTGTTGACCCTTCAGGCGGTATCTACCATGTGTTGACCCTTCAGGCGGTATCTACCTTGTGTTGACCCTTCAAGCGGTATCTACCTTTGATTTTGACCATTCAGGCGGTATCTACCTTTGATTTGACCCTTCAGGCGGTATCTACCATGAGTTGACCCTTCAGGCGGTTTCTACCTTGTGTTGACCCTTCAGGCGGTATCTACCATGTTTGAAAAGGGGTCTCATGACGAGGGTTCTCCACGTCCGATGAGACTGTTTGATATTTTGAAAATGGGTCCTGGGACGAGGGTTCTCCACGTCTGATAGGACTTTTTCTTTTAAAAGGATTTTTCTTCCCCTTTTTTTGAGACCCCGAAGTTTGTCGGGAATTCAGTTTTTTGAAGCAGTGAAAGATTTTATTTTGACAAAACTTCACTTGAGTCTGTTGAGGCGACATTCTGGGAGTTGGGTTCTCCAAGTATCCTGCATAAGTTTGAGCCTGAAAGATTTTTCTTCACCAAGAAAACGTTAGTAATCTTTGGGAAGACCACGGCTGTCCATTTTGACAAAACCGTATGATTTAAGTTTTAATCATAAAATGTGCATTTTGATGCTGGGGGTTATCCAAAGCATTCTTGCAACATGCAAATGTGATCACAAATCCCTTGCACGGAAAATCTGGATCAACAGTTTGAAAATTCCAAAAAGAGTTTGTTCAAAACATCAATTGGAATATTTCTCGACAATGAGGTCTTCTCACCTGTTTTGCGATCGTGTTTTTTTATAGGGGATATACTCGATTCCCTACTAACCCGTGCCTAGGTTTTAGGCTCATTCGCAGCGCATACATTTTGATCGGTCGGGAGGTCTTCCACGGGACCGTAATGTTGGGCTTGGATATTGGTCTTCAAGGAGGACTCACTTTTGAGTCAAGGTCATTGAATGAAAGTTTTCACCATCTGCTCCGGGTTTACAAGTCAAGAACCCTGCAAAATGAGAAAGAAATAGTCTTGCTCGTACTTCTTCGAGCTGAGCTGTATGTTAACCCAAGTGTCTTAGTCAGAGAAGACTGTTTCAGGGTTATGATGTTGGTAGGATTGGGGACCGAAAAAGGCTTGTTTTGGCCCATAATTCATGACGAGTTTGACATTGGTGATCATTGCTGATTTACCTCCTGTCTTTTCCTTTCTGCATCTTTAGTTTTTGAGGTGTACAACCGATTTTGAGGTGTGCACCAGCTCTTTAGAGAGCGTCCCTTGTTGCATTCAGAGACCGACTCTCTCCATGTCTTTGTTCTGTGCTTGGCAGCATTTGGGGAGCAGCTTTTTTTATTTGACTCCTTTAAGAATTTTCTTTTTTTTTTCTTTTTTTTTTCATCCAAGTTTCACTGGGGATCAAGCAAACAGCTTTCATGAGCATCGGCCTTGCTTTTACCAGGCACTTTGCTTTTTCTCGATGCCGTGGATTTTTCTCATTCATTTTTGAAATCCCACTTTTTCTCATCTTCATAGGATCGCGTTAGACCTATGATCAAAGGTCTAACAAGGTTAAACATTAACTTAGGAATTCTTTTGCAAACCCTAAGTCTTGAACTTCTTCGTTTCTGAAGTGATGCTGCATCCGTCTTGGAATGTGCAATGATCACCAACGGGTTTATGAAATGATTCTGCAGGCTCAACTTGGCTATGCAAAGGATTCGGTGTGTGGGATAGAGAAATGAATGCTTCTCATCATCCTATGGCACTTGGATTACCATATAAACAACACACAAAGATTAATGTTAGTCCGAGCAAGAAAATTTCTAACCATTTTCTCCTGATGCTGCTGGACTCACCTCCATTTTGCCCCGATGTGGGGTGGTTCTTGACAGGGTTAAGAATGAAAACCGCCGTTCAAAGGGGTTATCAACGGTCACCTGTAGTGTTTGGGGGATATGAAACGAATGCCTCCGTCGTCCCAACCCATGTAATCGCTGCGAATGGTCCCTACTTCCGTAGGTCCAGATTCTGCTGTCTTATCCGCTCCATTTCTCTCTTAAGTGTGTATAGGACGTGTTTGGACTAGGCTTTGCCTCTCGTCTTTTGAGAAAACGTCCTTTTGAAAGTTTTGAACAACTTTTGATTGGAAAAATCTCTTTCGTTTTCTCCAAAAATTTTACCCGTCAATGGGATTTTATGATGCCCAATGCATGTTCAGATAACCTCATGTTTCAAAACATGAATGCCAATGAAGTTAGAATCCTATGTCTTTTCTAGACATCAGATTCTAAAAGCTTTTCTTTTCTTCTCTATTTTTTATTCAACATTTTCAATGGATTGGGGAAAGGGATACTTACCTGTCCCCCGCGGCTGGAGATCCCTGAAAATGCGGAAGAAACATGTTATTGTTCGTTCATGAATTTTTCAAAAAATTAGAACGATACATCTTACCCTCGGTCGTGTGCCCCTGCGAGTGCACACAGGTTGTCAAAATTTGTCCTCCTTGATGGTGAGTCCCTATCAAGGATAAATAGCAAGTGTTAACTCATATTCCCAAATTGAAGACAAATTGGGACAATACAACTTTACTCTTGGTTCTCATCCCGTTCTGACGTCGCGTATTGATATAAACCACGTCTATCAAATTCGCTTATCCATGCTTGGAATATTTGCAATATCAATGGTTCAGCTGCCCCCGGTTGGGCAACGTCTGTTTTGTTATTTGAACAGATGGCTCCTTGGGTGATTTATCCACGTTTAACACCTGAGAAGGGAAAGAAATGAGACATTACTTTGGTATTCGGTTGAAGATCGTTTAGGAACGATACATCGTTTTACCAAATGGGAGGCTTCGTGACCAAACGTATTTCGTGCTGAATGGGGGTAGATCCCATTATGCTCCGCGGGTGATAGTCATCGTTCATGGAATTTGCTCCACGGATTAAGTGATTAATCCATGGCCCTTGGCTCGAAGACGTTCAAAGGGTAATGTTGACACTCAGAGCGGTTAGTTTTCAGCGTTAATTACAATGTTCCCGCGGGAACTTTACAACGAAATCCGTAACACATTCATTCGATGTATTCACCTCTCACTCTCCTGAGCCTTCTAATGATTTAGCACACGAGCTTCGAACCAGATGTCCGGTCGCCGGTACCGGTCACGACTGCGAAGATGCACTTGTTCCAAAATGCTTGACCCATAGGCTGAGTTGCTCATTCAGGAGATCGTCCGACCGCTCGAGTCGTCCAAGTTGAGCATCCTTAATTGCTGGTGACGGACTTCTCCCATTTTCGGCATGAACAACCTGGTTTCTCGGTTTATGCGTGATCCACACGCCGAGTTGCTCACTGAGGGACTCGCTTGAAATTTCAAGCCATTGACGCCCAAGTCGGGCATCCTCAACCGTTGGCGATGGGTTCCTCACACTACTTTCGACATGAACAACCTCACTTCTCGAGTTGGTATTTTCATCGTTGTCCAGTAGGTTTGTACCCGATGCTGGATTCGCCGTAGGAATAACACTAACGATCGGTTGGTGCTCAAATTGGGGAGTCCATACCTGCTGAAATTGTTGTACATACTCTTGGGGAGTACCAGGGTAACTCAGGGGGGAATTCAGCCGATCAAACCAAGAATAGATGTTTTCAAGGAGATCGTCTGAACCATCGAGCGACTGACACTCAGGTTGAGTATTGTCGACTACTGGAGAAGGAATCTTTTTGCCATTTTCGTCATGGACCACCTGATTCTTCGAGCCGGAATCTCCGTAATCGTCTCGCAAGATTGTATGTGCATCTCCTGCCAGTGTTAGATCCGCTGTAGGACTAGTATTAATGGCCAGTCGGTGCTCAGACTGGGGAGTCCCGATTTGCTGAAATTGCGGTACATACTCCTGAGGAGTACTGGGATAACCCATGGGAGTACTCTGATTGATGCCTGAACAATCGACCGTGTAATTGTCAGTCCCATCGGTGTTAAGAGGTGATTGGATGCTTCCTGCTTCATGAGGATTGCGATCACAGCCATGCTCATCGTTTAAACTTGAACTGCCTCTCTCTTGGTCTAGCGCCACTCGTCCATCTCTCAGTAGTCTTTTGTAGCACCAAAGGTGGTTTCTGACTTTATTTCTATCCAATTCCGGCATGTTCATGATCTTGAGTATGCGCGATGGGCGAGCCAAACTGATCCCTAACTGTTGAACTGCATCAACAAATTTGCTATGAAGCTCCGAGGTCCAATAAAACCTTGTTTTCTTGCTAGCCGAAGTAGGGTTGGCAACTCGGCGGCTACTCTTCGTGGAATCTGGTCGTGTTGAACCGCCTCTATCTTGGTCTAGCGACGCTCGTCCATCTCTCAGTAGTTTCTTGTAGCGCCAAAGGTGATTCTTGACCATATTTTTAGTCAGTCCCGGCACGTTCATGATTTCGAGTATGCGCAATGGGCAAGCAAAACTGATCCCCAACTGTTGAACTGCATCAACAAATTTGCTATGAAACTCCGGGGTCCAACGAAATCTTATTTTCTTGCTAGCCGAAGTGGTGTCAGCAACTTGGCGGTTACTCTTCTCGGAATCTGGTCGTGTTGGAGGTTGCTCTGGAGGGGATTTAGTGGTCTCAGATCGGCTGGTCATGATGGTGAGTTCATCATCGAGCGGACCCGACTTGTCATGACGCATGTTCCCTTCCACAATGGGCGTCGACTTTGACCTTATAGCACTAGTTTCCTCTTGTAGATCCTCGGCGGTACCCGCCTGTTCCGAAAGATGTTGCGAAGGGCATTGCAACAAATGAGCATTATAAACCCCCAGATCTGGCTCTTCAGTGAATACTCCGTCCGTGGGAACAGGGTTACCGCACTCCAGGCAAATAGCGATGCTTAGAGCTTTTTTGTACTGAGTGTTTTTTATTCGAAGCTTTTCATTTTCCTCCCTTACAACCGCTAACTCGTGCCGATCGCGTTGCTGCTTCAGCCGGGTTCGTTTGTTTTCAAACCAGCACTTGACCTTCCGAGGCTCCCACCCTATCTCCTGGCCCATTTTGATTTTCTGTTCCATGTCCGGATAGGGGTATTCCCTGAAAAACAATTCGAGTTTATGGACTTGACCTGAAGTGTTGCGTTTGAGATATTCCCCTTTCTGACGCTGATAACCGTCGCGGGTACTGTTCTCGTTAACCAAGCCGCGGGTTTCATCATTAGAAGGATCGGTCTCCATGGCCCTCGTGTCAGGTTCGGTCCTGAGATCTTCAAACTCTTCCAACAGCTCAAGCTCGGAGACCTCCAAGTCTGGCGCTTCCAGTAAATGACAGAATCCCTTGAACATTTTGACCGGGATATCACTGTTTGATTTTCCGTTAACTCAGCTTTCTTTGTTCCTCCTTGGATCTTCACTTTCTCTGCAAATTCTGAGAGGTTAAAGGAGCCGGATCACCGTTCTTCGATCAAAGGTGATGGCTACCCGACGAGCGCTCTTCTCAATGTTTCGAGATTCCCACTTCGTCCTTTTGTGATGGCTACTTGACGAGCGTTTTTCTCAAGGCTTCGTAATTCCCACTTTGTCCTTTTTTGCTCTTTTCTACGTGAACGGAGCCTGAAGATCTCTTGCGTTGATTTCGCTTTGTCGAGCACTACGCTTGTCCCCCTGGCCCAGTCTCTAGAGTAACAAGCCTGCCCACCTTTCGGCGCCATTATGTTTCGTAAAACCCGAGATCACAGGACGGTGGTGGATTCGTGACTCATCGGGGATGCATTAACGAAACCCGCTTGGCTCTACTGCACATAAAATATTATTACCACTTCTCCCTGTACTCGAGCATTTATAAGGTGATAGATTGATGTCAAGAAGATTAACACTTTAGCCTTATCAGACTCAGCCTCTCAAACACTCTTCACATTCTCACTCTCTTCTCCGTCATTCCATCGCATATGGATTCCTCCTCTATGCCTGTTGCCTTACCTGAAGCTTCGACCCAATGGGAGAGATTTTACCACCTCTTGGGTAGGGGTTATGGCTACATAAACAATCATCCTGAAGCTGAGGTTGAAGTTCGTACTCTGATTCCGGCCCTGGATACTGCGTGTATTAAAGGTACGAAACTGCAAAGGGAGTTTGTGATCTTCCCAACTCTCTTTAACAATTTCATGCAGGCTTACGAAGTTGCTAGCCGGGAGGTCACTTTGGCTGGTATCGTGCGAGCCCGTTATCAGGACCGAACTGAGTCCCTGATGTTGGCCATGCTGACGGCCGATAACCATAAAAGGGCTGTTGAATACGCCCACGCCCAGGTTTCGATGCTGGTCCGTGAGAGGGACAACTTGGTGGAGCGTCTGGCTCTTTTTGACACCGCCTTTGAGCAAGACCAGCACAACTTCGTGCTGAGGTTCCAGTGTGCCTGGTTGGAGGAAAGGCTTGAAGACCTGAGCATGGATATAGCTCGCGGGAGGGTGCTGGCTCATGACTTAGAGCTTGAGTTCGAGTACTATGACACCAAGGTGAACGAACTTAAGGAGAAATGTCGTCTCCTTTTCTTCAAGCTTGTAGACCTCGATTCCCGGAGTGTGGGTTGTAAGCAAGGCATGGATAGCATGGAGAGTCAGTTAAGCTTTTTTGTGATGCTTGTCAGAACTCATTTTGGGTTTACTGCTCCCCCTCAGTGATCCACTTGTAAACTTTCCTGCTGAATGAAATAAATGCGAGTTTGTTTATATATGCTCTTTCATTCTGCATTGTTGACTAGCCAAGAAAGGTTTTTGCTTTCGGATCTACGCGACTCCTTTTTCGCCTGTGTCAACAGATTGACTACGCATCATTCTCACAGCCCGACGCTTTATATTTGATTGACCTGAATGCCTCGTGAGAAATAGATTTGTAGTTGCTCGAAACTTAAAGATTGCCCCTGATTTTGCGGTCATTGCGTTTGGGGCCGCTAGTAATCTTTCACTTTCGAGCTCGATCACATTCTGCTAGTAACTCATGCTATCAATTCTGCCTTCACGCGTCGGGGCTGATTTTACCTTGAACTTAATAACAAGGAATTACCGTATACACACGAGATGACGTTTGCGAAAAACATTATGCAGAATCAACTCTAGCTATTGAAGAAACAAACGCATGCACCGATGAGAACTTTACAATAGGAGATACATCCTTCTCGCGTACATCCCCTTCTTTCTTGGGGCATGTCCAATGACTAACCAGTCTGGCCTCAGCTTAGGTGTGCCATTACCAAGTGCAGATCATGGTTGCCAACCTTTAATAGCTTCCAACTGATCGAACCAGGTATTAAGTCCTTCATCGAAGAAATCACCCGACCCCTCGAACGATTGATGTGTAGGTTGAGCTGCATCGCCCGACGGGTTCTTCGAACTGGAACCTCCATCTTTGTCTGGGATTATAAGAGGAGATTTGATCGATTGACTACCACAAGCATCTCCCACTTGGGGATTAGGGAAATAAGAGTGCTCCAAGCTTTCTCCCATTAGATCATCTGAAGCCATATGCTCTGATTGGGCAAACCCTTGAGCACTGGGCGTGGTGGGCTGATCTGCGACAGGATGAACACTGACTAGCTGCTGCTCGGACGGAGGAGTGCTTACTCGTTGCACTTGTGATGCGTGTTCTTGAGGAATATTGAAATGACTCGCGAGGATATCCTGATCAAATCCCCAATAGTCGTCCAGATTCGACCGGGCCTCATTTGTCATAAGGGTGCTGGGTTCGCAGCCGAGTCTATTGCTCGGATTCAGTTCTGCATAACGCTGTCCTAACGCCCTTCTGTAGCAACCAAGGTGATTCGCGACTAATTGCTTGGTAAGTCCCGGTACGTTCATGACCCTAAGTATGCTTGTCGGACCTATGAAGTCGAGTCCTATCTGTCGAACTGCGTCCAAGAACTTGAGATGAAGCTCCGGGGGCCAAGTGAATTTCTTCTTCTCGTCGTCCAGAGTGGCGTAGATAGCCTGCCGACTAACCTCTAACTCCTCTTGAACCGTATCTGATCTTACCGGAAGCTGTTGTGGAGGAGATTCATGGGCTTCGATGAGGTGACTCCGATCATAACGACACGTATCTTCTTCCTCCGAAGACACTGGTATAATTTCTGTAGGATCGATCTGCTCATGCGCGCCATTAGCAGGATCTGATTGTACCGGAGATGGCTCAAGGGAGCAGGGGGATAAATGAGCACCTTCCATCTTCGTAGAAGGCTTACTGGGGAACAATTTACTGAGGGTGGTAGGGCCACCGCAGTCAGGGCAGGTAATAGTACTGAGAATTTTCTCATATCACATGTTTTCCATTTGAAGGTTTTGGTTCTGCTCTTTTAGGGCCGTGATCTCCTTACGCCTGTGTTGGACACCTAGTCTGAAACGTCTATTCTGAAACCAAAAATGGATTCTCATAGGATTCATTCCCAGCTTCTGGCCCAATTCAATCTTTTGTTCCTCGTTTGGGTAAGGGCATTCATCGAAGAAAGCTTCAAGCTCCTGGATTTCTTTCCGAGCGTAGCGCTGGCGACTTTTTCTTTTCCGGGGTTGAGCGTCGTGGCCACTGCCGTCGTCACCACTGCGATCTTGATGTTCGTCACCGGCGATGTTGAGTTCCATGGCTTCGATGTCGAATCTGATTCTAGAGAATTTGAGGTCTTTCAACGAACTCGTCACTCGGGGTTCTCTGTTCTCTTTTGTATACTCGCTCTTTCGATTTGTTGCCTCCTTTTCCTCGAAAGCTAGGTCTGTTCAGCGTTCTGTTTTTGAAACGACGGAACTGTTTATCTCCTGCTCAGCTTTCCGACACGAAGGGGTAACCAAATCCTTCCGCGGCTTCTTCGATAGTAGCGCTCGCCTTTCACTTTTCCTCGATAGTCATGCCTGTTCAGCACTGTCTTCTCTTTTTAAGTGGCAGAGCTGTTCACTCGCCGCCCAGCTTTATGCGTGATGGAACAACACAATCCTTTCGCGGCTTCTTCGATAGTTGCGCTCGCCTTTCACTTTTCCTCAATAGTCATGCCTGTTCAGCACTGTCTTCTCTTTTTAAGTGGCAGAGCTGTTCACTCGCCGCCCAGCTTCATGCGTGATGGAACAACACAATCCTTTCGCGGCTTCTTCGATAGTTGCGCTCGCCTTTCACTTTTCCTCAATAGTCATGCCTGTTCAGCACTGTCTTCTCTTTTTAAGTGGCAGAGCTGTTCACTCGCCGCCCAGCTTCATGCGTGATGGAACAACACAATCCTTTCGCGGCTTCTTCGATAGTTGCGCTCGCCTCCCTCCCAGCTTTAATAATGGCGAGACCGAATTTGTCAGGCCTGAAATTGCGGATCAGGACATGTCTGATGATTCACGGGAGGAGCAGCCCTCGCTTTACATTAATTAACCCGGCTCCACAAGCATTATTGCTGCAACTTTTCTCCACTCTCGAGACGCTATAAAATGTGGAGTTGGTGTTTGGGAGATTAACGCTCTCATATAATTTGCTTCCATCCTCTAATCGCTCCACTACACACATCTCCGTCGAAAATGGCTTCTTCCCAAGTTCACACTTTCTCAGCCGAAGCTTTGACTCGATGGAAAGAGTTCTATAACCTCTTGGGTCGAGGCTACGCTCACATAGCCGATCATCCCGAAACCGAGGATGAGATCAGAGTCATGTTCGGGGACCTGGACATCACCTCCCTCGAGGGTACCGCGTTGGGGAGGGAATACAATATTTTTCCAACGCTCTTTACGAACTCCTTGGAGGTCTACCGCGCTGCTCATCGGGGAGTTACCGTGGCTCGTGTCTTGCGAGCCCGTTATGAGGATCAGTCCGACCGCCTAGCGTTGGCTGACTACCTGGCCGATAGTCACAAAAAGGCTGTTGAGTTCGCCAAAGAGCGGGTTTCGACATTGCTACGCGAGAGGAGGAATCTGGTGGAGGACTTAGCTCTATCTCTGGCTACCTATGAGCGCGATCGACGTAATGCCCTGCTAAGGAATCGGAGCGAGTGGCTGGAAGAAAGGCTCAACGGCATAAACGAGGATATAACTCGTGAGAATGGACTTGTTCGGGACTTGGAAGCAGTCGCCGAAGATCACGAGACTCAGGTTGTTGCAGTCAATGATGAACGCAAACGCCTCCACCTCAGGCTTGCGGACCATGATACGCGGAGTGGTGCGTATAAACAAAGCATCCATAACCTGGAGGGCCAGCTGGGCTCCTTTGTGTCGTTGATTAGGGCTCACTTCTGCTTTACTTTTCCACCCCAATGAATTGTATGATCTGGTTTGGGCAAGAATGAATGAAAGCCCCTGTGTTTGTTTTAGCTTTTATATGATCCATTTCTTCGAGCATCCGGACATCTTAGACTTGGATGAGCCGATCCATAATAAGTCGAGTAGATGTGTTCTGATTTTCTAACTCACTCATGGTCAGATGAAAGAATAGCCTCAGACTTATCCAAGAAAAGATTTCTTTATGCTACTTGTTTTTCACCTGCAAATGAAAAGACCGAGTCAAAAGGAATAATCTGAAAAAGAAAGCATAGACCCCTTTCAATCTTATGCTTGCTCGTAATTAATAATGACAAGAACTTTTACAAGGGTTTTAATCTTGTGCGAAAAGTTTTTATCAATATTCCTCGAAAGAAAGCATACTATTGAAAGGAATGTAATTCACGATAATTGCTTTTGACCAATATTCAGAAGAGCGAATTAGTCAAAAATGCAAGGCATAACGACGTGTTTTTAAATTTAATTGAAGATACGGCATCCAAATCAAGGCCGTTTTGTTAAGAACGAGAGCAATTTGGACATCTATCTCGTCATTAAATTCGAAATAACGTCAATACTCTTGATCAATTATCGTGGATTACTTAGTGACGTATGACATGCATGGACCAATTCAAGTGTATAATTCCTTCTAGCGAAATTGGGGTTGGATTACCCTGTACGACCAAAAAGGTCGTGTAAGATTTTCAACTTTAGTTTCCTCTAAAGGAATTATAAACTTGACTTGGGAGTATTCGGATGATTAGAGAAAATGCCACTATCACATTCCCATGACCCGTCAAAAGAAATACAACCGAGTTCCATCTGAATGTATACACCAATAGATCCCTAATACAATCACTCTAAGGGGTGAGATAGAGAAAGCCTCGATAAAAATAAACCCTATACAAGAGGACTAGTAATGGAAAATGAAACCAAGGAATGTGATCCTAACGTTTAAGGATGCCCCAAGTTCGATCTGTGACTTCCGGATCACTTGCCCCAACTCGTCATCTTCATTGGACGATATCTCAATAATGTCCATAGTAGGCTCCTTTGTTGCTCACTCGGTGTTCGCCATGGGATATCATCCTCCTCGTCTTCTATCAAGGACGTTTGGGAAAAACACATGCATCTATCCTTGAAATGGCATTTAATCTAATCACCAGAATGCAATGAATGAAATGCCTATATTTATATGAACTGTAATAGTTTTGAGGGATAGAGAGTCTTACCAACCCAACTCGTCGACTTATGTGCGATTTTAGGTGTACCAACCGCCCAAAGACATGCGCATGAGACAAGTGATGGTGAACTTCTAAAAATCAGAGGGTTTGGCACCTAAGGTTAAGGTTCCCACCTCGAGTTCTAGAAAGAGCCGATTCCATTGCACAACTATCGTTGCATTGGGACTCAATCCATAGTTCGAAGCGAGCGGAATTGAGAAGTGGATTACCCCGTGTTTTTCCTCACGGAGATTCCATTTTCAATTCCTTCTATTGTGTTCCTAAAGGCGGCGCCTGGGGTTTTAGGCGCGGTTGTGTGTGTCCATGTGTCGTGATCATCACAATGCAAGTCATGCACAACAATTTATCAATCAGCACTTCAAATCATCCACACAACATACATTCCTACGCCACACCTGCGTAAAATAAAGTTAATCACAGACTACACCCCTTATTACTCCAATCTGCAAAAACATATAACACCTATCGTGAGCGGACTTACCTCACCTTCAAGAGCGCCTGTAGGGTTAGAAAAATCACTCAATTTTTATTACGGCCTAAGTCCACTTGAGGTCTAGAACCATAGTTTCTAGAACAAGTCCCCAGCGGAGTCGCCAGCTGTCGCGACCCATCCGGAAGCGGACGCGGCTAATGGATTACCGATCACGGGTCTTGGATCGGTGCGAGCCCTCCCAGGCCCATACCAAATCGCGGCGGGAGTATTTTTCAGGAGGATTCAACGATAAGAGTCGATCGCTTTCGACCTTAGTGTGGTCGTGGTGGCATGTGCAACTTGTGCATGCATTTGGAGTCGCCACCGGTCTTTCTTGGAGGGTAGACCGGAAACCTTACCGATCGATTGGGAGAGATCGATCAGTTCTACGGAACCAGAGATTTTGGGTTCGGGGACTTGGTTACGCTGGTGTCGTTACCAACGCCCTTTCGGTACCTAATGCGAGTGATTTTCCTAACTAGGATTTCATGCAGGCACAATTTTGGGTGAGGTAAGTCTGACTTTGCACATTAACCAGTTTAACATGCTCACGTAATCATAATAAATAAATAGATGTCAATCACATAAATATCTATCCTACGTGGTGATCATGGAATTATGATTTAATGGGTCTCGAGCCAATGAGACCACATATAATCATTTTAATATTTTAATAACGGAGAGCCGCTCTTCGCTTCTTCTTGGTTTCTTGAACTCTTCAAGAATTGGGCCCCAAAGAGCTCGCCGACTTAAAAGGCTCCTCCACGTAATCCTCGTAGCATTTACATCAACAATTGACTATGCTAAAAATAAAGATTACATGAAAAATAAAAGGAGTACGCAGCCTCCATTTAATAATTACAACCCCAAATATATAAATAATCATCATACATTCATATATACATCAATCACATTGATTAGGGATTTTTCCATGATCACCACCCTTTCACGTAAGTAATAAATTCACAATTTAAAACTTAGGAAGGCACAATAAAAATTCTACGTTGAATCATATTCAGAATTTTTACGTAAAATAAGATAGCCATAAATTTTCGATTCAAAATTGATTTAGTCTCAATTTTTGCTACGTTGATTAATTTATCATATAAAATAATCAATCTCCATTAGCCATGTAAGACGAACAATTCGTTAATACATATTGGCCATAGTATTGCAAAAATTGCAAAAAATCAATTAAATGCACGAAAACACCTAAGGATTGGCTCTGATACCACTGTTGGGATCCACGTAACACGTAGCGGAAATAAATAACAACCCACACATGTATCTCCAGAGGCGTACTTCGTGCATTTCAATCGAAAAAAATCACAAAGTCTCAAAGGGGGTAAATAGATTACCTCTCGTAGCGTGCTTGAACGGAGGTGTCGGTTCGATGTTCTTCGATCTCAGCCTCCACAAGTGTTAGGCATCTAGTTCGGACGCACCACCAATTGACGAACGGGGAGACGACTAATAACTCCACAACAATTGTGCTAGCAATATGCGGAATCAATATTCCGAACTTAGTATATTTTGCTCGCTCAAGATTATGAGAATATAGAGAGTGTTTGTGTTATTCTCTCTAAGCTCTCAAAAATTTGCACACTCTACAAAATGTCTCTCCCCTTTAACCTCAAAACTCTTGCCATCCTTTTATAGCCAAAAATACCTTCCAATAAATTGTATTTAAAAATAGCACTAACAATTATAAATTCTATCTAAAAATAGCACTCACAAATAAATGACATTTAAAAATAGCACTAACAATAGCACTCACAATTTATAATACAAAAATGCTATTTAAAAATAGCACTAACAATAGCACTCACAATTTATAATACAAAAATTCTATTTAAAAATAGCACTAACAATTATAAATTCTATCTAATAATAGCACTCACAAATAAATGACATTTAAAAATAGCACTAACAATAGCACTCACAATTTATAATACAAAAATGCTATTTAAAAATAGCACTAACAATAGCACTCACAATTTATAATACAAAAATTCTATTTAAAAATAGCACTAACAATTATAAATTCTATCTAATAATAGCACTCACAATTTATGATAAATAAATGCCATTTAAAAATAGCACTAACAATAGCACTCACAATTTATGATAAATAAATGTCATTTAAAAATAGCACTAACAATAGCACTCACAATTTATAATACAAAAATGCTATTTAAAAATAGCACTCACAATACAAAAATGCTAAAAAAGGCACTAACAAAGGTGTTAAAAATAATAACCATTATTATTATTACAAGAGTTAAAGAGGTTACCAAACAATACAAATATGCATAACGTATAAATACGTATGATGTATAAATACGTAGAGCATACGTATACATCCGTGAAACCGGGGACTAATTGAAAGAAAAATGTGCAATTAAGCCCTTTTGGTAAAAATTGATTAAATTGGAGGGCAAATTGACCTAATTGCACTTTAAGACTTTAGAATCCAATGTCATAGCTTATAAAAAGTGAGAATTGAAAACTAAAAGACTCGAAAATGATTTTTTTTAGGTTCGGTTCGGGTTTATGTTTGTGAAGGAACATAGTGACCCGAGCCGAATTTTTGAGATTTAAAGTGACACACTTGAAGAGGAAATTAAAACAAAATTATCGAATATTTTTGGGTATTTTTCTGACCACAAATGGTATTTTTCTGATTTTTTGGGTATTTTTATAATTAAATAAACTCGAAAAATATTAAAAATACCGAAAAATATTTTTTGTTCAAAATTGGTTCCTAAGGTTAAACCAAGGCTTCCAAAGTTGATTTTGTGATTTTATGACCTTTTTTGATATTTTTAATTAATTTTAAAGAATAAAAATCACAATAATAAATGGTAAAAAAAATCAGGTGTCAACAACAGCGAGACGGGCCCTGGCGACGGCTAGATCGTGTTGCAGCTCGGCCATCTTCCTCTGGAGCAGCGCTATGGCCCCGATGCACCCGTAGACGGGGTCCCGTAGCCTCGTCTCGGCCTCGTAGGCGAGGGAGTTCACCGTGTCCTCCCGCTGCTCCTCGGGGACCTCGATCAGGATCTTGCTCACATTGCTCGCCCCGAACACCTTGTTCATCGGACGAGATGTGATCCTTGCGGTCGTCGAAGCATTTCCGTAGATCTCTCTCTCTCTCTCTCTATATATATATATATATATATATGGTAATCATGGGGTACCGGTGTTTTTTTCTAAGGTTTTCCCTACTGTTTCTGTTTGCACTTTGCAGATCGGAACGTCCTCTGAAGAAGTTGGAAGGCTGTTCTATGATTTCAGATTCCGGGTTGGCTTATTTGGCGAACGGATCTTTGGCAAAAACTCTGAAGAAGTTGGTTCTTGCAGAATGTGACCAGATTACGGACGGTGGGGCTTCGGTGTTGCCACTATTCTGCTGTTTGGAGGAGTTGAACATCGCAGAATGCGGGCCGAAGGTCACCGACGATGGAGAAATTGCAATTGCTGCTATTAAATCCTTGAGGAAGCTAAATTTGACCAGGCTGATAAATGTATCTGACATCACTCTCTTTGCACTTGCTGAGAACTGTGAAAATTTGGTGTCCATCGATTTAACTGGCTATGAGCTGATTAGTGGCGCTGGAATTCGTGCCTTTGAGAATCATTCTCGTTTAGAATCTCTAGTTTTGGCTGATTGTTACAGTGTTAATGTGCATGACATAGAGCAGATGGTGCTTGGTTGCCAGTCTCTGCGGTACATTGGAAAGGCAGTGGAAATTGGAAAGGCTTCAGTGGCCCTTTTTTTGACTTTTTAAGTTTGACTATTTCATTGTTCTTCATAATCAGGTGGCAGTTTCCGTGAGTTTCTTTTTTTTGTTGTACTTTGGAGTTTGGATGATTAAGTGCAGGTTCTCGGGTATCCTGGAACCGGACCCGGAACCGGTGACAGGGTAGGTTCCAGGTTCCACAGTGTGGCGGGTAGGTTCCAGGTTCCAAAAAATGAGGAACCTGTACCAGCGGGTAGGTTCCAGGTTCCAGGTGGAACCTACCCGGAACCTGGAACCGCTCACCCCTAGTTCGTTCAGTGTATTTTGTTCAGCACAGAGGGGGGGAATGAATGGTGTTCCAAGTTCCAAGCTCTCGCACGCTCAAAGAGAAGCCAGCCTCTCGATTATTCTTCTGTTGGTGAGTTGAATGCCTTTCCAACTTCTCTGCTTTATATTTGAACTTATTTCTTCCCCTTTTTCACTTTAATATTTCTTTTTTTTTTCTAGTCAAACGTTTGATGAGAATTTGGTTAGATGGGATCGGTGTGTTTTATTCGGTCGAGAAAGAGAAAGAGAATGAATGGCGCTACAAAAGAGATTGATGGAACAACTGCGAAGCCTGCTTGGCATTTTTTCATTCTTCGTCTCATCTTAAATACCCCAAAAAAAAAATATTTGAGTTGATTTTGTTTTATCTTACTTAAGCATTTCCTAATTAAAAATACTGTTTGGTTACACCAAATGAAAAATTAGCTATTTAAGATAATCTTCGATAAGTAACATTTGCCAAGTATCAATGATATGAATTTTCTAAATGCTAAGCATATATATTTTGTCGTTGCACTAGGCATACCTTTCATTGCAAGTCAAGCCAAAGTAAAATAAACTACATAGAAGATAGAACTAACAAAGATAACAAACGCTTCACCAGAACGAAAAAGAGTTATAAAAGCAACACGTTATTTCTTACTTGAGCTACTGCTTCAGCCTATTTGCCCGAAATGACATGCACAGACCGATCGACACCAAAAGAAGTGAAACGACGCTGTGTTTTGGGGATAACAGCGAAGCCCTACTTTGGCATAAATACAGAAGGGAAAGCAGTTCCGGGGGGGTGGGCGCCATTGTCTATTTTTACAAAGAGAAAATTACAAAGTATATAAGAAAGAAAGCATGACTTCAGTACATACATCGGCATCAACACTAGTCCATGACTTGGCTTTGTTCCCACAGAGCCCATCCTGCACAAGAGAGAAAGCAAAGGAATAGGAGTTGTAAGGTGTCGCGACCTAAAAAAAATAAGTTTCCTTCTAGGCTAATGGATTATTAGGTTAATTAAATTAACTAACCTAACGCGGACTCTCCCAAGCCCTACCAATTCGCAACTTAAAAAAAAATAATTCCATGCAAAGATATATTTTGGAGTCGCCACTAATCATTTACGGTAGGTTGATTAGAAACATAAATAAAATAGCGGGAGAACTATTTTATTTCTACGAACCAGAGATTTTGAGTTCGGGAACTTGGTTACATTAATTATTCAATTAATGCCCTTTCGGTATCCTTTCCATAAAAATGTCCGATTTTGGCAAATTTGATGAATTTTCAAAGATGCAATTTTTCTAGTTTTTGCAATATTTTTTGGGTTTTCTTATGAATGTTTAGGGTTTTCTTTTTTATAAAATGCAATGCAATGCAAATTATAATTACGTGACATGAAATGTGATGACACAAATTAAATATACTACAAATAAGACATAATACAAAATGGACCCTAATCTGGGCCGTAAGCCTATTGAGTTTAACTGGAATTGCAGGAGGTAACATTTGGAGACGACGGTTCGCCGAAGCTCATTTGGCTTGTGGTGGCTCGGGACAACCTGCAAAACAGAAACAGCTCGGCATTCAACCACAGGATGGAACTCAAAAAGAGATCAAACAACTTTTCACAGTCCCAGAGCGATGGAGTTTCGACAGCGCCTTTCCTCGTGGTCCAATCATAGCCCTCTAGTCAACAAAACAAAGATGGTGGATCAGGAGCGGCTTGCAAAATAACAAAATAAACAATTTTCTTCTTTCTTTTTCTTGTTGCCCTTACTTGATTATTGAACTACACGCCGAGAGAAGACAGCACAACTAAAAAGAAGAGACTTCCTGAGTTTCCCTATTCTGGATTCGTTCTAGTTGAAGGACCAAAGCCTTGATCATTGTCGATTCGGAGGCGTTGGTCCTTTCGGTGGATGAGCTCGTCGGGAAGCCACCCCGAATAAGAATTTTGTCTATGAATATATGGGGACTTGTTGTGGGGGGCACAGCCGCGATGAGAAATGACCATGGAGCTTCGAAGCCCGAAAAAGAAAAATAGTGCAAGCGGGACCAAAAAGTAAGACCCCCCCTCTAAAAAAAAAATTAGTCCCCCCTGGCCATTCATGATGTTGGAGACTTTTCAGACTCCTTTCTTCCGTCTCCTTTTTTTTTTTTTTTGCTCGCGTCTGTCCTCTTCCTTCTCCTTTTGCCCATCATCTCTTCTTTTTCTTTTCAATGGTGCTGCCCCCCTTTGATGAACGGCCTCTTTTTTTTTTTTTATATATATATTTCCCCATCATGGACTCTTCTTCTTTCTTTAATGTGCTGCCCCCCTCCCATTATCTTTTCGGTGGACACCATTATGTAAGGAAGGAAAGGAAGGCTAACTACACTCGTGAAGCACATGAAGACAGCTAGAGAGAGGGACCCCTTTATCGAAAAAGAGAGCCATCATGCTTTCCGTTTGTAATAAAATATGGCAAAAGAGATGGAGTTGTTGTTCTGTGGGTTCTTCTTTTATGAACCTCGAGTAGCATGTTTTCCCTGAGATGCGGAATATGCTCCATCTTTTCTTTCCCTAAATCACGCATGCACAGAGAGAAAGAGAACGCATCCGCAATCGCAACTCCGGCTCCAATGATATTGTAAACCACATTGATGCAACTTAATTAATACAAAATAAATATGCAATACATAGAAATTTTTTTTTTGCGAGAATTATGAATAATTCTCATTATATGAATTTCTAAAACAATTAAAATTTAAGTGTCAAGGACAACGAGCGAGAAGTTCGTAGCAATCATTGGTCGCATATTATGCTGAAAGTAACCAAAGTAATTCTAAATGTTTGATAGCAATCATGATCATCCGCAAACTGTCCTTTAAATGGAAAAGATTTTATTGTGCTTATCATGTAAAAAATAAATTAACCAGGGACAACCTTCACTCTTGTTCTGTCATATTCTTTATAAACTTGCTATCTTTATGATGATCAATTGAGTACTTAGTAACTCAGATACGAGATGATCACTTGTATTCTAGTAACTTAAAATATATTCACCATTAACACGATTTACTAGCATATTTGATTTCTGACTCTTTTTCCACCAACCGTCAAAAGATGTCAACGTGGGTGGTCCTTCCATCCCTTTTATCAGGTTCATCATGTAGTAAGATTTCCACGCTCGTGTTATTTGGATTTGATTTTCAAAATGTTAAAATTAGGATAAAGAATTTGATAGATCGGTCAAAGATTCGCGCATTTTACATATGTGAGATAATCGGGATCCTACTATTTATTGGGGCTTTCTTGAAAAAATCGCACAAACATGGGACATATTCGACGGTTGAAACCATTGAAGACCCTAACATATGTTCAATGCGACACGGATGCTGCAAATTTTATCTGTATCACAAAAAAATTGTTCTAAATCGTACTCACCGTGGCACTAATACCCCAAACTTTTTCCTATTACCAAAACCCTCAAAATTGCCTCAATCATGAAATCAATCCCGTTTAACACCATCTTCACAATAAATAAAATATAATTAATTTCCACGAAATAAGCAACATAAATATCGATCACGTTAGGTTAAAGAAACTAACAAAAATAAAAACAAGAAAATAAATGTATTCTAAGTCGCCGGTGACAAATACAGTAGCCGGCCAGCCGCTTGCTCAACCCTCTCCAGCTGCAATGTCCGCCGTCCATTCCCGTGCTTCCCGGTTGACTTGTACTCTCCCGCCGCTATTCCTTAAGATCTTCCCCTTGTTAATCACTTGGAATGCTAAAGTTGAATGCGAGAGTAACAGCAATGTTTCATTACAATGCGATCTCGATTCCTTTGGGTCGTGCCACAAAAGCACATCCTGCACGAGAGAACGCAAAAAGGAATACAAGTTGTCGGACAATAAGTTGTAGCAGTCATCCGCCGATGATGCTGGAAGGAGGAACTCACAGTCACTGTCACAGTAGTTAATGCAAAGAATTGAGCGAGAATTATTGCCAGTATAACGAGCAAAACAACGATCTGTAATTTAGATTTTGATAAGCAAAGTATTGTTGTTTTTCTTTTGTTTGAGAGAAACCAATGCGTTTTGACCAAAAAAAAAAAAAAAAGAAGAAGAGAGAAAGCAATGCCGGAGCGCGTGTTTCCCAGAAGAAGTTGCTCGGGCAAGAGTGCAAGACCAACCAATGCAAGGAAGCGGAAGGCCTCCATCTATGGGCTTGAAGCTATGGACTTGACGGCCTCTGTCTATGCCGTCACCGTCAAGCCAATAGCTTCCAAGACTATAGAGAAGAACCACAGCCGGCCCAAAGAAGCCGAGACCGGAGCCTTTCCCTTCGTCGCAGTCCTATTGATCCACCGGAAAAGTACAATCCCAACCCCATCGGTCAGACGGCTCCGGACGCCTCCAGAGTCCCGAGATCACGAGAAACGACGGAGAGCGAGTGAGAGACGAGGGTGTTTGGTCTTTGGGTTGGCTTTTATAGAGAAAGAGGGCGATACTGCGAGGAAGAGGAAGAAGAAGATGATGAGGTTCCTAGTAAAATCTACGATTTAGGTAATTATTAATATTGATCACTAGACTAGACTTGGGTGTGATAATGAAGGTAGATAGCGATTAACCGTCATTGATCAGAGTCCTTTCCATGTCTCTCCGATTTCCCAGAACAACCCCCTTGTATTGATAGGGAAAATCATCAAAAACGTATTGGATTTTATTACAATGAAAATCGATTTTATTACAATGAAACTCGTTTTTTTTTTATCCTTCTGAAAAGTACAAGTTGAAGGGATAGCTAAAAAATTCCTTTTATTTTCAATTGAGGGCATTTAATAAATCTCACCGTAAAATTTCTCTCTCTATAATCGATTCAAATTGCTCTTCGTTGGAAAGTCCAAGAAAATCACTAGCAGGAAAAATTTAATTACTACCCTTTATATCAAATTTTTTTATTTAATAGTTCTTTTGGTCAAATATTCAATGAATTTTGGATTGATGGGTTTCGTGTATTTTGTTAAGCACAGAGGGTGAGAATGATAGTGTTCCAAGTTCCAATCTCCGGCATGCTTTGTAAGACTGGCTCGCTTCGCTCCTCATGCTTTGAAAGAATGAAAAGCTGTTTTATAATTAATCATTGAAGGAAATTGAGCAATAAATCGTGCAGAACAGCAACAGGCACTGGCCTAGGCAGAATGTTTTTTTTGGGTTCCACCATGCAGATTTAAAAAGGGAGTAGAATGTGTGGGTTTCCAATATTTTTATTGAATAAGTTAATACAACATTTAAAGAAGAAATAGAAAAAGTCGTGGGCGACCGTGCATTTATTGCTCCAATTTCTGGTAGAATCGAAAGCCGGATCCAGATCGGTCCAATTCCCAATTCCAATATTTTGAAATCTGAAGATAGACCTACTGGATTAGTTCTTGGTTTCAGGGAATTGATTACCTCTTCCTTAAAGATCTGCTATGCATTAGCATATTTTCCATTGAAAGGAGCATTGAAATCACCGGCATTCAACGAAATTGAGTACTTTGAATTGAAGATTTCGACCCAAAAAAAAAAAAAAATCGAGAGATAAACAAGTAAACCTGTTTCGTTGCTCTGACGAGATAGTGATCGAGGGGTCGTAATTCCGGAAACGAATAATTTATTAGTCAAACATTCTTTTTACAGCTAGATCCTGTTTTCTTTTACTCGTTATGGACAAAATTTTCGGCTAGCAACAAATTCAACTTTCATCACCATTTTGGAAAAACTTCACACATTATCAAATCACGTAACAATTATTTCATGATTTTTATGTCGTCAGAAAGAAAAAGGACATAACCTCACCTGTTTGTTAATAACATTTTTTCCCTTTATTTTTTTTTTTATTTTTCCTTTTCCCCGTTTGCTCGGAGCTTTAAAAAAAAAGGGCAGGCAAGAGGGACGCCTAGCGAGGAGTTGGCGATGGCCGACATGGTCGTAGGCGCTTCGACAAGGGCCAGCGCTGCAATCCATCATGCCTGGACCTGGGCAAGGGCCGACACCATAGGGTTTAGAAAAACTAATTAGGATAAAGGTTTTAAGGTAAAAAAAAATTCCGCAAGAGGCGCCTCATGCATTTACCTTAAATGGCCTAAGTTTTGGGAGAGGAAATATAGTTAAACGAGAAATGTGGAGACCATGGATTTAGTTGGGGACACCCAGTTGATTTTTAGGACACAAATACTCCGTCTGAATAATGCCCAACTTCATAATGTTTTCAAATACCTTCAGGCTTTTGGATTTGGGAACATGCTGTCCTAAGATTGCGTTGAGCGGCTTCGGCGGAGCAGCAGAAACTTCTCCTCCTCCGCCATCGCACCTCTACTTTCTTATTCTTTCAAAGTTAATTCTATTTAATTATGTGCATGAGCTCGTAGAAAGTATTAAATATCGCGCGGTGACCTTATTTTGGACAATATTAGCAGGGAGGGGTGCAATTCTTTTCTTTTCTTTTTTCCATTTTTTTTCGCTTAGTGTAAAAAATAAATGGGAAGAAAGATCAGTCAGCCACGGAATGTAAATGCGTATTCCATGAGGACACAACTTACAAGTATTTCACATCCAAATTGGGCTTACGATGTAATAATAATACGAGCACTAATCAAATACCACTTCAGCATCAGAAGTACATAAGCCACGAAATCAGTGTAACTAGCCGCAAACATCCGCGCAGTCACGAGAAAAAAAACGATTCACATTTTAACCGCAGAAATGAAGTATAGCCAAAGCCTATTTAAATTCTGCCTTGGCCCGCCGATAAGACTCTAGTAAGATTTCCATCTCTTCTCTTATCAAACTCGCCTGTTCTATCTTTAGGGCAGCATGTTTTGCCTTTAGGGTCAGCTCGTTCAATCGCAAATCTCGCCAAGACTCCTTCAATTCGTCCAGCTTCTGGGGATCCATCGCACGCATTCCGATTTCTATTACCTCCCGATCAAGCCCCGTTGCATTGACCCGCAATAAGGAAGACACGCTGCGCCAGTACTCCGGCGGCTTCGACGGAGCAGCAGGAAGCGAGGCGGGCGCCTCTCCTTTGCATGCCGGAGGAGGACGGCCTCTGCGTCGCGGTGCCATCAGGGAATGACGGAGGAGTCAGTGGTAGAGATGAGGGGGTTTAGGCTTTCGGTTTTATAGAGAGTCGAGACGGAGGGCAGGATATCAAGAGGAAGAGAGAGGGAGATGACGAGAGGAATATGGAGGGTTTTTGGGGTTGCACTGCCGGCTTTTGCTTTGTTACAGTTTATTTGAACATCTGTTCGCATTGGAAAACGGAGGGATTGGTAGGGGAAGAGTCGAATCCCACGATATATTTTTTCTTCTGTTTTTCTTGGGAAAATATCAAAAAAGGGCCTGAACAGCTTTGATTTTCTCAAAGAAGGGCCTGAACTAAACTTTGTCTCAAACAAGGGCCTCAAGTGCGTTTTTTGTTTCAAAGAAGGGCCTGATGAAAGGGCATTTTTGTCTTTTTAATATTTTAGTTTCATTTTCTTTTCTTTTTTTGTTTCTGTTTGCATTTTCGTTTCATCTTCCTCTCTCCTCTTTTCTCTCCCTCCGCCTATGCCCCTCAACGTCAGCCTCCTCCCCGGCCCTCCTCCTCCTCATCCTGGTCCTCCTCCTCCTGGTCCAAGCGCAAGCCGCCCGCGTTCACTGCTGCCACCTCTTCACCCGCCTCCAGATTGGCACCACCGACTCCAAGAACTCCGCCCTCGACTCCAAGCCGGTGAGGGTCTCGGTGTCTCCGCCGAGACAGCACAAGGGCGACGTGGCCACAGCCACAGCCGCAGTCGGGGTGTCTTCTGCTTTCACCACGCTGAAGATCAAGCCGTCGTAGCCGCTGCTGAAGGCCCTTCTAAACTGCGCACGGGTCAGCGAGTCCGACGCGGAGCTGGCCTCCAAAACACTGGCTCGACTAAGGGAATCGGCGTCCGAGTGTATAGATCTGGCGAAGAGAGTGCCGTTCTACTTCTCCGAGGCATCAACAGGTACCCGATCGCCGCGTCCCCTTCCACCAGGGCCGCCGTCCACTTCTTCCCACCGCCCGACGCCGACACCTTCGAGCGGAGGAACGGCGTCTCGAGCGGGGTCTCCTCAGCGGCGGCGTCGTTGGAGGCGGAGGAGGCGAGCTTGAGGTGGACGCGGCGGTCCTCCATGAACTGGTAGAAGGCGGAGGCGAGGAAGCAGGCGACGAGGGTGAAGGCGTAGCCGATCCACGTGGTGGTCTGCCACGGCTCCACCAGGAGGGTCACCTCCTTGCTCCAGTAAAATGACATGTGCATCATCTTTTTCTCCCTCTCTTGCAAGCTTTTCTCGCAGAGGTTTTTCGACCCAGAAGGAGGAGGATAAGCTTTTAGCGAGAGAGAGAGAGAGAGTGAGTTTGCCTTAAAAGAGGAACTTGCTTCCGCTTCGGAGGAGGACGACAATGGTGGTGAAGATGAAGAAGAAAGAATCGGAAAGAAATGGTGTCGTATGCTTTCGTTGGGGGAGGAGGAGGACCAGGAGGCGGAGGAGGGAGAGAAGAAGATGAAACGAAAATGCAAACAGAAACAAAAAAAAAATGAAAATGAAATTAAAACATTAAAAGACAAAATTGCCCTTTCATCAGGCCCTTCTTTGAAACAAAAAACGCACTTGGGGCCCTTCTTTGAGACAAAGTTTAGTTCAGGCCCTTCTTTGAGAAAATCAAAGATGTTGAGGCCCTTCTTTGGTATTTTCTCGTTTTTCTTTTTCATTTCATGTGTTGCTCCAAAATTTACTTATTTAAATGATCTCTAGGTCATAGTAGGATGATGCTGAGTCGTTAGTACTTTAGGTTTTTATTCTCATTATAAAGTGTTCAATTTACTTATAAAGGTATACAATTTTTTTTAATGATCGAACACAAACGGAAAGAATGAATGGCGTTCAAATTCCAACCTTTGGCATGCTTCCTAAGGCTGGCTTCCGACCCATCACATCCTCAGGCACGCCAAAACAGAAGGCATGTCAATTATTGTCTATTGGTTCGATCAAAAAAAGAAAAAATATTGTGTCTTGGTCGGTCCAAACCGTCAAAACGAGAGAAGAGAAGAGATGGTGAAGCTGAGAGGAGGACAAATTTTCATAAGATCTGATTGGGATGTCTAGTCTTTTTTTCCAAACCAAGCGAAAAAAGGAAAGTAATTATCAAATCAGGTGCAAATATATATAACCAGGGCCGCTCGACAATTGTATTACCGAGCGGACCTCCACTCGGCAGTCACACTGCCGAGCAGGCTAAAAAAGGCAAAAAATTGCCCACTCGGTAGTCTGACTGCCGAGCGGGCATAACCTTATTATTATTTTTTCTGTCGAGCGGGTACTTCCATCACTCACGCATTTTTCTGTGCATGAAACCTTCGCTCTACAGGTCAGCATTTTCCGTTTAAAAAATGACGGTGTTAACGGAAAAGACTCAATTTAAACAATTTGACAAGTTTTAGGATTCGGTTGAACTTTTTACAAGTTTTAGGACTCAATTGCACAAATGTGATAAGTTTTAGGATTTCTGGTGAATATATCATAATAATAAAATAGTTATGGTGATATTATGGTCGTCCTTGTCACATGCTGCTCTTCATCAGTCGGTCTGGGGAAACACCACCTGCCGCTCCTGTCTGGACCCCACTGACTTTTACCTAAAGTAAGTAAGACAAGGTAAATCTTTACATGAACACGGTTCAATGTACTATTGTCGCGACCCTCTCGAGGTTAGTCTGATGTGGGCTCTCGAGGGCTAATGGGCCGTCCAGTCTGGTCGGACGCGGGCCTCTCCCAAGGCCCGTTACCCAAATCGCAACGGAGGTATGCGTAGTCGACCTTCAGTGTGGTCTGGTGACATGTGCTAAGTGTGCATGCCATGGAGTCACCACCAATCATTTTTTGGAGGGTATGATTGGACCACCCTATTAAATAGTCGGTAGTTTCTATTCAATTCTGCGATAACCAGAGAAATGGGTTCGGGGACTTAGTTACGTCAACTGTCAGAGTTGACGCCCTTTCGGCACCTAAGTTGACTGAATTTTCTGACCTAAGATTTCATGCAGATGAGTGGAGTACGAATCCTAAATCTAGGAATTCATGCAAATAGGAATGACTATCCTAGCAATCACAATCAATAATAAAATGCGCAAATCAATGAATCCAAATATGTAAAATAATCACATCAAATCAACATGACATTCCTAATAAGGCTCTATTAGCCTAAATAAGTATCAATCAAGCTTAGGAATGATTTAGACATGATTTTACCCATCAGAGGTAAAGTCGTAATTTTGAGACAAAAGGGACGATTTGCCTAAAAAGGGAAAAATCGTCATTTCGGAATGAATCCGGAGTAAAACAATGTCAAAAATAGGTTTGGTCACTCAATTGACCCATTTCCTATTTTTTTTTTGCAATTTTCATGATTTTCTGGAATTTTAGAAACCGATTTACCATTCGAAGGGGTAAAATCGTCATTTTCTAAAAATGGGAATGAAATGTGGAAATCTTAGACATAAGGTTTAGCCACCTATCTGGCCCATCACTAAATTATAAGCAATTTCCACAATTCATCGGAATATCAAAGACGATTTACCCTTTGAGGGGTAAAATCGTCATTTTGGATTAAATGGGAGAAAATACAAAAATTGGAAACAAATCAATTTTTTTTGTCATTTTCAGCCTTCAAAATTTTTTAGAATTTTTTTTAGGAATTTTCTGCAATTTTTCTCAATTTTTTTTTGAATTTTTCCTTAATAATTCATTTTTTTGGAATTTTTTTTTATTAGGACGCGACGCAATGCAAATTATAATAAAGAAGATATTAAGTCATTACACAACATAAACATAAGCAAAGGAGACGAGATCCGGTGAATTTTACGACGTCGGAGTCCGTCGGTGCTCGTGCAACAATGTGTGGGAGGTATAAACCACCAACATGAGGCTTGGCCTTCCGATTCTGGGGTAGCACAATATAATTTGCAGAAAATAAATGAATAAAATGCCTTGGACACCAATAGGAGGTTTGGCCTTCCAATTCTGGATCCGCTAGGCGAACTATAGAAAATGTACACTTTTGTTGGATGCAGTACAATGCAAATTAACTATGTGATGCATGAAATGCTATGACATAAAGTAAATACACAGCAAATATTTAGACACCAATAGGAGGCTCGGCCTTCCGATTCTGGGTCTAATAGGTAAAATGTAGAAAATGCACACTTTTATTAGATGCAATACAATGCAAATTAACTATATGATGCATAAAATGCTAGGACATAAAGTAAATACACAGCAAATATTTAGACACCAACAGGAGGCTCGGCCTTCCGATTCTGGGTCTAATAGGTAAAATGTAGAAAATGCACATTTTTATTAGATACAGTACAATGCAAATTAACTATATGATGCATGAAATGCTAGGACATAAAGTAAATACACAGCAAATATTTAGACACCAACAGGAGGCTCGGCCTTCCGATTCTAGGTCTAATAGGTAAAATGTAAGGAGTGAGAGGTGGTCTTACCAAGATTGAACCCAAAACAAGCCCGGAAATCCAATTTGGCACTCGCGGACTCAAGTCTGATCAGTCTGACCTTTGCTCCTTCAAACAGCTCTACGGGACAAATGGCTCGGCCAAATTGGACTCACGATATGTCATTAGAACGGCAAGAGAATAAGCTTTCTAACAGTATATGGCTCGTTCCCATACGATTCCTAACGAAATAGTTAGGGCCGAAAAACCGGACGGTTTTCAATCGTCCAATGACCAGAATCTGTCCCAGAAAACTCCTTCAATTCAACCATTAAAACCCATCCAAAACTCAACTAGACTACAATCTCAGCTTACTAGATTCCTAAGTTAGGTGCTAGAGACATCTTATCGAATATTGGAAGCAAGGCAAGCCCTTGAATCACTCATAATGTTCACGGCACCACCTTGACAGAACCGGTTCAGATTTTTCGAACAAAACAATAAGGGATCAGCCCTTAAATCCAAATATAATCCATCTTCAAACCATAAAACACAATAATATATGTCTTAACAAGGAGTGAGAGGTGGTCTTACCAAGATTGAACCCAAAACAAACCCGCAAATCCAATTTGACGCTCGCGGACTCAAGTCTGATCAGTCTGACCTTTGCTCCTTCCAAAAGCTCTACGGGACAAATGGCTAGGTCAAATTGGACTCACGATATGTCATTAGAACGGCAAGAGAATAAGCTTTCCAATGGTATATGGTTCGTTCCCATATGATTCCTAACGAAAGAGTTATGGTCGAAAAACAGGACGGTTTTGGGTCTGGGCGGTGGGCAAAGCGAGAGAAAAAAAAAACGAAAAATCTAAGAGAGAGAGTTGAGGGAGAAGAAGGGTCGGGAGATGATGAGGGGGAGGAGATAAATAGGCAGCGGGAAGGAGAGAGGGAGTGGGGGAGAGAGAGAGAGAAAAAAATATAATAATAATAAAATAATAAAATAATAAAAGTAAAAATAAAATAAAATAACAAAAAGAGAAGACAAAATCATTAGTCCCCTTTTCCTTTTAAATGATGATGTTTCCCTCCTTTTCCTTTTAATCATTACTAATATTTTTGTCAAATTCAATTTTATGGTGATCAGAGAACACCTAAAATCAAACATAAATTTTACTATTTATGAGGTTAGAAAATAGATAAAATAAAAATAAAAATACCGACTATTTTTATATATCTTTGTGACCTCAAATATTATTTTTCTTGATTTTCTTCTTTTCTTTTTTTTTTCTTTTTTTTTCGAAAATATTATAAAAATGAAAATTATGAAAATAATTTTTTTGGTCAAAATGGTTCATTTAGCTTGGCCAAGGTCACCAAAATTGATTTTTCAATTTTTGAAATTTTTATAGATTTTCTATGAATTTAATAAAGAAAAAAAGGTTGATCAAAATTTAGGTGTCAACAGCTGCCCCTCTTTGAGAGGAATCTCGTTAGAGGTTTCTCTCAAAGATAGGTGACACCTGAGTCCTGATCGACTCGACTCGGGGAACTAAAGGAAAAGGAGTCATGACATCCAATCTTCATGCTTGTCCATTTATGCTCTTTCTTGAAGGGGGAAATGTTCATGTGACATGAGAGAGTGAGATAATAGAGAAACATACCTGCCACTTACCTGTTCGATGTTTGTGCGATTTTCGCGGTGTTTGATGGATTCAAGAGAATTTCTAGGAACTCGTTACTAGAGTATCCTAGAGAGGTTAAGCTCTGACCCGTATGGTAGGTCAAACCATAATGGGATTCCTAACTGATAGGAATCTAAGGAAGACGCGTCCCATTTGGGATTTGCCAAGGATTTTGATCCGTATGGTGGATCGGACCATTGAGTTGACCAGTTAAGTGACTTTTACTATTGGGTTGACCCTTCAGGCGATTTCTACCGCTGTGTTGACCCTTTAGGCGGTTTCTACCATGAATTGACCCTTTAGGCGGTTTCTACCTTTGGTTTGACCCTTTAGGCGGTTTCTACCATTGATTTGACCCTTCAGGCGGTTTCTACCTTTGATTTGACCCTTCAGGCGGTATCTACCATTGATTGACCCTTTAGGCGGTTTCTACCATTGATTGACCCTTTAGGCGGTTTCTACCTTGAATTGACCATTTAGGCGGTTTCTACCTTGATTTGACCCTTTAGGCGGTTTCTACCTTTGGTTTGACCCTTCAGGCGGTTTCTACCTTTGTTTTGACCATTCATGCGGTTTCTACCTTGTGTTGCTTTGAAAAGGGGTCTCATGACGAGGGTTCTCCACGTCCGATGAGACTGCCTGATTTTTGAAAAGGGGTCTCATGACGAGGGTTCTCCACGTCCGATGAGACTGCTTGATTTTTGAACATGGGTCTCATGACGAGGGTTCTCCACGTCCGATGAGACTGTTTGATATTTTTGAAAAGGGGTCCTAGGACGAGGGTTCTCTACGTCAAGTTAGGACTGCTTGATTTTTGAAAAGGGGTCCTAGGACGAGGGTTCTCCACGTCTGCTGGGACTGCTTGATTTTTTTTTTGAGAAGGGGTCTCATGACGAGGGTTCTCCACGTCCGATGAGACTGCCTGATTTTTGAAAAGGGGTCTCATGACGAGGGTTCTCCACGTCCGATGAGACTGTTTGATTTAAAAGGGTTTTTCTTCCCCCTCCCTTTTTTTAGAGATCCCGAAGTTTGTCGGGAATTCAGTTTTGAAGCAGTGAAAGATTTTATTTTGGCGAAAATTTCACTGGTACGCTGATGATGCGGGAGGTGACTTTTCTGGGAGCTGGGTTCTCCAGGTATCCTGCAGAAAAATAGATTTGTACGTTCTTCTCTTCAGAGCGAGGCCTTCTTCTGGGAGATTGGCGTCTCCAACGGATCCTGCAGAAGTTCGAGCCTGAAAATTTTTTCTTCACCAAGAAAACGTTAGCAATCTTTGGGAAGACGACGGTTGTCCATCTGACAAAACTGTATGATTTAAGTTTTAATCATGAAATGTGCATTTTGATGCCGGAGACTGTCCAAAGCATTCTTGCAACATGCAGATGTGATCACAAATTCCTTGCATGGAAAATCTGGATCAACAGTTTGAAAATTCCAAAAAGATTTTGTTCAAAACATCAATTGGAATATTTCTCAACAAGGAGGTCTTCTCACCTGTTTTGCGATAGTGGTTTTTTATAGGGGATGCACTCAATTCCCTACTAACCTGTGCCTAGGTTTTAGGCTCATTCGCAGCGCATACATTTTGATCGGTCGGGAGGTCTTCCACGGGACCGTAATGTTGGGCTTGGTATTGGTCTTCAAGGGGGACTCATTTTTGAGTCAAAGCCATTGAATGAAAGTTTTCACCATCTGCTTCGGGTTTACAAGTCAAGAACCCTGCAAAATGAGAAAGAAATAGTCTTGCTCGTACCTCTTCGAGCTAAGCTATATGTTAACCCAAGTGTCTTAGTCAGAGAATGCTGTTTCAGGGTTATGATGTTGGTAGGATTGGGGACCGAAAAAGGCTTGTTTTTGGCCCAGAATTTATGAGGGGATTGACCTTGGTGATCATTGCAAACTTGTCACCTGTCATTTTCATTCTGCATC
Source organism: Rhodomyrtus psidioides (assembly GCA_021437785.1). Classification (NCBI taxonomy): domain Eukaryota; kingdom Viridiplantae; phylum Streptophyta; class Magnoliopsida; order Myrtales; family Myrtaceae; genus Rhodomyrtus; species Rhodomyrtus psidioides. The sequence goes on from JAILYB010000055.1 coordinate 4,080,443, forward strand.
TTCAATTTTTGAGGCGTGCAACCGCTTTTGAGGTGTGCACAAACTCTTTAGAGAGCGTCTCTTGTGGTATTAAGAGGTTGACAACTCTTTCTGTGTTTTTGCTCCACGGCTGACATCATTTGGGGAGCAGTCTTCTTGATCTAACTCCATTAGGGGTTTTTCCCTCTTCTTTTCCCTACTAGGTTTCTTCAGGGATCGATCAAATTGTTTACCCGAGCATCGGCCTCGCTATTACCAGGCACTTTGCTTTTTCTTGATGCTTGGGATTTCTTTAATCCCTTGTCGCAAGTGGGATGCTTGGCAATTGTGCTAGATATATGACTTGGCTCTTAGCACGCTTGAGTATCAACTTAGTAGTTTCTTCGTAAACCCTAAGTCTTGAACTTCTCCGTTCCTGAAGTGATTTGCCTTTGTTTTGGAACTTGCAATGATCACCAATGGGTTTATGAAATGAATTTGCAGGCTCAACTTGGCTATGCAAAGGATATGGTGTGTGGGATAGAGAAATGAATGCTTCTCATCATCCTATGGCATTTGGATTACCATATAAACAACACACAAAGATTGATGTTAGTCCGAGCAAGAAAATTTCTAACCATTTTCTCCTGATGTTGCTGGACTCACCTCCATTTTGCCCCAATGTGGGGGTGGTTCTTGACAGGGTTGAGAATGAAAACCGCCGTTCGAAGGGGTTGTCAATGGTCACCTGTAGTATTTGGGGATATGAAACGAATGCCTCTATCATCCCAATCCATGTAATTGTTGCGAATAATCCCTACTTCCGTAGGTCCAGATTTTGCTATCTAATCCGCTCCACTTCTCTCCAGTGTGTGTAGGACGTGTTTGGACTAGGCTTTGCCTCTTGTCTTTTAAGAAAACGTCCTTTTGAAAGTTTTGAACTTTTGATTGGAAAAAATCTCTTTCATTTTCTCCAAAAATTTTACCCGTCAAGGGGATTTTATGATGCACCATGCATGTTCATGTTCAGACAACCTCCTGTTTTAAAACATGAATGCCAATGAAGTTTGAATTCTATGTCTTTTCTAGACATTAGATTCTGAAAGCTTTTCTTTTTCTCTCTGTTTTTTATTTAACATCTTCAATGGATTGGGGAAAGGGATACTTACCTGTCCCCCGCGGCTGGAGATCCTTGAAAATGCGGAAGAAACATGTTATTGTACGTTCATGAATTTTTCAAAAAATTAGAACGATACAATTTACCCTTGGTCATGTATTCCAACGGGTAATACATGGGATGTGAAAACCCGTTTTGCCTTGATGGCGAGCCCCTGTAAAAAACAAACAATAAGTGTCAGTTTGCGTTCCAAAATTCAAGACAAATTGGAACGATACCGCCTTGTTCTTGCTTGGTGTTTTCATTTGAACACAAACGCGCGGTTTGCAGAAATTGGCCATTTATATTGTGGCCACGATCCCTCCGTTTGGTTGGCGATGAATCATTCTCGAGGATTTGCCCCAGAGGAGATCCATTTCTGTTTTTGGGCACATTCTAGCGCCATTCTTCAAAGTTCCTTTTATTCAAGGAAAAAGGAAATTGTTATCGGAATGCATGTCAAAGCATGATGTGTGGAAGCGATACTTTTTACCCTCCACTCGATCTTATAATCAAAGACCATTTCTTGGAGTGCATGACTTCCAAGGCCGATAATTTTGTTCGCTCCCCAATTAGTGAGTTCTTTTCTTTTGTGGCTTTCGGCGCCAACGCCTTCCTGTTAAATGAGGAAAAACTCATGTTACATGTGGGATTTTTGGAGATCAAATTGGAACGATACAAAGTTACAGTTCACCCAAATTTGTATCTTGGGGTTTACTTCTGATGCGGACGACTATGTCATTGCGTCCCAGGATTTTTCCAGAGAAGAAACGTCCGGCGTACAAATGATTTACTTGCCCCAGTTAGGCATGGTTTTTCATGCCTGCCCCAGCTAAATTCATTCCTGCATTTTGCTGCAATCATCATCCACTTTGGGAATGTCTTCTCTCGTCTGTATTTATGGGTGTTGTTCGTGAGATTAACGGCCGTTCTGCCCCAGTTGGGCGACGTTTGTCCTGGCAACATGCCTTAGCACTTTCTGTGTTTGTTGGCAATTTTCAATTCAATTTTGACAACGTCCATGCACTGCACATGAAGAAACAGGTGTAGGTTTTGACTTCATTTGAAATTTCAGGAAAGAGATACTCCCTTCGGGGTTTCCAACATTTGAAGGGACGGTGTTCTTCAAGTATTTTGCCTTGGTAAGGCTTGTGTTGATGTTTGTTATCTCTGGATTTAATAACCCTGGTCCGATGCGTCTTTATGGGGGATCATGAGAGTTTGCCCCCAGTTTGGCCTCTTCAAAGAAAATGGGAGAACTCACTCCCATGGGTTTCGCCGATTCTGATCTTCTATCTCAATTGTCAGAATCTTCAATTATTTTTATCCGTCTCTAGATGGCTTGACGGTCTTGGGATTTGTCGTGTGGCGGTTTTGTGATTCTCTCGATCATCGTCGCCATTTGAAGTATTTGATGTTTCTCTTTTCCGGGTAGCGGAGCGATTTGTCCCCAGCCACTGGATGCTTTGTCTGGGGCTGGCTGATTTAGTCGTAGGCAATTTGATCGCTCATTCGCAGCGCATACATTTTGATCGGTCGGGAGGTCTTCCACGGGACCGTAATGTTGGGCTTGGTATTGGTCTTCAAGGGGGACTCATTTTTGAGTCAAAGCCATTGAATGAAAGTTTTCACCATCTGCTTCGGGTTTACAAGTCAAGAACCCTGCAAAATGAGAAAGAAATAGTCTTGCTCGTACCTCTTCGAGCTAAGCTATATGTTAACCCAAGTGTCGTAGTCAGAGAATGCTGTTTCAGGGTTATGATGTTGGTAGGATTGGGGACCGAAAAAGGCTTGTTTTTGGCCCAGAATTTATGAGGGGATTGACCATGGTGATCATTGCAAACTTGTCACATGTCATTTTCATTCTGCATCTTCAATTTTTGAGGCGTGCAACCGCTTTTGAGGTGTGCACAAACTCTTTAGAGAGCGTCTCTTGTGGTATTAAGAGGTTGACAACTCTTTCTGTGTTTTTGCTCCACGGCTGACTGTCGCGACCCGTCCGAAAGGCGGACGCGGCTAATGGATTACCGATCGCGGGCCTTGGATCGGCGCGGGCCCTCCCAGGCCCATACCAAATCGCGGCGGGAGTACTCTTCGACGATAAGAGTCGATCGCTTTCGACCTTCAGTGTGGTCGTGGTGGCATGTGCAAATTGTGCATGCATTTGGAGTCGCCACCGATCTTTCTTGGAGGGTAGACCGGAAACCTTATTGACCGATTGTGAGAGATCGATCAGTTCTGCGGAACCAGAGATTTTGGGTTCGGGGACTTGGTTACGCTGGTGTCATTACCAACGCCCTTTCGGTACCTAACGCGAGTGATTTTCCTAGCTAAGAGTTCATGTAGATGAGTGGGGTACGAGTCCTAAATCTAGGAGTTCATGCAGATAGGAATGACTATCCTAGCAATCACAATCAATAATAAAGTGCACAAATCAATGAATTCAAATGTACAAATAAATCACATGGCATTCCTAATAAGGCCATATTGGCCTAGAGAAGCGTCAATCAGGCTTAGGAATGATTTAGACATGATTTTGCCCATCAGGGGCAAAATCGTAATTTTGAGACAAATGGGACAATTTGCCCAAAAAGGACAAAATCATCATTTCGGAATGAATCCGGAGTCAAAAACAGGTTTGGTCACTCAATTGACCCATTTCCTATTTTTTTTTTGGCAATTTTCGTGATTTTCGGGAATTTTAGAAACCGATTTACCATTCGAAGGGTAAAATCGTCATTTTCTAAAAATGGAAATGAAATGTGGAAATCTTAGACATAAGGTTTAGCCACCCATCTGGCCCATCACCAAATTCTAAGCAATTTCCACAATTCATCAGAATATCAAAGGCGATTTACCCTTTGAGGGGTGAAATCGCCATTTTGGATTAAATGGGAGAAAATCCCAAAAATGAAAACAAATCAATTTTTTTGGTGTTTTCAGCCTTGAAAATTTTTTTAGAATTTTTTTTGAATTTTCTGCAATTTTTCTCAATTTTTTGAATTTTTCTTTAGTTTTTCATTTTTTTAGCATTTTCTGATCGATTTTTTTTTTTAATATTTTCGAAAAATATTTTAATAAAAAGCATGTCTTTGACAATTGATAACACTCAACCAGATAAATAAGCTAACCACTAGACTGAAACAAATACATGCAAATCAAATCTATGATGACAATACTTTAAGAAAATAACTCTAATATACTGATCGGGTACGCGAAATATACCTGATTGGACACCGGTCTTCAATTGCTCAGCCCCAGCAATGCGACCATCTCCGTGTGCGTTGCCGTCAAATACTCGAGTCGAGATTGGCTGCGATCCTCGAAAAATCCTTCGGCGCGAACCTCGAACTTGATCGGATCACGGGCCAAAACCTTGGACAATTGGCCCAATCTCTCGACCCACCCGGCCCATGGACCTGGCACAACGGCCCATTCAATCGGCCCACCTCGCAGGACACGGCCTAGGCCCAATTGGGTCACGGCCCATAAGACTGGCCCACGGGTCAGGCCCAAAGCAGGGCAACAGCCCACAGAACAGGGTGTCCGAGCAAGGGGCAGGGGAATCAAGGCTGTGGCGACGGCTTGAGGGTTCACGGACTGGTGGCGTGGGGGGCGGCCGGGTCCTGGGGGTCTCGAGGGATGTAGGGGGGAGGTCGTTGGATGTTCACGGTGGCCGGAGGAAGCCGGAAAAGGGGCGACCAGCAGCTGTAGCGGGCGACCAGAACAGGGGACCTGCACGGAGCTGGGGCTGTCGGGGCTGATTCGTGGATTTCCTCGGGTTCAAATGCGTCGGGGCTTCGTATGGTGATTGGTGGAGGTGTGTGGGGGTCTCTGGTTGTCGGATATGGGCGGAGGAGCGAGCTGGAGGCGGTGGAAACCGGGTCTAGACAGAACACCCGCAGAAACAGGGTGACAGAGTAGAGCTTCGGTTTTAAGGGTTCTCCGGCGATCTATGGTGGCTGCCAGCGGTTCGGTGGTGTCGAACGGGGTCATGAGGAAGTGGATGACGACGATGGTGGGTCGCGGTGGCGGCTGGATCGTCGCAGCCGTCGCAAACAACCGCAGCAGTAGTCTCGGCCCAGAACAGGGCAGAGCTGCTGTCGGGCTTTCCCCGGCGGTTTCTGGCGGTTATGGGCAGCGGTTGCCTTCAAGGTCGTCGATGGTTGTATGAGGGGGTCAGAGGAAGATGTTAGTGGCCGGAGCTAGGAGGAGGAAGGCGGCGAGAGGCTGAGCTCAGCCCCGAACAGAATCCTGCGAAACAGGGCACCGAGCAGGGCAGCCTCGGGTTCTTGGCTCTCCGGCGGATCTGCGGCGGCGACGAGCGGTCTGTGACGGTCGAGGGGACTCCAAAGAGTGGTGTGTCGGTCAGAGTTGGCCGTGGTGGTGGCTGGAGATGTCGGAGAGGACAGGGCAAAAGCAGACCCGAAACCGGCGCAAAACAGAGCAACCAGCTCCGGGTGGCTGTTCTGGCGATTCCGGCGGTGCTAAGGGGAGGTGACGGACTGAGGAAGATGCGATGGAGGGCCGGTGATGGAAAGAAGCAACAAAAAACCTCCCGGTCCGCAAGTGGGCGTCGCCAAAAGAAGAAGAAGCAGAAGCCGTTCCGCCTAGGAGGAAGGGGGAGCGTCCTTCAGTCAACAGCCAAAAAGAAAAAAGGGGAAGAGAGAGAGAGAGAGAAAGGTGAGGGAGCGTGTGGGTGGGGAAAATAAAATAATAAAATAATATTATTAAATAAAATAAAGTGAAATAAAGTAGTGTAAATAAAAATAAAAGCCAAGACAACATCATTGGTCAAATATCCCTCTTTTCTTTTGCTTTTTTTTTTCTGTAATAATTCTTTTTTTTCGAAAATATTATATTAATAAAAAATGAAAATTATGAAAATTATTTTTTTTGGTCAAAATGGTTCATTCAGCTTGGCCAAGGTCACCGAAATTGATTTTTTTTTAATTTTTCAACTTTTTATAGATTTTCTATGAATTTAAAATAATAATAATAATAATAATAATAATAATAATAATAATAATAATAATAAATAAGGGAAAGAAAAGTTGATCAAAATTTAGGTGTCAACAGCTGCCCCTCTTTGAGAGGAATCTCGTTAGAGGTTTCTCTCAAAGACAAGGTGGCACCTGATTCCTAACTGACTCAACTGGGAAAATGAGAGAAGACATGCTACGACATTGGACCCTTAAGCCTTTTGATAAAAGCTCGAATTAATCCCCTGTTCGCTTTAACAATTTGAACATGGGCCGAAGTGAGAGAGGCTTACCTGAAGCTCACCTGTCGGATGCTGCCGATTAAGACGACTTTCAAGAGGATACCTAGGACTCGTCATTCAGAATATCCTAGGGAGATTAAGTTCTGACCTGTATGGTAGGTCATACCATTATGGAATTCCTAACTGGTAGGAACCTAAAGAAGGCACATCCTTTCTTTGGGAATTTGCCAAGGATTTTGATCCATATGGTGGATTAGACCATAAGCGGTTCGCCTACAATAAGGCTTACCTAGGAAAACAACTTCTTCAACATCTGGAATTAGTCAAAGTTTCGATCCGTATGGTGGATCCGACCATTGGGTTGATCCTTATGGCGGTTTCTACCATTGTTTTGACCATTTAGGAGGTTTCTTCCTTTGTTTTGACCCTTTAGGCGGTTTCTACCTTTGTTTGACCCTTTAGGCGGTTTCTACTTTTGTTTTGACCCTTTAGGCGGTTTCTACCTTTGTTTTGACCCTTTAGGCGGTATCTACCTTTTGTTTGACCCTTCAGGCGGTTTCTACCTTATGTTGACCCTTCAGGCGGTTTCTACCTTTGTTTTGACCCTTTAGGCGGTTTCTACCTTTGTTTTGACCCTTCAGGCGGTATCTACCTTTGGTTTGACCCTTCAGGCGGTTTCTACCTTATGTTGACCCTTCAGGCGGTTTCTACTTTATGTTGACCCTTCAGGCGGTTTCTGTTGGGATTCACGTAACACGTACGGGCAAATAAAAATTAGTAAACGCAGCGGAAATAAATAACAACCCATACATGTATCTCCAGAGGCGTACTTCGTGCATTTCAATCGAAAAATCACAAAGCACCAAAGGGAGTAAATAGACTACCTCTTGTAGCGTGCTTGAAACGGAGGTGTCGGTTCGATGTTCTTCGATCTCAGCCCCACAAGTGTCGGGCCTCTAGTTCAGACACACCACCAATTGACGAACGGGGAGACGACTAATAATTCCACAACAATTGTGCTAGCAATTTGCGGAATCAATATTCCAAACCAATTTACGGAATCAATATTCCGAACTTGGTATATTTTGGTCACTCAAAATTATGAGAATATAGAGAGTGTTTGTGTTCTTCTCTCAAAACTCTCAAAAATCTGCTCACTCTACAAATGTGCTAACCCCAACCTCAAAACTCTTGCCATCCTTTTATAGCAAAAAACACCTTCCAATAAATTGTATTATAAAATAGCACTAACAAATAATAAATGCTTTCTAAAAATAGCACTCACAATTTATGATAAATAAATGCCATATAAAAATAGCACTAACAATAGCACTCACAATTTATAAATAGCACTCACATCTTATAATACAAAAATGCTATTTAAAAATAGCACTAATAATTATAAATGCTATCTAAAAATAGCACTCACAATTTATCATAAATAAATGCCATTTAAAATTAGCACTAACAAATATAAATGCTATCTAACAATAGCACTCACAATTTATCATAAATAAATGCCATTTAAAATTAGCACTAACAATTATAAATGCTATCTAACAATAGCACTCACAATTTATAATTAGCACTCACATTTTACAATACAAAAATGCTATTTAAAAATAGCACTAACAAATGTGTTAAAAATAATAATAACCATTATTATTATTACCGGAGTTAAAGAGGTTACCAAACAGTAAAATGCGTATAACGTACAAATACGTATAACGTACAAATACGTAGAGCATACGTGTACATCGTATATACACGTGCAAGTGACCAAAAAGAGAAATAAAATTAAATCTCATTTAATTTAATTTCAACCCAACTAATTGGTATAATTGCAAACAAATTTGCAATGTCGTCTTTCCACAATGCGTTGTCATGTATTGGTTAAGGTATGTGACATTCCTAGGTTCATCACCGAGCTGGCAGTAAGACATGCACTAACACATTAGTACTTCCAAGAGAATTGATTGTCCCGATCATCCTCTAGGTCCTACAAGCCATGAGTGACATCTAGCAATATGTCATGGCTACCCAGACAGTGTGAATTCTTTTAAAGAACATTTATGAACCTGTCAGCTTTGGCTACAGTGTAATTCAATCCTTCTGTCTAACTATGTCCCGATCGAACAAAGGCCATGGAATATTTGTCAAGCCACCAATTCGATCATATGTACAAATCTAACTTGACATGCATTTATATGAGACATGAACATTTCATTCTCAATCATAACCCCGGCCGAGGATTTCAATGCATTGTCACAATTAGATCACATAGGACATCATACCTTTATTAATAAGGAGACAGATTCCATATTGCGTACACATGTGACTTCGTATGTGCCTGAACTACGACCATCAAGTACAGAGACGAATCAACGACCCGCCAATATGCGCACTTGTGAACCATAGCCATTTATCACACAAGTCAACACTGTACCTCAGGTCTAAGGATTATTTACACAAGACCAAAGCATGAACGATTAGACATTGACCACGCAAAAAGCTTCCATGTCGCTAATCATTCATTGTGTGTCACGTTCAGTGAACTTGTCCGATACAAGCACCTATGTTCTAACTCGGATATCGCAATACCCAATGACTTGTGACTCGTCATTTCCTTAAGTATCTGATACTTAATTATGAAGTTAAGAACATACCGACCTCAACAGGATCATTGATATCCATTCAATAATCCATTGATCGGGAACTGTTTTGAAGATTCAGTCTAACCGTAAACCTGTCACACATATTCTCAACGTCTTAAGAATAGGTTCGGCTACAACTGATCTTATGGATTTTATTCATTTATATTTGGACATATGAATAAACACGTCTTTGCCACTGATAAGAAATCAGAAGTGCAACGGATATACCCAATATGTGACTATTACACAATTGCTTTAGGGCATATCTCTAACAGTTTCTACCTTATGTTGACCCTTCAGGCGGTATCTACCTTTGGTTTGACCCTTCAGGCGGTTTCTACCATTAATTTGACCCTTCAGGCGGTTTCTACCATTAATTTGCTTTGAAAAGGGGTCTCATGACGAGGGTTCTCCACGTCCGATGAGACTGCTTGAGTCTGTTGAGGCGACATTCTGGGAGCTGGGTTCTCCAGGTATCCTGCAGCAGTTTGAGCCTGAAAGTATTTTCTTCACCAAGAAAACGTTAGTAATCTTTGGAAAGACCACGGCTGTCCATTTGACAAAACCGTATGACTTAAGTTTTAATTATGAAATGTGCATTTTGATGCCGAAGGCTGTCCAAAACATTCTTGCAACATGCAAATGCGATCACAAATCTCTTGCACGGAAAATCTGGATCAAACAATTTGAAATTTCCCAAAAGAGTTTGTTCAAAACATCTATTGGAGAATTTCTCATCCAAGATGGCTCCTCACCGCTCTGTGATAATGGTCTTTTGTAATGAATGTGCTCAACTTCCTACTAACCTGTGCCTAGGTTTTAGGATCATTCGCAGCGCATACATTTTGATCGGTCGGGAGGTCTTCCACGGGACCGTAATGTTGGGCTTGGATATTGGTTTTCAAGGGGGACCCGCTTTGGAGTCGAGGTCATTGAATGAAAGTCTTCATCATCTGCTCCGGGTTTACAAGTCAAGAACCCTGCAAAATGAGAAAGAAATAGTCTTGCTCGTACCTCTTCGAGCTAAGCTATATGTTAACCCAAGTGTCTTAGTCAGAGAAGACTGTTTCGGGGTTGTAACATTGGTAGGATTGGGGACCGAAACAAGCTTATTTTTGGCTCAGAATTTATGAGGGGATTGACATTAGTGACCATTGCAGATTTGACACCTGTCCTTTCCTTTCTGCATCTTTAGTCTTTGAGGTGCGCAACTGATTTTGAGGTGTGCACCAACTCTTTAGAGAGCCCCTCTTGTTGCATTCAGAGAACGAGAACTCTCTCTGTGTCTTTGTTCTGCGCTCGGCACCATTTGGGGAGCAATCCTTTTGGATTTGGCTCCTTCAGGGATTTCTTCTTTTCCCATTCGGCTTCATTGTGGATCAATCAAACAACTTATACGAGCATCGGCCTTGCTTTTACCAGGCACTTTGCTTTTTCTCGATGCCGTGGATTTTTCTCATTCACTTTTGAAATCCCTTTTTTTTTTCTTCATGGGATCGTGTTAGACATATAGTCTAAACATGCTTTAAATATCAGTCCGGGATTTCTCTTTCGTAATCCCTGAGTCTTGAACTCTCCCATTTTTGAAGTGGTGCGGCATCCGTCTTGGAATGATCACCAATGGGTTCATGAAACGAATTTGCAAGCTCAACTTGGCTATGCAAAGGATATAGTGTGTGGGATAGAGAAATGGATGCTTCTCGTCATCCTATGGCACTTGGATTACCATATAAACAACACACAAAGATTGATGTTAGTCCGAGCAAGAAAATTTCTAGCCATTTACTCCTGATGCCGCTGGACTCACATCCATTTTTCCCCGATGTAAGGTGGTTCTTGACAGGGTTAAGAATGAAAACCGCCGTTCGAAGGGGTTATCAACGGTCACCTGTAGTGTTTATGATATGAAACGAACGCCTCCGTCGTCCCAATCCATGTAATCGCTGCGAATGGTCCCTACCTCCGTAGGTCCAGATTTTGCTATTTGATTCGCTCCACTCATCTCTCAAGTGTATGTAGGATGTGTTTGGATTTGAGCTCGCCTCTCTTTTGAGGGAACATCCCTTTGAATGGTTTGAAAAATAATCATATTTGGAAAACTTCATTTTCTTTTCTCCAAAATTTATCCGTCGAGGGGATTTTGTGATGTATCGTGCATGTTCTATTCATGCTTCAGGTAACCTCCCGATTTAAATCATGAATATCGATGCATTGGAAAATCTTTATGCCGGCTGAAAGTATTCTGACACATTTTTTTTTTTATCTCCAGCTAACTGGGAAAGGGATACTTACCTACCTGTCGCGGCCGCAGATCCCTGAAAATGTAAAAGAAGCATATCATTGTATGTTCACGAATTTTTCGAAAATCGGAACGATACATCCTACCCTCAACTACCCTAACAGGTAGTACGTGGGATGTAAAAACTTGTTCGTCTCCAAGGCGATTCCCCTGTCAAGGGTAGACAACGAGTATCAATTCATATTCTCGAATTCAAGACAAATTGGGACGATACAACTTTACTCTTGGTTCCCATCCCGTTCTGATGTTGCGTATTGATATGAACCACGTCTATCAAATCCGCCTATCCATGCTTGGAGTGGTTGCAACATCGATGGTTCCTTTGCCCTCAGCTGGGCAGCGTCTATTCTGTTATTTGAACGCATGACTCCTTGAGTGATTTATCCATGTTTATCATCTGAGAAGGAAAAGAAAGAAGACATTACTTCGGTATCCGATTGGAGATCGTTTAGGAACGATACATCGTTTTACCAAATGGGTGGCTTCGCGGCCAAACGCATTTCGTATTGAAGGGGTAGATCCCATTATGCTCCGCGGGTGATAGTCAATGTTCATGGAACTTGCTCCACGGATTAAGTGATTAATCCACAGCCCTCGGCTTGAAGATGCTCAAAGGGTGATGTTGACACTCACGCGCAATTAGTTCTAGATATTAATGAAAGATGTTCCCGTGGGAACCTTACAGTGCGATCAACAACATATTCAATAGGAGTATTCAACCCCTTTTCTCTAAGCATCTTTCATCGAGTAGCCATGCCTTGCATCAGACGTTTGATCACCGGCTTTGCGTCACCACTGCGATGGTCCTCCGGCTCCAAATTGATCGAGCCAAAGATTGAACTCATCGCCAAGGAAATTGTTCGAGTCTTCGAGCTATTGATGTTCAAGTTGGGTATCAACAATTGTTGGGGGCAGATATCTTTCATTGCCTTCGTTGTGAGGGACTGGAGTCTTTGAGCTGGAACCTTCATCATTGCCCTGTTGGGGTTGAGACATACATTCCTGAAGAGTATTGATCCAAGTGTCCAGCTCCTCATCAAGGAAATCACCTGTTCCTTCTAGCCCTTGGTGCCCAGATTGGTTGTTGTCGACTGCAGGCGAGGGATTCCTCTCTTTGCTCTCGCCGTGAGCAATTTGACCCCTCGAATTGGAACTTCCTCCGATGACCGGCAGGTTTATATGTGCACTCTCTACCAATGCCAGATCCGCTTCCGGGACAGCATTAATGACCGATTCGCGCTCAGACTGAGGAATCCCTATGTGCTGGAAGTGTGGTATATACTCTTGAGGAGTATTGAGATAGCTTGGCGGAGCATTCTGATTTGGGTTAGAGGAGTCGCTGACACGACTGCTGGTCCCGTCATTGCTGAAACACGGTTGGGTGCTCTTGGCTCTCCAATCATCATGGTTGTAACTCTGCCCAACACTTGAGCTCCAACCGGCTTTATGATGGTTTAACGCTATCCTTCCATCCCTTAGCAATCTCCTATAGTACTTGAGGTGAGACTCAACGTTAATTCTAGAGAGCCCCGGCACATTCATAATCTCGAGTATGCGTAGTGGGCTAGCCGAATCAACTCCCAGCTCTCGAATTGCATCAACAAATTTGGTGTGAAGTTCATAGGTCCAGTAAAATCTTGTTCTCTTATCACCCAAAATATCGTCAATACTTCGGTAGCTATTCTCTACGGGATCTAGTCGTTTCAAAAGTTGTCCAGGGAGGGACTCACCGACTTCGGATTGGCTGGCTGCGACAGCGAGTTCGTCATTGGGAGAACTCCACCTGTGATGATTCATGTCCCATTTCTCAGAAGATGTTGGTGTTGACCCTATGGTGTTGACTTGCTCATGCAGATCTCCGACGATATCTGGCTGTGTCGGAAAATGTTGTGGGGAATACGGTAACAGCTGAGAGTTATTCGTCAACATGGATGGTTCATCAAGGAACACCTCTCCGAGGACAACAGGATTACCACAATTAAGGCAGGCGGCCTTGGTCAGAGCTTCCTTATATCTCGCGCTTTCAGCTCGAAGCTTCTCATTCTCCTCCTTCAGGGCCAGTAACTCATGGTCTGCGTGTTGCTGTTTCACACGGGTTCGTTTGTTGGCGAACCAAAACTTGACCTTCGAAAGCTCCAATCCTAACTTTCGGCTCAACTCCATTTTCTGTTGTCTGCTTGGAGTGGAGCATTCATTGAAGAAAGCTTCGAGTTCTCGGATTTGGCCTGGAGTGTGGCGTTGCAGTTGCTTCCTTTTCCGACTCCGGTCATCATTGTATACTCCTTCTTCGTAGCTGAAGCCTAGAATTTCATCACTGGAGGAGTCAGCCTCAATGGCCTTCGGGCAGGATTCAGCTCCAGGATCTTCAAAGTCTTCCAGCAGTTCGTGTTCAGAGATGTCCAGGTCGGGCGTTTCTAGCAGATGAGAATAGCTTTTGAACATGATGGATCGAAGTATCTCGGGCTGATCTAGTTCACTCAGCTTTCTCTATTCGCTCTTATGTGTTTGCTCACTCTAGAAATTTTCTCGAGTGATTGTGCGTGTCCTAGAATGATCCTTCAGGCTGCATATGAAGACCAGCAAGCAAGCGCTCCTCCCGAGACCCTGCAATTACTCCTCGTCTGTATTCCCCCTTTCTTTTTCCTCGTGATAGGATCACAAACTCTCTTGCATTGATTCGGTTTCATCGAGTATTGCGCTCGTCCCCTAGTTCAGTCTTCAAAGTGGTGGGTCTACAATCTTTCGGCGCCCTTTTATGATTTGCTAGGCCCGAGAACGTGGGGAGCAACGGTGGACCCGCAATTAATGACTCCGTTTAATTCATTTAGCTCCATGGGAATTAACGCTATGATCTTCTCTCAACCCCTTTTCATCGTTCAAACGAAAGTGGCATTTTCCCTGTGCATGCTGTTACTCTTCATTTCAGCATCTCGGGCGCTTGGTGAGGAATGAGTTCGTGGCCACTCAAAATTTTAAAGACCGTCTCTGGTTTCAGACTTAATCTAACAAGGGATCATCGCAACTGAGCATGACGATGTTCGTCGATAGCGTTGGTTTTCATACATAATTAACTATAGCCATTAAAGAAAAATGTTCCCATAGGAACTTTACAATGGATAAAAAGAGTGATCCACTCGTGAACATGTTCTTCTTTCTATGGGTGATCGTAGCGACCAACCCATCGTGCCCCGAGTCAGGTGCTAGATCATGGTTGTCCAAGCATGCCAGCTTCCCATTGATTGAACAAGGCATCGAGCCTATCATCAAAGAAATCGTCTGTCGTGGGTTGACCAGCGGCAGGCAGAGCACCAGCCGACTGCTGCTCGAATGGAGGAGTGTGCACTCGCTGTACTTGTGACACGTGCTCTTGAAAAGTGTTGAAATGGCCCGGAAGGACATTCTGATCAGCTTTCAGCTTGCCGGCGGTCGGGTTGCTAGCTTGATTGATGCTTAAATTTGGCCGGGTATCTCTTGATGCCTGAGCATTACAATGGCGGTCCCCCCTAGCTTTTGAGCTCGAGACGGATTCCTCTCGGCTAAGCTCTGCTCGACGCTGTTTTAATAGCTTTCTGTAGGCAACAAGGTGATTCCTGACCAGTTCCTTACTAAGCCCCGGTACATTCATGGCCTTAAATATGCGCGTCGGAGTTGCTGAATCGATCCCCATTTGGTGAACCATGTCTAGGAATCTGAAATGCAGTTCAGGGGGCCAAGCGAACCTCTTCCTATCGTGGCCCAAAATTGCATCGATGGCTTGACGACTGATTAACTCATCTCTAGTAGGACCCGACCCTATCGAAAATTGTTGTGCGTGAGGCTGATATGCTTTGAGCTGGTCGGCGGTAACATCCAGCTCCTTGAAACTGTAGCTCCAATCAAAGCGATGCAAATCCCATCCCCCAGGAGGCATTTGTATCGTCTTCGTAGGATCATCCTGCTCATACGTGACTCCGGCAAAATCTGGTTGAGCAGGAGATGCCCCGAGGGAGTAGGGTGGTAAATGAACGTCTTCAATCATTGCGTGAGGCTTATCGGGGAATATCTTACCGAGGGCGATGGGGTTATCGCAATGAGGGCAAACGGTAATATTGAGAGCTTCTTCATACCTCATGTTTTCTGTTCGCAGCTTTTGGATTTCTTCCTTTAAAATCTCGACCACCTGACGTTTGCGTTGAGCCTTCGATTTGGATCTCCTATTTTGAAACCAAAACTGGATCCTCGACTGATTAATCCCCAACTCTCGGCTCAATTCAATTCTCCACTTCTTTTTCATGTGAGGGCTTTTACTGAAGAGGGTTTCCAGCATTTGGGTTTCCTCCTGAGAGTATTGGTGAGGACGTCTTCTTTTCCCGAGTTGAGCATCGTGGATGTCGTTGTCGTCGTCGCCGTGATTTTGATTTCCGTTGCCAGAAGTGTTGGGCTCCATGGTTTTGGTGTTAGACTTGATCTTGGAGTCTTCGAGATCTCTCAGTAGTTCATTTCTTGAGATTTTTGAGTCAGTCGCCTCTAGCAGCTGACAGTAACCCCTTAAATATGTTGGATTGAGAAATGTTTGATTGATTCTTGCCCACTCAGAGTTCTCCACTCTCTCCTGTATGCTCACTCCCTATAAATTTTTCTTTGAGTGACTTTGTATGTTCAGGAGACGCTCTTCAAGCATCATTAGGCAAACGTTCCCCCTCAAGACCTTGAATTTCTCGCTTAGCTTTTCAACGTGATGGGACTGCCAAATCCTGTTAAGGCTCTCTTCGATAGTTGCGCTTACCTCCCACCTAACTCTAATAATGGTGATCCCGACAAATCTTTTACATCTTTTAATTGATAAGCCGGAAATCGCGGACCGAAACGAATCCAATGGTTCTCGTGAGGGGACCTCCTGCTTTACCCCATAACTGGGCTCCACCAGCATTGTTACTGAGACCCTTCATCATCCTCGAGTTGCTATAAAATGAGGGATTAACGTATGGCAGGTTAGCGTTCTCGCATAATCAGCTTCTTCCTTCTAATCTCTCTATTAGCCTCGTCTTATTCTCAAGCCAACCCAACGCAAATGGCCTCCTCTCCCGTACGCACGTTTTCAACTGATGTCTTGGCCCAGTGGGAAAAGCTTTATAACCTATTGGGTCGCGGTTACGCGCACATAACCGATCATTCTGCAACCGCGGATGAAATCCGTGTCCTGCTCGAAGACCTAGATACCACTTCCCTCGAAGGTACTACGTTGGGGAGGGAATATAGAACTTTCCCGACCCTCTTTGCACACTCCTTAGAGGCCTACCGTGTTGCTGATCGGGAGGTTCTCGTGGCTCGCGTCTTGCGGGCTCGTTACAAGGATCGGTCTGATCATTTGGTGCTGACCAATTATCTGGCCAATAGTCACAAAAAGGCCGTCGAGTTTGCCAATGAGAGGGTCGCGACGTTGCTTCGCAAGAGGAGAAACCTGGTGGATCAATTGGCCCTATCCCTGACCGCTGGCGAGCACGACCGCCACAATGTCCTATTGAGGCTGCAAAGCGACTGGCAAGAAGAACGGCTCGACAAAATAACCGCAGACATAGCTCACGGGAATGGATTAGTTCGGGACTTGGAAGTAATTGCCGAAGAACACGAGGTCAAGGTCACTGAGGTTAAGGGAGAATGCAGAAACCTTCTCCTCAAGCTTGCGGACCAGGACATGCGAAGTCGTGAGTACGGGCAGAGCATTAGTAACATGGAGGGTCAGTTGGGCTCCTTCGTGTCGTTAATTAGGGCTCACTTCGGCTTTACTTTCCCACCCCGAATTGTATGACCTGCTTTTGAAAACCCTCCACTGAGTAAAATAAATGAAAGTTCTCGTGTGTGTGTTTTAACTTCTGCATGGTTCATTTCTTCGAGCATCCGAACATCTTCAACTTGGGTGAGCCGAACCATAATATCAATAAGTCGAGCAGATATGTCTTGATTTTCTAACTTGCTCATGATCGGATGAAAGAATAGCCTCAGACTTATCCAGGAAAAGATTTCTCTCTATTACCTATTTTTTACCTGCAAATGAAAAGACAGAATCAGAAGGAATAATTTGAAAAAGGAAAGCATAAACCCCTTTCAATCTTACGCTTGCTCGTGATTAATAAGGACAAAAACTTTTACAAGGGTTTTAATCTTGTGCAAAAAGTTTTTTTATCAGTATTCCTCGAAGGAAAGCATACTATTGAAAGGAATGTAATTCACGATAATCGCTTTTGATCAATTTCGAGAAGAACGAATTAGTCAAAAGTGCAAGGCATAATGACGTGTTTTAAATTTAATTGAAGATACGGCATCCAAATCAAGGCCGTTTTGTTAAGAACGAGAGCAATTTGGACATCTATCTCGTCATTAAATTCGAAACAACGCCGATACTCTTGATCAATTATCGTGGATTACCAGTGACGTATGACATGCATGGACCAATTCAAGTGTATAATTCCATCTAGCGAAATTGGGGTTGGATTACCCTATACGACCAAAAAGGTCGTGCAAGATTTCCAATTTTAATTTCCTCTAAAGGAATTATAAACTTGACTTGGGAGTATTCGGATGATTAGAGAAAATGCCACTATCACATTCCCATGACCCGTCAAAAGAAATACAACCAAGTTCCATCTGAATGTATACACCAATAGATCCCTAATACAATCACTCTAAGGGGTGAGATCGAGAAAGCCTCGATAAAAATAAACCCTATACAAGAGGACTAGTAATGGAAAATGAAACAAAGGAATGTGATCCTAACGTTTAAGGATGCCCCAAGTTCGATCTGTGACTTTCGGATCACTTGCCCCAACTCATCATCTTCATTGGACGATATCTCAATAATGTCCATAGTAGGCTCCTTTGTTGCTCACTTGGTGCTTGTCATGGGATATCATCCTCTTCGTCTTCTATCAAGGACGTTTAGGAAAAACACACACATCTATCCTTGAAATGGCATTTAATCTAATCACCAGAATGCAATGAATGAAATGCCTATATTTATATGAACTGTAATAGATTTGAGGTATAGAGAGTCTTACCAACCAAACTCGTCGACTTATGTGCGGTTTTAGGTGTACCAACCGCCCAAAGACATGCGCATGAGACAAGTGATGGTGAACTTCTAAAAATCAGAGGGTTTGGCACCTAAGGTTAAGGTTCCCACTTCGAGTTCTAGAAAGAGCCGATTCCATTGCACAGCTATCGTTGCATTGGGACTCGATCCATAGTTCGAAGCGAGCGGAATTGAAAAGTGGATTACCCCGCGTTTTTCCTCACGGAGATTCCATTTTCAATTCCTTCTATTGTGTTCCTAAAGGCGGCGCCCGGGGTTTTAGGCGCGGTTGTGTGTGTCCACGTGTTGTGATCATCACAATGCAATTCATGCACAGCAGTTTATCAATCAGCACTTCAAATCATCCACACAACATACATTCCTACGCCCAACCTGCATAAGACAATGTTAATCACGGACTACACCCCTTATTTCTCTAATCTGCAAAAACATATAACACCTATTGTAAGCGGACTTACCTCACCTTCAAGAGCGCCTACAGGGTTAGAAAAATCACTCAGCGTTTTAATTACGGCCTAAGTCCACTTCGGGTCTAGAACCATAGGTTCTAGAACAAAGTCCCCAGCGGAGTCGCCAGCTGTCGCGACCCGTCCGAAAGGCGGACGCGGCTAATGGATTACCGATCGCGGGCCTTGGATCGGCGCGGGCCCTCCCAGGCCCATACCAAATCGCGGCAGGAGTACTATTCGACGATAAGATTCGATCGCTTTCGACCTTCAGTGTGGTCGTGGTGGCATGTGCAAATTGTGCATGCATTTGGAGTCGCCACCGATCTTTCTTGGAGGGTAGACCGGAAACCTTACTGACCGATTGTGAGAGATCGATCAGTTCTGCGGAACCAGAGATTTTGGGTTCGGGGACTTGGTTACGCTGGTGTCATTACCAACGCCCTTTCGGTACCTAACGCGAGTGATTTTCCTGGCTAAGAGTTCATGTAGATGAGTGGGGTACGAGTCCTAAATCTAGGAGTTCATGCAGATAGGAATGACTATCCTAGCAATCACAATCAATAATAAAGTGCACAAATCAATGAATTCAAATGTACAAATAAATCACATGGCATTCCTAATAAGGCCATATTGGCCTAGAGAAGCGTCAATCAGGCTTAGGAATGATTTAGACATGATTTTGCCCATCAGGGGCAAAATCGTAATTTTGAGACAAATGGGACAATTTGCCCAAAAAGGACAAAATCATCATTTCGGAATGAATCCGGAGTCAAAAACAGGTTTGGTCACTCAATTGACCCATTTCCTATTTTTTTTGGCAATTTTCGTGATTTTCGGGAATTTTAGAAACCGATTTACCATTCGAAGGGTAAAATCGTCATTTTCTAAAAATGGAAATGAAATGTGGAAATCTTAGACATAAGGTTTAGCCACCCATCTGGCCCATCACCAAATTCTAAGCAATTTCCACAATTCATCAGAATATCAAAGGCGATTTACCCTTTGAGGGGTGAAATCGCCATTTTGGATTAAATGGGAGAAAATCCCAAAAATGAAAACAAATCAATTTTTTTGGTGTTTTCAGCCTTGAAAATTTTTTTAGAATTTTTTTTGAATTTTCTGCAATTTTTCTCAATTTTTTGAATTTTTCTTTAGTTTTTCATTTTTTTAGCATTTTCTGATCGATTTTTTTTTTTAATATTTTCGAAAAATATTTTAATAAAAAGCATGTCTTTGACAATTGATAACACTCAACCAGAGAAATAAGCTAACCACTAGACTGAAACAAATACATGCAAATCAAATCTATGATGACAATACTTTAAGAAAATAACTCTAATATACTGATCGGGTACGCGAAATATACCTGATTGGACACCGGTCTTCAATTGCTCAGCCCCAGCAATGCGACCATCTCCGTGTGCGTTGCCGTCAAATACTCGAGTTGAGATTGGCTGCGATCCTCGAAAAATCCTTCGGCGCGAACCTCGAACTTGATCGGATCACGGGCCAAAACCTTGGACAATTGGCCCAATCTCTCGACCCACCCGGCCCATGGACCTGGCACAACGGCCCATTCAATCGGCCCACCTCGCAGGACACGGCCTAGGCCCAATTGGGTCACGGCCCATAAGACTGGCCCACGGGTCAGGCCCAAAGCAGGGCAACAGCCCACAGAACAGGGTGTCCAAGCAAGGGGCAGGGGAATCAAGGCTGTGGCGACGGCTTGAGGGTTCACGGACTGGTGGCGTGGGGGGCGGCCGGGTCCTGGGGGTCTCGAGGGATGTCGGGGGGAGGTCGTTGGATGTTCACGGTGGCCGGAGGAAGCCAGAAAAGGGGCGACCAGCAGCTGTAGCGGGCGACCAGAACAGGGGACCTGCACGGAGCTGGGGCTGTCGGGGCTGATTCGTGGATTTCCTCGGGTTCAAATGCGTCGGGGCTTCGTATGGTGATTTGTGGAGGCGGTGGAAACCGGGTCTGGACAGAAAACCCGCAGAAACAGGGTGACAGAGTAGAGCTTCGGTTTTAAGGGTTCTCCGGCGATCTATGGTGGCTGCCAGCGGTTCGGTGGTGTCGAACGGGGTCATGAGGAAGTGGATGACGACGATGGTGGGTCGCGGTGGCGGCTGGATCGTCGCAGCCGTCGCAAACAACCGCAGCAGTAGTCTCGGCCCAGAACAGGGCAGAGCTGCTGTCGGGCTTTCCCCGGCGGTTTCTGGCGGTTATGGGCAGCGGTTGCCTTCAAGGTCGTCGATGGTTGTATGAGGGGGTCAGAGGAAGATGTTAGTGGCCGGAGCTAGGAGGAGGAAGGCGGCGAGAGGCTGAGCTCAGCCCCGAACAGAATCCTGCGAAACAGGGCACCGAGCAGGGCAGCCTCGGGTTCTTGGCTCTCCGGCAGATCTGCGGCGGCGACGAGCGGTCTGTGACGGTCGAGGGGACTCCAAAGAGTGGTGTGTCGGTCAGAGTTGGCCGTGGTGGTGGCTGGAGATGTCGGAGAGGACAGGGCAAAAGCAGACCCGAAACCGGCGCAAAACAGAGCAACCAGCTCCGGGTGGCTGTTCTGGCGATTCCGGCGGTGACGGCGGTGCTAAGGGGAGGTGACGGACTGAGGAAGATGCGATGGAGGGCCGGTGATGGAAAGAAGCAACAAAAAACCTCTCGGTCCGCAAGTGGGCGTCGCCAAAAGAAGAAGAAGCAGAAGCCGTTCCGCCTAGGAGGAAGGGGGAGCGTCCTTCAGTCAACAGCCAAAAAGAAAAAAAGGGGAAGAGAGAGAGAGAGAAAGGTGAGGGAGCGTGTGGGTGGGGAAAATAAAATAATAAAATAATAATATTAAATATAATAAAGTGAAATAAAATAGTGTAAATAAAAATAAAAGCCAAGACAACATCATTGGTCAAATATACCTCTTTTCTTTTGCTTTTTTTTTTCTGTAATAATTCTTTTTTTTCGAAAATATTATATTAAAAAAATGAAAATTATGAAAATTATTTTTTTTTGTCAAAATGGTTCATTCAGCTTGGCCAAGGTCACCGAAATTGATTTTTTTTTTTAATTTTTCAACTTTTTTATAGATTTTCTATGAATTTAAAATAATAATAATAATAATAATAATAATAAATAAGGGAAAGAAACGTTGATCAAAATTTAGGTGTCAACACTGACATCATTTGGGGAGCAGTCTTCTTGATCTGACTCCATTAGGGGTTTTTCCCTCTTCTTTTCCCTACTAGGTTTCTTCAGGGATCGATCAAATTGTTTACCCGAGCATCGGCCTCGCTTTTACCAGGCACTTTGCTTTTTCTTGATGCTTGGGATTTCTTTAATCCCTTGTCGCAAGTGGGATGCTTGGCAATTGTGCTAGATATATGACTTGGCTCTTAGCACGCTTGAGTATCAACTTAGTAGTTTCTTCGTAAACCCTAAGTCTTGAACTTCTCCGTTCCTGAAGTGATTTGCCTTTGTTTTGGAACTTGCAATGATCACCAATGGGTTTATGAAATGAATTTGCAGGCTCAACTTGGCTATGCAAAGGATATGGTGTGTGGGATAGAGAAATGAATGCTTCTCATCATCCTATGGCATTTGGATTACCATATAAACAACACACAAAGATTGATGTTAGTCCGAGCAAGAAAATTTCTAACCATTTTCTCCTGATGTTGCTGGACTCACCTCCATTTTGCCCCAATGTGGGGGTGGTTCTTGACAGGGTTGAGAATGAAAACCGCCGTTCGAAGGGGTTGTCAATGGTCACCTGTAGTATTTGGGGATATGAAACGAATGCCTCTGTCATCCCAATCCATGTAATTGTTGCGAATAATCCCTACTTCCGTAGGTCCAGATTTTGCTATCTAATCCGCTCCACTTCTCTCCAGTGTGTGTAGGACGTGTTTGGACTAGGCTTTGCCTCTTGTCTTTTAAGAAAACGTCCTTTTGAAAGTTTTGAACTTTTGATTGGAAAAAATCTCTTTCATTTTCTCCAAAAATTTTACCCGTCAAGGGGATTTTATGATGCACCATGCATGTTCATGTTCAGACAACCTCCTGTTTTAAAACATGAATGCCAATGAAGTTTGAATTCTATGTCTTTTCTAGACATTAGATTCTGAAAGCTTTTCTTTTTCTCTCTGTTTTTTATTTAACATCTTCAATGGATTGGGGAAAGGGATACTTACCTGTCCCCCGCGGCTGGAGATCCCTGAAAATGCGGAAGAAACATGTTATTGTACGTTCACGAATTTTTCAAAAAATTAGAACGATACAATTTACCCTTGGTCATGTATTCCAACGGGTAATACATGGGATGTGAAAACCCGTTTTGCCTTGATGGCGAGCCCCTGTAAAAAACAAACAATAAGTGTCAGTTTGCGTTCCAAAATTCAAGACAAATTGGAACGATACCGCCTTGTTCTTGCTTGGTGTTTTCATTTGAACACAAACGCGCGGCTTGCAGAAATTGGCCATTTATATTGTGGCCACGATCCCTCCGTTTGGTTGGCGATGAATCATTCTCGAGGATTTGCCCCAGAGGAGATCCATTTCTGTTTTTGGGCACATTCTAGCGCCATTCTTCAAAGTTCCTTTTATTCAAGGAAAAAGGAAATTGTTATCGGAATGCATGTCAAAGCATGATGTGTGGAAGCGATACTTTTTACCCTCCACTCGATCTTATAATCAAAGACCATTTCTTGGAGTGCATGACTTCCAAGGCCGATAATTTTGTTCGCTCCCCAATTAGTGAGTTCTTTTCTTTTGTGGCTTTCGGCGCCAACGCCTTCCTGTTAAATGAGGAAAAACTCATGTTACATGTGGGATCTTTGGAGATCAAATTGGAACGATACAAAGTTACCGTTCACCCAAATTTGTATCTTGGGGTTTACTTCTGATGCGGACGACTATGTCATTGCGTCCCTGGATTTTTCCAGCGAAGAAACGTCCGGCGTACAAATGATTTACTTGCCCCAGTTAGGCATGGTTTTTCATGCCTGCCCCAGCTAAATTCATTCCTGCATTTTGCTGCAATCATCATCCACTTTGGGAATGTCTTCTCTCGTCTGTATTTATGGGTGTTGTTCGTGAGATTAACGGCCGTTCTGCCCCAGTTGGGCGACGTTTGTCCTGGCAACATGCCTTAGCACTTTCTGTGTTTGTTGGCAATTTTCAATTCAATTTTGACAACGTCCATGCACTGCACATGAAGAAACAGGTGTAGGTTTTGACTTCATTTGAAATTTCAGGAAAGAGATACTCCCTTCGGGGTTTCCAACATTTGAAGGGACGGTGTTCTTCAAGTATTTTGCCTTGGTAAGGCTTGTGTTGATGTTTGTTATCTCTGGATTTAATAACCCTGGTCCGATGCGTCTTTATGGGGGATCATGAGAGTTTGCCCCCGGTTTGGCCTCTTCAAAGAAAATGGGAGAACTCACTCCCATGGGTTTCGCCGATTCTGATCTTCTATCTCAATTGTCAGAATCTTCAATTATTTTTATCCGTCTCTAGATGGCTTGACGGTCTTGGGATTTGTCGTGTGGCGGTTTTGTGATTCTCTCGATCATCGTCGCCATTTGAAGTATTTGATGTTTCTCTTTTCCGGGTAGCGGAGCGATTTGTCCCCAGCCACTGGATACTTTGTCTAGGGCTGGCTGATTTAGTCGTAGGCAATTTGATCCTGTCGCATTGACGCATTCAGGCTATTTGACATTAGTAAGCTTGGATTTATTCGTGATTGAGTACTTCAACAACCTGCGCGATGAAAGGAGTGAAAGAGTCAATCACCGCGTAAGGAGCTTTAATTGAAACGATTACGGATTTACTATCCCCGCTCTGGTCACTTCTGGCGTCCAAGACAGTGGAAATTCTTCAGTGGTCCCATTCATTCTCGTCATCACCTGCAAGAATGAAAAACCATATCAACTCGTGAACCAGTCAATCTGATTTGGAACGGATACAACTTTTTCGACTTAGGGAGAGCCAATCCTAATTAGGTTGCTCCTTCTTCATAATTTGATTCAATTTGTCATTGCAATCCCAATGGGTGACATCTGCTGAAGGCACATTTCTTTCCGTCTTATAGGGAAGACAAATTTTCCTTCGTTTGTCTTTGACCATCTTATCCTGTAGACAAAAGACATAAAGGTCCCCGTCAGGTATAATATTCGAAGGGCTTATTGGAACGATTACAGTTTCACCATCGTTCCATGATCATCTTGCATGTGATCGGATGAGGACATTTTTGACAAATGTATGCCATGTAAAACATGTCCCTCGTGTCTATCCACAAATGGATTTTCCTTCTGTACCTGTTTTTCACCTGAGAGGAAAAGATAGGAAATATTATGCCGGTATCTGATTGAAAATCAATTAGGAACGACACGTCTTTACACTTGACCCGGCTGCCCCGGTCAAAAGGCATTTGCCCTCATCAGTTGACTCTCCAGGGTGGTCCAGCGTTTTTCCATGCCATCCTGGTTCGTTTAAACTCGCGACTGATTCTTCACACAAGTCTTTGGATTTTGATTCATAAGCGGCGCTGAATGACCTTTTGGTTTCGAGGTGTACCAATCATTCACATACATGCGCATGAGACCAGTGAGGTTTGACTTCTAAGAATCAAAATAGGGTTTGGAACCTAAGGCCAAGGCTCCCACTTCGAGTTCTAGAAAGGGTAGATTCCATTGCACAACTATCGTTGCATTGGGACCCAATCCATAGTTCGAAATGAGCAGAATTAAAAATGGATTACCCCGTGTTTTTCCTCACGGAGATTCCAATTTCAATTCCTTCTATTGTTTTCCTAAAGAGGACGCCCGAGGTTTTAGGCGCGGCTGGGTGTGTTCATTGTGTCGTGCTAAAGCAATAAACATGCATTTCATTTAGCAAACACCACTTCAATATAAACATCCACACAATCATACATCCTAAACTCCTACCTGCATAAGACAGAGTTAACGAACACTTCACCCCTTATTTCTCCAATCTGCAAAAACATTTAACACCTCAAGGGTTAAAGTACGTACCTCAACTTGAAGAGCATCTGCATAAAACATGTCAGAAAAACCAATCAACTTTTTAATCGGCTCAAGTTCTCTAAGTCCCCAGCGGAGTCGCCAGTCTGTCGCGACCCGTCCGAAAGAGGTTAGTCTGATGTGGGCTCTCGAGGGCTAATGGGCCGTCCAGTCTGGTCGGACGCGGGCCTCTCCCATGGCCCGTTACCCAAATCGCAACGGAGGTATGCGTAGTCGACCTTCAGTGTGGTCTGGTGACATGTGCTAAGTGTGCATGCCATGGAGTCGCCACCAATCATTTTTTGGAGGGTATGATTGGACCACCCTATTAAATAGTCGGGAGTTTCTATTCAATTCTGCGATAACCAGAGAAATGGGTTCGGGGACTTAGTTACGTCAACTGTCAGAGTTGACGCCCTTTCGGCACCTAAGTTGACTGAATTTTCTAACCTAAGATTTCATGCAGATGAGTGGAGTACGAATCCTAAATCTAGGAATTCATGCAAATAGGAATGACTATCCTAGCAATCACAATCAATAATAAAATGCGCAAATCAATGAATCCAAATATGTAAAATAATCACATCAAATCAACATGACATTCCTAATAAGGCTCTATTAGCCTAAATAACTATCAATCAAGCTTAGGAATGATTTAGACATGATTTTACCCATCAGGGGTAAAGTCGTAATTTTGAGACAAAAGGGACGATTTGCCTAAAAAGGGAAAAATCGTCATTTCGGAATGAATCCGGAGTAAAACAATGTCAAAAATAGGTTTGGTCACTCAATTGACCTATTTCCTATTTTTTTTTTGCAATTTTCATGATTTTCTGGAATTTTAGAAACCGATTTACCATTCGAAGGGGTAAAATCGTCATTTTCTAAAAATGGGAATGAAATGTGGAAATCTTAGACATAATGTTTAGCCACCTATCTGGCCCATCACTAAATTCTAAGCAATTTCCACAATTCATCGGAATATCAAAGACGATTTACCCTTTGAGGGGTAAAATCGTCATTTTGGATTAAATGGGAGAAAATCCAAAAAATTGAAACAAATCAATTTTTTTTTGTCATTTTCAGCCTTCAAAATTTTTTAGAATTTTTTTTAGGAATTTTCTGCAATTTTTCTCAATTTGTTTTTGAATTTTTCCTTAATAATTCATTTTTTTGGAATTTTTTTTTATTAGGACGCGACGCAATGCAAATTATAATAAAGAAGATATTAAGTCATTACACAACATAAACATAAGCAAAGGAGACGAGATCCGGTGAATTTTACGACGTCGGAGTCCGTCGGTGCTCGTGCAACAATGTGTGGGAGGTATAAACCACCAACAGGAGGCTTGGCCTTCCGATTCTGGGGTAGCACAATATAATTTGCAGAAAATAAATGAATAAAATGCCTTGGACACCAATAGGAGGCTTGGCCTTCCAATTCTGGATCCGATAGGCGAACTATAGAAAATGTACACTTTTGTTGGATGCAGTACAATGCAAATTAACTATGTGATGCATGAAATGCTATGACATAAAGTAAATACACAGCAAATATTTAGACACCAACAGGAGGCTCGGCCTTCCGATTCTGGGTCTAATAGGTAAAATGTAGAAAATGCACACTTTTATTAGATGCAATACAATGCAAATTAACTATATGATGCATAAAATGCTAAGACATAAAGTAAATACACAGCAAATATTTAGACACCAACAGGAGGCTCGGCCTTCCTATTCTGGGTCTAATAGGTAAAATGTAGAAAATGCACATTTTTATTAGATACAGTACAATGCAAATTAACTATATGATGCATGAAATGCTAGGACATAAAGTAAATACACAGCAAATATTTAGACACCAACAGGAGGCTCGGCCTTCCGATTCTGGGTCTAATAGGTAAAATGTAAGGAGTGAGAGGTGGTCTTACCAAGATTGAACCCAAAACAAGCCCGGAAATCCAATTTGGCACTCGCGGACTCAAGTCTGATCAGTCTGACCTTTGCTCCTTCAAACAGCTCTACGGGACAAATGGCTCGGCCAAATTGGACTCACGATATGTCATTAGAACGGCAAGAGAATAATCTTTCTAACAGTATATGGCTCGTTCCCATACGATTCCTAACGAAATAGTTAGGGCCGAAACACCGGACAGTTTTCAATCGTCCAATGACCAGAATCTGTCCCAGAAAACTCCTTCAATTCAACCATTAAAACCCATCCAAAACTCAACTAGACTACAATCTCAGCTTGCTAGATTCCTAAGTTAGGTGCTAGAGACATCTTATCGAATATTGGAAGCAAGGCAAGCCCTTGAATCACTCACAATGTTCACGGCACCACCTTGACAGAACCGGTTCAGATTTTTCGAACAAAACAATAAGGGATCAGCCCTTAAATCCAAATATAATCCATCTTCAAATCATAAAACACAATAATATATGTCTTAACAAGGAGTGAGAGGTGGTCTTACCAAGATTGAACCCAAAACAAACCCGCAAATCCAATTTGACGCTCGCGGACTCAAGTCTGATCAGTCTGACCTTTGCTCCTTCCAAAAGCTCTACGGGACAAATGGCTAGGCCAAATTGGACTCACGATATGTCATTAGAACGGCAAGAGAATAAGCTTTCCAATGGTATATGGCTCGTTCCCATATGATTCCTAACGAAAGAGTTATGGTCGAAAAATCGGACGGTTTTGGGTCTGGGCGGCGGGCTGAGCGAGAGAAAAAAAAACGAAAAATCTTAGAGAGAGAGTTGAGGGAGAAGAAGGGTCGGGAGATGATGAGGGGGAGGAGATAAATAGGCAGCGGGAAGGAGAGAGGGAGTGGGGGAGAGAGAGAGAAAAAAAAATATAATAATAATAAAATAATAAAATAATAAAAGTAAAAATAAAATAAAATAACAAAAAGAGAAGTCAAAATCATTAGTCCCATTTTCCTTTTAAATGATGATGTTTCCCTCCTTTTCCTTTTAATCATTACTAATATTTTTGTCAAATTCAATTTTATGGTGATCAGAGAACACCTAAAATCAAACATGAATTTTACTATTTATGAGGTTAGAAAATAGATAAAATAAAAATAAAAATACCGACTATTTTTATATATCTTTGTGACCTCAAATATTATTTTTCTTGATTTTCTTCTTTTCTTTTTTTTTCTTTTTTTTTCGAAAATATTATAAAAATGAAAATTATGAAAATAATTTTTTTGGTCAAAATGGTTCATTTAGCTTGGCCAAGGTCACCAAAATTGATTTTTCAATTTTTGAAATTTTTATAGATTTTCTATGAATTTAATAAAGAAAAAAAGGTTAATCAAAATTTAGGTGTCAACAACTATCTTCCTTGGGACGTTAACATCCTACGTGCTAGTAGGCTTTTTGCTTAACTGGAGTGGAATTTTAAAGATGACAGGGGTGTGCATGATTAGGGCCGATTCGATTCCGGTGTGGAATCGGGGATCGGATCAGTAGTCCGATCTCCATATTTTTGGGACCATGGACCGGATCAGGACCAAATCGAATCGGGAACGGCGGTCCGATCCGGTCTTGGTCCCGGCCCAATATGACCGCTAACTATAACATCCTGTAACATTTTGAACTTGTTGGATTGATTATGAAAGTAAAATTTTCTTGCTTTTGAAATAATTTTTTAAGAATAATAAGGAACGATGAAGGTTGAAATATCTCCTGCAGTAAATTAAGATTTTTGTTTTCATGTTTTTTTAAATATTTTTTTCTAATTATATATATTTATATATATAAATAATTATATATTATAGGTGGTCCGAGCCGAGCCGGGCTTCCAACTAGCCTCTCGATTATTCTTCTGTTGGTGAGTTGAATGCCTTTTCAACTTCTCTGCTTTATATTTGAACTTATTTCTTCCCCTTTTTCACTTTAATATTTCTTTTTTTTTCTTTGGTCAAACGTTTAATGAGAATTTGGTTAGATGGGATCGGTGTGTTTTATTCGGTCGAGAAAGAGAAAGAGAATGAATGGCGCTACAAAAGAGATTGATGGAACAACTGCGAAGCCTGCTTGGCCTTTTTTCATTCTTCGTCTCATCTTAAATACCAAAAAAAAAATTGATTTGATTTTCTTTAGCTTACTTAAGCATAGAAGTGGCAATATGGGTCACAAACCCATATTTGACCAATATTTGTGGGTCATTAACTTTTAAAGTGTTCACTAAAAATGGGTCACAGTTAAATCAATTTTCGACCCATATTGACCCACTTTCGACCCATATTGACTCACTTTCAAAATATAAGGACAATATCCTTCCACAAGTAACAAATAGTCTTGGGATCGAGGCCGGGTCCTAGGGTCGGGGCCGGGGCCGAGTCCCAGGGAAGGGGTCAAGAACGAGGCCGGGACTGGGGCCAGGATCGAGTCTCGGGGCGGGGGCCGTGACCGGGGGCCGAGTCCAAGGTCAGGGCCGGGACCGGGGTCGGGTCTCGGGGCCATGACCGGGGGTGGGGTTGGGGCCGTAACCGGGGCCATGACCGGGGCCGGGGCCGGGTTCCGAGGCAAGGGCCAAGACCGAGGCTCAGGGCCGGGGCCGGGTCCCGGGGCAGAGGCAGGGATCCTGGGGCAGGGTCTTGGGGCCGGGGCTGGGTTTGGGACAGGGGCCGGGTCTCGGGGCCGGGTCCTAGGGTCGAGGCCGTGACCGGGGATGGGGCCGGGTCCGGGACCGGGTCCTAGGGTCGAGGCCGTGACCGGGGCCTGGTCCTAAGGCCGGGTCCCGGGGCAGGGGCAGAGCCGAGGTCGGGGCCGAGATCGGGTCTCGGGGCGGGGGCATGGGCTGGGATCGGGTCCCGAGGTAGGGGCCAGGGCCAGGTCCCGAGGCCCGATCTCGGGCTGGTGTAGGGATTGGGGCTGGGGCCATGACAGGGACCGGGGCCGGGGCAGGGGCCAGGGCAGGGGTCGGGGTCCCGAGGCCTTGTGACATTTCGAATTCCGACCCTCTCGAGGCTATTGAATGGAAGGATATCGATCGGTGTATTCCAATTATAACTCGCTCGGAGTTGGCCACTCTTGAGTTAACTGACTAAATGGGGAAGACAGACGTAGAGTTGGATACGTGAACCTAGGGAATTTGAATGAGAAATGGCACTTTGACCATAAAGATTGTCGAGGGAATATCTTGGGCCGGCAGAGATCGATCTAAGGATGATCACGGAATGTCTTGCTAGCGTTATACGTTGGGACGCGGGTGATTCCGCCTAACCAATGTGTAATTTGCGATAATTTCCTAAATCGGATTTCGATGATCAGAATCGAAGGAACAAACAATAAACCCTCATAATTACATGACAACCAAAGTCGCCACGGCTTAAGAAAAATCCCAAGGTCAATACACGTAGTGTCTGCAAGAGTCGCCCGTCAGTTCGAGATAAATTGGAATTACAGTCGACGAGAGTTCGACATGAAATTGGACCTCGAGATTGGGTATTGGACATTGAGGAATTCCAATATTTGAATTGAAATGAACGTCGCATGATCGAGGGTGGTTTATATTGGAAAAATAAAATTTCGGACGAAAAGTGCCTAATGATTATTTTGCCTCTCGACCTTTGGCCTTGCCTTAAGAAGTTTAGAAGGTCATTTTGGTCATTTCCCTTCCTCTATATGCTGCCGAAAATTGGATGAGGATGAGTCAAAGGGAGTCAAAGTCAATGAAGCAACCAATGAAAAGTTGCCAAGTGTCAATCAAAGAGAAGGCCAAGCATTAAATGGCCATTAATTATCCATCTTTTCTAATTGACCAAAATGGATTATTGGTATGTAATAGACTCTCTCTCTCTCCTCATTTGGCCGGCCACCATCTCCCACCATCATCCTCTTCCTCTCTCTCGGCCGAAAGTATTTCTCGCGGATAGGGAAAAATAGACTCACTGTTTTGGCCATAACTTTGTCATTCGACATTGGATTTAGGTAAAACCACTGCCATCTTAAAGCTTATCGTCTTTCCGTTCTAAGAAGGTATTATAAGCTTAATTTGGCCTAGCCGTTTGATCCGTAGGTCTTTTTGAGTGGACAAAGGTCAAAATCTGACCCATTTTTGGAGAGGCTATGTTTTTTGGGCTTATGGACTCCAAATGACTTCAAATTTTCGGTGAGCTCTTCTAAACTCATAGTATAAGAGTTTAGTAAGTTGAAATTAAGGTTCTATATGATTTTTGATGGGTGTACATGGCTGTTTTGTGGAGGTTTATACCGAGCAAATTCTGCCCGTTTGAGGATCGTGAAGGAAACGGGCTGTTTGAAGGTCTTGTGGATTTTTTTTGCATCAAAATTCTTGGTGAGCTTCCTAAACACATAGATTGAGGTCCTAGCAAGTTTATTATGTGAGGAATTGAGGTTTGGGATTGAGATATGGCTTGATTGAACGGATTGAACCAAAATCGGTTCTATTTTGTGAATGAATCATATTCTGGCCAAACCTGATGAGGACCAATTAAGTGGTATGTTGACTTCAAATTGACTCATAAGACCCTATAAGATGTTATGTGAGGTGTTAATGGGGTGTATGTGAAATGGATTGGGAGTTAGAAGTGAATTATGGGAAAAATTGGTACACGAACATTTAAGTTGTATATTGAGTTGTGTGTGGTCATGTGAACCGAACATATTGAGGGTTTGTGGGAATGTTGTTATATATTCAATTGATCGATAAGGCACATTGGATTGTCACTTGGTTAGTTCTTAAGGAATTGGTTTGATTTAAATGGGATTCGATGGAGTTTTGATCCGGAATTGATAAAATTTCCTAGGACGGCGTTGGATCCTTGTTGACAGTGGACTTGCCGAGTTGGGAAGGGTCAATTGGTTTGGATTTCTTGCTATTGACCAAAGGTAAGTCGTTCTTAAACCCTTACTTGAATCCTAGGACGCTACTGGATAGCTGTCTGGTGTAGCGTGATTGTGCGATAAAAGCATGGTGATTGATAATGTGTTATTGAAATTGGCTGTGGGCCCTATTATTGTTATTGAGATTGGCCGTGGGCCCTGCTATGGTTATTGAAATTAGTCGTGGGCCTGTTATTGCTATTGAATTGACCGTGGACCCTGTTATTGTTAATGAGTTGGCTGTGATGCTCTGGTAGTGAATTGGCTGTGAGCCCTGTGAAATTATATCGCGGCATTGAGCCCTGGTGATGACATCGCGGTCGTGGGCCTTGGCGATGATTTGGCTAGATACCTTTGTGAACTACATCGCGGCCGTGGGCTCCGGCGATGAATTGGCTTGGTGCCCCAGTTATATGAATGGCCTTAGTACCGATGTTATATGAATGGGCCGTAGTGCCCCAACGATCAATTGGCTTGGTGCCCCGGAAATCGCATTGGCTTGGTGCTGTTGACACCTGATTTTTTGACCAAGTCTTTTCAATTTTATTTTGGAAAAATCACAAAAAATTCATAAAAATTCATAAAATTACAAAACCAACTTTGGTGGCCTTGGCGAAGCCCAAGGAACCATTCTTGACCAAAAAATAATTTTTCATATTTTTCACATTTTTTAGTATTTTTAGAAAACAGGAAAATACTAGAAAAAATCAACAAAAATACAATTTGAGGTCACAAAAATATGGAAAAATATCCAATATTTTTCCTTTTAATCCCTTGTATTTTTGACCTCACAAAAAATCCAAAATCAGATTCAATCTTAGGTGTTCCTTTGTAGCCCGCACCATTGAATTTGAGAAAAAAAATACCAATTGAGTCTTTTAATTTTCCATTTCGGCATTTTTTAAGATCTTGACATTCAATCTAACTATCCCCTATTTCAATTTAGCCCAATTGTTTGCGCAATTTGCTCAATTGCACGGATTTGACAAAATTACATACTAAAATTGCATTTTAGTCCTTGAAATTAAGCATAATTGAAATTACTTTCAATTCAAGGGCTATCATTGCAAATTAAACATGTTACCCAATGGATTTCACCATTTTAAATCGATTTGAACAGGTGGTTTGACTCAATTTGATCATTTGCACCCTCAATTACACGATCCCCAATTTCCAATTAAATGAAAATTTGGGGGTTTTGTAGAAATTGATGAAAACTTTTGGGCAAAAACACATTTCTAGATAGAATTCATGCCCTAGATTCGATTATGAGGTTCAATTGCAAAATTTTCCCATTAATTTGGGCTTAATTTGAAAAAAAACCTATTCGGGACCGGTTCAGACCGGTCAGACCGGCGGTCGAGAAAGAGAACCGGCCCGCTACAGTGTCTTCTTCTTCATCAGGCCTGTGCACGAGTGAACAGTGGAAGGTATAATTTCAAGGAGAAAATTGAGCGACGAATCAACGACAATTGGAGAAGCAATGCTGGGCATTTAGTTCCTTGGGTCAATCCCCGTCGATCGGGACCGGAATGAAGACCAATGACCATCGGGATAGCAAATGATCGGCTGGTCAACCTGCACACCTGCAAAAGTCAACAAACGACAAATGCAGGTCGAATGTATGCCAAATTCGTGAGGAATGAGGCTCGCCGGGAAACCAAATGAACCTTGGCAAGTCACCCATCCTCTCCGGCGCCAATTGAACCCAAAAACACGTGCTGCCACGTGCCATTGAAGTCAGTTGGAACTCCTCAAATCGGCGCCAAAATTCGGAGATGCTATATAAGCCTACAGGGGCTTTCAGTTAGAGAGGAGAACAGATTCGGTTGTAAAAAAGAAAACCAAATCGAGAGAGAAGGAGGAGGAGAGAGGGAGAGCTCGTCCTCCAACCGCCATTGTCGAGGACAGAGCTCGAATCCACAGAGCATCGGTCAGGCCTTTCCAGGCTAGACCAAAGCTCGAGGAGATCGTCGGGAGGTCGCCCATACTGAGAGGAAGCCGCTGTCGTTGACGGTACAGTCTGAAACCGCCGGAACAGGTGAGTCACAGTCTCGAGTCTTCCTTCAAGTTTTCATGGCGATTCACGTGTTTCTTGATCGTTCATGCAATTAATGTGTGCGTTTCATTCCTCGAACATCACTGACCATGTTAGCGTCTTCATTTTGCATTGATTTTGCTCACTTACCCCGAATCGAGTCTTCCGATTTAGCCTCCATAGCCGATTCTTGCCCAGCCAAATCTGGGCCGAGCGAGCTCAATCGGAGCTCGAGGTAAGTCTTCTGGATCTCCATTGATGCTATTCTATGACTGAAATTCTTTGATTTTGAGTGAATCGCATGATTGAGCTTCCATGGCCGTACTCGGCGATTTGCACGATGTTCTTGATTCTGCGAATAAGATGTTTCGATTCTTAGATATGTCGAACTAGAGCTAATCGCGAATCGATTGCCGTTGGTCTCGAGTGATTCCATTAAGATTTCACCGCACGATCATCGCCGGAGAGCCACAGCCGTCCATTCCGTCGGAGTCGCGAGGTTGAAGACGAAGCTGACATGGCGTAGTCAACAGGTCAAAGTCTTAGGTGTCAGTCCATCATTGGTCCACGTTTTCGTCCAGTCAGCATGCCGTTAGAGGTTGTTATTCGAATAAACAGATCTAACGGCTGAGGATAATCGAGTCTAAATTCTAGCGGCCGTCCGATTAGTAATTAGGTTTATCCGAAAATCTTTAAAATCAGAAAATCAAAACGAGCTGAAACGGTGTCGTTTAGGATAGTAACAGTGCGGCGTCGTTTTAGGTTAGAGAGGGTGAACGGTCCAGATCGAGTCTTGCGTTCTAATCTTGACCGTAGATTTTGGTAGGTCGATCAGACGGCTCTGGTCAGGTCTTTGCTCAATCTAGGCCGTAGATTTCAGTCAGCCCATCCAACTGCCGTGGATTAGCCACGTGGTCTATTAGGGACCGTCAGATCAGTGCCAAATAATCTGAAAATCAGAAGTGCATCAGACGGCGTCGTTTCGACCAAGGATTTCGCGGGTCAGGGTCTGGGCCGGGTTCCGGCCCGAGTGGGTCGGGTCGACCCGGTCCGAATAATATTTTTAAATAAAAAAATCGGAAAATGATTTAAAAAAAATAAATAAAATAAATCAGAAAAATCTTAGGAAATCCAAAAAATGCTAGAAAATTCCAGAAAATTCCAAAAAAATGTGGAAAAATTGTGGAAAAATCCTAGATATTCCAGAAACCCCCAAAAATTGAGGGTTGATCACAGACAACTGGTCAACCCCATTTTTGGGGTTTCTTACCCAATTTTCCGAGACTTGACGACATTACCCTTTAGGGGTAAGTCGCCTCTGTGCATGCTAGATAAGGCCGATAACGCCGAGGTAAGAATTAGGGTCGGATAGGCGACCAATTCTTAGGTTTGGGTTTTCGAGTCCCGCCTCTTTTCTTAAAATGACGATTTTGCCATTTACTGGGAAAATCGTCTTTCTTGTCTCAATCGAGTTCTGAAAATTGCTTGAAGTTAGGGTTTGGGTCAGGTGGACGACCAACCCTAATATTTGAGATTTTCAGTTCTCATATTTGTTCAAAATGACGACTTTGCCCCTCCAAGGGTAAAATCACTTGAAAATTCCAAAAAAAATCCTGGAAAATCCCGAAAAATAGGAAATGGATTGGATTGATGGCCAATCCTATTTCCTCCTTCTTTTGACTTCCCAATTCATCTAAAATAACAGATTTACCCTTTTAAGGGTAAATTTTCCCCGTATTATTCAAAATTACAATTCTGCCCCTCATGGGCGAATCATGTCCAAATCACTCCTAAGCCTTGATTGATATTTCTCTAGGCTAATAGGGCCTCATTAGGGATGCCATGCTGATTTCATGTGTTTTATCCGCATGTACTGGATCCTTGATTTGCGCATTTATTTCTATTGATTGTGAGTGATAGGGTAGTATTTCCCATCTGCATGAACTCCTAGATTTAGGATCTGTACCCCACTCATCTGTATGAAATCCTAGGATCAGATAAACCATCCAGCTTAGGTACCGAAAGGGCGTCAACTCTGACAATTGACGTAACTAAGTCCCCGAACCCACTTCTCTGGTTTCCGCAGAATCGAATAGACCACTCCCAACTATTCGATAGGGTTTCCGATCGTACCTTCCGCAAAATGATTGGTGGCGACTCCTCGACATGTACACTCATCACATGTCACTAGACCACACTGAAGGTCGACCACGTACATCCAGCAGTTGCGATTTGGGAAATGGGCCTTGGGAGAGGCCCGCGTCTGATCAAGCCAGCAATCGGGCGGCCTATTAGCCCGCTCCCGCCTCCGAGCGCGAGAGGGTCGCGACAGACTGGCGACTCCGCTGGGGATTTTATTCTAAACCAGAATCTCTGGTTACGAATTCTAGAGGACTTGAGCCGATTAAAAAGTTGTTTGGTTTATCTGACCTTATTTTTCGCAGATGCTCTCGAAGGTGAGGTACGTATGCTAACCATTGTGTTAGATGTTTTTGCAGACTGGAGAAATAAGGGGTGGAGTGATTGTTGACATCTTTCCTGCAGGTTGGAGTTGGGAATGTATGTTTATCTTACGCACATACTGAAGCGCTGTTTTGATACAAACTACTGTGCATGACTTTGCATTGTGATGATCACGACACATTGCACACACTGGTGGTCAAACCCCGACTGCAAACCACCTCTAGGTTACCTTAGATAGGGAAATGGTGCGAAAAGGATCTTGTGTTTGATGGCACTTGAGACTTTCGTATTCATTCCCGCCTACCATCTGCATTGGCGATATCTAGCCCTCTTGGGTAGGTACCCTTGGGGAGGAATCTGCCTCGTGTGGATCGTGGGAGCCTGAGCCGTAGGTTCCTCACCTGACTTTCGGTTTTCCTTTTTAGAGTATACCCACTTGTCGCATGCGCATGTCCATGGATGGTTGGTATACCTAAAACCACCCATTGATACAGGGGGCATTCCACATCCCCCAAAGTGTGGTTGGTAAGACATTTATCTCTAAACGTACTTTATTTCCTGCTCCATGATATGACTCATACATTGCATACATCCATATGCATTCGCATCATGAAGATTACTCGGGTGACTAATGAGAACAACAATGATTATGGGATAGGATGTCGCTGTTCCCTAAGAGCTCGACGGAGTTGGTGACCTTCGAGTACTTGAGAAAAGTTACTCGCCCCGGACCAAACACGAGGCTACACTTTACTAGATTCGTGTATGGTCGGGAACTGACTGGACGTAAGCTGGGGTATGCTGAGGACTGTCAAACCCGCTACTACGCTGATAATCTCAGATTCAAGCGACAATCAGACGAAATGATGAAAGATTATCTGGAGATGAAGAGACAACGTCGCAACCAGCTAGCTAGGGAAGCGTACGCCCGCAGGAAGGCTGAATTGCTGGCCAAAGAAAACATACCCATGATTACTTCTTGGGGTAGGAAGAGATGCCCTGCAATCAAGACCAAGCCAAGGCGCATCACACTCAAAAAAAGTGAAACCCGAGAAGGCTCCTGAAGTCATCGTACCCTGGACTAGAGAGTGGCCGGAGGAACTACAACCTCTCGACCAAACCACTGAAGATAACTCCCCTACCCTAGATTAAAGGAGAATTCCTGACCGACTGTCATTTGGGTAGACTTCTGAAGAAAGAGTGATCTAGACCCTCACGTTCCATTGTCTTTTATGGCTTTCTTGTTTTAAAAAAAAAAACCTTTCTTTACCGTTCTTCTATTAGATATCTTGACTGAAGTAAAAGTACATCCCCACTTTGTTCCTTTGATGTGTTGACCAATGGAATGTGACATTGCTGTTCTCTTTAGTCACTGAGTAAACCTGACTAAATTGCATAATTCACTTCCCTGAAATGCAAATTAGGCTTTGAATCAGGCTTTCAAGACCTGAAAAAGGGTCATAATCTCCATTTCTTCAAATTGAACTATGCAATCAAGTTAGCTCATGCATGCTTCATGACATCTGCATATTCATACATTTAAAGTAATTTCTGGCGATTGACCTTTTAAAATCATTTGCATATTTTAGACTTGATGGGAAAGAGTGATATTCAAGTGTTCAAGGTCCCCCGAGCTGAACTCCAATCATGGTGGGATGGCATGGGCGAAGCCAGCCAAAAGTATGCGGAGTCACGACTAGGGTACCTACTGGACCTACTGAAGATTGAGTGCCCACCTGCCTTTATTCAAGCCATGGCGCTCTACTGGGATCCTACCACCGCTACATTTTGCATGGAAGGATTAGAGATCACTCCCACTATCGAGGAATACAGCGCTGTCATCGGAGTTGAATTCACCCCTACGCTCGTCCGACCCCCTATAGGACTTGAACCCCTAAGTCAGGTGGCTGAATTCCTTGACACAAACCTAAATGAAGTCAAAGCAGATGCGAAAAACAATTCTGGACGTGTTTCCCTGTCTTTCCTTATAGACCGATTTTCCCGCCTTCCTGCTTCTAAAGGAACCAAATCTGGTAGAGCCTTTATCTTGGCATTCTTTAGCTTTGTGCTATTCCCAATCTCAACTGTCACCTTCGACCCTATCATGGCTATAATAACTAGGCAAGTCTGTTGTAGGTGGGATTACTCAAACATCCTCCTTGCCGAAACCTTCCTCTCCCTAAATCATTTCAAGAAAAACAAAAAGGGAATCTTTAGAGCTTCTAGTGATCTGATGTATCTGTGGTTCACATCCCATATCAGACAATTCCACATCCGCATGGGTTTCACTGAAATCAGCCCCAATGCACACCCTCTTAAAACATTTGCTAGAACCCATACACGTATTCCTAAGTTCAACTTCATAGAATGGAAGAACTTCCTCAAAGTCCTAAAACCCGAACAACTCCGATGGCGGCTAAGGTTGCCGACGCTGAACAAGGTCAGATTGACCTGCGATGACGGGAGTCCAGTCCCCCTGCTAGGGTTCACGGGCGCAACTGCATACTATCCAAGGAGGGTGATTCGGCAGTTTGGAGCACTACAAGAGATCCCTTCTCCACCGCAACCTGATATCTTCTCCTTTGACATACCAAGCAAGACCCTCACAGAAGAGGAGAAAAGACAGTTTGAAGCCAAGGTGGCATCCATCACACGCTCTTTGAAGAATTCCCAGGCTGAAGGAATAAGTTGGCCAGAAGACATGACTCATGAAGAGAACATCCATAGGGCTACCACTGAATACATTCAACACTTCAAAGCGATCCGACGAAGCCTTGTCGAGCCCTACATACCCGAATACATCGTGCCGTACGTACCAGGAATAGAGCCTTACATACCCGAAGACATGGGACCACTGTCATGTTCAGAAGATGAGAAGCCCCAGGTTGAAGAGGGGAATCCATATTGGGATGATGAGGATACCTTAGGCCTCAAACGTCCTAGACTTGAATAGGCTATTCCGTCAAGTGTAAAATAAGCAAACATTGTGACACTTTCTCATACGTTCTCATTTCTGTGGAGTACCATCTTGGACACATGAGCATGAATATGAAACACGTTTTGCAAATGCATAAAGAAAAACTATCGTCAGAAATTACGCTTCTTTTAATTCCGTGAGTTCTCGTCGGGAAATGATTAAAAGAACTACTTACATGAGGCTAAGGCTCATAAGGTAGCCCTTTTTCTCATCTACCGACAAGAAGCATGCAACTGAAAGAATTAACTGCTTCTCTTTGCTAAAATAAGCGAAACACTCACAGAGATCTTTTTGAACAGGTACGCTCTCATCACGGAATTTCCCACACATCGCTTCCGAACTCGCCTTAAGACAAGAATGGAGCAGCAAGAGTTGACTCCGCGCGTAGGCATGCTGGAATCTCATATGACTGCCTTAGCAACTATGATGGCTGACATTAAGGCTATGCTAGAGACATCCCAAGCTAAACAGACGACTACTCACAGCCAGAACAACGCTGGTATTTCTTTCATACCTGATACGACATATAAAGAGTTGACGAGAGATACACGGCGTACAGAGGAAGACGTTCACGAACCAAATAGCCGGTCACAACAAAAAGCCTCGCCTGTTGTTATCAACCTTGAAAAAGAGGAGAAGGGAAAACAGGCCGTGAAAACAGAGGTAGAGGCTAAGAGATTGGCTAAGATCGAAGAATGCCTGAGCAGCCAAGGCTACGAGTTAGCCCGCTTCGACAAGATATCTCCTTTTACTAAAGTGGAGACTCCTCCTGACTATAAAGAACCAGAGTTCGTAAGGAAATACAATGGGACAGATTGTCCCCGTGCCCACCTCAAATACTACATGCGCAAGATGGCACACTATTCAGATTACATTCCACTGTTGATGAACACATTCCAAGAGAGCTTGGCTGGCCCCGCTCTGGCCTGGTTCATTGAACTAGATTTGGAAGATTACGACGGATGGGAAGATCTCGCAGAAGACTTCCTCAGGCAGTACAAATTTAACACGACTACAGCCCCAACAAGAGAAGACCTTCTACGAACTTCAAAAACAAGGGGTGAATCGATCAGGACATATGCTCAGAAGTGGCGAGCCTTGG
This sequence comes from Rhodomyrtus psidioides, assembly GCA_021437785.1. Classification (NCBI taxonomy): domain Eukaryota; kingdom Viridiplantae; phylum Streptophyta; class Magnoliopsida; order Myrtales; family Myrtaceae; genus Rhodomyrtus; species Rhodomyrtus psidioides. The sequence goes on from JAILYB010000055.1 coordinate 4,121,697, forward strand.
CTACCCAAGTAAAGCCTTCAATCCCAGAAGAGGAGCTGATCGACTTATTCCTGAAAGCACTCCCCTATGAGTACTTTGACAGACTGAACACTTCTGGATGTCAGACATTTGCACACCTGATTAAGGTTGCTGAGAGGCTGGAATGGGCCTTAAGAGAAAGAAGGCCTCAGGAAACTCCCACTAGGAAGCAGTATCCTCTGAGAAAGGAGAGAGAAGCCGGACTGGACATAGCATTTACACCAGATCCCCACAAGTTAAAGCCAATTGGCAATTCTAATCAGGCCAAAGGCGGATCATCATGGTCAGCGCCAAAGGTACCAGAGCCTAGAAGAAAGCAACCCAGAGGCAATTCTCTCAGCTCCCGAGACCTTTATCCAAGCTACTCCCGATGCTGTTGGAGCAACACTTGGTTGCGAAAGAACCACCTAGGGCAAACCCTCCAAGGTATCCTGGCTTTGATGAGAGCCATACCTGTGCCTACCATATGGGCGAAAGAGGGCATAATGTGGATAACTGCTATATCCTGAAGCTGAAAGTGCAAGCCCTAATTGATAATCAGATTTTGAAATTTGACAACGCAACCCCAAATGTGCAAGAAAATCCGTTGCCCGATCATCAAACAATAGGGGCAATATTTGCTGAAGAAGAAGAAGACTACCTTAAACTGAAGGTAGATGTGCCTAAACTGGCCGACCTGCTAGCAACCGCTTCATCATACCCAAAAGAAGGGGAGATATCAACTGACCAAAAGAAATTATGCATCGCCAAGATGATGGGCCTAGGTATAATGTCCGATAGTACTGATGAAGAATTTGAAGGGATTGAAGCATCTCTATCTTTGAAAGGAAACCACTTCTTGATCACAGTTGAGCAGAGTAGCACCTGTGGTACCTCACTGTTGACACCTGATTTTTGATCAGTCTTTCATAGTTTATTTTTAAAAAATTCATAAAAAATCTATAAAAAGTTAAAAAAATTAAAAAATCATCTTTGGTAGCCTTGACCAAGCTAAAGGAACCATTTTTGATAAAAAATAATTTGTCATATTTTTTAATATTTTCCAAAAATAGAAAAATACATGAAAAATGAAGAAAAATAGCGTTCGATGTCGTAAAAATATAGAAAAATAGTCAATATTTTTATTTTAATTTCCTTTTCATTTTGAACTCATAAATAGTCAAAATTCAAGTTCAATTGCATGTGTTTCTTCACGACGCATAGAGTTGAATTTGGCAAAAAAATGTCATTCGAGTATTTTAATTTGTAAATTTCTACATATTTTTTAGTCTTGACGTCCAATTAGATCGACCACCATCTACAATAAATTCCCCTTGCTGAATATTTTCGTTTTTGTTTCACATGATTTTATGGTGTAAAACGCCGAGTGGATCCCCAAATATAATCGGGTCGGCATGAGCTCGATAGCTCGTCCAAGACCAAACCAGGGCACGGCGAACCCCATGTGAGTACTCTCGAACTCCTTCGATGCTTCCTAATGCTTTTCTTAGGTTAGATCATGTGTAGAATGGCTAGGACAGCTAAATCATTCTTGAGCTGTGATTGATAAATAGGGCCTTACTAGGAATGCCATGTGATTTATTTGTATATCTAGATTCCTTGAGTTGCGCATTTTATTACTGATTGTGATTGCTAGGATAATCACTCCTATCTGCATGAATTTCTAGATTTAGGGTTCATACCTTACTCATCCGCATGAATCTCAGGCTAGAAAATTCAGTCAACTTAGGTACCGAAAGGGCGTCAACTCTGACAGTTGGTATAACTAAGTCCCTGAAACCATTTCTCTGGTTCTCGCAGAATTGAATAGAAACTCCCAACTATTCGATTGGGTGGTCCAATCACACCCTAAAAAAATGATTGGTGGCGACTCCATGGCATGCACACTTAGCACATGTCACTAGACCACACTGAAAGTCGATCACGCATACCTCTGTTGCGATTTGGGTAATGGGCCTTGGGAGAGGCCCGCGTCCGACCAGACAGGACGGCCCATTAGCCCTTGAGAGCCCGACAACCTCAAGAGGGTCGCGACAGACTGACGACTCTACTGGGGACTGGTTCTTAACCATTTAGTGGACTTGAGCCGATTAAAAAGTTGATTGATTCTTCTAACCTAATTTTATGCAGATGCTCTCGAAAGTGAGGTATATATGCTAACGAATGTGTTAGATGTTTTTGTAGACGGGAGAAATAAGGGGTGAAGTGCTTGTTAACTTTGTTTTATGCAGGCAGGAGTTTTGGATGTATGATTGTGTGGATGTTTATATTGAAGCGGTGATTGTTAAATAAAATGCATGTCTATTGCTTTAGCACGACACAATGAATACACACAATTGCGCCTAAAACCCCAGGCGCCCTCTTTAGGAACACAATAGAAGGAATTGAAAATGGAATCTCTGTGAGGAAAAACATGGGGTAATCCACTTTTCAATTCCGCTCACTTCGAACTATGGATTGAGTCCCAATGCAACGATAGTTGTGCAATGGAATCGGCTCTTCCCAGAATTCGAGGTGAGAACCTTGGCTTTAGGTACCAAGCCCTATCTTTTGATTTTTAGGAGTTTTCCCTCACTTGTCTCATGCGTTTGTCTATGGAAGGTTAGTATACCTAACACTGCAAAAAATACAGAGAAGCTTGATTTTCTCTTAAGTTTGGTTGGTAAGACTTTTCTATCCCTCGAACTTGTTACAGCTCTTAATCATTATATTCATTGCATAATTCCGGTGATTGGATTAAATGCCATTTTGAGAATAGATATGTGTGTTTTCCTCCCAATGTTCTTGATGGAAGATGAAGATGGTGTCATCCCATTACGAGCGCCAAGTGGACAAGAAGAGCCTACTATGGACATCATTGAGGTATCATCTAATGAAGATGACAATTTGGAATAGGTGATCCTGAAGTCACGTCTCAAAGATCGAAACTGGGGCATCTCTAAGTATTAAGATCACATTCCTTTGTTTTATTTTTCATTTCTAGCCTTCTTGTATATGATTTATTTTGATGAGATCCTCTCTATCTGATCCCTTAGATTGATTGTATTAGGGATCTATTTGTGTTTATATACATTCAGATTGAAATTTGTTGTATTTCTATTGACTTGTCATTGGAATGTGATAGTGGCATTTCTTCTAATCACTCGAATACTCCAAAATCAATTTTATAATTCCTTTGGATGAAATTGAAATTGGAAGTCTTATACAACCTTTTGGCCGTATAGGGCAATACAATCCCAATTTCGCCAGAAGGAACTATAAACTTGAATTGGTTCATGCATGTTTTGCATCATTGGTAATCCACAATAATTGATCAAGAGTACTCGTGTTTTTCAAATTTAATGAAAAGATAGATATCCAAATTACTCTCGTTCTTAGCAAACAGCTTTAATTTGGATACCGTATCTTCAATTGAATTTAAAACACATCGTAATTGTGTACTTTTGAACATTCCATTGATTTTCTTGGAATTGATCAAAGGCGATTATCGTGAATTACATTCCTTTCAATGATATGCTTTCCTTTGAGGAATATTGATAAAAGCTTTTGCACAAGGCCAAAACCCTTGTAAAAGCTCTTATCCCTATTAATCACAAGTAAGCATATAATTGAAAGGATTTATGCTTTATTTTTCAAATTCTTTCTTCTGATTCTGCCTTTTCATTTGAAACAGGTTAAAAACAAGTAGAGAAGAGAAGTCTTTTTGTGGATAATCGCGGTGGGAGGTTCCTTTATCCGATCATAAGCAAGATTAAAAAATCAAGATGTACACGCTCGAATCATCAATGTCAAAGCGCAGCTTGCCTAGGTTGAGAGTGGTCAGGTGTTCGAGAAAGTCATCCATACAGAAGTTGAGACACACACATTAGAGCTTTCATTCATTTCGCTCAATCGAGGGACCTTAAAAGCAGATCATACAAATCATCGGGGTGGAAACATAAAACCGCAATGAGCCCTAATTAGCATCACAAAGGAACCTAGTTGGCCCTCCATATTATTGATGCTTTGCTTATACTCACCACCTCGAGACTCGAGATCTGCAAGCTTAAGAAGAAGGCGTTTACATTCCCCTTTAAGATCGGCAACCTTGGTCCCGTGATCTTCGGCGGCTATTTCCAGGTCCCGAACTAGTCCTCTCCCATGGGTTATATCCGCGGTAATGCTGTCAAGCCTTTCTTCCTGCCACTCACATTGAAACTTCAACACGACATTACGACGGTCGTGCTCATAGGTGGTCAGGGATAAGGCCAAGCGCTCCACCAAATTTCCCCTCTCGCGAAGCAACATCGAGACTCGCTTGTTGGCGAACTCAACAGCCTTTCTGTGACTATCGGCCACAAGGTTGGCCAACACCAAGCAGTTGGACCGATCCTCATAGCGAGCTCGCAAAACGTGAGCCACGGTAGCTTTTCGATGAGCGACACGGTAAGTCTCTAAAAAGTTTATAAAGAGGGTTGGGAAGATTCTATATTCCCTCTCTAAATTAGTGCCCTCGATGGAGGTGGTGTCTATTTCCACGAGCAAAATACGGATTTCATCTTCAGTTTCTGGGTGATCGGCTATATGAGCATAGCCTCGACCGAGGAGGTTATAGAGTTTTTCCCACTGGGCCAAAATTTCGGACGAGAAAGCGCGAATAGGAGAGAAGGTCATTTTCGTTGGAGTGAGGGAGAAGAAGATGAGTGTGGTAGAGTGATTAAAATACGAAAAGGCAATTATGTAAGAGTGTTAATCTTCTCTGCATTAACTCCTCCTTTTATAGCAACTCGAGAATGAAGAAAGGCACAACAATAATGCTCGTGGAGCCAAGTTAATTGGGTAAAGCAATGGTGGCTCTTTCGGTGAACCATCAGATTTGTCCCAGTCCGCGATTTCAGGCTTGATAAACCTAAAAAAGTTGTAAAAAGATATGTCGGTGTCACCATATTAAAATTGAACGGGAGTTAAGCGCAACTATCGAAAAAAGTTGCGAAAGGATTTGGCGGTCTCATCATATTAAAAAACTGAGCGGGAGGCGAGCGTAGTTCCACCTTTTTGAAAATAAGTGGGAGACAGACATGGATATCGAGAAAAGGAAATCGATTTGGTGTCCCTCCACGTTGAAAAGAAGAAAGAAGACGACAAAGCGGGAAATACGAAATCTTGGGAGCAACGCTTGCCTGATGATCTTCATCCATGTTTAAAGAACGTTTCATGGGCATACAGAACCACTCAAAAGAAAATTTAGAGAGAGTGAGCATACATGAGAGAGTAGAGAACCCTGAGTGAGCAAAAATTGATCGAACATTTTTCGATCCAACATGTTTGAGAGTTACCATCAGTTGCTAGAGGTGACTGATCCAAAAATCTCAGAAAATGAACTACTGAGAGATCTCGAAGATTCTAGGATGGCGTTTGGTACCAGAACCACAGAACCCAACCCTTTCGGCAACGAAGTTCAGGATCTCAGCAGCGACGACAACAGCAGCAGCGATGGTCAATCCCGGAAAAGGAAACGTCGCCAGCGCCACACTCAGAATGAAATCCAAGAGCTTGAAGCTTTCTTTAGTGAATGCCCTCTCCCGAACATGAAACAAAGAAATGAATTGGGCCAGAAGCTAGGGATGAAACCTTTGAGGGTCAAGTTTTGGTTTCAAAATAAGCGAGCCAAATTGAGGGCTCAACACAGACGTCAAGAACTTGCGATTCTAAAGGAGGAAAACGAAAAGCTTCGAGCGGAGAACATGAGGTATAAGAAAGCTCCCAGCACTATCGCTTGCCTTAATTGCGGTGGCCCTATCACTCTCGGCGAAATGTTCCTTGATAAGCCTTATATGAGGATTGAAAATGCTCATTCACCACCCCACTCCCTCGAACCATCTTCGATACAATCGGATTTTGTTGGAGATATGCATGAACAAATCAATTCTACGAAGTCAATACCGATGCCTTCTAAAGGATGTGATATGCGTCACCATGATTGGAGTTTCCTTAACGAAGAGCTTACTATCACGACCGACCAATCCAAAGCTGATGAATTCCCTCCACAACAATTTCCGGCTCGATCAAATCCTACTGGAAATAGGCCAGAGAGCAATAGCCAAGTTGTCAACACTGTTCCGGTTCGCAAGAAGACGAGGGTCAATTGGTCCCCCGAGCTTCATCTCAAGTTCCTTAGTGCGGTTCAGCAACTAGGGATCAACTCAGCATATCCAACGCGCATACTTGAGATCATGAACATACCAGGACTCACTAAAGATGGAGTCGCGAGTCACCTCAAGAGCTACAGAAGGGCGCTAAGACAGCGCCACACAGCACTGAACCTGAAAGAACTCAACTTGTGCCTAAACACTAGGCATGGCTATAACTACAATGCCCCTGAAGTAAGAAATACCCTGCCTAATCTAGGCACCGACCAAGCTGGTAGCAGCACCATCGACTACTTGGGCGCTAATCAGAATATTCCCCCGAATCATCTCAGCACCCCTCAAGAGTATATGCCACAAGTGCAGCAGGTACGAACTCCTTGGTTTGAGCAGCAACTTTTCGCTAGTGCTCTTCCTATCCCCGATCAACATATTGCGCCTAGTGTTCAAAGATCTGCCCGGCTTGGGCATATGATTTCGGAAGATCAAGCGGGCGGATGCTCTGAGGATTTTTGTTTCTTCCATTCCCAAATGGAAGGTGCTTTTGATAGTGAACCGATCAATCATCCTCTTATAATCTCGAGCAACGACGAAGGTTCTAGCTCGAAGAATCAGATCGCTCACAACAGAAACAGGAATCCTTCAACGCCAAGCGATGATGGTCAACCCGAATATCAGTTGCTCGAAGAATCAAAAGATTTCCTTGATGAGGAGCTCCATATCTGGATCGATCAGTTTAAAACTGATGGACTTATGAAGTTATGATCCAAAATGACGATTATATGTCTGATTCATGGTGTAACTGGCTGATCACCGAGAATCCTCAAGGGAACTAGGCACATGTGGCTGGATGTATCATTAATCTTTCTGTCATAAAGTCTTCCATGCAAGATAATCTTCCTTAATGCCTAGAGTTAATCTGGGGCAGCGATCAGTACTACCTGCGAGCATCATCATGCTTGAGTGCGACAATCCCTTGTTAGATTAGAGTCGAGAAGAATCAATTGAACGCCACGAAGAAAAACATTTAAAGGCTTCACATAGGAAAATGCGAGCAAAAGCCCGAGCGAGCTCAAAGACGGTTAGCTCTGTATCGTTCTAAGGGACCTTTAGTCGTTATGAACTCTAAATTGAGCTTGTTTCATTCTCGATGGGGGTCGCTAACTGCTTCAAGAATTTTATAACAAAAAACGAACCAGTTAGGGACGCCAATAGTGCTGTGTCCTGGTAGTCAGTGAAATGGAAGTGGTACGAAACGTCAGGAGTTCGATCTCGGGATTGAAAAATCATTTTATCAGTTGGTCTATCACCCGATGAAGTTCAAAGAGATTCGACGCAGATGACTATAGAACTTGGGGCAATTCGAAAATCATCGATTCATTTTCATCAAGCGGCGAAGTTGGTATTGTAAAATGTGAAGCATGCAAATGACAAATCCGAAGCAGAAGGAGATGAATCATGATTCGCTTATCCAAGGTCGGGATTTCAACCTTCGACTAAAGCCAAATCTAGGATGAGTTTTTGATCTTGCCCACTCGACAAAACCCATCTCCACTGAAAATGGGGGCAAACCATTCCTACATCCGGAAAGCATGTCGAAGCCGAAGACATCAAATTCATCGTTTAATCCGTGGGGCAAGTCCCTGAAGCGATAGTTATAATCTGCAGAGCGTAATGGAATCCATCCTTTCAATGTAAAACGCATTTGGCCGCGGAGCCACCCATTTGGTAAAAAGAACATATCGTTCCTAAATGATTTTCAATCAGATGTGGGGATAATGTTCTCTCATTTTCCTCTCAGGTGATGAACAGAGACGAGGCACCCAAGAAGCCATGCATTCAAATAACAAAACAGTGCATGAAACACGCCCAAAAAGATGAATGAATCTCCTCCGACGTAAATCCTCGAGGTGGATTCGTTGCCCAACCAGACGAAGAAATCATGGCCACAAGCTTGAGGGCCGGCTTCTACAATCTGCACATTGGCATGCAGAATGGAATTCAAATCAAGAGTAAAGTAGTATCGTCCCAATTTGTTTTGAATTTGGAAACCCAAAATAATGCTTAATATTTATCCTTGGCAGGAGCTCGCCATCAGGGCAGACATATTTTCACAACCCTTGTACACTCGTTGGAGCATATGACCAAGGGTAAGATGTATCGTTCCAATTTTTGTAAAGTTTTAGAATATACGATGACATATCCCTTTTATATCTCCAGGATCTCCAGCCTCGATGGGCAGGTAAGTATCCCTTTTCCCAATTCATTGGAGATTAAAAACTTTCAGAATTAATTCGATTCTCACATCTAAAAAGACATAGAATTCTTACTTCATTGACATTCATGTTTTAAAACATGAGATTGTCTGAACATGAATTACACATGTATGGTGCATCACAAAATCCCTTTGAAGGATAAATCTTGATGAAATGAAATGAATTTTTCCAACAAGAGTCGTTTGAACTGTTCAAAAGGGTATTTTCTCATAAGAGAAGCGAGCCTAATCCAAACACGTCCCATACACACTTGAGAGATGAGGAGATTGGAAATGATAGCGAAACCTTAACCTATGGATATAAGGGTCATTCGCAACAATTACATGGATCGAGATGATAGAGGCATTTATTTCTTCATTCCAAACACTACAGATGCCCATTGAGAACCCCATTGAACGGCGATTTTCATTCTCAACCCTGTCAAGAACCACCCCACATTGGGGCAAATGAAGGTTAGTCCAACAGTATCAGAAAGTAAACGGTTTGAAATTTTCTTGCTCGGACTAACATAAATCTTTGTGTGTTGTTTATATGATAATCCAAGTGTCATAGGATGACGAGAATAATTCATTTCTCTATCCTACACACTGTTATCCTTTGCACGACCAAGTTGAGCCAGCAAATTCATTTCATCAACCTATTGGTGATCATTGCATATTCCAAAGCAAAGGCAACATCACTCTAGGAATGGAAGCGTGCCAAAGTTTAAGTTGCATATCTAGCATGATTGCCGAAAATCCTAGCTCCAAAAGAAAAGAAAAACACGGGATTAAAAAAATGGGGAAAAGAAAAATCCCTAGACATCAAGAAAAAGCAAAGTGCCTGGTAAAAAGCAAGGCTGATGTCTATTCAAAATATCCCCAGTAAAGTCTAGATATACGATGAAAAGACCCTGCAAAGGAGTCAGATCAAGATGACTACTCTCCAAATGATGTCGTGCTCAAATTGCAAACACACAAACAGACGGTCTCTTAATGTAACAAGAGACGCTTTTAAACATCCTTGTGCGCTCTAAAAGAGGAGTGTACACTTCAAGAAATGGAGATGTTCTTCGAAGGACATGTGGCAAATTTGCAATGATCACCAATGCCAAACCCTTCACAATTTCTGGGCAAAAAATAAGCCTTTTTCGGTCCCCAACCCTTCCAATGTTACAACCCTGAAGCAGTCTCATCTGACTAAGACACTTGGGTTAATGTATAACTTAGCTCAAAGAAGTACGAGCAAGACTATTTCTTTCTCATTTTACAGGGTTCTTGACTTGTAAACCCAGAGCAGATAGTGAAAATTTTTGTTCAACGGCCTTGACTCAAAAGTGAGTCCCCCTTGGAAACCGATATCCAAGCCTAACACTACGGTCCCGTGAAAGACCTCCTGATCGGTCGAAATGTATGCGTTGCGAATGATCCTGAAACCCAGGCACAGGTCGGTAGGAAATTGAGCACTTTCCCTATTAAAGATCATTATCATAGAGTAGTGAGGAGCCTTCTTGGATGAGAAATACTCCAATGGATGTTTTGAGCAAACTCTTTTTGAAATTTTCAAATTGTTTGATCTAGAGTTTCCGTGCAAGGAATTTATGATCACATCTGTATATGGCAGGAATGTTTTGGATAACCTCCAGCAATCAAAATGCACATTTCATGACTAAAACTTAAGTCGTAGAATTATGTCAGTTAGACAATTATTGTCTTCCCAAAGATTACTAATATCTTCTTGGCGAGGAAAATTTTTTCAGGTCTAAGCTTTCTGCAGGACTTTTGGCCGCCCCAAAGACTGGGTGCGTCATCCTTAGGTGAAGCCTTTTAGTAGGCAAATCTTTTCTAAGACCGATCCATAGAATGATCGAGTCTTCGACTAGCCCCGAAGAGCGGGTACGTCATCCTTTGATTCATATCAGTTTGGAATCTCATAAATGGTAGAAACCGCCTGAAGGGTCAACTCAATGGTAGAAACCGCCTGAAGGGTCAATCAATGGTAGAAACCGCCTGAAGGGTCAACACAATGGTAGAAACCGCCTGAAGGGTCAATGTATGGTAGAAACCGCCTGAAGGGTCAACCAATGGAAGAAACCACCTGAAGGGTCAAAACAATGGTAGAAACCGCCTGAAGGGTCAATGTATGGTAGAAACTGCCTGAAGGGTCAACCAATGGTAGAAACCGCCTGAAGGGTCAACTCAATGGTAGAAACCGCATGAAAGGTCAATGAATGGTAGAAACCGCCTGAAGGGTCAAAGGACTGGTAGAGACCGCCTGAAGGATCAACCCAATGGTCCGATCCACCATACGGATCAAAACCTTGATGAATCCCGAACGCGGGAGGATTCGTTTTCCCTAATAAGCCTTACATTAGGCAAGCCATTTCTAGTTTAGTCCACCACACGGATCAAAACCCTTGGCAAATTCCCAAATGTGGGATGCGTCTTCCTTAGGTTCCTATCAGTTAGGAATCCCATTATGGTTTGACCTACCATACAGGTCAGAGCTTAACATCCCCAGGACACTCCGATGACAAGTCCTTAGGAATCTACTTGAACCCATCAGACAAAGCAAATGCCGCAAGCATTCGACAGGTAAGGGGCAGGGAAGTCTATCTACTCCTTAACTTTCTTACATCATATCAGGGAATTGAATGAGCACATCTCTTTTTAAGGAAAAGCACACATTGATGGGCATGAAAATTGGATGTCATGATTTCTTTTATTTTCCCAGTCGAGTCGATCGGAACACAGGTGTCACCTTGTCTTTGAGAGAAACCTCTGACGAAATTCCTCTCAAAGAGGGGCAGCTGTTGACACCTGATTTTTGATCAGTCTTTCATAGTTTATTTTTAAAAAATTCATAAAAAATCTATAAAAAGTTAAAAAAATTAAAAAATCATCTTTGGTAGCCTTGACCAAGCTAAAGGAACCATTTTTGATAAAAAATAATTTGTCATATTTTTTAATATTTTTTAATATTTTCCAAAAATAGAAAAATACATGAAAAATGAAGAAAAATAGCGTTCGATGTCTTAAAAATATAGAAAAATAGTCAATATTTTTATTTTAATTTCCTTTTCATTTTGAACTCATAAATAGTCAAAATTCAAGTTCAATTGCATGTGTTTCTTCACGACGCATAGAGTTGAATTTGGCAAAAAAATGTCATTCGAGTATTTTAATTTGTAAATTTCTACATATTTTTTAGTCTTGACGTCCAATTAGATCGACCACCATCTACAATAAATTCCCCTTGCTGAATATTTTCGTTTTTGTTTCACATGATTTTATGGTGTAAAACGCCGAGTGGATCCCCAAATATAATCGGGTCGGCATGAGCTCGATAGCTCGTCCAAGACCAAACCAGGGCACGGCGAACCCCATGTGAGTACTCTCGAACTCCTTCGATGCTTCCTAATGCTTTTCTTAGGTTAGATCATGTGTAGAATGGCTAGGACAGCTAAATCATTCTTGAGCTGTGATTGATAAATAGGGCCTTACTAGGAATGCCATGTGATTTATTTGTATATCTAGATTCCTTGAGTTGCGCATTTTATTACTGATTGTGATTGCTAGGATAATCACTCCTATCTGCATGAATTTCTAGATTTAGGGTTCATACCTTACTCATCCGCATGAATCTCAGGCTAGAAAATTCAGTCAACTTAGGTACCGAAAGGGCGTCAACTCTGACAGTTGGTGTAACTAAGTCCCCGAAACCATTTCTCTGGTTCTCGCAGAATTGAATAGAAACTCCCAACTATTCGATTGGGTGGTCCAATCACACCCTAAAAAAATGATTGGTGGCGACTCCATGGCATGCACACTTAGCACATGTCACTAGACCACACTGAAAGTCGATCACGCATACCTCCGTTGCGATTTGGGTAATGGGCCTTGGGAGAGGCCCGCGTCCGACCAGACAGGACGGCCCATTAGCCCTTGAGAGCCCGACAACCTCAAGAGGGTCGCGACACTCACGTAAGAAATTGGCAACCGATCTGGGGCCGGCCACTCAATCAGAAGAAGAATTTGAAGAAGACGAAATAGAAGTCAGGAGGAGAAGTCTAGCAGACTTCAAGTTTATGGCTGACACACTTGAGAAGGGCGAAATTATAGACAACCTGGGTCAAGATTCTGGAGGGTACAATTTCAAAGTAAAATATTCAGCTCCTCCCAGCTTTTATCAGAAGATTGAAGACATCATACCGGATGGATGGGGAGGTATGGATGATCTCTCTCAACCGGGAACCTCAAACGGTATGGAAGAACTCAACAACGCCATATTGATGATCGAAGTAGCCACGGCCGTGGTGATTAGATTGGATGAACTGGATAACCTGAACAAGGTGGAAGATTGCCCAGTTAAACCTGTCGTGATTCAACTACCTCAAGAAGAAGAGGGCAACACGTCAGGACCAGAGATACCTCATCTGACAAATTAAACCATAAAAGTCCCCCCAGCAGAAGAGTACGATCCTAAAGCAGTCCATTGGGACTATGGGATAACACAAGTAGATGCAGTAATGAGGTCTAGAAGATTTTATGCCCCTAGGGAGGGTGAATCCGAAAAAAGAGAGGTCTCAAAGGAAGATGCCGAAAAACTCGTATCGATCATCAAAACCACCGAGTTTGAAGTAATAGAGCAGCTGAGAAAGATGCCCGCTCAGATATCCCTATTAGACCTATTCATCAATTCAGAGAAGCACAAGAACGCGCTGTTGAAGGTGCTCAACGAAGTACATGTCCTTGAAACAATTAATGAAGTACAACTAGGGGACTTTGTAGGAGCAATTCTTTTAAAAGACCAACTAAGCTTCTCTGACGAAGACTTCCCCATGGAAGGAAGAGGGCACAACAAAGCTTTATACATCTCCGCCCAATGTAACGGCAAAAGAGTGGCACACGTATTGATCGATAATGGATCAGCCTTCAACATCTGTCCTTTGGCTACCATAAGGAGGCTGGGAATCAATGAAGAGATGGTCAAGGTATCTAAGACAGCTGTAAGAGCATTCGACGGCATGAGGAAGACCGTAGAGGGAGAGATCGAGCTTGACGTATTCATCGGCCCGACAAAGTTCTCTATAAACTTTCAAGTAATGGATCTGCCCAGTGCATTTGGATTCCTGCTAGGAAGACCTTGGATCCATACAGCAGGAGCTGTCCCTTCGAGCCTGCACCAAATAGTACGTTTCGTTGTAGATGGGAAGGTGATTACTGTACATGGGGAAGTCGACCTCCAGGCATACCAGAACAGTGCCATTCCCTATATTGAACCTGAAGAGAAAACAGAAGCAAGCTATCATTCCCTAGAATTGGTAGCAACAGTTCATACCCCAGCAGGGACGAAGTTGAGGACCCCCTACATCTCCGAAGCCAGTCTTCTGCCAGCTAAGATGCTGCTGGCATACGGGTTCAATCCCAAAAAAGGCCTAGGCAAACATAATCAGGGTATAAATACCCCGCTTCAGTTGAAGGCTAATCCACATAGAATTGGCTTGGGGTACCATAAGTATCCCATGAATGATTCTGTCCCAAAAGCAACAGGCCGAGGCCGAGGCAAAAGCCTGGGACGCCGTGGAGGCGAAAACAGCCCGAATAACTCATTCATCGGTTCTCCAACCTGGAAAGGCAGGTTTCGAATGTTCAGAAATCCCTTAAATGCCTACTTCAACCAGAACTCCAAATGGCTATCTGAAGAGGATGTCACTTCACCGATAGAACCAGATCTGACAAACCCTTTTCTTGAAGATGACTCTGTGAATGTCATCTTGGAGTGGTTGGACAATGAAGCCACTTCTTCTGAGTAAAGAGACTCTTCCTTTATCTTTAAATACTGCGTTTAGAACTTTCTGCATTGCATTGTATTTTCTTTCCTTGTTGTATGCATAGGAAAATGCCTTTGGATCCCCGGCCGTTGGTCCAAATAGCACATCTTGTAACGCGGCCCTTCTTGCATTCAATAAAACTACGCATGTTTTGTTAAGGACATATGGAACTACGAATCAGCCCGATGATGATAATGGTCTTCCATACAGAAGCTTGAGGCCTGATTTGCCATATGATTCCTAATCTTCAAAAAAAAAATTTCATGGGGCCGGGATATCCAATGACATGAGGATTAGTCCCCTTTGTACCTATATCTGTTTCGAAAATTTTTTCGAAAAGACTTTACATGATCATGCATGTCATTTTTACTGAGCACAAACTAACCATACTCATGACATTTCAGGCATATCATCTCAAACATGTATACCAGGTTGTTACAAAATTCAGATCCCTCCATTAACCACTCCTATAACATCGAGGAAGAGGAAGACGGTGATTATGCATCTATCCGAAGAGATTGGAACACCTTTGAAGAATCAAAGCCTCCTACCTCAGAAGAACCAGTCGTTATTAATTTGGGAGACACCACGAACGTCAAAGAGGTCAAGATCGGCGGACACCTATTCCGAGATGAAAGGCTCGAATTCACCAAGCTACTAAAAGAATATCAAGACATCTTCGCATGGTCTTACGCGGATATGCCAGGCCTTGATCCTAAGATCATGGAACATGCATTGCCCACAGATCCCGGCATCAAGCCAGTCAAACAAGGCAGCAGGCGGATGAAAGCCGAGTTAGAAGACAAAATCAAGGAAGAAGTCATGAAACTTCTTAGGGTAGGCTTCATTGAAGCTATCCCATATTCAGACTGGATTGCAAATATAGTACCCGTCATGAAGAAAGACGGAAAAGTTCGGATCTGCGTAGATTACCGTCATGAAGAAAGATGATTTTCCACTCCCCCACATTGATGTATTGGTGGATAGTACGGCGGGTTATGAATTATTCTCATTCATGGATGGATTCTCGGGATACAACCAAATCTTCATGAAACAAGAAGACAAACCCAAGACTGCATTTACCACACCATGGGGAAATTTTTGCTACAAAGTCATGCCCTTTGGATTGAAAAACGCCGGGGCTACCTACCAGAAGGCTATGGTCACGTTATTCCATGACATGATCCACAAAGAGATTGAAGTATATGTTGATGACATGATCGCTAAATCCAAAAAAGGACAAGATCACATACAGGTATTAAGGAAGCTGTTTGAGCGCCTGCGCAAATACAAGTTAAAGCTGAACCCTAACAAATGCGTGTTTGGGGCAAGATCCGGGAAACTCCTTGGATTCATAGTCAGCAACAGAGGCATTGAAATTGATCCCTCAAAAATCCAGGCCATCCACGATTTATCAACTCCATCCACAGTAAAAGAAGTGAGAAGCCTTCTAGGGAGATTGAACTATATTGCCAGGTTCATCAATCAGATGTCTGATGTGGCTAAGCCAATCTTCAGATTGCTTAAGAAAGGCGCGAAAATAACATGGGATGCCGAGTGCAGCACGGCATTCCAAATGATTAAGAACTATTTGATCACACCACCGGTGCTTGTGCCACCAATTCCTGGTCACCCATTGACCTTATACCTGACCATACGACAAGAGTCCTTGGGGGCTTTACTTGCCCAAACAAACCCGATAGATGGAAAAGAGAGGGCCATCTATTATCTGAGTAAGAAATTCACGCCATCTGAAGTAAAATATGTACCAGTTGAAAGGGCATGTGTAGCGACGGTATGGGTACTTCGCAGACTAAGGCAGTATACCCTACACCACCATATCCAGCTCATAACAGAGAATGATCCTGTCAAATACCTCCTGGAGAAACCCGCTTTAATTGGGAAATTAGCAAAATGGCAAGTAATGTTGTTTGAATTTGACATCAAATGTTCCCCACAGAAGTCGGTAAAAGGAAGAGCTATAGCTGACATGCTGGCAGAAAACCCGACAAGCGGTGAGTCCCCTGAAGTAATGAACACAAAAGGTCAAATTCTGAACTTGGAAGAAGACAAGTGGATCATGTATTTCGATGGCGCTGTCAATCTATCAGGAGCAGGCACTGGGGCAGTACTGATATCCCCAGATGGTCAACATTACCCTGTCGCGGCAAAGATAACTTTTCCTTGTACCAACAACATTTCAGAATATGAGGCATGCATTCTGGGCCTACGACTGGCCCTTTCTATGGAGATACCTAGGTTACAAGTCTTTGGAGACTCCATGCTCATTATTCTACAGACACAAGGGGAGTGGAAGACGAGAGATACAAAGCTCATCCCTTATCACGAATACCTTGAAGAGTTGATACTCAGGTTCGAAGAAATATCATTCGAGTACCTATCAAGGTCTCACAACCAATTCGCAGATGCATTAGCCACCCTAGCCTCGATGTTGCAAACGACTGAAGGGTTGGATGTAGAACCTCTGAGGATCGGCATTGTTGAAAAGCCAGCTTATTGTATGCTAATCGAAGAAGAATGTGATGGAGAGCCATGGTACTATGACATCAAGAATTACCTCTTGAAAGGGGAATTCCCTGAAGGATGCCAGTCAGGAGACCGAAAATATATAACCAAGATGGCCAGCAAGTTCTTCCTCAATGGACAAATTCTGTATAAGAGATCGTTTGATTCTACTCTGTTAAGATGTGTAGATGCCAAAGAAGCAAATATTCTCATGAAAGAGATCCATGAAGGTACGTTTGGGCCTCACATGAACGGCCACCTCCTCGCCCGGAAGATCATGCGGCTTGGCTATTATTGGATGACCATAGAATCGGACTGCTGTCAGCACGTCCGGTCATGCCACCAGTGCCAAATATACGGTGATAAGATCAATGCACCCCCAAACGAACTACACCAAATGTCTGAAGTTTGGCCTTTCTCTATGTGGGGCATAGACTTGATAGGGCCTATTAATCCTGTGGCTTCGAATGGTCATCGCTTCATCTTGGTAGCGATTGATTACTTCACCAAATGGGTAGAAGCCAGCTCTTACAAGAATGTCACTGCAAGAAATGTGGCAAGATTCGTCAAAAGAGATATCATATCCCGGTATGGTACCCCTCAAGCGATCATCACAGATAATGGGTCCAACCTGAACAACAAGATTATCGATGATCTGCTGGATCACTTTAGCATTCGACATCTGAATTCATCTCCTTACCGCCCACAGATGAATGGGGCAGTGGAAGCGGCCAACAAAAACATCAAGAGAATCTTGGCTAAAACAGCAGAAAACTACAGGGATTGGCACGAAAGGCTGCCCTTCGCCTTGATGGCTTACCGAACGTCGATCAGGACTTCTACAGGGGCAACTCCCTATAGTTTGGTAAATGGGACAGAAGCAGTTCTACCAGTAGAAGTTAAGATTCCCTCTTTGAGAATCTTATCCGAAGATAAACTCTCTGAGTCAGAGTATTTCAAGCACAGATATGAACAGCTGAACTTAATAGATGAGAAACGTCTTAAAGCCATTTGCCATGGACAAACTTACCAGAAGAGGGTAGCCAGGGCGTTCAATCGAAAGGTCAAGACCAGAAACTTCGAAGTAAATGACTTGGTAATTAGGAAAGTTTTGCCGAGTACTACCCATCCAGGGGGAAAATTCACTCCGAATTACGAAGGTCCCTACATTGTTAAGAAGATCCTCACGGGAGGAGCATTAATTCTTGTAAACTCTGAGGGAGAAGAACTGGGGCACCCTGTGAATTCAGATGCTGTGAAGAGATATTACCCTTGAAATAAAAATCAGATTCCGGTCATATGCCCTGCCTCGAATTGAGCCTACTCTTCATGATAGTCTTTGCATAAGCATGTCATGCATCCATGCATACATTAGCATGTGTTCAATATTGTAGGACCCAAGGAAGCAGGGTCGCGATAGATTGGAATGCATGATCAAGAAGACTTACTGTCGCAATGGTCAGGTGCAAATCTTTTCTCTTCAAAAACTAAGGATTTCAAGATATTTTAGAACACTTAACCATCTGGTGTTGTTAAGAAAAATGCAGATTTTCATGAATCTATCCACTTCCATTGGAGTGCATGATCAAGGGTAAGGCGTATCGTTCTAATTTTCTGAAATGCGAGAGCATACACTGACATATTCCTTTTATATTTTTCAGGAATCCCTAGCCGCGCTGGGCAGGTAAGTATTCCTTCCCTAATCTTTTAGGTTTACAAGACTATCAGAATCCTTATTGATAGAATTTGAAGGCATCTTGGAATCTAGCATGCATTCAAATCTCATGTCTAGAAAGACGCAAAATTCTCACGGTCATGTCATTGTCACTCATGTTTAAACTTTGAGGTTATCTAAACATGATTGAAATATACATTGTGCCTCATAAATCCCCTTGGAGGGTAAGTTTTGGAGAAAGCAAAATGAACTCTTCCAACAAAAGTTGTTTAAATCGTTCAAAAGGATGTTTCCTCAGACAGAGGCAAGCCTGGTCCAAACACGTCCCATACACACTTAAGAGATAAGTGGAGTGGTAAGGATAGCGAGACCTTAACCTACGGACGTAAGGGTTATTCGCAGTGATTACACGGATTGAGACGACGGAGGCATTCATTTCTTTATCATAAACACTACAGGTGACCATTGATAACCCTTTGAACGACGATTTCATTCTATACCCCTGTCAAGAACCACCCCACAATGTGGCAAACTGGAGGTACGTCCAGCGATATCAGGAGATAAATGGTTAGAAGTTCTCTTGCTCAGACTTGCATCAATCTTCGTGTGTTGCTTGTCATTTTAACTTCTATGGTAATTCAGGTGCTTTAGGATGACGAAAAAACATTCGTTTCTCTATCCTATACACTTTTACCCTTTGTACAGCCCAGTTGAGCCTATACATTCATTTTACAAACCCGTTGGTGATCATTGCATATTCCAAGACGGAAGCGACGTCCCTTCAAGAGCGGAAGAGTTCAAAACACAGGATTTGTGAAAAATTCCTAGATTAATGTTGAAGTGCTGAGATTCAAGTTGTACATCTAGCACACTCATTTGAAAATTCTGATCCCCAAAAGAAAAGAAAATGTGGGATCTCGACAAAAGATGAGAAAAAGAAAAGAAAGAGAAAAATTCAATCCTGGGCATCAAGAAAAAGCAAAGTGCCTGGTAAAAGCAAGGCCAATGCCCGTCCAAATACTTGTGCACTTGCGAATCATGTATTTGATCTTGTAAATGCCAAAAAATGGCATGATACCTTTGTATAGGTCACCAGTGAGATCTGATTTTAAAAGAAAATCCCAAGGGAGCTGGACAGCAAAGGATACTCCCAGATTATGTCACATTCAGATGACAAAAGCATAGACAAGGTATTGACGCCGTCTTGACATGAGAGAGATGTTCTCTAAAAACAAATATGCACTTCAAAGACTGAAGACGCTCTTTGAACCAGAAGGGGCAAGATGGCAGTAAAACTTGCAGTGATCACCAATGATAAACCCTTCGCGTATTCTGAGCCAAAAACAATCCTTTTTTGGGTCCCCAATTCTACCTACGTTACAACCCTGAAAAGCCTTTTCTGATTAAGGCACATGGATTGATATAGGGTTTAATGTCTAAGCTTAGCTCGAAGAAGTTCGAGCAAGATTATTTCTCTCTTATTTTGCAGGTTTCTTGACTTGTAAACCCGGAGCAGATATTGAAGACTTCTCTTCGAAAGCCTTGACTTGCACGCAAGTCCCCTTTGAAAACCGTTGACCAAGCCCAACATTACGGTCCCTTGGAAGTCCTCCTGATCGATCGAGGTGTATTCACTGCGAATGATCCTGAACCCTAGGCGCAGGTTTGATAGGAAATTCGAGTGCATTCTTGGTAAAAGACCATTACCTCAAAACGGTGAGAAGTCCTCTTTGATGAGAATACTCCGTTGGACATTTTAACCAAACTCTTTTGGTAATTTCAGATTGTTTATTTCAAACTTTCCCCACAAGGAATTTTTGATCACCTCCGTATGTAACAAGGTGTTTTGGATAACCTCCAGCATCGTAATGCATCCATTGAAATTCTTTCATGACTATGATATAAGTCATAAAGTGCTATCAGTTTGACATCAGATATCACCTGAAGACCATTGATGTGCCTTTGGTAAGAAAATTTTCAGATTGGAGCTTCTGCAAGATTCTTGATGACTTTAGTTCCTAAAATGGCTCGTACCCCTCTTGGTGAGAAACGTTTAACATGTCTAAACTTCTGCAGAATTCCTGGCAATCCCAGATCTCAGAAGAACACAACCTCTCTTGGTAAGAAGGAGTTTACATGTTCAAGCTTCTGTAGGACCCCTGGTATCCCCAGACCTCAGAATGCTACTTCTTTTGTGAAGAATATATGTCAAGTTTAAACTTCTGCAGGACCCCTGATAACCCCAGGTCTCAGAATGACACATTTCTCTAAGAAGGAGAGTTTATATGCCTGAGCTTCTGACAGATTCTAGGTAACCCCTAAACCCAGAATAGCTCATGTGGTAAAGCCTAAAGGTTAGGCACACCTCACTTGTATGAATCCTAGTTAATTACTTAGAATATAGGATCAAAAACTGTTGTCAAAATCTGCTTTCTGTGAGGTTCTAGGTAACCCCTAAACCCAGAATAGCCCATTTGGTAAAGCCTAAAGGTTAGGCACGCCTCATTTGTATAAATCCTAGTTAATTCCTTAGAATCTAGGATCAAAATGTTCGACAATCCCTAAGAGACTGGGTGCGTCATCCATAGGTTCCTAGCAGAGAGGAATCCTATTCTCGGCCTAATCCCCCTGACGGATTAAAATGTTCGACAATCCCTAAGAGACTGGGTGCGTCATCCATAGGTTCATAGCAGAGAGGAATCCTATTCTCGGCCTGATCCCCCTGACGGATTAAAATGTTCGACAATCCCTAAGAGACTGGGTGCGTTATCCATAGGTTCCTAGCAGAGAGGAATCCTATTCTCGGCCTGATCCCCCTGATGGATTAAAATGTTCGACAATCCCTAAGAGACTGGGTGCGTCATCCATAGGTTCCTAGCAGAGAGGAATCCTATTCTCGGCCTGATCCCCCTAACGGATTAAAATGTTCGACAATCCCTAAGAGACTGGGTGCGTCATCCATAGGTTCCTAGCAGAAAGGAATCCTATTCTCGGCCTGATCCCCCTGACGGATTAAAATGTTCGACAATCCCTAAGAGACTGGGTGCGTCATCCATAGGTTCCTAGCAGGGAGGAATCCTATTCTCGGCCTGATCCCCCTGACGGATTAAAATGTTCGACAATCCCTAAGAGACTGGGTGCGTCATCCATAGGTTCCTAACAGACAGGAGTCCTATTCATGGTCTGATCCACCATACGGATCAAAATCCCTATTCATGGTCCGATCCACCATACGGATCAAAACCCTGACAATCCCTAAGAGACTGGGTGCGTCATCCATAGGTTCCTAACAGACAGGAGTCCTATTCATGGTCTGATCCACCATACGGATCAAAATCCCTATTCATGGTCCGATCCACCATACGGATCAAAACCCTGACAATCCCTAAGAGACTGGGTGCGTCATCCATAGGTTCCTAACAGACAGGAGTCCTATTCATGGTCTGATCCTCCATACGGATCAAAATCCCTATTCATGGTCCGATCCACCATACGGATCAAAACCCTGACAATCCCTAAGAGACTGGGTGCGTCATCCATAGGTTCCTAACAGACATGAGTCCTATTCATGGTCTGATCCACCATACGGATCAAAATCCCTATTCATGGTCCGATCCACCATACGGATCAAAACCCTGACAATCCCTAAGAGACTGGGTGCGTCATCCATAGGTTCCTAACAGACAGGAGTCCTATTCATGGTCTGATCCACCATACGGATCAAAATCCCTATTCATGGTCCGATCCACCATACGGATCAAAACCCTGACAATCCCTAAGAGACTGGGTGCGTCATCCATAGGTTCCTAACAGACAGGAGTCCTATTCATGGTCTGATCCACCATACGGATCAAAATCCCTATTCATGGTTCGATCCACCATACGGATCAAAACCCTGACAATCCCTAATAGACTGGGTGCGTCATTCACAGGTTCCTGTCAAGTACAGGAATCCCATTCTGGTACGGCCTACCATACAGGCTAGAGTTTAACCGCCCTAGGATACTCAAAAGACGAGTCCCTAGGTATTCACTTGAACCCGTTATACACCGCGCAGGCCGCACGAGCATCAGGCAGACAATCAACAGGTAAGTAACAGGTGGGTCTCTCTACTTTCTCTCTCACGTCAGCAAAAGAATGAAGAGCAAAGCGTTCACCAGTGGGACAAGAAAGATTGAGTGTCAAGATTCATTTTTCTTTTCCCCAGTCGAGTCGGCCTAGACTCAGGTGTCACCTGTCTTTGAGCGAAACCTCTCACGAGATTCCTCTCAAAGAGGGGCAGCTGTTGACACCTGATTTTTTGACCAAGTCTTTTCGATTTAATTTTGGAAAAATCACAAAAAATTCATAAAAAGTCAAAAAATTACAAAACCAACTTTGGTGGCCTTGGCGAAGCCCAAGGAACCATTCTTGACCAAAAAATAATTTTTCATATTTTTCACATTTTTTAGTATTTTTAGAAAACAGGAAAATACTAGAAAAAATCAACAAAAATACAATTTGAGGTCACAAAAATATGGAAAAATATCCAATATTTTTCCTTTTAATCTCTTGTATTTTTGACCTCACAAAAAATCCAAAATCAGATTCAATCTTAGGTGTTCCTTTGTAGCCCGCACCATTGAATTTGAGAAAAAAATACCAATTGAGTCTTTTAATTTTCCATTTCGGCATTTTTTAAGATCTTGACATTCAATCTAACTATCCCCTATTTCAATTTAGCCCAATTGTTTGCGCAATTTGCTCAATTGCACGGATTTGACAAAATTACATACTAAAATTGCATTTTAGTCCTTGAAATTAAGCATAATTGAAATTACTTTCAATTCAAGGGCTATCATTGCAAATTAAACATGTTACCCAATGGATTTCACCATTTTAAATCGATTTGAATAGGTGGTTTGACTCAATTTGATCATTTGCACCCTCAATTACACGATCCCCAATTTCCAATTAAATGAAAATTTGGGGGTTTTGTAGAAATTGATGAAAACTTTTGGGCAAAAACACATTTCTAGATAGAATTCATGCCCTAGATTCGATTATGAGGTTCAATTGCAAAATTTTCCCATTAATTTGGGCTTAATTTGAAAAAAAACCTATTCGGGACCGGTTCAGACCGGTCAGACCGGCGGTCGGACCGGTCGAACCGGCCCGCTACAGTGTCTTCTTCTTCATCAGGCCTGTGCACGAGTGAACAGTGGAAGGTATAATTTCAAGGAGAAAATTGAGCGACGAATCAACGACAATTGGAGAAGCAATGCTGGGCATTTAGTTCCTTGGGTCAATCCCCGTCGATCGGGACCGGAATGAAGACCAGTGACCATCGGGATAGCAAATGATCGGCTGGTCAACCTGCACACCTGCAAAAGTCAACAAACGACAAATGCAGGTCGAATGTATGCCAAATTCGTGAGGAATGAGGCTCGCCGGGAAACCAAATGAACCTTGGCAAGTCACCCATCCTTTCCGGCGCCAATTGAACCCAAAAACACATGCTGCCACGTGCCATTGAAGTCAGTTGGAACTCCTCAAATCGGCGCCAAAATTCGGAGATGCTATATAAGCCTACAGGGGCTTTCAGTTAGAGAGGAGAACGGATTCGGTTGTAAAAAAGAAAACCAAATCGAGAGAGAAGGAGGAGGAGAGAGGGAGAGCTCGCCCTCCAACCGCCATTGTCGAGGACAGAGCTCGAATCCACAAAGCATCGGTCAGGCCTTTCCAGGCTAGACCAAAGCTCGAGGAGATCGTCGGGAGGTCGCCCATACTGAGAGGAAGCCGCTGTCGTTGACGGTACAGTCTGAAACCGCCGGAACAGGTGAGTCACAGTCTCGAGTCTTCCTTCAAGCTTTCATGGCGATTCACGTGTTTCTTGATCGTTCATGCAATTAATGTGTGCGTTTCATTCCTCGAACATCACTGACCATGTTAGCGTCTTCATTTTGCATTGATTTTGCTCACTTACCCCGAATCGAGTCTTCCGATTTAGCCTCCATAGCCGATTCTTGCCCAGCCAAATCTGGGCCGAGCGAGCTCAATCGGAGCTCGAGGTAAGTCTTCTGGATCTCCATTGATGCTATTCTATGACTGAAATTCTTTGATTTTGAGTGAATCGCATGATTGAGCTTCCATGGCCGTACTCGGCGATTTGCACGATGTTCTTGATTCTGCGAATAAGATGTTTCGATTCTTAGATATGTCGAACTAGAGCTAATCGCGAATCGATTGCCGTTGGTCTCGAGTGATTCCATTAAGATTTCACCGCACGATCATCGCCGGAGAGCCACAGCCGTCCATTCCGTCGGAGTCGCGAGGTTGAAGACGAAGCTGACATGGCGTAGTCAACAGGTCAAAGTCTTAGGTGTCAGTCCATCATTGGTCCACGTTTTCGTCCAGTCAGCATGCCGTTAGAGGTTGTTATTCGAATAAACAGATCTAACGGCTGAGGATAATCGAGTCTAAATTCTAGCGGCCGTCCGATTAGTAATTAGGTTTATCCGAAAATCTTTAAAATCAGAAAATCAAAACAAGCTGAAACGGTGTCGTTTAGGATAGTAACAGTGCGGCGTCGTTTTAGGTTAGAGAGGGTGAACGGTCCAGATCGAGTCTTGCGTTCTAATCTTGACCGTAGATTTTGGTAGGTCGATCAGACGGCTCTGGTCAGGTCTTTGCTCAATCTAGGCCATAGATTTCAGTCAGCCCATCCAACTGCCGTGGATTAGCCACGTGGTCTATTAGGGACCGTCAGATCAGTGCCAAATAATCTGAAAATCAGAAGTGCATCAGACGGCGTCGTTTCGACCAAGGATTTCGCGGGTCAGGGTCTGGGCCGGGTTCCGGCCCGAGTGGGTCGGGTCGACCCGGTCCGAATAATATTTTTAAATAAAAAAATCGAAAAATGATTTTTTTTAAAAAATAAATAAAATAAATCAGAAAAATCTTAGGAAATCCAAAAAATGCTAGAAAATTCCAGAAAATTCCAAAAAAATGTGGAAAAATTGTGGAAAAATCCTAGATATTCCAGAAACCCCCAAAAATCGAGGGTTGATCACAGACAACTGGTCAACCCCATTTTTGGGGTTTCTTACCCAATTTTTCGAGACTTGACGACATTACCCTTTAGGGGTAAGTCGCCTCTGTGCATGCTAGATAAGGCCGATAACGCCGAGGTAAGAATTAGGGTCGGATAGGTGACCAATTCTTAGGTTTGGGTTTTCGAGTCCCGCCTCTTTTCTTAAAATGACGATTTTGCCCTTTACTTGGAAAATCGTCTTTCTTGTCTCAATCGAGTTCTGAAAATTGCTTGAAGTTAGGGTTTGGGTCAGGTGGACGACCAACCCTAATATTTGAGATTTTCAGTTCTCATCTTTGTTCAAAATGACGACTTTGCCCCTCCAAGGGTAAAATCACTTGAAAATTCCAAAAAAAATCCTGGAAAATCCCGAAAAATAGGAAATGGATTGGATTGATGGCCAATCCTATTTCCTCCTTCTTTTGACTTTCCAATTCATCTAAAATGACAGATTTACCCTTTTAAGGGTAAAGTTTCCCCGAATTATTCAAAATTACAATTCTGCCCCTCATGGGCGAATCATGTCCAAATCACTCCTAAGCCTTGATTGATATTTCTCTAGGCTAATAGGGCCTCATTAGGGATGCCATGCTGATTTCATGTGTTTTATCCGCATGTACTGGATCCTTGATTTGCGCATTTATTTCTATTGATTGTGAGTGATAGTGTAGTATTTCCCATCTGCATGAACTCCTAGATTTAGGATATGTACCCCACTCATCTGTATGAAATCCTAGGATCAGATAAACCATCCAGCTTAGGTACCGAAAGGGCGTCAACTCTGACAGTTGACGTAACTAAGTCCCCGAACCCACTTCTCTGGTTTCCGCAGAATCGAATAGACCACTCCCAACTATTCGATAGGGTTTCCGATCGTACCCTCCACAAAACGATTGGTGGCGACTCCTCGACATATACACTCATCACATGTCACTAGACCACACTGAAGGTCGACCACGTACATCCAGCAGTTGCGATTTGGGAAATGGGCCTTGGGAGAGGCCCGCGTCCGATCAAGCCAGCAATCGGGCGGCCCATTAGCCCGCTCCCGCCTCCGAGCGCGAGAGGGTCGCGACAGGTGCCCCGGTTATTACATAGCTATAATGCCTTGATGCAACTATATTGGCTTGGTGCCCCGGTTATTATGGCCAAAGTGCCCTTGTGATTTTAAATAGTTAGAGAGCCATGTGATAACTAACTAGAGTGCCTCAGTGATTCCGATTGGCTTGTAACCCTGGTGGTATCAGGTGGTTGTGATTCCCTAAAATAGTAACTAGCTAAAAGCCTTGGTGATATCGATTGGCCTGTGGCCCTAGTGATATCCGTTGGCAAGAGTGCTAGAGAAGTACATTGTGGCCTGAGAGCCGGGCGAGGAAAGACTGTGAAGAACTAAAAGTGGTGTGTGTTTGTTTATATGCTATGTGCTTTGAGCTTAAACTCATAAGATTATCTATGCTTGGTTGGTTAATATGTCTGATTTATGAAGGTCTTGTGCCATTGCAATGATGAATGCCTGCATCTGATAGCATGTACGAGTGTGGTCTGGAGGGACTGGTGTTCAGGTCTAGGTTTAGGTTTCACTTGCTGAGATATATATATATATTTATATATCTCACCCCAGTTGGGGATTAAATTTTTTCAGGTCCCAAGCGAAGGACACCCGAACTTGCCATGGGGTGGCATTTCAGGAAGTTGTTGGCGAAAGTCATAAAGAATCAGAATGAGACCGTAGGAACTGTGTATTTTTTGGAGTTAGATTTGTAACCGACTGTGATATTGAGGATACGTGTATACCCTATTGCCTTGAGTCATCTGATTGTGAATTTGTATAGAGATGTTTAATTACTTCCATGACCTTGTATTATTTTGGAGCTGTGTTTAATTGGACGAGGGGTCCTGGGAGATTATTGAAGATCAACGGCCAGGTGGGATGTTCACGTGCTTGCCGGGTTCGGGGTGTGACATTCCTATTTAAGTGGTATCAGAGCAAGGTCAACTCTATCCAGTGTGATTGAGGCTTAGAGTGATAAGGAGCGATAACTTGGGGGCAATTAGGTAGTGAGACCTTTAGGATTAAGCATGGATTGCTGAATCTTAAGGACTATAGGCTTGAACTTGTGAGATATTCTAATGGTCATAGTGTTGATTTAATGGATAATCTTGAGTGATTTTATGAATAAGGCTCACAAGAAAGTGAGTAGAGATCGAGGAGTCTTAAGCATGGATTTGAGGTTGCTAGAGAATAGCTTATGAATGAAGGGTCAATTGGAGCATATTATTGCGATTGTGGTTTGTCAATGACCCAATTTGAGGAGTATGAGTTATAAAGAGACACTGGCATTAATGGATTCAGGCTTGAATTGCGTCGTACCTTGATGGTTTAGTTATCGATTACTATTGACAGCCTTGGATGCTATGAGATGAGATGCATACGAGGGAACAAATAAGGAATATTTGGATTAAAGGCCAGTTGTGATCGAATGCATAAGGATTTGATTTGACTAGTGACTTAACTTGAGGTATACGGTTGAATATCGGCAAGTGATATGTGAGATGTGACGATCATTGGTGGAACCAGAGGTTTTCTATAATTGAGGCTTGACGTAGAAACGACTGTGGTATGACAAGTGGTGAGAACGAACATGCTGTGCATGTGTGTGTGGCCTTGAAACGAAAGCTGGTGAGGGTGCATGCATGAACTTATCGCTGTTGGACTTAATAAACTATCGCTTGGTATGGGACAAGTGGATGGGATACCTATAAACTATAATGAAGCATGGTATGGGACATGTGGAACAGGGCTTTCTCTGTAGATGTATGACTTGGGACAACCTGCAACGGCCAGGTCTGATGAGGGTGGGAAGTGATCACCGGGACAGAAAGGTCCTGACAAGGAGCGGCTCCTGGCAAGCTTCTAAGAGGGCAAGAGGCAGGAATAACTCAAGTCATAACTTGAAAGGGAAAGTCTAGGTATCAGGTTGAGTCCAATTATGATTAAGAGATGTATGGCACGAGATTGATTCTCGAAATAAATGTTCAAAAGTGGCATGGCATGTGAAATGACACCTATGAGTGGCATGGTTAAAAGCTTCGTGCTTGGCAGTGAGTGCCGTTTGAAAAAGAAAATTGATGTTCGTGATTGGCCTAGTTGGCATGTTTTATAATTGACATCATGTGATTATCTTGGCCAAAGTCTAACTGAGAGATTAGACAATGTGAGGAGTTTATACTCCATTGAATTGATGCATGTTGAGATTAAGATAGCATGTCGTGTTTGTGACAGAGTGGCAGATGCTTTATGCTTAATGTATGAGTGTGTGACTCATGGAAGTGATGCCTTAAGTGGTTGCTTGATGTTGGCCTAGTTGAGCCTTGCCTAGTAATGGCTGTTAACTGAGAAATCGACTTGCTGAGGCTGGCCTGTTGAATAGTCATTGACTGATGAGGATCTGGAATCCTTGGGTAATGAACAACTAGTTGAGAGTTGTTTGGGAACCATTGGAAGATTGATAATGATGAATGATGAGATGAGCAGTCTGAGACTGCTAGACTTGAGTAGATGACTTAAGTCTTTAATTCATAGGGGGAATCATAGTGGTTCAAGTGACATGAGAACCTAATGAAGTTGAACGACCAAAGTACGGTCGTAGAAGAGCATTGGGCTCGAGAGTACATGGTATGGAAGATTCAAGAACTGAGATGGATCGTGAGAATTGAGCAAAGATGAGCGATTGGAGTATGAGTACTAGAAGAGAATATGGCTCGATTGTTGACACCTGATTTTTGACCATCTATTATTATAATTTTTATTCTTTAAAATTAATTAAAAATATCAAAAAAGGTCATAAAATTATAAAATCAACTTTGGTAACCTTGGCCAAGCCAAAGAAACCATTTTGACAAAAAAATAATTCTCATTTTTTTATTATTATTTTTATTTTCGAAAAATACAAAAAAAAAGAAGAAAGAGAAAATCAAGAAAAACATCATCATTAAAAAGAAAAAAGAAGAAGGAATATTTGACCAATGATGTTGTCTTGTTTTTATTTTATTTTATTGTTATTATTATATTATTATTGTTGTTGTTGTCTTTTTCTTTTTCTTTTTCTTTTTATTTTTCTTTCTTTTTTTCTTTCTTTTTCCGCACACATGCTCACGTACGTTTTCTCGCTCTCTGGCTCTCTCTCTCTGGTCGGCTCCTTCCCACGCTCTTCCTGGCGTTTTTTTTTCTTTTCTGCTGGGCGAGCGGACGACAACCAGAAGACTCCTCCTCAGCCGAACTGATCTCCACCTCCTCCCGCTCGCTCGCCATCATCATCATCAGCCTTCATCTTCTTCGACCATCGTCCGTCTCGTCACGTCACCGCTGCGCCGCCATAGCCGCCGAGCTTGGTCGAAGCTCCCGAGATCCCGTCGTCACGCCCAGAGAAGAACCGAAGCTGGCAAACCATCTTCCGAGCTCGACGGCGTCATGAGGAAGCCCGTGTACCCGTCAGACTCGCCGGAGACCGCCTAGAAACGGGAGTTGAGTCTTCGAGCTTCATCTTGGCCTTCAATGGCATCTCAAGCTCCACTCATTCGTTTAGCGACTTATTGATCTAGAATCGGTCCTTGTACTTCACTGACCATTTTTTCCTTTGACTGCACGTGGTTTTATTGGGTAAATACTCGAGTCGGCCTCCGACGTCCTCCGACCGGTTGCGAGCTCTACGGCTCGTTCCACGCCAAACTAAAGCCCTGTGATTGTCAGGTAAGTCCTCTGCAGCTCCTTGGATGCTTCCCAATAATTTATGTTAGTCGGGTAACATGTAGAACGGCTAGAACCAAGTTTCGCCGGAGATATGCTTTCGGTCGGAGATGGCGAGTCGATCGTTCGGCGTTCTGCTAGGTTGAGGTTCGGATATGTGGTAGAGGACATCGAGTAGAATCTTTTGGCGTTGATTTCGTGCGATTTGGACGTCGGAGGTCCGAGATATCGCCCTCCGACGAGGCGCCGGCGAGAGAACGCTGGCGCCGGTCGTCTTCCCCGATGAGGCTTTGATCGGTCAACGCTTGTTGACCTGGTCAACGCCACGTGGCACTGATGTGGCAGCCACGTGGCGGCCACGTCAGCGCGCAGTATTAACAGAAAATCAAAAGAATAAAAATAATAATCCGACGGTCTAGGAGTCGCCACGTGTCTCGATCTGAGGCGTCCGTTCTCAATTAGGTAAACATCGCCGTTTTGGTCCTAGAGGAGGCGGGCCGGGTTTGGGTTGCGGGTCTGGGTCGTGGGTCGGGTCATCCGACCCGGTCCGGATAATTTTTTTTTACATATATTATTATTTTTTAATAAAAAATAATAGTAAATCAAAAAAATTAATAAAAAATAAAAAAATCATAAAAAATTTCAAAAAAATTTGAAAAATTCAGAAAAATTCTAAAAAATTCCAGAAAATAGGAAATGGCCACATCCAACTGGCCATGACCTGTTTCGGGTCTTTCGACCCCCGATCTTTTCCGAAATGACGGTTTTGCCCTTCCGGCAAACCGTCTTCCAAAAAAAGAAATTCCAAAAAATTCTCAAAAATGGGAAATGGCCACAAACAACTGGCCATGGAATAATTTGGGTAATTCGGTATCCAAACCTTCCAAAAAATTTACGATTTTGCCCTTCGGGCTAATCGCCTCCAAATCTTCCCATTTTACCCCTGGTCCGAAGTCACACCTTCCTTAAGCCTTTATGGTTATACTAGGAAGTCATTGATCTGAATTGAGGTGCATTGACGTGATTTATTTATGTACTTGATTGCGTTTTCATTTAAATTGATTGTGATTGATAGGAATAGTCTTCCAATCTGCATGAAACCCTGAATCAAACCTACCTCACCCAAAATTGCGCCTGCATGAACTCTTAGCCAGGAAAATCACTCGCGTTAGGTACCGAAAGGGCGTTGATAAGAACACCAGCGTAACCAAGTCCCCGAACCCAAAATCTCTGGTTCCGCAGAACTGATCGATCTCTCCCAATCGGTTAGTAAGGTTTCCGGTCTACCCTCCAAGAAAGACCGGTGGCGACTCCAAATGCATGTACAAGTTGCACATGCCACCATGACCACACTGAAGGTCGAAAGCGATCGACTATTATCGTCGAACCCATTAAAAGAAAACTCCCGCCGCGATTTGGTATGGGCCTGGGAGGGCCCGCGCCGATCCAAGACCCGCGATCGGTAATCCATTAGCCGCGTCCGCTTTCGGACGGGTCGCGACAGCTGGCGACTCCGCTGGGGACTTTGTTCTAGAACCTATGGTTCTAGACCCCAAGTGGACTTAGGCCGTAATTAAAACGCTGAGTGATATTTCTAACCCTGCAGGCGCTCTTGAAGGTGAGGTAAGTCCGCTCATGATAGGTGCTATATGTTTTTGCAGATTGGAGAAATAAGGGGTGTAGTCCATGATTAACATTGTCTTATGCAGGTGGGCGTAGGAATGTATGTTGTGTGGATGATTCGAAGTGCTGATTGATAAACTATTGTGCATGACTTGCATCGTGATGTCACGACACATGGACACACAAAATCGCGCCTAAAACCCCGGTCGCCGCCTTTAGGAACACAATAGAAGGAATTGAAAATGGAATCTCCGTGAAGAAAAACACGGGGTAATCCACTTTTCAATTTCGCTCGCTTCGAACTATGGATCGAGTCCCAATGCAACGATAGTTGTGCAATGGAATCGGCTCTTTCTAGAACTCGAGGTGGGAACCTTAACCTTAGGTGCCAAACCCTCTGATTTTTAGAAGTTCACCATCACTTGTCTCATGTGCATGTCTTTGGGCGGTTGGTACACCTAAAACCGCTCATAAGTCGACGAGTTTGGTTGGTAAGACTCTCTATCCCTCAAATCTATTACAGTTTATATGAATATATGCATTCCATTCATTGCATTCTGGTGATTAGATTAAATGTCATTTCGAGGATAGATATGTGTTTTTTCTTTTTTTCCCCCAACGTCCTTGATAGAAGACGAGGAGGGTGATATCCCATGGCGAACACCGAGTGTGCAACAAAGGAGCCTACTATGGACATTATTGAGGTATCATCCAAGGAAGATGATGAGTTGGGGCAAGTGATCCGGAAGTCACAGATCGAACTTGGGGCATCCTTAAACGTTAGGATCACATTCCTTTGTCTTTATTTTTATTTTCCATTACTAGTCCTCTTGTATAGGGTTTATTTTTACTGAGATTTTTCTCTATCTCACCTCTTAGAGTGATTGTATTAGGGATCTATTGGTGTATACATCCAGACGGGAACTTTGTTGTATTTCTTTTGACGGGTCATGGGAATGTGATAGTGGCATTTTCTCTAATCATCCGAATACTACCAAGTCAAATTTATAATTCTTTTAGAGGAAATTAAAATTGGAAATCTTGCACAACCTTTTTGGTTGTATAGGGTAATCCAATCCTAATTTCGCTAGAAGGAATTATACACTTCAATTGGTTCATGCATGTTGTACGCCACTGGTAATTCACGATAATTGATCAAGAATATCGGCGTTGTTTCAAATTTAATGACAAGATAGATGTCCAACTTACTCTCGTTCTTAGCAAACGGCCTTAATTTGGACGCCATATCTTCAATTGAATTTAAAACACGTTATCATGTCTTGCACTTTTGAGTAATTCATTCTTCTCGAAATTGATCAAAAGCGATTATCGTGAATTACATTCCTTTCAATAGTATGCTTTCTTTCGAGGAATACTGATAACAACTTTTCGCATAAGATTAAAACTCTTGTAAAAGATTGAAAGGGGTTTATGCTTTCTCTTTCAAATTATTCCTTCCGATTCTATCGTTTTATTTGCAGGTAAAAAAAATATATAGGAGATAGAGAGAAATCTTTTCTTGGATAAGCCTGAAGCTGTTCTTTCTTCTGATCATGAGCGAGTCAGAAAATCAGAACACATTTGCTCGACTTATTATGGATCGGCTCATCCAAGTCTAAGATGTTCGGATGCTAAAAAAATGGACTAAAACACACACACGGGGGCTTTAATTCATTCTTGCTCGATTGAAGGATTTCAGAATTAGATCATACAATTCATCGGGGTGGAAAAGTAAAGCCGAAGTGAGCCCTAATTAGTGACACGAAGGAGCCCAGCTGACCCTCCAGGTTATGGATGCTTTGTTTGTACGCACCACTCCGCGTATCATGGTCCGCAAGCCTGAGGTGAAGGCGTTTGCGTTCATCATTGACTGCAACAACCCGAGTCTCGTGATCTTCGGCGGCTATTTCCAAGTCCCGAACAAGTCCATTCTCACGAGTTATATCCTCATTTATGCCGTTGAGCCTTTCTTCCAGCCACTCGCTTCGATTCCTTAGCAGGGCATTACGGCGATGGTGCTCATAGGTAGCCAGTGATAGAGCTAAGTCCTCCACCAGATTCCTCCTCTCGCGAAGCAATGTCGAAACCCGCTCTTTGGCAAACTCTACAGCCTTCTTGTGACTATCGGCCAGGTAGTCAGCCAACGCTAGGCGGTCGGACTGATCCTCATAACGGGCTCGCAAGACACGAGCTACGGTAATTCCCCGATGAGCAGCGCGGTAGACCTCCAAGGAGTTTGTAAAGAGCGTTGGAAAAATACTGTATTCCCTCCCCAACGCAGTACCCTCGAGGGAGGTGATGTCCAGGTCCTCGAACATGACTCGGATTTCATCCTCGGTTTCGGGATGATCAGCTATGTGAGCATAGCCTCGACCCAAGAGGTTATAGAACTCTTCCCATCGAGCCAAAGCTTCGGCTGAGAAAGTATGAACATGGGAAGAGGCCATTTTCGACGGAGAGGTGTGTAATGGAGCGATTAGAAGATGGAAGCAAATTATATGAGAGCGTTAATCTCCCAAACACTAACTCCGCATTTTATAGTGTCTCGAGAGTGGAGAAAAGTCACAGCAATAATGCTTGTGGAACCAGGATAATCAAGTAAAGCAAGGGTCACTCTTCCCGTGAAACATCAACTCCGTCCCAGTTCGTGATTTCAGGCTTGCCAGGTGAAAGTTGCAAAAGATCCTTTGCTCTCACCATTATTGATTTTAGGTGAGAGGCGAGCGCAACTATCGAAGAAGCCGTGAACGGATTGGGTTGTTCCATCACGCATAAAGCTGGGCGGGGAGTGAACAGTTCTGCCACTTAAAAAAGGGAAGACAGCGCTGAACAGGCATGACTATTGAGGAAAAATGAAAGGCGAGCGCTACTATCGAAGAAGCCGCGGAAGGATTTGGTTACCCCATCGTGTCGGAAGGCTGAGCAGGAGGTAAACAGTTCCGTCTTTCAAAAACAGAACGCTGAACAGACCTGGCTTTTGAGGAAAAAGAGGCAACAAATCGAAAGAGCGAGTATACAAAAGAGAACAGAGAACCCCGAGTGACGAGTTCGTTAGAAGACCTCGAAGGCTCCGGAATCAAATCTGATATCGAAGCCATGGAACCCAACACTTCCGGCGACAAGTATCAAGATCACAACATCGACGACGGCAGTGGCCACAATGCTCAACCCCAAAAAAGAATACGTCGCCAGCGCTACACTAAGAATGAAATCCAAGAGCTTCAAGCTTTCTTCGATGAATGCCCTGGCCCAAGCGAGGAACAAAGGATTGAATTGGGTCGGAGGCTAGGAATGAATCCCATGAGAGTCCAGTTTTGGTTTCAGAATAAACGTTTCAAACTAGGTGTCCAACACAGGCGTTGGGAGATCACGGCCCTAGAAGAGCAGAACCAAAATCTTCGAATGGAAAACATGCGGTATGAGAAAATCCTCAGTACTATTACCTGTCCTGACTGCGGTGGCCCTACCACCCTCAGTAAATTGTTCCCCGGTAAGCCTTCTACGAGGATGGAAGGCGCTCATTTATCCCCCTGCTCCCTTGAGCCATCTCCGGTACAATCAGATCCTGCTGATGGCGCGCATGAGCAGATCGATCCTACAAGGATTATACTAGGGCCTTCTGAAGAAGGGGATACGTGTCATTATGATTAGGGTCACAATAGCGAAGCCCATGAATCTCCTTCACAACAACTTCTGGTAAGATCAGATACGGTTCAAGAGGGGTTAGAGATTAGTCAGCAGACTATCGGCGCTATTCCGGACAGCGAGAAGAAGAAATTCATTTGGCCCCCGGAGCTTCATCTCAAGTTCTTAGACGCAGTTCGACAGATAGGACTCGACTTCAT
This sequence comes from Rhodomyrtus psidioides, assembly GCA_021437785.1. Classification (NCBI taxonomy): domain Eukaryota; kingdom Viridiplantae; phylum Streptophyta; class Magnoliopsida; order Myrtales; family Myrtaceae; genus Rhodomyrtus; species Rhodomyrtus psidioides. The sequence goes on from JAILYB010000055.1 coordinate 4,157,416, forward strand.
AGGTCCGACAAGCATACTTAGGGTCATGAATGTACCGGGACTTACCAAGCAATTAGTCGCGAATCACCTTGGTTGCTACAGAAGGGCGTTAGGACAGCGTTATGCAGAACTGAACCTGAACAATAGACTCGGATGCGAATCCAGCACCCTTATGTCAAAGGAGGCCCGGTCGAATCTAGACGACTATTGGGGATTTGATCAGAGTATCCTCGCGAGTCATTCCAATATTCCTCAAGAGTACGCATCACAGGCGCAGCAAGTAAGCGTTCCTCCGTCCGAGCAGCAGCTAGCCAGTGCTCTTCCTGTCACAAATCAGCCTACTACATCCATTACTCAAGAGTTTGCCCAATTGGAGCACGTGGTTTCAGATGATCTAATGGGAGAATGCTTGGAGCATTCTTATTTCCCCAATTCCCAAGTGGGAGATGCTTACGGCAGCCAATCGATCAAATCTCCTCTTATATCCCCAGACAAGGATGGGAGTTCCAGTTCGAAGAACCCGTCGGGCGATGCAGCTCAACCTACACATCAATCGTTCGAGGGATCAGATGATTTCTTCGATGAAGGACTGGATACCTGGTTCGAGCAGTTGGAAGCTATTAGAGCTTGGCAGCCATGATCTGCAGTTAGTAATGGCACATATGAGCCAAGGCTAGATCGGTTGATCATTGGGCATACCCAAAGAAAGAGTGCGATGTACACGAGAGGGATGTATCCCCTATTGTAAAATTCTCATTGAGGCATGTGTTTTCTTCTTTAACAGCTAGAGTTGATTTTACATAATGTTTTTCGCGAATGTCGTCATGTGTAATTCCTTATTACTAGGTTCAAGGTAAAATCAACCCCTACACGTGAAGGCAGAATTGATAACATAAGTTGCTAGCAGAACGCAAGCGAGCTCGAAAGTGGAAAGATTGTTAGCTGCCCCAAACGTCATGACCTCAAAATCAGGGGCAGTCTTAAAATTTCGAGCAGCTGCAAATCTATTTCTCGCGAGGCATTCAAATCAAGCAAATATAAAGCGTCAGATTGTGGAAATAATGCGTAGCCAAGCTGTTGGCACATGTGAAAAGGGAGTCACATAGATCCGAAAGCGAAGACCCTTTTTTGACTCGTCAACCACAAAGAATAAAGGGGCGTATACAAAGGAAAACTCGCATTTATTCCACTCGACAGAAGAGTTTACAGATGGGTTACTGAGGGGGAGCCGTAAACCCAAAATGAGTTCGGATGAACATCACGAAAAAGCTTAACTGATTCCCCATGCTCTCCATGCCTTGCTTACAGCCCACGCTTCGGGAATCAAGGTCTACAAGCTTGAAGAAAAGGAGACGACATTTCTCCTTAAGTTCGTTCACCTTGGTCTCACTGTACTCGAATTCAAGCTCTAAGTCCTGAGCCATCGCCCTCCCGCGAGCTATATTCATGCTCAGGTCTTCAAGCCTTTCCTCCAACCAGTCACACTGGAACCTCAACACGAAATTGTGCTGGTCTTGCTCAAAGGCGGTTTCAAAGAGAGCCAGACGCTCCACTAAGTTATCCCTCTCACGGACCAGCCACGAGACCTGGGCGTGGGCGTATTCAACAGCCCTTTTATGGCTATCGGCCATCAGCATGGCCAACATCAGGGACTCAGTTCGGTCATGATAGCGGGCTCGCATGATGCCAGCCAAAATGACATCCCGGCTAGCAACTTCGTAAGCCTCTAGAAAGTTGTTGAAGAGAGTTGAGAAGATCACAAACTCCCTTTGCAGTTTCGTACCTTCGATACACACGGTGCCCAGGGTCGAAATCAGAGCACGAACTTCAACCTCGGCTTCAGGATGATTGTTTATATAACCATAACCTCTACCTAGGAGGTGATAAAGTCTCTCCCATTGGGTTGAAGCTTCGGCTAAAGTAGCAGGTATAGAAGAGGGAGCCATGCGCGATTGAATGGTGGAAAAGAGAATGAGTATTGGGAGAATGTTTGAGAGGCCGAATCTGATCAGGCTAAAGTATTAGTCTTTTGGTATCAATCTCTCACCTTATAACGCTCGAATAAGCAAGGAGAAGTTATAATAATAATTTATGTGCAGCGGGGCCAAGCGGGTTTCGTTAATGCATCCCCGATGAGTCACGGATCCGCCAACGTCCTGTGATCTCGGGTTTAGCAAAACATAATGGCGCCGAAAGGTAGCCAGACCTATTGCTTTAAAGACTGGGGCAGAAAGATAGGCGTAGTGCTCCACAAAGCGAAATCAACGCAAGAGATCTTCAGGCTCCACTCAGGTAGAAAAGAGTAAGAAAATACGAAGTGGGAATTACGAAGTCTTGAGAAGAGCGCTCGCCAGGTGGCCATTATCTTGGATCAAAGAACGGTGATCGGACTCACTTTGCCTTTCAAAAATTTCAGAGAAGGTGAGGATCCAAAGAAGGACAGAGAAAGCCGAGCTAACAAAAAATCAACCGGTGATATTTCGATCAAGAATGTTCAGGGGGTACCGTCATTTGCTGGAAACGCCAGACGTGGAGGTTTCCGAGCTTGAGCTACTAGAAGAATTTGAAGATCCCAGGACCGAACCTGACACGAGGGCCATGGAGGTCGACCCTGCCAATGACGAAACCCGAAGCCTGGTTAACAAAAACCATATCCACGGCAGTGAACGACGTCGGAAAGGGAAACATCTTCAACGCCACGCTTCAAGTCCAGTCCGTAAGCTTGAGTTCTATTTCAAGGAATGCCCCTACCCATACAACGAACAGAGAGCCGAAATAAGCCAGGAGTTAGGGTGGGAGCCTCGGAAGGTCAGGTGCTGGTTCGAAAACAAACGAACCCGGGTGAAGCAACACCGCGATCGGCAAGAGGTAACGATTCTGAGGGAGGAAAATGAAAAGCTTAGAATAAAAAACACTCAATATAAAAAAGCTCTAAGCATCGCTACTTGCCTCGATTGCGGTAACCCTGTTCCCACCGACGAAGTGTTCACCGAAGAGCCAGATCTGGGGGCTTATAATGCTCATCTGTTGCAACGCCCTTCGCAATATCTTTCGAAACAGACAGGTACCGTCGAAGGTCTACAAAAGAAAATCAACGCTGCAAAGTCAAAGTTGACACCCGTTGTGGAGGGAGACGTGTGTCATGACAAGTCAGGTTCGCTTGATGATGAACCCGCCATCATAACTAGCCGATCTGAGACCATTGGATTCCCCCCAGAGCAACTTCCCACACTACCAGATTCCGCGGAGGGTAGCCGCCAAGTTGCTAGCACTACTTCGGCTAGCAAGAAAACAAGGTTTCGTTGGACTCCGGAGCTCCATAGTAAATTTGTCGATACAGTCCAACAGTTAGGGATCAGCTTGGCTAGCCCACTACGCATACTCGAGATCCTGAATGTGCCAGGGCTGGCTGTAGGTAACGTCAAGAATTACCTTTGGCGCTACAAGAGACAGCTGAAAGGTAGACAAGCGGCACCGGACCTGGGTGTAGACGATTCAAGTTTAAACGATATGCATGGCTGTGACCGCGATCCTCATGAAGCAGGAAACACCCAATCACATTTCAACTTGGACGAGACTGGCCATTACACGGGCGATTGTTCAGACATCAATCAAAGTACACCCTTGGGTTACCCCAGTTCTCCTCAAGAGTATGTACCACAATTCCAGCAAGTATGGACTCCCCAATTTGAGCACCAACCGATCGTTAGTGCTATTCCTACGGCGAATCCAGCATTGGATACAAATTTACTGGACAACGATGGAAATACCAACTTGAGGAGTCAGGTTGTTCTTGCCGAAAGTAGTGTGAGGAACCCATCGCCAACGGTTGAGGATGCCCGACTTGGGCATCAATGGCTTGAAATTTCAAGTGATCTCCTCAGTGAGCAACTCGGCATATGGATCAAGCATAAACCGAGGAACCGGGTTGTTCATGCCGAAAGTAATGGGAGAAGTCCATCACCAGCGATTAAGGAGGCTCAACTTGAACGCCAACGACTTGAACAGTCAGATGATCTCCTGAATGAGTAACTCGGCCTATGGGTCAAGCATTTTAGAACAGGCACATCTCCGCGGTCGTGACCGATACCGGCGATCGGACATCCGGTTCGAAGCTCGTGTGCTAAATCATTAGAAGGCTCAGGAGAGTGAGAGGTGAATACGTCGAATGAATGTGTTACGGATCTCGTTGTAAAGTTCTCACGGGAACATTTTTAATTAACGCTTAAAACTAACCGCTCTGAGTGTCAATATTACCCTTTGAACATCTTCGAGCCAAGAGCCGTGGATTATTCACTTAATCCGTGGAGCAAGTTCCATGAACAATGACTATCACCCGCGGAGCATAGTGGGATCTACCCCTTTCAATACGAAATACGTTTGGTCACGAAGCCTCCCATTTGGTAAAACGATGTATCGTTCCTAAACGATCTTCAATCGAATACCGAAGTAATGTATCATTTCTTTCCCTTCTCAGGCGATAAACGTGGATAAATCACTCAAGGAGCCATCCGTTCGAATAACAGAACAGACGTGGCCCAACCGGGGGCAGCTGAACCATTGATGTTGCAAATATTCCAAGCATGGATCGGCGGATTTGATAGACGTTGTTCATATCAATACGCAACATCGGAACGGGATGAGAACCAAGAGTAAAGTTGTATCGCCCCAATTTGTCTTGAATTTGAGAATATGAATTGATACTCATTGTTTATCCTTAACAGGGGAATCGCCTTGGAGACGAACAAGTTTTTACATCCCACGTACTACCTGTTAGGGTACATGAGGGTAGGATGTATCGTTTCGATTTTTGAAAAATTCGTGAACATACAATGATATGCTTCTTTTACATTTTCAGGGGTCTGCAGCCGCGACAGGTAGGTAAGTATCCCTTTCCCAGTTAGCTGGAGATAAAAAAAATGTTAAAATCCTTTCAGCCGTCATGAAAATTATCCAATGCATCGATGTTCATGATTTAAATCGGGAGGTTGCCCAAAGCATGAATAAAACATGCACGATACATCACAAAATCCCCTCTATGGATAAATTTTGGGAAAGAAAGAAATGAATTTTTCCAAATATGATTATTTGTCAAATCATTCAAAAGGAAGTTTACTCAAAAGAGAGGCGAGCCCAGTCCAAACGCATCCTACATACACTTGAGAGATAAGAGAAGTGGAGCGGATCAGATAGCAAAATCTGGACCTACGGAAGTAGGGATTATTCGCAGCAATTACATAGATTGGGATGACGGAGGCATTCGTTTCATATCCCCAAACACTATAGGTGACCATTGACAACCCCTTTAAACAGCGGCTTTCATTCTCAACCCTGTCAAGAACCACCCTACATCGGGGCAAAATGGAGGTGAGTCCAGCAGCATCATGAGAAAATGGTTAGAAATTTTCTTGCTCGGACTAACATCAATCTTTGTGTGTTGTTTATATGGTAATCCAAGTGCCTTAGGATGACGAGAAGCATTCATTTCTCTATCCCACACATGTTTATCATTTGCACAGCCAAGTTGAGCCTGCAAATTCATTTCATAAACCCGTTGGTGATCATTGCAAATTTCAAGACAAAGCAGATCACTTCAGAAACGAGGGAGTTCAAGACCTAGGGTTTACGAAAAAGCTACTAAGTCGATACTCAAGCGTGCTAAGAGCCAAGTCATATATCTAGCACAATTGCCAAGCATCCCACTTGCGACAAGGGATTAAAGAAATCCCAGCATCAGAAAAGAAAAAGCAAAGTGCCTGGTAGAAGCAAGGCTGATGCTCGCATAAACTGTTTGATTGATCCCCAATGAAACCTAGTTGGGAAGAGAAAATTTCTAACGGAGTCAGATCAAAAAGGCCGCTCCTCCAAATGATGTCAAGCGTGGAAGAAAGACGCAGACAGAGTTGTCAATCCCTTAATGCAGCCAGAGACGCTCTCTAAAGAATTCGTGCACACCTCAAAAGCGGTTGGACGCTTCAAAAAATTGAAGATGCAGAATGGAAAAGACAGGTGACAAGTTTGCAATGATCACCAATGTCAATCCCCTCATAAATTCTGGGCCAAGAAACAAGCTTTTTTCGGTCCCCAATCCTACCAACATCATAACCCTGAAACAGTCTTCTCTGACTAAGACACTTGGGTTAACATGTAGCTTAGCTCGAAGAAGTACGAGCAAGACTATTTCTTTCTCATTTTGCAGGGTTCTTGACTTGTAAACCCGAAGTAGATGATGAAAACTCTTATTCAATTACCTTGACTCAAAAGTGAGTCCCCCTTGAAGATCAATAACCAAGCCCAACATTGCGGTCCCGTGGAAGACCTCCCGACTGATCAAAATGTATGCGCTTCGAATGAGCCTAAAACCTAGGCACAGGTTAGTAGGGGATCGAGTGCATCCCCTGTAAAAACCATTATCCCAAAACAGGTGAGAAGACCTCATTGTCGAGAAATATTCCAATTGATGTTTTGAACAAACTCTTTTTGGAATTTTCAAACTGTTGATCCGGATTTTCCAAGCAAGGAATTTGTGATCACATTTGCATGTTGCAAGAATGCTTTGGATAACCTCCAGCATCAAAATGCACATTTCATGATTAAAACTTATATCATACGGTTTTGTCAAAGGGACAGCTGTGGTCTTCCCAAAGATTACTAACGTTTTCTTGGTGAAGAAAAATATTTCAGGCTCAAATTTCTGCAGGATACCTGGAGAACCCAGCTCCCAGAATGTCGCCTCAACAGACTCAAGTGAAGCTTTGTCAAAATGAAATCTTTCACTGCTTAAAAAAAAACTGAATTCTCGACAAACTTCGGGATCTCTAAAAAAAGGGGGGAAGAAAAAACCTTTTTAAAAGAAAAAGTCCTATCAGACGTGGAGAACCCTCGTCCCAAGACCCCTTTTAAAAAAAAAATCAAGCAATCCCAGCAGACGTGGAGAACCCTCGTCCCGGGACCCTTTTTCAAAATCAAGCGGCCTATTAGACGTGCAGAACCCTCGTCTCGGGACCCATTTTCAAAAATTTAGGCAGTCTCATCGGACGTGGAGAACCCTCGTCATGAGACCCCTTTTCAAAGCAAACTGATGGTAGAAACCGCCTGAAGGATCAATCAAAGGTAGAAACCGCCTGAATGGTCAATCAAAGGTAGAAACCGCCTGAAGGGTCAAATCAAGGTAGAAACCGCCTGAAGGATCAACTCATGGTAGAAACCGCCATAAGGGTCAACACGAAGTAGATACTGCCTTAAGGATCAACACGAAGGTCCGATCCACCATACGGATTAAAATCTCTGGCAAATCCCAAAGCGTGGGGATGCGCCTTCCTTAGGTTCCTACCAATTAGGAATCCCATAATGGTATGACCTACCATACAGGTCAGAGCTTAATCTCCCTAGGATTTTCTGTGACGAGTCCTAGGCATCTTCTTGAAAGTTGTCGCAACCGGCAGCATCCGACAGGTGAGCTTCAGGTAAGCCTCTCTCACTCCGGCCCATGTTCAAATTGTTAGAGCAAACCGAGGATTAATTTGAGCTTTCATCAAAAAGCTCAAGGATCCGATGTCATAGCATTTCTTCTTTCATGTTCCCAGTTGAGTCGGTTAGGAATCAGGCGCCATCTTATCTTTGAGAAAAACCTCTAACGAGATTCCTCTCAAAGAGGGGCAGCTGTTGATACCTGATTTTTGACCATCTATTATTATAATTTTTATTCTTTAAAATTAATTAAAAATATCAAAAAAGGTCATAAAATTATAAAATTAACTTTGGTAACCTTGGCCAAGCCAAAGAAACCATTTTGACAAAAAAAATAATTCTCATTTTTTATTATTATTATTTTTATTTTCGAAAAATACAAAAAAAAAAGAAGAAAGAGAAAATCAAGAAAAACATCATCATTAAAAAGAAAAAAGAAGAAGGAATATTTGACCAATGATGTTGTCTTGTTTTTATTTTATTTTATTGTTATTATTATATTATTATTGTTGTTGTTGTCTTTTTCTTTTTCTTTTTCTTTTTATTTTTCTTTCTTTTTTTCTTTCTTTTTCCGCACACATGCTCACGTACATTTTCTCGCTCTCTGGCTCTCTCTCTCTCTGGTCGGCTCCTTCCCACGCTCTTCCTGGCATTTTTTTTTCTTTTCTGCTGGGCGAGCGGACGACAACCAGAAGACTCATCCTCAGCCAAACTGATCTCCACCTCCTCCCGCTCGCTCGCCATCATCACCATCAACCTTCATCTTCTTCGACCATCGTCCGTCTCGTCACGCCACCGCTGCGCCGCCATAGCCGCCGAGCTTGGTCGAAGCTCCCGAGCTCCCGTCGTCACGCCCAGAGAAGAACCAAAGCTGGCAAACCATCTTCCGAGCTCTACGGCGTCATGAGGAAGCCCGTGTACCCGTCAGACTCGCCGGAGACCGCCTAGAAACGGGAGTTGAGTCTTCGAGCTTCATCTTAGCCTTCAATGGCATCTCAAGCTCCACTCATTAGTTTAGCGACTTATTGATCTAGAATCGGTCCTTGTACTTCACTGACCATTTTTTCCTTTGACTGCACGTGGTTTTATTGGGTAAATACTCGAGTCGGCCTCCGACGTCCTCCGACCGGTTGCGAGCTCTACAGCTCGTTCCACGCCAAACTAAAGCCTTGTGATTGTCAGGTAAGTCCTCTGCAGCTCCTAGGATGCTTCCCAATAATTTATGTTAGTCGGGTAACGTGTAGAACGGCTAGAACCAAGTTTCGCCGGAGATATGCTTTCGGTCGGAGATGGCGAGTCGATCGTTCGGCGTTCTGCTAGGTTGAGGTTCGGATATGTGGTAGAGGACGTCGAGTAGAATCTTTTGGCGTTGATTTCGTGCGATTTGGACGTCGGAGGTCCGAGATATCGCCCTCCGACGAGGCGCCGGCGAGAGAACGCCGGCGCCGGTCGTCTTCCCCGATGAGGCTTTGATCGGTCAACGCTTGTTGACCTGGTCAACGCCACGTGGCACTGATGTGGCAGCCACGTGGCGGCCACGTCAGCGCGCAGTATTAACAGAAAATCAAAAGAATAAAAATAATAATCCGACGGTCTAGGAGTCGCCACGTGTCTCGATCTGAGGCGTCCGTTCTCAATTAGGTAAACGGCGCCGTTTTGGTCCTAGAGGAGGCGGGCCGGGTTTGGGTTGCGGGTCTGAGTCGTGGGTCGGGTCATCCGACCCGGTCCGGATAATTTTTTTTTACATATATTATTATTTTTTAATAAAAAATAATAGTAAATCAAAAAAATCAACAAAAAATAAAAAAATCATAAAACATTTCAAAAAAATTCGAAAAATTCAGAAAAATTATAAAAAATTCCAGAAAATAGGAAATGGCCACATCCAACTGGCCATGACCTGTTTCGGGTCTTTCGACCACCGATCTTTTTCGAAATGACGGTTTTGCCCTTCCGGCAAACCGTCTTCCAAAAAAAGAAATTCCAAAAAATTCTCAAAAATGGGAAATGGCCACAAACAACTGGCCATGGAATATTTTGGGTAATTCGGTATCCAAACCTTCCAAAAAATTTACGATTTTGCCCTTCGGGCTAATCACCTCCAAATCTTCTCATTTTACCCCTGGTCTGAAGTCACACATTCCTTAAGCCTTTATGGTTATACTGGGAAGTCATTGATCTGAATTGAGGTGCATTGAAGTGATTTATTTATGTACTTGATTGCGTTTTCATTTAAATTGATTGTGATTGATAAGAATAGTCTTCCAATCTGCATGAAACCCTGAATCAAACCTACCTCACCCAAAATTGCGCCTGCATGAACTCTTAGCCAGGAAAATCACTCGCGTTAGGTACCGAAAGGGCGTTGATAAGGACACCAGCGTAACCAAGTCCTCGAACCCAAAATCTCTGGTTCCGCAGAACTGATCGATCTCTCCCAATCGGTTAGTAAGGTTTCCGGTCTACCCTCCAAGAAAGACCGGTGGCGACTCCAAATGCATGCACAAGTTGCACATGCCACCATGACCACACTGAAGGTCGAAAGCGATCGACTATTATCGTCGAACCCATTAAAAGAAAACTCCCGCCGCGATTTGGTATGGGCCTAGGAGGGCCCGCGCCGATCCAAGACCCGCGATCGGTAATCCATTAGCCGCGTCCTCTTTCGGACGGGTCGCGACATCGATTCTGTTGATCGTGCGAGACCCAAGTGTAATGAGGGGTCGTGAGAACTTTAAATGGAATTGAGGAAATTTGTTGGGTAGGCAAGCCCGAGGAGGAGCTGCCATGATTGCCTAAGTCACTATGGTGACAGATGCTAGTGTTGAAAAGTTAAGTGATGGAAGTCATGAGAAAGGTGACTCTGAGTTATTTCATTCTAAAGTGAATGTGTGGAAAAAACCACGAGAGTTTTGAAAAGCTTGTGAAGCTATGTATAAGATTGAGATTGATTGAGTTTGGTGAAAGGATGAAATTTGGAACTGCCTTCCTCTAAATTGAGGGTTTTGTGAGAAAACCTTAGAGGTTTTGGGTACATTGATGAAAGAAAGTGACCCTAGCAGTTATTAGCCTTAAGAGGCTGTTGATAATTGGTGAAAGGTCACCAGTGGAAGGGTTTTCTCGAGGGCATGACATCTGCCTGGACTACCTCTGTTGAGTTGTTTGACGGAAAGTATCCTCTTGGGTTTGCTTGAGAGCAAAGGTTGTCTGGATCCTAAAAGTCTTGAGAGGATCTGAAGATGATCGACCAATGTGAGGCGGAGTCCTCCAGGTTGTCTAAATGTACTAAGAGGGGTTGAGGACCCTTGAATAAGATAAGAAAATTCCTGAGTGGATTGGAACTTGAGAGCCTTATGGCTAGTTGTTATTCTTGATTCGGAAGAACTGTAATAGATCCAATGGAAAGAAGTAGATCATCGAAAGAGGAATAAACAAGAGGATTTCCGTTCATGGACTATGAATATAGAGATTTCCACAGAATGCGCCTGTAAGGGATGGTTGTTACCTTGGCGCAAGTCTCGTAATGAGAAACTAGCATGTTGTTCCTTCCGTCGTGGGGAAAGTTGAGGAAAGAGATATTTCAGTTGTCTAACATTGTTGATTAAAATGAGAAATATTGAAATTGAAACGGAATCACTAGAAGTGGCGTTACGAGCTATCACCCCTAAAGGTTAGGGCGTCGTTCTTAAAGGCGATTGGACAATGGGATGGTCATTGATGAAAAGAAAAGTGAACGGACTTGATAGTCCTGATGCTCGTAATTCTAGTGAATGATTGAGGAAGCGAAAAGAGCGTTTAGAGTGTAATTGTGGAAGGGTTTGAGGTAATCGACTCGAGTATTCGATGCGTGAATTTGTGGAGACCAAAGATGAACGGATTTTGTCACTTGCAGTGACTGAGTTACTAAAAGAAGAATGTCAATTCTGGTGACATTTGGGAATCTTGGAGTAAAACACCACGATTAGCGCACACTTCAAGATTGACGTCCTATGAAATGGAAAGGACAAGGTGGATTCGAAGTGAGAGAATGCCACTGAAGGGTATAGTTTCCTTCGCAGGGTAAGAGACCCTAGTATGGAAGGAAGAGAAAATTCCAATTGTCTTAGTATTAAGATTGAGCGTCTAGACTGAGAAAGAAGACACAGAACTTGAAACGATTCTTGGAAAGGAAGTTAGAGAAACTGTCCTATAGACAATGTTGAATCCCAGGATGATGTCGACGTTCAGTTGAATAGATGAAATTGGGATAAAGTCGCATTGACTGGTTATGGAAACCAGCGGTTAAAAGAAGAGTGCTTCCTCAGGGAAAAGTGACAAAAATGAATAAAATGTTGCGTGGTCCTAGTGGAGACCCGTGACAACAGAGGGCCAAGGTTTGAGCTCTCAAGTGAAAAGTGTGAGGAATAGTTTGGAAGATTCGACACCTGGTAGAAAGAAGTTGATAATAGTCGAATTAAGTGCCCAAGGAATGATTGAATTGGTTGTTACCGTCTTGAGAGATGATGATTGGACTCATTTAAGGAGTCATGAGAAACATGAATAGCTTTTGAGAGTGTTCTATGGACTCTAAGGAGATGCTTGTTATATGCTGAATGTGAAGAGCACGGGCTATGAACCTTATGAGGTAAGATTCCTCAATTGTGAAATCTCTGAGAAATGAAATCTCTATGGAGCCTTGGAGGTTTGGAATGAGTGATGAATTGGCTAGAGTCGATGCGGGTTGCTGGAAGTTGAAAGTTCCTGGGATTGATGAATTGCAACAAACGGAACGTGGAAAGATTCCCCACAAGAATCTCGCTTTTCAAATTCCTTGTCGGAAGGCTTTTTCCAGAATGCCACAGCAGATTTAAGATCGTTTTCTTACCCCAACCGTCATGAAATCGCACTCCTTGAGTACCTCAATCAATTGGCATAATCATCCCATTCAAACATCATGTTGCACCGTCGGGAACGCACAAGTTCCATTAACTTACCCTCGATTGTCCAAATCGAACCTTAGCCTTCTCGTCTTCTCAGGCAAATTCATGATTGAGTCCTTAATAGCTTTTCCTCGATTACATTCAAGATCTTCAATGACCAATTTAATCCACCAACTCGCAATGGTTATGCTTTCCCTTCAATACCTTTAAAGCAGTCAACATTTCCAACTCTTGCAGTTCACACAGTTGCGAGGTTTTTCCTTACACGAACAACGCTCCTGTATCCGTAAGTAATTTCGTCTATCGGTGTTGCTTCTCATCAATTCCTCTCGGGAAACTACTACTCGGTATCTTTTGGAGTAGATATAAACTTGAAATCTTCTTCCACCCATACAATGTTTCCCAAACTTTGTCACGAGAACATTCGCAAGCCAATTCCAATCATGCTCTAAGCATTCCAACTCATATAGCCTTATCATTACGATATATATGCAATGCCCACCTCCGGTTGCCTCATTAGGCCTCAAGTTTCATTTTGTGTTGTGTCACTACAACATTCATAAGCTTTTCAATTTCCAACCATAAATGCTATTAGCAGCGTGGCCATCAACTTGACTTAAGTCCTCAAAATTCTTTTCACGTTTATTCATCCATTTGTGTTACATCTCGTCCTTAGTCCATTTCTGGTCAATTAGAAAAGATGGATAATTAATGGCCATTTAATGCTTGGCCTTCTCTTTGATTGACACTTGGCAACCTTCCATTGGTTGCTTCATTGAATTTGACTCCCTTTGACTCATCCTCATCCAATTTTCGACAGCATATAGAGGAAGGGAAATTACCAAAATGACCTTCTAAACTTCTTAAGGTAAGGCCAAAGGTCGAGGGGCAAAATGGTCATATGGTACTTTTTGTCCGAAATTTTATTTTTCCAATATAAACCACCCTCGATGAGGCGACGTCCATTTCAATTCAAATATTGGAATTCCTCAATGTCCAATACCCAATCTCGAGGTCCAATTTCATGTCGAACTCTCGTCGACTGTAATTCCAATTTATCTCGAACTGACGGACGACTCTTGCAAATGCTACGCGTATCGACCTTGGGATTGTTCGTTCCTTCGATCTTGATCATCGGAATCCGATTTAGGAAATTATCGCAAATTACACATTGGTTAGGCGGAATCACCCGCGTCCCAACGTATAACGCTAGCAAGACATTCCATGATCGTCCTTAGATCGATCTCTGCCAGCCCAAGATATTCCCTCGACAATCCTTATGGTCAAAGTGCCATTTCTCATTCAAATTCCCTAGGTTCACGTATCCGACTCTACTTCTGTCTTCCCCTTTTAGTCAGTTAATTCAAGAGTGACCAACTCCGAGCGAGTTATAACTGGAATACACCAATCGATATCTTTCCATTCAATAGCCTCGATAGGGTCAGAATTCGGAATGTCACAATTCTTCCCCCCTTAAAGAAATTTCGTCCTCGAAATTTGCCACTTTCCAATTATCCAATCTCTCGGGGGTACAAACGCCTCATCGCATTCTCACTCTTCAAAGTAGTTCCTCCCATTACTTGACATTCTCACTTGTCTTCTCTGACAAAAGTTATCTTCCTCCAGAACTTGCTTCCCTGAGTCTTTAATCTATGTTTACTTCTCTATTCTCCTTTGACATTCACAACATTGGTCGGTGGTACACCTCCTATCATACGAACCTTCTTTTCAATTCGTCCAATGGTTCGGGAATAACATGTACATCAGTGTAATAGACTCTCTCTCTCTCTCTCTCTCTCTCTCTCTCTCTCCTCATTTGGCCGGCCATCACCTCCCACCATTATCTTCTTCCTCTTCCTCTCTCTCGGCCGAAAGGATTTCTCGGGGACAGGGAAAAATTGACTCACCGTTTTGGTCATAACTTTGTCGTTCGATATTGGATTGAGGTAAAACTACTGCCATATTAAAGCTTATCGTCTTGCCATTCTAAGAAGGTATTATAAGCTTAATTTGGCCCAGCCGTTTGATCCGTAGGTCTGTTTGAGTGGACAAAAGTCAAAATCTAACCCGTTTTTGGAGAGGCTGCGTTTTTTGGGCTTTCGGACTCCAAATGATTTCAAATTTTCAGTGAGCTCTTCTAAACTCATAGTATAAGAGTTTAGCAAGTTGAAATTAAGGTTTTATATGATTTTTGATGGGTGTACATGGCTGGTTTGTGGAGTTTTATACCGAGCAAATTCTGCCCGTTTGAGGATCGTGAAGGAAACGGGCTGTTTGAAGGTCTTGTGGATTTATTTTGCATCAAAATTCACAAGACCTATGATAACTGACTAGAGTGCCTTAGTGATTCCGATTGGCTTGTAGCCCTGGTGGTATCAGGTGGTTGTGATTCCCTGAAATAGTAACTGGCTAAAAGCCTTGGTGATATCAATTAGCCTGTAGCCCCAGTGATATCCGTTGGCAAGAGTGCCAGAGAAGTACATTGTGGCCTGAGAGCCGGGCGAGGAAAGACTGTGAAGAACTGAGAGTGGTGTGTGTTTGTTTATATGCTATGTGCTTTGAGCTTAAACTCATAAGATTGTCTATGCTTGGTTGGTTAATATGTCTGACTTATGAAGGTCATGTGCCATTGCAATGATGAATGCCTGCATCTGATAGCATGTGCGAGTGTGGTCTGGGGGGACTGGTGTTCAGGTCTAGGTTTAGGTTTCACTTGCTGAGATATATATATATCTCACCCCAGTTGGGGATTAAATTTTTTCAGGTCCCAGGCAAAGGACACCCGAACTTGCCATGGGGTGGCATTTCAGGAAGGTGTTGGCGGAAGTCATAAAGAATCAGAATGAGACCATAGGAACTGTGTATTATTTGGAGTTAGATTTGTAACCGACTATGATATTGAGGATACGTGTATACCCTATTGCCCTGAGTCATCTGATTGTGAATTTGTATGCAAATGTTTAATTGCTTCAGTGACCTTGTATTATTTTGGTGATGTGTTTAATTGGACGAGGGGTCCTGGGAGATTATTGAAGATCAATGGCTAGGTGGGATGTTCACGTGCTTGCCGGGTTCGGGGTGTGACAGGCCTTGTCCCGAGGCCGGGGTCGGGGGTCGGAACCAGGGGCCGGGGGTCGGGGCCGTGTCCGGGACTTGGGTCCGGGTCCCGAAGCCAGGGCCGGGTCACAGGGCCTGAGCCGGGACCGGTGTTGGGGCCGGGGATCAGGGACGGGGCCAGGGTAAGGGCCAGGGATGAGGCCGGTGTGGGGACCGGGGTCGGGAAGTATTTTAGTAATATTATTTTCTTAAAATATTATTGCGTTTTGATAATATGGGTCAAAACGGGTCGGGTATGGGTTAGTCACGGGTCGGGTCAAGTTTGAGTCATTACATATGGGTTAGATGGGTCAATATGGGTCGGACCATATTCGACCTGATCCAAACCGGACCCACCCATTTGCCACCTCTACTTAAGCATCTCCTAATTAAAAATACTGTTTGGTTACACCATATGAAAAATTAGTTATTTAAGATAATCTTCGATAAATAACATTTGCCAAGTATCAATGATATGAATTTTCTAAATGCTAAGCATATATATATTTTCATTGCACTAGGCATACCTTTCAATGCAAGCTAAAGTAAAATAAACTAAATAGAAGTTAGAACTAACAAAGGTAACAAACGCTTCACCAGAATGAAAAAAGAGTTATAAAAAGCAACACGCTATTTCCTACTTATTATTTAGTACTGGACAATAACGTGGTTGTAAACGAAATATAGGGCCCATTTCAAAGCTGATGAGACCTCTTTTGTTTTGTCCCTTGAGCTACTACTTCTTCAGCCTATTTTCCCGTGATGACATGCAGTGACCGATCGACACCGGAAGAAGTGAAACGACGCCGTGATTTGGGAACAACAGCGAAGCCCTACTTTGGCATAAATATAGAAGGGAAATAAAGCATGACTTCAGTACATACATCGGCATCAACACTTGTCTATGACTTGGCTTTGTTCCCACGGAGCCCATCCTGCACAAAAGAGACAGCAAAGGAATAGTAGTCCAGTTGTAGGGCAACGATACGAGAATTTCGTAGCAATCATTGGTCACATATTATGCTGAAAGTAACCAAAGTAATTCTAGATGTTTGATAGCAATTATGATCATATGCAAACTGTCCTTTAAATGGAAAAGATGATTGTGCTTATCATGTAAAGAATAAATTAACCAGGAACAACCTTCACTCTTGTTCTGTCATATTCTTTATAAACTTGCTCTCTTTAAGATGATCAATTGAGTACTTAGTAACTCAGATATGAGAAAATATTTCACTATAATGACTCTTCATGAATGGAGTGTTCCATAGAGTATTCACTTGTATTCTACTAACTTAAAATATTCACTATTAACACAACTTACTATCATATTTGATTTCGAGACCAACCGTCAAAAGATGTCAACGTGGGTGATCCTTCCATCCCGTTTATCAGGTTCGCAATGTAGCAAGGTTTCCACGCTCGTGAGATAATCGTGATCGTGTTTTTTTGCCGTCAAAAGAAGTCAATTTAGATTTGATTTGCAAAATGTTAAAATAGGATAAAGAACTTGATAGATCAATCAAAGATTCTCGCATTTTACATCTGCGAGATAATCGTGTGTTACGACAATGCGGAAACTAAAACGAAATTGAGACAGATGAGAAGAACGGAACACACAAGATTTACGTGGAAACCCTTGCGGGAAAAACCACAGGAGAGAGGAGAAGCAAAATCCACTATGAGAATCAAGAGATTACAAAAGAGGCAACGTAAGCTTCTCTATTTGACAGAATGAGCAAAGAGCAATATTTATAGTATTACCCTCAAACCCTAATGTTGGCCCAAGGCCCATAACTTAAGCCCCTAAATATTCAAGGCACATTAACAAATCTCCACCTTGACTTGAATTCCCAAGTAGACATAAGCATTAAGTCACTCTTCTCCTCCCACCAGCATAAAACTCAGCTGCTGCAAACATTAACCAAATCCAAGCAGTGCTTGAATTTAGTAAAGGGCAATGACTTTGTCAACATATCAGCTGGGTTGTCTTCTGTACCAATCTTCAAGACCTTAATATCGCCATCAGCAAGAATGTCTCGAATATAATGATACCGCACATCAATGTGCTTTGTTCTCTCGTGATACATCTGATCTTTAGTAAGATGTATAGCACTTTGGCTATCGCAATGCACAACAGTCACATCATCATCCACACTGAGCTCTCCAAATAAGCCTCTTAGCCATATAGCTTCTTTGATTGCCTCTGTAATAGCCATATATTCTGCCTCTGTAGTAGACAGAGCAATTGTATGCTGCAAAGAAGCTTTCCAACTGACTGCACAACCCCCAACAGTAAATATGTACCCTGTCAAAGACCTCCTTTTATCAAGGTCACCAGCATAATCAGAGTCAACATATCCAGTAAGAGTTTCACAAGTTTTCCCAAACTCTAAACCATAATCTGAAGTACTATTCAGATATCTCAAAATCCACTTCACTGCTTGCCAATGAATTTTACCTGGGCATGATAAATATCTACTTACCACGCTAACAACATATGATATGTCAGGTCGAGTGCAAACCATAGCATACATAACGCTACCAACTGCACTAGAATATGGAATACCTGACATATATTTTATTTCATCATCTGTATGTGGACATAAATCAGCTGATAATCGAAAATGAGCAGCAAGAGGAGTACTCACTGGTTTGGCATCTTTCATGCCAAAACGATCTAACACCTTCTCAATGTAGCTTTTCTGTGAAAGATACAATTTTCCTCTTTTCCGATCTCGCTGAATTTCCATGCCAAGAATTTTCTTCGCAGAACCTAAATCCTTCATATCAAATTCAGCGCTCAACTGTGCCTTCAAATTATGTATATCAAATTTATCTTTTGCTGCAATCAACATGTCATCAACGTATAACAGCAGATAAATATAAGATCCATTTGGAAGTTTGCACAGATATACACAACTATCATACTTGCTTCTACAATAGCCAAGTTGCACCATAAAAGAATCAAATCTCTTGTACCACTGTTGTCGCGACCCGTCCGAAGGCGGACGCGGCTAATGGATTACCGATCGCGGATCTTGGATCGGCGCGAGCCCTCCCAGGCCCATACCAAATCGCGGCGGGAGTATTTTTTAAAGGATTCGACGATAAGAGTCGATCACTTTCGACCTTCAGTGTGGTCGTGGTGGCATGTGCAAATTGTGCATGCATTTGGAGTCGCCACCGGTCTTTCTTGGAGGGTAGACCGGAAACCTTACTGATCGATTGGGAGAGATCGATCAGTTCTGCAGAACCAGAGATTTTGGGTTCGGGGACTTGGTTACGTCGGTGTCATTACCAACGCCCTTTCGGTACCTAACGCGAGTGATTTTCCTGGCTAAGAGTTCATGCGGGTGCAATCTTAGGTGAGGTAGGCTTGATTCAGGGTTCATGCAGATTGGAAGACTATTCCTATCAATCACAATCAATTTAAATGAAAGCGCAATCAAGTACATAAATAAATCACATCAATGCACATCAATTCAAATAAATGGTTTCCTAATATAGCCATAAGGGTTTAGGGAAGATGTGATTTCGGACCAGGGGTAAAATGGGAAGATTTGGGGACGATTGGCCCGAAGGGCAAAATCGTCATTTTTGGAAGGTTTGGATACCGAATTACCCAAAATATTCCATGGCCAGTTGTTTGTGGCCATTTCCCATTTTTTGGGATTTTTCTAGAATTTTTCTGAATTTTCCGAATTTTTTTGAATTTTTTATTGATTTTTGAATTTTTTAATATTTTTTATTATTTATTTGCTTTTTGTTTTGTACATTAACAACACTCCCACAATGTCAGACCCCAACGTGCACTCACTCTACACATTCCCATCCTCCCCATTTTTTTATCATATTATTCTCTTTCTACATTTTTTATTCTTTCTTTTGGGGGTCTTCTTCATGATGCTTCCCTACGGAGCTTCCTGGACACACACGGTTCGACCAAACTACAACTTCCGGCGAACCACACCACAGCCATTTCTAGCGCGATTCAGTTCTAGCCCGCCATGTATACCATTAATAATGATCGATGAAACTTACCTACACGCCATGCGAGCTTGCAAGCGCTTGAAATAAGCTGGAGCTCGAGATCGGGATCGAGGGTTCGAAGTCAGCTCGGGAGTTTCGAGTCACGAACCATGCAAGATACACACATAGATGAGCTCAGAAGGAGTTTTAGAGCAGAACGAAAATATAAGCTTAAAAAAATAAATAAATAAAAAATAAAGATCGGATTGAACTTAGCCATGAGGTCGAGCTCGAGATGAACGAAACGCTCACATATTCTCTTATTTTTAATGCCGTCCGTGGGATCTCCTGTGCTCTCAAGAGGATAATGAAGACGGTGGCAGAGGTGTGTTAAGCGAAGATGAGATCGGCGGAGGCTACGAGTGTATAGGTCCCAGACTGAGCTCGAGCTCGCGAGGAGCGACTTTGGTGGATCGGCGTGGCTAGATGGCGATGACTCGCTCGTGACTCAAGCCGAAGCTGGTGGCGGTGGTCGGCTATCAAGAACTGCTAGTATGAGACCGGTTCTCGATGAAGGTAGTAACAACATAGGGCATGCTCCAATGAAAACTGGACTTCATGTTGTTTCTTAGACATCTTGGGATTGTCGGACGCGTCTCCAGGGGTACCAAGAGGAAGAACACTCCAAGGATCCACCTTCTCCACGACTTGCCCTTTCTTTCTTCAAGAATCTTTATGGTCTCCTCCATGTGGCCCTGCCATCAATTATCGTCCCCTCTCATTCTCCTTCATCTCCTTTGGTGGTGGAGACAATGATGAGGATGAATTCTCCTTTCTCAAAGTTGGCGTCCGCTCATCCTTTTTATGGTAAGTGATGTCCACTTTTGTTTCTTTTTCTTTGTGGCATGCTTTCTTTTGCTTTCAGTGGGATTTTTCATTGCGTCGAAAAGGAGGAGTCTCCAGCTTGACATTAGCGGAATGGGTCTTGTCTCAATTTGCTGATCAGTTTAAGCTCGTCCTTGCACCATCGGTTTCATGCAAACGTAATATATTCTAAGAGATGACTATGCTAGATGATGATTTTTTTTTTAGAACTAAGATTAGTTCTAATTTTTTTCTGGAAAGTAATTAAAAATGGTTAGTCAAAATTTAGGTGTCAACAGCTGCCCCTCTTTGAGTGGAAGCTCGTCAGAGGTTTTTCTCAAAGACTAAATGACACCTGATTCCTAACCGACTTAACTAGGAAAATGGAAGAAAAAATGCTATGACATTGAATCCTTAAGACTCTTTGCTGAAAGCTCAAATCAATCCTCGGTTCACTCTAACAATTTGAACATGGGCCGGAGTGAGAGAGGTTTACCTGAAGTTCACCTGTCGGGTGCTGCCGGCTGCGACGACTTTCAACAAGATACCTAGGACTCATCATTTTATCCTAGGGAGATTAAGCTCTGACCTGTATGGTAGGTCATACCATTATGGGATTCCTAACTGGTAGGAACCTAAGGAAGGCGTATCCCACGCTTTGGGATTTGCCAAGGATTTTGATCCGTATGGTGGATCAGACCATTGAGTTGACCATTTAAGTGATTTTTACTATTGGGTTGACCCTTCAGGCGGTTTCTACCGTTGTGTTGACCCTTCAGGCGGTATCTACCATGAGTTGACCCTTCAGGCGGTTTCTACCTTTGGTTGACCCTTCAGGCGGTTTCTACCTTTGGTTTGACCCTTCAGGCGGTTTCTACCATTGTTTTGACCCTTTAGGCGGTTTCTACCTTTGTTTGACCCTTTAGGCGGTTTCTACCTTTGTTTTGACCCTTTAGGCGATTTCTACCTTTGTTCGACCCTTCAGGCGGTATCTACCTTTGTTTGTTTTGAAAAGGGGTCTCATGACGATGGTTCTCCACGTCCGATGAGACTGATTGAATTTTGAAAAGGGGTCTCATGACGAGGGTTCTGCACGTCCGATGAGACTGCCTGAATTTTGAAAATGGGTCTCATGACGAGGGTTCTCCGCGTCCGATGAGACTGCATGAATTTTGAAAATGGGTCTCATGACGAGGGTTCTCCACGTCCGATGAGACTGCATGATTTTTGAACAGGGGTCTCATGACGAGGGTTCTCCACGTCCGATGAGGGCTTGTTTGATATTTTTGAAAAGAGATCCTAGGACGAGGGTTCTCCACGTCAAGCTAGGACTGTTTGAAAAGGGGTTCTATCCTCATCCCTTCTTTTGAAAGATCCCGAAACTTGTCGGGAATTCAATTTTGAAGCAGTGAAAGATTTTATCTTGACAAAGCTTCACTTGAGTCTGTTGAGGCGACATTCTGGGAGATTGGTGTTTCCAACGGATCCTGCAGAAGTTCGAGCCTGGAAAATTTTTCTTCACCAAGAAAACATTAGCAATCTTAGGGAAGACGGCGGTTGTTCATCTGACAAAATCGTATGATTTAAGTTTTAATCATGAAATGTGCATTTTGATGACGGAGGCTGTCCAAAGCATTCTTGCAACATGCAGATGTGATCACAAATTCCTTGCATAGAAAATCTGGATCAACAGTTTGAAAAAATTCCAAAAAGAGATTGTTCAAAATATCAATTGGAATATTTCTCGACAAGGAGGCTATCTCACCTGTTTTGAGGTAATGATTTTTATAGGGGATGCACTCAATTCCTTATTAACCTGTGCCTAGGTTTTAGGCTCATTCGCAGCGCATACATTTTGATCAGTCGGGAGGTCTTCCACGGGATCGTAATGTTGGGCTTGGATATTGGTTTTCAAGGGGGACCCGCTTTGGAGTCAAGGCCATTGAATGAAAGTCTTCATCATCTGCTCCGGGTTTACAAGTCGAGAACCCTGCAAAATGAGAAAGAAATAGTCTTGCTCGTACTTCTTCGAGCTAAGAAATATGTTAACCCAAGTGTCTTAGTCAGAGAAGACTGTTTCAGGGTTATGATGTTGGTAGAATTGGGGACCGAAAAAGGCTTGTTTTTGGCCCAGAATTTATGAGGGGATTGACCATGGTGATCATTGCAAACTTGTCACCTGTCTTTTCCATTCTGCATCTTCAATTTTTGAGGCGTGCAACCGTTTTTGAGGTGTGTACAAACTCTTTAGAGAGCGTCTCTTGTGGTATTAAGAGGTTGACAACTCTTTCTGTGTTTTTGTTCCACGGCTGACATCATTTGGGGAGCAGTCTTCTTGATCTGACTCCATTAGGGGTTTTTCCCTCTTCTTTTCCCTACCAGGTTTCTTTAGGGATCGATCAAATTGTTCATCCGAGCATCGGCCTCGCTTTTACCAGGCACTTTGCTTTTTTTCTTGATGCTGGGGATTTTTCTCATTTATTTTTGAAATCCCACTTTTTCTCATCTTCCTAGGATCGTGTTAGACATATGTCTGAAAGTCTAAACATCTTTAAATATCAGCCCGGGAATCTTCTTCGTAATCCCTGAGTCTTGAACTCTTCCATTTTTGAAGTGGTGCTGCATCCGTCTTGGAATGATCACCAATGGGTTCATGAAATGAATTTGCAGGCTCAACTTGGCTATGCAAAGGATATAGTGTGTAGGATAGAGAAATGAATGCTTCTCGTCATCCTATGGCACTTGGATTACCATATAAACAACACACAAAGATTGATGTTAGTCCGAGCAAGAAAATTTCTAGCCATTTACTCCTGATGCTGCTGGACTCACCTCCATTTTGCCCCGATGTGGGGTGGTTCTTGACAGGGTTAAGAATGAAAACCGCCGTTCAAAGGGGTTATCAACGGTCACCTGTAGTGTTTGGGGGATATGAAACGAATGCCTCCGTCGTCCCAACCCATGTAATCGCTGCGAATGGTCCCGACCTCCGTAGGTACAGATTTTGCTATCCGATTCACTTCCCTCGTCTCTCAAGTGTATGTAGAATGTGTTTGGACTGGGCTCGCCTCTCTTTTGAGTAAACTTCCTTTTGAATGATTTGACAAATAATCATATTTGGAAAAATTCATTTCTTTCTTTCCCAAAATTTATCCATCGAGGGGATTTTGTGATGTATCGTGCATGTTTTATTCATGCTTTGGGCGACCTCCCGATTTAAATCATGAACATCGATGCATTGGATAATTTTCATGACGGCTGAAAGGATTTTAACATTCTTTATCTCCAGCTAACTGGGAAATGGATACTTACCTACCTGTCGCGGCTGCAGACCCCTGCAAATGTAAAGAAAGCATATCATTGTAGGTTCACGAATTTTTCAAAAATCGAAACGATACATCCTACCCTTGGTCATGTACTCTGACGAGTAGTACATGGGATGTAAAAACTTGTTCCTCTGCAAGGCGACTCCCCTGTCAAGGATAATCAATAAGTGTCAATTCATATTCCCAAATTCGAGACAAGTTGGGACGATACAACTTTACTCTTGGTTCTCATCCCGTTCTGACATTGCGTATTGATATGAACAACGTCTATCAAATCCGCCTATCCATGCTTGGAATATTTGCAACATCAATGGTTCAGCTGCCCCCGGTTGGGCAACGTCTGTTCTGTTATTTGAACAGATGGCTCCTTGAGTGATTTATCCACGTTTATCACCTGAGAAGGGAAAGAAAGGAGACATTATTTCGGTATTCGATTGAAGATCGTTTAGGAACGATACATCGTTTTACCAAATAGGTGGCTTCGCGGCCAAACGTATTTCGTATTGAAGGGGTAGATCCCATTATGCTCCGCGGGTGATAGTCATTGTTCATGGAACTTGCTCCACGGATTAAGTGATTAATCCACGGCCCTCGGCTTGAAGATGTTCAAAGGGTGATGTAGACACTCACGCGCAATTAGTTCTAGATATTAATGAAAGATGTTCCAGTGGGAACCTTACAGTGCGATCAACAACATATTCAATAGGAGTATTCAACCCCTTTCCTCTAAGCATTTTTCATCGAGTAGCCATGCCTTGCATCAGACGTTTGATCACCGGCTTTGCGTCACCACTGCGATGGTCCTCCGGCTCCAAATTGATCGAGCCAAAGATTGAACTCATCGCCAAGGAAATTGCTCGAGTCTTCGAGCCATTGATGTTCAAGTTGGGTATCAACGATTGTTGGGGGCATATTTCTTTCATTGCCTTCGTTTTGAGGGACTGGAGTCTTTGAGCTAGAACCTTCATCATTGCCCTGTTGGGGTTGAGACATACATTCCTGAAGAGTATTGATCCAAGTGTCCAGCTCCTCATTAAGGAAATCACCTGTTCTTTCTAACCCTTGGTGCCCAGATTGGGTGTCGTCGACTGCAGGCGAGGGATTTCTCTCTTTGCTCTCGTCAGGAGCAATTTGACCCCTCGAATTGGAACTTCCTCCAATGACCGGCAGGTTTATATGTGCACTCTCTACCAATGCCAGATCCGCTTCAGGGACAGCATTAATGACCGATTCGCGCTCAAACTGAGGAATCCCTATGTGCTGGAACTGTGGTATATACTCTTGAGGAGTATTGAGATAGCTCGGCGGAGCATTCTGATTTGGGTTAGAGGAGTCGCTGGCACGACTGCTGGTCCCGTCATTACTGAAACACGGTTGGGTGCTCTTGGCTCTCCAATCATCGTGGTTGTAACTCTGCCCAGCACTTGAGCTCCAACCGGCTTTATGATGGTTTAACGCTATCCTTCCATCCTTTAGCAATCTCCTATAGTACTTAAGGTGAGACTCAACGTTAATTCTAGAGAGCCCTGGCACGTTCATAATCTCGAGTACGCGTAGTGGGCTAGCCGAATCAACTCCCAGCTCTCGAATTGCATCAACAAATTTGGTGTGAAGTTCATAGGTCCAGTAAAACCTTGTTCTCTTATCACCCAAAATATCTTCAATACTTCGGTAGCTATTCTCTACGGGATCTAGTCGTTTCAAAAGTTGTCCAGGGAGGGACTCACCGACTTTGGATTGGCTGACTGCGACAGCGAGTTCGTCATTGGGAGAACTCCACCTGTGATGATTCATGTCCCATTTCTCAGAAGATGTTGGTGTTGACCCTATGGTGTTGACTTGCTCATGCAGATCTCCGACGGTATCTGGCTGTGTCGGAAAATGTTGTGGAGAATACGGTAACAGCTGAGCGTTATTCGTCAACAGGGATGGTTCATCGAGGAACACCTCTTCGAGGACAACAGGATTACCACAATTAAGGCAGGCGGCCTTGGTCAAAGCTTCATTATATCTCGCGCTTTCAGCTCGAAGCTTATCATTCTCCTCCTTCAGGGCCAGTAACTCATGGTCTGCGTGTTGCTGTTTCACACGGGTTCGTTTGTTGGCGAACCAAAACTTGACCTTCGAAAGCTCCAATCCTAACTTTCGGCTCAACTCCATTTTCTGTTGTCTGCTTGGAGTGGAGCATTCATTGAAGAAAGCTTCGAGTTCTCGGATTTGGCATGGAGTGTGGCGTTGCAGTTGCTTCCTTTTCCGACTCCGGTCATCATTGTATACTTCTTCTTCGTAGCTGAAGCCTAGAATTTCATCACTGGAGGAGTCAGCCTCAATGGCCTTCGGGCAGGATTCAGCTCCAGGATCTTCAAAGTCTTCTAGCAGTTCGTGTTCAGAGATGTCCAGGTCGGGCGTTTCTAGCAGATGAGAATAGCTTTTAAACATGATGGATCGGAGTATCTCGGGCTGATCTAGTTCACTCAGCTTTCTCTATTCGCTCTTATGTGTTTGCTCACTCTAGAAATTTTCTCGAGTGATTGTGCGTGTCCTAGAACGATCCTTCAGGCTGCATATGAAGACCAGCAAGCAAGCGCTCCTCCCGAGACCCTGCAATTACTCCTCGTCTATATTCCCCCTTTCTTTTTCCTCGTGATAGGTGTCGCGACCCTCTCGAGGTTGCATGTGGGCTCTCGAGGGTTAATGGGCCGTCCAGTCTGGTCGGACGCAAGCCTCTCCCAAGGCCCGTTACCCAAATCGCAACGGAGGTATGCGTAGTCGACCTTCAGTGTGATCTAGTGACATGTGCTAAGTGTGCATGCCATGGAGTCGCCACCAATCATTTTTTGGAGGGTATGATTGGACCACCCTATTGAATAGTCGGGAGTTTCTATTCAATTCTACGATAACCAGAGAAATGGGTTCGGGGACTTAGTTACGTCAACTGTCAGAGTTGACGCCCTTTCGGTACCTAAGTTGATTGAATTTTCTGTAATTTTTCTCAATTTTTTTTTTTGAATTTTTCCTTAATAATTCACTTTTTTTTATTTGATTTTTTTTTTAAATTTCCTGAAAATAAGTCCCAACTGAACGGTCCCTAACTCGCCACGTGGCGTCTCGGTGATAATCGAATCATTTTAATTTTTGTAAAATTTGAAATTCATTTCTTTTAATGTTAAAAATATTTTTTATTTTGAAAATCATCGGATCACGGCACGTGGCTCATCTACAACCATCCAATCTAGCATTTTTTGGTTTTTGTTTTTATAGTACGCAACACAATGCAAAAAATAAAGAAGATATTAAGTCATTATACAACATAAACATAAGCAAAGGAGATGGGATCCGGTGAATTTTACGACGTCGGAGTCCGTCGGTGCTCGTGCAACAATGTGTGGGGATATAAACCACCAGCAGGAGGCTCGGCCTTCCGATTCTGGGGTAGCACAATATAATTTACAGAAAATAAATAAATAAAACACCTTGGACACCAATAGGAGGCTTAGCCTTCCGATTCTGGGTCTTTTATGCGAAATATAGAAATGCTATGACATAAAGTAAAAACACAGCAAATATTTAGACACCAACAGGAGGCTCGGCCTTCCGATTCTGGGTCTTTTATGCGAAATAAAGAAATGCTATGACATAAAGTAAATACACAGCAAATATTTAGACACCAACATGAGGCTCGGCCTTCCGATTCTGGGTCTTTTATGCGAAATATAGAAATGCTATGACATAAAGTAAATACACAGTAAATACGAAAAAATACAAAATAAACAATAATCCGAGCTCGGATGAGGAGGACGTTGAACTATTTTCACAAATCCGAACGGTGAAGATGAAGAAAGAATTGAGATGAGATTATACACAATTTTACCTCGATCCGATGGTCGAATTGATCAAAAACTGAAGAAATACCGGCGGATGAACAGTTCCCGCGCCAGGAACAACTTCTGATTTGGCTGCTGTGCGACCACTTGGAGAGATCTGTTTAAAGATCCGAACGGTGGATATGAAGAAGGGGTTAAGAAGACCCTGCACACAAAAAATCAGCTCGATCCAACGGCTCAATCGGCCGGAAACGCAAGAAATGTCGGCGGGTATACAGTTCCCACGCCTGGAACAGCTTCTGATTTGGCTGTTGTGCGACCACTTTGAGAGATTTGTTTAAAGATCCGAACGGTGGATATGAAGAAGGGATCAAGAAGACCTTGTACACAAAAATTCAGCTCGATCCAACGGTCCGATCGGCCGGAAACGCAAGAAATGTGGAGGGTGGTAATGTGATGACAAAAAAAATGGAAGAGAGAATATATGGAATGAGCGTGGGAGAGGAAGAAGAAGAAGAAGAAGAAGAAGAAGAAGAAGGAGGAGGAGGAGGAGAAGGAGCCACGGATGATGGGGGGAGGTGCCTTAAATACTAAAAATAAAATAATAAAATAATAAAATAATAATAAAATAAAATACTAAAAAGTAAAAATAATTATAAAATAATCAAAAGCGAAGACAAAATGATTAGTCCCCTTTTCTTTTAAATGATGATGTTTTCACTCCTTTTCCTTTTAATCATTACTAATATTTTTGCCAAATTCAATTTTATGATGATCAAAGAACACCTAAAATCAAACCTGAATTTTACTATTTATGAGGTCGGAAAATGGATAAAATAAAAATACCGAATATTTTTATATATTTTTGTGACCTCAAATATTATTTTTCTTGATTTTCTTGATTTTCTTTTTCTTTTTTTCTTTTTTTTTGTATTTTTCGAAAATATATTAAAAAAATGAAAATTATGAAAATTATTTTTTTGGTCAAAATGGTTCATTTAGCTTGGCTAAGGTCACCAAAATTGATTTTTCAATTTTTCAACTTTTTATGGATTTTAAAATAAAAATAAAAATAAAAATAAAAATAAAAATAAAAATAAAAATGTTGATCAAAATTTAGGTGTCAACAGCTGCCCCTCTTTGAGAGGAATCTCGTTAGAGGTTTCTCTCAAAGATAAGGTGACACCTGAGTCTTGATCGACTCGACTCGGGAAACTAAAGGAAAAGGAGTCATGACATCCAATCTTCATGCTTGTCCATGTATGCTCTTTCTTGAAGGGGGAAACATTCATTTGACATGAGAGTGAGATAATAGAGAGACATACCTGCCACTTACCTGTTCGATGTTTGTGCGATTTTCGCGGTGTTTGATGGATTCAAGAGAATTTCTAGAAACTCGTTACTAGAGTATCCTAGAGAGGTTAAGCTCTGACCCGTATGGTAGGTCAAACCATAATGGTATTCCTAACTGATAGGAATCTAAGGAAGACGCGTCCCATTTGGGATTTGCCAAGGATTTTGATCCGTATGGTGGATCGGACCATTGAGTTGGCCATTTAAGTGATTTTTACTATTGGGTTGACCCTTCAGACGGTTTCTACCGTTGTGTTGACCCTTCAGGCGGTTTCTACCATGAGTTTGACCCTTCAGGCGGTTTCTACCCTGAGTTGACCCTTCAGGCGGTTTCTACCTTGAGTTGACCCTTCAGGCGGTATCTACCGTAAGATGACCCTTCAGGCGGTATCTACCTTTGTTTGCTTTGAAAAGGGGTCTCATGACGAGGGTTCTCCACGTCCGATGAGACTGCCTAAATTTTGAAAAGGGGTCCAGAGACGAGGGTTCTCCACGTCATGCTAGGACTGTTTGATATTTTTGAGAAGGGATCCTAGGACGAGGGTTCTCCACGTCATGCTAGGACTGCTTGATTTTGAAAATGGGTCTCATGACGAGGATTCTCCACGTCCAATGAGACTGCCTGATTTTTTAAAAAAAGGGTCTCATGACGAGGGTTCTCCACGTCCGGTGAGACTGTTTGATATTTTTGAAAAGGGGTCCTAGAACGAGGGTTCTCCACGTCATGCTATGACTGCTTGATTTTTGAAAATGGGGTCTAACCTCACCCCTTCTTTTGAAAGATCCAGAAATTTGCCGGGAATTCAGTTTTGAAGCAGTGAAAAATTTTATTTTGACAAAGCTTCACTTGAGTTTGTTGAGGCGACATTCTGGGAGCTGGGTTCTCCAGGAATCCTGCAGAAGTTTGAGCCTGAAAGATTTTTCTTCACCAAGAAAACATTAGTAATCTTTGGGAAGACCACGGCTGTCCATTTGACAAAAACCGTATGACTTAAGTTTTAATCGTGAAATGTGCATTTTGATGCTAGAGGTTATCCAAAGCATTCTTGCAACATGCAAATGTGATCACAAATCTCTTGCACGGAAAATCTGGACCAACAGTTTGAAAATTCCAAAAAGAGTTTGTTCAAAACACCAATTGGAATATTTCTCGACAAGGAGGTCTTCTCACCTGTTTTGCGATAGTGGTTTTTTATAGGGAACGCATTCAATTCCCTACTAACATGTGCCTTGGTTTTAGGCTCATTCGCAGCGCATACATTTTGATCGGTCGGGAGGTCTTCCACGGGACCGTAATGTTGGGCTTGGATATTGGTTTTCAAGGGGGGGACTCACTTTTGAGTCGGGGCCATTGAATGAAAGTCTTCACCATCTGCTCCGGGTTTACAAGTCAAGAACCCTGCAAAATGAGAAAGAAATAGTCTTGCTCGTACTTCTTCGAGTTAAGCAATATGTTAACCCAAGTGTCTTAGTCAGAGAAGACTGTTTCAAGGTTGTAATATTGGTAGGATTGGGGATCGAAAAAGGCTTGTTTTTGGCCCAGAATTCGTGACGGGTTTGACATTGGTGATCATTGCTGATTTGCCTCCTGTCATTTCCTTTTTGCATCTTTAGTCTTTGAGGTGCACAACCGATTTTGAGGTGTGCACCAGCTCTTTAGAGAGCGTCTCTTGTTGCATTCATAGACCGACTCTCTCTATGTCTTTGTTCTGTGTTTGGCAGCATTTGGGGAGCAGCCCTTTTGGGTTTGGCTCATTAAAGGATTTCCTCTTTTCCCATCCGGCTTCATTGGGGATCAATCAAACAACTTGCACGAGCATCGGCCTTGCTTTTACCAGGCACTTTGCTTTTTCTTAATGCCGTGGATTTTTCTCATTCATTTTTGAAATCCCATTTTTTTCTCCTCTTCATGGGATCGTGTTAAACCTATGATCAAAGGTCTAACAAGGTTAAGCATTAACTTAGGAATTTTTTGCAAACCCTAAGTCTTGAACTCCTTCGTTTCTGAAGTGATGCTGCATCCGTCTTGGAATGTGCAATGATCACCAACAGGTTTATGAAATGATTTTGCAGGCTCAACTTGGCTATGCAAAGGATTCGGTGTGTGGGATAGAGAAATGAATGCTTCTCATCATCCTATGGCACTTGGATTACCATAACACACAAAGATTAATGTTAGTCCGAGCAAGAAAATTTCTAACCATTTTCTCCTGATGCTGCTGGACTCACCTCCATTTTGCCCCGATGTGGGGTGGTTCTTGACAGGGTTAAGAATGAAAAACGCCGTTCAAAGGGGTTTATCAACGGCCACCTGTAGTGTTTGGGGATATGAAACGAATGCCTCTGTCGTCCCAACCCATGTAATCGCTGCAAATGGTCCCTACCATCGTAGACCCAGATTTTGTTATCTGTCCACTCCACTCCTCTCTCAAGTGTGTGTTGGACATGTTTGGATTAGACTCGCCTCTCTTTTGAGTAAACTTCCTTTTGAATGATTTGACAAATAATGATATTTGGAAAAATTCACTCCCTTCTTTCCCAAAATTTATCCATTGAGGGGATTTTGTGATGTATCGTGCATGTTTTATTCATGCTTTGGGCAACCTCCCGATTTAAATCATGAACATCGATGCATTGGATAATTTTCATGACGACTGAAAGGATTTTAACATTCTTTATCTCCAGCTAACTGGGAAAGGGATACTTACCTACCTGTTGCGGCTGCAGACCCCTGAAAATGTAAGAGAAGCATATCACTGTATATTCACGAATTTTTTTGAAAATCGAAACGACACATCCTACCCTCGGTCATGTACCCTAACAAGTAGTACGTGGGATGTAAAAACTTGTTCGTCTCCAAGGCGACTCCCTTGTCAAAAACAAACAATAAGTGCCAGTTTGCGTTCCAAAATTAAAGACAAATTGGAACGATACCGCCTTGTTCTTGCTTGGTGTTTTCATTTGAACATAAACGCGCGGCTTGCAGAAATTGGCCTTCTATATTGTGGCCACGATTCCTCCGTTTGGTTGGCGATGAATCATTCTCGAGGATTTGCCCCAGAGGAAATCCATTTGTGTTTTTGGGCGCATTTCAGCGTCACTCTTCATAGTTCCTCCACTTGATCAAAGACCCTTCCTTGGAGTGCTGACTCCCAAGGTTAATAATTTTATTCGCCTCCTCATTGGCGAGTTCTTTTCTTTTGTGGCTTTTGGCGCCAACGACTTCCTGTTAAATGAGGAAAACTCATGTTAAGCATGGGATTTATGGAGATCAAATTGGAACGATACAAAGTTACCGCCTCTAGGTTTGTATCCTGGGGTTTATTTCTGATGCAGATAACTCTGTCATTGCGTCTACGGATTTTGCCAGAGAAGAAACGTCTTTCTTTGCCTAGGGCAAAATTGATTCGCATGCCCCAGTCATGCCTTAACGCTTTCCGCTTTTGTTGGAGATTTCTAATCCAATCTGAAGGAGTCCACGCACCTGCATGTGAAGAAATAGACGTGGGTTTTTTATCTGACTTCATTTGGAATTTCTGAAAAGAGGTACTCCCTCCGAAGTTTCGTCCTTTCGTGCTTTTCGAGCAATCTGCCCCGGTGAGGCCGGTTTCGCTGTTTGTCCTATTTGGATTTGATGACCCTGGTCTGTTGCACTTTTAGGGGGGATCATGAGAGTTTGCCCCTGGCTGGGCTTCTCGGAGAAAAGGGAGAGACTTGTTCTCACGAGTTTTGCCAATCCTGGTCATCTATGAATTCGTGCTTTTCATTCTATTCAAAGAAGGTATTGATAAAACTTGAGATTTTCTTTTCAAGCATTCTTTTCACAGAGATTTTCAGGTGATGAGAAACTTTTTCAGGTTTTCTCAAAGATTTTGTTCACAAATTGAGCCATTATAACGCTCTTGAAAACATTCCGTCAGACTTATGTTATGAAAAGGGGTACTCCTTGTTTCGTCATTTGGAAGCACTGCCACCTGATTCCCCTGCTTTTGATCGTCGCTGGAATGGATGGCTCCGCATCGTTTTATTCCCCATTTAGGAGGGAAGCTCCTCCTCGGGAACCTGAGTTATTTA
The DNA here is from genome assembly GCA_021437785.1 of Rhodomyrtus psidioides. Lineage (NCBI taxonomy): Eukaryota > Viridiplantae > Streptophyta > Magnoliopsida > Myrtales > Myrtaceae > Rhodomyrtus > Rhodomyrtus psidioides. Next base: position 4,190,293 of record JAILYB010000055.1, read on the forward strand.
ACAACTGCTATGTATGCTTGGAATGGCATGCTTGAAATGTCACAAAGACGGTTATAAAATAGAGAAAGTTCATGTAATGATAAACTTCCTTGGGAGACGTCTTAAGAAAAATTGAAAGGGTAGGATGGGAGCTAGCCCTCATATCATTGGGCATCCTCGCATCCCAAAACTTTGCAAACCAGGAGACATGTGGGAAATCAGGTCTCAGTTTTTTTTTTTTTCGTCATTGACTGATTTGTGGCTCCCACACGTCCCCGTTTTTGATTTTTGATGATTTTTTTTTGGTTTTTGGTTTTTTTTTTTGGTTTTTTTTTTTTTGGTTTTTTTTTTTGGTTTTCTTCTTTTTTTTTTAGTACACTTATATTACAATACAACACGTAAGAAAAAGCCTGAGGCACCTAATGTGGATTTAGATGCGTCGAAGAGAGACAGATATCTCTTTACTCCATGGTAGGAGCGTCACCGTCGAGTGATTTGACAAAATCTCCCAAAGACAAGCTGGTCAAATCAAGTTCCTCCGATGTCGTTTTTATCCCCTCGTCCTTCGACCATTTGGAATCCTTGGAGAAGAACCAGTCGAATTTGTTGTCGAAGATCACCCCCACGGTTTGGTGATCAGGAAGTGGATTATTTTGCACGTTCGGCTCTGTTTTGTCGAATTCAAGGATGCAATTATCGATAAGGGCTTGCACCTTGTGCTTCAAAACAATGCAATTGTCTACGTTATGGCCCTTCTCTCCCATGTGATAGGCACATGACTGGCTTTCATCGTACCCGTTAAACTTCACCGGATTCGGCCTTGGAGGCTCTTTAGCCACTAAGTGCTCCTCTAGTAACATAGGAAGTAATTTCGATAACGGCCTTGGTAGGGGGGTGAACTGCTTGGGAGGCAACTTCCTCCTTAGTTCATATGGTTTCTGTACCGACATCGACGAGTTTCCTTGCACCGTACTTGGATTAGAGAACTGCTTAGGGTTGGGTGGGTTTGGTACGAAGGCCACATCAACTTCAGCCTCCTTCTCCCTTCGGGCTGGATATTGGCGTCTTGTTGCGATTTCTGGTGCTTTCCTTTCCCTCATCGCCCATTCCAGCCTTTCTGCGATTTTTATGAGGTGTACAAATGTTTGACAACCAGATGTGTTCAGCCTATCGAAATACTCGTAAGGCAACGCTCTTAAGAAAAGGTCGACCAGCTCGTCCTCTGGAATGGACGGTTTGACTTGTGTTGCTAAGGCCCGCCTGTTGACACCTGATTTTTAACCATTTATTATTGTGACTTTTATTCTTTAAAATTAATTAAAAATATCAAAAAAAGATCATAAAATCATAAAATCAACTTTGGAAGCCTTAGCCTAGCCTCGGGGACCAATTTTGAACAAAAAATATTTTTTGGTATTTTATAATATTTTTCGAATTTATTTAATTATAAAAATACCCAAAAAATCAGAAAAATACCATTCGTGGTCAGAAAAATACAAAACATATTCAATAATTTTGTTTTAATTTCCTCTTCAAGTGTGTCACTTTAAATCTTGAAAGTTCGGCTTGGGTCACCATGTTTCTTCACAAACATAAACCCGAACCGAGCCTAAAAAATCCTTTTCGAGTCTTTTAGTTTTCAATTCTCACTTTTCATAAGCTATGACATTGGATTCTAAAGTCTTGAAGTGCAATTAGGGCAATTTGCCCTCCAATTTGATCAATTTTAGCCAAAATGGCTTAATTGCACAAAAATCTTTCAATTTAATCCCCGGTTTCTCAATTTTTGAAATTAAATTTCATACGGGCGTACCCATTGAAACTAAACACCTCTACCCTATGTTTTTCATCATGATGAATCCATTGGTGGCCTCAATTTGGAATAATTCGATCATTTGGACCTTCGATTTAGCAAAAATCAAATTCGGATCCTAAGGCCAATTTGGGGTTTTCACTAAATTTCAATCAATTGATTCATGAAAATACCCGTATTTGATAGAAAACATGTCAAGGAGTCCGATTATGGTTTCAATTTTATGAAAAGAGATCAATTTGGGCATCAATTGGAGTGAATTGTTCGAATCGGACCGGTCGGGTCAAAACCGACCCGACCCGGTCCGAACCTGGTCTGCAACTCAGCGTTGCAGACCCATGCGGCCGAAAGAAGAACAAAAAAAAAAGGGGGAGGTAGGGACACGTTTTTTAAAAAAGCCGCAGACAACAAATCGTGGGGGACATTGGTGGATGTGAGGGCTCACGTTTGTGGATGGTAGGAGTAAAGAAAGGAGGCCGGAGAGCCTTCGGGAGAAAAAAAAACCGAGAGGAAGGGGGGAAGGTGTTGGAGTGAAACCGAGAGCTCACACCGGCGAGCATGGGGGACGGCGAGCTCGAAACAAGTTCAGGTAAGTCCCTAAACCTCCTTGAGATGCTCTTGGAATGATTGAAATCAAGTTTAAGGGCAAAAAAATTTTCTGCAAATCCCTCGCCGGAGTCGGGTTCGGGGGGTTCGATTCGCCAGTTTTTGGACGTGTGCCGTGCCATGTTTTGTTCGAATATTGATGCTGGGCCGATGGGTAGTCGAACGCCGAAGGAAGGAGTGAAAAATACCAGGATTTGGCTCGGTTTCGGGGCGTTCCGGCGAGGTTTCCGGCGACTTCGCCGGAGAATGACACTGTTCATCGTCTTCTCCGGCGAGTCGTCCGGCAGGTCAACGGTCAACGCTGACGTGGCATGCCACGTCGGCAGCCACGTCAGCGGGTGGGGGGCCGGGCCGTTCAAATTAAGACCCAGATCCGACGGTGGACGATGTGCCACGTGTCGCGATCTGGGGTTTTTGGAAATTTTAAAATATTTTCAGAATTTATAACTGATTTTCGAATAATAAAAAATTTTCAGATCGGATGGCTCATACTGGGCCACGTGGCTCCCCGAGGAGCGTCTGATCTTGTTTGGAGATCGAACGCACCAGGAGTGGCCACGTGGCACAATCTGGTGCGTCCGTTTCTTTTTCTTTTCTAAAAAAATAAAAAAAATGAAAATGATAAAAAAAAATATAATAATCAGAAACGGCGTCGTTTTGCTAGGGTGGGTTTCGGCCGTGGGTTTGGGCCGGGCGCCCGAGGGGCTTGGGCCGGGTCTGACCCGGTCCGGAAAATAAAAAAATTAATTAGAATAATAATAATAAAAATAATAATAATAAATTCAAAAATTCAATAAAAAAAAATAGAAAATCATAAAAAATTCTAAAAAAATTCGAAAAATTCAGAAAAATTCTAAAAAATTCCAGAAAATAGGAAATGGCCACATTCAACTGGCCACGACCTATTTCGGGTCATTTGACCCCCCGATCTTTCCAGAAATGACGTTTTTGCCCTTCCGGCAAACCGTCCTCCAAAAAATCCAAGAAAATCCAAGAAAATCCAAGAAAATCCCCAAAAATAGGAAATGACCACAATCAACTGGCCAAGGCTCATCCCGGGTGTTTTGAACCCCGACCCTCTTTAAAATGACGATTTCGCCCTTTGGGCGAATTGTCTTCCAAAAATTGAAAAAAAATCAAGAAATTCCAAAAACATTCTCAAAAATGGGAAATGGCCACAATCAACTGGCCATGGAATATTTTGGGTAATTTGGTATCCAAATCGTCCAAAAATTGACGATTTTGCCCTTCGGGCCAAATCGCTTCCAAATCTTCTCGTTTTATCCTGGACCTGAAATCACACCTTACTTGAGCCCTTATGGCTATACTAGGAGGCCATGTGACGTGAATTGACGTGCATTGATGTGATTTATTTATGCACTTGATTGCGCTTTTCATTTAAATTGATTGCGATTGATAGGAACAGTCTTCCAATCTGCATGAAACCCTGAATCAAACCTACCTCACCAAAGATTGCACCCGCATGAACTCTTAGCTAGGAAAATCACTCGCGTTAGGTACCGAAAGGGCGTTGGTAATGACACCAGCGTAACCAAGTCCCCGAACCCAAAATCTCTGGTTCCGCAGAATTGATCGATCTCTCCCAATCGGTCAATAAGGTTTCCGGTCTACCCTCCAAGAAAGACCGGTGGCGACTCCAAATGCATGCACAAGTTGCACATGCCACCACGACCACACTGAAGGTCGAAAGCGGTCGACTCTTATCGTCGAATCCTTCGAATAATACTCCCGCCGCGATTTGGTATGGGCCTGGGAGGGCCCGCGCCGATCCAAAGCCCGCGATCCGCACCCTTGTGCGAGGGAAGGCCCGCGATCGGTAATCCATTAGCCGCGTCCGCTTCCGGACGGGTCGCGACAGCTGGCGACTCCACTGGGGACCTTCTGTTCTAGAACCTATGGTTCTAGACCCCAAGTGGACTTAGGCCGTAATTAAAACGTTGAGTGATATTTGTAACCCTGCAGGCGGTCTTGAAGGTGAGGTAAGTCCGCTTACGATAGGTGTTATATGTTTTTGCAGATTGGAGAAATAAGGGGTGTAGTCCGTGATTAACATTGTCTTATGCAGGTTGGGCGTAGGAATGTATGTTGTGTGGATGATTTGAAGTGCTGATTGATAAACTGTTGTGCGTGACTTGCATTGTGATGATCATGACACGTGGACACACACAACCGCGCCTAAAACCCCGGGCGCCGCCTTTAGGAACACAATAGAAGGAATTGAAAATGAAACCTCCGTGAGGAAAAACACGGGGTAATCCACTTTTCAATTCCGCTCGCTTCGAACTATGGATCGAGTCCCAATGCAACGATAGCTGTGCAATGGAATCGGCTCTTTCTAGAACTCGATGTGGGAACCTTAACCTTAGGTGCCAAACCCTCTGATTTTTAGAAGTTTACCATCACTTGTCTCATGCGCATGTCTTTGGGCGGTTGGTACACCTAAAACCGCACATAAGTCGACGAGTTTGGTTGGTAAGACTCTCTATCCCTCAAATCCATTACAGTTCATATAAATATAGGCATTTCATTCATTGCATTCTGGTGATTAGATTAAATGCCATTTCAAGGATAGATATGTGTGTTTTTCCCAAACGTCCTTGATAGAAGACGAGGAAGATGATATCCCACGACGAACACCGAATATGCGAGGAGCATACTGTGGACATTATTGAGGTATCATCCAACGAAGATGACGAGTTGGGGCAAGTGATCCTGAAGACACAGATCGAAACTGGGGCATTCTTAAACGTTAGGATCACATTCCTTTGTTTCATTTTTCATTACTAGTCCTCTTGTATAGGGTTTATTTTTACCGAGGTTTTCGCTATCTCACCCCTTAGAGTGATTGTATTAGGGATCTATTGGTGTATACATTCAGATGGAGCTTGGTTGTATTTCTTTTGACGGGTCATGGGAATGTGATGGCATTTTCTCTAATCATCCGAATACTCCCAAGTCAAGTTTATAATTCCTTTAGAGGAAATCAAAATTGGAAATCTTGCATGACCTTTTTGGTCGTATAGGGTAATCCAACCCCAATTTCGCTAGAAGGAATTATACACTTGAATTGATTCATGCATGTCGTACATCATTGGTAATCCACGATAATTGATCAAGAGTATCGGCATTGTTTCGAATTTAATGACGAGATAGATGTCCAAATTGCCCTCGTTCTTAAACGGCCTTGATTTGGATGCCGTATCTTCAATTAAATTTAAAACACGTCGTTATGCTTTGTACTTTTGACTAGTTCGTTCTTCTCGAAATTGATCAAAAGCGATTATCGTGAATTACATTCCTTTCAATAATATGCTTTCCTTCGAAGAATACCGATAAAAAACTTTTGCGCAAGATTAAAACCCTTGTAAAAGTTTTTGTCCTTATTAATCACGAGCAAGCATAAGATTGAAAGGGGTTTATGCTTTCTTTTTCAAATTATTCCTTCTGATTCTGTCTTTTCGTTTGCAGGTGAAAAATAGGTAATAGAGAGAAATCTTCTCCTGGATGAATCTGAGGCTATTCTTTCATCTGATCATGAGCAAGTTAGAAAATCAGGACGTATTTGCTCAACTTATTGATATTATGATCTTAGCTCACCCAAGTTGAAGATGTTCGGATGCTCGAAGAAATGGACCATATAAAAGCTAAAACACACACACAGGAGCTTTCATTCACTTTCGCTCAATCGAAAGACTTTCAAAGCAGATTAATACAGATTAGCAAGGCGGAAAAATAAAGCCGAACTGAGCCCTAATCAGCAGCACGAAGGAGCTCAATTGGCCCTCCATATGGTTGATTCCCTGCCTACGCTCACCGCTCCGTATATCATGATCCGTGAGCTGGAGAAGAAGGCGCTTGCACTCATTCTTAAGGTCAGCAACCTTGGCCCTGTGATCTTCAGCAGTAAGTTCCAAGTCCCGGACCAATTCCCTCCCACGGGATACATCCGCCGTAACAGTATCGAGTCGCTCTTCCAGCCAATCGCTCTGAAACTTCAACATGATGTTACGACGATCGTGCTCATAAGTGATCAGGCACAAGGCCAAACGCTCCACCAAATGTCCACGTTCACGAAGCATCGTCGAGACCCGCTCGTTGGCAGTTTCCATAACCTTGTTGTGGCTGTCAGCCACGAAGTTAGTCAACGTCAGGCAGTCACAGCGGTCTTCGTAGCGGGCTCGCAAGACACGAGCCACGAGAACTTCACGGTGAGCAACGCGGTAAGCCTCTAGAAAGTTTGCAAAGAGGGCTGGGAATGTTTTATACTCCTTCTCCAACTCAGTACCCTCGATGGAAGTAGTGTCTGTGGCCGCAAATAGAACGCGGACCTCAGCCTCGATCTCCGGATGATCGGCTATGTAAGCATAGCCCCGACCCAAGAGATTATAGAGTTTTTCCCATCGGGCCGGGACTGCGATTGAAAAGACGCAAGCATGGAAAGAGTCAGAGGAAGAAGCAGAAGACGAAGCCATTTCTTGTTGGAAGGATGGAGAGGAAGACGAGTGCGATGGAATGAATGAAAGTGAAAGCTGGGCAAATGAGAGCACTAACCTTCTCCTCGTTTCATAGTAGCTCAAAAATGGAGAAAAGTTACAGCAATAATGCTTGTGGAGCCGGGGTAGTTAATGTAAAGCAGGGGCTGCTCCTCCCGTGAAGCATCAGACATGTCTCGATCCGCGATTTCAGGCCTGACGAGTTTGAAAAGTTGTAAAAGAGTTGTCTATTTCACCATTATTGAGATGGAGCGGGAGTCGAGCGCAGATATCGAAGGAGCCGCGATAGGGTTGATAGCTTTGTCATGATGAAAAGCTGAGCGGGTGGTGGACGTAATTTAGTCTTTTGAGAGATAGTGGGGGACAGGTTCGGCTATCGAGGAAAGAAAAGCGATCCGTGATCTCTCCACCATGAAAAGGAAGGAAGACGACAAGACGAGAAACTCAAAATCTCTAGAAGAGCGCTCGCCTGGTGATCGTCTTCCATGCTCGAAGAGCGGCTCCTGAATACGCAAAGTCACTCAAAAGAAAGTTTAGAGAGAGTAAACATAGGAAGAGGATTACAAGACCTCGAGTGAATAAAAGAGGACGAACAAACCTTTTCTTGATCCAGTATGTTTAACAGTCATAGTCATTTGTTGGAGATGACTGACCCAAATGTCCTAGGTAATGTGCAGTTGGGAGAACTCGAAGTCTTTGGGATCGAGCCAGATGTCGAAACCATACTACCCAACCCTGCTGGCAACGAGGTTCAGGATCAGGGCAGCGACGATGACAGTGGTGGCGACGACGACAGTAGCAGCAACAACGACGGCAGCGGCGATGTCCCATCTCGTGGAAGAAGACGTCGCCGGCTCTACACTGAGAAGGAAATCCAGATACTCGAAGCCGCCTTCAATAAGTGCCGTTACCCGGATACGAGACGAAGAAGAAAATTAGCCCGGGAATTAGAGATGGAACCCTTAAGGGTCAAGCACTGGTTCCAAAACAGACGGGCCAGATCAGTGGTTCGGGGAAAGTGTCAAGAGCTCGAAACTCTAAAAGAAGAATACGCCAAGCTTCGAGCAGAAAACATGTGGTGTAAGGAAGTCCTCATCAACGCCGCTTGCCTTAACTGCGGTGGTTCTATCGACACTCGCGAAATGTTCCGTGATAAGTTTTCTATGAGAATCACAGGTGGTCGTCCGCCACCCCACTCCCTCAAACCATCTTTGGAAAGAGGGGAGGCGCGTTACTACAATTTCCCTGACAATGGGCTTACTATCACCACAGACCAGTTCGAAGTCAACCAGCTTCCCCTGCAACAACCTCTGGCACAACCAGACCCCGCCGAGAGTGAATCGAGGAATGATCGCCGAGTCACGGATGCTATCCTGAGTCGCCAAAAGAAGTTCATATGGTCTCCAGAGCTTCACAGAAAATTCCTTGATGCGGTTCACCAAATAGGGAATGATTCATTATGTCCAACACGCGTACATGAGGTCATGAATGAACCGGGACTCGCTAGAAGGTTAGTCGCAAACCACCTTAATGGTTATCGCAGGAAACTACGACGGCGTCATGCCGCACGGCGCCTAGAAGAGCCCGACTCGAACTTGAACATTAGGTACGGCTACGAATGCAACAGCCATGCCTCAAGAAGAGCCCTGCCGAGTCTCGATACCAACCAAGCCGGTAGCTCTACCACCAACTGTTGGAGAATTGGTCAATATAGCCCTATCAGTCATCTTAATGTTCCTCAAGAATACGTGCCACCGGTGCAACAAATATACACTTCCCCGCTCGAGCAGCGGCCGTCCACCGACACTCTTCCTGCTGCTGATCCACCCACGACGTCTAATGTTCAGGAGTTCGCCCAACTAGGGCATATGATCTCAGATGATCTAGTGGGGGAACACTTCGAACAATTTTGCTTCCCTGATCTCTGAGTGAGACACGCTTTTAATAGGAAAGAGGTCGACCCTCCTCTTTTCTTCTCAAACAAAGATGGTGGTCACAGTTCGAAGAATCCATCAGGAGGAGGCTAGCAAACCTTTACGGCCATGATCTGGAGCCGATGACCGCGCACCTGAACCCAGACATGATGGGGTGGTGATCGAACATACCCAGAGAAAAGGGGGGGCTTGTACACAAGTAGAACTTATTTCTTATTTGCGCATTGTAAAGTTTCAATCGGAGCAGTTCCTTTCTTCTTTAAGGCCTAGGGTTGATTTCACACAATGATGCTTGCTAACATCATCATGTTTAGCTGCAACAATCTTTTGTCACGATGGGTTCGAGGTAAATCGACCAAGCGCACGAAGGCAAACGTGACAGCATAGGTTACAAACATAACGTGAGCGGGCTCGAAAGCGGAAAGATCGTCAGTTGCCTCAAACACTATGATTGCGAAACCAAGGGCAATATTGAATCTTGCGAAGGATAAGCGGAAATGTGCATACACTCTTATTTATAGCACTTAACAGGAGACTTTACAAACAGACTACTGAGGAGGAACCGTAAATCCAAAGTGAGTTCTAATGAGCATCACAAATGAGCTCAATTGATTCTCCATGCTATCCATGCCTTGCTTACAACCCACACTCTGGGAATCGAGGTCTACAAGCTTGAAGAAAAGGAGGCGACATTTCTCCTTAAGGTCGTTCACCTTGGTCTCATAGTACTCGAACTCAAGCTCTAAGTCCTGAGCCAGCACCCTCCCGCGAGCTATATCCATGCTCAGGTCTTCAAGCCTTTCCTCCAACCAGGCACACTAGAACCTCAGCACGAGGTTGTGCTGATCTTGCTCAAAGGCGGTGTCAAAAAGAGCCAGACGCTCCACCAAGTTGTCCCTCTCACGGACCAACATCGAAACCTGGGCGTGGGCGTATTCAACAGCCCTTTTATGGTTATCGGCCGTCAGCATGGCCAACATCAGGGACTCAGTTCGGTCCTGATAGCGGGCTCGCACGATACCAGCCAGAGTGACCTCCCGGCTAGCAACTTCATAAGCCTGCAGGAAATTGTTGAAGAGAGTTGGGAAGATCACAAACTCCCTTTGAAGTTTCGTACCTTCAATACACACAGTATCCAGGGCTGGAATCAGAGTACGAACTTCAACCTCAGCTTCAGGATGACTGTTTATGTAGCCATAACCTCTACCCAAGAGGTGATAAAACCTCTCCCATTGGGTTGAAGCTTCGGCTGAGGCAGCGGGTACAGGAGAGGAAGCCATCTGCGATTCAACGACAGAGAAAAGAAGGAATGATGGAGGAGTGTTTGAGAGGTTAGATCGAAACGTTAATCTCCTCGATGTCAACCTCTCGCCCTTTAACGCTCGAACGAGAAAGGGAAAGCTGCAATAATTTTTCTATACGCAGCAGGGCTAATCAAGCCTCATTAATACATCCCTGGTGAGTCACAGATCCACCTCTGTCCCGTGATTTCGGGCTTAGAAAAAGTAACAACACCTAAAGGCCGGCGGACCTATTACTTTGGAGACCGAGCTAGGGGGACAGGCGTAATGCTCGATAAAGCAAAAGTCGGCACGGGAGATCTGCACGCTCCACTCAGGCAAGAGAGAGTAAGAACGGACGGGGGGAATCACGAAGTCTCGAAAGGAACGCCCGTCAGACGCTCGTTACTCGATTTCAAAGCGACGCTTCTTGGAACACGCCTAATCCCTGATAATTACAGAGAGGGCGGACATCTGAGAAAGGGTGGAGAAGATCAAGCGAACGAAGATCAGGAAAAGACATTTCGACCCAAAATGTTCAAGGGGTACCATCATCTGTTGGAAACGCCTGACCTGAATGTTTCCGAACTTGAACGGCTAGAGGAATTTGAAGACCTCGGAAATGAATTCGTCACGAAGGATATGGAAATCGACTCGACCATCCAGGAGACTCAAGCCCTCAGCGACCAAGACGCCAGCGACGATGATCCGCGCCAGAAAAGAAAGCGTCGCCAGCTCTACACTCCGGATGAGGTCCAGATACTTGAAGCTATCTTCAAGGGATGCCCTTTCCCGGACACAGAACAGAGGAAGAAGTTGGGTCAAAAACTAGGGACGAGCCCTTTGAGGATCTTGAATTGGTTTCAAAATAAACGAACCAAGCTGAGTAAGCAGTACAAACGACGGGAGACCGCATTTCTAAAGGAACAGAACGAGAAGCTTCGAACAAAGAACGTGAGGTATGAAGAAGTTCTTAGCACTATTGTCTGCCCTAACTGCGGTGGCCCTACCACTCTCAGTAGATTGTTTCCCGTTAAGCCTTCTGCTAGGATCGAAAATACTGGTGATGTGCATGAACAAATCAATCCTACAAAGATAGTGTCAGTGCCTTCTGGAGGAGGGAATATATGCCACTATGATGAGAGTCACCACGAGTCTTCTCCACAACGACTTATGGCAGGATCAGATCCTGCTCGAGAAGGGTTAAAGATCAGCCGTCAAGCTGTCGACGCTATTCTGAACCAAGAGAAGAAGATTTTCGCGTGGCCCCTTGAGCTTCACCGCCGGTTCTTAGACGTGGTTCGGCGAATAGGGCTCGACTATGCACGCCCGAAGAAAGTAATGGAGGCCCTGAATGCACCAGAACTTACCAAGGCTATGGTCTCAAATCACCTCGGTTGTTACAGAAGAGCGCTAAGACAGCGTCATGCTAACCTTGGTTACAAATTCAACACTTATTGGGAAATTGATCAGAGTATTCATCTGAGTCATCCCAATTTTCTTCAAGAGTGTGTGCCACAGATGCAGCAGGTGCAGCACCCATCCGTCGCTGTTTTTCCGCTTACTGATGAGCTTTCTACGCTTAGTGCTCAAGGACTTGCCGAACTAGGGCATGTGGTTTCAAAGGATCTAACAAAGGAATGCGTTGAGCATTTTTGTTTCCCTAATTCCCAAGTAGAGGATGCTTATGTGGACCAATCAGTCAACTCCCCTCTCATGTTCTCGAGAAGGGATGGAGGTTCCAGTTCGAAGAACCAGTCGGGCGATACTACCCAACCCATACATCAATATTTCGAAGGATCAGATTACTTCTGCGATGATCAGTCAGTGATACTTCGATCCAAAATGTTCCAAGGATACCGTCATTTGTTGAAAACGCCCGACTTAGAAGTCTCCGAGCTTAAACTGCTGGAAGAATTTGAAGATCACGGGACCGAATCCGGCACGATGGTCATGGAGATTGACACCTCCAACGATGAAACTCAAGGTTGTGGTAACGAAAACAATGCCCATAGCAGTGATCAGCGTCAGAAAGGAAAACATCCCCTTCACCGTACTTCAAGTCAAGACCGGGAGCTTGATTTTTTCTTCGAGGAATGCCCCCATCCAGATGAGAAGCAGAGGGCTGAGCTAGGTCGAGAGTTAGGGTGGGAGCCTAGGAAGGTCAATAATTGGTTTCGTAACAAACGAGCCCGGCTGGGGAATCTACATAGACAGCAAGAGCTAGCGATTCTGAAGGAAGAAAATGAAAAGCTTCGAACAGAAAGTGCTAGGTATGAGGAAGCGCTGAGCAGTGCCACTTGCCTTGATTGCAATAACCATATTCTCATCAGTGAAATATTCTCCGAAGAGCCACTTCTAGAGATTGGTAGTGCTCATATGTTACAATGCCTTTCGCAATGTCTTCCGGTGCAGTCAGATACCGTCGAAGGCTTACAAGAGCAGTTTCCAACACAATCAGATCTCATAGAGATTAGTCGGCAAGCTGTTCTTGTTGACAAGAAAGCTCGATTTTCTTGGACTGCTGAACTCCATCAGAAATTTGTTGATACAGTTCGACAGTTGGGGATCGACACGGCACGATCAACGCGCATACACGAAATCCTGAACGTGCCGGGACTCTCTAAAGTTAACGTCGCGAGCCACCTTGGATATTTCAGGAGGTTGCTAAAAGAGGGACGGGTGACACTGAGCTCGGATGGAGCTGGTTCGAACTTAAATATTGGTCATAACTGCAACCACGATGATTGTAGAGCCGGGAACACCCAACCATGCTTCGGTGTTGACGAGACCAGCAACCATGTCACCGACTCCTCTAACCCAAATCAGAACGCTCCACCAAGCAGTCTCAATACCTCTCAAGTGTATATATCGCAATTCTCGCAAATAGGAACTCCCCAATTTGAGTACCAACCTGTTGCTAGTGCTCTTCCCATGGCAAATCCAACATTTACATGGGACATGTCTACATATTTGCCGGTCAACAAGGGAGGTTCCAGCTCGAGGAATCAAATCATCCAAGGCGAGAGTGATCTATCGCCAGCGGTCGGTAACACTCGACTTGAGCATCAATGGCTCGGAGATTCGAGCGATTTCCTTGGAGAGGAACTCAATTTCTGGCTCGATCAGCCTGAAGCTGGCGGACTCTTGCAATAGTGATACAGAGCCGACGATCAGGTGTTTGATTCAAGGCGCGATTTGTAAAAAAAATGTTCGGAGAAAAGAGGTTGAATAGCCTGAATGAATGTATTGGCAATCCCATTGTAAGGCTCCCATGGGGGCATTTCTCATTTACGTTTAAAACTAGTCGTACGAAGATCCGCCTTACCTTCTAAGCATCTTTAAGTTCAGGGGCGAGCTCCCCAAGCAATGATCATCGTTCGCAGAGCATAATGGAATACATCCCTTCAATGCAAAATGCATCTGGCCGCGAAGCCACCCATTTGGTAAAACGATGTATCGTTCCTAAACGATCTCCAATCGGATACCGAAATAATGTCTTCTTTCTTTTCCTTCTCAGATGATAAACATGGATAAATCACTTAAGGAGTCATGCGTTCAAATAGCAGAACAGACGCTGCCCAGCTGGGGGCAGATGAACCATTGATGTTACAAACACTCCAAGCATGGATAGGCGGATTTGATAGATGTTGTTCATATCAACACGCCACATCAGAATGGGATGAAAATCAAGAGTAAAGTTGTATCGTCCCAATTTGTCTTGAATTTGGGAATATGAATTGACACTTATTGTTTATCCTTGACATGGGAGCCGCCTTGCAGACGAACAGGTTTTTACATCCCATGTACTACTCGTTAGAGTACATGACTAAGGGTAGGATGTATCGTTTCGATTTTTGGAAAATTCGTGAACATACAATGATATACTTCCTTTACAATTTGCAGGGATCCGCAGCCGCGGGGGACAGGTAAGCATCCCTTTCCCCAATCCATTGAAGATGTTAAATAAAAAAGAAAAGCTTTCAGAATCTAATGTCTAGAAAAGACATAGAATTCAAACTTCATTGGCATTCATGTTTTAAAACAGGAGGTTGTCTGAACATGAATAAGAACATGCATGGTGCATCATAAAATCCCATTGACGGGTAAAATTTTTGGAGAAAATGAAAGAGATTTTTTCCAATCAAAAGTTCAAAACTTTCAAAAGGACGCTTTCTCAAAAGACGAGAGGCAAAGCCTAGTCCAAACATATCCTATACACACTTAAGAGGGAAGTAGAGCGAATCAGATAGTAAAATCTGGACCTACGGAGGTAGGGACCATTCGCAGCGATTACATGGGTTGGGACGACGGAGGCATTCGTTTCATACCCCCCAAACACTACATGTGACCGTTGATAACCCCTTTGAACGGCGGTTTTCATTCTTAACCCTGTCAAGAACCACCCCACATCGGGGCAAAATGGAGGTGAGTCCAACAGCATCAGGAGAAAATGGTTAGAAATTTTCTTGCTCGGACTAACATTAATCTTTGTGTGTTGTTTATATGGTAATCCAAGTGCCATAGGATGACGAGAAGCATTCATTTCTCTATCCCACACACCGAATCCTTTGCACAGCCAAGTTGAGCCTGCAAATCCATTTCATAAACCCCTGTTGGTGATCATGGGATGTTTCAAGATGGAAACTGCATCACTCCAAGAACGGAAGAAATCAAGAGATGGGATTTATAGAAAAATTTCATATCGGCGTTTAAATGTGCTATGATTCAAGTTGTATATCTAGCACAATTTTCTGAACATCGTAGTTCTAAAGGAAAAGAAAAGGCGGGATTTCAACAAAAAATCCCCAGCATCAAGAAAAAGCAAAGTGCCTGGTAAAAGCAAGGCCGATGCTCGTGAAAACTGTTTGATTGATCCCCAATAAAGCCTAGTTGGGAAGAGAGAAAAACCCATAAAGGAGTCAGATCAAGAAGACTGCTCCCCAAACGATGTCAGCCGTGGTGCAAAAACACGGACATAATTGTCAATCTCTTAATACCACAAGAGACGTTCTCTAAAGGACTTGTGCACACCTCAAAAGCGGTTGCACACCTCAAAAATGGAAGATGCAGAATGGAAAAGACATGTGACAAATTTGCAATGATCACCAATGTCAAATCCTTCGTGATTTCTGGGCCAAAAATAAGCCTTTTTCGGTCCCCAATCCTACCAATGTTACAACCCTGAAACAGTCTTCTCTGACTAAGACACTTGGGTTAACATATAACTTAGCTCGAAGAAGTACGAGCAAGACTCTTTCTTTCTCATTTTGCAGGGTTCTTGATTTGTAAACCCGGAGCAGATGGTGAAGATTTTCATTCGATGGCCCCGACTCCAAAACGGGTCCCCCTTGAAAACCAATATCCAAGCCCAACATTACGGTCCCGTGGAAGACCTCCCGACCGATCAAAATGTATGCGCTGCGAATGAGCCTAAAACCTAGGCACAGGTCAGCAGGGAATTGAGTGCATCCCCTAAAAATCATCACCTCAAAACAGGTGAGATGGCCTCCTTGTCGAGAAATATTCCAATTGACGTTTTGAGCAAACTTTTTTTTTGGGAATTTTCAAACTGTTGATCCAGATTTTCCATGCAAGGGATTTGTGATCACATTTGCATGTTGCAAAAATGTTTTGGATAACCTCCAGCATCAAAATGCACATCTCATGACTAAAGCTTAAGTCATAAAATTTTGTCAATTGGACAATTGCTGTCTTCTCAAAGATTACCAATATTTTCTTGGGGAAGAGAAACCCTTAAAAAAAAAATCCTTTTCAAAATATCAAACAGTCTCATCGGACATGGAGAACCCTCGTCATGAGACCCCTTTTCAAAATTTAGGCAGTCTCCTCGGACGTGGAAAACCCTCGTCATGAGACCCCTTTTCAAAATTTAGGCAGTCTCATCGGACGTGGAGAACCCTCGTCATGAGACCCCTTTTCAAAGCAAACAAATGTAGATACCGCCTGAAGGGTCAAAATTAAGGTAGATACCGCCTGAAGGGTCAAAATTAAGGTAGAAACCGCCTGAAGGGTCATCTTAAGGTAGAAACCGCCATAAGGGTCAATTCATTGGTAGAAACCGCCTTAAGGGTAGAAACCGCCATAAGGGTCAACTCATTGGTAAATACCGTCGTGAGGATCAACACAAAGGTCCGATCCACCATACGGATCAGAATTATTGGCAAATCCCAAAGCGTGGGAGGCGCCTTCCTTAGGTTCCTACCAGTTAGGAATTCCATAATGGTATGACCTACCATACAGGTCAGAGCTTAATCTCCCTAGGATAATGACGAATCCTAGGTATCCTCTTGAAAGTCGTCTTAACCGGCAGCATCCGACAGGTGAGCTTCAGGTAAGCCTCTCTCACTTCGGCCCATGTTCAAATTGTTAGAGCGAACATGAGATTAATTTGAGCCTTTATTAGAGCCTTAAGGATCCGATGTCATAGCATTTCGTCTTTCATTTTCCCAGTTGAGTCGGTTAAGAATCAGGTGCCACCTTATCTTTGAGAGAAACCTCTAACGAGATTCCTCTCAAAGAGGGGCAGCTGTTGACACCTGATTTTTAACCATTTATTATTGTGACTTTTATTCTTTAAAATTAATTAAAAATATCAAAAAAGATCATAAAATCATAAAATCAACTTTGGAAGCCTTAGCCTAGCCTCGGGGACCAATTTTGAACAAAAAATATTTTTTGGTATTTTATAATATTTTTTCGAATTTATTTAATTATAAAAATACCCAAAAAATCAGAAAAATACCATTCGTGGTCAGAAAAATACAAAACATATTCAATAATTTTGTTTTAATTTCCTCTTCAATTGTGTCACTTTAAATCTTGAAAGTTCGGCTTGGGTCACCATGTTTCTTCACAAACATAAACCCGAACCGAGCCTAAAAAATCCTTTTCGAGTCTTTTAGTTTTCAATTCTCACTTTTCATAAGCTATGACATTGGATTCTAAAGTCTTGAAGTGCAATTAGGGCAATTTGCCCTCCAATTTGATCAATTTTAGCCAAAATGGCTTAATTGCACAAAAATCTTTCAATTTAATCCCCGGTTTCTCAATTTTTGAAATTAAATTGCATACGGGCGTACCCATTGAAACTAAACACCTCTACCCTATGTTTTTCATCATGATGAATCCATTGGTGGCCTCAATTTGGAATAATTCGATCATTTGGACCTTCGATTTAGCAAAATTTCAATCAATTGGGGTTTTCACTAAATTTCAATCAATTGATTCATGAAAATACCCGTATTTGATAGAAAACATGTCAAGGAGTCCGATTATGGTTTCAATTTTATGAAAAGAGGTCAATTTGGGCATCAATTGGAGTGAATTGTTCGAATCGGACCGGTCGGGTCAAAACCGACCCGACCCGGTCCGAACCGGGTCTGCAACTCAGCGTTGCAGACCCATGCGGCCGAAAGAAGAACAAAAAAAAAGGGGGAGGTAGGGACACGTTTTTTAAAAAAGCCGCAGACAACAAATCGTGGGGGACATTGGTGGATGTGAGGGCTCACGTTTGTGGATGGTAGGAGTAAAGAAAGGAGGCCGGAGAGCCTTCGGGAGAAAAAACAACCGAGAGGAAGGGGGGAAGGTGTTGGAGTGAAACCGAGAGCTCACACCGGCGAGCATGGGGGACGGCGAGCTCGAAACAAGTTCAGGTAAGTCCCTAAACCTCCTTTAGATGCTCTTGGAATGATTGAAATCAAATTTAAGCGCAAAAAAATTTTCTGCAAATCCCTCGCCGGAGTCGGGTTCGGGGGGTTCGATTCGCCGGTTTTTGGACGTGTGCCGTGCCATGTTTTGTTCGAATATTGATGCTGGGCCGATGGGTAGTCGAACGCCGAAGGAAGGAGTGAAAAATACCAGGATTTGGCTCGGTTTCGGGGCGTTCCGGCGACTTCGCCGGAGAATGACACTGTTCATCGTCTTCTCCGGCGAGTCGTCCGGCAGGTCAACGGTCAACGCTGACGTGGCATGCCACGTCGGCAGCCACGTCAGCGGGTGGGGGCCGGGCCGTTCAAATTAAGACCCAGATCCGACGGTGGACGATGTGCCACGTGTCGCGATCTGGGGTTTTTGGAAATTTTAAAATATTTTCAGAATTTATAACTGATTTTCGAATAATAAAAAATTTTCAGATCGGATGGCTCATACTGGGCCACGTGGCTCCCCGAGGAGCGTCTGATCTTGTTTGGAGATCGAACGCACCAGGAGTGGCCACGTGGCACAATCTGGTGCGTCCGTTTCTTTTTCTTTTCTAAAAAAATAAAAAAAATGAAAATGATAAAAAAAAAATATAATAATCAGAAACGGCGTCGTTTTGCTAGGGTGGGTTTCGGCCGTAGGTTTGGGCCGGGCGCCCGAGGGGCTTGGGCCGGGTCTGACCCGGTCCGGAAAATAAAAAAATTAATTAGAATAATAATAATAATAATAATAATAAAAAATTCAAAAATTCAATAAAAAAAATAGAAAATCATAAAAAATTCTAAAAAAATTCGGAAAATTCAGAAAAATTCTAAAAAATTCCAGAAAATAGGAAATGGCCACATTCAACTGGCCACGACCTATTTCGGGTCATTTGACCCCCCGATCTTTCCAGAAATGACGTTTTTGCCCTTCCGGCAAACCGTCCTCCAAGAAATCCAAGAAAATCCAAGAAAATCCCCAAAAATAGGAAATGACCACAATCAACTGGCCAAGGCTCATCCCGGGTGTTTTGAACCCCGACCCTCTTTAAAATGACGATTTCGCCCTTTGGGCGAATTGTCTTCCAAAAATTGAAGAAAAATCAAGAAATTCCAAAAAAATTCTCAAAAATGGGAAATGGCCACAATCAACTGGCCATGGAATATTTTGGGTAATTTGTATCCAAATCGTCCAAAAATTGACGATTTTGCCCTTCGGGCCAAATCGCTTCCAAATCTTCTCGTTTTATCCTGGACCTGAAATCACACCTTACTTGAGCCCTTATGGCTATACTAGGAGGCCATGTGACGTGAATTGACATGCATTGATGTGATTTATTTATGCACTTGATTGCGCTTTTCATTTAAATTGATTGCGATTGATAGGAACAGTCTTCCAATCTGCATGAAACCCTGAATCAAACCTACCTCACCAAAGATTGCACCCGCATGAACTCTTAGCTAGGAAAATCACTCGCGTTAGGTACCGAAAGGGCGTTGGTAATGACACCAGCGTAACCAAGTCCCCGAACCCAAAATCTTTGGTTCCGCAGAATTGATCGATCTCTCCCAATCGGTCAATAAGGTTTCCGGTCTACCCTCCAAGAAAGACCGGTGGCGACTCCAAATGCATGCACAAGTTGCACATGCCACCACGACCACACTGAAGGTCGAAAGCGGTCGACTCTTATCGTCGAATCCTTCGAATAATACTCCCGCCGCGATTTGGTATGGGCCTGGGAGGGCCCGCGCTGATCCAAAGCCCGCGATCCGCACCCTTGTGCGAGGGAAGGCCCGCGATCGGTAATCCATTAGCCGCGTCCACTTCCGGACGGGTCGCGACACCGCCATCTTTGAGCGTAGGCGCGGATTGCCTCATTCTTCCCTTTTGTGGTCCTCAGCAATTCTTCTCTGGAAAGGGCTGTAGCAGTATTGAACTTATATTGATGTAAAAAGTCCTCCGCCAGGTCTTCCCATCCATCATAGTCCTCCAAATCTAATTCGATGAACCAAGCCAGAGCAGCACCCGCCAGACTCTCTTGAAATGTGTTCATCAGCAAGGGAACGTAGTCAGAAAAAAGTGCCATTTTGCGTAGGTAATATTTTAAGTGGGCTCGGGGGCAGCTCGTCCCGTTGTATTTTCTGATGAAATCGGGTTCTTTATAGTCTGACGGCGCTTCAATTTTTGCAAATGGTGATATCTTGTCAAATCGAGCCAACTCATATCCTTGGCTGCTTAGGCATTCCTCTATCTTCGCTAGCCTCTTTGCGCCTTCTTCGATTTTGCCCGGGGGTTTCTCCTTTTTGTCTTTTTCTAGGTCGATGACTACAGACGCGGCCTTCGGTAGTGCATCAGCTGCTAACACTCGATTAACATTCTCTGCCACATTCTCTTCCCGAGTTCGCGCCACATTCGAAGCATTGGGGGGTGCGGGCGGAGCATCCTGGCTGAGGTCATGATTTCTTTCTTGTGCAGCCACCATCATGGCTTTCATTTCTGCTAGCATGGTGGCCATTGACGCCATCTGACCTTCCAAACTATTCACGCGAGATCCCAACTCCTCTTGATCCATTCTGGCTCGGAGACGAGTTATAATACGAGTTATTCTTGGTTCCGTGGTTAAAGCTACCTGCCCTGTGGTAGGTAGAAAGACGTGTTAGCATATGGAAAAAAGTTATACTGAGTTCAAAGGGTGAAAGGAATGATACTTACAGACCTTTTGAAGGGGGTAAGACATGTCAAACACATCGATCATGCGCATGTAAACTTGTGAAGTTTTGACACCTAAATGGTAAGGTTCCTGAGGCTTAAAGGCTCCCACCTCGAGTTCTAGAAAGGGTAGGTTCCATTGCACAACTATCGTTGCATTGGGACCCAATCCATAGTTCGAAGTGAGCGAAATTAAAAATGGATTACCCCGTGTTTTTCCTCACGAAGGTTCCATTTTCAATTCCTTCTATTGTTTGCTTATAGGGGCGCCCGGGGTTTTAGGCGCGGTTGTGTGTGTTCAGGTGTCGTGATCATCAAAATGCAAGTCATGCATAATAGTTTATCAATCAGCGCTTCAAATCACCCACACAACATACATTCCTACGCCAACCTGCATAAGACAATGTTAATCACGGACTACACCCCTTATTTCTCCAATCTGCAAAAACGTTTAATACCTCAAGGGTTAAAGTACATACTTCAATTTGAAGAGCGTCTGCATAAAACATGTCAGAAAAACCAACCAACTTTTTAATCGGCTCAAGTCCACTAAATGGTTAAGAACCAGTCCCCAGTGGAGTCGCCAGTCTGTCGCGACCCTCTCGAGGTTGCATTTGGGCTCTCGAGGGTTAATGGGCCGTCCAGTCTGGTCGGACGCAAGCCTCTCCCAAGGCCCATTACCCAAATCGCAACGGAGGTATGCGTAGTCGACCTTCAGTGTGATCTAGTGACATGTGCTAAGTGTGCATGCCATGGAGTCGCCACCAATCATTTTTTGGAGGGTATGATTGGACCACCCTATTGAATAGTCGGGAGTTTCTATTCAATTCTACGATAACCAGAGAAATGGGTTCGGGGACTTAGTTACGTCAACTGTCAGAGTTGACGCCCTTTCGGTACCTAAGTTGATTGAATTTTCTGCAATTTTTCTCAATTTTTTTTTGAATTTTTCCTTAATAATTCACTTTTTTTTATTTGATTTTTTTTTTAAATTTCCTGAAAATAAGTCCCAACTGAACGGTCCCTAACTCGCCACGTGGCGTCTCGGTGATAATCGAATCATTTTAATTTTTGTAAAATTTGAAATTCATTTCTTTTAATGTTAAAAATATTTTTTATTTTGAAAATCATCGGATCACGGCACGTGGCTCATCTACAACCATCCAATCTAGCATTTTTTTGTTTTTGTTTTTATAGTACGCAACACAATGCAAAAAATAAAGAAGATATTAAGTCATTATACAACATAAACATAAGCAAAGGAGATGGGATCCGGTGAATTTTACGACGTCGGAGTCCGTCGGTGCTCGTGCAACAATGTGTGGGGATATAAACCACCAGCAGGAGGCTCGGCCTTCCGATTCTGGGGTAGCACAATATAATTTACAGAAAATAAATAAATAAAACACCTTGGACACCAATAGGAGGCTTAGCCTTCCGATTCTGGGTCTTTTATGCGAAATATAGAAATGCTATGACATAAAGTAAAAACACAGCAAATATTTAGACATCAACAGGAGGCTCGGCCTTCCGATTCTGGGTCTTTTATGCGAAATAAAGAAATGCTATGACATAAAGTAAATACACAGCAAATATTTAGACACCAACAGGAGGCTCGGCCTTCCGATTCTGGGTCTTTTATGCGAAATATAGAAATGCTATGACATAAAGTAAATACACAGTAAATACGAAAAAATACAAAATAAACAATAATCCGAGCTCGGATGAGGAGGACGTTGAACTATTTTCACAAATCCGAACGGTGAAGATGAAGAAAGAATTGAGATGAGATTATACACAATTTTACCTCGATCCGATGGTCGAATTGATCAAAAACTGAAGAAATACCGGCGGATGAACAGTTCCCGCGCCAGGAACAACTTCTGATTTGGCTGCTGTGCGACCACTTGGAGAGATCTGTTTAAAGATCCGAACGGTGGATATGAATAAGGGGTTAAGAAGACCCTGCACACAAAAAATCAGCTCGATCCAACGGCTCAATCGGCCGGAAACGCAAGAAATGTCGGCGGGTATACAGTTCCCACGCCTGGAACAGCTTCTGATTTGGCTGTTGTGCGACCACTTTGAGAGATTTGTTTAAAGATCCGAACGGTGGATATGAAGAAGGGATCAAGAAGACCTTGTACACAAAAATTCAGCTCGATCCAACGGTCCGATCGGCCGGAAACGCAAGAAATGTGGAGGGTGGTAATGTGATGACAAAAAAAATGGAAGAGAGAATATATGGAATGAGCGTGGGAGAGGAAGAAGAAGAAGAAGAAGAAGAAGAAGAAGAAGGAGGAGGAGGAGGAGAAGGAGCCACGGATGATGGGGGGAGGTGCCTTAAATACTAAAAATAAAATAATAAAATAATAAAATAATAATAAAATAAAATACTAAAAAGTAAAAATAATTATAAAATAATCAAAAGCGAAGACAAAATGATTAGTCCCCTTTTCTTTTAAATGATGATGTTTTCACTCCTTTTCCTTTTAATCATTACTAATATTTTTGCCAAATTCAATTTTATGATGATCAAAGAACACCTAAAATCAAACCTGAATTTTACTATTTATGAGGTCGGAAAATGGATAAAATAAAAATACCGAATATTTTTATATATTTTTGTGACCTCAAATATTATTTTTCTTGATTTTCTTGATTTTCTTTTTCTTTTTTTCTTTTTTTTGTATTTTTCGAAAATATATTAAAAAATGAAAATTATGAAAATTATTTTTTTGGTCAAAATGGTTCATTTAGCTTGGCTAAGGTCACCAAAATTGATTTTTCAATTTTTCAACTTTTTATGGATTTTCTATGAATTTTCAAAAATAAAAATAAAAATAAAAATAAAAATAAAAATAAAAATGTTGATCAAAATTTAGGTGTCAACAATAGGATCACAAACTCTCTTGCATTGATTCGGTTTCATCGAGTATTGCGCTCGTCCCCTAGTTCAGTCTTCAAAGTGGTGGGTCTACAATCTTTCGGCGCCCTTTTATGATTTGCTAGGCCCGAGAACGTGGGGAGCAACGGTGGACCCGCAATTAATGACTCCGTTTAATTCATTTAGCTCCATGGGAATTAACGCTATGATCTTCTCTCAACCCCTTTTCATCGTTCAAACGAAAGTGGCATTTTCCCTGTGCATGCTGTTACTCTTCATTTCAGCATCCCGGGCGCTTGGTGAGGAATGAGTTCGTGGCCACTCAAAATTTTGAAGACCGTCTCTGGTTTCAGACTTAATCTAACAAGGGATCATCGTAACTGAGCATGACGATGTTCGTCGATAGCGTTGGTTTTCATACATAATTAACTATAGCCATTAAAGAAAAATGTTCCCATAGGAACTTTACAATGGATAAAAAGAGTGATCCACTCGTGAACATGTTCTCTTTCCATGGGTGATCGTAGCGACCAACCCATCGTGCCCCGAGTCAGGTGCTAGATCATGGTTGTCCAAGCATGCCAGCTTCCCATTGATTGAATAAGGCATCGAGCCCATCATCAAAGAAATCGTCTGTCGTGGGTTGACCAGCGGCAGGCAGAGCACCAGCCGACTGCTGCTCGAATGGAGGAGTGCGCACTCGCTGTACTTGTGACACGTGCTCTTGAAAAGTGTTGAAATGGCCCGGAAGGACATTCTGATCAGCTTTCAGTTTGCTGGCGGTCGGGTTGTTAGCTTGATTGATGCTTAAATTTGGCCGGGTATCTCTTGATGCCTGAGCATTACAATGGCGGTCCCCCTAGCTTTTGAGCTCGAGACGGATTCCTCTCGGCTTAGCTCTGCTCGACGCTGTTTTAATAGCTTTCTGTAGGCAGCAAGGTGATTCCTGACTAGTTCCTTACTAAGCCCCGGTACATTCATGGCCTTAAATATGCGCGTCGGAGTTGCTGAATCGATCCCCATTTGGTGAACCACGTCTAGGAATCTGAAATGCAGTTCAGGGGGCCAAGCGAACCTCTTCTTATCGTGGCCCAAAATTGCATCGATGGCTTGACGACTGATTAACTCATCTCTAGCAGGACCCGACCTTATCGAAAATTGTTGTGCATGAGGCTGATATGCTTTGAGCTGGTCGGCGGTAACATCCAGCTCCTTGAAACTGTAGCTCCAATCAAAGCGATGCAAATCCCATCCCTAAGGAGGCATTTGTATCGTCTTCGTAGGATCATCCTGCTCATGCGTGACTCCGGCAAAATCTGGTTGAGCAGGAGATGCCCCGAGGGAGTAGGGTGGTAAATGAACGTCTTCAATCATTGCGTGAGGCTTATCGGGGAATATCTTACCGCGGGCGATGAGGTTATTGCAATGAGGGCAAACGGTAATATTGAGAGCTTTTTCATACCTCATGTTTTCTGTTCGCAGCTTTTGGTTTTCTTCCTTTAAAATCTCGACCACCTGACGTTTGCGTTGAGCCTTCGATTTGGATCTCCTATTTTGAAACCAAAACTGGATCCTCGACTGATTAATCCCCAACTCTCGGCTCAATTCAATTCTCCACTTCTTTTTCATGTGAGGGCTTTTACTGAAGAGGGTTTCCAGCATTTGGGTTTCCTCCTGAGAGTATTGGTGAGGACGTCTTCTTTTCCCGAGTTGAGCATCGTGGATGTCGTTGTCGTCGTCGCCGTGATTTTGATTTCCGTTGCCAGAAGTGTTGGGCTCCATGGTTTTGGTGTTAGACTTGGTCTTGGAATCTTCGAGATCCCTCAGTAGTTCAATTTCTGAGATTTTTGAGTCAGTCGCCTCTAGCAGCTGACAGTAACCTCTTAAATATGTTGGATTGAGAAATGTTTGATTGGTTCTTGCCCACTCAGAGTTCTCTACTCTCTCCTGTATGCTCACTCCCTATAAATTTTTCTTCGAGTGACTTTGTATGTTCAGGAGACGCTCTTCAAGCATCATTAGGCAAACGTTCCCCCTCAAGACCTTGAATTTCGCGCTTAGCTTTTCAACGTGATGGGACTGCTAAATCCTGTTAAGGCTTTCTTCGATAGTTGCGCTTACCTCCCACCTAACTCTGATAATGGTGATCCCGACAAATCTTTTACATCTTTTAATTGACAAGCCGGAAATCGCGGACCGAGACGAATCCAATGGTTCACGTGAGGGGACCTCCTGCTTTACCTCCTAACTGGGCTCTACCAGCATTATTACTGAGACCCTTCATCATCCTCGAGTTGCTATAAAATGAGGAATTAATGTATGGAAGGTTAACGTTCTCGCATAATCAGCTTCTTCCTTCTAATCTCTCTGTTAGACTCGTCTTATTCTCAAGCCAACCCAACGCAAATGGCCTCCTCTCCCGTACGCACTTTTTCAACTGATGTCTTGGCCCAGTGGGAAAAGCTTTATAACCTACTGGGTCGCGGTTACGCACACATAACCGATCATTCTGCGACCGAGGATGCAATCTGTGTCCTGTTCGAGGACCTTGATACCACTTCTCTCGAAGGTACTACAATGGGGAGGGAATATAGAATTTTCCCGACTCTCTTTGCACACTCCTTAGAGGCCTATCGTGTTGCTAATCAGGAGGTTCTCGTGGCTCGCGTCTTGCGAGCTCGTTATGAGGATCGATTTGATCATTTGGTGCTGACCAACTATCTGGTTGATAGTTACAAAAAAGCCGTCGAGTTTGCTAATGACCGGGTCGCGACGTTGCTTCACGAGAGGAGAAATCTAGTGGATCAATTGGCCCTATCCCTGACCACCGGCGAGCATGACCTCCGCAATGTCCTGTTGAGGCTTCAGAGCGACTGGCAGGAAGAACGGCTCGACAAAATAACCGCGGACATAGCTCGCGGGAATGGACTGGTTCGGGACCTGGAAATAGTCACCGAAGAACACGAGGCCAAGGTCGCCGAAGTTAAGGGAGAATGCAGAAGTCTTCTCCTCAGGCTTGCCGACCATGACATGCGGAGTTGGGAGTATGAGCAGAGCATTAATAACATGGAGGGTCAGTTGGGCTCCTTTGTGTCGTTAATTAGGGCTCACTTTGGCTTTACTTTTCCACCCCGAATTGTATGACCTGCTTCTGAAAACCCTCCGCTGAGCAAAATAAATGAAAGTTCTCGTGTGTGTGTTTTAACTTCTGCACGGTTCCTTTCTTTGAGCATTCGAACATCTTCAACTTGGGTGAGCCGAACCATAATATCAATAAGTCGAGCAAATATGTCCTGATTTTATAACTCACTCATGATCAGATGAAAGAATAGCCTCAGACTTATCCAGGAAAAGATTTCTCTCTATTACCTATTTTTTTACCTGCAAATGAAAAGACAGAATCAGGAGGAATAATTTGAAAAAGAAAGCAAAAACTCCTTTCAATCTTATGCTTACCCATGATTAATAAGGACAAGAACTTTTACAAGGGTTTTAATCTTGCGCGAAAAGTTTTTATCAATATTCCTCGAAAGAAAGCATACTATTGAAAGGAATGTAATTCACAATAATCGCTTTTGATCAATTTCGAGAGGAACGAATTACTCAAAAGTGCGAGGCATAATAACGTGTTTTAAATTTAATTGAAGATACGGCATCCAAATCAAGGCCGTTTTGTTAAGAACGAGAGTAATTTGGACATCTATCTCGTCATTAAATTCAAAACAACGCCGATATTCTCGGTCAATTATCGTGGATTACCAGCGACGTAAAACATGCACGAAACAATTCAAGTGTATAATTCCTTCTAGAGAAATTGAGATTGGACTACTCTATACGACCAAAAGGTCGTGTAAGACTTCCAATTTTAATTTCCTCTAAAGGAATTATAAACTTGACTTGGGAGTATTCGGATGATTAGAGAAAATGCCACTATCACATTCCCATGACCTGTCAAAAGAAATACAACCAAGTTCCATCTGAATGTATACACCAATAGATCCCTAATACAATTACTCTAAGGGGTGAGATAGAGAAAACCTCGGTAAAAATAAACCTTATATAAGAGGACTAATAATGAAAAATGAAACAAAGGAATGTGATCCTAACGTTTAAGGATGCCCCAGTTTCGATCTGTGTCTTCAGGATCACTTGCCCCAACTCGTCATCTTCATTGGATGATACCTCGATAATGTCCATAGTATGCTCCTTTATCGCACACTCGGTGTCTGTCGTGGGGTATCACCCTCCTCGTCTTCTATCAAGGACGTTGGGGATAAACGCACATATCTTTCCTCGAAATGGCATTTAATCTAATCACCAGAATGCAATGAATGAAATGCCTATATTTATATGAACAGTGATAGATTTGGGGGGATAGAGAGTCTTACCAACCCAACTCGTCGACTTATGTGCGGTTTTAGGTGTACCAACCGCCCAAAGACATGCGCATGAGACAAGTGATGGTAAACTTCTAAAAATCAGAGGGTTTGGCACCTAAGGTTAAGGTTCTCACCTCGAGTTCTAGAAAGAGCCGATTCCATTGCACAGCTATCGTTGCATTGGGACTCGATCCATAGTTCGAAGCGAGCGGAATTGAAAAGTGGATTACCCCGTGTTTTTCCTCACGGAGATTCCATTTTTAATTCCTTCTATTGTGTTCCTAAAGGCGGCGCCCGGGGTTTTAGGCGCAGTTGTGTGTGTCCACGTGTTGTGATCATCACAATGCAATTCATGCACAATAGTTTATCAGTCAGCACTTCAAATCATCCACACAACATACATTCCTACGCCCAACCTGCATAAGACAATGTTAATCACGGACTACACCCCTTATTTCTCCAATCTGCAAAAACATATAACACCTACCATAAGCGGACTTACCTCACCTTCAAGAGCGCCTGCATGGTTAGAAAAATCACTCAGCGTTTTAATTACGGCCTAAGTCCACTTGAGGTCTAGAACGATAGGTTCTAGAACAAAGATCCCCAGTGGAGTCGCCAGCTGTCGCGACCCGTCCGAAGGCGGACGCGGCTAATGGATTACCGATCGCGGATCTTGGATCGGCGCGAGCCCTCCCAGGCTCATACCAAATCGCGGCGGGAGTATTTTTTAAAGGATTCGACGATAAGAGTCGATCACTTTCGACCTTCAGTGTGGTCGTGGTGGCATGTGCAAATTGTGCATGCATTTGGAGTCGCCACCGGTCTTTCTTGGAGGGTAGACCGGAAACCTTACTGATCGATTGGGAGAGATCGATCAGTTCTGCAGAACCAGAGATTTTGGGTTCGGGGACTTGGTTACGTCGGTGTCATTACCAACGCCCTTTCGGTACCTAACGCGAGTGATTTTCCTGGCTAAGAGTTCATGCGGGTGCAATCTTAGGTGAGGTAGGCTTGATTCAGGGTTCATGCAGATTGGAAGACTATTCCTATCAATCACAATCAATTTAAATGAAAGCGCAATCAAGTACATAAATAAATCACATCAATGCACATCAATTCAAATAAATGGTTTCCTAATATAGCCATAAGGGTTTAGGGAAGATGTGATTTCGGACCAGGGGTAAAATGGGAAGATTTGGGGACGATTGGCCCGAAGGGCAAAATCGTCATTTTTGGAAGGTTTGGATACCGAATTACCCAAAATATTCCATGGCCAGTTGTTTGTGGCCATTTCCCATTTTTTGGGATTTTTCTAGAATTTTTCTGAATTTTCCGAATTTTTTTGAATTTTTTATGATTTTCTATTTTTTTATTGATTTTTGAATTTTTTAATATTTTTTTATTATTTATTTGCTTTTTGTTTTGTACATTAACAACACTCCCACAATGTCAGACCCCAACGTGCACTCACTCTACACATTCCCATCCTCCCCATTTTTTTATCATATTATTCTCTTTCTACATTTTTTATTCTTTCTTTTGGGGGTCTTCTTCATGATGCTTCCCTACGGAGCTTCCTGGACACACACGGTTCGACCAAACTACAACTTCCGGCGAACCACACCACATCCATTTCTAGCGCGATTCAGTTCTAGCCCGCCGTGTATACCATTAACAATGATCGATGAAACTTACCTACACGCCATGCGAGCTTGCAAGCGCTTGAAATAAGCTGGAGCTCGAGATCGGGATCGAGGGTTCGAAGTCAGCTCGGGAGTTTCGAGTCACGAACCATGCAAGATACACACATAGATGAGCTCAGAAGGAGTTTTAGAGCAGAACGAAAATATAAGCTTAAAAAAATAAATAAATAAAAAATAAAGATCGGATTGAACTTAGCCATGAGGTCGAGCTCGAGATGAACGAAACGCTCACATATTCTCTTATTTTTAATGCCGTCCGTGGGATCTCCTGTGCTCTCAAGAGGATAATGAAGACGGTGGCAGAGGTGTGTTAATCGATGATGAGATCGGCGGAGGCTACGAGTGTATAGGTCCCAGACTGAGCTCGAGCTCGCGAGGAGCGACTTTGGTGGATCGGCGTGGCTAGATGGCGATGACTCGCTCGCGACTCAAGCCGAAGCTGGTGACGGTGGTCGGCTATCAAGAACTGCTAGTATGAGACCGGTTCTCGATGAAGGTAGTAACAACATGGGGCATGCTCCAATGAAAACTGGACTTCATGTTGTTTCTTGGACATCTTGGGATTGTCGGACGCGTCTCCAGGGGTACCAAGAGGAAGAACACTCCAAGGATCCACCTTCTCCACGACTTGCCCTTTCTTTCTTCAAGAATCTTTATGGTCTCCTCCATGTGGCCCTGCCATCAATTATTGTCCCCTCTCATTCTCCTTCATCTCCTTTGGTGGTGGAGACAATGATGAGGATGAATTCTCCTTTCTCAAAGTTGGCGTCCGCTCATCCTTTTTATGGTAAGTGATGTCCACTTTTGTTTCTTTTTCTTTGTGGCATGCTTTCTTTTGCTTTCAGTGGGATTTTTCATTGCGTCGAAAAGGAGGAGTCTCCAGCTTGACATTAGCGGAATGAGTCTTGCCTCAATTTGCTGATCAGTTTAAGCTCGTCCTTGCACCATCGGTTTCATGCAAACGTAATATATTCTAAGAGATGACTATGCTAGATGATGATTTTTTTTTTTAGAACTAAGATTAGTTCTAATTTTTTTCTGGAAAGTAATTAAAAATGGTTAGTCAAAATTTAGGTGTCAACAGCTGTCTAGGTGATTGCTTCAAACCATAGATAGATCTTTTCAATAAACATACATGATCTTCCTTACCTTCAAACTGAAAACCCTCAGGTTGACCCATATAGATTTTCTCTTCAAGTTCACCATGCAAGAAAGCTGTTTTCACATCGAGTTGTTCCAACTCTAAATCATGCATAGCAACTAACGCAAGAAAGACCCGAATAGAGCTGTGTTTAACGACGGGTGAAAACACATCATTAAAATCAACTCCCTCAATCGGACTATAGCCCTTAGCGACTAGACGTGCTTTAAATCTAATGTTTTCAACTCTAGGATTACCTTCATTTCTTTTGAAAACCCACTTGCAACCCACAATCTTCTTACATTTTGGTGGTTTGACAAGCTCCCAAGTTTGATTCTTTTCAAGAGATTCCATCTCTTCATTCATAGCAACTAACCACTTTGCTGAATCTTTGGAGGAAATAGCTTCCTTGTACGTTTTAGGCTCAGCATATTCTATCGACTCTGCAGCTGAAAGAGCATAAGCAACAAAATCTGAGTATCCATACATCTGTGGAGGTTTTACTGTTCTTCTCGGTCTATTTTTGGTTATGGAATAATTTTCTTCTTCAGATTCTTCAATCTCAATATTATCAGTCACTGACTGAACTGGCTGTGAAGAAGATACTTCAAACTCCACCTTCTTTGATGCACTTTGCAGATTTTCTTGACAAGTATCTAATGAATTCTTGACAGGATGAAGCATAGCAGACTCATCAAAAGTAACATCTCTGCTAATTATAATCTTAGATGAATCAGAACACCAAAGCCTATAACCTTTTATACCAGAACCATAACCAAGAAAAATACATTTTTTCGCTCTAGGCTCTAGTTTTCCTTCACTAACATGTGCATATGCTGGACATCCAAAAACTCGAAGAGAAGAATAATCAACAGGTTTACCTGACCATACCTCATCGGGTGTCTTGTTATCAATAGGCATGCAAGGAGAACGATTTATTAACCAACAAGCAGTATTGACTGCTTCAGCCCATAATCCCTTGCCCAAACCAACGTTAGACAACATGCACCTTGTTCTTTCTAATAAGGTTCTGTTCATACGTTCTGCAATACCATTCTGCTGCGGAGTATACACTATAGTATGATGTCTCACAATTCCTTCATTCTTGCAGAACTCATTAAACTCACTTCCACAAAATTCTAGCCCATTATCTATTCTCAGCCGCTTAATTTTCTTACCGGTCTGATTCTCAATTAATGTTTTCCATTGCTTGAAAGTAACGAAAACATCACTTTTTGCCTTGAGAAAAAATACCCAAACTTTTCTTGAAAAATCATCAATAAAAGTGAGTACATACCTGGAACCAAGGCCTTTAGATGGAACTCTAGCAGGCCCCCAGAGATCAGAATGAATGTAGTCTAGAGTGCCCTTTGTGCTGTGAATTCCTGTTTTGAAACTGACTCTTTTCTGTTTCCCAAAAACACAATGTTCACAGAAATCCAGTTTTCCAATTTTCTGACCACACAGGAGACCTCTTTTACTTAGCTCATCCATCCCTCTAATACTCATGTGGCCTAGTCTCATATGCCATAATTTTGTATTATCTGAATCTGTCATATCAGAAGATACCGCAGCTGAACCAATAATAGTATAGGCTTGCAGATGATACAAAGTACCAATTTTAAGCCATTTCATCAACAAAAGTGAACCTCTCAAAATTTTCAGAACTCCACCCTCAGCAGTAAATCTACAACCATTGGCGTCAAGTGTACCCAATGAAATTAGATTTTTCCTCAAATCAGGCACATGCCTGACATTATCTAAAGTTCTGATCATGCCATCATGCATCTTAATATTAATTGTGCCAATCCCAATAGCTTTGCATCTAGCATCATTACCCATGAGAATAACTCCACCATCATGTTCATTATACGTAGAGAACCAATCTCGATGAGGACACATATGATATGAGCAGCCAGAATC
Organism: Rhodomyrtus psidioides; assembly: GCA_021437785.1. NCBI lineage: Eukaryota > Viridiplantae > Streptophyta > Magnoliopsida > Myrtales > Myrtaceae > Rhodomyrtus > Rhodomyrtus psidioides. The sequence goes on from JAILYB010000055.1 coordinate 4,222,868, forward strand.
AAGAATCCAACTATCACATAATTTATCTTTGTTATCTACAATCAAAAGCCAATCTTTGTCTTCTTCTTTAGCAACATCAGCTTGAGCATGATTTTCGTTTCGCATATTCTGTCTATTCTGATAGTTGCGATTGTTATGACGATTGACATTCACATGATTCTGTTGATTCGAATTATTTTCTCTTTGCTCCTTTGCCTTCAGTTTTAGGCAATTGATCTTAATATGCCCTGGGGACTTACAATAGTTGCAAATAATATCTCTATGCTTAGACTTTGACCTGCTCCTGCCACTATTTCTTCTCTCAACAGATCTTCCTCTTGCGACTAAACCAGCCCCATGATTATTACTACCATCAGAAGTCAATTCTGTATCAAGTTTCTGCTTATTTAGCAGACTAGTTTTGACATCTTCAAAATCAATAGTTTCTCTACTAACAATCATGGTCTCTCTAAAATTCTTATAAGAAGCAGGTAGTGAAACTAGCAATAAAAGGGCTTGATCCTCATCTTCAATCTTAACATCAATGCTTCTTAATTCAGCGATAAGAGCATTGAACTCAGAAATATGGGATTTGAGAAAAGTACCTTCAGCCATACGAAAAGTGAAGAGTCGTTGCTTGAGTCTCAATCGATTTGTGAGAGACTTTGTCAGAAAAATACTCTCCAACTTTGTCCATAAACCTGCTGCTGTTTTTTGATCTAGTACCTCCTGCAAAACTTCGTTCGTGAGGCACAACTGAATAGTGGACAAAGCTTTCTCATCCAATTCTTCCCATACTTCATCTGTCGTGTCTGGTTTCTTCCCTTTAGTAAATAAAGTTTTCTTCAAACCCTGCTGCGTAAGAACGGCTAACATACGAACCTGCCATAGGTTGAAACTGCCGCTCCCATCAAACTTTTCGATATCGAATTTCGTTGCTGAACTCGAAGCCATAACTTATTTCGAGTCGAAGAAAACGCGCACGAACTCCTCGGACAACACTTGTCAATGCCAAAATTTCCCACTGAGAAGATAGTCGAGATTGCCCGCTGAGAAGACGCTACCTTTTAAGCAAAAAATTCAAGCTCGCTCACGAGGTTAATTCTCGCCCAGAGACACGGTCCTTTTAGCGAATTTGACCTCTAAGGCTTCAAAGGATCTGGTGCAGCCTTGAAGAATTGAGAAGCCGGGCACAGCCTTGAAGATCGTGCTCCAATTCTGATACCACAATTCTGATATGCTCCAATCCCTTGAAGATCGTGCGCCTTGGACTCGTTGAACAACCCAAAAACGCAAAAAACCAAGTCGCCGTCCACCCACGAAGACCAGCAGATTTGGATGAAAATTCGTCCAAACCGAAACTGTCTTCAGTCAAAGCTGTCTTTAGTCACCGCCCAACAGTAACGTGGACGATTCGTCAAGGCTCGTCGAGGCGCTGAACATGCGACAACTTCTAGGCGCAGGAAATCACCCAAAAGAAACTCGTGGATCCTGTTCGGTCTTGCACGAAAATTGTGCGTGGCTTCACATGTGAAGAAGTCTGGATGCGGAAGAATATTGGTGGGCACAAATATGCACTAGAATTTCAAACTTGCTTCTCTGGGATTGCAGCAAGTTGTCGGCCACAACAAATTTGGAAAAACCAAGAAATCGAATCCCAAGGCTTAATCACGTCAGATTAAGAATATCGGCTGAACATGCAAATCCACCGAAATCCAAATATCTGACTGCACGAATGGAAGAAACCCCTCAACCTGGACCTATCAAACCAAATATCTCAGAGCAAAGTTTATGTTTTTTTTTTCTTTCGGTGGCCGAATCCACCCAAATCCAAATAACCCAGCAAAGAAGACAATGAATTCCACCGAAATTCAAATAACCCAAATCCCACCGAAATCCAAATTGACGAAATCCGAATTCCCGAAATCCAAATCGTCTTGCACCGAAAACGAAATCCAAATTCCCGAGCTCTCGTGTCTCTCTTTCGTCGACGGATGAACCTTCAGCTCTGATACCAGTTTGTTACGACAATGCGGAAACTAAGACGAAATTGAGACAGATGAGAAGAACGGAACACACAAGATTTACGTGGAAACCCTTGCGGGAAAAACCACGGGAGAGAGGAGAAGCAAAATCCACTATGAGAATCAAGGGATTACAAAAGAGGCAACGTAAGCTTCTCTATTTGACAGAATGAGCAAAGAGCAATATTTATAGTATTACCCTCAAACCCTAATGTTGGCCCAAGGCCCATAACTTAAGCCCCTAAATATTCAAGGCATATTAACATCGTGGTCCTATTTTTTGTCGGGCTTTCTAGAGAAAATCGCGCAAACATGGACATATTCGACGGTTGAATCCATTGAAGACCCTAACATATGTTCAATGCGACACAAATACTGCAAAGTTTATATCGTGTCACAAAAAATTGTTCTAAATCGTACTCACCGTGGCACTAATACCCTGAACTTTTTCTTGTTAGCAAAACCCTCAAAATTGCCTTAATCATGAAATGTGCTGGAATCAATTCCAGTTAACACCATTTTCACAATAAATTAAATATAAATAAATTTTTCACGAAATAAGTAACATAAATATCTAGCACGTTAGGTTAAAGAAACTAACAAAAATACAAACAAGAAAATAAATGTATTTTAAGTCGCCGGCAACAAATACAGTGGCCGGCCGCCAAAGACAGTTCCCAAAACACCACAGCAGAATGGAGTAGCAGAGAGAATGAACCGGGCGATTAATGATCGAATTCGGTGTATGCTGTCTCATGCGAAATTGCCTAAGCCATTCTGGAGAGAAGCGATGAGAACGGCAGTTGACTTGATAAATATTTCTCTATCAGTTCCTCTTAAGGAGGATGTTCCACAAAGAGTTTGGAGTGGGAAAGATGTCTCATACAGTTATCTTAGGGTGTTTGGTTGCCGGGCATATGTGCATGTTTCAAGAGATGAGAGGTCCAAGCTTGATAACAGGTCTAAACAGTGTATTTTCTTGGGTTATGGACATGAAGAGTTTGGCTACAGATTATGGGATCCAGCTGCAAAGAAAGTCATTAAAAGCCGAGATGTGGTATTCTTTGAGCATCAGACCATTGAAGACATAGACAAGCCAGAGAAGCCAAAGAATGCAGCTCAACACATTGTCAGTTTCAGCTCAAATCCTCCTACCGTATTGGGTGAAAATCACGGGGGAGAAGTGCAGGGAAATCGTGAAGCAGATGAATCCTCACAGAATGTTAGTTCTTCAGCTGGGACAGGTGAAACAGTTGAGACAGAACAATCAGTTGAGCAATAACAAACAGTTGAGCAAGAAGAAACAGTCCAACCTCAAGTTAGAATATCAAAAAGAGAGCGTAGTCCTTCACAAAGATATCAGCCACATGAGTATGTGTTACTTACTGATGCAGGAGAGCCTGAAACTTATGAAGAGTCTATGTCATGCGATCAAAAGAATAAGTGGCACGAAGCTATGCAAGATGAGTTCAAATCTTTGCGTGAGAACCATACATTTGAGTTGGTGAAGTTACCTAAGGGCAAGAGGACACTCACAAATAAGTGGGTGTATAAGTTAAAGACAGACGAAAGCAGTTTGAAGCCGCGATACAAGGCTAGGCTTGTTGTGAAGGGTTTTCGTCAGAAAAAGGGAATCGATTTTGAAGAGATTTTTTCACCGGTTGTGAAAATGTCTTCTATTAGAGTTGTTCTTGGTTTGGCCGCCAGTTTGAATTTAGAAATCAAACAACTTGATGTAAAGACAGCTTTTCTTCATGGAGACCTAGAAGAAGAAATATACATGGAGCAACCGAAGGGTTTTAAAGTTAAAGGCAATGAGCATCTTGTATGTAGATTGAGAAAAAGTCTCTATGGTCTCAAGCAATTGCCAAGACAATGGTACTTGAAGTTTGATTCATTCATGGAAGCTCATGGATATGGTAAGACCACTTCAGATTCTTGTGTCTTTATGAAAAGATTTTCATATGATGATTTTATTATCCTCCTACTTTATGTGGATAATATGTTGATAGTTGGGCATGATGCTAACAAAATCAAGAGCTTGAAAAGTGAGTTGAGTAAGGCTTTTGCGATGAAGGATCTAGGGTCAACTAAGCAAATCCTTGGCATGAGAATTACTCGTGATAAGAAGAATAGAAAACTATGGTTATCTCAGGAGAAGTATATTGAAAAGGTGCTTGAAAGATTCGACATGAGCACATACAAATCGATAAGTACTCCACTTGCTGGTCACTTTAAATTGAGTAGCAATGAATGTCCTACGAGTGATAAAGAGAAGGAAAAGATGATGAAAGTTCCTTATACATCTGCCGCTGGTAGTTTGATGTATGCCATGGTTTGCACAAGGCCAGATATTGCTCATGTAGTTGGTGTTGTGAGTAGATTTCTCTCAAATCCAAGTAAAGAGCATTGGAATGCTGTGAAATGGATTTTTCGGTATCTTAGAGACACTTCCAGATTTTGTTTATGTTATGGAAGTGAAAAGTCTGAATTGAGCGGCTACTCAGATTTTGATTATGCGGGAGATGGTGATTCCCGAAAGTCGACTTCGGGCTAAATGATTACTTTTGCAGGGGGAGCAGTTTCATGGCAATCGAGACTACAAAAAAGCATTGCTTTGTCTACGACTGAAGCAGAGAATATAGCTATCACCGAAGGAAGCAAGGAACTCTTGTAAATGCAGAAATTCCTACAAGAGTTGGGTATAAAGCAAGCAAAGTTTATTTTATATTGTGATAGCATGAGTGCTATTTATCTCAGCACGAATCCAGTGTTGCATTCAAGATCGAAGCATATCAATGTGAAGTATCATTGGGTTCGAGAGAAGTTAGAAGAAAAGTCTTTTCTTCTTGAGAAGGTCCGTACTTATGATAACGGATCCGACATGATGACCAAAGCCTTGCCCATGGTGAAACTTGATTCTTGCAGAAGCAAAGCAGGCATGATGTAACTCCCCACATGAGGCGTAGGGGGAGATTTGTTGGCTGGTACGCCTCTTTTATGGGGCCAGCATTTTATTTTTATTTGTTTTAAAAGAAGAAACAAAAACCAAAGAAACAAAAAGAAATAAAAAAAAAGGAAAGAAAACAAAATGATGGCTGCCCATCATTCCTTACTTTTCTTCTTTTGTGTTTTGTGCTCCGTGCGTGTGGGTTGTTTTTTTTTTTTTTTGCGGAAGGAAAGAGAGAGCCACCGAGAGAATGGAGAGAGAAGTGAGCCGAGAGTGAAAAAAAAAAAAACAGGGGAAGCTCTCGGTGGATGCAGAGGAGAAGAAAAAGGGAGACGACTTCCGATGCGATTTCGACGGCCAAACGTTACCGGAATCGGCCCAAATTTCAGTATGTTGTTCGTGACGCTGAGATCTACGAGGTGATCATTTTCGTTCGTTGAGATTTGTCTCCGAACTCTCCTATTGCGGTTAGAGTTTTTAGCCCCTTTTGAAGAATTGCTCTTGAAATATTGTTGTTGAGCTCTAGTATGTGACTAGAGAGAAATACTTGGTGTATTCTGCTATTCTTGGTGATTAGTGGAGATTTTTGGGTCGTTCGTGATTTTTCCCGATTCGGGTTTTCCACATAAATCTTGGTGTTATATTTCTTTATCGTTCCGCTATTATATTCGTTGCTGTGAGGTTATTTTTGCTGGATATAATTATTGGTTGATGCTGGATTGCATTGGAGTAGTATCGGGGGTTAGTGTTTGATCCTGGATTGGCTATATTTGTGCCGAGGTGCTGCCCGTTTTTCCCCAACAAATGTGTAGGTTTCCAATATTTTTCTCGAATAAGTTAATACAACATTTAAAGAAGAAATAGAAAAAGTCGTGGGCAGCCGTGCATTTATTGCTCCAATTTCGGGTGGAATTGAAAACCGGATCCAGATCGGTCCAATCCCAATTCCGATATTTTGAAATCCGAATATAGACCTACTGGATTAGTTCTTGGTTTCAGGGAATTGATTACCTCTTCCTTAAAGACCTGCTATGCATTAGCATATTTTCTATTGAAAGGAGCATTAAAATTACCGGCATTCAACGAAATTGAGTACTTTGAATAGAAGATTTCAACCCCAAAAAAAAAAAAATCGAGAGATAAACAAGTAAACATGTTTCGTTGCTCTAACGAGACAGTGATCGCGGAGTCGTAAATCCATAAGCGAATAATTTATTAGTCAAACATTCTTTTTAAAACTAGATCCTGTTTTCTTTTACTCGTTGCGAACAAAATTTTCTGCTAGCAATAAATTCAACTTTCATCATCCATTTTGGAAAAAACTTCACGCATTATCAAATCACGTTTTAAGTAAAGTAAACAATTATTTCATGATTTTTATGTCGTCAGAAAGAAAAAGGACATAACCTCACATGTTTGTTAATAACATTTTTTCCCTTCAATTTTTTTATTTTTCCTTCTCCCCGTTTGCTCGAAGGTTTAAAAAAAAAAAGGGGCAGGCAAGTGGGACGCCTAGTGAGGAGTCAGCGATGGCCAACATGGTTGTAGGCGCTTCGGCAAGGGCCACCGCTGCAATCCATCATGCCTGGACCTGGGCGAGGGCCGACACCATAGGGTTTAGAAAAACTGATTAGGATAAAGCTTTTCAGGTAAAAAAAAAAAAATCCACAAGAGGCGCCTCATGCATTTACCTTAAATGGCCTAAGTTTTGGGAGAGGAAATATAGTTAAACGAAAAATGTGGAGACCATGGATTTAGTTGGGGACACCCAGTTGATTTTTAGGACACAAATACTCCGTCTGAATAATGCCCAACTTCATAATGTTTTCAAATACCTTCAGGCTTTTGGATTTGGGAACATGCGGTCCTAAGATCGCGTTGAGCGGCTTCGGCGGAGTAGCAGAAACTTCTCCTCCTCCGCCATCGCACCTCTACTTTCTTATTCTTTCAAAGTTAATTCTATTTAATTATGTGCATGAGCTCGTAGAAAGTATTAAATATCGCGCGGTGACCTTATTTTGGACAATATTAGCAAGGAGGGGTGCAATTCTTTTCTTTTCTTTTTTCCATTTTTTTTTCGCTTAGTGTAAAAAATAAATGGGAAGAAAGATCAGTCAGCCACGGAATGTAAATGCGTGTTCCATGATCACATCCAAATTGGGCTTACGATGTAATAATAATACGAGCACTAATCAAATACCACTTCAGCATCAGAAGTACATAAGCCACGAAATCAGTGTAACTAGCCGCAAACATCCGCGCAGTCACGAGAAAAAAACGATTCACATTTTAACCGCAGAAATGAAGTATAGCCAAAGCCTATTTAAATTCTGCCTTGGCCCGCCGATAAGACTCTAGTAAGATTTCCATCTCTTCTCTTATCAAACTCGCCTGTTCTATCTTTAGGGCAGCATGTTTTGCCTTTAGGGTCAGCTCGTTCAATCGCAAATCTCGCCAAGACTCCTTCAATTCGTCCAGCTTCTGGGGATCCATCGCACGCATTCCGATTTCTATTACCTCCCGATCAAGCCCCGTTGCATTGACCCGCAATAAGGAAGACATGCTGCGTCAGTACTCCAGCGGCTTCGACGGAGCAGCAGGAAGCGAGGCGGGCGCCTCTCCTTTGCATGCCGGAGGAGGACGGCCTCTGCGTCGCGGTGCCATCAGGGAATGACGGAGGAGTCAGTGGTAGAGATGAGGGGGTTTAGGCTTTCGGTTTTATAGAGAGTCGAGACGGAGGGCAGGATATCAAGAGGAAGAGAGAGGGAGATGACGAGAGGAATATGGAGGGTTTTTGGGGTTGCACTGCCGGCTTTTGCTTTGTTACAGTTTATCAAACATCTGTTCGCATTGGAAAACGGAGGGATTGGTAGGGGAAGAGTCGAATCCCACGATATATTTTTTCTTCTGTTTTTCTTTTTCATTTCATGTGTTGCTCCAAAATTTACTTATTTAAATGATCTCTAGGTCATAGTAGGATGATGGTGAGTCGTTAGTACTTTAGGTTTTTATTCTCATTATAAAGTGTTCAATTTTCTTATAAAGGTATACAATTTTTTTTAATGATCGAACACAAAGTATTCAATTATTTACACAATTTGTGGCGTGCCACCACCACTAAATGATGATAACAAACCTTCTATAGATGAAAAGGCAGATTTTCTTATTTAATAATTCTTTTGATCAAATATTCAATTAATTTGGTATTTGACGGGGTTAGTTCGTGTATTTTGTTCAGCACAAACGGAAAGAATGAATGGCGTTCAAGTTCCAACCTTTGGCTAGACATAGCCAAATGGAACCGCGGACTCAGGATCGGCCCGTTGACCGGGCCCACGGTTCCGAATCGGAACCGGCCCGGAACCGGTGGTTCCGAGCCGGTTCGGAACCGCCGATTTTTTTTTTTAAGAAACTGTGGGCCCCGCCCGCCCCTCGGGAAAGAGCCAAACGGCTCTTCCCCAGACGGCCGTCACGGCTCTTCCCCCGAGGGCCCAACGGCCTTCGAGCCGTTGCTTAAAAAAATATATGTAAAAAAAATCTATAAAAACCTCTTAATCCCTCTTTATTTTTCTCACAATTTCTCACAATTTTCTCTAATACTCTCAACTCTTAAGTTTCAATCTCTCAAATTCTCTCAATCCGATATTCTCTCTCAATTCCGTCTCAATTTTCCGATCAATTTTCTCAAAAAATGACAAGTGAAAGCGAAAATACTGAAAAGGGAAAGAGCCCGATGCCGATGGAGATGGAAGAATTCGATTATCCCGTTTGTGAATATAATCCTCGTGAATATGCATGTTGGGAAGACCACGATGCTCTCAATCCTAACGTCAAGCACGTCCCAACGCAAGAAAGTCTTCATTCTCGTGGTGTCGAAGAATTGTCAATAGCAAAGGAGCCGGGACGGAAGAGCCGAGAATCCGACTTATAGCTACACTTCAACAAAATATGGAAAGAAAACGGAGGAAAGTTTGATATAAGCTGTAAATATTGTCCGCAAACATACAAACTTGGTAAATGAGATGGCTATGGAACATTTCGTCGGCATTTGACAAAAAAAACATCTAACGCAAGCGGGGATCGACACTAGCCAACAATAAATTTACGGGTTCGCCAATCCTAACGCTCATCCTTTATTCCGTTTCACTAATACACTTTACAAAGAAATATTAGCTGAATATGTTGCCTTTGAGTATGCTCCGTTTAATACTGGTGAAAATTTTAATTTTAGATATTTGGTAAACACTGCATTGGTTTCGCAAGCACCATCTGTTTCGAGAATTACTCTTAAACGCGAACTTGACCATGTTTATAAAAAACAAAAAAAAGAAATTGACAAGATTTTTTGGAGAATTCAATGGACGTGTACATATAGGTAGTGATAATTGGACTGATTCTTGAAATATTAATTCTTATATGGGTGTCACGTGCCATTGGATATGTGATGATTGGGTTATTCAAAAAAGACTTCTTGCATTTCGAGTTTTTCCTGAAAGGCATACGGCCTATAATATTTATAGACTAATTAGGCAAGTTTTAGAAGAATATGATTTGATTAATAAAATTTTTTCAATTGATTTTGATAATGCTGCCGCAAATACTGCTTCCATTCCTGAGTTAGAAAAAATTTGTAAACCCTCTTTTGGCGGATAATTTTTTCACATTAAATGTGCTTGCCATGTTTTGAATTTATGTGTATAAGATGGTTTACGAGTTCTTGCGACTTCTCTCAACCCAATAAATAATGCAATTAGATTTTTATGGAGCCGTCCTCATCTTATTAAAGTGTGGGGAAATTTTTGTAAACAATATGGGAGAAGGGTAAAAAGGTTTCCAAAAGATTTTTCGACTCGTTGGAATTCTACCTATGAGATGCTTCTACAAACTTTGATTACAAAGATTTATTATGTTCCTTTATTTCGAATACTGTTCTCGATATTGCTTTACTCCCGCAACATTGTGACGTTTGCAAAAAAAAAATTAAGATTTTTTGAAAGTTTTTAATGATGCTAATAATATTTTATCTGGTGTTTATTATCCTACTACGCATTTATTTTTAATAGAGTATGTTAATATTGCTAGTGTTTTTAATGAATATGAAAAATATACTGAATTAGCTTCGAGTATTTTAGTAATGCGAGAAAAATGGTTGCATTATTATTTCAACATTCCTATTATCTATTTAGTTGGTATTGTTTTCGATCCACGTACTAAATTAGATGGTTTATTAGATTATCTAAATACTTATTATTATGATTGTTTACATTTGAATGAAGTAATAGATATCTCAATTATACAAGTAGATGTTAAAAAAGCTATACTATAATTATATAATGAATTTTGCAGTAAATATGATTTAAGTGATAGTGGATGTGAATCTGTCCAACATAGTGTCTCACGAAGCAATATAGATATTTCACTTGATAGAGGGTATAAAATGCTCATGAGTAGGAAAAAAACAAAAAGGGACAACATGTAGTATTTTCGAATTAGAAAACTGTTTAAAAATTTATTTTGAGTTTAGTGATTCCGAACACAGCGCAGATTTCAAGATTTTTTAGTGGTGGAATAACCATTCAACTCAATTTTCAGTTCTCTCCCTTATCGTAGGATAAATATTAGCGACCCCTTCTTCAACAGTGGCAGTTGAACAAGCATTTAGTGCTAGAGGATTAATTTTGGACTCCTGTCGTTCAAGATTAAATCCGGAAAGTGTGGAGATTCAAGCTTGTGTCGATGATTGGACAATGGCTAAATTTCGACAATAAGAGCTAGATCGAAAACACGAATTCTTCAGTGATGACTGTGGAGATACTACAGCCACAACAACAACGGGTAGCGACGATTGACGATGAGGTAAGTTTGGGTTACCAAAGGTAAGAGAACTATATGAGTTTTGATTCTTCTATCCTCAAGAAGATATATAGGCGCTTAATGGTAATTCATTAAGTTCAAGCTCATTCCTCCTCTTTTTTTTTTCAAATTTTATTACAATGTACAATTTACTTATAATTTTTAATTAATAATTTATTTATTTTATTTTATTATTTTAAAAATAAAATTAAAAGTTCAAAACCGGAACAGGAACCGGCGGTTCCACGGGACCGCCCATCTCTACCTTTGGCATGCTTCCTAAGGTTGGCTTCCGACCCATCACATCCTCAGGCACGCCAAAACAGAAGGCATGTCAATTATTGTCTCTTGGTTCGATCAAAAAAAGAAAAAATATTGTGTCTTGGTCGGTCCAAACCGTCAAAACGAGAGGAGAGAAGAGAAGAGATGGTGAAGCTGAGAAGAGGACAAATTTTCATAAGATCTGATTGGGGCGTCTGGACTTTTTTCCAAACCAAGCGAAAAAAGAAAAGTAATTATCAAATCAGGTGCAAATACACACACACACATACACACACACACACACACACATCAGACCAGGGGCCGCTCGGCAGTCTTATTGCTGAGTGGACCCCCACTCCGCAATCACACTACCGAGCAGGCCAAAAAAGGCAAAAAGACTGCCGAGCGGGCATAACCTTATTATTATTATTATTATTGTTTCCCGCTCGGCAGTCCATCACTCACGCGTTTTTCTGTGCATGAAACCTTCGCTCTACATGTGTGTGTCTATGTGTATGTAATCAATTTTTGAATGGGAAAAAAGAAAGAAGAAGAAATAATCAATGACGCCAAGAAAGGAGGGCATGTGGTCCAGTAGAACAAAGGTTTCGTGCACCCATCCGAACCCAAGCTTCAACCTCTGCAAAAGCCAAGGTTTCGTGCACCCATCAAGAAATAATCGATTGTTCGCTTGTTCGTTTATTCGTTCGCTCCACGACCTCGATCGTTCGCTCGCTTGCTCGTTCGTTCGTTCGTTCGTTCTACATCCTCGATTGTTCGCTTGCTCCGCGGCTTCGATCATTCGCTCGCTTGCTCGTTCGTTCGTTCATTCATTCGTCTGTTCGCTCGCTCGCTCGTTCCGCGGCCTCGATCGTTCGCTCGCTCTGCGACCTCGATTGTTCACTCCGTGTACCTTTTTCGATGCATTCGAATTGCCACGTTCACACACATTTGTTGATGGGCGAATAATTTGATTCTAGTTATATATCTCTGATAGGAGATTATCAGATAGGATCAGCAGAAAAAAGAAACATAAACCAAATTTAAAAAGATGATTGTAAGTTGAAAAGGATTTAATAAATTCTTGGAAGTATGATGTTCATACTTCATTTGGGGTTATCAATAACTATTTTCGTGATTAATTGTTGGTGATTGGGTTCACCGACCACCAACCCCAACTAGTTTGGGATAAATGTGTTGTTGATGTTGATGTTGTTTCTAATATCTTTCGCACAATGATTAAAAAATATAAAATATAAACTAATAAAGTTGAGCATTTAAGGCCCATTTACACCTTGTGGAAGCTGCACGCGGAGAAAATGGTTTTAAGTATGTGACTCATTTTTTGCCCATCTGATTCAGCTTTAATTTTTTAGACTCATTTTTGTTCAGTCTTTTAAAAATTTAAAACTTATATATACAACCCATTTATACAAACTATAGATGAAAAATGAGTCATGGACCCATATTGACGGCTCAACCCCCATGGAAGATCTCGCCATCTTATATTTTTCTTTGAAAATCAAGAATTATGAAATGATTGGTTGCTCAACTTGAAAACGTGTGATTTGGTGATCCATGTGAATTACCATGAAATATCTTCCATGTAGCACCACAAGGATTAATAGGGAAATTTAATGTCCCTTAATTTTATGTTACAACGATATAATGTCCCTTAATTTTTCATCCACACGTAGAGATAGGGAGTTTTGACCAATACAATTGAAATGAGAACACGAAAGACCATGGATCTTGTTGGGGACAATTAATTTTTAAGCTAGACATGCTCTTTTTAGAGAATGCAAAAAATAACAAATCATTATTGGAATGGGCAATTTCAAGTACACATTAAGTTTAACCTAGTAAATTGACTCCACACTTCAATTTTACTAAGAAAAACATTGAAGTACCTTTTTAACTGGTTGCACAAATAAATCTTGCCCCATTAAAAATTTTAAAGAACTGTGAAACATTTTTACCTCACAGAGAAAAGTTGAAAAAGAAAACAAAAGAGACCAAAAAAAAAAATATTACCAACCCCTCCTCCGTATAAGTGGAGACGTAACTGTGAGATTTTATAGGAACACACCAACTGTTCTAAAAACTTAAACTTGTAGGCAAAAGCGCGGTTAAATATTTATATAAAAAAGAACCAAAGAAAAAACAAGATGCGCTTTTCTTGGGTTTCTTCCTTGAAGAACACAAGAGTTTTGGGGAAAAGAAAAATGGAACGAGAAGCTTTAGAGGAATGGAATTCTATATATCGTTCTATCTTTCTTACATATGTATAATGACATATAAAAACAAGAATGTAGAATAGGAAAAATATAGGAAATGCTATTTTCCTATTCTATATATGAAGTATCCAATTTTAGTGATTTACAGAATCAATCAATCTAAGATCTATAAAATAAAATCATATCTTCAACGGATATTCTCAATTTACAGCTCACGCCAACACTGCCGCTCAAATTGATGCATAAATACCTTTGATGCCCAGCTTGTCAAATTAGTTGTAGAATATCCTACTTGATGCAACCTTGGTAAATATGTCCGTCAATTAGTCTTCAGATTTAACAAAAGGAATTTGAACTATCTTGGTATCCATATTTTGTTGGATAAAATGTCAATCTACCTCAGTATGCTTGATATGGTCATGCTGAACAGAACTGTGAGAAATATCAATGGTTGCTTTATTGTCACAACAGATTCATCTCAGACTCGGGAGTAAAACGAAGTTTCGACATCAATCTCTTGAACTAAAGTTCACAAAGTCCTTTGCCCATCCTCCTTAATTCGACTTCTACACTCGACAGTGCTACTATTTTTTGTTTCTTGCTTCTCCAACCGACTAAATTTCCTCTTACGAAAGTAAAATACCCTAAGCATTTCCTAATAAAAAATAGTGTTTGGTTACACAACCGAATGACCAATTAGTTATTTAAGATAATCTTTGATAAAAAAAAAAACCATTTGCCAAGTGTCAATGTTAGTTATATCTTTTCCCCTTTTTTTTTTCGTAATACCACAAAAAATTTCAAACATGTGTAAATTTACCTCAAATTACTTTTTAATATTTTCTCTCTTGTATGTGATGATAACATGGCAAAAACGACGTCCTTTTAGTCCATACCTTATTTTAATATCATTTTAATTTAAATTATTAAAAAAAATAGAACCAGAACCTCCCAAGATTATGTATTTTGCTCCATTGTGACAGATCGAGTTCTCCAGTCTAATTAGTCCCAAATATGCACGGAATTGTTCAACCAAATTGGAACGGATGTCCTTTCACCATGCAAAACTTAGCAAAATTGCCAGAAAAAAAAATGGTATTTTGTCTTTAATGGATGACACGAGATCAACCCAACTTGTTGTATCAATGACAAAAGGAGGGGCAAAAAGATTCGCAAACAACCAAGAATTTCTTCTAAGAATTGAGGTTCTACTACCAATGAAAAAAATGAAACCCAGAAATTATCAGCTAAATGGCAAATTCCTCTTTCGGAAATCAAGTTCATCACACAAATTTGAACTCTTCACGCGTCCTCTTTACATAGCGATCGGGATACCGTAATCGCACTATCTCAAACTGAAACTCAGAGACAATCGTATGTTGGGTGCTGAAGAAAGACAGCAAAAGCAAGAAAGCTAACCATAAATTTGTCCTTCGACAGGAAATACAAATTAAAGAAGCCGTACTTTGTCCGACAAGCGGCGAAGTAGTTGAAATCATCATCATATGGAGAATTTGCAAACGTGTTGCTTCGCAGCTGATACTGCTTCAAGCTGACTCAAACACAGATAAGAAAAAGGCAGAATAGCCCTCTTCAGCTTCGAATGCGCAAAATCTCATGCAAACTTTCCCCAGTTTGATGTCACAATCAAAACCCGAGAGGGGGGGTGGGGGTTGGTATATTGTTTTCTTCGGCCATATCCGGGCGAACCCTCGCTGGCCATTTCCCCACCATCGGCGCGACGGCCATTCCTAGAAGTGGTGGGGAGACGCCGGCAAGGTGTTTTTATTTTTATTTTTTAAAATTTACCTTACTTTTTAAATAATTTAAATAAAATTATATTAAAAATCAATTTTGGATCAAAATAACGTCGTTTTTGTCCAATCCCCGATTGCACTAATTTAATAAATCTTAATACTCGATTGTAATTTTTTAAATATTTTAGGATTTAATTATATTTTCGTGACAATTTTTCAAATTTCTAATGAAGAAAATCTTTATTTTAAACATATTAGCAGGAAGGGACCGAACTTCGGTGCAATTCTTTGCTTTTCCCTTTTCATTTTACTTTTGGCGTGGAAGAGTCATCAATGATGACTTTCGTTCAATGTAAAAAATAAAAAGATGACGCAGCCACCTAATTTAAATGTGTATTTCATGCGGACACAACTTACAAGTATTTCATATCCAAATTGGGCTACGATAAAATGATATAAACTGATATGAGCATTAAGCAAATACGACTTCCAGCAGTAGAATAGGTATACATTACAACGACAACCTTAAATTGCTGATACACATAAAAGACTTCATTTCGAGACAGAAATAGAAGCCACAAAACCAGTCATCCGCAAAATCACAAAAAACCGATTCACATTTTAAGCCAAGCCCTGCTTAAACGCTGCGGGAGCCCTGCTTAAACCGATTCTCTTATCAAGATCGCATGTTGTGCCTTTAGGACAGCTTGTTGTGTCTCTAAATACGCACATTTTGCCTTTAAGGCACCCTCGTTATTGAAAGTTCGTGACTTTTTTTTAGAGAAAATAAAATTCTGGCTAGATTTGGAATTGGACATAAGTTAGTGCTTTTTTATGGAATTGGGCCTATTACCAAAACCCTCAAAATTGCCTCAATCATGAAATCAATCCCATTTAACACCAACTTCACAATAAATAAAATATAATTAATTTCCACGAAATAAGCAACAGAAATATCGATCACGTTAGGTTAAAGAAACTAACAAAAATAAAAACAAGAAAATAAATGTATTCTAAGTCGCCGGTGACAAATACAGTAGCCGGCCAGCCGCTTGCTCAACCCTCTCCAGCTGCAATGTCCGCCGTCCATTCCCGTGCTTCCCGGTTGACTTGTACTCTCCCGCCGCTATTCCTTAAGATCTTCCCCTTGTTGATCACTTGGAATGCTAAAGTTGAATGCGAGAGTAACAGCAATGTTTCATTACAATGCGATCTCGATTCCCTTGGGTCGTGCCACAAAAGCACATCCTGCACGAGAGAACGCAAAAAGGAATACAAGTTGTCGGACAATAAGTTGTAGCAGTCATCCGCCGATGATGCTAGAAGGAGGAACTCACAGTCACAGTCACAGTAGTTAATGCAAAGAATTGAGCGAGAATTATTGCCAGTATAACGAGCAAAACAACGATCTGTAATTTAGATTTTGATAAGCAAAGTATTGTTGTTTTTCTTTTGTTTGAGAGAAACCAATGCGTTTTGACCAAAAAAAAAAAAAAAGAAGAAGAGAGAAAGCAATGCCGGAGCGCGTGTTTCCCAGAAGAAGTTGCTCGGGCAAGAGTGCAAGACCAACCAATGCAAGGAAGCGGAAGGCCTCCATCTATGGGCTTGAAGCTATGGACTTGACGGCCTCTGTCTATGCCGTCACCGTCAAGCCAATAGCTTCCAAGACTATAGAGAAGAACCACAGCCGGCCCAAAGAAGCCGAGACCGGAGCCTTTCCCTTCGTCGCAGTCCTATTGATCCACCGGAAAAGTACAATCCCAACCCCATCGGTCAGACGGCTCCGGACGCCTCCAGAGTCCCGAGATCACGAGAAACGACGGAGAGCGAGTGAGAGACGAGGGTGTTTGGTCTTTGGGTTGGCTTTTGTAGAGAAAGAGGGCGATACTGCGAGGAAGAGGAAGAAGAAGATGATGAGGTTCCTAGTAAAATCTACGATTTAGGTAATTATTAATATTGATCACTAGACTAGACTTGGGTGTGATAATGAAGGTGGATAGCGATTAACCGTCATTGATCAGAGTCCTTTCCATGTCTCTCCGATTTCCCAGAACAACCCCCTTGTATTGATAGGGAAAATCATCAAAAACGTATTGGATTTTATTACAATGAAACTCGTTTTTTTTTTTTATCCTTCTGAAAAGTACAAGTTGAAGGGATAGCTAAAAAATTCCTTTTATTTTCAATTGAGGGCATTTAATAAATCTCACCGTAAAATTTCTCTCTCTATAATCGATTCAAATTGCTCTTCGTTGGAAAGTCCAAGAAAATCACTAGCAGGAAAAATTTAATTACTACCCTTTATATCAAATTTTTTTATTTAATAGTTCTTTTGGTCAAATATTCAATGAATTTTGGATTGATGGGTTTCGTGTATTTTGTTAAGCACAGAGGGTGAGAATGATAGTGTTCCAAGTTCCAATCTCCGGCATGCTTTGTAAGACTGGCTCGCTTCGCTCCTCATGCTTTGAAAGAATGAAAAGCTGTTTTATAATTAATCATTGAAGGAAATTGAGCAATAAATCGTGCAGAACAGCAACAGGCACTGGCCTAGGCAGAATGTTTTTTTTGGGTTCCACCATGCAGATTTAAAAAGGGAGTAGAATGTGTGGGTTTCCAATATTTTTATTGAATAAGTTAATACAACATTTAAAGAAGAAATAGAAAAAGTCGTGGGCGACCGTGCATTTATTGCTCCAATTTCTGGTAGAATCGAAAGCCGGATCCAGATCGGTCCAATTCCCAATTCCAATATTTTGAAATCTGAAGATAGACCTACTGGATTAGTTCTTGGTTTCAGGGAATTGATTACCTCTTCCTTAAAGACCTGCTATGCATTAGCATATTTTCCATTGAAAGGAGCATTGAAATCACCGGCATTCAACGAAATTGAGTACTTTGAATTGAAGATTTCGACCCAAAAAAAAAATCGAGAGATAAACAAGTAAACCTGTTTCGTTGCTCTGACGAGATAGTGATCGAGGGGTCGTAATTCCGGAAACGAATAATTTATTAGTCAAACATTCTTTTTACAGCTAGATCCTGTTTTCTTTTACTCGTTATGGACAAAATTTTCGGCTAGCAACAAATTCAACTTTCATCACCATTTTGGAAAAACTTCACACATTATCAAATCACGTAACAATTATTTCATGATTTTTATGTCGTCAGAAAGAAAAAGGACATAACCTCACCTGTTTGTTAATAACATTTTTTCCCTTTAATGAGAATTTGGTTAGATGGGATCGGTGTGTTTTATTCGGTCGAGAAAGAGAAAGAGAATGAATGGCGCTACAAAAGAGATTGATGGAACAACTGCGAAGCCTGCTTGGCATTTTTTCATTCTTCGTCTCATCTTAAATACCAAAAAAAAAAATTGATTTGATTTTCTTTAGCTTACTTAAGCATAGAAGTGGAAAAATGGGTCACAAACCCATATTTGACCAATATTTGTGGGTCATTAACTTTTAAATGGTTCACTAAAAATGGGTCACACTTAAATCAATTTTCGACCCATATTGACCCACTTTCGACCCATATTGACTCACTTTCAAAATATAAGGACAATATCCTTCCACAAGTAACAAATAGTCTTGGGATCGAGGCCGGGTCCTAGGGTCGGGGCCGGGGCCGAGTCCCAGGGCAGGGGTCAAGAACAAGGCCGGGACTGGGGCCAGGATCGAGTCTCGGGGCGGGGGCCGGGGCCGTGACCGGGGGCCGAGTCCAAGGTCAGGGCCGGGACCGGGGTCGGGTCTCTGGGCCGTGACCGGGGGTGGGGTTGGGGCCGTGACCGGGGCCATGACCGGGGCCGGGGCCGGGTTCCGAGGAAAGGGCCAAGACCGAGGCTCAGGGCCGGGGCCGGGGCCGGGTCCCGGGGCAGAGGCAGGGATCCTGGGGCAGGGTCTTGGGGCCGGGGCTGGGTTTGGGACAGGGGCCGGGTCCCGGGGCCGTGACCGGGGATGGGGCCGGGTCCGGGACCGGGTCCTAGGGTCGAGGCCGTGACCGGGGCCTGGTCCTAAGGCCGGGTCCCGAGGTAGGGGCAGAGCCGAGGCCGGGGCCGAGATCGAGTCTCGGGGCGGGGGCATGGGCTGGGATCGGGTCCCGAGGTAGGGGCCAGGGCCAGGTCCCGAGGCCCGATCCCGGGCTGGTGTAGGGATTGGGGCTGGGGCCATGACAGGGACCGGGGCCGGGGCCGGGGCAGGGGCCAGGGCAGGGGTCGGGGTCCCGAGGCCTTGTGACATTTCGAATTCCGACCCTCTCGAGGCTATTGAATGGAAGGATATCGATCGGTGTATTCCAATTATAACTCGCTCGGAGTTGGCCACGCTTGAGTTAACTGACTAAATGGGGAAGACAGACGTAGAGTTGGATACGTGAACCTAGGGAATTTGAATGAGAAATGGCACTTTGACCATAAAGATTGTCGAGGGAATATCTTGGGCCGGCAGAGATCGATCTAAGGATGATCACGGAATGTCTTGCTAGCGTTATAAGTTGGGACGCGGGTGATTCCGCCTAACCAATGTGTAATTTGCGATAATTTCCTAAATCGGATTTCGATGATCAGAATCGAAGGAACAAACAATAAACCCTCATAATTACATGACAACCAAAGTCGGCACGGCTTAAGAAAAATCCCAAGGTCAATACACGTAGTGTCTGCAAGAGTCGTCCGTCAGTTCGAGATAAATTGGAATTACAGTCGACGAGAGTTCGACATGAAATTGGACCTCGAGATTGGGTATTGGACATTGAGGAATTCCAATATTTGAATTGAAATGAACGTCGCCTGATCGAGGGTGGTTTATATTGGAAAAATAAAATTTCGGACGAAAAGTGCCAAATGATTATTTTGCCTCTCGACCTTTGGCCTTGCCTTAAGAAGTTTAGAAGGTCATTTTTGGTCATTTCCCTTCCTCTATATGCTGCCGAAAATTGGATGAGGATGAGTCAAAGGGAGTCAAAGTCAATGAAGCAACCAATGAAAAGTTGCCAAGTGTCAATCAAAGAGAAGGCCAAGCATTAATTGGCCATTAATTATCCATCTTTTCTAATTGACCAAAATGGATTATTGGTATGTAATAGACTCTCTCTCTCTCCTCATTTGGCCGGCCACCATCTCCCACCATCATCCTCTTCCTCTCTCTCGGCCGAAAGTATTTCTCACGGATAGGGAAAAATAGACTCACTGTTTTGGCCATAACTTTGTCATTCGACATTGGATTTAGGTAAAACCACTGCCATCTTAAAGCTTATCGTCTTTCCGTTCTAAGAAGGTATTATAAGCTTAATTTGGCCTAGCCGTTTGATCCGTAGGTCTTTTTGAGTGGACAAAGGTCAAAATCTGACCCATTTTTGGAGAGGCTATGTTTTTTGGGCTTCTAGACTCCAAATGACTTCAAATTTTCGGTGAGATCTTCTAAACTCATAGTATAAAAGTTTAGTAAGTTGAAATTAAGGTTCTATATGATTTTTGATGGGTGTACATGGCTGTTTTGTGGAGGTTTATACCGAGCAAATTCTGCCCGTTTGAGGATCGTGAAGGAAACGGGCTGTTTGAAGGTCTTGTGGATTTTTTTTGCATCAAAATTCTTGGTGAGCTTCCTAAACACATAGATTGAGGTCCTAGCAAGTTTATTTTGTGAGGAATTGAGGTTTGGGATTGAGATATGGCTTGATTGAACGGATTGAACCAAAATCGGTTCTATTTTGTGAATGAATCATATTCTGGCCGAACCTGATGAGGACCAATTAAGTGGTATGTTGACTTCAAATTGACTCATAAGACCCTATAAGATGTTATGTGAGGTGTTAATGGGGTGTATGTGAAATGGATTGTGAGTTAGAAGTGAATTATGGGCAAAATTGGTACACGAACATTTAAGTTGTATATTGAGTTGTGTGTGGCCATGTGAACCGAACATATTGAGGGTTTGTGGGAATGTTGTTATATATTCAATTGATCGATAAGGCACATTGGATTGTCATTTGGTTAGTTCTTAAGGAATTGGTTTGATTTAAATGGGATTCGATGGAGTTTTGATCCGGAATTGATAAAATTTCCTAGGACGGCGTTGGATCCTTGTTGACCGTGGACTTGCCGAGTTGGGAAGGGTCAATTGGTTTGGATTTCTTGCTATTGACCAAAGGTAAGTCGTTCTTAAACCCTTACTTGAATCCTAGGACGCTACTGGATAGCTGTCTGGTGTAGCGTGATTGTGCGATAAAAGCATGGTGATTGATAATGTGTTATTGAAATTGGCCGTGGGCCCTATTATTGTTATTGAGATTGGCCGTGGGCCCTGCTATGGTTATTGAAATTAGTCGTGGGCCTGTTATTGCTATTGAATTGACCGTGGACCTTGTTATTGTTAATGAGTTGGCTGTGATGCTCTGGTAGTGAATTGGCTGTGAGCCCTGTGAAATTATATCGCGGCATTGAGCCCTGGTGATGACATCGCGGTCGTGGGCCTTGGCGATGATTTGGCTAGATACCTTTGTGAACTACATCGCGGCCGTGGGCTCCGGCGATGAATTGGCTTGGTGCCCCAGTTATATGAATTGCCTTAGTACCGATGTTATATGAATGGGCCGTAGTGCCCCAACGATCAATTGGCTTGGTGCCCCGGAAATCGCATTGGCTTGGTGCCCCGGTTATTACATAGCTATAACGCCTTGATGCAACTATATTGGCTTGGTGCCCCGGTTATTATGGCCAAAGTGCCCTTGTGATTTTAAATAGTTAGAGAGCCATGTGATAACTAACTAGAGTGCCTCAGGGATTCCGATTGGCTTGTAACCCTGGTGGTATCAGGTGGTTGTGATTCCCTAAAATAGTAACTAGCTAAAAGCCTTGGTGATATCGATTGGCCTGTGGCCCCAGTGATATCCGTTGGCAAGAGTGCCAGAGAAGTACATTGTGGCCTGAGAGCCGGGCGAGGAAAGACTGTGAAGAACTAAAAGTGGTGTGTGTTTGTTTATATGCTATGTGCTTTGAGCTTAAACTCATAAGATTATCTATGCTTGGTTGGTTAATATGTCTGATTTATGAAGGTCTTGTGCCATTGCAATGATGAATGCCTGCATCTGATAGCATGTACGAGTGTGGTCTGGAGGGACTGGTGTTCAGGTCTAGGTTTAGGTTTCACTTGCTGAGATATATATATATATATATCTCACCCCAGTTGGGGATTAAATTTTTTCAGGTCCCAAGCGAAGGACACCCGAACTTGCCATGGGGTGGCATTTCAGGAAGTTGTTGACGAAAGTCATAAAGAATCAGAATGAGACCGTAGGAACTGTGTATTTTTTGGAGTTAGATTTGTAACCGACTGTGATATTGAGGATACGTGTATACCCTATTGCCTTGAGTCATCTGATTGTGAATTTGTATAGAGATGTTTAATTACTTCCATGACCTTGTATTATTTGGAGCTGTGTTTAATTGGACGAGGGGTCCTGGGAGATTATTGAAGATCAACGGCCAGGTGGGATGTTCACGTGCTTGCCGGGTTCGGGGTGTGACATTCCTATTTAAGTGGTATCAGAGCAAGGTCAACTCTATCCAGTGTGATTGAGGCTTGGAGTGATAAGGAGCGATAACTTGGGGGCAATTAGGTAGTGAGACCTTTAGGATTAAGCATGGATTGCTGAATCTTAAGGACTATAGGCTTGAACTTGTGAGATATTCTAATGGTCCTAGTGTTGATTTAATGGATAATCTTGAGTGATTTTATGAATAAGGCTCACAAGAAAGTGAGTAGAGATCGAGGAGTCTTAAGCATGGATTTGAGGTTGCTAGAGAATAGCTTATGAATGAAGGGTCAATTGGAGCATATTATTGCGATTGTGGTTTGTCAATGACCCAATTTGAGGAGTATGAGTTATAAAGAGACACTGGCATTAATGGATTCAGGCTTGAATTGCGTCGTACCTTGATGGTTTAGTTATCGATTACTATTGACAGCCTTGGATGCTATGAGATGAGATGCATACGAGGGAACAAATAAGGAATATTTGGATTAAAGGCCAGTTGTGATCGAATGCATAAGGATTTGATTTGACTAGTGACTTAACTTGAGGTATACGGTTGAATATCGGCAAGTGATATGTGAGATGTGACGATCATTGGTGGAACCAGAGGTTTTCTATAATTGAGGCTTGACGTAGAAACGACTGTGGTATGACAAGTGGTGAGAACGAACATGCTGTGCATGTGTGTGTGGCCTTGAAACGAAAGCTGGTGAGGGTGCATGCATGAACTTATCGCTGTTGGACTTAATAAACTATCGCTTGGTATGGGACAAGTGGATGGGATACCTATAAACTATAACGAAGCATGGTATGAGACATGTGGAACGGGGCTTTCTCCGTAGATGTATGACTTGGGACAACCTGCAACGGCCAGGTCTGATGAGGGTGGGAAGTGATCACCGGGACAGAAAGGTCCTGACAAGGAGCGGCTCCTAGCAAGCTTCTAAGAGGGCAAGAGGCAGGAATAACCCAAGTCATAACTTGAAAGGGAAAGTCTAGGTATCAGGTTGAGTCCAATTATGATTAAGAGATGTATGGCACGAGATTGATTCTCGAAATAAATGTTCAAAAGTGGCATGGCATGTGAAATGACACCTATGAGTGGCATGGTTAAAAGCTTCGTGCTTGGCAGTGAGTGCCGTTTGAAAAAGAAAATTGATGTTCGTGATTGGCCTAGTTGGCATGTTTTATAATTGACATCATGTGATTATCTTGGCCAAAGTCTAACTGAGAGATTAGACAATGTGAGGAGTTTATACTCCATTGAATTGATGCATGTCGAGATTAAGATAGCATGTCGTGTTTGTGACAGAGTGGCAGATGCTTTATGCTTAATGTATGAGTGTGTGACTCATGGAAGTGATGCCTTAAGTGGTTGCTTGATGTTGGCCTAGTTGAGCCTTGCCTAGTAATGGCTGTTAACTAAGAAATCGACTTGCTGAGGCTGGCCTGTTGAATAGTCATTGACTGATGAGGATCTGGAATCCTTGGGTAATGAACAACTAGTTGAGAGTTGTTTGGGAACCATTGGAAGATTGATAATGATGAATGATGAGATGAGCAGTCTGAGACTGCTAGACTTGAGTAGATGACTTAAGTCTTTAATTCATAGGGGGAATCATAGTGGTTCAAGTGACATGAGAACCTAATGAAGTTGAACGACCAAAGTACGGTGGTAGAAGAGCATTGGGCTCGAGAGTACATGGTATGGAAGATTCAAGAACTGAGATGGATCGTGAGAATTGAGCAAAGATGAGCGATTGGAGTATGAGTACTAGAAGAGAATATGGCTCGATTGTTGACACCTGATTTTTGACCATCTATTATTATAATTTTTATTCTTTAAAATTAATTAAAAATATCAAAAAAGGTCATAAAATTATAAAATCAACTTTGGTAACCTTGGCCAAGCCAAAGAAACCATTTTGACAAAAAAATAATTCTCATTTTTATTATTTTTATTTTTATTTTCGAAAAATACAAAAAAAAGAAAGAAAGAGAAAATCAAGAAAAACATCATCATTAAAAAGAAAAAAGAAGAAGGAATATTTGACCAATGATGTTGTCTTGTTTTTATTTTATTTTATTGTTATTATTATATTATTATTGTTGTTGTTGTCTTTTTCTTTTTCTTTTTCTTTTTATTTTTCTTTCTTTTTTTCTTTCTTTTTCCGCACACATGCTCACGTATGTTTTCTCGCTCTCTGGCTCTCTCTCTCTGGTCGGCTCCTTCCCACGCTCTTCCTGGCGTTTTTTTTTCTTTTCTGCTGGGCGAGCGGACGACAACCAGAAGACTCCTCCTCAGCCGAACTGATCTCCACCTCCTCCCGCTCGCTCGCCATCATCACCATCAGCCTTCATCTTCTTCGACCATCGTCCGTCTCGTCACGCCACCGCTGCGCCGCCATAGCCGCCGAGCTTGGTCGAAGCTCCCGAGCTCCCATCGTCACGCCCAGAGAAGAACCGAAGCTGGCAAACCATCTTCCGAGCTCGACGGCGTCATGAGGAAGCCCGTGTACCCGTCAGACTCGCCGAAGACCGCCTAGAAACGGGAGTTGAGTCTTCGAGCTTCATCTTGGCCTTCAATGGCATCTCAAGCTCCACTCATTAGTTTAGCGACTTATTGATCTAGAATCGGTCCTTGTACTTCACTGACCATTTTTTCCTTTGACTGCACGTGGTTTTATTGGGTAAATACTCGAGTCGGCCTCCGACGTCCTCCGACCGGTTGCGAGCTCTACGGCTCGTTCCACGCCAAACTAAAGCCCTGTGATTGTCAGGTAAGTCCTCTGCAGCTCCTAGGATGCTTCCCAATAATTTATGTTAGTCGGGTAACGTGTAGAACGGCTAGAACCAAGTTTCGCCGGAGATATGCTTTCGGTCGGAGATGGCGAGTCGATCGTTCGGCGTTCTGCTAGGTTGAGGTTCGGATATGTGGTAGAGGACGTCGAGTAGAATCTTTTGGCATTGAATTCGTGCGATTTGGACGTCGGAGGTCCGAGATATCGCCCTCCGACGAGGCGCCGGCGAGAGAACACCGGCGCCGGTCGTCTTCCCCGATGAGGCTTTGATCGGTCAACGCTTGTTGACCTGGTCAACGCCACGTGGCGGTCACGTCAGCGCGCAGTGTTAACATAAAATCAAAAGAATAAAAATAATAATCCGATGGTCTAGGAGTCGCCACGTGTCTCGATCTGAGGCGTCCGTTCTCAATTAGGTAAACGGCGCCGTTTTGGTCCTAGAGGAGGCGGGCCGGGTTTGGGTTGCGGGTCTGGGTCGTGGGTCGGGTCATCCGACCCGGTCCGGATAAATTTTTTTTTTTACATATATTATTATTTTTTAATAAAAAATAATTGTAAATCAAAAAAATCAATAAAAAATAAAAAAATCATAAAAAATTTCAAAAAAATTCGAAAAATTCTAAAAAATTCTAAAAAATTCCAGAAAATAGGAAATGGCCACATCCAACTGGCCATGACCTGTTTCGGGTCTTTGGACCCCCGATATTTTCCGAAATGACGGTTTTGCCCTTCCGGCAAACCGTCTTCCAAAAAAAGAAATTCCAAAAAATTCTCAAAAATGGGAAATGGCCACAAACAACTGGCCATGGAATATTTTGGGTAATTCGGTATCCAAACCTTCCAAAAAATTTACGATTTTGCCCTTCGGGCTAATCGCCTCCAAATCTTCCCATTTTACCCCTGGTCCGAAGTCACACCTTCCTTAAGCCTTTATGGTTATACTAGGAAGTCATTGATCTGAATTGAGGTGCATTGAAGTGATTTATTTATGTACTTGATTGCGTTTTCATTTAAATTGATTGTGATTGATAGGAATAGTCTTCCAATCTGCATGAAACCCTGAATCAAACCTACCTCACCCAAAATTGCGCCTGCATGAACTCTTAGCCAGGAAAATCACTCGCGTTAGGTACCGAAAGGGCGTTAATAAGGACACCAGCGTAACCAAGTCCCCGAACCCAAAATCTCTGGTTCCGCAGAACTGATCGATCTCTCCCAATCGGTTAGTAAGGTTTCTGGTCTACCCTCCAAGAAAGACCGGTGGCGACTCCAAATGCATGTACAAGTTGCACATGCCACCATGACCACACTGAAGGTCGAAAGCGATCGACTATTATCGTCGAACCCATTAAAAGAAAACTCCCGCCGCGATTTGGTATGGGCCTAGGAGGGCCCGCGCCGATCCAAGACCCGCGATCGGTAATCCATTAGCCGCGTCCGCTTTCGGACGGGTCGCGACAGCTGGGGACTTTGTTCTAGAACCTATGGTTCTAGACCCCAAGTGGACTTAGGCCGTAATTAAAACGCTGAGTGATATTTCTAACCCTGCAGGCGCTCTTGAAGGTGAGGTAAGTCCGCTCATGATAGGTGCTATATGTTTTTGCAGATTGGAGAAATAAGGGGTGTAGTCAATGATTAACATTGTCTTATGCAGGTGGGCGTAGGAATGTATGTTGTGTGGATGATTCGAAGTGCTGATTGATAAACTATTGTGCATGACTTGCATCGTGATGTCACGACACATGGACACACAAAATCGCGCCTAAAACCCCGGGCGCCGCCTTTAGGAACACAATAGAAGGAATTGAAAATGGAATCTCCATGAGGAAAAACACGGGGTAATCCACTTTTCAATTTCGCTCGCTTCGAACTATGGATCGAGTCCCAATGCAACGATAGTTGTGCAATGGAATCGGCTCTTTCTAGAACTCGAGGTGGGAACCTTAACCTTAGGTGCCAAACCCTCTGATTTTTAGAAGTTCACCATCACTTGTCTCATGCGCATGTCTTTGGGCGGTTGGTACACCTAAAACCGCACATAAGTCGACGAGTTTGGTTGGTAAGACTCTCTATCCCTCAAATCTATTACAGTTTATATGAATATATGCATTCCATTCATTGCATTCTGGTGATTAGATTAAATGTCATTTCGAGGATAGATATGTGTTTTTTCTTTTTTTCCCCCAACGTCCTTGATAGAAGACGAGGAGGGTGATATCCCATGGCGAACACCGAGTGTGCAACAAAGAAGCCTACTATGGACATTATTGAGGTATCATCCAAGGAAGATGATGAGTTGGGGCAAGTGATCCGGAAGTCACAGATCGAACTTGGGGCATCCTTAAACGTTAGGATCACATTCCTTTGTTTTTATTTTTATTTTCCATTACTAGTCCTCTTGTATAGGGTTTATTTTTACTGAGATTTTTCTCTATCTCACCTCTTAGAGTGATTGTATTAGGGATCTATTGGTGTATACATCCAGACGGGAACTTTGTTGTATTTCTTTTGACGGGTCATGGGAATGTGATAGTGGCATTTTCTCTAATCATCCGAATACTACCAAGTCAAATTTATAATTCTTTTAGAGGAAATAAAAATTAGAAATCTTGCACAACCTTTTTGGTTGTATAGGGTAATCCAACCCCAATTTCGCTAGAAGGAATTATACACTTGAATTGGTTCATGCATGTTGTACGCCACTGGTAATTCACGATAATTGATCAAGAATATCGGCGTTGTTTCAAATTTAATGACAAGATAGATGTCCAAATTACTCTCGTTCTTAGCAAACGGCCTTAATTTGGACGCCATATCTTCAATTGAATTTAAAACACATTATCATGTCTTGCACTTTTGAGTAATTCATTCTTCTCGAAATTGATCAAAAGCGATTATCGTGAATTACATTCCTTTCAATAGTATGCTTTCTTTCGAGGAATACTGATAACAACTTTTCGCATAAGATTAAAACTCTTGTAAAAGTTTTTGTCCTTATTAATCCCGAGCAAGCATAAGATTGAAAGGGGTTTATGCTTTCTCTTTCAAATTATTCCTTCCGATTCTGTCGTTTTATTTGCAGGTAAAAAAAAATATATAGGAGATAGAGAGAAATCTTTTCTTGGATAAGCCTGAAGCTGTTCTTTCTTCTGATCATGAGCGAGTCGGAAAATCAGAACACATTTGCTCGGCTTATTATGGATCGGCTCATCCAAGTCTAAGATGTTCGGATGCTAAAAAAATGGACTAAAACACACACACGGGGGCTTTAATTCATTCTTGCTCGATTGAAGGATTTCAGAACCAGATCATACAATTCATCGGGGTGGAAAAGTAAAGCCGAAGTGAGCCCTAATTAGTGACACGAAGGAGCCCAGCTGACCCTCCAGGTTATGGATGCTTTGTTTGTACGCACCACTCCGCGTATCATGGTCCGCAAGCCTGAGGTGAAGGCGTTTGCGTTCATCATTGACTGCAACAACCTGAGTCTCGTGATCTTCGGCGGCTATTTCCAAGTCCCGAACAAGTCCATTCTCACGAGTTATATCCTCATTTATGCCGTTGAGCCTTTCTTCCAGCCACTCGCTTCGATTCCTTAGCAGGGCATTACGGCGATCGTGCTCATAGGTAGCCAATGATAGAGCTACGTCCTCCACCAGATTCCTCCTCTCGCGAAGCAATGTCGAAACCCGCTCTTTGGCAAACTCAACAGCCTTCTTGTGACTATCGGCCAGGTAGTCAGCCAACGCTAGGCGGTCGGACTGATCCTCATAACGGACTCGCAAGACACGAGCTACGGTAATTCCCCGATGAGCAGCGCGGTAGACCTCCAAGGAGTTTGTAAAGAGCGTTGGAAAAATACTGTATTCCCTCCCCAACGCAGTACCCTCGAGGGAGGTGATGTCCAGGTCCCCGAACATGACTCGGATTTCATCCTCGGTTTCGGGATGATCAGCTATGTGAGCATAGCCTCGACCCAAGAGGTTATAGAACTCTTCCCATCGAGCCAAAGCTTCGGCTGAGAAAGTCTAAACATGGGAAGAGGCCATTTTCGACGGAGAGGTGTGTAATGGAGCGATTAGAAGATGGAAGCAAATTATATGAGAGCGTTAATCTCCCAAACACTAACTCCGCATTTTATAGTGTCTCGAGAGTGGAGAAAAGTCACAGCAATAATGCTTGTGGAACCAGGATAATCAAGTAAAGCAAGGGTCACTCTTCCCGTGAAACATCAACTCCGTCCCGGTCCGTGATTTCAGGCTTGCCAGGTGAAAGTTGCAAAAGATCCTTTGCTCTCACCATTATTGATTTTAGGTGAGAGGCGAGCGCAACTATCGAAGAAGCCGTGAACGGATTGGGTTGTTCCATCACGCATAAAGCTGGGCGGGGAGTGAACAGTTCTGCCACTTAAAAAAGGGAAGACAGCGCTGAACAGGCATGACTATTGAGGAAAAATGAAAGGCGAGCGCTACTATCGAAGAAGCCGCGGAAGGATTTGGTTACCCCATCGTGTCGGAAGGCTGAGCAGGAGGTAAACAGTTCCGTCGTTTCAAAAACAGAACGCTGAACAGACCTGGCTTTTGAGGAAAAAGAGGCAACAAATCGAAAGAGCGAGTATACAAAAGAGAACAGAGAACCCCGAGTGACGAGTTCGTTAGAAGACCTCGAAGGCTCCGGAATCAAATCTGATATCGAAGCCATGGAACCCAACACTTCCGGCGACAAGTATCAAGATCACAACATCGACGACGGCAGTGGCCACAATGCTCAACCCCAAAAAAGAATACGTCGCCAGCGCTACACTAAGAATGAAATCCAAGAGCTTCAAGCTTTCTTCGATGAATGCCCTGGCCCAAGCGAGGAACAAAGGATTGAATTGGGTCGGAGGCTAGGAATGAATCCCATGAGAGTCCAGTTTTGGTTTCAGAATAAACGTTTCAAACTAGGTGTCCAACACAGGCGTTGGGAGATCACGGCCCTAGAAGAGCATAACCAAAATCTTCGAATGGAAAACATGTGGTATGAGAAAATCCTCAGTACTATTACCTGCCCTGACTGCGGTGGCCCTACCACCCTCAGTAAATTGTTCCCCGGTAAGCCTTCTACGAGGATGGAAGGCGCTCATTTATCCCCCTGCTCCCTTGAGCCATCTCCGGTACAATCAGATCCTGCTGATGGCGCGCATGAGCAGATCGATCCTACAAGGATTATACTAGGGCCTTCTGAAGAAGGGGATACGTGTCATTATGATTGGGGTCACAATAGCGAAGCCCATGAATCTCCTTCACAACAACTTCTGGTAAGATCAGATACGGTTCAAGAGGGTTTAGAGATTAGTCAGCAGACTATCGGCGCTATTCCGGACAGCGAGAAGAAGAAATTCATTTGGCCCCCGGAGCTTCATCTCAAGTTCTTAGACGCAGTTCGACAGATAGGACTCGACTTCATAGGTCCGACAAGCATACTTAGGGTCATGAATGTACCGGGACTTACCAAGCAATTAGTCGCGAATCACCTTGGTTGCTACAGAAGGGCGTTAGGACAGCGTTATGCAGAACTGAACCTGAACAATAGACTCGGCTGCGAATCCAGCACCCTTATGTCAAAGGAGGCCCGGTCGAATCTAGACGACTATTGGGGATTTGATTAGAGTATCCTCGCGAGTCATTCCAATATTCCTCAAGAGTACGCATCACAGGCGCAGTAAGTAAGCGTTCCTCCGTCCGAGCAGCAGCTAGCCAGTGCTCTTCCTGTCACAAATCAGCCTACTACATCCATTACTCAAGAGTTTGCCCAATTGGAGCACGTGGTTTCAGATGATCTAATGGGAGAATGCTTGGAGCATTCTTATTTCCCCAATTCCCAAGTGGGAGATGCTTAAGGCAGCCAATCGATCAAATCTCCTCTTATATCCCCAGACAAGGATGGGGGTTCCAGTTCGAAGAACCCGTCGGGCGATGCAGCTCAACCTACACATCAATCGTTCGAGGGATCAGATGATTTCTTCGATGAAGGACTGGATACCTGGTTCGAGCAGTTGGAAGCTATTAGAGGTTGGCAGCCATGATCTGCAGTTAGTAATGGCACATATGAGCCAAGGCTAGATCGGTTGATCATTGGGCATACCCAAAGAAAGAGTGCGATGTACACGAGAGGGATGTATCCCCTATTGTAAAATTCTCATTGAGGCATGTGTTTTCTTCTTTAACAGCTAGAGTTGATTTTACATAATGTTTTTCGCGAATGTCGTCATGTGTAATTCCTTATTACTAGGTTCAAGGTAAAATCAACCCCTACACGTGAAGGCAGAATTGATAACATGAGTTGCTAGCAGAACGCAAGCGAGCTCGAAAGTGGAAAGATTGTTAGCTGCCCCAAACGTCATGACCTCAAAATCAGGGGCAGTCTTAAAATTTCGAGCAGCTGCAAATCTATTTCTCGCGAGGCATTCAAATCAAGCAAATATAAAGCGTCAGATTGTGGAAATAATGCGTAGCCAAGCTGTTGGCACATGTGAAAAGGGAGTCACATAGATCCGAAAGCGAAGACCCTTTTTGACTCGTCAACCACAAAGAATAAAGGGGCGTATACAAAGGAAAACTCGCATTTATTCCACTCGACAGAAGAGTTTACAGATGGTTTACTGAGGGGGAGCCGTAAACCCAAAATGAGTTCGGATGAACATCACGAAAAAGCTTTACTGATTCTCCATGCTATCCATGCCTTGCTTACAGCCCACGCTTCGGGAATCAAGGTCTACAAGCTTGAAGAAAAGGAGACGACATTTCTCCTTAAGTTCGTTCACCTTGGTCTCACTGTACTCGAATTCAAGCTCGAAGTCCTGAGCCATCGCCCTCCCGCGAGCTATATTCATGCTCAGGTCTTCAACCCTTTCCTCCAACCAGTCACACTGGAACCTCAACACGAAATTGTGCTGGTCTTGCTCAAAGGCGGTTTCAAAGAGAGCCAGACGCTCCACCAAGTTATCCCTCTCACGGACCAGCCACGAGACCTGGGCGTGGGCGTATTCAACAGCCCTTTTATGGCTATCGACCATCAGCATGGCCAACATCAGGGACTCAGTTCGGTCATGATAGCGGGCTCGCACGATGCCAGCCAAAATGACATCCCGGCTAGCAACTTCGTAAGCCTCTAGAAAATTGTTGAAGAGAGTTGAGAAGATCACAAACTCCCTTTGCAGTTTCGTACCTTCGATACACACGGTGCCCAGGGTCGAAATCAAAGCACGAACTTCAACCTCGGCTTCAGGATGATTGTTTATATAACCATAACCTCTACCTAGGAGGTGATAAAGTCTCTCCCATTGGGTTGAAGCTTCGGCTAAAGTAGCAGGTATAGAAGAGGGAGCCATGCGCGATTGAATGGTGGAAAAGAGAATGAGTATTGGGAGAATGTTTGAGAGGCCGAATCTGATCAGGCTAAAGTATTAATCTTTTGGTATCAATCTCTCACCTTATAACGCTCGAATAAGCAAGGAGAAGTTATAATAATAATTTATGTGCAGCGGGGCCAAGCGGGTTTCGTTAATGCATCCCCGATGAGTCACGGATCCGCCAACGTCCTGTGATCTCGGGTTTAGCAAAACATAATGGCGCCGAAAGGTAGCCAGACCTATTGCTTTAAAGACTGGGGCAGAAAGACAGGCGTAGTGCTCGACAAAGCGAAATCAACGCAAGAGATCTTCAGGCTCCACTCAGGTAGAAAAGAGTAAGAAAAGACGAAGTGGGAATTACGAAGTCTTGAGAAGAGCGCTCGCCAGGTGGCCATTATCTTGGATCAAAGAACGGTGATCAGACTCACTTTGCCTTTCAAAAATTTCAGAGAAGGTGAGGATCCAAAGAAGGACAGAGAAAGCCGAGCTAACAAAAAATCAACCGGTGATATTTCGATCAAGAATGTTCAAGGGGTACCGTCATTTGCTGGAAACGCCAGACGTGGAGGTTTCCGAGCTTGAGTTACTAGAAGAATTTGAAGATCCCAGGACCGAACCTGACACGAGGGCCATGGAGGTCGACCCTGCCAATGACGAAACCCGAAGCCTGGTTAACAAAAACCATATCCGCGGCAGTGAACGACGTCGGAAAGGGAAACATCTTCAACGCCACGCTTCAAGTCCAGTCCGTAAGCTTGAGTTCTATTTCAAGGAATGCCCCTACCCAAACAACGAACAGAGAGCCGAAATAAGCCAGGAGTTAGGGTGGGAGCCTCGGAAGGTCAGGTGCTGGTTCGAAAACAAACGAACCCGGGTGAAGCAACACCGCGATCGGCAAGAGGTAACGATTCTGAGGGAGGAAAATGAAAAGCTTAGAATAAAAAACACTCAATATAAAAAAGCTCTAAGCATCGCTACTTGCCTCGATTGCGGTAACCCTTTTCCCACCGACGAAGTGTTCACCGAAGAGCCAGATCTGGGGGCTTATAATGCTCATCTGTTGCAACGCCCTTCGCAATATCTTTCGAAACAGACAGGTACCGTCGAAGGTCTACAAAAGAAAATCAACGCTGCAAAGTCAAAGTTGACACCCGTTGTGGAGGGACGTGTGTCATGACAAGTCAGGTTCGCTTGATGATGAACCCGCCATCATAACCAGCCGATCTGAGACCATTGGATTCCCCCCAGAGCAACTTCCCACACTACCAGATTCCGCGGAGGGTAGCCGCCAAGTTGCTAGCACTACTTCGGCTAGCAAGAAAACAAGGTTTCGTTGGACTTCGGAGCTCCATAGCAAATTTGTCGATACAGTCCAACAGTTAGGGATCAGCTTGGCTAGCCCACTACGCATACTCGAGATCCTGAACGTGCCAGGGCTGGCTGTAGGTAACGTCAAGAATTACCTTTGGCGCTACAGGAGACAGCTGAAAGGTAGACAAGCGGCACCGGACCTGGGTGTAGACGATTCAAGTTTAAACGATATGCATGGCTGTGACCGCGATCCTCATGAAGCAGGAAACACCCAATCGCATTTCAACTTGGACGAGACTGGCCATTACACGGGCGATTGTTCAGACATCAATCAAAGTACACCCTTGGGTTACCCCAGTTCTCCTCAAGAGTATGTACCACAATTCCAGCAAGTATGGACTCCCCAATTTGAGCACCAACCGATCGTTAGTGCTATTCCTACGGCGAATCCAGCATTGGATACAAATTTACTGGACAACGATGGAAATACCAACTTGAGGAGTCAGGTTGTTCATGCCGAAAGTAGTGTGAGGAACCCATCGCCAACGGTTGAGGATGCCCGACTTGGGCATCAATGGCTTGAAATTTCAAGTGATCTCCTCAGTGAGCAACTCGGCATATGGATCAAGCATAAATCGAGGAACCGGGTTGTTCATGCCGAAAGTAATGGGAGAAGTCCATCACCAGTGATTAAGGAGGCTCAACTTGAACGCCAACGACTTGAACAGTCAGATGATCTCCTGAATGAGCAACTCGGCCTATGGGTCAAGCATTTTAGAACAGGCACATCTCCGCGGTCGTGACCGATACCGGCGACCGGACATCCGGTTCGAAGCTCGTGTGCTAAATCATTAGAAGGCTCAGGAGAGTGAGAGGTGAATACGTCGAATGAATGTGTTACGGATCTCGTTGTAAAGTTCCCACGGGAACATTTTTAATTAACGCTTAAAACTAACCGCTCTGAGTGTCAATATTACCCTTTGAACATCTTCGAGCCAAGAGCCGTGGATTATTCACTTAATCCGTGGAGCAAGTTCCATGAATAATGACTATCACCCGCGGAGCATAGTGGGATCTACCCCTTTCAATACGAAATACGTTTGGTCACGAAGCCTCCCATTTGGTAAAACGATGTATCGTTCCTAAACGATCTTCAATCGAATACCGAAGTAATGTATCATTTCTTTCCCTTCTCAGGCGATAAACGTGGATAAATCACTCAAGGAGCCATCCGTTCGAATAACAGAACAGACGTGGCCCAACCGGGGGCAGCTGAACCATTGATGTTGCAAATATTCCAAGCATGGATCGGCGGATTTGATAGACGTTGTTCATATCAATACGCAACATCGGAACGGGATGAGAACCAAGAGTAAAGTTGTATCGCCCCAATTTGTCTTGAATTTGAGAATATGAATTGATACTCATTGTTTATCCTTAACAGGGGAATCGCCTTGGAGACGAACAAGTTTTTACATCCCACGTACTACCTGTTAGGGTACATGAGGGTAGGATGTATCGTTTCGATTTTTGAAAAATTCGTGAACATACAATGATATGCTTCTTTTACATTTTCAGGGGTCTGCAACCGCGACAGGTAGGTAAGTATCCCTTTCCCAGTTAGCTGGAGATAAAAAAAATGTTAAAATCCTTTCAGCCGTCTGTTGACACCTAAATTTTGATCAACTTTTTTTTTATTTATATTTTTATTTTTATTTTGAAAATTCATAGAAAATCCATAAAAAGTTGAAAAAATTGAAAAATAAATTTTGGTGACC
Organism: Rhodomyrtus psidioides; assembly: GCA_021437785.1. Classification (NCBI taxonomy): domain Eukaryota; kingdom Viridiplantae; phylum Streptophyta; class Magnoliopsida; order Myrtales; family Myrtaceae; genus Rhodomyrtus; species Rhodomyrtus psidioides. The sequence goes on from JAILYB010000055.1 coordinate 4,258,745, forward strand.
TTAGCCAAGCTAAATGAACCATTTTGACCAATAAAATAATTTTCATAATTTTCATTTTTTTATATATATTTTCGAAAAATACAAAAAAAAAAGAAAAAAAGAGAAAGAAAATCAAGAAAATCAAGAAAAATAATATTTGAGGTCACAAAGATATATAAAAATAGTCGGTATTTTTATTTTTATTTTATCTATTTTCTAACCTCATAAATAGTAAAATTCAGGTTTGATTTTAGGTGTTCTCTGATCACCATAAAATTGAATTTGACAAAAATATTAGTAATGATTAAAAGGAAAAGGAGGGAAACATCATCATTTAAAAGGAAAATGGGACTAATGATTTTGTCTTCTCTTTTTGTTATTTTATTTTATTTTTACTTTTATTATTTTATTCTTTTATTATTTTTATTATTATTATATTTTCTTTTTCTTTTTCTCTCTCTCTCTCCCCCACTCCCTCCCTCCTTCCCGCTGCCTATTTATCTCCTCCCCCTCATCATCTCCCGACCCTTCTTCTCCCTCAACTCTCTCTCTTTCATTTTCGTTTTTTTTCTCTCGCTCAGCTCGCCGCCCAGATCAAAAACCGTCCGGTTTTTCGGCCATAACTCTTTCGTTAGACATCGTATGCGAACGAGCCATATACCATTGGAAAGATTATTCTCTTGCCGTTCTAATGACATATCGTGAGCCCAATTTGGACCAGCCTTTTGTCCCGTAGAGCTGTTTGAAGGAGCAAAGGTCAGACTGATCAGACTTGAGTCCGCGGGTGCCAAATTGGATTTTCGGGTTTGTTTTGGGTTCAATATTGGTAAGACCACCTCTCACTCCTTGTTAAGACATATATTATTGTGTTCTATGGTTTGAAGATGGATTATATTTGGATTTAAGGGCTGATCCCTTATTGTTTTGTTCGAAAAATCTGAACCGGTTCTGTCAAGGTGGTGCCGTGAACATTGTGAGTGATTCAAGGGCTTGCCTTGCTTCCAAAATTTGATAAGATGTCTCTAGCACCTAAATTAGGAATCTAGCAAGCTGAGATTGTAGTCTAGTTGAGTTTTGGATGGGTTTTAATGGTTGAATTGAAGGAGTTTTCTGGGACAGATTCTGGTCATTGGGCGATTGAAAACCGTCCGGTGTTTCGGCCATAAATCTTTCGTTAGGAATCGTATGGGAACGAGCCATATATTGTTAGAAAGCTTATTCTCTTACCGTTCTAATGACATATCGTGAGTCCACTTTGGCCGAGCCATTTGTCCCGTAGAGCTGTTTGAAGGAGCAAAGGTCAGACTGATCAGACTTGAGTCCGCGAGTGCCAAATTGGATTTCCGAGCTTGTTTTGGGTTCAATCTTGGTAAGACCACCTTTCACTCCTTACATTTTACCTATTAGACCCAGAATCGGAAGGCCGAGCCTCCTGTTGGTGTCTAAATATTTGCTGTGTATTTACTTTATGTCATAGCATTTCTATATTTCGCATAAAAGACCCAGAATCGGAAGGCCGAGCCTCCTGTTGGTGTCTAAATATTTGCTGTGTATTTACTTTATGTCATAGCATTTCTATATTTCGCATAAAAGACCCAGAATCGGAAGGCCGAGCCTCCTGTTGGTGTCTAAATATTTGATGTGTATTTACTTTATGTCATAGCATTTCTATATTTCGCATAAAAGACCCAGAATCGGAAGGCTAAGCCTCCTATTGGTGTCCAAGGTGTTTTATTTATTTATTTTCTGTAAATTATATTGTGCTACCCCAGAATCGGAAGGCCGAGCCTCCTGCTGGTGGTATATACCCCCCACACATTGTTGCACGAGCACCGACGGACTCCGACGTCGTAAAATTCACCGGATCCCATCTCCTTTGCTTATGTTTATGTTGTATAATGACTTAATATCTTCTTTATTTTTTGCATTGTGTTGCGTCCTATAAAAATAAAAACAAAAAATGCTAGATTGGATGGTTGCAGATGAGCCACGTGTCGTGATCCGATGATTTTCAAAATAAAAAATATTTTTAACATTAAAAGAAATGAATTTCAAATTTTACAAAAATTAAAATGATTCGATTGTCACCGAGACGCCACGTGGCGAGTTAGGGACCGTTCAGTTGGGACTTATTTTCAGGAAATTTAAAAAAAAAATCAAATAAAAAAAAGTGAATTATTAAGGAAAAATTCAAAAACAAATTGAGAAAAATTGCAGAAAATTCAATCAACTTAGGTACCGAAAGGGCGTCAACTCTGACAGTTGACTGTTGACACCTAAATTTTGATCAACTTTTTTATTTTATTTTATTTTATTATTTTATTTTATTTTGAAAATTCATAGAACATCCATAAAAAGTTGAAAAAATTGAAAAATCAATTTTGGTGACCTTAGCCAAGCTAAATGAACCATTTTGACCAAAAAAATAATTTTCATAATTTTCATTTTTTTATATATATTTTCGAAAATTACAAAAAAAAAAGAAAAAAAGAAAAAGAAAATCAAGAAAATCAAGAAAAATAATATTTGAGGTCACAAAGATATATAAAAATAGTCGGTATTTTTATTTTTATTTTATCTATTTTCTAACCTCATAAATAGTAAAATTCAGGTTTGATTTTAGGTGTTTTCTGATCACCATAAAATTGAATCTGGCAAAAATATTAATAATGATTAAAAGGAAAAGGAGTGAAAACATCATCATTCAAAAGGAAAAGGAAACTAATCATTTTGTCTTTTCTTTTGATTATTTTATTATTATTCTTACTTTTTAATATTTTATTTTATTATTATTTTATTTTTTATTATTATTCACTCACCTTTTCCCTCATCCGTCGTTGGCTTCTTCTCCCCCCGCGACTTCATCTTCTTCTCCTCCTTCCTCTTCTTCCTCTCCCGTAGCTTCTTCTTCTTCTTTTCTTCTTCTTCTTCTTAAAAATAAAATGGAATCCTCACCTTCGTGCACTATTTTCCTTCGCCTTCGACCCTTCCGCCGTCGTCGCTAGCCGTCGTACCTCAAAGCCGCCGTGAATAACCCAAGACCCGCGGCCTCCACCCGTTTCGGAGTTTGGTTCGGGATTGTTTCGGATCGGGCCAAATCCGTCATCGCCAAAGCGCGCTATCGCCTCCGGCGACAGCCCCGGAGTCCTACCTCCTCCCTCGGAGCTTATGGAGCCTACGCGCCGCTGGTGGAGCCCAGAAACAGCCTCGGGTCACCACCCCGTCGTCGGAGCGTATCCGGACGTGTCGGAACGTGTCCGGACGTGTCCGGACGTGTCGGGCGTGTCGGAACGTGTCCGGACGTGTCGGGCGTGTCGGAGCCGTGTCCGAGCAGTGTCGGAACAGTGTCGGAACAGTGCATGAACAGTGTCGGAACAGTGCATGAACAGTGTCCAATTTTTAAATTTTTAAATTTTTTTTATTTTTTAGTCTTAATTTGTGAAATTGACTATCGACATTCTAATGGCGATCGACAGGTAACGGGCATGGGGATGGTCGCAGGCTGGGGCTGGGCGATTGAAAGCTGGTGTCCAATCCGGTATGTTTTACGTACCCGATCCGTATATCAGGATTATTTTTCTAAAATATTGCATTTATAGACTTGATTTGTATGTATTTGTTTCAGTCTAGTGGTTAGCTTATTTATCTGGTTGAGTGTTATCTATTGTCAAAGACATGCTTTTTGTTAAAATATTTTCTGAAAATATAAAAAAATATTAATGAATCAAAAATGCCAAAAAAATGGAAAAATTAAAGAAAAACAAAAAAATTGAGAAAAATTGCAGAAAAATTCTAAAAATTGTCCAAGGCTGAAAATGACAAAAAATTGATTTGTTTTCATTTTTGGGATTTTCTCCCATTTAATCCAAAATGGCGATTTCACCCCTCAAAGGGTAAATCGTCTTTGATATTCTAATGAATTGTGGAAATTGCTTAGAATTTGGTGATGGGCCAGATGGGTGGTTAAACCTTATGTCTAAGATTTCCACATTTCATTTCCATTTTAGAAAATGACGATTTTACCCTTCGAATGGTAAATCGGTTTCTAAAATTCCCGAAAATCACGAAAATTGCCAAAAAAAATAGGAAATGGGTCAATTGAGTGACCAAACCTGTTTTGACTCCGGATTCATTCCGAAATGATGATTTTGTCCTTTTTGGGCAAATTGTCCCCTTTGTCTCAAAATTACGATTTTGCCCCTAATGGGCAAAATCATGTCTAAATCATTCCTAAGCCTGATTGATGCTTCTCTAGGCCAATATGGCCTTATTAGGAATGCCATGTGATTTATTTGTACATTTGAATTCATTGATTTGTGCACTTTATTATTGATTGTGATTGCCAGGATAGTCATTCCTATCTGCATGAACTCCTAGATTTAGGACTCGTACCCCACTCATCTGTATGAAATCTTAAGTCAGAAAACTCAGTCAACTTAGGTACCGAAAGGGCGTCAACTCTGATAGTTGACGTAACTAAGTCCCCGAACCCATTTCCCTGGTTATCGCAGAATTGAATAGAAACTCCCGACTATTCAATAGGGTGGTCCAATCATACCCTCCAAAAAATGATTGGTGGCGACTCCATGACATGCACACTTAGCACATATCACTAGACCACACTGAAGGTCGACTACGCATACCTCCGTTGCGATTTGGGTAACGGGCCTTGGGAGAGGCCCGCGTCCGACCAGACTGGACGGCCCATTAGCCCTCGAGAGCCCATGGCGAAATTCGAGAGGGTCGCGACAGACTGGCGACTCCGCTGGGGACTTTAGAGAACTTGAGCCGATTAAAAAGGTGATTGATTTTTCTAACAGGTTTTATGAAGATGCTCTTCAAGGTGAGGTACGTACTTTAACCCTTGATGTGTTAAATGTTTTTGCAGATTGGAGAAATAAGGGGTGGAGTACTTGTTAACTCTGTTTTATGCAGGTTGGGCGTAGGAATGAATGATTGTGTGTATGTTTTATATTGAAGCGGTGATTGTTAAATAAGATGCATGTTTATTGCTTTAGCACGACACCGAAAATACACACAACCGCGCCTAAAACCCCGGGCGCCGCCTATAGGAAAACAATAGAATGGATTGAAAATGGAATCTCCGTGAGGAAAAACACGGGGTAATCCACTTTTCAATTCCGCTCACTTCGAACTATGGATCGAGTCCCAATGCAACGATAGCTGTGCAATGGAATCGGCTCTTTCTAGAACTCGAGGTGGGAACCTTGACCTTAGGTGCCAAATCCTTTGATTTTTAGAAGTTTTATCCTCCCTTGTCTCATGTGCATGTCTTTAGATGGTTGGTATATCTAAAACCACCTAAAAAAAAAAAATCGGTGATCCTGGAGTTACATCTCGAAGATTGGAACTGGGGCATCTCCAAGTGTTCGGGCCACATTCCTTTGATTGATTTGACATTCTTAGTCCTCTTGTATAAAATTAATTTTGCTGAGATCCTCTATATCTCGTCCCGTAGATTGATTGTATTAGGGATCTATTTGTATTGTATACATCTTGATAATGCTCATTTCTATCGAAAATGGGGGCAAATTCCCCAAACCCGTGGAGCATAGTGGAATTCGTCCCTTCAGTGCAAAACACATTAGGCCGCAGAGCCACTCGTTTGGTGAAAGGACTTATCGTTCCTAATTGATTTTTAATCAGATCTGGGGATAAGTTTTTCTCCATTCTTTTTATCTCAGGACGTCTCTCCTCTGACAAAGTCAATAGACGCAATAACAGAGTCGTCCGCATCAGAATCAAACCCCAAGATACGAATTTGGGTGAACGGTAACCTTGTATCGTTCCAATTTGGTCTTCCAAGACCACATGCCTAACGTGAGTTTTTACTCATTTTACAGGAAGTTGTTGGCGCTGAAAGCCTCAAATGAAAATAGCACGCTAATAGGGAGGCGAATAGAATCATTGGCCTTAGAAGTCAGGATTCCAGGAGATGGTCTTTGATTATAAGACCTAGTGGATGGTAAAAAGTATCGCTCCTACGTCACATGCTTTGACATGCATTTTGATAAAATCTTCTTTTTTTCCTTGAATAAAAGGAACCTTGAAGAATGGCGCTGAAGTGCGCCCAAAAACACAAATGGATCTTCTCTGGGGCAAATTCTTGAGAAGGATTCGTCGCCCAACCAGATGGGAGATCAAGGACACAAGATAGAGGGCCAAATTATGCAAGCCGCGGCGTGTGTGTTCAAACGGAAACACAAAACAAGAACAAGGCGGTATCGTTCCAATTTGTCTTGAATTTTGGAACGCAAACTGACACCTAATTCCCTTCTTTGACAGGGGCTCGCCATCAAGGCGAAACAGGTTTTCACATCCCGTGTATTACCCAATGGAACACATGACCAAGGGTAAGATGTATCGTTCTAATTTATTGAAAAATTCATGAACGTACAATAACATGTTTCTTCCGCATTTTCAGGGATCTCCAGCCGTGACGGGAAGGTAAGTATCCCTTTTCCCAGTTAGCTGGAGATAAAAAAAAAATGTCAGAATCCTTTCAATAATCATGCCTAAAAAGGATAGAGATTTTTCAATGCATCGATATTCATGATTTAAAACAGGAGGTTGTTTGAACATGAATAAAACATGCATGGGGCATCGTAAGATTCCCTTGAGGGGTAAATTTTTGGAGAAAAAGAAAGAGATTTTTCCAATCAAAAATTGTTCAAAACTTCCAGAAGGACGTTTTCTCAAAAGACGAGAGGCAAAGCCTAATCCAAACACGTCCTATACACACTTGAGAGAGAAGTGGAGCGGATCAAATAGTAAAATCTGGACCTACGGAAGTATGGACCATTCGCAGCGATTACATGGGTTGGGACGACGGAGGCATTCGTTTCTTATCCCCAAACACTACAGGTGACCATTGACAACCCCTTCGAACGGCGGTTTTCATTCTCAACCCTGTCAAGAACCACCCCACACCGGGGCAAAATGGAAGTAAGTCCAGCGGCATCAGGAGAAAATGGTTAGAAATTTTCTTGCTCGGACTAATTAATCTTTGTGTGTTGTTTATATGGTAATCCAAGTGCCATAGGATGACGAGAAGCATTCATTCTTTATCCCATACACTGTATCATTTGTACAGCCAAGTTGAGCCTGCAAATTCATTTCATGAACCCATTGGTGATCATTCCAAGACGGATGTCGCACCACTTCAAAAATGGAAGAGTTCAAGACTCAGGGATTACGAAGAGAATTCTCGGACTGATATTTAAAGCATGTTTAGACTATATGTCTAACATGATCCCATGAAGATGAGAAAAAGGGGGATTTCAAAAATGAAAATGAGAAAAATCCCCGGCATCAAGAAAAAGCAAAGTGCATAGTAAAAGCAAGGCCGATGCTCGTGCTAGTTGTTTAATTGGTCCGCAATGAAGCTGGATGGGAAAAGGGGAAATCCCTGAAGGAGCCAAATCCAAAAGGACTGCTCCCCAAATGCTATCAAGCGCAGAACAAAGACATAGAAAGAGTCAGTCTCTGAATGCAACAAGAGACGCTCTTTAAAGAGCTGGTGCACATCGCGAGATAGGTTGCGCGCCTCAAAGGCTAAAGATGCAGAAAAGAAAGGACAGGTGGCAAATCAGCAATGATCACCAATGTCAAACCCGTCACGAATTTTGGGCCAAAAATAAGCCTGTTTCGGTCCCCAATCCTACCAATGTTACAACCCCGAAACAGTCTTCTCTGACTAAGACACTTGGGTTAACATATAGCTTAGCTCGAAGAAGTACGAGCAAGATTATTTCTTTCTCATTTTGCAGGGTTCTTGACTTGTAAACCCGGAGCAGATGGTGAAAATTTTTGTTCAATGGCCTTGACTCAAAAGTGAGTCCCCCTTGAAGATCAAGAACCAAGCCCAACATTACGGTCCCGTGGAAGACCTCCCGACCGATCAAAATGTATGCGCTGCGAATGAGCCTAAAACCTAGGCACAGGTTAGTAGGGAATTGAGTGCATCCCCTACAAAAAAAAAAAACCACTATCGCAAAACAGGTGAGAAGACCTCATTGTCGAGAAATATTCCAATTGATGTTTTGAACAAACTCTTTTTGGAATTTTCAAACTGTTGATCCAGATTTTCCGTCCAAGGGATTTGTGATCACATTTGCATATTGCAAGAATGCTTTGGATAACCTCCAGCATCAAAATGCACATTTCATGATTAAAACTTAAAACATACGGTTTTGTCAAATGGACAGCCGTGGCCTTCCCAAAGATTACTAACGTTTTCTTGGTGAAGAAAAATCTTCCAGGCTCGAACTTCTGCAGGATTCTTGGAAACCCCAAATCCCAGAAAAACATTTGCTCCGTGGAGTGGAGCACGCAGGTTTGAACTTTCTACAGGATACCTGGAGAACACAGCTTCCAGAATGTCGTCTCAACAGACTCAACTGAAGTTTTGTCAAAATAAAATCTTTCACTGCTTCAAAACTGAATTCCCGACAAATTTCGGGATCTTTCAAAAAAAAGGGTGAGGATGTGATCCCATTTCAAAATTTAGGCGGTCTCATCGGATATGGAGAACCCTCGTCATGAGACCCCTTTTCAAAAATCAAGCAGTCCTAGCTTGACGTGGAGAACCCTCGTCCTAGGATCCCTTTTTCAAAAATATCAAACAGTCCTGGCATGACGTGGAGAACCCTCGTCCTAGGACCTCTTTTCAAATATCAAACAGTCTCATCGGATGTGGAGAACCCTCGTCATGAGACCCCTTTTCAAACCAAAACAAAGGTAGATACCGCCTGAAGGGTCAAATGAAGGTAGATACCGCCTGAAGGGTCAAATCAAAGGTAGATACCGCCTGAAGGGTCAAATCAAAGGTAGATACCGCCTGAAGGGTCAACACAAGGTAGAAACCGCCTGAAGGGTCAAATAAAAGTAGAAACCGCCTGAAGGGTCAAATGAAGGTAGATACCGCCTGAAGGGTCAACTTAAGGTAGAAACCGCCTGAAGGGTCAACTTAAGGTAGAAACCGCCTGAAGGGTCAACTCATGGTAGAAACCGCCTGAAGGGTCAACTCAAGGTAGATACCGCCTGAAGGGTCAACTCAAGGTAGAAACCGCCTGAAGGGTCAACCAATGGTAGAAACCGCTTGAAGGGTCAATCCAATAGTGAAAATCACTTAAATGGTCAACTCAATGGTCCAATCCACCATACGGATCAAAATCATTGGAAAATCTCAAATGGGACGCGTCTTCCTTAGATTCCTATCAGTTAGGAATCCCATTATGGTTTGACCTACCATACGGGTCAGAGCTTAACCTCTCTAGGATACTCTAGTAACGAGTTCCTAGAAATTCTCTTGAATCCATCAAACACCGCGAAAATCGCACAAACATCGAACAGGTAAGTGGCAGGTATGTCTCTCTATTATCTCACTCTCTCATGTCAAAATGTTTCCCCCTTCAAGAAAGAGCATACATGGACAAGCATGAAAATTGGATGTCATGACTCCTTTTCCTTTAGTTTCCCGAGTCGAGTCGATCAGGACTCAGGTGTCACCTTATCTTTGAGAGAAACCTCTAACGAGATTCCTCTCAAAGAGGGGCAGCTGTTGACACCTAAATTTTGATCAACTTTTTTATTTTATTTTATTTTATTATTTTATTTTATTTTGAAAATTCATAGAAAATCCATAAAAAGTTGAAAAAATTGAAAAATCAATTTTGGTGACCTTAGCCAAGCTAAATGAACCATTTTGACCAAAAAAATAATTTTCATAATTTTCATTTTTTTATATATATTTTCGAAAAATACAAAAAAAAAGAAAAAAAGAAAATGAAAATCAAGAAAATCAAGAAAAATAATATTTGAGGTCACAAAGATATATAAAAATAGTCGGTATTTTTATTTTTATTTTATCTATTTTCTAACCTCATAAATAGTAAAATTCAGGTTTGATTTTAGGTGTTTTCTGATCACCATAAAATTGAATCTGGCAAAAATATTAATAATGATTAAAAGGAAAAGGAGTGAAAACATCATCATTCAAAAGGAAAAGGAAACTAATCATTTTCCTTCGCCTTCGACCCTTCCGCCGTCGTCGCTAGCCGTCGTACCTCAAAGCCGCCGTGAATAACCCAAGACCCGCGGCCTCCACCCGTTTCGGAGTTTGGTTCGGGATTGTTTCGGATCGGGCCAAATCCGTCATCGCCAAAGCGCGCTATCGCCTCCGGCGACAGCCCCGGAGTCCTACCTCCTCCCTCGGAGCTTATGGAGCCTACGCGCCGCTGGTGGAGCCCAGAAACAGCCTCGGGTCACCACCCCGTCGTCGGAGCGTATCCGGACGTGTCGGAACGTGTCCGGACGTGTCCGGACGTGTCGGGCGTGTCGGAGCCGTGTCGGAACGTGTCCGGACGTGTCGGGCGTGTCGGAGCCGTGTCCGAGCAGTGTCGGAACAGTGTCGGAACAGTGCATGAACAGTGTCGGAACAGTGCATGAACAGTGTCCAATTTTTAAATTTTTAAATTTTTTTTATTTTTTAGTCTTAATTTGTGAAATTGACTATCGACATTCTAATGGCGATCGACAGGTAACGGGCATGGGGATGGTCGCAGGCTGGGGCTGGGCGATTGAAAGCTGGTGTCCAATCCGGTATGTTTTACGTACCCGATCCGTATATCAGGATTATTTTTCTAAAATATTGCATTTATAGACTTGATTTGTATGTATTTGTTTCAGTCTAGTGGTTAGCTTATTTATCTGGTTGAGTGTTATCTATTGTCAAAGACATGCTTTTTGTTAAAATATTTTCTGAAAATATAAAAAAATATTAATGAATCAAAAATGCCAAAAAAATGGAAAAATTAAAGAAAAACAAAAAAATTGAGAAAAATTGCAGAAAAATTCTAAAAATTGTCCAAGGCTGAAAATGACAAAAAATTGATTTGTTTTCATTTTTGGGATTTTCTCCCATTTAATCCAAAATGGCGATTTCACCCCTCAAAGGGTAAATCGTCTTTGATATTCTAATGAATTGTGGAAATTGCTTAGAATTTGGTGATGGGCCAGATGGGTGGTTAAACCTTATGTCTAAGATTTCCACATTTCATTTCCATTTTAGAAAATGACGATTTTACCCTTCGAATGGTAAATCGGTTTCTAAAATTCCCGAAAATCACGAAAATTGCCAAAAAAAATAGGAAATGGGTCAATTGAGTGACCAAACCTGTTTTGACTCCGGATTCATTCCGAAATGATGATTTTGTCCTTTTTGGGCAAACTGTCCCCTTTGTCTCAAAATTACGATTTTGCCCCTGATGGGCAAAATCATGTCTAAATCATTCCTAAGCCTGATTGATGCTTCTCTAGGCCAATATGGCCTTATTAGGAATGCCATGTGATTTATTTGTACATTTGAATTCATTGATTTGTGCACTTTATTATTGATTGTGATTGCCAGGATAGTCATTCCTATCTGCATGAACTCCTAGATTTAGGACTCGTACCCCACTCATCTGTATGAAATCTTAAGTCAGAAAACTCAGTCAACTTAGGTACCGAAAGGGCGTCAACTCTGATAGTTGACGTAACTAAGTCCCCGAACCCATTTCCCTGGTTATCGCAGAATTGAATAGAAACTCCCGACTATTCAATAGGGTGGTCCAATCATACCCTCCAAAAAATGATTGGTGGCGACTCCATGACATGCACACTTAGCACATATCACTAGACCACACTGAAGGTCGACTACGCATACCTCCGTTGCGATTTGGGTAACGGGCCTTGGGAGAGGCCCGCGTCCGACCAGACTGGACGGCCCATTAGCCCTCGAGAGCCCATGGCGAAATTCGAGAGGGTCGCGACATTGACGTAACTAAGTCCCCGAACCCATTTCTCTGGTTATCGTAGAATTGAATAGAAACTCCCGACTATTCAATAGGGTGGTCCAATCATACCCTCCAAAAAATGATTGGTGGCGACTCCATGGCATGCATACTTAGCACATGTCACTAGACCACACTGAAGGTCGACTACGTATACCTCCGTTGCGATTTGGGTAACGGGCCTTGGGAGAGGCCCGCGTCCGACCAGACTGGACGGCCCATTAGCCCTTGAGAGCCCATGGCGAATCTCGAGAGGGTCGCGACAGACTGGCGACTCCACTGGGGACTGGTTCTTAACCATTTAGTGGACTTGAGCCGATTAAAAAGTTGATTGATTTTTCTGACATGTTTTATGCAGACGCTCTTCAAATTGAAGTATGTACTTTAACCCTTGAGGTGTTAAACGTTTTTGCAGATTGGAGAAATAAGGGGTGTAGTCCGTGATTAACATTATTTTATGCAGGTTGGCGTAGGAATGTATGTTGTGTGGGTGATTTGAAGCGCTGATTGATAAACTGTTATGCATGACTTGCATTGTGATGATCACGACACCTGAACACACACAACCGCGCCTAAAACCCCGGGCGCCCCTATAAGCAAACAATAGAAGGAATTGAAAATGGAACCTCCGTGAGGAAAAACACGGGGTAATCCATTTTTAATTTCGCTCACTTCGAACTATGGATTGGGTCCCAATGCAACGATAGTTGTGCAATGGAACCTACCCTTTCTAGAACTCGAGGTGGGAGCCTTTAAGCCTCAGGAACCCCACCATTTAGGTGTCAAAACTTCACAAGTTTACATGCGCATGATCGATGTGTTTGACATGTCTTACCCCCTTCAAAAGGTTTGTAAGTATCATTCCTTTCACCCCTTGAACTCAGTATAACTTTTTTCCATATGCTAACACGTCTTTCTACCTACCACAAGGCAGGTAGCTTTAATCACGGAACCAAGAATAACTCGTATTATAACTCGTCTCCGAGCCAGAATGGAGCAAGAGGAGTTGGGATCTCGCGTGAATAGTTTGGAAGGTCAGATGGCGTCAATGGCCACCATGCTAGCAGAAATGAAAGCCATGATGGTGGCTGCACAAGAAAGAAATCATGACCTCAGCCAGGATGCTCCGCCCGCACCCCCCAATGCTTCGAATGTGGCACAAACTCGGGAAGAGAATGTGGCCGAGAATGTTAATCGAGTGTTAGCAGCTGATGCACTACCGAAGGCCGTGTCTGCAGTCATCGACCTAGAAAAAGACAAAAAGGAGAAACCCCCGGGCAAAATCGAAGAAGGCGCAAAGAGGCTAGCGAAGATAGAGGAATGCCTAAGCAGCCAAGGGTATGAGCTGGCTCGATTTGACAAGATATCACCATTTGCAAAAATTGAAGCGCCGTTAGACTATAAAGAACCTGATTTCGTCAGAAAATACAACGGGACGAGCTGCCCCCGAGCCCACTTAAAATATTACCTACGCAAAATGGCACTTTTTTCTGACTACGTTCCCTTGCTGATGAACACGTTTCAAGAGAGTCTGGCGGGTGCTGCTCTGGCTTGGTTCATCGAATTAGATTTGGAGGACTATGATGGATGGGAAGACCTGGCGGAGGACTTTTTACATCAATATAAGTTCAATACTGCTACAGCCCCTTCTAGAGAAGAATTGCTGAGGACCACTAAAGGGAAGAATGAGGCAATCCGTGCCTACGCTCAAAGATGGCGGGCCTTAGCAACACAAGTCAAACCGTCCATTCCAGAGGACGAGCTGGTCGACCTTTTCTTGAGAGCGTTGCCTTACGAGTATTTCGATAGGCTGAACACATCTGGTTGTCAAACATTTGTACACCTCATAAAAATCGCAGAAAGGCTGGAATGGGCGATGAGGGAAAGGAAAGCACCAGAAATCGCAACAAGACGCCAATATCCGGCCCGAAGGGAGAAGGAGGCTGAAGTTGATGTGGCCTTCGTACCAAACCCACCCAACCCTAAGCAGTTCTCCAATTCAAGTACGGTGCAAGGAAACTCGTCGGTATCGGTACAGAAACCATATGAACTAAGGAGGAAGTTGCCTCCCAAGCAGTTCACCCCCCTGCCAAGGCCGTTATCGAAATTACTTCCTATGTTACTAGAGGAGCACCTAGTGGCTAAGGAGCCTCCAAGGCCGAATCCGGTGAAATTTAACGGGTACGATGAAAGCCAGTCATGTGTCTATCACATGGGAGAGAAGGGCCATAACGTAGACAATTGCATTGTTTTGAAGCACAAGGTGCAAGCCCTTATCGATAATTGCATCCTTGAATTCGACAAAACAGAGCCGAACGTGCAAAATAATCCACTTCCTGATCACCAAACCGTGGGGGTGATCTTCGACAACAAGTTTGACCGGTTCTTCTCCGAGGATTCCAAACGGTCGAAGGACGAGGGGATAGAAACGACATCGGAGGAACTTGATTTGACCAGCTTGTCTTTGGGAGATTTTGTCAAATCACTCGACGGCGACGCTCCTACCATGGAGTAAAGAGATATCTGTCTCTCTTCGACGCATCTAAATCCACATTAGGTGCCTCGGGCTTTTTCTTACGTGTTGTATTGTAATGTAAGTATACTAAAAAAAACCAAAAAAAAAAAAACCCAAAAAAATCATCAAAAATCAAAAATCAAAAAAAGGGGGACATGTGGGAGCCACAAATCGGTCAATGACGAAAAAAAAAAAAAACTGAGACTTGATTTCCCACATGTCTTCTGGTTTACAAAGTTTTGGGATGCGAGGATGCCCAATGATATGAGGGCTAGCTCCCATCCTACCCTTTCAATTTTTCTTAAGACGTCTCCCAAAGAAGTTTATCATTACATGAACTTTCTCTATTTTATAACCGTCTTTGTGACACTTCAAGCATGCCATTCCAAGCATACATAGCAGTTGTTAAATAACTCAGGTTCCCGAGGAGGAGATTCCCTCCTAAATGGGGAATAAAACGATGCGGAGCCATCCATTCCAGCGACGATCAAAAGCAGGGGAATTAGATGGCAGTGCTTCCAAATGACGAAACAAGGAGTACCCCTTTTCATAACATAAGTCTGACTCAATGTTTTCAAGAGCGTTCTAATGGCTCAATTTGTGAACAAAATCTTTGAGAAAACCTGAAAAAGTTTCTCATCACCTGAAAACCTCTGTGAAAAAAATGCTTGAAAAGAAAATCTTAAGTTTTATCAATACCTTCTTTGAATAGAATGAAAAGCACGAATTCATAAATGACCAGGATTGGCAAAACTCGTGGGAGCAAGTCTCTCCCTTTTCTCCGAGAAGCCCAGCTAGGGGCAAACTCTCATGATCCCCCCTAAAAGTGTAACAGACCAGGGTCATCAAATCCAGAGAGGACAAACAGCGAAACCGGCCTCACCGGGGTAAATTGCTCGAAAAGCACGAAAGGACGAAACTTCGGAGGGAGTACCTCTTTTCAGAAATTCCAAATGAAGTCAGATAAAAACCCACGTCTATTTCTTCACATGCAGGTGCGTGGACTCCTTCAGATGGGATTAGAAATCTCCAACAAAAGCGGAAAGCGTTAAGGCATGACTGGGGCATGCGAATCAATTTTGCTCTGGGCAAAGAAAGACGTTTCTTCTCTGGCAAAATCCGTAGACGCAATGACAGAGTTATCTGCATCAGAAATAAACCCCAGGATACAAACCTAGAGGCGGTAACTTTGTATCGTTCCAATTTGATCTCCATAAATCCCATGCTTAACATGAGTTTTCCTCATTTAACAGGAAGTCGTTGGCGCCAAAAGCCACAAAAGAAAAGAACTCGCCAATGAGGAGGCAAATAAAATTATTAACCTTGGGAGTCAGCACTCCAAGGAAGGGTCTTTGATCAAGTGGAGGAACTATGAAGAGTGACGCTGGAATGCGCCCAAAAACACAAATGGATTTCCTCTAGGGCAAATCCTCGAGAATGATTCATCGCCAACCAAACGGAGGAATCGTGGCCACAATATAGATGGCCAATTTCTACAAGCCGCGCGTTTGTGTTCAAATGAAAACACCAAGCAAGAACAAGGCAGTATCGTTCCAATTTGTCTTGAATTTTGGAACGCAAACTGACACTTATTGTTTGTTTTTGACAGGGGAGTCGCCTTGGAGACGAACAAGTTTTTACTTCCCACGTACTACTTGTTAGGGTACATGACCGAGGGTAGGATGTATCGTTTCGATTTTCAAAAAAATTTGTGAATATACAATGATATGCTTCTCTTACATTTTCAGGGGTCTGCAGCCGCGACAGGTAGGTAAGTATCCCTTTCCCAGTTAGCTGGAGATAAAGAATGTTAAAATCCTTTCAGTCGTCATGAAAATTATCCAATGCATCGATGTTCATGATTTAAATCGGGAGGTTGCCCAAAGCATGAATAAAACATGCACGATACATCACAAGATCTCCTCAATGGATAAATTTTGGGAAAGAAGGGAGTGAATTTTTCCAAATATCATTATTTGTCAAATCATTCAAAAGGAAGTTTACTCAAAAGAGAGGCGAGCCTAATCCAAACATGTCCAACACACACTTGAGAGATGAGTGGAGTGGGCAGATAGCAAAATCTGGGTCTACGATGGTAGGGACCATTTGCAGCGATTACATGGGTTGGGACAATAGAGGCATTCGTTTCATATCCCCAAACACTACAGGTGACCATTGATAAACCCCTTTGAACGGCGTTTTTCATTCTTAACCCTATCAAGAACCACCCCACATCGGGGCAAAATGGAGGTGAGTCCAGTAGCATCAGGAGAAAATGGTTAGAAATTTTCTTGCTCGGACTAACATTAATCTTTGTGTGTTGTTTATATGGTAATCCAAGTGCCATAGGATGATGAGAAGCATTCATTTCTCTATCCCACACACCATATCCTTTGCATAGCCAAGTTGAGCCTGCGAATTCATTTCATAAACACATTGGTGATCATTGCAAGTTCCAAAACAAAGGCAAATCACTTCAGGAACGGAGAAGTTCAAGACTTAGGGTTTACGAAGAAACTACTAAGTTGATACTCAAGCGTGCTAAGAGCCAAGTCATATATCTAGCACAATTGACAAGCATCCCACTTGCGACAAGGGATTAAAGAAATCCCCAGCATCAAGAAAAAGCAAAGTGCCTGGTAAAAGCGAGGCCGATGCTCGGGTGAACAATTTGATCGATCCCTAAAGAAACCTGGTAGGGAAAAGAAGAGGGAAAAACCCCTAATGGAGTCAGATCAAGAAGACTGCTCCCCAAATGATGTCAGCCGTGGAGCAAAAACACAGAAAGAGTTGTCAGCCTCTTAATACCACAAGAGACGCTCTCTAAAGAGTTTGTACACACCTCAAAAACGGTTGCACGTCTCAAAAATTGAAGATACAGAATGGAAATGACAGGTGACAAGTTTGCAATGATCACCAAGGTCAATCCCCTCATAAATTCTGGGCCAAAAATAAGCTTTTTTCGGTCCCCAATCCTACCAACATCATAACCCTGAAACAGCCTTCTCTGACTAAGACACTTGGGTTAACATATAGCTTAGCTCGAAGAGGTACGAGCAAGACTATTTCTTTCTCATTTTGCAGGGTTCTTGACTTGTAAACCCGAAGCAGATGGTGAAAACTTTCGTTCAATGGCTTTGACTCAAAAATGAGTCCCCCTTGAAAACCAATACCAAGCCCAACATTACGGTCCCGTGGAAGACCTCCCGACCGATCAAAATGTATGCGCTGCGAATGAGCCTAAAACCTAGGCACAGGTTAATAGGGAATTGAGTGCATCCCCTATAAAAATCATTACCTCAAAACAGGTGAGATAGCCTCCTTGTCGAGAAATATTCCAATTGATGTTTTGAACAATCTCTTTTTCGAATTTTTCAAACTGTTGATCCAGATTTTCCATGCAAGGAATTTGTGATCACATCTGCATGTTGCAAGAATGCTTTGGACAGCCTCCGGCATCAAAATGCACATTTCATTATTAAAACTTAAATCATACGGTTTTGTCAGATGGACAACCGTCGTCTTCCCAAAGATTGCTAACGTTTTCTTGGTGAAGAAAAATTTTTCAGGCTCGAACTTCTGCAGGATCCATTGGAGACGCCAATCTCCCAGAAGAAGGCCTCGCTCTGAAGAGAAGAACGCACAAATCTATTTTTCTGCAGGATACCTGGAGAACCCAGCTCCCAGAAAAGTCACTTCCCGCATCATCAGCGTACCAGTGAAATTTTCGCCAAAATAAAATCTTTCACTGCTTCAAAACTGAATTCCCGACAAACTTCGGGATCTCTAAAAAAAAGGGGGGAAGAAAAACCCTTTCAAAAGAAACAGTCTCATCGGACGTGGAGAACCCTCGTCATGAGATCCCTTTTCAAAAATATCAAACAGTCTCATCAGACGTGGAGAACCCTCGTCATGAGACCCCTTTTCAAAATTTAGGCAGTCTCATCGGACGTGGAGAACCCTCGTCATGAGACCCCTGTTCAAAAATTAAGCAGTCTCATCGGACGTGGAGAACCCTCGTCATGAGACCCCTTTTCAAAATTTAGGCAGTCTCATCGGACGTGGAGAACCCTCGTCATGAGACCCCTGTTCAAAAATCAAGCAGTCTCATCGGACGTGGAGAACCCTCGTCATGAGACCCCTTTTCAAAAATCAGGCAGTCTCATCGGACGTGGAGAACCCTCGTCATGAGACCCCTTTTCAAAGCAACACAAGGTAGAAACCGCCTGAAGGGTCAAAACAATGGTAGAAACCGCCTGAAGGGTCAATGTATGGTAGATACCGCCTGAAGGGTCAAACCCATGGTAGAAACCGCCTGAAGGGTCAACACAAGGTAGATACCGCCTGAAGGGTCAAAATAATGGTAGAAACCGCCTGAAGGGTCAATCAAAGGTAGAAACCGCCTGAAGGGTCAATCCAATAGTGAAAATCACTTAAATGGTCAACTCAATGGTCCAATCCACCATACGGATCAAAATCATTGGCAAATCTCAAATGGGACGCGTCTTCCTTAGATTCCTATCAGTTAGGAATCCCATTATGGTTTGACCTACCATACGGGTCAGAGCTTAACCTCTCTAGGATACTCTAGTAACGAGTTCCTAGAAATTCTCTTGAATCCATCAAACACCGCGTAAATCGCACAAACATCGAACAGGTAAGTGGCAGGTATGTCTCTCTATTATCTCACTCTCTCATGTCAAAATGTTTCCCCCTTCAAGAAAGAGCATACATGGACAAGCATGAAAATTGGATGTCATGACTCCTTTTCCTTTAGTTTCCCGAGTCGAGTCGATCAAGACTCAGGTGTCACCTTATCTTTGAGAGAAACCTCTAACGAGATTCCTCTCAAAGAGGGGCAGCTGTTGATACCTAAATTTTGATCAACTTTTTTTTATTTATATTTTTATTTTTATTTTGAAAATTCATAGAAAATCCATAAAAAGTTGAAAAAATTGAAAAATCAATTTTGGTGACCTTAGCCAAGCTAAATGAACCATTTTGACCAATAAAATAATTTTCATAATTTTCATTTTTTTATATATATTTTCGAAAAAGAAAAAAAGAAAAAGAAAATCAAGAAAATCAAGAAAAATAATATTTGAGGTCACAAAGATATATAAAAATAGTCGGTATTTTTATTTTTATTTTATCTATTTTCTAACCTCATAAATAGTAAAATTCAGGTTTGATTTTAGGTGTTTTCTGATCACCATAAAATTGAATCTGGCAAAAATATTAATAATGATTAAAAGGAAAAGGAGTGAAAACATCATCATTCAAAAGGAAAAGGAAACTAATCATTTTGTCTTTTCTTTTGATTATTTTATTATTATTCTTACTTTTTAATATTTTATTTTATTATTATTTTATTATTATTTTATTTTTTTATTATTATTCACTCACCTTTTCCCTCATCCGTCGTTGGCTTCTTCTCCCCCCGCGACTTCATCTTCTTCTCCTCCTTCCTCTTCAACAGCCCTTTTATGGCTATCGACCATCAGCATGGCCAACATCAAGGACTCAGTTCGGTCATGATAGCGGGCTCGCACGATGCCAGCCAAAATGACATCCCGGCTAGCAACTTCGTAAGCCTCTAGAAAATTGTTGAAGAGAGTTGAGAAGATCACAAACTCCCTTTGCAGTTTCGTACCTTCGATACACACGGTGCCCAGGGTCGAAATCAAAGCACGAACTTCAACCTCGGCTTCAGGATGATTGTTTATATAACCATAACCTCTACCTAGGAGGTGATAAAGTCTCTCCCATTGGGTTGAAGCTTCGGCTAAAGTAGCAGGTATAGAAGAGGGAGCCATGCGCGATTGAATGGTGGAAAAGAGAATGAGTATTGGGAGAATGTTTGAGAGGCCGAATCTGATCAGGCTAAAGTATTAATCTTTTGGTATCAATCTCTCACCTTATAACGCTCGAATAAGCAAGGAGAAGTTATAATAATAATTTATGTGCAGCGGGGCCAAGCGGGTTTCGTTAATGCATCCCCGATGAGTCACGGATCCGCCAACGTCCTGTGATCTCGGGTTTAGCAAAACATAATGGCGCCGAAAGGTAGCCAGACCTATTGCTTTAAAGACTGGGGCAGAAAGACAGGCGTAGTGCTCGACAAAGCGAAATCAACGCAAGAGATCTTCAGGCTCCACTCAGGTAGAAAAGAGTAAGAAAAGACGAAGTGGGAATTACGAAGTCTTGAGAAGAGCGCTCGCCAGGTGGCCATTATCTTGGATCAAAGAACGGTGATCAGACTCACTTTGCCTTTCAAAAATTTCAGAGAAGGTGAGGATCCAAAGAAGGACAGAGAAAGCCGAGCTAACAAAAAATCAACCGGTGATATTTCGATCAAGAATGTTCAAGGGGTACCGTCATTTGCTGGAAACGCCAGACGTGGAGGTTTCCGAGCTTGAGCTACTAGAAGAATTTGAAGATCCCAGGACCGAACCTGACACGAGGGCCATGGAGGTCGACCCTGCCAATGACGAAACCCGAAGCCTGGTTAACAAAAACCATATCCGCGGCAGTGAACGACGTCGGAAAGGGAAACATCTTCAACGCCACGCTTCAAGTCCAGTCCGTAAGCTTGAGTTCTATTTCAAGGAATGCCCCTACCCAAACAACGAACAGAGAGCCGAAATAAGCCAGGAGTTAGGGTGGGAGCCTCGGAAGGTCAGGTGCTGGTTCGAAAACAAACGAACCCGGGTGAAGCAACACCGCGATCGGCAAGAGGTAACGATTCTGAGGGAGGAAAATGAAAAGCTTAGAATAAAAAACACTCAATATAAAAAAGCTCTAAGCATCGCTACTTGCCTCGATTGCGGTAACCCTTTTCCCACCGACGAAGTGTTCACCGAAGAGCCAGATCTGGGGGCTTATAATGCTCATCTGTTGCAACGCCCTTCGCAATATCTTTCGAAACAGACAGGTACCGTCGAAGGTCTACAAAAGAAAATCAACGCTGCAAAGTCAAAGTTGACACCCGTTGTGGAGGGACGTGTGTCATGACAAGTCAGGTTCGCTTGATGATGAACCCGCCATCATAACCAGCCGATCTGAGACCATTGGATTCCCCCCAGAGCAACTTCCCACACTACCAGATTCCGCGGAGGGTAGCCGCCAAGTTGCTAGCACTACTTCGGCTAGCAAGAAAACAAGGTTTCGTTGGACTTCGGAGCTCCATAGCAAATTTGTCGATACAGTCCAACAGTTAGGGATCAGCTTGGCTAGCCCACTACGCATACTTGAGATCCTGAACGTGCCAGGGCTGGCTGTAGGTAACGTCAAGAATTACCTTTGGCGCTACAGGAGACAGCTGAAAGGTAGACAAGCGGCACCGGACCTGGGTGTAGACGATTCAAGTTTAAACGATATGCATGGCTGTGACCGCGATCCTCATGAAGCAGGAAACACCCAATCGCATTTCAACTTGGACGAGACTGGCCATTACACGGGCGATTGTTCAGACATCAATCAAAGTACACCCTTGGGTTACCCCAGTTCTCCTCAAGAGTATGTACCACAATTCCAGCAAGTATGGACTCCCCAATTTGAGCACCAACCGATCGTTAGTGCTATTCCTACGGCGAATCCAGCATTGGATACAAATTTACTGGACAACGATGGAAATACCAACTTGAGGAGTCAGGTTGTTCATGCCGAAAGTAGTGTGAGGAACCCATCGCCAACGGTTGAGGATGCCCGACTTGGGCATCAATGGCTTGAAATTTCAAGTGATCTCCTCAGTGAGCAACTCGGCATATGGATCAAGCATAAATCGAGGAACCGGGTTGTTCATGCCGAAAGTAATGGGAGAAGTCCATCACCAGTGATTAAGGAGGCTCAACTTGAACGCCAACGACTTGAACAGTCAGATGATCTCCTGAATGAGCAACTCGACCTATGGGTCAAGCATTTTAGAACAGGCACATCTCCGCGGTCGTGACCGATACCGGCGACCGGACATCCGGTTCGAAGCTCGTGTGCTAAATCATTAGAAGGCTCAGGAGAGTGAGAGGTGAATACGTCGAATGAATGTGTTACGGATCTCGTTGTAAAGTTCCCACGGGAACATTTTTAATTAACGATTAAAACTAACCGCTCTGAGTGTCAATATTACCCTTTGAACATCTTCGAGCCAAGAGCCGTGGATTATTCACTTAATCCGTGGAGCAAGTTCCATGAACAATGACTATCACCCGCGGAGCATAGTGGGATCTACCCCTTTCAATACGAAATACGTTTGGTCACGAAGCCTCCCATTTGGTAAAACGATGTATCGTTCCTAAACGATCTTCAATCGAATACCGAAGTAATGTATCATTTCTTTCCCTTCTCAGGCGATAAACGTGGATAAATCACTCAAGGAGCCATCCGTTCGAATAACAGAACAGACGTGGCCCAACCGGGGGCAGCTGAACCATTGATGTTGCAAATATTCCAAGCATGGATCGGCGGATTTGATAGACGTTGTTCATATCAATACGCAACATCGGAACGGGATGAGAACCAAGAGTAAAGTTGTATCGCCCCAATTTGTCTTGAATTTGAGAATATGAATTGATACTCATTGTTTATCCTTAACAGGGGAATCGCCTTGGAGACGAACAAGTTTTTACATCCCACGTACTACCTGTTAGGGTACATGAGGGTAGGATGTATCGTTTCGATTTTTGAAAAATTCGTGAACATACAATGATATGCTTCTTTTACATTTTCAGGGGTCTGCAGCCGCGACAGGTAGGTAAGTATCCCTTTCCCAGTTAGCTGGAGATAAAAAAAATGTTAAAATCCTTTCAGCCGTCTGTTGACACCTAAATTTTGATCAACTTTTTTTTATTTATATTTATATTTTTATTTTGAAAATTCATAGAAAATCCATAAAAAGTTGAAAAAATTGAAAAATAAATTTTGGTGACCTTAGCCAAGCTAAATGAACCATTTTGACCAATAAAATAATTTTCATAATTTTCATTTTTTTATATATATTTTCGAAAAATACAAAAAAAAAGAAAAAAAGAGAAAGAAAATCAAGAAAATCAAGAAAAATAATATTTGAGGTCACAAAGATATATAAAAATAGTCGGTATTTTTATTTTTATTTTAACTATTTTCTAACCTCATAAATAGTAAAATTCAGGTTTGATTTTAGGTGTTCTCTGATCACCATAAAATTGAATTTGACAAAAATATTAGTAATGATTAAAAGGAAAAGGAGGGAAACATCATCATTTAAAAGGAAAATGGGACTAATGATTTTGTCTTCTCTTTTTGTTATTTTATTTTATTTTTACTTTTATTATTTTATTATTTTATTATTTTTATTATTATTATATTTTCTTTTTCTTTTTCTCTCTCTCTCTCCCCCACTCCCTCCCTCCTTCCCGCTGCCTATTTATCTCCTCCCCCTCATCATCTCCCGACCCTTCTTCTCCCTCAACTCTCTCTCTTTCATTTTCGTTTTTTTTCTCTCGCTCAGCTCGCCGCCCAGATCAAAAACCGTCCGGTTTTTCGGCCATAACTCTTTCGTTAGACATCGTATGCGAACGAGCCATATACCATTGGAAAGCTTATTCTCTTGCCGTTCTAATGACATATCGTGAGCCCAATTTGGACCAGCCTTTTGTCCCGTAGAGCTGTTTGAAGGAGCAAAGGTCAGACTGATCAGACTTGAGTCCGCGGGTGCCAAATTGGATTTTCGGGTTTGTTTTGGGTTCAATATTGGTAAGACCACCTCTCACTCCTTGTTAAGACATATATTATTGTGTTCTATGGTTTGAAGATGGATTATATTTGGATTTAAGGGCTGATCCCTTATTGTTTTGTTCGAAAAATCTGAACCGGTTCTGTCAAGGTGGTGCCGTGAACATTGTGAGTGATTCAAGGGCTTGCCTTGCTTCCAAAATTCGATAAGATGTCTCTAGCACCTAAATTAGGAATCTAGCAAGTTGAGATTGTAGTCTAGTTGAGTTTTGGATGGGTTTTAATGGTTGAATTAAAGGAGTTTTCTGGGACAGATTCTGGTCATTGGGCGATTGAAAACCGTCCGGTGTTTCGGCCATAAATCTTTCGTTAGGAATCGTATGGGAACGAGCCATATATTGTTAGAAAGCTTATTCTCTTACCGTTCTAATGACATATCGTGAGTCCAATTTGGCCGAGCCATTTGTCCCGTAGAGCTGTTTGAAGGAGCAAAGGTCAGACTGATCAGACTTGAGTCCGCGAGTGCCAAATTGGATTTCCGAGCTTGTTTTGGGTTCAATCTTGGTAAGACCACCTTTCACTCCTTACATTTTACCTATTAGACCCAGAATCGGAAGGCCGAGCCTCATGTTGGTGTCTAAATATTTGCTGTGTATTTACTTTATGTCATAGCATTTCTATATTTCGCATAAAAGACCCAGAATCGGAAGGCCGAGCCTCCTGTTGGTGTCTAAATATTTGATGTGTATTTAATTTATGTCATAACATTTCTATATTTCGCATAAAAGACCCAGAATCGGAAGGCCGAGCCTCCTGTTGGTGTCTAAATATTTGCTGTGTATTTACTTTATGTCATAGCATTTCTATATTTCACATAAAAGACCCAGAATCGGAAGGCTAAGCCTCCTATTGGTGTCCAAGGTGTTTTATTTATTTATTTTCTGTAAATTATATTGTGCTACCCCAGAATCGGAAGGCCGAGCCTCCTGCTGGTGGTATATACCCCCCACACATTGTTGCACGAGCACCGACGGACTCCGACGTCGTAAAATTCACCGGATCCCATCTCCTTTGCTTATGTTTATGTTGTATAATGACTTAATATCTTCTTTATTTTTTGCATTGTGTTGCGTCCTATAAAAATAAAAACAAAAAATGCTAGATTGGATGGTTGCAGATGAGCCACGTGTTGTGATCCGATGATTTTCAAAATAAAAAATATTTTTAACATTAAAAGAAATGAATTTCAAATTTTACAAAAATTAAAATGATTCGATTGTCACCGAGACGCCACGTGGCGAGTTAGGGACCGTTCAGTTGGGACTTATTTTCAGGAAATTTAAAAAAAAAATCAAAAAAAAAAAAGTGAATTATTAAGGAAAAATTCAAAAACAAATTGAGAAAAATTGCAGAAAATTCAATCAACTTAGGTACCGAAAGGGCGTCAACTCTGACAGTTGACGTAACTAAGTCCCCGAACCCATTTCTCTGGTTATCGTAGAATTGAATAGAAACTCCCGACTATTCAATAGGGTGGTCCAATCATACCTTCCAAAAAATGATTGGTGGCGACTCCATGGCATGCATACTTAGCACATGTCACTAGACCACACTGAAGGTCGACTACGTATACCTCCGTTGCGATTTGGGTAACGGGCCTTGGGAGAGGCCCGCGTCCGACCAGACTGGACGGCCCATTAGCCCTTGAGAGCCCATGGCGAATCTCGAGAGGGTCGCGACACCGTCATGAAAATTATCCAATGCATCGATGTTCATGATTTAAATCGGGAGGTTGCCCAAAGCATGAATAAAACATGCACGATACATCACAAAATCCCCTCTATGGATAAAGTTTGGGAAAGAAAGAAATGAATTTTTCCAAATATGATTATTTGTCAAATCATTCAAAAGGAAGTTTACTCAAAAGAGAGGTGAGCCCAGTCCAAACGCATCCTACATACACTTGAGAGATGAGAGAAGTGGAGCGGATCAGATAGCAAAATCTGGACCTACGGAAGTAGGGATTATTCGCAGCAATTACATAGATTGGGATGACGGAGGCATTCGTTTCATATCCCCAAACACTACAGGTGACCATTGACAACCCCTTTAAACGGCGGCTTTCATTCTCAACCCTGTCAAGAACCACCCTACATCGGGGCAAAATGGAGGTGAGTCCAGCAGCATCAGGAGAAAATGGTTAGAAATTTTCTTGCTCGGACTAACATCAATCTTTGTGTGTTGTTTATATGGTAATCCAAGTGCCTTAGGATGACGAGAAGCGTTCATTTCTCTATCCCACACATGTTTATCATTTGCACAGCCAAGTTGAGCCTACAAATTCATTTCATAAACCCGTTGGTGATCATTGCAAATTTCAAGACAAAGCAGATCACTTCAGAAACGATGGAGTTCAAGACCTAGGGTTTACGAAAAAGCTACTAAGTCGATACTCAAGCGTGCTAAGAGCCAAGTCATATATCTAGCACAATTGCCAAGCATCCCACTTGCGACAAGGGATTAAAGAAATCCCAGCATCAAAAAAGAAAAAGCAAAGTGCCTGGTAGAAGCAAGGCCGGTGCTCGCATAAACTGTTTGATTGATCCCCAATGAAACCTAGTTGGGAAGAGAAAATTTCTAAAGGAGTCAAATCAAAAAGGCCGCTCCTCCAAATGATGTCAAGCGTGGAAGAAAGACGCAGACAGAGTTGTCAATCCCTTAATGCAGCCAGAGACGCTCTCTAAAGAATTCGTGCACACCTCAAAAGCGGTTGCACGCTTCAAAAAATTGAAGATGCAAAATGGAAAAGACAGGTGACAAGTTTGCAATGATCACCAATGTCAATCCCCTCATAAATTCTGGGCCAAGAAACAAGCTTTTTTCGGTCCCCAATCCTACCAACATCATAACCCTGAAACAGTCTTCTCTGACTAAGACACTTGGGTTAACATGTAGCTTAACTCGAAGAAGTACGAGTAAGACTATTTCTTTCTCATTTTGCAGGGTTCTTGACTTGTAAACCCGAAGCAGATGATGAAAACTCTTATTCAATGACCTTGACTCAAAAGTGAGTCCCCCTTGAAGATCAATAACCAAGCCCAACATTACGGTCCCGTGGAAGACCTCCCGACTGATCAAAATGTATGCGCTGCGAATGAGCCTAAAACCTAGGCACAGGTTAGTAGGGGATCGAGTGCATCCCCTGTAAAAACCATTATCCCAAAACAGGTGAGAAGACCTCATTGTCGAGAAATATTCCAATTGATGTTTTGAACAAACTCTTTTTGGAATTTTCAAACTATTGATCCGGATTTTCCAAACAAGGAATTTGTGATCACATTTGCATGTTGCAAGAATGCTTTGGATAACCTCCAGCATCAAAATGCACATTTCATGATTAAAACTTAAATCATACGGTTTTGTCAAAGGGACAGCTGTGGTCTTCCCAAAGATTACTAACGTTTTCTTGGTGAAGAAAAATATTTCAGGCTCAAATTTCTGCAGGATACCTGGAGAACCCAGCTCCCAGAATGTCGCCTCAACAGACTCAAGTGAAGCTTTGTCAAAATGAAATCTTTCACTGCTTAAAAAAAACTGAATTCCCGACAAACTTCGGGATCTCTAAAAAAAGGGGGGAAGAAAAAACCCTTTTAAAAGAAAAAGTCCTATCAGACGTGGAGAACCCTCGTCCCAGGACCCCTTTTAAAAAAAATCAAGCAATCCCAGCAGACGTGGAGAACCCTCGTCCAGGGACCCTTTTTCAAAATCAAGTGGCCCTATCAGACATGCAGAACCCTCGTCTCGGGACCCATTTTCAAAAATTTAGGCAGTCTCATCGGACGTGGAGAACCCTCGTCATGAGACCCCTTTTCAAAGCAAACTGATGGTAGAAACCGCTTGAAGGGTCAATCAAAGGTAGAAACCGCCTGAAGGGTCAATCAAAGGTAGAAACCGCCTGAAGGGTCAAATCAAGGTAGAAACCGCCTGAAGGATCAACTCATGGTAGAAACCGCCATAAGGGTCAACACGAGGTAGATACCGCCTTAAGGATCAACACGAAGGTCCGATCCACCATACGGATTAAAATCTCTGGCAAATCCCAAAGCGTGGGGATGCGCCTTCCTTAGGTTCCTACCAATTAGGAATCCCATAATGGTATGACCTACCATACAGGTCAGAGCTTAATCTCCATAGGATTTTCTGTGACGAGTCCTAGGCATCTTCTTGAAAGTTGTCGCAACCGGCAGCATCCGACAGGTGAGCTTCAGGTAAGCCTCTCTCACTCCGGCTCATGTTCAAATTGTTAGAGCAAACCGGGGATTAATTTGAGCTTTCATAAAAAAGCTCAAGGATCCGATGTCATAGCATTTCTTCTTTCATTTTCCCAGTTGAGTCGGTTAGGAATCAGGCGCCATCTTATCTTTGAGAAAAACCTCTAACGAGATTCCTCCCAAAGAGGGGCAGTTGTTGATACCTGATTTTTGACCATCTATTATTATAATTTTTATTCTTTAAAATTAATTAAAAATATCAAAAAAGGTCATAAAATTATAAAATCAACTTTGGTAACCTTGGCCAAGCCAAAGAAACCATTTTGACAAAAAACATAATTCTCATTTTTATTATTTTTATTTTTATTTTCGAAAAATACAAAAAAAAAAGAAGAAAGAGAAAATCAAGAAAAACATCATCATTAAAAAGAAAAAAGAAGAAGGAATATTTGACCAATGATGTTGTCTTGTTTTTATTTTATTTTATTGTTATTATTATATTATTATTGTTGTTGTTGTCTTTTTCTTTTTCTTTTTATTTTTATTTTTCTTTCTTTTTCCGCACACATGCTCACGTACGTTTTCTCGCTCTCTGGCTCTCTCTCTCTGGTCGGCTCCTTCCCACGCTCTTCCTGGCGTTTTTTTTTCTTTTCTGCTGGGCGAGCGGACAACAACCAGAAGACTCATCCTCAGCCGAACTGATCTCCACCTCCTCCCGCTCGCTCGCCATCATCACCATCAGCCTTCATCTTCTTCGACCATCGTCCGTCTCGTCACGCCACCGCTGCGCCGCCATAGCCGCCGAGCTTGGTCGAAGCTCCCGAGCTCCCGTCGTCACGCCCAGAGAAGAACCGAAGCTGGCAAACCATCTTCCGAGCTCGACGGCGTCATGAGGAAGCCCGTGTACCCGTCAGACTCGCCGGAGACCGCCTAGAAACGGGAGTAGAGTCTTCGAGCTTCATCTTGGTCTTCAATGGCATCTCAAGCTCCACTCATTAGTTTAGCGACTTATTGATCTAGAATCGGTCCTTGTACTTCACTGACCATTTTTTCCTTTGACTGTACGTGGTTTTATTGGGTAAATACTCGAGTCGGCCTCCGACGTCCTCCGACCGGTTGCGAGCTCTACGGCTCGTTTCACGCCAAACTAAAGCCCTGTGATTGTCAGGTAAGTCCTCTGCAGCTCCTAGGATGCTTCCCAATAATTTATGTTAGTCGGGTAACGTGTAGAACGGCTAGAACCAAGTTTCGCCGGAGATATGCTTTCGGTCGGAGATGGCGAGTCGATCGTTCGGCGTTCTGCTAGGTTGAGGTTCGGATATGTGGTAGAGGACGTCGAGTAGAATCTTTTGGCGTTGATTTCGTGCGATTTGGACGTCGGAGGTCCGAGATATCGCCCTCCGACGAGGCGCCGGCGAGAGAACGCCGGCGCCGGTCGTCTTCCCCGATGAGGCTTTGATCGGTCAACGCTTGTTGACCTGGTCAACGCCACGTGGCACTGATGTGGCAGCCACGTGGCGGCCACGTCAGCGCGCAGTATTAACAGAAAATCAAAAGAATAAAAATAATAATCCGACGGTCTAGGAGTCGCCACGTGTCTCGATCTGAGGCGTCCGTTCTCAATTAGGTAAACGGCGCCGTTTTGGTCCTAGAGGAGGCGGGCCGGGTTTTGGTTGCGGGTCTGGGTCGTGGGTCGGGTCATCCGACCCGGTCCGGATAATTTGTTTTTTACATATATTATTATTTTTTAATAAAAAATAATAGTAAATCAAAAAAATCAATAAAAATTAAAAAAATCTTAAAAAATTTCAAAAAAATCCGAAAAATTCTAAAAAATTCTAAAAAATTCCAGAAAATAGGAAATGGCCACATCCAACTGGTCATGACCTGTTTCGGGTCTTTCGACCCCCGATATTTTCCGAAATGACGGTTTTGCCCTTCCGGCAAACCGTCTTCCAAAAAAAGAAATTCCAAAAAATTCTCAAAAATGGGAAATGGCCACAAACAACTGGCCATGGAATATTTTGGGTAATTCGGTATCCAAACCTTCCAAAAAATTGACGATTTTGCCCTTCGGGCTAATCACCTCCAAATCTTCCCATTTTACCCCTGGTCTGAAGTCACACATTCCTTAAGCCTTTATGGTTATACTAGGAAGTCATTGATCTGAATTGAGATGCATTGAAGTGATTTATTTATGTACTTGATTGCGTTTTCATTTAAATTGATTGTGATTGATAAGAATGGTCTTCCAATCTGCATGAAACCCTGAATCAAACCTACCTCACCCAAAATTGTGCCTGCATGAACTCTTAGCCAGGAAAATCATTCGCGTTAGGTACCGAAAGGGCGTTGATAAGGACACCAGCGTAACCAAGTCCCCGAACCCAAAATCTCTGGTTCCGCAGAACTGATCGATCTCTCCCAATCGGTTAGTAAGGTTTCCGGTCTACCCTCCAAGAAAGACCGGTGGCGACTCCAAATGCATGCACAAGTTGCACATGCCACCATGACCACACTGAAGGTCGAAAGTGATCGACTATTATCGTCGAACCCATTAAAAGAAAACTCCCGCCGCGATTTGGTATGGGCCTGGGAGGGCCTGCGCCGATCCAAGACCCGCGATCGGTAATCCATTAGCCGCGTCCGCTTTCGGACGGGTCGCGACATCGATTCTATTGATCGTGCGAGACCCAAGTGTAATAAGGGGTCGTGAGAACTTTAAATGGAAATGAGGAAATTTGTTGGGTATGCAAGCCCGAGGAGGAGCTGCCATGATTGCCTAAGTCACTATGGTGACAGATGCTAGTGTTGAAAAGTTAAGTGATGGAAGTCATGAGAAATGTGACTCTAAGTTATTTCATTCTAAAGTGAATGTGTGGAAAAAACCACGAGAGTTTTGAAAAGCTTGTGAAGCTATGTATAAGATTGAGATTGATTGAGTTTGGTGAAAGGATGAAATTTGGAACTGCCTTCCTCTAAATTGAGGGTTTTGTGAGAAAACCTTAGAGGTTTTGGGTACATTGATGAAAGAAAGTGACCATAGCAGTTATTAGCCTTAAGAGGCTGTTGATAATTGGTGAAAGGTCACCAGTGGAAGGGTTTTCTCGATGGCATGACATCTGCCTGGACTACCTCTGTTGAGTTGTTTGACGGAAAGTATCCTCTTGGGTTTGCTTGAGAGCAAAGGTTGTCTGGATCCTAAAAGTCTTGAGAGGATCTGAAGATGATCGACCAATGTGAGGCAGAGTCCTCCAGGTTGTCTAAATGTACTAAGAGGGGTTGAGGACCCTTGAATAAGATAAGAAAATTCCTGAGTGGATTGGAACTTGAGAGCCTTATGGCTAGTTGTTATTCTTGATTCGGAAGAACTGTAATAGATCCAATGGAAAGAAGTAGATCATCGAAAGAGGAATAAACAAGAGGATTTCCGTTCATGGACTATGAATATAGAGATTTCCATAGAATGCGCCTGTAATGGATGGTTGTTACCTTGGCGCAAGTCTCGTAATGAGAAACTGGCATGTTGTTCCTTCCGTCGTGGGGAAAGTTGAGGAAAGAGATATTTCAGTTGTCTAACATTGTTGATTAAAATGAGAAATATTGAAATTGAAACGGAATCACTAGAAGTGGCGTTACGAGCTATCACCCCTAAAGGTTAGGGCGTCGTTCTTAAAGGCGATTGGACAATGGGATGGTCATTGATGAAAAGAAAAGTGAACGGACTTGATAGTCCTGATGCTCGTAATTCTAGTGAATGATTGAGGAAGCGAAAAGAGCGTTTAGAGTGTAATTGTGGAAGGGTTTGAGGTAATCGACTCGAGTATTTGATGCGTGAATTTGTGGAGACCAAAGATGAACGGATTTTGTCACTTGCAGTGACTGAGTTACTAAAAGAAGAATGTCAATTCTGGTGACATTTGGGAATCTTGGAGTAAAACACCACGATTAGCGCAAACTTCAAGATTGACGTCCTATGAAATGGAAAGGACAAGGTGGATTCGAAGTGAGAGAATGCCACTGAAGGGTATAGTTTCCTTCGCAGGGTAAGAGACCCTAGTATGGAAGGAAGAGAAAATTCCAATTGTCTTAGTATTAAGATTGAGCGTCTAGACTGAGAAAGAAGACACAGAACTTGAAACGATTCTTGGAAAGGAAGTTAGAGAAACTGTCCTATAGACAATGTTGAATCCCAGGATGATGTCGACGTTCAGTTGAATAGATGAAATTGGGATAAAGTCGCATTGACTGGTTATGGAAACCAGCGGTTAAAAGAAGAGTGCTTCCTCAGGGAAAAGTGACAAAAATGAATAAAATGTTGCGTGGTCCTAGTGGAGACCCGTGACAACAGAGGGCCAAGGTTTGAGCTCTCAAGTGAAAAGTGTGAGGAATAGTTTGGAAGATTCGACACCTGGTAGAAAGAAGTTGATAATAGTCGAATTAAGTGCCCAAGGAATGATTGAATTGGTTGTTACCGTCTTGAGAGATGATGATTGGACTCATTTAAGGAGTCATGAGAAACATGAATAGCTTTTGAGAGTGTTCTATGGACTCTAAGGAGATGCTTGTTATATGCTGAATGTGAAGAGCACGGGCTATGAACCTTATGAGGTAAGATTCCTCAGTTGTGAAATCTCTGAGAAATGAAATCTCTATGGAGCCTTGGAGGTTTGGAATGAGTGATGAATCGGCTAGAGTCGATGCGGGTTGCTGGAAGTTGAAAGTTCCTGGGATTGATGAATTGCAACAAACGGAACGTGGAAAGATTCCCCACAAGAATCTCGCTTTTCAAATTCCTTGTCGGAAGGCTTTTTCCAGAATGCCACAGCAGATTTAAGATCGTTTTCTTACCCCAACCGTCATGAAATCGCACTCCTTGAGTACCTCAATCAATTGGCATAATCATCCAATTCAAACATCATGTTGCACCATCGGGAACGCACAAGTTCCATTAACTTACCCTCGATTGTCCAAATCGAACCTTAGCCTTCTCGTCTTCTCAGGCAAATTCATGATTGAGTCCTTAATAGCTTTTCCTCGATTACATTCAAGATCTTCAATGACCAATTTAATCCACCAACTCGTAATGGTTATGCTTTCCCTTCAATACCTTTAAAGCAGTCAACATTTCCAACTCTTGCAGTTCACACAATTGCAAGGTTTTTCCTTACACGAACAACGCTCCTGTATCCGTAAGTAATTTCGTCTATCGGTGTTGCTTCTCATCAATTCCTCTCGGGAAACTACTACTCGGTATCTTTTGGAGTAGATATAAACTTGAAATCTTCTTCCACCCATACAATGTTTCCCAAACTTTGTCACGAGAACATTCGCAAGCCAATTCCAATCATGCTCTAAGCATTCCAACTCATATAGCCTTATCATTACGATATATATGCAATGCCCACCTCCGGTTGCCTCATTAGGCCTCAAGTTTCATTCTGTGTTGTGTCACTACAACATTCATAAGCTTTTCAATTTCCAACCATAAATGCTATTAGCAGCGTGGCCATCAACTTGACTTAAGTCCTCAAAATTCTTTTCACGTTTATTCATCCATTTGTGTTACATCTCGTCCTTAGTCCATTTCTGGTCAATTAGAAAAGATGGATAATTAATGGCCATTTAATGCTTGGCCTTCTCTTTGATTGACACTTGGCAACCTTCCATTGGTTGCTTCATTGAATTTGACTCCCTTTGACTCATCCTCATCCAATTTTCGACAGCATATAGAGGAAGGGAAATTACCAAAATGACCTTCTAAACTTCTTAAGGTAAGGCCAAAGGTCGAGGGGCAAAATGGTCATATGGTACTTTTTGTCCGAAATTTTATTTTTCCAATATAAACCATCCTCGATGAGGCGACGTCCATTTCAATTCAAATATTGGAATTCCTCAATGTCCAATACCCAATCTCGAGGTCCAATTTCATGTCGAACTCTCGTCGACTGTAATTCCAATTTATCTCGAACTGACGGACGACTCTTGCAAATGCTACGCGTATCGACCTTGGGATTGTTCGTTCCTTCGATCCTGATCATCGGAATCCGATTTAGGAAATTATCGCAAATTACACATTGGTTAGGCGGAATCACCCGCGTCCCAACGTATAACGCTAGCAAGACATTCCATGATCGTCCTTAGATCGATCTCTGCCGGCCCAAGATATTCCCTCGACAATCCTTATGGTCAAAGTGCCATTTCTCATTCAAATTCCCTAGGTTCACGTATCCGACTCTACTTCTGTCTTCCCCTTTTAGTCAGTTAATTCAAGAGTGACCAACTCCGAGCGAGTTATAACTGGAATACACCAATCAATATCTTTCCATTCAATAGCCTCGATAGGGTCAGAATTCGGAATGTCACAATTCTTCCCCCCTTAAAGAAATTTCGTCCTCGAAATTTGCCACTTTCCAATTATCCAATCTCTCGGGGGTACAGACGCCTCATCGCATTCTCACTCTCCAAAGTAGTTCCTCCCATTACTTGACATTCTCACTTGTCTTCTCTGACAAAAGTTATCTTCCTCCAGAACTTGCTTCCCTGAGTCTTTAATCTATGTTTACTTCTCTATTCTCCTTTGACATTCACAACATTGGTCGGTGGTACACCTCCTATCATACGAACCTTCTTTTCAATTCGTCCAATGGTTCGGGAATAACATGTACATCAGTGTAATAGACTCTCTCTCTCTCTCTCTCTCTCTCTCTCTCTCTCTCTCTCTCTCTCTCTCCTCATTTGGCCGGCCACCATCTCCCACCATTATCTTCTTCCTCTTCCTCTCTCTCGGCCGAAAGGATTTCTCGGGGACAGGGAAAAATTGACTCACCGTTTTGGTCATAACTTTGTCGTTCGATATTGGATTGAGGTAAAACTACTGCCATATTAAAGCTTATCGTCTTGCCGTTCTAAGAAGGTATTATAAGCTTAATTTGGCCCAGCCGTTTGATCCGTAGGTCTGTTTGAGTGGACAAAAGTCAAAATCTAACCCGTTTTTGGAGAGGCTGCGTTTTTTGGGCTTTCGGACTCCAAATGATTTCAAATTTTCAGTGAGCTCTTCTAAACTCATAGTATAAGAGTTTAGCAAGTTGAAATTAAGGTTTTATATGATTTTTGATGGGTGTACATGGCTGGTTTGTGGAGTTTTATACCGAGCAAATTCTGCCCGTTTGAGGATCGTGAAGGAAACGGGCTGTTTGAAGGTCTTGTGGATTTATTTTGCATCAAAATTCACAAGACCTATGATAACTGACTAGAGTGCCTTAGTGATTCCGATTGGCTTGTAGCCCTGGTGGTATCAGGTGGTTGTGATTCCCTGAAATAGTAACTGGCTAAAAGCCTTGGTGATATCAATTAGCCTGTAGCCCCAGTGATATCCGTTGGCAAGAGTGCCAGAGAAGTACATTGTGGCCTGAGAGCCGGGTGAGGAAAGACTGTGAAGAACTGAGAGTGGTGTGTGTTTGTTTATATGCTATGTGCTTTGAGCTTAAACTCATAAGATTGTCTATGCTTGGTTGGTTAATATGTCTGACTTATGAAGGTCATGTGCCATTGCAATGATGAATGCCTGCATCTGATAGCATGTGCGAGTGTGGTCTGGGGGGACTGGTGTTCAGGTCTAGGTTTAGGTTTCACTTGCTGATATATATATATATATATATATATATATATATATATATATATATATATATCTCACCCCAGTTGGGGATTAAATTTTTTCAGGTCCCAGGCAAAGGACACCCGAACTTGCCATGGGGTGGCATTTCAGGAAGGTGTTGGCGGAAGTCATAAAGAATCAGAATGAGACCATAGGAACTGTGTATTGTTTGGAGTAAGATTTGTAACCGACTGTGATATTGAGGATACGTGTATACCCTATTGCCCTGAGTCATCTGATTGTGAATTTGTATGGAAATGTTTAATTGCTTCAGTGACCTTGTATTATTTTGGTGATGTGTTTAATTGGACGAGGGGTCCTGGGAGATTATTGAAGATCAATGGCCAGGTGGGATGTTCACGTGCTTGTCGGGTTCGGGGTGTGACAGGCCTTGTCCCGAGGCCGGGGTCGGGGGTCGGAACCAGGGGCCGGGGGTCCGGGCCGTGTCCGGGACTTGGGTCCGGGTCCCGAAGCCGGGGCCGGGGCCGGGTCACAGGGCCTGAGCCGGGACCGGAGTCGGGGCCGGGGATCATGGACGGGGCCAGGGTAAGGGCCAAGGACGAGGCCGGTGTGGGGACCGGGGTCGGGAAGTATTTTAGTAATATTATTTTCTTAAAATATTATTGCGTTTTGATAATATGGGTCAAAACGGGTCGGGTATGGGTTAGTCGCGGGTCGGGTCAAGTTTGAGTCATTACATATGGGTTAGATGGGTCAATATGGGTCGGACCATATTCGACCCGATCCAAACCGGACCCACCCATTTGCCACCTCTACTTAAGCATCTCCTAATTAAAAATATTGTTTGGTTACACCATATGAAAAATTAGTTATTTAAGATAATCTTCGATAAATAACATTTGCCAAGTATCAATGATATGAATTTTCTAAATGCTAAGCATATATATTTTTTCATTGCACTAGGCATACCTTTCAATGCAAGCTAAAGTAAAATAAACTAAATAGAAGTTAGAACTAACAAAGATAACAAACGCTTCACCAGAATGAAAAAAGAGTTATAAAAAGCAACACGTTATTTCCTACTTATTATTTAGTACTGGACAATAACGTGGTTGTAAACGAAATATAGGGCCCATTTCAAAGCTGATGAGACCTCTTTTGTTTTGTCCCTTGAGCTACTACTTCTTCAGCCTATTTTCCCGTGATGACATGCAGTGACCGATCGACACCGGAAGAAGTGAAACGACGCCGTGATTTGGGAACAACAGCGAAGCCCTACTTTGGCATAAATATAGAAGGGAAATAAAGCATGACTTCAGTACATACATCAGCATCAACACTTGTCTATGACTTGGCTTTGTTCCCACGGAACCCATCCTGCACAAAAGAGACAACAAAGGAATAGTAGTCCAGTTGTAGGGCAACGATACGAGAATTTCGTAGCAATCATTGGTCACATATTATGCTGAAAGTAACCAAAGTAATTCTATATGTTTGATAGCAATTATGATCATATGCAAACTGTCCT
This sequence comes from Rhodomyrtus psidioides, assembly GCA_021437785.1. Classification (NCBI taxonomy): domain Eukaryota; kingdom Viridiplantae; phylum Streptophyta; class Magnoliopsida; order Myrtales; family Myrtaceae; genus Rhodomyrtus; species Rhodomyrtus psidioides. The sequence goes on from JAILYB010000055.1 coordinate 4,296,219, forward strand.
TTAAATGGAAAAGATGATTGTGCTTATCATGTAAAGAATAAATTAACCAGGAACAACCTTCACTCTTGTTCTGTCATATTCTTTATAAACTTGCTCTCTTTAAGATGATCAATTGAGTACTTAGTAACTCAGATATGAGAAAATATTTCACTATAATGACTCTTCATGAATGGAGTGTTCCATAGAGTATTCACTTGTATTCTACTAACTTAAAATATTCACTATTAACACAACTTACTATCATATTTGATTTCGAGACCAACCGTCAAAAGATGTCAACGTGGGTGATCCTTCCATCCCGTTTATCAGGTTCGCAATGTAGCAAGGTTTCCACGCTCGTGAGATAATCGTGATCGTGTTTTTTTGCCGTCAAAAGAAGTCAATTTAGATTTGATTTGCAAAATGTTAAAATAGGATAAAGAACTTGATAGATCAATCAAAGATTCTCGCATTTTACATCTGCGAGATAATCGTGTGTTACGACAATGCGGAAACTAAAACGAAATTGAGACAGATGAGAAGAACGGAACACACAAGATTTACGTGGAAACCCTTGCGGGAAAAACCACAGGAGAGAGGAGAAGCAAAATCCACTATGAGAATCAAGGGATTACAAAAGAGGCAACGTAAGCTTCTCTATTTGACAGAATGAGCAAAGAGCAATATTTATAATATTACCCTCAAACCCTAATGTTGGCCCAAGGCCCATAACTTAAGCCCCTAAATATTCAAGGCATATTAACAAATCTCCACCTTGACTTGAATTCCCAAGTAGACATAAGCATTAAATCACTCTTCTCCTCCCACCAGCATAAAACTCAGTTGCTGCAAACATTAACCAAATCCAAGCAGTGCTTGAATTTAGTAAAGGGCAATGACTTTGTCAACATATCAGCTGGGTTGTTTTCTGTACCAATCTTCAAGACCTTAATATCGCCATCAGCAAGAATGTCTCGAATATAATGATACCGCACATCAATGTGCTTTGTTCTCTCGTGATACATCTGATCTTTAGCTTCTTTGATTGCCTCTGTAATAGCCATATATTCTGCCTCTGTAGTAGACAGAGCAATTGTATGCTGCAAAGAAGCTTTCCAACTGACTGCACAACCCCCAACAGTAAATATGTACCCTGTCAAAGACCTCCTTTTATCAAGGTCACCAGCATAATCAGAGTCAACATATCCAGTAAGAGTTTCACAAGTTTTCCCAAACTCTAAACCATAATCTGAAGTACCATTCAGATATCTCAAAATCCATTTCACTGCTTGCCAATGAATTTTACCTGGGCATGATAAATATCTACTTACCACGCTAACAACATATGATATGTCAGGTCGAGTGCAAACCATAGCATACATAACGCTACCAACTGCACTAGAATATGGAATACCTGACATATATTTTATTTCATCATCTGTATGTGGACATAAATCAGCTGATAATCGAAAATGAGCAGCAAGAGGAGTACTCACTGGTTTGGCATCTTTCATGCCAAAACGATCTAACACCTTCTCAATGTAGCTTTTCTGTGAAAGATACAATTTTCCTCTTTTCCGATCTCGTTGAATTTCCATGCCAAGAATTTTCTTCGCAGAACCTAAATCCTTCATATCAAATTCAGCGCTCAACTGTGCCTTCAAATTATGTATATCAAATTTATCTTTTGCTGCAATCAACATGTCATCAACGTATAACAGCAGATAAATATAAGATCCATTTGGAAGTTTGCACAGATATACACAACTATCATACTTGCTTCTACAATAGCCAAGTTGCACCATAAAAGAATCAAATCTCTTGTACCACTGTCTAGGTGATTGCTTCAAACCATAGATAGATCTTTTCAATAAACATACATGATCTTCCTTACCTTCAAACTGAAAACCCTCAGGTTGACCCATATAGATTTTCTCTTCAAGTTCACCATGCAAGAAAGCTGTTTTCACATCGAGTTGTTTCAACTCTAAATCATGCATAGCAACTAACGCAAGAAAGACCCGAATAGAGCTGTGTTTAACGACGGGTGAAAACACATCATTAAAATCAACTCCCTCAATCGAACTATAGCCCTTAGCGACTAGACGTGCTTTAAATCTAATGTTTTCAACTCCAGGAATACCTTCCTTTCTTTTGAAAACCCACTTGCAACCCACAATCTTCTTACCTTTTGGTGGTTTGACAAGCTCCCAAGTTTGATTCTTTTCAAGAGATTCCATCTCTTCATTCATAGCAACTAACCACTTTGCTGAATCTTTGGAGGAAATAGCTTCCTTGTGCGTTTTAGGCTCAGCATATTCTATCGACTCTGCAGCTGAAAGAGCATAAGCAACAAAATCTGAGTATCCATACATCTGTGGAGGTTTTACTGTTCTTCTCGGTCTATTTTTGGTTATGGAATAATTTTCTTCTTCAGATTCTTCAATCTCAATATTATCAGTCACTGACTGAACTGGCTGTGAAGAAGATACTTCAAACTCCACCTTCTTTGATGCACTTTGCAGATTTTCTTGACAAGTATCTAATGATTTCTTGACAGGATGAAGCATAGCAGACTCATCAAAAGTAACATCTCTGCTAATTATAATCTTAGATGAATCAAAACACCAAAGCCTATAACCTTTTATACCAGAACCATAACCAAGAAAAATACATTTTTTCGCTCTAGGCTCTAGTTTTCCTTCACTAACATGTGCATATGCTGGACATCCAAAAACTCGAAGAGAAGAATAATCAACAGGTTTACCTGACCATACCTCCTCGGGTGTCTTGTTATCAATAGGCATGCAAGGAGAACGATTTATTAACCAACAAGTAGTATTGACTGCTTCAGCCCATAATTCCTTGCCAAAACCAGCGTTAGACAACATGCACCTTGTTCTTTCTAATAAGGTTCTGTTCATACGTTCTGCAATACCATTCTGCTGCGGAGTATACACTATAGTATGATGTCTCACAATTCCTTCATTCTTGCAGAACTCATTAAACTCACTTCCACAAAATTCTAGCCCATTATCTGTTCTCAGCCGCTTAATTTTCTTACCGGTCTGATTCTCAATTAATGTTTTCCATTGCTTGAAAGTAACGAAAACATCACTTTTTGCCTTGAGAGAAAATACCCAAACTTTTCTTGAAAAATCATCAATAAAAGTGAGTACATACCTGGAACCAAGGCCTTTAGATGGAACTCTAGCAGGCCCCCAGAGATCAGAATGAATGTAGTCTAGAGTGCCCTTTGTGCTGTGAATTCCTGTTTTGAAACTGACTCTTTTCTGTTTCCCAAAAACACAATGTTCACAGAAATCCAGTTTTCCAATTTTCTGACCACACAGGAGACCTCTTTTACTTAGCTCATCCATCCCTCTAATACTCATGTGGCCTAGTCTCATATGCCATAATTTTGTATTATCTGAATCTGTCATATCAAAAGATACCGCAGCTGAACCAATAACAGTAGAGGCTTGCAGCTGATACAAAGTACCAATTTTAAGCCCTTTCATCAACAAAAGTGAACCTCTCAAAATTTTCAGAACTCCACCCTCAGCAGTAAATCTACAACCATTGGCGTCAAGTGTACCCAATGAAATTAGATTTTTCCTCAAATCAGGCACATGCCTGACATTATCTAAAGTTTTGATCATGCCATCATGCCTCTTAATATTAATTGTGCCAATCCCAATAGCTTTGCATCTAGCATCATTACCCATGAGAATAACTCCACCATCATGTTCATTATACGTAGAGAACCAATCTCGATGAGGACATGTTGACACCTAAATTTCGATTTTGATTTTGATTTTGATTTTGATTTTATTTTATTTTATTTAAATATATATATATATATATATATATATATATATATATATATATATTCGTGTAGGCATAAAAATGAGAATTAGTTATAATTCTCACAAAAATAATTTCGCATACATTGTATATTTTCTAACATTCATTTGGCATTTAGGATAGAGTGAGTCAATTGAGTTTAGATTTGTCGGATAAGCAAATTATGATGCGACGGCAAGATGAGCAGGTTCCTATGGTACAATGACAGTTGTTGAGGATGGTCAAAGATGCTTCGCCGAGCTGGACAACACAAAAGTAAGTACGAGCGGTGATAAATCTGAGCGAGAAACACTTGAGAGTGTAATAAAAAAATCCTACTCATTGTCCATCAACCAAGAATAAAATGAAGGATTCATTGATTATTGCTCCACGATCTTGAAAGAAGAGGCATAAAAAAGGAAAGTGGGGGACAAAGGTATTAAAGAATTCACGTTGGAGGCCATGCAAGAAGATGCTCGGCACCCTCACCGAGTCTACGGAAGAGAGATGAACCACAAAGATCTCTCTCTCTCTCTCTCTCTCCTCAGTTGTTTCGCCGCCTCCGTTGAAGGCTGAATCTGGTCGTTTCTCTTCAGTCTTCACTCCCACTCGCCAATCTCGATCGGAAAGCCATGGCAGTCACCTTCTCAGATCTCCACAAAATGTCGGGCCTCAAGTCTCTTGACGACCTCCTCTCTTGATCTGCGGAGATCAGCTCACGAAAGACGACGTGAAGGTGTCAAAGGTGCTCTGTGGCCGTGGAAGCAAAAATCGCTGGTTCTCTGATTGGAAGAAGACGAGGATAATGATTCGAAGCTGAGTGTTACTTCTCTTCCTTATATATATATATATATATATACATATATATTTTATCGCAAATCAGTACAGACTCTGCTTTGACTGCTGCATATTCTTTTGTGGAACGTTGGTTTCAGGGGAGGAAGTAAAAAAAAAAGAAGAGGAGGAGCAGGAGGCTCGAGCGTCATCAACCACCGCCACCAGCTCCGGCCCGAGTCATGAGCGAACCTTTGCCATCCGGCCGCGCCGATCCGCCAAGGCTGCCCCCTCGTGAGCTCGAACCTAGCCCTGAACCTACGCATTCGTAGCCTCCATCGAGCTCGCTACCGCCCGGACGCCCACTGCGAATGAGTCAGGTAATGGTTCCGAGTTGACTGTGATGCCCGAAGGTCGAGGTAAGCCTCAAACTTCTATTCTACTATATCTCAATCAGACTTGGTGCCGAGACTTGTTTCCTCTGGCGCATGCGTGCATAGGAATAGATCGAGCCGTTTTCAATAAACTTTGCTCGTAGACTCCTTTGCGTTGAGTGTGAATTTGAATCTCGGATGGGGTTACTTCTCCTACTTTGAAAAGCCAACCTATTCATGTCTACTTCTTCGTCCATCTTTCGTTGCGTAATTGTCCTGACTCTTATAGTGTCGATCAATGGTAAAGTCTTGCATGCTTCCTCGGAATGGTCCCTTGACCTTTGGACATCAGTTTATCCCTCGAATCTCCGTGACGTATGTTCTCGTGTTCGTCCGTTGGTAAGCCATGGAGATCGTTTGGTTCGGTAACAGCATAACAACATCCCCCATGAACTTCATCTCTTACATAAAAAGTATGGGTTCACCCAAACTTGAGAGCACATCTCGAGCTTGCGAGTTCATCTCAGTTGAAACCGAACTAGGATATCAGTTTTCGGCCGCCAGCAAGCACAGTGTGCGCGGAACCGTTGATACCCGGCGGGTCCGACGAGTAACTGTCGCGACCCTCTCGAGGTTCGCCGTGGGGCTCTCGAGGGCTAATGGGCCATCCAGTCTGGTCGGACGCGGGCCTCTCCCAAGGCCCGTTACCCAAATCGCAACGGAGGTATACGTAGTCGACCTTCAGTGTGGTCTAGTGATATGTGCTAAGTGTGCATGCCATGGAGTCGCCACCAATCATTTTTTTGGAGGGTATGATTGGACCACCCTATTGAATAGTCGGGAGTTTCTATTCAATTCTGCGATAACCAGGGAAATGGGTTCGGGGACTTAGTTACGTCAACTATCAGAGTTGACGCCCTTTCGGTACCTAAGTTGACTGAGTTTTCTGACTTAAGATTTCATACAGATGAGTGGGGTACGAGTCCTAAATCTAGGAGTTCATGCAGATAGGAATGACTATCCTAGCAATCACAATCAATAATAAAGTGCACAAATCAATGAATTCAAATGTACAAATAAATCACATGGCATTCCTAATAAGGCCATATTGGCCTAGAGAAGCATCAATCAGGCTTAGGAATGATTTAGACATGATTTTGCCCATCAGGGGCAAAATCGTAATTTTGAGACAAAGGGGACAATTTGCCCAAAAAGGACAAAATCATCATTTCGGAATGAATCCGGAGTCAAAAACAGGTTTGGTCACTCAATTGACCCATTTCCTATTTTTTTTTGCAATTTTCGTGATTTTCGGGAATTTTAGAAACCGATTTACCATTTGAAGGGTAAAATCGTCATTTTCTAAAAATTGAAATGAAATGTGGAAATCTTAGACATAAGGTTTAACCACCCATCTGGCCCATCACCAAATTCTAAGCAATTTCCACAATTCATTAGAATATCAAAGGCGATTTACCCTTTGAGGGGTGAAATCGCCATTTTGGATTAAATGGGAGAAAATCCCAAAAATGAAAACAAATCAATTTTTGTCATTTTCAGCCTTGGACAATTTTTAGAATTTTTCTGCAATTTTTCTCAATTTTTTTTGTTTTTCTTTAATTTTTCCATTTTTTTGGCATTTTTGATTTATTAATATTTTTTTATATTTTCAGAAATTTTTTTAACAAAAAGCATGTCTTTGACAATAGATAACACTCAACCAGATAAATAAGCTAACCACTAGACTGAAACAAATACATACAAATCAAGTCTATAAATGCAATATTTTAGAAAAATAATCATGATATACGGATCGGGTACGTAAAACATACCGGATTGGACACCGGCCTTCAATCGCCCAGCCCCAGCCTACGACCATCTCCATGCCCGTTACCTGTCGATCGCCATTAGAATGTCGATAGTCAATTTCACAAATTAAGACTAAAAAAATAAAAAAAATTAAAAAAATTAAAAAATTAGACACTGTTCATGCACTGTTCCGACACTGTTCATGCACTGTTCCGACACTGTTCATGCACTGTTCCGACACTGCTCGGACACGGCTTCGACACGCTCCGACACGCTCCGACACGTCCGGACTCGCTCCGACACGTCCGGACTCGCTCCGACACGTCCGACACGTCCGACACGGCTTCGACACGCTCCGACACGCTCCGACACGTCCGACACGTCCGGACTCGCTCCGACACGTCCGACACGTCCGACACGGCTTCGACACGCCCCGACACGGCTCGGACACGGCTCGGACACGGCTTCGACACGGCTCCGACACGGCTCGGACACGGCTCGGACACGGCTTCGACACGGCTTCGACATGCTCCGACACGGCTCGGACACGGCTCGGACACGCTCCGACACGTCCGGACACGTTCCAACGACGGGGTGGTGACCCGAGGCTGTTTTTGGGCTCCACCAGCGGCACGTAGGCTCCACAAGCTCCGAGGGAGGAGGTAGGACTCCGGGGCAGTCGCCGGAGGCGATAGCGCGCTTTGGCGGTGACGGATTTGGCCCGATCGGAAACAAACCCGAACCAAACTCCGAAACGGGTGGAGGCCGCGGGTCTTGGGTTATTCACGGCGGCTTTGAGATACGACGGCTAGTGACGACGGCGGAAGGGTCGAAGGCGAAGGCAAATAGTGCACGAAGGTGAGGATTCCATTTTTTTTTTTTGAAGAAGAAGAAGAAAAGAAGAAGAAGAAGAGCAAAGGAAGGAGAGGAAAAACCGTCGGCCAAGAAGCAAAAAAAGAGGAAGAGGAAGAAGGAAGAAGGAGGAGAGACGGATGATGGGAGGGGGGAGGTGAATAAAAAAATAATAAAAATAAAATAATAATATAATAAAATATTAGAAAGTAATAATAATAATAAAATAATTAAAAGCGAAGACAAAATGATTATTCATCTTTTCCTTTTAAATGATGATGTTTTCAATCCTTTTCCTTTTAATTATTACTAATATTTTTGCCAAATTCAATTTTATGGTGATCCGAGAATACCTAAAATCTAACCTGAATTTTACTGTTTTATGAGGTCAGAAAATAGATAAAATAAAAATAAAAATACCGACTATTCTTATATAATTTTTGTGACCTCAAATATTATTTTTCTTGATTTTCTTTTTTTTCTTTTTTTTTTGTATTTTTCGAAAATATTAAAAAAATGAAAATTATGAAAATTATTTTTTTGGTCAAAATGGTTCCTAAGGCCAAGCCAAGGCTTCCAAAGTTGATTTTGTGATTTTATGATCTTTTTTTGATATTTTTATGAATTTTTTTAAAAATATAAATAAAAAAAGTTTGATCAAAATTTAGGTGTCAACAGCTGCCCCTCTTTGAGAGGAATCTCGTCAGAGGAATCCCCTCAGAGGTTTCTCTCAAAGACAAGGTGACACCTGAGTCCTGATCGACTCGACTCGTGAAAAGAAATGCTATGACATCGGACCCTTAAGTCTTTTGATGGATGCTCAAATTAATCACCGGTTTACTCTTGCGATTCGAACATGGGCCGGAGTGAGAGAGGCTTACCTGAAGCTCACCTGTCAGATGCTGCCGGTTGCGACGACTTTCAAGAAGATACCTAGGACTCGTTCAGAATATCCTAGGGAGATTAAGCTCTGACCTGTATGGTAGGTCATACCATTATGGGGTTCCCGACTGGTAGGAATCTAAGGAAGGCGCATCCCATGTTTTGGAATTTGCCAAGGATTTTGATCCGTATGGTGGATCAAACCATAATCGGTTCACCTACAGTAAGGCTTACCTAGGAAAATAACTTCTCCAACATTTAGAATTAGTCAAAGTTTTGATCCGTATGGTGGATCGGACCATGGGATTGATCCTTATGGCAGTATCTACCTTTGGATTGACCCTTCAGGCGGTTTCTACCTTTGGTTGACCCTTCAGGCGGTTTCTACCATGATTTGACCCTTCATGCGGTATCTACCTTGAGTTGACCCTTCAGGCGGTATCTACCTTTGTGTTGACCCTTCAGGCGGTTTCTACCTTGACCCTTCAGGCGGTGTCTACCTTCATTTGACCCTTCATGCGGTATCTACCTTGAGTTGACCCTTCAGGCGGTATCTACCTTTGTGTTGACCCTTCAGGCGGTTTCTACCTTCATTTGACCCTTCAGGCGGTATCTACCTTTGATTTGACCCTTCGGCGGTATCTACCTTCATTTGACCCTTCAGGCGGTATCTACCTTTGTTTTGGTTTGAAAATGGGTCTCATGACGAGGGTTCTCCACGTCCGATGAGACTGTTTGATATTTGAAAAGAGGTCCTAGGACGAGGGTTCTCCACGTCATGCCAGGACTGTTTGATATTTTTGAAAAAGGGATCCTAGGACGAGGGTTCTCCACGTCAAGCTAGGACTGCTTGATTTTTGAAAATGGGTCCTGGGACGAGGGTTCTCCATGTCTGCTAGGACTTTTTCTTTTAAAATGGTTTTTTTTTCTCTCTTTTTTTCAGAGATCCCTAAGTTTGTCGGGAATTCAGTTTTTGAAGCAGTGAAAGATTTTATCTTGACAAAGCTTCACTTGAGTCTGTTGAGGCGACATTCTGGGAGCTGGGTTCTCCAGGTATCCTGCAGAAGTTTGAGCCTGAAAGATTCTTCTTCACCAAGAAAACGTTAGTAATCTTTGGGAAGACCACGGCTGTCCATTTGACAAAACCGTATGATTTAAGTTTTAATCATGAAATGTGCATTTTGATGCTGGAGGTTATCCAAAGCATTCTTGCAATATGCAAATGTGATCACAAATCCCTTGGACGGAAAATCTGGATCAACAGTTTGAAAATTCCAAAAAGAGTTTGTTCAAAACATCAATTGGAATATTTCTCGACAATGAGGTCTTCTCACATGTTTTGCGATAGTGGTTTTTTTTTTTTTTTTTTTTGTAGAGGATGCACTCAATTCCCTACTAACATGTGCCTAGGTTTTAGGCTCATTCGCAGCGTATACATTTTGATCGGTCGGGAGGTCTTCCACGGGACCGTAATGTTGGGCTTGGTTCTTGATCTTCAAGGGGGACTCACTTTTGAGTCAAGGCCATTGAACGAAAATTTTCACAATCTGCTCCGGGTTTACAAGTCAAGAACCCTGCAAAATGAGAAAGAAATAATCTTGCTCGTACTTCTTCGAGCTAAGCTATATGTTAACCCAAGTGTCTTAGTCAGAGAAGACTGTTTCGGGGTTGTAACATTGGTAGGATTGGGGACCGAAACAGGCTTATTTTTGGCCCAGAATTCGTGACGGGTTTGACATTGGTGATCATTGCTGATTTGCCACATGTCCTTTCTTTTCTGCATCTTTAGCCTTTGAGGCGCGCAACCTATCTCGCGATGTGTACCAGCTCTTTAAAGAGCGTCTCTTGTTGCATTCAGAGACTGACTCTTTCTATGTCTTTGTTCTGCGCTTGATAGCATTTGGGGAGCAGTCCTTTTGGATTTGGCTCCTTCAGGGATTTCCCCTTTTCCCATCCAGCTTCATTGCGGACCAATTAAACAACTAGCACGAGCATCGGCCTTGCTTTTACTAGGCACTTTGCTTTTTCTTGATGCCGGGGATTTTTCTCATTTTCATTTTTGAAATCCCCCTTTTTCTCATCTTCATGGGATCATGTTAGACATATAGTCTAAACATGCTTTAAATATCAGTCCGGGAATTCTCTTCGTAATCCCTGAGTCTTGAACTCTTCCATTTTTGAAGTGGTGCGACATCCGTCTTGGAATGATCACCAATGGGTTCATGAAATGAATTTGCAGGCTCAACTTGGCTGTGCAAATGATACAGTGTATGGGATAAAGAATGAATGCTTCTCGTCTTCCTATGGCACTTGGATTACCATATAAACAACACACAAAGAATAATTAGTCCGAGCAAGAAAATTTCTAACCATTTTCTCCTGACGCTGCTGGACTTACTTCCTTTTTGCCCCGGTGTGGGGTGGTTCTTGACAGGGTCAAGAATGAGAACCGCCGTTCAAATGGGTTATCAACGGTCACCTGTAGTGTTTGGGGGATATGAAACGAATGCCTCCGTCGTCCCAACCCATGTAATCGCTGCAAATTGTCCTTACCCCCGTAGACCCAGATTTTGTTATCTGCTCACTTCACTCATCTCTCAAGTGTGTGTTGGACATGTTTGGATTAGGATTCGCCTCTCGTCTGAGAAAACACCCTTAAACGGTTTGAACAATTTTTATTGGAAAAATTCTTTTTGTTTTCTCCGAAAAATTTCCTCCCAATGGGGCTTTATGATGCACATGCATGTTTCATTCATGTTCAGACAACCTCCCAACTTCAACTGTGGATGTCTATGAGTTTAAAAATTCGATGCCTCTTTTCAGACATAATGATTGAAAGAGTCCTAACACTTTTTTATCTTCAACGACTTGGGGAAAAGGGATACTTACCTACCCGCCGCGGCTGGAGATCCCTGAAAATGCGGAAGAAACATGTTATTGTACGTTCATGAATTTTTCAATAAATTAGAACGATACATCTTACCCTTGGTCATGTGTTCCATTGGGTAATACACGGGATGTGAAAACCTGTTTCGCCTTGATGGCGAGCCCCTGTTAAAGAAGGGAATTAGGTGTCAGTTTGCGTTCCAAAATTCAAGACAAATTGGAACGATACCTCCTTATTCTTATTTTGTGTTTCCGTTTGAACACAAACGCGCGACTTGCATAATTTGGCCCTCTATCTTGTGTCCTTGATCTCCCATCTGGTTGGGCGACGAATCCTTCTCAAGAATTTGCCCCAGAGAAGATCCATTTGTGTTTTTGGGCGCACTCTAGCGCCATTTTTCAAGGTTCCTTTTATTCAAGGAAAAAAAGAAGATTTTATCAAAATGCATGTCAAAGCATGTAACGTAGGAGCGATACTTTTTACCATCCACTAGGTCTTATAATCAAAGACCATCTCTTGGAATCCTGACTTCTAAGGCCAATGATTCTATTCGCCTCCCTGTTAGCGCGCTATTTTCATTTGAGGCTTTCAGCGCCAACAACTTCCTGTAAAATGAGTAAAAACTCACGTTAGGCATGTGGTCTTGGAAGACCAAATTGGAACGATACAAGGTTACCGTTCACCCAAATTCGTATCTTGGGGTTTGATTCTGATGCGGACGACTCTGTTATTGCGTCTATTGACTTTGTCAGAGGAGAGACGTCCTGAGATAAAAAGAATGGAGAAAAACTTATCCCCAGATCTGATTAAAAATCAATTAGGAACGATACGTCCTTTCACCAAACGAGTGGCTCTGCGGCCCAATGTGTTTTGCACTGAAGGGACGAATTCCACTATGCTCCACGGGTTTTAGGAATTTGCCCCCATTTTCGATAGAAATGAGCCTTATCAAGATGTATACAATACAAATAGATCCCTAATACAATCAATCTACGGGACGAGATATAGAGGATCTCAGCAAAATTAATTTTATACAAGAGGACTAAGAATGTCAAATCAATCAAAGGAATGTGGCCCGAACACTTAGAGATGCCCCAGTTCCAATCTTCGAGATGTGACTCCAGGATCACCGATTTTTTTTTTTTAGGTGGTTTTAGATATACCAACCATCTAAAGACATGCACATGAGACAAGGGAGGATAAAACTTCTAAAAATCAAAGGATTTGGCACCTAAGGTCAAGGTTCCCACCTCGAGTTCTAGAAAGAGCCGATTCCATTGCACAGCTATCGTTGCATTGGGACTCGATCCATAGTTCGAAATGAACGGAATTGAAAAGTGGATTACCCCGTGTTTTTGCTCACGGAGATTCCATTTTCAATCCCTTCTATTGTTTTCCTATAGGCGGCGCCCGGGGTTTTAGGCACGGTTGTGTGTATTTTCGGTGTCGTGCTAAAGCGATAAACATGCATCTTATTTAACAATCACCTCTTCAATATAAAACATATACACAATCATTCATTCCTACGCCCAACCTGCATAAAACAGAGTTAACAAGTACTCCACCCCTTATTTCTCCAATCTGCAAAAATATTTAACACCTCAAGGGTTAAAGTACGTACCTCACCTTGAAGAGCATCTGCATAAAACATGTTAGAAAAATCAATCACCTTTTTAATCGGCTCAAGTTCTCTAAGTTCCCCAGTGGAGTCGCCAGTCTGTCGCGACCCTCTCGAGGTTCGCCGTGGGGCTCTCGAGGGCTAATGGGCCATCCAGTCTGGTCGGACGCGGGCCTCTCCCAAGGCCCGTTACCCAAATCGCAACGGAGGTATACGTAGTCGACCTTCAGTGTGGTCTAGTGATATGTGCTAAGTGTGCATGCCATGGAATCGCCACCAATCATTTTTTTGGAGGGTATGATTGGACCACCCTATTGAATAGTCGGGAGTTTCTATTCAATTCTGCGATAACCAGGGAAATGGGTTCGGGGACTTAGTTACGTCAACTATCAGAGTTGACGCCCTTTCGGTACCTAAGTTGACTGAGTTTTCTGACTTAAGATTTCATACAGATGAGTGGGGTACGAGTCCTAAATCTAGGAGTTCATGCAGATAGGAATGACTATCCTAGCAATCACAATCAATAATAAAGTGCACAAATCAATGAATTCAAATGTACAAATAAATCACATGGCATTCCTAATAAGGCCATATTGGCCTAGAGAAGCATCAATCAGGCTTAGGAATGATTTAGACATGATTTTGCCCATCAGGGGCAAAATCGTAATTTTGAGACAAAGGGGACAATTTGCCCAAAAAGGACAAAATCATCATTTCGGAATGAATCCGGAGTCAAAAACAGGTTTGGTCACTCAATTGACCCATTTCCTATTTTTTTTTTGCAATTTTCGTGATTTTCGGGAATTTTAGAAACCGATTTACCATTTGAAGGGTAAAATCGTCATTTTCTAAAAATTGAAATGAAATGTGGAAATCTTAGACATAAGGTTTAACCACCCATCTGGCCCATCACCAAATTCTAAGCAATTTCCACAATTCATTAGAATATCAAAGGCGATTTACCCTTTGAGGGGTGAAATCGCCATTTTGGATTAAATGGGAGAAAATCCCAAAAATGAAAACAAATCAATTTTTGTCATTTTCAGCCTTGGACAATTTTTAGAATTTTTCTGCAATTTTTCTCAATTTTTTTTTGTTTTTCTTTAATTTTTCCATTTTTTTGGCATTTTTGATTTATTAATATTTTTTTATATTTTCAGAAATTTTTTTAACAAAAAGCATGTCTTTGACAATAGATAACACTCAACCAGATAAATAAGCTAACCACTAGACTGAAACAAATACATACAAATCAAGTCTATAAATGCAATATTTTAGAAAAATAATCATGATATACGGATCGGGTACGTAAAACATACCGGATTGGACACCGGCCTTCAATCGCCCAGCCCCAGCCTACGACCATCTCCATGCCCGTTACCTGTCGATCGCCATTAGAATGTCGATAGTCAATTTCACAAATTAAGACTAAAAAAATAAAAAAAATTAAAAAAATTAAAAAAATTAAAAAATTAGACACTGTTCATGCACTGTTCCGACACTGTTCATGCACTGTTCCGACACTGTTCCGACACTGCTCGGACACGGCTTCGACACGCTCCGACACGCTCCGACACGTCCGGACTCGCTCCGACACGTCCGGACTCGCTCCGACACGGCTTCGACACGCTCCGACACGCTCCGACACGTCCGACACGTCCGGACTCGCTCCGACACGTCCGACACGTCCGACACGGCTTCGACACGCCCCGACACGGCTCGGACACGGCTCGGACACGGCTTCGACACGGCTCCGACACGGCTCGGACACGGCTCGGACACGGCTTCGACACGGCTTCGACATGCTCCGACACGGCTCGGACACGGCTCGGACACGCTCCGACACGTCCGGACACGTTCCAACGACGGGGTGGTGACCCGAGGCTGTTTCTGGGCTCCACCAGCGGCACGTAGGCTCCACAAGCTCCGAGGGAGGAGGTAGGACTCCAGGGCAGTCGCCGGAGGCGATAGCGCGCTTTGGCGGTGACGGATTTGGCCCGATCGGAAACAAACCCGAACCAAACTCCGAAACGGGTGGAGGCCGCGGGTCTTGGGTTATTCACGGCGGCTTTGAGATACGACGGCTAGTGACGACGGCGGAAGGGTCGAAGGCGAAGGCAAATAGTGCACGAAGGTGAGGATTCCATTTTTTTTTGAAGAAGAAGAAGAAGAAAAGAAGAAGAAGAAGAGCAAAGGAAGGAGAGGAAAAACCGTCGGCCAAGAAGCAAAAAAAGAGGAAGAGGAAGAAGGAGGAGAGACGGATGATGGGAGGGGGGAGGTGAATAAAAAAATAATAAAAATAAAATAATAATATAATAAAATATTAGAAAGTAATAATAATAATAAAATAATTAAAAGCGAAGACAAAATGATTATTCATCTTTTCCTTTTAAATGATGATGTTTTCAATCCTTTTCCTTTTAATTATTACTAATATTTTTGCCAAATTCAATTTTATGGTGATCCGAGAATACCTAAAATCTAACCTGAATTTTACTGTTTTATGAGGTCAGAAAATAGATAAAATAAAAATAAAAATACCGACTATTCTTATATAATTTTTGTGACCTCAAATATTATTTTTCTTGATTTTCTTGATTTTCTTTTTTTTTTGTATTTTTCGAAAATATTAAAAAAATGAAAATTATGAAAATTATTTTTTTGGTCAAAATGGTTCCTAAGGCCAAGCCAAGGCTTCCAAAGTTGATTTTGTGATTTTATGATCTTTTTTTGATATTTTTATGAATTTTTTTAAAAATATAAATAAAAAAAGTTTGATCAAAATTTAGGTGTCAACAGTAACCAGGTGCGGCAACGAGACCATAGTCCCAGAGGTGACGTGAGCTCGGGTCAGTGACTACGAAAGCATGACTGACGCTATATTCAAGCTCGAGCCAACGTCGAGCCCTAGCGTGAAGTAGCGGCGTGTTGGGCAGATCTTGACGTCTCTTCGGTGCTGGATAATCTGACCTTGAATCTGTGGCGAGAAGCTTCGTCCGAGCGAGACCCGGCAGCGGTGCGACGAGTAAGTCCGAGCGGCATGGCGGCGAGATATTCGGAGATCGTTGAAGCGTTCGGAGACTGTTGGCGTCGGAAGTGCAGAGGCGTCGCGAAGAAGATGATGAACAGGAACAGTTTAGTTTTTGCTCTGTCTTTTCGTCCGGGCTGGTCGGTTGGGCTGATGAAGGAAGAAATGAAGGCTTTTGGGCTTGGGAGACTTTGTCCAAGAATGGCTATTTTGGGCGCGAGCGGGCTGGGGCCGAAAGGAGGGCAAAGCCCAATTCAGTCAACAAGGACGAGGTGGGCCTGACTCCTTTGTGTTGCCGGACCCAGTTCGGGTTCCCTCCCTCGGGCCGAATTAGGTCCGGTGACCTGATCCAGGCCCGGGCCCGAGAACCCGACCCGAGCCCGATTCTATTTAATTAACTAATAAAAAAAATCTAAAAAAAATTCTAAAAATTCTAGAAAAATCCCAAAAAAATGGGAAAT
Organism: Rhodomyrtus psidioides; assembly: GCA_021437785.1. Lineage (NCBI taxonomy): Eukaryota > Viridiplantae > Streptophyta > Magnoliopsida > Myrtales > Myrtaceae > Rhodomyrtus > Rhodomyrtus psidioides. Next base: position 4,312,729 of record JAILYB010000055.1, read on the forward strand.
GGCCACAATCAACTGGCCATGAAATATTTTGGGTAATTCGGTATCCAAATCTTCCCAAAATTGACGATTTTTCCCTTCGGGTTAATCACCTCCAAATCTTCCCATTTTACCTCCTGACCGAAATCACACGTTCCCTAAGCCCTTATGGCTATACTAGGAAGCCATTGATGTGAATTGATATGCATTGACATGATTCATTTATGCAATTGATTGTGCTTTCATTTAAATTGATTGTGATTGATAGGAACAGTCTTCCAATCTGCATGAAACCCTGAATCAAGCCTACCTCACCTAAAATTGCGCCTGCATGAATTCTCAGCTAGGAAATCACTCGCGTTAGGTACCGAAAGGGCGTTGGTAATGACACCGACGTAACCAAGCCCCCGAACCCAAAATCTCTGGTTCCGCAGAACTGATCGACTTCTCCCAATCGGCCAGTAAGGTTTCCGGTCTACCCTCCAAGAAAGACCGGTGGCGACTCCAAATGCATGCACAAGTTGCACATACCACCACGACCACACTGAAGGTCGAAAGCGATCGACTCTTATCGTCGAATCTTTTGAAAAATACTCCCGCCGCGATTTGGTATGGGCCTGGGAGGGCCCGCGCCGACCCAAGACCCGCGATCCGTAATCCATTAGCCGGGTCCGCTTCCGGACGGGTCGCGACAGCTGGCGACTCCGCTGGGGAGTTTGTTCTAGAACCTATGGTTCTAGACCTCAAGTGGACTTAGGCCGTAATTAAAACGCTGAGTGATTTTTCTAACCCTGCAGGCGCTCTTGAAGGTGAGGTAAGTCCTCTTATGATAGGTGTTATATGTTTTTGCAGATTGGAGTGATAAGGGGGGTAGTCTGTGATTAACATTGTCTTATGCAGGTTGGTGTAGGAATGTATGCTGTGTAGATGATTTGAAGCGCTGATTGATAAACTGTCGTGCATGACTTGCATTGTGATACTCACAACACATGAACACACACGATCGCGCCTAAAACCCCGGGCGCCGCCTATAGGAAAACAATAGAAGGGATTGAAAATGGAATCTCCGTGAGGAAAGACACGGGGTAATCCACTTTTCAATTCCGCTCATTTCGAACTGTGGATCGAGCCCCAATGCAACGATAGTTGTGCAATGGAATCGGCTCTTTCTAGAACTCGAGGTGGGAACCTTGACCCTAGGTGCCAAAACCTCTGATTTTTAGAAGTTTCCCATCACTTGTCTCATGCGCATGTCTTTGGGCGGTTGGTACACCTAAAACCGCACATAAGTCGACGAGTTTGGTTGGTAAGACTCTCTATTCCCCCCAAATCTATCGCAGTTCATATAAATGTAGGCATTTCATTCATTACATTCTGGTGATTAGATTAAATGCCATTTCGAGGATAGATATGTGCGTTTGTTCCCAACGCCCTTGATAGAAGACGAGGAGGGTGGTATCCCACGACGAACACCGGGTGTACGGTAAAGGAGCATACTATGGACATTATTGAGGTACATTATTGAGGTATCATCCAATGAAGATGAAGAGTTGGGGCAAATGATCCTGAAGACACAGATCGAAACTGGGGCATCCTTAAGCGTTAGGATCACATTCCTTTGTTTCATTTTTCCATTACTAGTCCTCTTGTATAGGGTTTATTTTTATCGAAGTTTTCTCTATCTCACCCCTTAGAGTGATTGTATTAGGGATCTATTGGTGTATACATTCAGATGGAGCTTGGTTGTATTTCTTTTGACGGGTCATGGGAATGTGATAGTGGCATTTTCTCTAATCATCCGAATACTCCCAAGTCAAGTTTATAATTCCTTTAGAGGAAATTAAAATTGGAAGTCTTGTACGACCTTTTGGTCGTATAGGGTAATCCAACCCCAATTTCGCTAGAAGGAATTATACACTTGAATCGGTTCATGCATGTGTTACGCCACTGGTAATCCACGATAATTGATCAAGAGTACCGGCATTGCTTCGAATTTAATGACGAGATAGATGTCCAAATTGCCCTCGTTCTTAACAAAACGGCTTTGATTTGGATGCCGTATCTTCAATTAAATTTAAAACGCGTCGTTGGTCAAAAGCGATTATCGTGAATTACATTCCTTTCAATAGTATGCTTTCCTTCGAGGAATGTTGATAAAAACTTTTCGCACAAGATTATCCTTGTAAAAGTTTTTGTCTTTATTAATCACGAGCAAGCATAAGATTGAAAGGGGTTTATGCTTTCTTTTTCAAATTATTCCTTCTGATTCGGTCGTTTCATTTGCAGGTAAAAAATAGGTAATAAAGAGAAATCTTTTCCTGGATAAGTCTGAGGCTATTCTTTCATCTGATCATGAGCGAGTTAGAAAATCAGAACACATCTACTCGACTTATTATGGATCAGCTCATCCAAGTCTAAGATGTCCGGATGCTCGAAGAAATGGATCATATAAAAGCTAAAACAAACACGGGGGCTTTCATTCATTCTTGCCCAAACCAGATCATACAATTCATTGGGGTGGAAAAGTAAAGCAGAAGTGAGCCCTAATCAACGACACGAAGGAGCCCAGCTGGCCCTCCAGGTTATGGATGCTTTGTTTATACGCACCACTCCGCGTATCATGGTCCGCAAGCCTGAGGTGAAGGCGTTTGCGTTCATCATTGACTGCAACAACCTGAGTCTCGTGATCTTCGGCGACTGCTTCCAAGTCCCGAACAAGTCCATTCTCACGAGTTATATCCTCATTTATGCCGTTGAGCCTTTCTTCCAGCCACTCGCTTCGGTTCCTTAGCATGGCGTTACGTCGATCGCGCTCATAGGTAGCCAGAGATAGGGCTAAGTCCTCCACCAGATTCCTCCTCTCGCGTAGCAATGTCGAAACCCGCTCTTTGGCGAACTCAACAGCCTTTTTGTGACTATCGGCCAGGTAGTCAGCCAACGCTAGGCGGTCGGACTGATCCTCATAACGGGCTCGCAGGACACGAGCCACGGTAAGTCCCCGGTGAGCAGCGCGGTAGACCTCCAAAGAGTTTGTAAAGAGCGTTGGAAAAATTCTGTATTCCCTCCCCAGCGCAGGACCCTCGAGGGAGGTGATGTCCAGGTCCCCGAACATGACTCGGATTTCATCCTCGGTTTCGGGATGATTAGCTATGTGAGCGTAGCCTCGACCCAAGAGGTTATAGAACTCTTCCCATCGAGCCAAAGCTTCGGCTGGGAAAGTGGGAACATGGGAAGAGGCCATTTTCGACGGAGAGGTGTGTAATGGAGCGATTTGAAGATGGAAGCAAATTATATGAGAGCATTAATTCCCCAAACACCAACTCCGCATTTTATAGCGTCTCGAGAGTGGAGAAAAGTTGCAGCAATAATGCTTGTGGAGCCGGGTTAATTAATGTAAAGCGAGGGCTGCTCCTCCCGTGAATCATCAGACATGTCCTGGTCCGCAATTTCAGGCCTGACAAATTCGGTCTCGCCATTATTAAAGCTGGGAGGGAGGCGAGCGCAACTATCGAAGAAGCCGCGAAAGGATTGTGTTGTTCCATCACGCATAAAGCTGGGCGGCGAGTGAACAGCTCTGCCACTTAAAAAGAGAAGACAGTGCTGAACAGGCATGACTATTGAGGAAAAGTGAAAGGCGAGCGCAACTATCGAGGAAGCCGCGAAAGGGTTGTGTTGTTCCATCACGCATAAAGCTGGGCGGCGAGTGAACAGCTCTGCCACTTAAAAAGAGAAGACAGTGCCGAACAGGCATGACTATCGAGGAAAAGTGAAAGGCGAGCGCTACTATCGAAGAAGCCGCGGAAGGATTTGGTTACCCCTTCGTGTCGGAAAGCTGAGCAAGAGGCAAACAGTTCCGTCGTTTCAAAAACAGAACGCTGAACAGACCTAGCTTTCGAGGAAAAGGAGGCAACAAATCGAAAGAGCGAGTATACAAAAGAGAACAGAGAACTCCGAGTGACGAGTTCGTTGAAAGACCTCAAATTCTCTAGAATCAAATTCGACATCAAAGCCATGGAACTCAACATTGCCCGTGACGAACATCAAGATCGCAGTGGTGACGACGGCAGTGGCCACGACGCTCAACCCCGGAAAAGAAAAAGTCGCCAGCGCTACGCTCGGAAAGAAATCAAGGAGCTTGAAGCTTTCTTTGATGAATGCCCTTGCCCAGGCGAGGAACAAAAGATTGAATTGGGCCGGAAGCTGGGAATGAATCCTATGAGAATCCATTTTTGGTTTCAGAATAAACGTTTCAGACTAGGTGTCCAACACAGGCGTAAGGAGATCACGGCCCTAAAAGAGCAGAACCAAAACCTTCGAATGGAAAACATGTGGTATGAGAAAATCCTCAGTACTATTACCTGCCCTGACTGCGGTGGCCCTACCACCCTCAGTAAATTGTTCCCCGGTAAGCCTTCTACGAGGATGGAGGGTGCTCATTTATCCCCCTGCTCCCTTGAGCCATCTCCGGTACAATCAGATCCTGCTAATGGCGCGCATAAGCAGGTCGATCCTACAGAAATTATATCAGTGTCTTCGGAGGAAGAAGATACGTGTCGTTATGATTTGGGTCACAATAGCGAAGCCCATGAATCTCCTTCACAACAACTTCTAGTAAGATCAGATACGATTCAAGACGGGCTAGAGATTAGTCAGCAGGCTATTGACGCTATTTTGGACAATGAGAAGAAGAAATTCATTTGGCCCCCGGAGCTTCATCTCAAGTTCTTAGACGCAGTTCGACAGATAGGACTCGACTTCATAGGTCCGACAAGCATACTTAGGGTCATGAAAGTACCAGGACTTACCAAGCAATTAGTCGCAAATCACCTTGGTTGCTACAGAAGGGCGTTAGGACAACGTTATGCAGAGCTGAATCTGAACAATAGACTCGGCTGTGAACCCAGCACCCTTATGTCAAAGGAGGCCCGGTCGAATCTAGACGACTATTGGGGATTTGATCAGGACATCCTCACGAGTCATTTCAATATTCCCCATGAGCACACATCACAAGTGCAGCGAGTAAGCACTCCTCCGTCCGAGCAGCAGCTAGCCAGTGTTCATCCTGTCGCAGATCAGCCCACCACGCCCAGTGCTCAAGGGTTTGCCCAATCGGAGCATGTGGCTTCAGATGATCTAATGAGAGAATGCTTGGAGCATTTTTATAATTCCCAAGTGGGAGATGCTTGTGGTAGTCAATCGATCAAATCTCCTCTTATAATCCCAGACAAGGATGGGGGTTCCAGTTCGAAGAACCCGTCGGGCGATGCGGCTCAACCTACACATCAATCGTTCGAGGAGTCAGATGATTTCTTCGATGAAGGACTTGATAACTGGTTCGATCAGTTGGAAGCTATTAAAGGTTGGCAACCATGATCTGCAGTCGGTAATGGCACACCGAAGCCAAGGCCGATTGGTTAGTCATTGGACATACCCAAAGAAAGAAGGGGATGTACGCGCGAAGGATGTATCGCTTGTTGTAAAGTTCTCATCGGTGCATGCGTTTGTTTCTTCAATAGCTAGAGTTGATTTTGCATAATGTTTTCTGTGAACGTCATCTCGTGTGTATACGGTAACTCCTTGTTCAAAGTAAAATCAGCCCCGACGCGTGAAGGCAGAATTGATAGCATGAGTTGCTAGCAGAATGTGATCAAGCTCGAAAGTAAAAAATTGCTAGCAGCCCCAAACGTTATGACCACAAAATCAGGGGCAATCTTTAAGTTTCGAGCAACTACAAATCTATTTCTCACGAGGCGTTCAAGTCAATCAGATATAAAGCGTCGGGCTGTGAAAATGATGCGTAGTCAAACTGTTGACACATGCGAAAAGGAGTCGCGTAGATCCGAAAGCAAAAACCTTTCTTGGCTAGTCAACAATGCAGAATGAAAGAGCGTATATAAACAAACTTGCATTTATTTCATTCGGCAGGAAAGTTTACAAGTGGATCACTGAGGGGGAGCAGTAAACCCGAAATGAGTTCTGACAAGCATCACAAAAAAGCTTAACTGACTCTCCATGCTATCCATGCCTTGCTTACAACCCACACTCCGGGAATCGAGGTCTACAAGCTTGAAGAAAAGGAGACGACATTTCTCCTTAAGTTCGTTCACCTTGGTCTCATAGTACTCGAACTCAAGCTCTAAGTCCTCAGTCAGCACCCTCCCGCGAGCTATATCCATGCTCAGGTCTTCAAGCCTTTCCTCCAACCAGGCACACTGGAATCTCAGCACGAGGTTGTGCCGGTCTTGCTCAAAGGCGGTGTCAAAAAGAGCCAGACGCTCCACCAAGTTGTCCCTCTCACGGACCAGCATCGAAACCTGGGCGTGGGCGTATTCAACAGCCCTTTTATGGTTATCGGCCGTCAGCATGGCCAACATCAGGGACTCAGCTCGGTCCTGATAACGGGCTCGCACGATACCAGCCAAAGTGACCTCCCGGCTAGCAACTTCATAAGCCTGCAGGAAATTGTTGAAGAGAGTTGGGAAGATCACAAACTCCCTTTGCAGTTTCGTACCTTCAATACACACAGTATCCAGGGCCGGAATCAGAGTACGAACTTCAACCGCAGCTTCAGGATGATTGTTTATGTAGCCATAACCTCTACCCAAGAGGTGGTAAAATCTCTCTCATTGGGTCGAAGTTTCAGCTAAGGCAGCAGGCACAGAGGAGGAATCCATATGCGATGGAATGACGGAGAGGAGAGTGAGAATGTGAAGAGTGTTTGAGAGGCTGAGTCTGATAAGGCTAAAGTGTTAATCTTCTTGACATCAATCTATCACATTATAAATGCTCGAGTAAACAGGGAGAAGTGGTAATAATATTTTATGTGCAATAGAGCCAAGCGGGTTTCGTTAATGCATCCCCGATGAGTCACGAATCCACCACCGTCCTGTGATCTCGGGTTTTACGAAACATAATGGCGCCGAAAGGTGGGCAGGCTTGTTACTCTAGAGACTGGGCCAGGGGGACAAGCGTAGTGCTCGACAAAGCGAAATCAACGCAAGAGATCTTCAGGCTCCGTTCACGTAGAAAAGAGCAAAAAAGGACAAAGTGGGAATTACGAAGCCTTGAGAAGAACGCTCGTCAGGTAGCCATCACAAAAGACGAAGTGGGAATTACGAAGCCTTGAGAAGAGCGCTCGTCAGGTAGCCATCACAAAAGGACGAAGTGGGAATCTCGAAACATTGAGAAGAGCGCTCGTCGGGTAGCTATCACCTTTGATCAAAGAACGGTGATCCGGCTCCTTTAACCTTTCAGAATTTGCAGAGAAAGTGAGGATCCAAGGAGGAACAAAGAAAGCTGAGTTAACGGAAAATCAAGCAGTGATATTCCGGTCAAAATGTTCAAGGGATTCTGTCATTTACTGGAAGCGCCAGACTTGGAGGTCTCCGAGCTTGAGCTGCTGGAAGAATTTGAAGATCTCAGGACCGAACCTGACACGAGGGCCATGGAGACCGATCCTTCTAAAGATGAAACCCGCGGCTTGGTTAACGAGAACAGTACCCGCGACGGTGATCAGCGTCAGAAAGGGGAATGTCTCCAACGCAACACTTCAGGTCAAGTCCATAAACTCGAATTGTTTTTCAGGGAATACCCCTATCCGGACATGGAACAGAAAATCAAAATGGGCCAGGAGATAGGGTGGGAGCCTCGGAAGGTCAAGTGTTGGTTTGAAAACAAACGAACCCGGCTGAAGCAGCAACATGATCGGCACGAGTTAGCGATTGTGAGGGAGGAAAATGAAAAGCTTCGAATAAAAAACATTCAGTACAAAAAAGCTCTAAGCATCGCTATTTGCCTTGAGTGCGGTAACCCTGTTCCCACGGACGGAGTATTCACTGAAGAGCCAGATCTGGGGGTTTATAATGCTCATTTGTTGCAATGCCCTTCGCAACATCTTTCGGAACAAGCGGGTACCGCCGAGGATCTACAAGAGGAAACTAGTGCTATAAGGTCAAAGTCGACGCCCATTGTGGAAGGGAACATGCGTCATGACAAGTCGGGTCCACTCAATGATGAACTCACCATCATGACCAGCCGATCTGAGACCACTAAATCCCCTCCAGAGCAACCTCCAACACGACCAGATTCCGAGAAGAGTAACCGCCAAGTTGCTGACACCACTTCGGCTAGCAAGAAAATAAGATTCCGTTGGACCCCGGAGTTTCATAGCAAATTTGTTGATGCAGTTCAACAGTTGGGGATCAGTTTTGCTTGCCCATTGCGCATACTCGAAATCATGAACGTGCCGGGACTGACTAAAAATATGGTCAAGAATCACCTTTGGCGCTACAAGAAACTACTGAGAGATGGACGAGCGTCGCTAGACCAAGATAGAGGCGGTTCAACACGACCAGATTCCGCGAAGAGTAGCCGCCGAGTTGCCAACCCTACTTCGGCTAGCAAGAAAACAAGGTTTTATTGGACCTCGGAGCTTCATAGCAAATTTGTTGATGCAGTTCAACAGTTAGGGATCAGTTTGGCTCGCCCATCGCGCATACTCGAGATCATGAACATGCCGGAACTGGATAGAAATAAAGTCAGGAACCACCTTTGGTGCTACAAAAGACTACTGAGGGATGGACGAGTGGCGCTAGACCAAGATAGAGGCAGTTCAAGTTTAAACGATGAGCATGGCTGTGATCGCAATCCTAATGAAGCAGAAAGCATCCAATCACCTCTTAACACCGATGGGACTGACAATTACACGGTTGATTGTTCAGGCATCAATCAGAGTACTCCCCTGGGTTATCCTAGTACTCCTCAGGAGTATGTACCGCAATTTCAGCAAATCGGGACTCCCCAGTCTGAGCACCGACTGGCCGTTAATGCTAGTCCTACGGCGGATCTAACATTGGCAGGAGATGCATGTACAATCTTGCAAGACGATTACGGAGATTCCGGCTCGAAGAATCAGGTGGTCCATGACGAAAATGGCGAAAAGATTCCTTCTCCAGTAGTCGACAATACTCAACCTGAGTGTCAGTCGCTCGATGGTTCAGACGATCTCCTTGAAAACATCTATTCTTGGTTCGATCGGCTGAATTCCCCCCTGAGTTACCCTGGTACTCCTCAAGAGTATGTACAACAATTTCAGCAGGTATGGACTCCCCAATTTGAGCACCAACCGATCGTTAGTGTTATTCCTACGGCGAATCCAGCATTGGGTACAAACCTACTGGACAACGATGAAAGTACCAACTCGAGAAGTGAGATTGTTCATGTCGAAAGTAGTGTGAGGAACCCATCGCCAACGGTTGAGGATGCCCGACTTGGGCGTCAATGGCTTGAAATTTCAAGTGAGTCCCTCAGTGAGCAACTGGCGTGTGGATCACGCATAAACCGAGGAACTAGGTGGTTCATGCCGAAAATGGGAGAAGTCCGTCACCCGCAATTAAGGATGCTCAACTTGAACGACTCGAACAGTCAGACGATATCCTGAATGAGCAACTCAGCCTATGGGTCAAGCATTTTGGAACAAGTGCATCTTCGCAGTCGTGACCGGTACCGGCGACCGGACATCTGGTTCGAAGCTCGTGTGCTAAATCATTAAAATGCTCGGGGAAAAGAGGTTGAATACCCTGAATGAATGTATTGGCAATCCCATTGTAAAGCTCCCATGGGAGCATTTCTCATTTACGCTTGAAACTAGTCATACGAGGATCCGCCTTACCTTTCGAGCATCTTTAAGCTCAGGGGCGAGCTCCCCAAGCGATGATCTTCGTTCACAAAACATAATGGAATCCATCCCTTCAATGCAAATGCATCTGGCCGCGAAGCCACCCATTTGGTAAAACGATGTATCGTTCCTAAACGATCTCCAATCGGATACCGAAGTAATGTATTCTTTCTTTTCCTTCTCAGATGATAAACATGGATAAATCACTCAAGGAGTCATGCGTTCAAATAACAGAACAGACGCTGCCCAGCTGGGGGCAAAGGAACCATCGATGTTGCAAACACTCCAAGCATGGATAGAAGGATTGGATAGATATTGTTCAGGAGGGAATGCATACCAAGAGTAAAGTCGTATCGTCCCAATTTGTCGGACACTGGGAAGCACGAATTGACACTTATTTTCTAATCCTTGATAGGAACTCGTCATCAATGTGGACAGGTTTCCACAACCCTAGTGCACTCACTGAAGCACAAAACCAAGGGTAAGGTGTATCGTTCCAATTCTTGTAAAATTGGCGAACATACAATGACATGTGTCTTTCATATCTCCAGGGATCTCCAACCACGACGGACAGGTAAGTATCCCTTTTTCCCGATTCGTTGAAGATAAAAAAAAAAAGGTGTTAGGATTCTTTCAATCGTTATGTCTGAAAAGAGGCATCGAATTTTCAAACTCATAGACATCCACAATGGAAGCTGGGAGGTTGTCTAAACATGAATGAAGCAAGCATGGTACACCATAAAATTCCCTTGAAGGAAAATTTTTTGAGAAAACAAAAGAAATTCCCCAACAAGATGTTGTTCAAAACATTCAAAAGGACGTTTTCTCAAAAGACGAGAGGCGAAGCCAAATCCAAACACGTCCAACACACACTTGAGAGATGAGTGGACCAGATCAGATAGTAAAATCTGGACCTACGGAAGTAGGGATCATTCGCAGCGATTACATGGGTTGGGACGACGGAGGCATTCGTTTCATATCCTTCAAACACTACAGGTGACCGTTGATAACCCCTTTGAACGGCGGTTTTCATTCTTAACCCTGTCAAGAACCACCCCACACCGGGGCAAAATGGAGGTGAGTCCAGCAGCGTCAGGAGAAAATGGTTAGAAATTTTATTGCTCGGACTAACATCAATCTTTGTGTGTTGTTTATATGGTAATCCAAGTGCCATAGGATGACGAGAAGCGTTCATTTCTCTATCCCACACACCGAATCCTTTGCACAGCCAACTTGAGCCTGCAAAATCATTTCATAAACCCGTTGGTGATCATTGCACATTCCAAGACAGATGCAGCATCACTTCAGAAACGAAGGAGTTCAAGACTTAGGATTGAAAAAAAAAATTCCTAAGTTAATGCTTAATCTTATTAGACCTTTGATCATAGGTCTAACACAATCCCATGAAGATGAGAAAAAGTGGGATTTTAAAAATGAATGAGAAAAATCCACGGCATCGAGAAAAAGCAAAGTGCCTGGTAAAAGCAAGGCCGATGCTCGTGTAAGTTGTTTGATTGATCCGCAATGAAGCCGGATGGGAAAAGAGGAAATCCCTAAAGGAGTCTGATCAAAAAGACTACTCCCCAAATGGTGTCAAGCGTGGAGCAGAGACGCAGACAGAGTCATCAGTCTCTTAATGCGACGAAACGCTCTCTGAAGAGCTGGTGCACACCTCAAAATCGGTTGCGCATCCCAAAAACTGAAGGTGCAGAGAGGAAAGGGGCAGGTGGTAAATTTGCAATGATCACCAATGTCAAACCCTTCGTAATTTCTGAGCCAAAAACAAGCCTTTTTCGGTCCCCAATCCTACCAATGTTACAACCCCGAAACAGTCTTCTCTGACTAAGACACTTGGGTTAACATATTGCTTAGCTCGAAGAAGTACGAGCAAGACTTTTTCTTTCTCATTTCGCAGGGTTCTCGACTTGTAAACCCGGAGCAGATGATGAAGACTTTCATTCAATGGCCTTGACTCCAAAGCGGGTCCCCCTTGAAAACCAATATCCAAGCCCAACATTACGGTCCCGTGGAAGACCTCCCGACCGATCAAAATGTATGCGCTGCGAATGAGCCTAAAACCTAGGCACAGGGTAGTAGGGAATTGAGTGCATCCCCTATAAAGACCATTATCTCAAAACAGGTGAAAGACCTCCTCGTCGAGAAATATTCCAGTAGATGTTTTGAACAAACTCTTTTTGGAAATTTCAAATTGTTTGATCCAGATTCGCCGCACAAGGAATTTGTGATCACATCTGTGTGTTGCAAGAATGCTTTGGACAACCTCCAGCATCAAAATGCACATTTCACAATTAAAACTTAAGTCATACGGTTTTTGTCAAATGGACAGCCGTGATCTTCCCAAAGTTTACTAACGTTTTCTTGGTGAAGAAAAATCTTTCAAGCTCAAACTTCTGCAGGATACCTGGAGAAGCCAGCTCCCAGAATGTCGCCTTAACAGACTCAAGTGAGGCTTTGTCGAAATGAAATCTTTCATTGCTTCAAAAACTGAATTCCCGACAAATTTCGGGATCTCTAAAAAAGAGGGGAAGAAAAACCCTTTTAAAAGAAAAGTCCTATCAGACGTGGAGAACCCTCGTCCCAGGACCCATTTTCAAAATATCAAACAGTCTCATCGGACGTGGAGAACCCTCGTCATGAAACCCATTTTCAAAATATCAAACAGTCCTCGCATGACGTGGAGAACCCTCGTCCTAGGACCCATTTTCAAAAGTCAGACAGTCTCATCGGACGTGGAGAACCCTCGTCATGAGACCCCTTTTCAAATTTAGGCAGTCTCATCGGACGTGGAGAACCCTCGTCATGAGACCCCTTTTCAAATCAAACTCAAGGTAGATACCGCCTGAAGGGTCAACTCAAGGTAGATACCACCTGAAGGGTCAACTCAAGGTAGATACCGCCTGAAGGGTCAAATCAAGGTAGAAACCGCCTGAAGGGTCAAACAAAGGTAGAAACCGCATGAAGGGTCAAACCAAGGTAGATACCGCCTGAAGGGTCAAATCAACGGTAGATACCGCCTGAAGGGTCAACACAAGGTAGAAACCGCCTGAAGGGTCAAAATCAAAGGTAGATACCGCCTGAAGGGTCAACACAAGGTAGAAACCGCCTGAAGGGTCAATTCAAGGTAGATACCGCCTGAAGGGTCAACTAAAGGTAGAAACCGCCTGAAGGGTCAATTCAAGGTAGAAACCGCCTGAAGGGTCAATTCAAGGTAGATACCGCCTGAAGGGTCAACTAAAGGTAGAAACCGCCTGAAGGGTCAATTCAAGGTAGAAACCGCCTGAAGGGTCAACTCACGGTAGAAACCGCCATAAGGGTCACCTCATTGGTAGAAACCGCCATAAGGATCAAACTAAACTCAACGGTAGATACCGCAATGAAGGGTCAAATATGGTAGAAACCGCCATAAGGGTCAACTCATTGGTAAATACCGCCATAAGCATCGACACAAAGGTCCGATCCACCATACGGATCAAAATCCTTGGCAAATCCCAAAGCATGGGATGCGCCTTCCTTAGGTTCCTACCAGTTAGGAATCCCATAATGGTATGACCTACCATACAGGTCAGAGCTTAATCTCCCTAGGATGTTCTGAATGACGAGTCATAGGTATCTTCTTGAAAGTCGTTGCAACCAGCAGCATCCTACAGGTGAGCTTCAGGTAAACCTCTCTCCCTCCAGCCCATGTTCAAATTGTTAGAGCAAACCGAGGATTAATTTGAGCTTTCATCAAAGGGCCTTAAGGATTCAATGTCGTAGCATTTCTTTTCTCATTCTCCTAGTTGAGTCGGTTAGGAATCAGGTGCCATCTTATCTTTGATAGAAACCTCTAACGAGATTCCTCTCAAAGAGGGGCAGCTGTTGACACCTAAATTTCGATTTTGATTTTGATTTTGATTTTATTTTATTTTATTTTATTTAAATATATATATATATATATATTCGTGTAGGCATAAAAATGAGAATTAGTTATAATTCTCACAAAAATAATTTCGCATACATTGTATATTTTCTAACATTCATTTGGCATTTAGGATAGAGTGAGTCAATTGAGTTTAGATTTGTCGGATAAGCAAATTATGATGCGACGGCAAGATGAGCAGGTTCCTATGGTACAATGACAGTTGTTGAGGATGGTCAAAGATGCTTCGTCGAGCTGGACAACACAAAAGTAAGTACGAACGGTGATAAATCTGAGCGAGAAACACTTGAGAGTGTAATAAAAAAATCCTACTCATTGTCCATCAACCAAGAATAAAATGAAGGATTCATTGATTATTGCTCCACGATCTTGAAAGAAGAGGCATAAAAAAGGAAAGTGGGGGACAAAGGTATTAAAGAATTCACGTTGGAGGCCATGCAAGAAGATGCTCGGCACCCTCACCGAGTCTACGGAAGAGAGATGAACCACAGAGATCTCTCTCTCTCTCTCTCTCTCTCTCTCTCTCTCTCTCTCTCTCTCTCTCTCTCTCCTCGGTTGTTTCGCCGCCTCCGTTGAAGGCTGAATCTGGTCGTTTCTCTTCAGTCTTCACTCCCACTCGCCAATCTCGATCGGAAAGCCATGGCAGTCACCTTCTCAGATCTCCACAAAATGTCGGGCCTCAAGTCTCTTGACGACCTCCTCTCTTGATCTGCGGAGATCAGCTCACGAAAGACGACGTGAAGGTGTCAAAGGTGCTCTGTGGCCGTGGAAGCAAAAATCGCTGGTTCTCTGATTGGAAGAAGACGAGGATAATGATTCGAAGCTGAGTGTTACTTCTCTTCCTTATATATATATATATATATATAGACGAGGATAATGATTCGAAGCTGAGTGTTACTTCTCTTCCTTATATATATATATATATATATATATATATATACATATATATTTTATCGCAAATCAGTACAGACTCTACTTTGACTGCTGCATATTCTTTTGTGGAACGTTGGTTTCAGGGGAGGACGTAAAAAAAAAAAAAGAAGAGGAGCAGGAGGCTCGAGCGTCATCAACCACCGCCACCAGCTCCGGCCCGAGTCATGAGCGAACCTTTGCCATCCGGCCGCGCCGATCCGCCAAGGCTGCCCCCTCGTGAGCTCGAACCTAGCCCTGAACCTACGCATCCGTAGCCTCCATCGAGCTCGCTACCGCCCGGACGCCCACTGCGAATGAGTCAGGTAATGGTTCCGAGTTGACTGTGATGCCCGAAGGTCGAGGTAAGCCTCAAACTTCTATTCTACTATATCTCAATCAGACTTGGTGCCGAGACTTGTTTCCTCTGGCGCATGCGTGCATAGGAATAGATCGAGCCGTTTTCAATAAACTTTGCTCGTAGACTCCTTTGCGTTGAGTGTGAATTTGAATCTCGGATGGGGTTACTTCTCCTACTTTGAAAAGCCAACCTATTCATGTCTACTTCTTCGTCCATCTTTCGTTGCGTAATTGTCCTGACTCTTATAGTGTCGATCAATGGTAAAGTCTTGCATGCTTCCTCTGAATGGTCCCTTGACCTTTGGACATCAGTTTATCCCTCGAATCTCCGTGACGTATGTTCTCGTGTTCGTTGTCGCGACCCGTCCGAAAGGGATGCGGCTAATGGATTACCGATCGCGGGCCTTGGATTGGCGCGAGCCCTCCCAGACCCATACCAAATCGCGGCGGGAGTATTTTTCAAAGGATTCGACGATAAGAGTCGATCGCTTTCGACCTTCAGTGTGGTCGTGGTGGCATGTGCAACTTGTGCATGCATTTGGAGTCGCCACCGGTCTTTCTTGGAGGGTAGACCGGAAACCTTACCGACCGATTGGGAGAGGTCGATCAGTTTTGCGGAACCAGAGATTTTGGGTTCGGGGACTTGGTTACGTCGGTGTCATTACCAACGCCCTTTCGGTACCTAACGCGAGTGATTTTCCTAGCTAAGAGTTCATGCATGGGCAATTTTACATGAGGTAAGCTTGATGCAAGGTTTCATGCAAATTGGAAGACTGTTCCTATCAACAACAATCAATTTAAATGAAAGCGCAATCAAATACATAAATAAATCACACTAATGCACATCAATTCAAATCAGCGGTTTTCTAGTATAGCCACAAGGGCTTAGATGAGGAATGATTTGGGACCAGAGACAAAATGGGAAGATTTGGGGGACGATTAGCCCGAAGGGCAAAATCGTCATTTTTGGAAAATTTGGATACCGAATTACCCAAAATATTTCATGGCCAGCTGTTTGTGGCCATTTCCCATTTTTGAGAATTTTTTGGAATTTCTTGATTTTTTTTCTTTGATTTTTGGAAGACGATTCGCCCAAATGGCGAAATCGTCATTTTAAGAAGGGTCGGGGTTCAAAACACCCGAAATGAGTCTTGGCCAGTTGTTTGTGGCCATTTTCTATTTTTTGGGATTTTCCTGAATTTTTTAGAATTTTTTTTGGAAGACGGTTTGCCGAAAGGGCAAAACCGTCATTTCGGAAAAGATCGGGGGCCGAAAGACCCGGACCAGGTCATGGCCAGTTGAATGTGGCCATTTCCTATTTTCTGGAATTTTTTTAGAATTTTTCTGAATTTTTCCATTTTTTTGAATTTTTCCTTAATAATTCATTTTTTTAGAATTTTTTTTATTTGATTTGTTATTTAAAAGACTCGGACCAGGCCAGCAGGATCGGCCCGCGTCGTAGGTGTCTACTTAGGCCTTAAAGACCCGAACCAGCCCAAGATCAAAGGAGGCAAGCCTGAATTTAGCCCATTCTCAATTTTTTCCTTAAAACATCTTCAAGAAGGGCCCAATGTTACTCCAAAGCCCAAATTGATTAAATTTTAAATTAAGCCCACACTCCAGCGCGGAACTTCCTAAACCCCCAAAATGAATCCATGCACTACAAATATAATATCTCAGACTCTTCTACTCTTCTTCCTTTTTTATTTTTTTATTGCTTCTCGACTTTTATTCTTTTTTTTTGTTCCTCTTATTTCTCTTCCTCTACCCGAACAGCTTGAGATAACTTACCCGAACAGTCGCGAGCCGGCGTCCTTTGAAGTCATTAGGCGTGATGTCAATGACGCTTCATCTAGACTGTGGTGGTGGTCACGAGGGCTTGGCGGCGCGACTTCGGACGATGGAGCTGGCATGAGCTAGCATCGGGCAGCAAAATAGAGACGTTGGGGCTACGGTTGATCGGGTGGACGTTAGGGAGACCTTGGAACAATAGCCGAGCAGTGGCTGGAAGGGCTGAACAGAAGCTTCGGCTTCGCAGGCAACAATCCTCCGGGCTCGTCATGGCTGTGGATGGACTGAAGACGCTCGGGTCAGAGCCGAACAAGAGCTAGAAACCGCCGGATGGTGTCGGGTCCATCAATAGAGGAGTCTCGGGTCTGATCATGGGGGGGTTGGTGAGGTAACGAGCAAAGAGAGAAAGGGTCGCAGGTTCGTCGGGCTCGAGTGAGGTGCGACCAAAACTGATCAGGGGAGAAAACGGAGCACGGCGGCACGAGTCGCATTGGCTTCCGGTCTGTTTGGCGTAGAGGTTGGTCGCCAGATGGCTTGCCTAAAGTCGGGCTCTAACGTCGACCGAGGATTAACAATAAGCACAACTGATGACGGCCAAGGACGAGTGGTTGGTCGGCGTTGCGGTAGGAGCACGGAACTGGTGTGAAATGGTCGCTGCGGTAGTGGCTATCTCCATGCCGCTTGTCCAACTCTCCAGAGTCCCCCCTGGAAGATGAGCCTCTTTTCTTTATCCCCTCCTGGAGAGCATGTTCCTCTCCTCCTCTATTCCCTTTCAATTTTTTTATTATTATTTTTTTTCGAGCCCCCGCTGGATCTGCCTCCACCGAAAGAGAGATACTCCCTTTCTCACTCTTTACCATATTTTATTATTTCCTTCTTGCTTTCCTGTCCGGCTCCTTCCACTGTCTCTCTTATTTATCGTGACGTCCCTTAGATCGAACCAATTCCATCATTGGGTGCCAAGAAGATTATAATTTTAGAATTGGCATCCTTCTAGCAGAGGAGTTGAAACTGCAAGAAGCCGTGGCTGAAGAGCACCTTCGCCATATGAACATCACCTTTGCCGAGGCAAAAAGAGTGGCTTCCCAGTATCAAAGGGAAGCAGCGAAGTGCAACTCTGCCACAGAAATTTGTGAGGAGGCAAGAGAGCGTGCGCAGGCATTGTTGATGAAGGAGAGAAAGGTGACATTGATGTGGGAGAAACGAGTCCGCCAAATGAGCTGGGAAGGGGAATAGAGACCAAGGTTAATTTTTTATTCATTTCACCTCATGAATTGTACAACTCACGGCATCAACACATCCAATTAAGCGTAACTGTCCAGGGCTGTCACTTTCCTCCTTAAACTACCATTTCAACTTGAGGGCACCCTGCCGAAAAAAAATAAAATAAAATAAAATAAAATAAAATAAAAATAATAAATAATAAATAATAAATAAAAAAAAAAAACTTAAGTTCTATCACTTTACATAGGATGTATGTGTTTATTTGTGTACCGTTAAAAATATATATATATATATATTTTTATCAAAAATGGTTCCTTTAGCTTGGCCAAGGCTACCAAAGATGATTTTTTTTAAAAAAAAATTAACTTTTTATAGATTTTATATGAATTCTTCAAAAATAAACCAAAAAAAACTTATCAAAATTTAGGTGTCAACAGCTGCCCCTCTTTGAGAGGAATCTTGTTAGAGGTTTCTCTCAAAGACAATGTGACACCTGAGTTCCGATCGACTCAGCTGAGGAAAATGAAAAGAAAAGAAATCATGACATCCAATTTTCATGCACATCGGTGTGTGCTCTTTCTTGACATTGCGAACATTAATCTAACATGAGATAGTGAAATGCTAGAGAAACATACCTGCCTCTTACCTGTTCGATATTTGTGCGATTTTCGCGGTGGTCGATGGATTCAAGAGAATATCTAGGAACTCGTTACTAGAGTATCCTATAGAGGTTAAGCTCTGACCCGTATGGTAGGTCAAATCATAATGCGATTCCTAACTAATAGGAATCTAAGGAAAACGCGTCCCATTTGGGATTTGCCAAAGATTTTGATCCGTATGGTGGATCGGACCATTTAAGCGATTTTTACTATTGTGTTCACCCTTCAGGCGGTTTCTACCTTGAGTTGACCCTTCAGGCGGTTTCTACCTTGAGTTGACCCTTCAGGCGGTTTCTACCATAGTTTGACCCTTCAGGCGGTTTCTACCATACATTGACCCTTCAGGCGGTTTCTACCATTGTGTTGACCCTTCAGGCGGTTTCTACCATTGATTGACCCTTCAGGCGGTTTCTACCATTGAGTTGACCCTTCAGGCGGTTTCTACCTTGAGTTGACCCTTCAGGCGGTTTCTACCTTGAGTTGACCCTTCAGGCGGTTTCTACCATGAGTTGACCCTTCAGGCGGTTTCTACCTTAGTTTGCTTTGAAAAGGAGGCTCATGACGAGGGTTCTCCACGTCCGATGAGACTGCCTAAATTTTGAAAAAGGGGTCTCATGACGAGGGTTCTCCACGTCCGATGAGACTGCTTGAGTCTGTTGAGGCGACATTCTGGGAGCTGGGTTCTCCAGGTATCCTGCAGAAGTTTGAGCCTGAAAGATTTTTCTTCACCAAGAAAACGTTAGTAATCTTTGGAAAGACCACGGCTGTCCATTTGACAAAACCGTATGACTTAAGTTTTAATCATGAAATGTGCATTTTGATGCCGAAGGCTATCCAAAACATTCTTGCAACATGCAAATGTGATCACAAATCCCTTGCACGGAAAATCTGGATCAAACAATTTGAAATTTCCAAAAAGAGTTTGTTCAAAACATCTATTGGAGAATTTCTCATCCAAGAGGGCTCCTCACCGCTCTGTGATAATGGTCTTTTGTAATGAATGTGCTCAACTTCCTACTAACATGTGCCTAGGTTTTAGGATCATTCGCAGCGCATACATTTTGATCGGTCGGGAGGTCTTCCACGGGACCGTAATGTTGGGCTTGGATATTGGTCTTCAAGGGGGACTCACTTCTGAGTCAAGGTCATTGAATGAAAATTTTCACCATCTGCTCCGGGTTTACAAGTCAAGAACCCTGCAAAATGATAAAGAAATAGTCTTGCTCGTACTTCTTCGAGCTAAGCTATATGTTAACCCAAGTGTCTTAGTCAGAGAAGACTGTTTTAGGGTTATGATGTTGGTAGGATTGGGGACCGAAAAAGGCTTGTTTTTGGTCCAGAAATTACGAAGGGTTTGACGTTGGTGATCATTGCAAACTTGTCACTTGTCTTTTCTTTTCTGCATCTTTAGCCTTTGAGGCGCGCAACCTATCTTGCGTTGTGCACCAGCTCTTTAAAGAGCGTCTCTTGTTGCATTCAGAGACTGACTCTCTCTATGTCTTTGTTCTGCGCTTGATAGCATTTTGGGGAGCAGCCCTTTCGGATTTGGCTCCTTCAGGGATTTTCTCTTTTCCCATCCGGCTTCACTGTGGATCAATCAAACAACTTACACGAGCATCGGCCTTGCTTTTACCAGGCACTTTGCTTTTTCTCGATGTCGTGGATTCTTTTCTCATTTTCATGGGATCGTGTTAGACCTATGATCAAAGGTCTAACAAGGTTAAGCATTAACTTAGAAATTTTTTTTGCAAACACTAAGTCTTGAACTCCTTCGTTTCTGAAGTGATGCTGCATCCGTCTTGGAATGTGCAATGATCACCAACGGGTTTATGAAATGATTTTGCAGGCTCAACTTGGCTATGCAAAGGATTCAGTGTGTGGGATAGAGAAATGAATGCTTCTCATCATCCTATGGCACTTGGATTACCATATAAACAACACACAAAGATTAATGTTAGTCCGAGCAAGAAAATTTCTAACCATTTTCTTCTGATGCCGCTGGACTCATCTACATTTTGCCCCGACGTGGGGTGGTTCTTGACAGGGTTAAGAATGAAAACCGTCGTTCAAAGGGGTTATCAACGGTCACCTGTAGTGTTTGGGGGATATGAAACGAATGCCTCCGTCGTCCCAACCCATGTAATCGCCGCGAATGGTCCCTACCTCCGTAGGTACAGATTTTGCTATCCGATTCACTTCCCTCGTCTCTCAAGTGTATGTAGGATGTGTTTAGACTGGGCTCGCCTCTCTTTTGAGTAAACTCCCTTTTGAATGATTTGACAAATAATCATATTTGGGAAAAATTCATTTCTTTCTTTCCAAAATTTATCCATCGAGGGGATTTGGTGATGTACCGTGCATGTTCTATTCATGCTTCAGGTAACCTCCCGATTTAAATCATGAATATCGACGCATTGGAAAATCTTTATGCCGGCTGAAAGGATTCTGACATTTTTTATCTCCAGCTAACTGAGAAAAGGGATACTTACCTGTCCGTCGCAGCTGCGGATCCCTGCAAATGTAAAAGAAGCATATCATTGTATGCTCACGAATTTTCCAAAAATCGAAACGATACATCCTACCCCTGGTCATGTACTCTAACGAGTAGTACATGGGATGTAAGAACTTGTTCGTCTGCAAGGCGACTCCCCTGTCAAGGATGAACAATAAGTGTCAATTCATATTCCCAAATTCAAGACAAATTGGGACGATACAACTTTACTCTTGATTTTCATCCCATTCTGATGTTGCGTATTGATATGAACCACGTCTATCAAATCCGCCTATCCATGCTTGGAGTGTTTGTAACATCAATGGTTCATCTGCCCCTAGTTAGGCAACGTCTGTTCTGTTATTTGAACGCCTAGCTCCTTGAGTACTTTATCCATGTTTATCCTCTGAGAAGGAAAAGAAAGAAGAGATCACTTCGGTATCCGATTGGAGATCGTTTAGGAACGATACATCGTTTTACCAAATGGGTGGCTTCGCGGCCAGATGCATTTTGCATTGAAGGGATGGATTCCATTATGCTCTGCGAACGATGATCATTGCTTGGGGAGCTCGCCCCTGAGCTTAAAGATGCTCAGAAGGTAAGGCGGATCTTCGTACGACTAGTTTTAAGCGTAAATGAGAAATGCCCCCATGGGAGCCTTACAATGGGATTGCCAATACATTCATTCAGGCTATTCAACCTCTTTTCTCCGAACATTTTTTTTACAAATCGCGCCTTGAATCAAACACCTGATCGTCGGCTCTGTATCACTATTGCAAGAGTCCGCCAGCTTCAGGCTGATCGAGTCAGAAATTGAGTTCCTCTCCAAGGAAATCGCTCGAATCTCCGAGCCATTGATGCTCAAGTCGAGTGTTACCGACCGCTGGCGATAGATCACTCTCGCCTTGGATGATTTGATTCCTCGAGCTGGAACCTCCCTTGTTGACCGGCAAATATGTAGACATGTCCCATGTAAATGTTGGATTTGCCATGGGAAGAGCACTAGCAACAGGTTGGTACTCAAATTGGGGAGTTCCTATTTGCGGGAACTGCGGTATATACACTTGAGGGGTATTGAGACTGCTTGGTGGAGCGTTCTGATTTGGGTTAGAGGAGTCGGTGACATGGTTGCTGGTCTCGTCAACACCGAAACATGGTTGGGTGTTCCCGGCTCTACAATCATCGTGGTTGCAGTTATGACCAACATTTAAGTTCGAACCAGCTCCATCCGAGCTTAGTGTCACCCGTCCCTCTTTTAGCAACCTCTTGAAATATCCAAGGTGGCTCGCGACGTTAACTTTAGAGAGTCCCGGCACGTTCAGGATTTCGTGTATGCGCGTTGATCGTGCCGTGTCGATCCCCAACTGTCGAACTGTATCAACAAATTTCTGATGGAGTTCAGCCGTCCAAGAAAATCGCGCTTTCTTGTCAACAAGAACAGCTCGCCGACTAATCTCTATGAGATCTGATTGTGTTGGAAACTGCTCTTGTAAGCCTTCGACGGTATCTGACTGCACCGGAAGACATTGCGAAAGGCATTGTAACATATGAGCACTACCAATCTCTAGAAGTGGCTCTTCGGAGAATATTTCACTGATGAGAATATGGTTATTGCAATCAAGGCAAGTGGCACTGCTCAGTGCTTCCTCATATCTAGCGCTTTCTGTTCGAAGCTTTTCATTTTCTTCCTTCAGAATCGCTAGCTCTTGCTGTCTATGTAGATTCCCCAGCCGGGCTCGTTTGTTACGAAACCACTTATTGACCTTCCCAGGCTCCCACCCTAACTCTCGACCTAGCTCAGCCCTCTGCTTCTCATCTGGATGGGGGCATTCCTCGAAGAAAAAATCAAGCTCCCGGTCTTGACTTGAAGTATGGTGAAGGGGATGTTTTCCTTTCTGACGCTGATCACTGCTATGGGCATTGTTTTCATTACCACAACCTTGAGTTTCATCGTTGGAAGTGTCAATCTCCATGACCATCGTGCCGGATTCGGTCCCGTGATCTTCAAATTCTTCCAGCAGTTTAAGCTCGGAGACTTCTAAGTCGGGCGTTTCCAACAAATGACGGTATCCTTGGAACATTTTGGATCGAAGTATCACTGACTGATCGTCGCAGAAGTCATCTGATCCTTCGAAATATTGATGCATGGGTTGGGTAGTATCGCCCGACTGGTTCTTCGAGCTGGAACCTCCATTTCTTCTCGAGAACATGAGAGGGGAGTTGATCGATTGACCCCCATAAGCATCTCCTACTTGGGAATTAGGGAAACAAAAATGCTCAACGCATTCCCTTGTTAGATCCTTTGAAACCACATGCCCTAGCTCGGCAAGTCCTTGGGCACTAAGCGCAGAAAGCTCATTAGTAAGCGGAAAAACAGCGACGGATGGGTGCTGCACCTGCTGCATCTGTGGCACACACTCTTGAAGAAAATTGGGATGACTCAGATGAATATTCTGATCAATTTCCCAATAAGTGTTGAATTTGTAACATAGGTTAGCATGACGCTGTCTTAGCGCTCTTCTGTAACAACCGAGGTGATTTGAGACCATAGCCTTGGTAAGTTCTGGTGCATTCAGGGCCTCCATTACTTTCTTCGGGCGTGCATAGTCGAGCCCTATTCGCCGAACCACGTCTAAGAACCGGCGGTGAAGCTCCAGGGGCCACGCGAAAATCTTCTTCTCTTGGTTCAGAATAGCGTCGACAGCTTGACGGCTGATCTTTAACCCTTCTCGAGCAGGATCTGATCCTGCCATAAGTCGTTGTGGAGAAGACTCGTGGTGACTCTCATCATAGTGGCATATATTCCCTCCTTCAGAAGGCACTGGCACTATCTTTGTGGGATTGATTTGTTCATTTACATCACCAGTATTTTCGATCCTAGCAGAAGGTTTAACGGGAAACAATCTATTGAGAGTGGTAGGGCCACCGCAGTTAGGGCAGACAATAGTGCTAAGAACTTCTTCATACCTCATGTTCTTTGTTCGAAGCTTCTCGTTCTGTTCCTTTAGAAACGCGGTCTCCCGTCGTTTGTACTGATTACTCAGCTTGGTTCGTTTATTTTGAAACCAATTCAAGATCCTCAAAGGGCTCGTCCCTAGTTTTTTACCCAACTTCTTCCTCTGTTCTGTGTCCGGGAAAGGGCATCCCTTGAAGATAGCTTCAAGTATCTGTACCTCATCCGGAGTGTAGAGCTGGCGACGCTTTCTTTTCTGGCGCGGATCATCGTCGCTGGCGTCTTGGTCGCTGAGGGCTTGAGTCTCCTGGATGGTCGAGTCGATTTCCATATCCTTCATGACGAATTCGTTTCCGAGGTCTTCAAATTCCTCTAGCCGTTCAAGTTCGGAAACATTTAGGTCAGGCGTTTCCAACAGATGATGGTACCCCTTGAACATTTTGGGTCGAAATGTCTTTTCCTGATCTTCGTTCGCTTGATTTTCTCCACCCTTTCTCAGATGTTCACCCTCTCTGTAATTATCAGAGATTAGGCGTGTTCCAAGAAGCGTCGCTTTGAAATCGAGTAACGAGTGTCTGACGGGCGTTCCTTTCGAGACTTCGTGATTCCCCCCGTTCGTTCTTACTCTCTCTTGCCTGAGTGGAGCATGCAGATTTCCCGAGTCGACTTTTGCTTTATCGAGCATTACGCCTGTCCCCCTAGCTCGGTCTCCAAAGTAATAGGTCCGCCGGCCTTTAGGTGTTGTTACCTTTTTCTAAGCCCGAAATCACGGGACAGAGGTGGATCTGTGACTCACCAGGGATGTATTAATGAGGCTTGATTAGCCCTGCTGCGTATAGAAAAATTATTGCAGCTTTCCCTTTCTCGTTCGAGCGTTAAAGGGCGAGAGGTTGACATCGAGGAGATTAACATTTCGATCTAACCTCTCAAACACTCCTCCATCATTCCTTCTTTTCTCTGTCGTTGAATCGCAGATGGCTTCCTCTCCTGTACCCGCTGCCTCAGCCGAAGCTTCAACCCAATGGGAGAGGTTTTATCACCTCTTGGGTAGAGGTTATGGCTACATAAACAGTCATCCTGAAGCTGAGGTTGAAGTTCGTACTCTGATTCCGGCCCTGGATACTGTGTGTATTCAAGGTACGAAACTGCAGAGGGAGTTTGTGATCTTCCCAACTCTCTTCAACAATTTCCTGCAGGCTTACGAAGTTGCTAGCCGGGAGGTCACTTTGGCTGGTATCGTGCGAGCCCGTTATCAGGACCGAACTGAGTCCCTGATGTTGGCCATGCTGACGACCGATAACCATAAAAGGGCTGTTGAATACGCCCACGCCCAGGTTTCGATGTTGGTCCGTGAGAGGGACAACTTGGTGGAGCGTCTGGCTCTTTTTGACACCGCATTTGAGCAAGATCAGCACAACCTCGTGCTGAGGTTCCAGTGTGCCTGGTTGGAGGAAAGGCTTGAAGACCTGAGCATGGATATAGCTCGCGGGAGGGTGCTGGCTCAGGACTTAGAGCTTGAGTTCGAGTACTATGAGACCAAGGTGAACGAACTTAAGGAGAAATGTCGTCTCCTTTTCTTCAAGCTTGTAGACCTCGATTCCCAGAGTGTGGGTTGTAAGCAAGGCATGGATAGCATGGAGAATCAATTGAGCTCATTTGTGATGCTCATTAGAACTCACTTTGGATTTACGGTTCCTCCTCAGTAGTCTGTTTGTAAAGTCTCCTGTTAAGTGCTATAAATGAGAGTGTATGTACATTTCCGCTTATCCTTCACAAGATTCAATATTGCCCTTGGTTTCGCAATCATAGTGTTTGAGGCAACTGACGATCTTTCCGCTTTCGAGCCCGCTCACGTTATGTTTGTAACTTATGCTGTCACGTTTGCCTTCGTGCGCTTGGTCGATTTACCTCGAACCCATTGTGACAAAAGATTGTTGTAGCTAAACATGATGATGTTAGCAAGCATCATTGTGTGAAATCAACCCTAGGCCTTAAAGAAGAAAGGAACTGCTCCGATTGAAACTTTACAATGCGCAAATAAGAAATAAGTTCTACTTGTGTACAAGCCCCCCCTTTCTCTGGGTATGTTCGATCACCACCCCATCATGTCTGGGTTCAGGTGCGCGGTCATCGACTCCAGATCATGGCCGTGAAGGTTTGCTAGCCTCCTCCTGATGGATTCTTCGAACTGTGACCACCATCTTTGTTTGAGAAGAAAAGAGGAGGGTCGACCTCTTTCCTATCAAAAGCGTGTCTCACTCAGAGATCAGGGAAGCAAAATTGTTCGAAGTGTTCCCCCACTGGATCATCTGAGATCATATGCCCTAGTTGGGCGAACTCCTGAACATTAGACGTCGTGGGTGGATCAGCAGCAGGAAGAGCGCCGGTGGACGGCTGCTGCTCGAGCGGAGAAGTGTATATTTGTTGCACCGGTGGCACGTATTCTTGAGGAACATTAAGATGACTGATAGGGCTATATTGACCAATTCTCCAACAGTTGGTGGTAGAGCTACCGGCTTGGTTGGTATCGAGACTCGGCAGGGCTCTTCTTGAGGCATGGCTGTTGCGTTCGTAGCCGTACCTAATGTTCAAGTTCGAGTCGGGCTCTTCTAGGCGCCGTGCGGCATGACGCCGTCGTAGCTTCCTGCGGTAACCATTAAGGTGGTTTGCGACTAACCTTCTAGCGAGCCCCGGTTCATTCATGACCTCATGTACGCGTGTCGGACATAATGAGTCATTCCCTATTTGGTGAACCGCATCAAGGAATTTTCTGTGAAGCTCTGGAGACCATATGAACTTCTTTTGGCGACTCAGGATAGCATCCGTGACTCGGCGATCATTCCTCGATTCACTCTCGGCGGGGTCTGGTTGTGCCAGAGGTTGTTGCAGGGGAAGCTGGTTGACTTCGAACTGGTCTGTGGTGATAGTAAGCCCATTGTCAGGGAAATTGTAGTAACGCGCCTCCCCTCTTTCAAAAGATGGTTTGAGGGAGTGGGGTGGCGGACGACCACCTGCGATTCTCATAGAAAACTTATCACGGAACATTTCGCGAGTGTCGATAGAACCACCGCAGTTAAGGCAAGCGGCGTTGATGAGGACTTCCTTATACCACATGTTTTCTGCTCGAAGCTTGGCGTATTCTTCTTTTAGAGTTTCGAGCTCTTGACACTTTCCCCGAACCACTGATCTGGCCCGTCTGTTTTGAAACCAGTGCTTGACCCTTAAGGGTTCCATCTCTAATTTCCGGGCTAATTTTCTTCTTCGTCTCGTATTCGGGTAACGGCACTTATTGAAGGCGACTTCGAGTATCTGGATTTCCTTCTCAGTATAGAGCCGGCGACGTCTTCTTCCACGAGATGGGACATCGCCGCTGCCGTCGTTGTTGCTGCTACTGTCGTCGTCGCCACCACTGTCATCGTCGCTGCCCTGATCCTGAACCTCGTTGCCAGCAGGGTTGGGTAGTATGGTTTCGACATCTGGCTCGATCCCAAAGACTTCGAGGTCTCCCAACTGCACATTACCTAGGACATTTGGGTCAGTCATCTCCAACAAATGACTATGACTGTTAAACATACTGGATCAAGAAAAGGTTTGTTCGTCCTTTTTTATTCACTCAAGGTCTTGTAATCCTCTTCCTATGTTTACTCTCTCTAAACTTTCTTTTGAGTGACTTTGCGTACTCAGGAGTCGCTCTTCGAGCATGGAAGACGATCACCAGGCGAGCGCTCTTCTAGAGATTTTGAGTTTCTCGTCTTGTCGTCTTCCTTCCTTTTCATGGTGGAGAGATCACGGATCGCTTTTCTTTCCTCGATAGCCGAACCTGTCCCCCACTATCTCTCAAAAGACTAAATTATGTCCACCACCCGCTCAGCTTTTCATCATGACAAAACTATCAACCCTACCGCGGCTCCTTCGATATTTGCGCTCGACTCCCGCTCCATCTCAATAATGGTGAAATAGACAACTCTTTTACAACTTTTCAAACTCGTCAGGCCTGAAATCGCGGATCGAGACAAGTCTGATGCTTCACGGGAGGAGCAGCCCCTACTTTACATTAACTACCCCGGCTCCACAAGCATTATTGCTGTAACTTTTCTCCATTTTTGAGCTACTATGAAACGAGGAGAAGGTTAGTGCTCTCATTTGCCCAGCTTTCACTTTCATTCATTCCATCGCACTCGCCTTCCTCTCCATCCTTCCAACAAGAAATGGCTTCATCTTCTGCTTCTTCCTCTGACTCTTCCCATGCTTGCGTCTTTTCAATCGCAGTCCCGGCCCGATGGGAAAAACTCTATAATCTCTTGGGTCGGGGCTATGCTTACATAGCCGATCATCCGGAGATCGAGGCTGAGATCCGCGTTCTATTTGCTGCCACAGACACTACTTCCATCGAGGGTACTGAGTAGGAGAAGGAGTATAAAACATTCCCAGCCCTCTTTGCGAACTTTCTAGAGGCTTACCGCGTTGCTCACCGGGAAGTTCTCGTGGCTCGTGTCTTGCGAGCCCGCTACGAAGACCGCTGTGACTGCCTGACGTTGACTAACTTCGTGGCTGACAGCCACAACAAGGTTATGGAAACTGCCAACGAGCGGGTCTCGACGATGCTTCGTGAACGTGGAAATTTGGTGGAGCGTTTGGCCTTGTGCCTGATCACTTATGAGCATGATCGTCGTAACATCATGTTGAAGTTTCAGAGCGATTGGCTGGAAGAGCGACTCGATACTGTTACGGCGGATGTATCCCGTGGGAGGGAATTGGTCCGGGACTTGGAACTTGCTGCTGCAAATCACAGGGCCAAGGTTGCTGACCTTAAGAATGAGTGCAAGCGCCTTCTTCTCCAGCTCGCGGATCATGATATACGGAGCGGTGAGTGTAGGCAGGGAATCAACCATATGGAGGGCCAATTGAGCTCCTTCGTGCTGCTGATTAGGGCTCAGTTCGGCTTTACTTTTCCGCCTCGCTAATCTGTATTAATCTGCTTTGAAAGTCTTTCGATTGAGCGAAAGTGAATGAAAGCTCATGTGTGTGTGTTTTAGCTTTTATATGGTCCATTTCTTCGAGCATCCGAACATCTTCAACTTGGGTGAGCTGAACTATAATATCAATAAGTTGAGCAAATATGTCCTGATTTTCTAACTTGCTCATGATCAGATGAAAGAATAGCCTCAGATTCATCCAGGAGAAGATTTCTCTCTATTACCTATTTTTCACCTGCAAATGAAACGACTGAATCAGAAGAAATAATTTGAAAAAGAAAGCATAAACCCCTTTCAATCTTATGCTTGCTCGTGATTAATAAGGACAAAAACTTTTACAAGGGTTTTAATCTTGCGCAAAAGTTTTTTATCAGTATTCTTCGAAGGAAAGCATATTATTGAAAGGAATGGAATTCACGATAATCGCTTTTGATCAATTTCGAGAAGAACGAACTAGTCAAAAGTACAAAGCATAACGACGTGTTTTAAATTTAATTGAAGATACGGCATCCAAATCAAGGCCGTTTTGTAAGAACGAGGGCAATTTGGACATCTATCTCGTCATTAAATTCGAAACAATGCCGATACTCTTGATCGATTATCGTGGATTACCAATGATGTACGACATGCATGAATCAATTCAAGTGTATAATTCCTCCTAGCGAAATTGGGGTTGGATTACCCTATACGACCAAAAAGGTCATGCAAGATTTCCAATTTTGATTTCCTCTAAAGGAATTATAAACTTGACTTGGGAGTATTCGGATGATTAGAGAAAATGCCACTATCACATTCCCATGACCCGTCAAAAGAAATACAACCAAGCTCCATCTGAATGTATACACCAATAGATCCCTAATACAATCACTCTAAGGGGTGAGATAGAGAAAACCTCGGTAAAAATAAACCCTATACAAGAGGACTAGTAATGAAAAATGAAACAAAGGAATGTGATCCTAACGTTTAAGGATGCCCCAGTTTCGATCTGTGTCTTCAGGATCACTTGCCCCAACTCGTCATCTTCGTTGGATGATACCTCAATAATGTCCACAGTATGCTCCTCGCATACTCGGTGTTCGTCGTGGGATATCATCCTCCTCGTCTTCTATCAAGGACGTTTGGGAAAAACACACACATCTATCCTTGAAATGGCATTTAATCTAATCACCAGAATGCAATGAATGAAATGCCTATATTTATATGAACTGTAATAGATTTGAGGGATAGAGAGTCTTACCAACCAAACTCGTCGACTTATGTGCGGTTTTAGGTGTACCAACCGCCCAAAGGCATGCGCATGAGACAAGTGATGGTAAACTTCTAAAAATCAGAGGGTTTGGCACCTAAGGTTAAGGTTCTCACCTCGAGTTCTAGAAAGAGCCGATTCCATTGCACAGCTATCGTTGCATTGGGACTCGATCCATAGTTCGAAGCGAGCGGAATTGAAAAGTGGATCACCCTGTGTTTTTCCTCACGGAGATTCCATTTTCAATCTCTTCTATTGTTTTCCTATAGGCGGGGCCCGGGGTTTTAGGCGCGATTGTGTGTGTTCATGTGTTGTGCTAAATCGATAAACATGCATCTTATTTAACAATCACCGCTTCAATATAAAACATACACACAATCATTCATTCCTACGCCAACCTGCATAAGACAATGTTAATCACAGACTACCCCCCTTATCACTCCAATCTGCAAAAACATATAACACCTACCATGAGCGGACTTACCTCACCTTCAAGAGCGCCTGCAAGGTTAGAAAAATCACTCAACATTTTAATTACGGCCTAAGTCCACTTGAGGTCTAGAACCATAGGTTCTAGAACAAAGGTCCCCAGCGGAGTCGCCAGCTGTTGCGACCCGTCCGAAAGGGATGCGGCTAATGGATTACCGATCGCGGGCCTTGGATCGGCGCGAGCCCTCCCAGACCCATACCAAATCGCGGCGGGAGTATTTTTCAAAGGATTCGACGATAAGAGTCGATCGCTTTCGACCTTCAGTGTGGTCGTGGTGGCATGTGCAACTTGTGCATGCATTTGGAGTCGCCACCGGTCTTTCTTGGAGGGTAGACCGGAAACCTTACCGACCGATTGGGAGAGGTCGATCAGTTCTGCGGAACCAGAGATTTTGGGTTCGGGGACTTGGTTACGTCGGTGTCATTACCAACGCCCTTTCGGTACCTAACGCGAGTGATTTTCCTAGCTAAGAGTTCATGCATGGGCAATTTTAAATGAGGTAAGCTTGATGCAAGGTTTCATGCAAATTGGAAGACTGTTCCTATCAACAACAATCAATTTAAATGAAAGCGCAATCAAATACATAAATAAATCACACTAATGCACATCAATTCAAATCAGCGGTTTTCTGGTATAGCCACAAGGGCTTAGATGAGGAATGATTTGGGACCAGAGACCAAATGGGAAGATTTGGGGGACGATTAGCCCGAAGGGCAAAATCGTCATTTTTGGAAAATTTGGATACCGAATTACCCAAAATATTTCATGGCCAGCTGTTTGTGGCCATTTCCCATTTTTGAGAATTTTTTGGAATTTCTTGATTTTTTTTTCTTTGATTTTTGGAAGACGATTCGCCCAAATGGCGAAATCGTCATTTTAAGAAGGGTCGGGGTTCAAAACACCCGAAATGAGTCTTGGCCAGTTGTTTGTGGCCATTTTCTATTTTTTGGGATTTTCCTGAATTTTTTAGAATTTTTTTTGGAAGACGGTTTGCCGAAAGGGCAAAACCGTCATTTCGGAAAAGATCGGGGGCCGAAAGACCCGGACCAGGTCATGGCCAGTTGAATGTGGCCATTTCCTATTTTCTGGAATTTTTTTAGAATTTTTCTGAATTTTTCCATTTTTTTGAATTTTTCCTTAATAATTCATTTTTTTAGAATTTTTTTTATTTGATTTGTTATTTAAAAGACTCGGACCAGGCCAGCAGGATCGGCCCGCGTCGTAGGTGTCTACTTAGGCCTTAAAGACCCGAACCAGCCCAAGATCAAAGGAGGCAAGCCTGAATTTAGCCCATTCTCAATTTTTTCCTTAAAACATCTTCAAGAAGGGCCCAATGTTACTCCAAAGCCCAAATTGATTAAATTTTAAATTAAGCCCACACTCCAGCGCGGAACTTCCTAAACCCCCAAAATGAATCCATGCACTACAAATATAATATCTCAGACTCTTCTACTCTTCTTCCTTTTTTATTTTTTTATTGCTTCTCGACTTTTATTCTTTTTTTTTGTTCCTCTTATTTCTCTTCCTCTACCCGAACAGCTTGAGATAACTTACCCGAACAGTCGCGAGCCGGCGTCCTTTGAAGTCATTAGGCGTGATGTCAACGACGCTTCATCTAGACTGTGGTGGTGGTCACGAGGGCTTGGCGGCGCGACTTCGGACGATGGAGCTGGCATGAGCTAGCATCGGGCAGCAAAACAGAGACGTTGGGGCTACGGTTGATCGGGTGGACGTTAGGGAGACCTTGGAACAATAGCCGAGCAGCGGCTGGAAGGGCTGAACAGAAGCTTCGGCTTCGCAGGCAACAATCCTCCGGGCTCGTCATGGCTGTGGATGGACTGAAGGCGCTCGGGTCAGAGCCGAACAAGAGCTAGAAACCGCCGGATGGTGTCGGGTCCATCAATAGAGGAGTCTCGGGTCTGATCATGGGGGGGTTGGTGAGGTAACGAGCAAAGAGAGAAAGGGTCGCAGGTTCGTCGGGCTCGAGTGAGGTGCGACCAAAACTGATCAGGGGAGAAAACGGAGCACGGCGGCACGAGTCGCATTGGCTTCCGGTCTGTTTGGCGTAGAGGTTGGTCGCCAGATGGCTTGCCTAAAGTCGGGCTCTAACGTCGACCGAGGATTAACAATAAGCACAACTGATGACGGCCAAGGACGAGTGGTTGGTCGGCGTTGCAGTAGGAGCACGGAACTGGTGTGAAATGGTCGCTGCGGTAGTGGCTATCTCCATGCCGCTTGTCCAACTCTCCAGAGTCCCCCCTGGAAGATGAGCCTCTTTTCTTTATCCCCTCCTGGAGAGCATGTTCCTCTCCTCCTCTATTCCCTTTCAATTTTTTTATTATTATTTTTTTTCGAGCCCCCGCTGGATCTGCCTCCACCGAAAGAGAGATACTCCCTTTCTCACTCTTTACCATATTTTATTATTTCCTTCTTGCTTTCCTGTCCGGCTCCTTCCACTGTCTCTCTTATTTATCGTGCCGTCCCTTAGATCGAACCAATTCCATCATTGGGTGCCAAGAAGATTATAATTTTATAATTGGCATCCTTCTAGCAGAGGAGTTGAAACTGCAAGAAGCCGTGGCTGAAGAGCACCTTCGCCATATGAACATCACCTTTGCCGAGGCAAAAAGAGTGGCTTCCCAGTATCAAAGGGAAGCAGCGAAGTGCAACTCTGCCACAGAAATTTGTGAGGAGGCAAGAGAGCGTGCGCAGGCATTGTTGATGAAGGAGAGAAAGGTGACATTGATGTGGGAGAAACGAGTCCGCCAAATGAGCTGGGAAGGGGAATAGAGACCAAGGTTAATTTTTTATTCATTTCACCTCATGAATTGTACAACTCACGGCATCAACACATCCAATTAAGCGTAACTGTCCAGGGCTGTCACTTTCCTCCTTAAACTAACATTTCAACTTGAGGGCACCCTGCCGAAAAAAAATAAAATAAAATAAAATAAAATAAAAATAAAATAAAAATAAAAATAAAAAATAAAAAATAAAAAATAAAAAATAAAAACTTAAGTTCTATCACTTTACATAGGATGTATGTGTTTATTTGTGTACCGTTAAAAATATATATATATATATATTTTATCAAAAATGGTTCCTTTAGCTTGGCCAAGGCTACCAATGATGATTTTTTTAAAAAAAAAAATTTAACTTTTTATAGATTTTATATGAATTCTTCAAAAATAAACCAAAAAAAACTTATCAAAATTTAGGTGTCAACATTCGTCCGTTGGTAAGCCATGGAGATCGTTTGGTTCGGTAACAGCATAACATCATCCCCCATGAACTTCATCTCTTACATAAAAAGTATGGGTTCACCCAAACTTGAGAGCACATCTCGAGCTTGCGAGTTCATCTCAGTTGAAACCGAACTAGGATATCAGTTTTCGGCCGCCAGCAAGCACAGTGTGCGCGGAACCGTTGATACCCGGCGGGTCCGACGAGTAACCAGGTGCGGCAACGAGACCATAGTCCCAGAGGTGACGTGAGCTCGGGTCAGTGACTACGAAAGCATGACTGACGCTGTATTCAAGCTCGAGCCAACGTCGAGCCCGAGCGTGAAGTAGCGGCGTGTTGGGCAGATCTTGACGTCTCTTCGGTGCTGGATAATCTGACCTTGAATCTGTGGCGAGAAGCTTCGTCCGAGCGAGACCCGGCAGCGGTGCGACGAGTAAGTCCGAGCGGCATGGCGGCGAGATATTCGGAGATCGTTGAAGCGTTCGGAGACTGTTGGCGTCGGAAGTGCAGAGGCGTCGCGAAGAAGATGATGAACAGGAACCGCCTAGTTTTTGCTCTGTCTTTTCGTCCGGGCTGGTCGGTTGGGCTGATGAAGGAAGAAATGAAGGCTTTTGGGCTTGGGAGACTTTGTCCAAGAATGGCTATTTTGGGCGCGAGCGGGCTGGGGCCGAAAGGAGGGCAAAGCCCAATTCAGTCAACAAGGACGAGGTGGGCCTGACTCCTTTGTGTTGCCGGACCCAGTTCGGGTTCCCTCCCTCGGGCCGAATTAGGTCCGGTGACCTGATCCAGGCCCGGGCCCGAGAACCCGACCCGAGCCCGATTCTATTTAATTAACTAATAAAAAAAATCTAAAAAAAATTCTAAAAATTCTAGAAAAATCCCAAAAAAATGGGAAATGGCCACAATCAACTGGCCATGAAATATTTTGGGTAATTCGGTATCCAAATCTTCCAAAAATTGACGATTTTGCCCTTCGGGTTAATCGCCTCCAAATCTTCCCATTTTACCTCCTGACCGAAATCACACGTTCCCTAAGCCCTTATGGCTATACTAGGAAGCCATTGATGTGAATTGATATGCATTGACATGATTCATTTATGCAATTGATTGTGCTTTCATTTAAATTGATTGTGATTGATAGGAACAGTCTTCCAATCTGCATGAAACCCTGAATCAAGCCTACCTCACCTAAAATTGCGCCTGCATGAATTCTCAGCTAGGAAATCACTCGCGTTAGGTACCGAAAGGGCGTTGGTAATGACACCGACGTAACCAAGCCCCCGAACCCAAAATCTCTGGTTCCGCAGAACTGATCGACTTCTCCCAATCGGCCAATAAGGTTTCCGGTCTACCCCCCAAGAAAGACCGGTGGCGACTCCAAATGCATGCACAAGTTGCACATACCACCACGACCACACTGAAGGTCGAAAGCGATCGACTCTTATCGTCGAATCTTTTGAAAAATACTCCCGCCGCGATTTGGTATGGGCCTGGGAGGGCCCGCGCCGACCCAAGACCCGCGATCGGTAATCCATTAGCCGCGTCCGCTTCCGGACGGGTCGCGACAGGACACATATGATATGAGCAGCCAGAATCAAGAATCCAACTATCACAGAATTTATCTTTGTTATCTATAATCAAAAGCCAATCTTTGTCTTCTTTAGCAACATCAGCTTGAGCATGATTTTCGTTTCGCATATTCTGTCTATTCTGATAGTTGCGATTGTTATGACGATTGACATTCCCATGATTCTGTTGATTCGAATTATTTTCTCTTTGCTCCTTTGCCTTCAGTTTTAGGCAATTGATCTTAATATGCCCTGGGGACTTACAATAGTTGCAAATCATATCTCTATGCTTAGACTTTGACCTGCTCCTGCCACTATTTCTTCTCTCAACAGATCTTCCTCTTGCGACTAAACCAGCCCCATGATTATTACTACCATCAGAAGTCAATTCTGTATCAAGTTTCTGCTTATTTAGCAGACTAGTCTTGACATCTTCAAAATCAATAGTTTCTCTACTAACAATCATGGTCTCTCTAAAATTCTTATAAGAAGCAGGTAGTGAAACTAGCAATAAAAGGGCTTGATCCTCATCTTCAATCTTAACATCAATGCTTCTTAATTCAGCGATAAGAGTATTGAACTTAGAAATATGGGATTTGAGAGAAGTACCTTCAGCCATACGAAAAGTGAAGAGTCGTTGCTTGAGTCTCAATCGATTTGTGAGAGACTTTGTCAGAAAAATACTCTCCAACTTTGTCCATAAACCTGCGGCTGTTTTTTGATCTAGTACCTCCTGCAAAACTTCGTTCGTGAGGCACAACTGAATAGTTGACAAAGCTTTCTCATCCAATTCTTCCCATACTTCATCTGTCGTGTCTGGTTTCTTCCCTTTAGTAAATAAAGTTTTCTTCAAACCCTGCTGCGTAAGAACGGCTAACATACAACCTGCCATAGGTTGAAACTGCCGCTCCCATCAAACTTTTCGATATCGAATTTCGTTGCTGAACTCGAAGCCATAACTTATTTCGAGTCGAAGAAAACGCGCACGAACTCCTCGGACAACACTTGTCAATGCCAAAATTTCCCACTGAGAAGATAGTCGAGATTGCCCGCTGAGAAGACGCTACCTTTTAAGCAAAAAATTCAAGCTCGCTCACGAGGTTAATTCTCGCCCGGAGACACGGTCCTTTTAGCGAATTTGACCTCTAAGGCTTCAAAGGATCTGGTGCAGCCTTGAAGAATTGAGAAGCCGGGCACAGCCTTGAAGATCGTGCTCCAATTCTGATACCACAATTCTGATATGCTCCAATCCCTTGAAGATCGTGCGCCTTGGACTCGTTGAACAACCCAAAAACGCAAAAAACCAAGTCGCCGTCCACCCACGAAGACCAGCAGATTTGGATGAAAATTCGTCCAAACCGAAACTGTCTTCAGTCAAAGCTGTCTTTAGTCACCGCCCAACAGTAACGTGGACGATTCGTCAAGGCTCGTCGAGGCGCTGAAGATGCGACAACTTCTAGGCGCAGGAAATCACCCAAAAGAAACTCGTGGATCCTGTTCGGTCTTGCACGAAAATTGTGCGTGGCTTCACATGTGAAGAAGTCTGGATGCGGAAGAATATTGGTGGGCACAAATATGCACTAGAATTTCAAACTTGCTTCTCTGGGATTGCAGCAAGTTGTCGGCCACAACAAATTTGGAAAAACCAAGAAATCGAATCCCAAGGCTTAATCACGTCAGATTAAGAATATCGGCTGAACATGCAAATCCACCGAAATCCAAATATCTGACTGCACGAATGGAAGAAACCCCTCAACCTGGACCTATCAAACCAAATATCTCAGAGCAAAGTTTATGTTTTTTTTTTCTTTCGGTGGCCGAATCCACCCAAATCCAAATAACCCAGCAAAGAAGACAATGAATTCCACCGAAATTCAAATAACCCAAATCCCACCGAAATCCAAATTGACGAAATCCGAATTCCCGAAATCCAAATCGTCTTGCACCGAAAACGAAATCCAAATTCCCGAGCTCTCGTGTCTCTCTTTCGTCGACGGATGAACCTTCAGCTCTGATACCAGTTTGTTACGACAATGCGGAAACTAAGACGAAATTGAGACAGATGAGAAGAACGGAACACACAAGATTTACGTGGAAACCCTTGCGGGAAAAACCACGGGAGAGAGGAGAAGCAAAATCCACTATGAGTATCAAGGGATTACAAAAGAGGCAACGTAAGCTTCTCTATTTGACAGAATGAGCAAAGAGCAATATTTATAGTATTACCCTCAAACCCTAACGTTGGCCCAAGGCCCATAACTTAAGCCCCTAAATATTCAAGGCATATTAACATCGTGGTCCTATTTTTTGTCGGGCTTTCTAGAGAAAATCGCGCAAACATGGACATATTCGACGGTTGAATCCATTGAAGACCGTAACATATGTTCAATGCGACACAAATACTGCAAAGTTTATATCGTGTCACAAAAAATTGTTCTAAATCGTACTCACCGTGGCACTAATACCCTGAACTTTTTCTTGTTAGCAAAACCCTCAAAATTGCCTTAATCATGAAATGTGCTGGAATCAATTCCAGTTAACACCATTTTCACAATAAATTAAATATAAATAAATTTTTCACGAAATAAGTAACATAAATATCTAGCACGTTAGGTTAAAGAAACTAACAAAAATACAAACAAGAAAATAAATGTATTTTAAGTCGCCGGCAACAAATACAGTGGCCAGCCGCCAAAGACAGTTCCCAAAACACCACAGCAGAATGGAGTAGCAGAGAGAATGAACCGGGCGATTAATGATCGAATTCGGTGTATGATGTCTCATGCGAAATTGCCTAAGCCATTCTGGAGAGAAGCGATGAGAACGGCAGTTGACTTGATAAATATTTCTCTATCAGTTCCTCTTAAGGGGGATGTTCCACAAAGAGTTTGGAGTGGGAAAGATGTCTCATACAGTTATCTTAGGGTGTTTGGTTGCCGGGCATATGTGCATGTTTCAAGAGATGAGAGGTCCAAGCTTGATAACAGGTCTAAACAGTGTATTTTCTTGGGTTATGGGACATGAAGAGTTTGGCTACAGATTATGGGATCCAGCTACAAAGAAAGTCATTAAAAGCCGAGATGTGGTATTCTTTGAGCATCAGACCATTGAAGACATAGACAAGCCAGAGAAGCCAAAGAATGCAGCTCAACACATTGTCAGTTTCAGCTCAAATCCTCCTACCGTATTGGGTGAAAATCACGGGGGAGAAGTGCAGGGAAATCGTGAAGCAGATGAATCCTCACAGAATGTTAGTTTTTCAACTGGGACAGGTGAAACAGTTGAGACAGAACAATCAGTTGAGCAATAACAAACAGTTGAGCAAGAAGAAACAGTCCAACCTCAAGTTAGAATATCAGAAAGAGAGCGTAGACCTTCACAAGATATCAGCCACATGAGTATGTGTTACTTACTGATGCAGGAGAGCCTGAAACTTATGAAGAGTCTATGTCATGCGATCAAAAGAATAAGTGGCACGAAGCTATGCAAGATGAGTTCAAATCTTTGCGTGAGAACCATACATTTGAGTTGGTGAAGTTGCCTAAGGGCAAGAGGACACTCACAAATAAGTGGGTGTATAAGTTAAAGACAGACGAAAGCAGTTTGAAGCCGCGATACAAGGGCTAGGCTTGTTGTGAAGGGTTTTCGTCAGAAAAAGGGAATCGATTTTGAAGAGATTTTTTCACCGGTTGTGAAAATGTCTTCTATTAGAGTTGTTCTTGGTTTGGCCGCCAGTTTGAATTTAGAAATCAAACAACTTGATGTAAAGACAGCTTTTCTTCATGGAGACCTAGAAGAAGAAATATACATGGAGCAACCGAAGGGTTTTAAAGTTAAAGGCAATGAGCATCTTGTATGTAGATTGAGAAAAAGTCTCTATGGTCTCAAGCAATTGCCAAGACAATGGTACTTGAAGTTTGATTCATTCATGGAAGCTCATGGATATGGTAAGACCACTTCAGATTCTTGTGTCTTTATGAAAAGATTTTCATATGATGATTTTATTATCCTCCTGCTTTATGTGGATAATATGTTGATAGTTGGGCATGATGCTAACAAAATCAAGAGCTTGAAAAGTGAGTTGAGTAAGGCTTTTGCGATGAAGGATCTAGGGTCAACTAAGCAAATCCTTGGCATGAGAATTACTCGTGATAAGAAGAATAGAAAACTATGGTTATCTCAGGAGAAGTATATTGAAAAGGTGCTTGAAAGATTCGACATGAGCACATATAAATCGATAAGTACTCCACTTGCTGGTCACTTTAAATTGAGTAGCAATGAATGTCCTACGAGTGATAAAGAGAAGGAAAAGATGATGAAAGTTCCTTATGCATCTGCCGTTGGTAGTTTGATGTATGCCATGGTTTGCACAAGGCCAGATATTGCTCATGTAGTTGGTGTTGTGAGTAGATTTCACTCAAATCCAAGTAAAGAGCATTGGAATGCTGTGAAATGGATTTTTCGGTATCTTAGAGACACTTCCAGATTTTGTTTATGTTATGGAAGTGAAAAGTCTGAATTGAGCGGCTACTCAGATTTTGATTATGCGGGAGATGGTGATTCCCGAAAGTCGGCTTCGGGCTAAATGATTACTTTTGCAGGGGGAGCAGTTTCATGGCAATCGAGACTACAAAAAAGCATTGCTTTGTCTACGACTGAAGCAGAGAATATAGCTATCACCGAAGGAAGCAAGGAACTCTTGTAAATGCAGAAATTCCTACAAGAGTTGGGTATAAAGCAAGCAAAGTTTATTTTATATTGTGATAGCATGAGTGCTATTTATCTCAGCACGAATCCAATGTTGCATTCAAGATCGAAGCATATCAATGTGAAGTATCATTGGGTTCGAGAGAAGTTAGAAGAAAAGTCTTTTCTTCTTGAGAAGGTCCGTACTGATGATAACGGATCCGACATGATGACCAAAGCCTTGCCCATGGTGAAACTTGATTCTTGCAGAAGCAAAGCAGGCATGATGGAACTCCCCACATGAGGCGTAGGGGGAGATTTGTTGGCTGGTACGCCTCTTTTGTGGGGCCATCATTTTATTTTTATTTGTTTTAAAAGAAGAAAGAAAAACCAAAGAAACAAAAAGAAATAAAAAAAAAAAGGAAAGAAAACAAAATGATGGCTGCCCATCATTCCTTCCTTTTCTTCTTTTGTGTTTTGTGCTCCGTGCGTGTGGGTTGTTTTTTTTTTTTTTTTGCGGAAGGAAAGAGAGAGCCACCGAGAGAATGGAGAGAGAAGTGAGCCGAGAGTGAAAAAAAAAACAGGGGAAGCTCTCGGTGGATGCAGAGGAGAAGAAAAAGGGAGACGACTTCCGATGCGATTTCGACGGCCAAACGTTACCGGAATCGGCCCAAATTTCAGTATGTTGTTCGTGACGCTGAGATCTACGAGGTGATCATTTTCGTTCGTTGAGATTTGCCTCCGAACTCTCCTATTGCGGTTAGAGTTTTTAGCCCCTTTTGAAGAATTGCTCTTGAAATATTGTTGTTGAGCTCTAGTATGTGACTAGAGAGAAATACTTGGTGTATTCTGCTATTCTTGGTGATTAGTGGAGATTTTTGGGTCGTTCGTGATTTTTCCCGATTCGGGTTTTCCACATAAATCTTGGTGTTATATTTCTTTATCGTTCCGCTATTATATTCGTTGCTGTGAGGTTATTTTTGCTGGATATAATTATTGGTTGATGCTGGATTGCATTGGAGTAGTATCGGGGGTTAGTGTTTGATCCTGGATTGGCTATATTTGTGCCGAGGTGCTGCCCGTTTTTCCCCAACAAATGTGTAGGTTTCCAATATTTTTCTCGAATAAGTTAATACAACATTTAAAGAAGAAATAGAAAAAGTCGTGGGCAGCCGTGCATTTATTGCTCCAATTTCGGGTGGAATTGAAAACCGGATCCAGATCGGTCCAATCCCAATTCCGATATTTTGAAATCCGAATATAGACCTACTGGATTAGTTCTTGGTTTCAGGGAATTGATTACCTCTTCCTTAAAGACCTGCTATGCATTAGCATATTTTCTATTGAAAGGAGCATTAAAATTACCGGCATTCAACGAAATTGAGTACTTTGAATAGAAGATTTCAACCCCCAAAAAAAAAAAATCGAGAGATAAACAAGTAAACATGTTTCGTTGCTCTAACGAGACAGTGATCGCGGAGTCGTAAATCCATAAGCGAATAATTTATTAGTCAAACATTCTTTTTAAAACTAGATCCTGTTTTCTTTTACTCGTTGCGAACAAAATTTTCTGCTAGCAATAAATTCAACTTTCATCATCCATTTTGGAAAAAACTTCACGCATTATCAAATGACGTTTTAAGTAAAGTAAACAATTATTTCATGATTTTTATGTCGTCAGAAAGAAAAAGGACATAACCTCACATGTTTGTTAATAACATTTTTTCCCTTCAATTTTTTTATTTTTCCTTCTCCCCGTTTGCTCGAAGGTTTAAAAAAAAAAAGGGGCAGGCAAGTGGGACGCCTAGTGAGGAGTCAGCGATGGCTGACATGGTTGTAGGCGCTTCGGCAAGGGCCACCGCTGCAATCCATCATGCCTGGACCTGGGCAAGGGCCGACACCATAGGGTTTAGAAAAACTAATTAGGATAAAGGTTTTAAGGTAAAAAAAAAAAATTCCGCAAGAGGCGCCTCATGCATTTACCTTAAATGGCCTAAGTTTTGGGAGAGGAAATATAGTTAAACGAAAAATGTGGAGACCATGGATTTAGTTGGGGACACCCAGTTGATTTTTAGGACACAAATACTCCGTCTGAATAATGCCCAACTTCATAATGTTTTCAAATACCTTCAGGCTTTTGGATTTGGGAACATGCGGTCCTAAGATCGCGTTGAGCGGCTTCGGCGGAGTAGCAGAAACTTCTCCTCCTCCGCCATCGCACCTCTACTTTCTTATTCTTTCAAAGTTAATTCTATTTAATTATGTGCATGAGCTCGTAGAAAGTATTAAATATCGCGCGGTGACCTTATTTTGGACAATATTAGCAAGGAGGGGTGCAATTCTTTTCTTTTCTTTTTTCCATTTTTTTTTCGCTTAGTGTAAAAAATAAATGGGAAGAAAGATCAGTCAGCCACGGAATGTAAATGCGTGTTCCATGAGCACATCCAAATTGGGCTTACGATGTAATAATAATACGAGCACTAATCAAATACCACTTCAGCATCAGAAGTACATAAGCCACGAAATCAGTGTAACTAGCCGCAAACATCCGCGCAGTCACGAGAAAAAAAACGATTCACATTTTAACCGCAGAAATGAAGTATAGCCAAAGCCTATTTAAATTCTGCCTTGGCCCGCCGATAAGACTCTAGTAAGATTTCCATCTCTTCTCTTATCAAACTCGCCTGTTCTATCTTTAGGGC
This sequence comes from Rhodomyrtus psidioides, assembly GCA_021437785.1. NCBI lineage: Eukaryota > Viridiplantae > Streptophyta > Magnoliopsida > Myrtales > Myrtaceae > Rhodomyrtus > Rhodomyrtus psidioides. The sequence goes on from JAILYB010000055.1 coordinate 4,355,619, forward strand.
AGCATGTTTTGCCTTTAGGGTCAGCTCGTTCAATCGCAAATCTCGCCAAGACTCCTTCAATTCGTCCAGCTTCTGGGGATCCATCGCACGCATTCCGATTTCTATTACCTCCCGATCAAGCCCCGTTGCATTGACCCGCAATAAGGAAGACACGCTGCGCCAGTACTCCGGCGGCTTCGACGGAGCAGCAGGAAGCGAGGCGGGCGCCTCTCCTTTGCATGCCGGAGGAGGACGGCCTCTGCGTCGCGGTGCCATCAGGGAATGACGGAGGAGTCAGTGGTAGAGATGAGGGGGTTTAGGCTTTCGGTTTTATAGAGAGTCGAGACGGAGGGCAGGATATCAAGAGGAAGAGAGAGGGAGATGACGAGAGGAATATGGAGGGTTTTTGGGGTTGCACTGCCGGCTTTTGCTTTGTTACAGTTTATTTGAACATCTGTTCGCATTGGAAAACGGAGGGATTGGTAGGGGAAGAGTCGAATCCCACGATATATTTTTTCTTCTGTTTTTCTTTTTCATTTCATGTGTTGCTCCAAAATTTACTTATTTAAATGATTTCTAGGTCATAGTAGGATGATGCTGAGTCGTTAGTACTTTAGGTTTTTATTCTCATTATAAAGTGTTCAATTTACTTATAAAGGTATACAATTTTTTTTAATGATCGAACACAAAGTATTCAATTATTTACACAATTTGTGGCGTGCCACCACCACTAAATGATGATAACAAACCTTCTATAGATGAAAAGGCAGATTTCCTTGTTTAATAATTCTTTTGATCAAATATTCAATTAATTTGGTATTTGACGGGGTTAGTTCGTGTATTTTGTTCACCACAAACGGAAAGAATGAATGGCGTTCAAGTTCCAACCTTTGGCTAGACATAGCCAAATGGAACCGCGGACTCAGGATCGGCCCGTTGACCGGGCCCACGGTTCCGAATCGGAACCGGCCCGGAACCGCCAATTTTTTTTTTAAGAAATTGTGGGCCCCGCCCGCCCCTCGGGAAAGAGCCAAACGGCTCTTCCCCAGACGGCCGTCACGGCTCTTCCCCCGAGGGCCCAACGGCCTTCGGGCCGTTGCTTAAAAAAATATATGTAAAAAAAATCTATAAAAACCTCTTAATCCCTCTTTATTTTTCTCACAATTTCTCACAATTCTCTCTAATACTCTCAACTCTTAAGTTTCAATCTCTCAAATTCTCTCAATCCGATATTCTCTCTCAATTCCGTCTCAATTTTCCGATCAATTTTCTCAAAAAATGACAAGTGAAAGCGAAAATACTGAAAAGGGAAAGAGCCCGATGCCGATGGAGATGGAAGAATTCGATTATCCCGTTTGTGAATATAATCCTCGTGAATATGCATGTTGGGAAGACCACGATGCTCTCAATCCTAACGTCAAGCACGTCCCAACGCAAGAAAGTCTTCATTCTCGTGGTGTCGAAGAATTGTCAATAGCAAAGGAGCCGGGACGGAAGAGCCGAGAATCCGATTTATAGCTACACTTCAACAAAGTATGGAAAGAAAACGGAGGAAAGTTTGATATAAGCTGTAAATATTGTCCGCAAACATACAAACTTGGTAAATGAGATGGCTATGGAACATTTCGTCGGCATTTGACAAAAAAAAAAATTTAACGCAAGCGGGGATCGACACTAGCCAACAATAAATTTCCGGGTTCGCCAATCCTAACGCTCATCCTTTATTCCGTTTCACTAATACACTTTACAAAGAAATATTAGCTGAATATGTTGCCTTTGAGTATGCTCTGTTTAATACTGGTGAAAATTTTAATTTTAGATATTTGGTAAACACTGCATTGGTTTCGCAAGCACCATCTGTTTCGAGAATTACTCTTAAACGCGAACTTGACCATGTTTATAAAAAACAAAAAAAAAATTGACAAGATTTTTTGGAGAATTCAATGGACGTGTACATATAGGTAGTGATATTTGGACTGATTCTTGAAATATTAATTCTTATATGGGTGTCACGTGCCATTGGATATATGATGATTGGGTTATTCAAAAAAAACTTTTTGCATTTCGAGTTTTTCCTGAAAGGCATACGGCCTATAATATTTATAGACTAATTAGGCAAGTTTAGAAGAATATGATTTGATTAATAAAATTTTTTCAATTGATTTTGATAATGCTGCCACAAATACTGCTTCCATTCCTGAGTTAGAAAAAATTTGTAAACCCTCTTTTGGCGGATAATTTTTTCACATTAAATGTGCTTGCCATGTTTTGAATTTATGTGTATAAGATGGTTTACGAGTTCTTGCGACTTCTCTCAACCCAATAAATAATGCAATTAGATTTTTATGGAGCCGTCCTCATCTTATTAAAGTGTGGGGAAATTTTTGTAAACAATATGGGAGAAGGGTAAAAAGGTTTCCAAAAGATTTTTCGACTCGTTGGAATTCTACCTATGAGATGCTTCTACAAACTTTGATTACAAAGATTTATTATGTTCCTTTATTTCGAATACTGTTCTCGATATTGCTTTACTCCCGCAACATTGTGACGTTTGCAAAAAAAAAATTAAGATTTTTTGAAAGTTTTTAATGATGCTAATAATATTTTATCTGGTGTTTATTATCCTACTACGCATTTATTTTTAATAGAGTATGTTAATATTGCTGGTGTTTTTAATGAATATGAAAAATATACTGAATTAGCTTCGAGTATTTTAGTAATGCGAGAAAAATGGTTGCATTATTATTTCAACATTCCTATTATCTATTTAGTTGGTATTGTTTTCGATCCACGTACTAAATTAGATGGTTTATTAGATTATCTGAATACTTATTATTATGATTGTTTACATTTGAATGAAGTAATAGATATCTCAATTATACAAGTAGATGTTAAAAAAGCTATAGTATAATTATATAATGAATTTTGCAGTAAATATGATTTAAGTGATAGTGGATGTGAATTTGTCCAACATAGTGTCTCACGAAGCAATATAGGTATTTCACTTGATAGAGGGTATAAAATGCTCATGAGTAGGAAAAAAACAAAAAGGGACAACATGTAGTATTTTCGAATTAGAAAACTGTTTAAAAATTTATTTTGAGTTTAGTGATTCTGAACACAGCGCAGATTTCAAGATTTTTTAGTGGTGGAATAACCATTCAACTCAATTTTCAGTTCTCTCCCTTATCGCAGGATAAATATTAGCGACCCCTTCTTCAACAGTGGCAGTTGAACAAGCATTTAGTGCTGGAGGATTAATTTTGGACTCCTGTCGTTCAACATTAAATCCGGAAAGTGTGGAGATTCAAGCTTGTGTCGATGATTGGACAATGGCTAAATTTCGACAATAAGAGCTAGATCGAAAACACGAATTCTTCAGTGATGACTGTGGAGATACTACAGCCACAACAACAACGGGTAGCGACGATTGACGATGAGGTAAGTTTGGGTTACCAAAGGTAAGAGAACTATATGAGTTTTGATTCTTCTATCCTCAAGAAGATATATAGGCGCTTAATGGTAATTCATTAAGTTCAAGCTCATTCCTCCTCTCTTTTTTTTTTCAAATTTTATTACAATGTACAATTTACTTATAATTTTTAATTAATAATTTATTTATTTTATTTTATTATTTTAAAAATAAAATTAAAAGTTCAAAACCGGAACAGGAACCGGCGGTTCCACGGGACCGCCCATCTCTACCTTTGGCATGCTTCCTAAGGTTGGCTTCCGACCCATCACATCCTCAGGCACGCCAAAACATAAGGCATGTCAATTATTGTCTCTTGGTTCGATCAAAAAAAGAAAAAATATTGTGTCTTGGTCGGTCCAAACCGTCAAAACGAGAGGAGAGAAGAGAAGAGATGGTGAAGCTGAGAAGAGGACAAATTTTCATAAGATCTGATTGGGGCGTCTGGACTTTTTCCAAACCTAGCGAAAAAAGAAAAGTAATTACCAAATCAGGTGCAAATACACACACACACACACACACATCAGACCAGGGGCCGCTCGGCAGTCTTATTGCTGAGTGGACCCCCACTCCGCAATCACACTACCGAGCAGGCCAAAAAAGGCAAAAAGACTGCCGAGCGGGCATAACCTTATTATTATTATTATTATTGTTTCCCGCTCGGCAGTCCATCACTCACGCGTTTTTCTGTGCATGAAACCTTCGCTCTACATGTGTGTGTCTATGTGTATGTAATCAATTTTTGAATGGGAAAAAAGAAAGAAGAAGAAATAATCAATGACGCCAAGAAAGGAGGGCATGTGGTCCAGTAGAACAAAGGTTTCGTGCACCCATCCGAACCCAAGCTTCAACCTCTGCAAAAGGCCAAGGTTTCGTGCACCCATCAAGAAATAATCGATTGTTCGCTTGTTCATTTATTCGTTCGCTCCACGACCTCGATCGTTCGCTCGCTTGCTCGTTCGTTCGTTCGTTCTACATCCTCGATTGTTCGCTTGCTCCGCGGCTTCGATCATTCGCTCGCTTGCTCGTTCGTCCGTTCATTCATTCGTCTGTTCGCTCGCTCGCTCGTTCCGTGGCCTCGATCGTTCGCTCGCTCTGCGACCTCGATTGTTCACTCCGTGTACCTTTTTCGATGCATTCGAATTGCCACGTTCACACACATTTGTTGATGGGCGAATAATTTGATTCTAGTTATATATCTCTGATAGGAGATTATCAGATAGGATCAGCAGAAAAAAGAAACATAAACCAAATTTAAAAAGATGATTGTAAGTTGAAAAGGATTTAATAAATTCTTGGAAGTATGATGTTCATACTTCATTTGGGGTTATCAATAACTATTTTCGTGATTAATTGTTGGTGATTGGGTTCACCGACCACCAACCCCAACTAGTTTGGGATAAATGTGTTGTTGATGTTGATGTTGTTTCTAATATCTTTCGCACAATGATTAAAAAATATAAAATATAAACTAATAAAGTTGAGCATTTAAGGCCCATTTACACCTTGTGGAAGCTGCACGCGGAGAAAATGGTTTTAAGTATGTGACTCATTTTTTTCCCATCTGATTCAGCTTTAATTTTTTAGACTCATTTTTGTTCAGTCTTTTAAAAATTTAAAACTTATATATACAACCCATTTATACAAACTATAGATGAAAAATGAGTCATGGACCCATATTGACGGCTCAACCCCCATGGAAGATCTCGCCATCTTATATTTTTCTTTGAAAATCAAGAATTATGAAATGATTGGTTGCTCAACTTGAAAACGTGTGATTTGGTGATCCATGTGAATTACCATGAAATATCTTCCATGTAGCACCACAAGGATTAATAGGGAAATTTAATGTCCCTTAATTTTATGTTACAACGATATAATGTCCCTTAATTTTTCATCCACACGTAGAGATAGGGAGTTTTGACCAATACAATTGAAATGAGAACACGAAAGACCATGGATCTTGTTGGGGACAATTAATTTTTAAGCTAGACATGCTCTTTTTAGAGAATGCAAAAAATAACAAATCATTATTGGAATGGGCAATTTCAAGTACACATTAAGTTTAACCTAGTAAATTGACTCCACACTTCAATTTTACTAAGAAAAACATTGAAGTACCTTTTTAACTGGTTGCACAAATAAATCTTGCCCCATTAAAAATTTTAAAGAACTGTGAAACATTTTTACCTCACAGAGAAAAGTTGAAAAAGAAAACAAAAGAGACCAAAAAAAAAAATATTACCAACCCCTCCTCCGTATAAGTGGAGACGTAACTGTGAGATTTTATAGGAACACACCAACTGTTCTAAAAACTTAAACTTGTAGGCAAAAGCGCGGTTAAATATTTATATAAAAAAGAACCAAAGAAAAAACAAGATGCGCTTTTCTTGGGTTTCTTCCTTGAAGAACACAAGAGTTTTGGGGAAAAGAAAAATGGAACGAGAAGCTTTAGAGGAATGGAATTCTATATATCGTTCTATCTTTCTTACATATGTATAATGACATATAAAAACAAGAATGTAGAATAGGAAAAATATAGGAAATGCTATTTTCCTATTCTATATATGAAGTATCCAATTTTAGTGATTTACAGAATCAATCAATCTAAGATCTATAAAATAAAATCATATCTTCAACGGATATTCTCAATTTACAGCTCACGCCAACACTGCCGCTCAAATTGATGCATAAATACCTTTGATGCCCAGCTTGTCAAATTAGTTGTAGAATATCCTACTTGATGCAACCTTGGTAAATATGTCCGTCAATTAGTCTTCAGATTTAACAAAAGGAATTTGAACTATCTTGGTATCCATATTTTGTTGGATAAAATGTCAATCTACCTCAGTATGCTTGATATGGTCATGCTGAACAGAACTGTGAGAAATATCAATGGTTGCTTTATTGTCACAACAGATTCATCTCAGACTCGGGAGTAAAACGAAGTTTCGACATCAATCTCTTGAACTAAAGTTCGCAAAGTCCTTTGCCCATCCTCCTTAATTCGACTTCTACACTCGACAGTGCTACTATTTTTTGTTTCTTGCTTCTCCAACCGACTAAATTTCCTCTTACGAAAGTAAAATACCCTAAGCATTTCCTAATAAAAAATAGTGTTTGGTTACACAACCGAATGACCAATTAGTTATTTAAGATAATCTTTGATAAAAAAAAAAAAAAAAACCATTTGCCAAGTGTCACTGTTAGTTATATCTTTTCCCCTTTTTTTTTCGTAATACCACGAAAAATTTCAAACATGTGTAAATTTACCTCAAATTACTTTTTAATATTTTCTCTCTTGTATGTGATGATAACATGGCAAAAACGACGTCCTTTTAGTCCATACCTTATTTTAATATCATTTTAATTTAAATTATTAAAAAAAAATAGAACCAGAACCTCCCAAGATTATGTATTTTGCTCCATTGTGACAGATCGAGTTCTCCAGTCTAATTAGTCCCAAATATGCACGGAATTGTTCAACCAAATTGGAACGGATGTCCTTTCACCATGCAAAACTTAGCAAAATTGCCAGAAAAAAAAAATGGTATTTTGTCTTTAATGGATGACACGAGATCAACCCAACTTGTTGTATCAATGACAAAAGTGTTGGATATATTGTGAATATAATCCATGTAATATGTTCACATACAAGCCCAATAGGTGAAGGCTTGGTTATTTGGGTCCATATGGGCTGGAGCCCAATAGCTTGCTTATATATATTCTAGGGTTCGCCCTACGCTGGAGGTAACACTGTTGAGCATTCCAAACTTGATGTCTCAAGGTGTAATACTTCAAGCAAACACTCTCTACTCTCTCAAAACCCATTACCTCCAACAATCTTGAAGTATTATCTTCGGGTGTCGGATTTGAGCGAGCAAGGTGTCTACTTGAAGGTCTCGTCGAGACGAACTCGCAGGTACGAATTACTTTCGATTTCGACGGTTGGTTTGGCCAAGATCTGAGGTTGAAGATTCGGGATTTACTGTAGCACCCGAAATCTTTGAATCAAGATTTCAGAAATTATAGCTAGTTTCAGAAAGTGAGACCACTTGGGTTTTGTTCGTCTCGTCGATACGAACGTTTTGAGTGGTCACTCGCGTCGAACGGAGGTCGGACGAAGGAGATACGGCCGTCGGAAGAAACACTGTAGATTGAAGATTTACTGTAGCTCGAGGTTACTGTAGATTGAAGGTTACTGTAGATTGAAGATTTACTGTAGATTGAAGATTTACTGTAGCACCCGGATTACTGTAGCACCACGCGGGTACTGTATTTTTCGGTGTATTTCCAGGCGTATGTGTGGAGTATTTTCGACGTATTCCCCAGTGTATTCCCGGAGTATTTCCAGTGTATTTCCAGCGTATTCTCGGCGTATTTCCAGCGTATTCTGGCGTATTTCCAGCGTATTTGTGGCGTATTTTCGACCAACTTTCAGCGAGTTTCCGACGACAAGGCAGTCCATCTTAAGGTGTTTGGGCGCTCCGGACTCAATTTTGGGGTCAGTTTTGGCAAATTCCATCTCTACAGAGCAGTTAGACCAAGGTTAGAGGCATTATTCGACTTTGGGAGCTTCGACGACCCCAAGGTGCACTCTTTCTAACTCTTTGCTCTGATTGGAATGGCAAAACATAGTTCATATGATATTATAAAGCTGCAATCAGTTGATGTCACTGAATTTCATGGTTGGAAATTGCACGTTCAATTTGGCATGAAAGAGCGTGAAATATTCTACACTGTTTTAAGTGACTTTGCATCTACCACTGAGGATGTCGACGAATATCAATGGAACAAAGATGAAGATTTTTGTAGAGATTACTTGTTGAATTCTCTAAATCCTCGTCTAGCTATGACTTATAGTGAGTATAAGACGGCGAAAGAGATATGGGATCACTTGAACACTCAGTTCCAAAAGCAAGAGGGGCTCTTTAAAACTCTCCTAGCGGAGAAGTTCTTTGATTTTAAATTCAATACGAATTCGAGTGTCACCTCACAGTTAGTTGAACTTGAGAACATGAGGAACAAGTTGAAAGAGGATAACTCTGATTTGTCCGATAATCTCTTTGTCGGTCTTGTGTTGAGTAAGCTACCTGCTGAATGGAGTTCTTTCAAGACTGAAATGCACAGACAGAAAGAACAGATGGGACTTAATGAATTAAAGAGGTATATTCACATTGAGGATCAAAATTATACTAGGAAGAGTTTGGAACAAGTAGGTCAACAAAAGTCAGTTGCCAACTTAGTTTCATATTCCTATAAACCTCATAAAAGGTTCAAGTCACCAAAAGGTGAATCTTCTTCACAGTTAGAGGCTAAAAAGACTATCTTCAAAAGAAAGAAGAAGGGCAAGTGCCATAACTGTGGAAAGTGGGGTCACTGGGCAGCAGAGTGTAAGCTACCAAAGAAGCCAAAGAAAGACACACCACAAAATGAGGCTAATATACTAGTTAATGAGTCTGAGCCTCAAGCCTTTATTGGAATGATGAAGGATGGAAAGGCCAATGTCTCTTCTGAGTGGTGGTTGGATAGTGGCGCTACTTGTCATGCTGCAAATGACAAGAACTTACTCACTGAGGTCACAGAAGTGAAAGACACCGTAGAAAATTGCAATGGTGGTAAGGCAGAGGTGACTCATGCTGGAACTGCAAATTTGGTGCTTTCTTCAGGTAAATTACTAACTCTTAAACATGTTAGAGTAGTACCTTTACTGAAAAAGAATTTGATTTCTATGAGTTTACTTGATAAAGCTGGTATGTCATTTTCAACTATGAATGGTAGAGTAACTTTATCAGTTAACTCATGTTATTTCGGTTGTGCATTCATGGTTAATGGCATGTATAGGTTGAGTTTAGATACTGGTAGCATAAACCATGTGAGTTCTACTTTGATTGATCCAAAGTTATTACACAATAGACTTGGACATGTGAACTACAGGAAAATGCAACATCTAGCTAAAACTCACAACATTCCATTGGACACATCTATTCGATTTGACAAATGTGAAGTGTGTGCACAAGCTAAAATCACTAGAAAACCTTTTAAGTTGGTTTCTAGAAGCACACAACTTCTTGAGCTAATACATTCTGATCTCTGTGACTTTAGAAATTTCGTCACAAGAGGTGGTCGGAAGTATTTGATAACATTCATAGACGATTTTTCAAGATATTGTCATGTCTATTTGTTGAAATCGAAAGATGAGGCTTTTGAGAAGTTTAAGATTTTCAAGTCCAGAGTAGAAAATCAACTCAACTTGAAAATTAAAAGGCTTAGGAGTGATAGAGGAGGAGAATATACAATGACAGGGTTTAAGGAATTTTGTGCTTCAGAGGGCATAATACTTGAAACTACCGCTCCTTACTCACCCCAATCAAATGGTGTTGCAGAGCGTAAGAACAGAACATTAACAGAAAAATTAAATTCTATGTTACTTACAGCTGGCATGCCTTCCTCCTACTGGGGAGAAGCAGTTCTAACTGCTAATCACATCCTGAACAGGTTGCCACACTCTAAGTTGTCTATGACACCTTATGAGATATGGCATAAGCATCCTTGTAGATATGATACTCTTAAAACTTGGGGCTGTATTGCTTATGTAAGAATACAAGATCCTAAGAGAACTAAGGTGGGACCTAGAACAATTACTTGTGTATATCTAGGTAGTGCAGAAGATAGTGCTGCAGGCAGGTTTTTGGATCTATCTACTAACGCAGTGATAGAATCTAGAGATGCAGAATTCTTTGAAAATAAGTTTCTCAAAGATCATGGATTGAGTGTTTCTGGATCTACAGATATGATTACAGAGTCTAATGTAGAATCTGAAACAGGCCCTTCTGACACTAATCCCACACAACTGGTTGTTGAACCAGATCCAATTAGAGTATCTACAAGAGAGAGAGTTTCCAAAAGTTTTGGTAAGGACTTTGTCACTTATCATCTAGAGGATGATCCATTCTCCTATCAGGAAGCAATGAGATCTAGGGAATCTCTACTTTGGGCAGAAGCTATAGATGATGAAATTAACTCTCTGCTCCAGAACCACACTTGGCAGCTAGTCAATTTGCCAAAATGGGCTAAGGCTATAGGCTGTAAGTGGGTATTGAAGAAGAAACTGAATAGTGATGGATCAATAGCCAGATACAAAGCACGTTTAGTAGCTAAAGGCTATAAACAGCAGAGTGGAATAAACTATTTTGATGTCTATTCACTTGTGTGTCATCTATCAACTATAAGAATTATTCTTGCTTTGGCATCTATTGAACACTTTGTAGTGCATCAATTGGATGTAAAAACAGCCTTCCTAAATGGAGAGTTAAATGAGGAAATTTACATGGAACAACCGGAAGGGTATGTCATGAAAGGACTTGAGGACAAAGTTTGTAAATTGAACAAATCTTTGTATGGTCTTAAACAAGCACCTAAGATGTGGCATCTTAAGTTTGACAAAGTGGTAAAGAGTTTTGGCTTTCAGTCGAGTTACTCAGATAAATGCCTTTACCATCGTTCTATGTCAAATAAGATAGTTATCATTTGCTTGTATGTTGATGACATGTTAATTCTTGGCTCCGATCATTCTGTAGTGAGTGACGTGAAAGCTACTTTAGCTAAAGAATTTGACATGAAAGATCTTGGTATTGCCAATACCATTCTTGGTATGAAAGTAAGCTTTGAAAGGCAAGTCGTCTCCCTTAGCCAGACTCATTATATTGAGCAGCTACTTTCTACCTGGGGATACAGTGAGTGTAAACCGATTGAGACACCATATGATTATAATAAAAGACTGAGTCCCAATGAAGGGACCAATGTGGATCAGTTAAAATACTCGAAACTGATTGGTAGTCTCATGTATGCTATGAGTTGCACTAGACCTGACATAGCCTTTACAGTTGGCATGCTGAGTCGTTTCACTAGTAATCCTAGTAAAGAGCATTGGGATGCCATCGGTAGGCTGATGAGATACCTTAAAGGTACTAAAGATTATGCTCTATGTTACTCTGGTTTTCCTCCAACTGTGGATGGATATTCTGATGCCTCATGGTGCTCAGAGATTGGAAATAGTAAGTCCACAAGTGGATATGTATTCACGTTGGGTGGAGCTGCTATTACTTGGAAATCCAAAAGACAGACTTGTATTGCATTGTCGTCTATGGAATCAGAACTCTTTGCTTTAGCTTCAGCCGGTGAAGAGGCAGAGTGGATAAAGAATCTGATTATGGATATTCCGTTATCTCGGCTAAAGATAAATTCTTTAAGCATGTTCTGTGATAATCAAGCGGCAGTCCAAGTCGTCAAAAATGCTCTCTTTAATTCAAAGAGAAGACATGTGAGACTCAGACATGCATTGTTGAATTATCTGAGAGAACAAGGAGTTATCACCTTGATCGATGTGAGATCAAAGGATAACTTGGCCGATGCTCTCACAAAAGGTTTGTTTAAAGATCGATTATTCAAAACAGTGAGGGAAATGGGGTTAAAGATTTTGAAAGATAAGTCTTAATTACCATTTACTTACCTTCTAAATGTGTGTTTTGAATTATCGAATCTTCTTTTGTTGGCCAAAATGATAAGCACATTCTATGTGTTTCATCGATGTTCATGGTTGCCGATAAATCTGAAAAGGGTTAGTTGTCTCATTCCAAACTTGATGAAGATGTCTTTAACCTGATTCAGAGGTTCTATCTGGAAGTTTGTGTCATTCCAAACTTGATGATACAACCCGACCAGGTTTGGACTATCCTTTGGTTAAATGATCCCATTCCAAACTTGATGCGAGATTATTTGACTTTAAGGAATCAGTAATTGTGACATTCCAAATTGGAACACAGAAATAGTTGGTTGCATAAGAAGCATGTTGGTCTTGTTCTTAATTGAAACTTGACATTACATAACTAGTTATTGTAAGTGACTTGACTGTTGGTCCGGTTCTTTGAAACTAGGCAATGGTTATTCTCTTACGAATAAACTTGGGTTGATGGCTCTTTGTAAATCAAACTGTTTAGGCCTTGTTCATAATTTATGAAACTGGCTTGATGCTTATGAACATGATATTATGATGCTTTATGACATCAATATATGTTCTTCTCTGCCTTGTGTTATGGTGCTAAGTTCTTTTAGTAGAACTAGACACTTTTAGTAGATTATTCAAATGATTGAATTCATAGTAATATGAAATTCATATGTGAAATTCTACAGGGGATGGCAGAGATGGAGGAGAGCTTAATGAGTGGGATCCTGACCAGGATGACCTACTTGATGAATGAATATATCATTCAGTGTGTGTGGGGGACTTGACAGTTCACCTGCAAATGCCCATTTTGATGAAGTCCATTTACTTGAGACTTATATTTTCTGTCATTGTGTTGTGAACATCATTATGCTAATCTTTTGTATTTGTAAGGCCTTAGACTATTTTGATTGGCCTACTTATACTTGACTGCTATGCATATGTTGGTTGTGAACTGATTCAGAGATTTATTATGGTATGCTGATCTCAGAACAGATTCATGATAAGGATGATTCACTTATTTAGATTGAATGTGGATGATTCATGTTTGTTTGAACATCACACTGACACCGTATTGGATTGTGCTGTATGGTGAACATAGGAGGAGATTGTTGGATATATTGTGAATATAATCCATGTAATATGTTCACATACAAGCCCAATAGGTGAAGGCTTGGTTATTTGGGTCCATATGGGCTGGAGCCCAATAGCTTGCTTATATATATTCTAGGGTTTGCCCTACGCTGGAGGTAACACTGTTGAGCATTCCAAACTTGATGTCTCAAGGTGTAATACTTCAAGCAAACACTCTCTACTCTCTCAAAACCCATTACCTCCAACAAAAAGGAGGGGCAAAAAGATTCGCAAACAACCAAGAATTTCTTCTAAGAATTGAGGTTCTACTACCAATGAAAAAAATGAAACCCAGAAATTATCAGCTAAATGGCAAATTCCTCTTTCGGAAATCAAGTTCATCACACAAATTTGAACTCTTCACGCGTCCTCTTTACATAGCGATCGGGATACCGTAATCGCACTATCTCAAACTGAAACTCAGAGACAATCGTATGTTGGGTGCTGAAGAAAGACAGCAAAAGCAAGAAAGCTAACCATAAATTTGTCCTTCGACAGGAAATACAAATTAAAGAAGCCGTACTTTGTCCGACAAGCGGCGAAGTAGTTGAAATCATCATCATATGGAGAATTTGCAAACGTGTTGCTTCGCAGCTGATACTGCTTCAAGCTGACTCAAACACAGATAAGAAAAAGGCAGAATAGCCCTCTTCAGCTTCGAATGCGCAAAATCTCATGCAAACTTTCCCCAGTTTGATGTCACAATCAAAACCCGAGAGGGGGGGGTGGGGGTTGGTATATTGTTTTCTTCGGCCATATCCGGGCGAACCCTCGCTGGCCATTTCCCCACCATCGGCGCGACGGCCATTCCTAGAAGTGGTGGGGAGACGCCGGCAAGGTGTTTTTATTTTTATTTTTTAAAATTTACCTTACTTTTTAAATAATTTAAATAAAATTATATTAAAAATCAATTTTGGATCAAAATAACGTCGTTTTTGTCCAATCCTCGATTGCACTAATTTAATAAATCTTAATACTCGATTGTACTTTTTTAAATATTTTAGGATTTAATTATATTTTCGTGACAATTTTTCAAATTTCTAATGAAGAAAATCTTTATTTTAAACATATTAGCAGGAAGGGACCGAACTTCGGTGCAATTCTTTGCTTTTCCCTTTTCATTTTACTTTTGGCGGGGAAGAGTCATCAATGATGACTTTCGTTCAATGTAAAAAATAAAAAGATGACGCAGCCACCTAATTTAAATGTGTATTTCATGCGGACACAACTTACAAGTATTTCATATCCAAATTGGGCTACGATAAAATGATATAAACTGATATGAGCATTAAGCAAATACGACTTCCAGCAGTAGAATAGGTATACATTACAACGACAACCTTAAATTGCTGATACACATAAAAGACTTCATTTCGAGACAGAAATAGAAGCCACAAAACCAGTCATCCGCAAAATCACAAAAAACCGATTCACATTTTAAGCCAAGCCCTGCTTAAACGCTGCGGGAGCCCTGCTTAAACCGATTCTCTTATCAAGATCGCATGTTGTGCCTTTAGGACAGCTTGTTGTGTCTCTAAATACGCACATTTTGCCTTTAAGGCACCCTCGTTATTGAAAGTTCGTGACTTTTTTTTAGAGAAAATAAAATTCTGGCTAGATTTGGAATTGGACATAAGTTAGTGCTTTTTTATGGAATTGGGCCTATTACCAAAACCCTCAAAATTGCCTCAATCATGAAATCAATCCCATTTAACACCAACTTCACAATAAATAAAATATAATTAATTTCCACGAAATAAGCAACAGAAATATCGATCACGTTAGGTTAAAGAAACTAACAAAAATAAAAACAAGAAAATAAATGTATTCTAAGTCGCCGGTGACAAATACAGTAGCCGGCCGCCGAAGCTGAGCACGAAGGGGTGGGCCTTTGACTTTGAGTCAATGCCACATCTAGAATCCAGATCAATAGCCAGCCGCTTCTTCAACCCTCTCCAGCTGCAATGTCCGCCATCCATTCCCGTGCTTCCCGGTTGACTTGTACTCTCCTGCCGCTATTCCTTAAGATCTTCCCCTTGTTAATCACTTGGAATGCTAAAGTAGAATGCGAGAGTAACAGCAATGTTTCAGTATAATGCGATCTCGATTCCTTTGGGTCGTGCCACAAAAGAACATCCTGCACGAGAGAACGCAAAAAGGAATACAAGTTGTCGGACAATAAGTTGTAGCAGTCATCCATCGATGATACTGGAAGGAGGAACTCACAGTCATAGTCACAGTAGTTAATGCAAAGAATTGAGCGAGAATTATTGCCAGTATAACGAGCAAAACAACGATCTGTAATTTAGATTTTGATAAGCAAAGTATTGTTGTTTTTCTTTCGTTTGAGAGAAACCAATGCGTTTTGACCCCAAAAAAAAAATAATAAGAAGAAGAAGAGGGAAAGCAATGCCGGAGCGAGTGTTTCCTAGAAGAAGTTGCTCGGGCAAGAGTGCAAGACCAACCAATGCAAGGAAGCGATGCATGGAAGCGGAAGGCCTCCATCTATGGGCTTTGAAGCTATCGGCTTGACGGCATACGTCTATGCCATCAAGCCGATAGCTTCCAAGACTATAGAGAAGAACCACAGCCGGCCCAAAGAAGCCGAGACCGGAGCCTTTCCCTTCGTCGCAGTCCTATTGATCCACCGGAAAAGTACAATCCCAACCCCATCGGTCAGACGGCTCCGGACGCCTCCAGAGTCCCGAGATCACGAGAAACGACGGAGAGCGAGTGAGAGACGAGGGTGTTTGGCCTTTGGGTTGGCTTTTATAGAGAAAGAGGGCGATGCTACGAGGAAGAGGAAGAAGAAGATGATGAGGTTCCTAGTAAAATCTAGGATTTAGGTAGTTATTAATATTGATCACTAGACTAGACTTGGGTGTAATAATGAAGGAGGATAGCGATTAGCCGTCATTAGAGTGCTTTCCATGTCTCTCCGATTTCCCAGAACAACCCCTTGTATTGATAGGGAAAATCATCAAAAACGTATTGGATTTTATTACAATGAAAATCGATTTTATTTCTCCTTCTGAAAAGTACAAGTTGAAGGGATAGCTAAAAAATTCCTTTTATTTTCAATTGAGGGCATTTAATAAATCTCACCGTAAAATTTCTCTCTCTCTATAATCGATTCAAATTGCTCTTCGTTGGAAAGTCCAAGAAAATCACTAGCAGGAAAAATTTAATTACTACCCTTTATATCAAATTTTTTATTTAATAGTTCTTTTGGTCAAATATTCAATGAATTTTGGATTGATGGGTTTCGTGTATTTTGTTAAGCACAGAGGGTGAGAATGATAGTGTTCCAAGTTCCAATCTCCGGCATGCTTTGTAAGACTGGCTCGCTTCGCTCCTCATGCTTTGAAAGAATGAAAAGCTGTTTTATAATTAATCATTGAAGGAAATTGAGCAATAAATCGAGCAGAACAGCAACAGGCACTGGCCTAGGCAGAATGTTTTTTTTGGGTTCCACCATGCAGATTTAAAAAGGGAGTAGAATGTGTGGGTTTCCAATATTTTTATTGAATAAGTTAATACAACATTTAAAGAAGAAATAGAAAAAGTCGTGGGCAGCCGTGCATTTATTGCTCCAATTTTGGGTAGAATTGAAAACCGGATCCAGATCGGTCCAACTCCCAATTCCGATATTTTGAAATCCGAAGATAGACCTACTGGATTAGTTCTTGGTTTCAGGGAATTGATTACCTCTTCCTTAAAGACCTGCTATGCATTAGCATATTTTCCATTGAAAGGAGCATTGAAATTACCGGCATTCAACGAAATTGAGTACTTTTGAATCCAAGATTTCGACCCCCCAAAAAAAAAAAGCGAGAGATAAACAAGTAAACATGTTTCGTTGCTCTAACGAGACAGTGATCGAGGGGTCGTAAATCCAGAAACGAATAATTTATTAGTGAAACATTCTTTTTACAGCTAGATCCTGTTTTCTTTTACTCATTGCGAACAAAATTTTCGGCTAGCAACAAATTCAACTTTCATCATCCATTTTGGAAAAACTTCACACGTTATCAAATCACGTTTTAAGTAAAGTAAATAATTATTTCATGATTTTTATGTCGTTAGAAAGAAAAAGGACATAACCTCACATGTTTGTTAATAACATTTTTTCCCTTTAATTTTTTTATTTTTCCTTTTCCCAGTTTGCTCGGAGGTTTAAAAAAAAAAAAGGGGCAGGCAAGAGGGACGCCTAGCGAGGAGTCAGCGATGGCCGACATGGTCGTAGGCGCTTCGACAAGGGCCAGCGCTGCAATCCATCATGCCTGGACCTGGGCGAGGGCCGACACCATAGGGTTTAGAAAAACTGATTAGGATAAAGCTTTTAAGGTAAAAAAAAATTCCGCAAGAGGCGCCTCATGCATTTACCTTAAATGGCCTAAGTTTTGGGAGAGGAAATATAGTTAAACGAGAAATGTGGAGACCATGGATTTAGTTGGGGACACCCAGTTGATTTTTAAGACACAAATACTCCGTCTGAATAATGCCCAACTTAATAATGTTTTCAAACACCTTCAGGCTTTTGGATTTGGGAACATGCTGTCCTAAGATCGCATTGAGCGGCTTCGGCGGAGCAGCAGAAACTTCTCCTCCTCCGCCATCGCACCTCTACTTTCTTATTCTTTCAAAGTTAATTCTATTTATTTACGTGCATGAGCTCGTGGAAAGTACTAAATATCGCGCGGTGACTTTATTTTGGACAATATTAGCAGGGAGGGTACCATTCTTTTCTTTTCTTTTCTTTTTTTCCTTTTTTTTTTTGCTTAGTGTAAAAATAAATGGGAAGAAAGATTAGTCAGCCACGGAATGTAAATGCTTATTCCATGAGGACATAACTTACAAGTATTTCACATCCAAATTGGGCTACGAGCACTAATCAAGTATTTCACATAAAAGACTTCATTTCAAGAAAGAAACAGAAGCCACAAAACCAACCATCCGCAAAATCACAAAAAAGCGATTCACATTTTAAGCCAAGCCCTGCTTAAACGCTGCCTTGGCCCGCCGATAAGACTCTAAGAGGATTCCCGCCTGTTCTCTAATCAAGATCGCATGTTGTGCCTTTAGGGCAGCTTGTTGTGTCTCTAAATACGCACGTTTTGCCTTTAAGGCACCCTCGTTCAATCGAAATTCTTGCCAATCCTCCTTCAATTCGTCCAGCTTATCGGGATCCATCGCAAGCAATCTGATTTCTATTACCTCCCGATCTAGCCCCACTTCATTGACCCGCAATAAGGAAGACACGCTACTCCAGTCCTCCGGCGGCTTCGATGGAGCAGCAGCAAGCGAGGCGGGCGCCTCTCCTTCGTCACCGGGTTTACATGCCGGAGGAGGATGGCCTCTGCGTTGCGGTGCCATCAGGGGATGACGGAGGAGTTCAGAGAGAGAGAGGGGGTTTTGGGCTTTCGGTTTCATAGAGACGGAGGGCGAGTATCACGAGGAAGTGGGAGAAGACAAGAGGAGCATAGAGGGTTTTCGGGTTGCACTGGAGCCTTTTGCTTTGCTAGACTTGATTTGAACACCTTCTCGAGTTGTCGCCAGCGGAAAAAAAAAACAAAAAACTTAGAGGAGCTGTCCGATTGGGAAACGAATGGATTGGTAGCAGAAGAGTCGAATCCCCCGATATATTTTTCTTATGTTTTTCTTTTTTCATTTCATGAGTTGCTCTACAATTTACTTATTTAAATGATCTCTAGTCATTCATAGTATGTTAATGTTGAGTCCTTAGTATTTTAGGTTTTTATTTTCATTATAAAGAGTTCAATTTACTTATAAAAGTATACAATTTTTTTTAATGATTGAACACAAGGTATTCAATTATTTACACAACTTGTGACGTGCCACCACCACTAAATGATGATAACAAACCTTCCATAGATATATTAAAAAAAAGCAGATTTTCTTATATAATAATTCTTTTGGTCAAATATTCAATTAATTTGGTATTTGACGGGGTTAGATCGTGTGTTTTGTGTTGGAGGTAATGGGTTTTGAGAGAGTAGAGAGTGTTTACTTGAAGTATTACACCTTGAGACATCAAGTTTGGAATGCTCAACAGTGTTACCTCCAGCGTAGGGCGAACCCTAGAATATATATAAGCAAGCTATTGGGCTCCAGCCCAAATGGACCCAAATAACCAAGCCTTCACCTATTGGGCTTGTATGTGAACATATTACATGGATTATATTCACAATATATCCAACAATATATCCAACAATCTCCTCCTATGTTCACCATACAGCACAATCCAATACGGTGTCAGTGTGATGTTCAAACAAACATGAATCATCCACATTTAGTCCAAATAAGTGAATCATCCTTATCATGAATCTGTTCTGAGATCAGCATACCATAATAAATCTCTGAATCAGTTCACAATCAACATATGCATAGCAATCAAGTATAAGTAGGCCAATCAAAATAGTCTAAGGCCTTACAAATACAAAAGATAAGCATAATGATGTTCACAACACAAGAACAGAAAATATAAGTCTCAAGTAAATGGACTTCATCAAAATGGGCATTTGCAGGTGAACTGTCAAGTCCCCCACACACTCTGAATGATATATTCATTCATCAAGTAGGTCATCCTGGTCAGGATCCCACTCATTAAGCTCTCCTCCATCTCTGCCATCCCCTGTAGAATTTCACATATGAATTTCATATTACTATGAATTCAATCATTTGAATAATCTACTAAAAGTGTCTAGTTCTACTAAAAGAACTTAGCACCATAACACAAGGCAGAGAAGAACATATATCGATGTCATAAAGCATCATAATATCATGTTCATAAGCATCAAGCCAGTTTCATAAATTATGAACAAGGCCTAAACAGTTTGATTTACAAAGAGCCATCAACCCAAGTTTATTCGTAAGAGAATAACCATTGCCTAGTTTCAAAGAACCAGACCAACAATCAAGTCACTTACAATAACTTAGTCATGTAATGTCAAGTTTCAATTAAGAACAAGACCAACAGGCTTCTTATGCAACCAACTATTTCTATGTTCCAATTTGGAATGTCACAATTACTAATTCCTTAAAGTCAAATAATCTCGCATCAAGTTTGGAATGGGATCATTTAACCAAAGGATAGTCCAAACCTGGTCGGGTTGTATCATCAAATTTGGAATGACACAAGCTTCCCAGATAGAACCTTTGAATCAGGTTAAAGCCATCTTCATCAAGTTTGGAATGAGACAACTAACCCTTTTCAGATTTATCGGCAACCATGAACATCGATGAAACACATAGAATGTGCTTATCATTTTGGCCAACAAAAGAAGATTCGATAATTCAAAACACACATTTAGAAGGTAAGTAAATGGTAATTAAGACTTATCTTTCAAAATCTTTAACCCCATTTCCCCCACTGTTTTGAATAATCGATCTTTAAACAAACCTTTTGTAAGAGCATCGGCCATGTTATCCTTCGATCTCACATCGATCAAGGTGATAACTCCTTGTTCTCTCAGATAATTCAACAACGCATGTCTCAGTCTCACATGTCTTCTCTTTGAATTAAAGAGAGCATTTTTGACGACTTGGACTGCCGCTTGATTATCACAGAACAGGCTTAAAGAATTTATCTTTAGCCGATATAACGGAATATCCATAATCAGATTCTTTATCCACTCTGCCTCTTCACCGGCTGAAGCTAAAGCAAAGAGTTCTGATTCCATAGACGACAATGCAATACAAGTCTGTCTTTTGGATTTCCAAGTAATAGCAGCTCCACCCAACGTGAATACATATCCAATTGTGGACTTACTATTTCCAATCTCTGAGCACCATGAGGCATCAGAATATCCATCCACAGTTGGAGGAAAACCAGAGTAACATAGAGCATAATCTTTAGTACCTTTAAGGTATCTCATCAGCCTACCGATGGCATCCCAATGCTCTTTACTAGGATTACTAGTGAAACGACTCAGCATGCCAACTGTAAAGGCTATGTCAGGTCTAGTGCAACTCATAGCATACATGAGACTACCAATCAGTTTCGAGTACTTTAACTGATCCACGCTGGTCCCTTCATTGGGACTCAGTCTTTTATTATAATCATATGGTGTCTCAATCGGTTTACACTCACTGTATCCCCAGGTAGAAAGTAGCTGCTCAATATAATGAGTCTGGCTAAGGGAGACGACTTGCCTTTCAAAGCTTACTTTCATACCAAGAATGGTATTGGCAATACCAAGATCTTCGATAAGTAACATTTGCCAAGTATCAATGATATGAATTTTCTAAATGCTAAGCATATATATTTTGTCATTGCACTAGGCATACCTTTCATTGCAAGTCAAGCCAAAGTAAAATAAACTACATAGAAGATAGAACTAACAAAGATAACAAACGCTTCACCAGAACGAAAAAGAGTTATAAAAGCAACACGTTATTTCTTACTTGAGCTACTGCTTCAGCCTATTTGCCTGTAATGACATGCACAGACCGATCGACACCAAAAGAAGTGAAACGACGCTGTGTTTTGGGGATAACAGCGAAGCCCTACTTTGGCATAAATACAGAAGGGAAAGCAGCGTTCTTGATATTAGAGAGAATTGGCGAGGTGGCTTATAGATTGGCTTTGCCGCCAGCGTTGGCTGGAGTACATGACGTGTTTCATGTATCTTTATTGCGAAAATATGTGCCGAGCCCTGAGCATGTTTTGGATTATACTCCCTTAAGATTAAGGGAAGACTTATCATATGAAGAGCAACCTTTACGCATTGTGGACAGAAAAGATCAAGTGTTACGGCGTCGTACGATCCCCTATGTGAAGATTCAATGGCAGAACCACACGGAGAGGGAAGCTACTTGGGAGCTCGAGGATGAAGCGAGGCGCAAATATCCTCACTTATTTAATGATTAAGGTACGTATAAATTTCGAGGACGAAATTTTTTTAAGGAGGGTAGAATGTAATATTTGCTCTTTTTTGACTAGGTCAAAAAAGATGGTGGGGCCCACTAATAAAATAAAGAAAAAAAAGTGGAGGAGAGCATAAAGGATTCGGGAGGCTTCCACGACAGAAAGAAGAAAGAAAAAAAGAAGAAAGAAGGGAAAGAAGAGAAAGAAGAAGAGAAAGGAAGAGGAGAAAGAAAGGGGGTTTTCGCACGATCAAGCAACGTTGTCTCGACAAGCTATCCCGACACCGAATAGCAACGTCCGGTAAGTTATCTGTGTCTTTTTCCTCCGATTGAAGCGATTTTCGGATTTTAGGGTTCCAACTCATATTGTGGGCAAAATTGATTCGCTATGTTTAATTCGTTGGGAGTTTGGCTGCGTGTTTCCTTGGGAATGAAACTTTAGGACGTTATGAAGCCATAGGATTTGACGGATCGCAATTTGGTGTTGTGGTTTGCTCGGAGCGAGCAATTCAATTCCGGTGCGCAATCTGCCCGCGTGAACAGTAACTTTCGGGGGCTGATTTCTTTTATTGTAAGTTGCCGGATGAGCTTGAACCTCTTAGGACTTTTGTAGTACGTCGAATAAGCTTCGCGTGGACAGTAAGATGGCCTTAATCGGGATTCGTATGAGAAAGTTAAGGAAATTCTCGCAAACTATGCTGGAAAATCCGAATCTTGGAGATTTTTGTGTCATGGGGCCTGATTTTGGTGTCGTTTAGAGGTGAACAAACCGGGCAACAAACTTAAGGGCGTTGTGGAGCTAATGGCTTCGACGGTTCGTGAATCGGGTTTACGACTTGCCTGAACGAAATTTCTGAAGTTCGGCGCGCGGGTTGTCCAATGTGTGACCAATAGTTTTTTTAGTCTTTAAGTGCCGAGTTATCGACGTTTATACGTCGTTTAGTCCAATTATTCACTAGCGTAGTAATTTCCAGCTTTTGATATTGTTTTTCATTATTCTTTTTAGGATTTCAAGTCTTGCGACACGAGAACTACTATAGTTTGGTATTCGGATTTGAAGGTGAGTTGTACTTTCTCTTCTAAGAGTTTATAAAACTCATGTCTTTAAAAATGAGTACGTGTTTTCTGATTTAATTCTTGACAATGTAAAGAAAGAGATGTTTCGAGC
Source organism: Rhodomyrtus psidioides (assembly GCA_021437785.1). Taxonomy (NCBI): domain Eukaryota; kingdom Viridiplantae; phylum Streptophyta; class Magnoliopsida; order Myrtales; family Myrtaceae; genus Rhodomyrtus; species Rhodomyrtus psidioides. The sequence continues at coordinate 4,378,764 of JAILYB010000055.1, forward strand.
ATTATTTCTGCATGAACAGGATCGAGCTATTACTGCCCTTTGATTATTTGAGAAATATGTTTGTGGAAGGCTGTGGATTCAGTTTGTGAAGCTGAATGGTTGTGGTTTTTCCCTGGATTTGATATTGTGGTTATTGCTCATATCTCTATGTTTAGAACCCACTGAGGTGGGGGTAGTATGCATACTGTCAGGACGTCATTATGCCGAATCGCCGGCTGAAATAGGCGATAGACCTAACCAAGAGGGGTAAACTTGGTCGCCTTGTCACGGCGTTAAAAGTGACCATAGTGGATGACGAGTATGAGATTATTCGGTGGATAGACCATCGAAAATTGTCTTGATGAGATTAATCAATGGATTAGACCATTGATAGTTTGTTATTACTATGAGTTGATATTTTGTTTACTTTGACGATTGTATAGTAATTTCTCGATCCGCTTAGAAGAGTTTGTACTTCTCACTGAGCTGTGGTTCGCTCACTCCCGTATTTCTTTTGTTTTTCAGGTTCTACTGCGAGTCGCAAGTAGGATCGAGAGTACGTTAGCTGCATGACTTTTGGGGTTGTATTTTTGGCTAAGTTGTATATAGTTGGTGAACTTAAGCTTGTTGTGAAGGATAATTACATGTTATCTTTTTGGTTTTAGTAGATGAGCTCTGGTATTTTGTGGATTTATGACCTTGTTATCAGATATATATGGAGGTATATATATATTTGTATATCAGGTTCTGTTTGAGGCTACGTCCTTTGAGGAAAAAGGACGGCCGTGTCATGTCCGTTTTCCTGGAGAATTCGGGGTGTGACATTTGTTGTTCCCACAGAGCCCATCCTGCACAAGAGAGAAAGCAAAGGAATAGGAGTTGTAGGGTGTCGCGACCTAAAAAAAATAAGTTTCCTTCTAGGCTAATGGATTATTAGGTTAATTAAATTAACTAACATAACGCGGACTCTCCCAAGCCCTACCAATTCGCAACTTAAAAAAAAATAATTCCATGCAAAGATATATTTTGGAGTCGCCACTAATCATTTACGGTAGGTTGATTAGAAACCTAAATAAAATAGCGGGAGAACTATTTTATTTCTACGAACCAGAGATTTTGAGTTCGGGAACTTGGTTACATTAATTATTCAATTAATGCCCTTTCGGTATCCTTTCCATAAAAATGTCCGATTTTGGCAAATTTGATGAATTTTCAAAGATGCAATTTTTCTAGTTTTTGCAATATTTTTTGGGTTTTCTTATGAATGTTTAGGGTTTTCTTTTTTATAAAATGCAATGCAATGCAAATTATAATTACGTGACATGAAATGTGATGACACAAATTAAATATACTACAAATAAGACAAAATACAAAATGGACCCTAATCTGGGCCGTAAGCCTATTGAGTTTAACTGGAATTGCAGGAGGTAACATTTGGAGACGACGGTTCGCCGAAGCTCATTTGGCTTGTGGTGGCTCGGGACAACCTGCAAAACAGAAACAGCTCGGCATTCAACCACAGGATGGAACTCAAAAGAGATCAAACAACTTTTCACAGTCCCAGAGCGATGGAGTTTCGACAGCGCCTTTCCTCGTGGTCCAATCATAGCCCTCTAGTCAACAAAACAAAGATGGTGGATCAGGAGCGGCTTGCAAAATAACAAAATAAACAATTTTCTTCTTTCTTTTTCTTGTTGCCCTTACTTGATTATTGAACTACACGCCGAGAGAAGACAGCACAACTAAAAAGAAGAGACTTCCTGAGTTTCCCTATTCTGGATTCGTTCTAGTTGAAGGACCAAAGCCTTGATCATTGTCGATTCGGAGGCGTTGGTCCTTTCGGTGGATGAGCTCGTCGGGAAGCCACCCCGAATAAGAATTTTGTCTATGAATATATGGGGACTTGTTGTGGGGGGCACAGCCGCGATGAGAAATGACCATGGAGCTTCGAAGCCCGAAAAAGAAAAATAGTGCAAGCGGGACCAAAAAGTAAGACCCCCCCTCTAAAAAAAAAATTAGTCCCCCCTGGCCATTCATGATGTTGGAGACTTTTCAGACTCCTTTCTTCCGTCTCCTTTTTTTTTTTTTTTGCTCGCGTCTGTCCTCTTCCTTCTCCTTTTGCCCATCATCTCTTCTTTTTCTTTTCAATGGTGCTGCCCCCCTTTGATGAACGGCCTCTTTTTTTTTTTTTATATATATATTTCCCCATCATGGACTCTTCTTCTTTCTTTAATGTGCTGCCCCCCTCCCATTATCTTTTCGGTGGACACCATTATGTAAGGAAGGAAAGGAAGGCTAACTACACTCGTGAAGCACATGAAGACAGCTAGAGAGAGGGACCCCTTTATCGAAAAAGAGAGCCATCATGCTTTCCGTTTGTAATAAAATATGGCAAAAGAGATGGAGTTGTTGTTCTGTGGGTTCTTCTTTTATGAACCTCGAGTAGCATGTTTTCCCTGAGATGCGGAATATGCTCCATCTTTTCTTTCCCTAAATCACGCATGCACAGAGAGAAAGAGAACGCATCCGCAATCGCAACTCCGGCTCCAATGATATTGTAAACCACATTGATGCAACTTAATTAATACAAAATAAATATGCAATACATAGAAATTTTTTTTTACGAGAATTATGAATAATTCTCATTATATGAATTTCTAAAACAATTAAAATTTAAGTGTCAACACAGGACAACGAGCGAGAAGTTCGTAGCAATCATTGGTCGCATATTATGCTGAAAGTAACCAAAGTAATTCTAAATGTTTGATAGCAATCATGATCATCCGCAAACTGTCCTTTAAATGGAAAAGATTTTATTGTGCTTATCATGTAAAAAATAAATTAACCAGGGACAACCTTCACTCTTGTTCTGTCATATTCTTTATAAACTTGCTATCTTTATGATGATCAATTGAGTACTTAGTAACTCAGATACGAGATGATCACTTGTATTCTAGTAACTTAAAATATATTCACCATTAACACGATTTACTAGCATATTTGATTTCTGACTCTTTTTCCACCAACCGTCAAAAGATGTCAACGTGGGTGGTCCTTCCATCCCTTTTATCAGGTTCATCATGTAGTAAGATTTCCACGCTCGTGTTATTTGGATTTGATTTTCAAAATGTTAAAATTAGGATAAAGAATTTGATAGATCGGTCAAAGATTCGCGCATTTTACATATGTGAGATAATCGGGATCCTACTATTTATTGGGGCTTTCTTGAAAAAATCGCACAAACATGGGACATATTCGACGGTTGAAACCATTGAAGACCCTAACATATGTTCAATGCGACACGGATGCTGCAAATTTTATCTGTATCACAAAAAAATTGTTCTAAATCGTACTCACCGTGGCACTAATACCCCAAACTTTTTCCTATTACCAAAACCCTCAAAATTGCCTCAATCATGAAATCAATCCCGTTTAACACCATCTTCACAATAAATAAAATATAATTAATTTCCACGAAATAAGCAACATAAATATCGATCACGTTAGGTTAAAGAAACTAACAAAAATAAAAACAAGAAAATAAATGTATTCTAAGTCGCCGGTGACAAATACAGTAGCCGGCCAGCCGCTTGCTCAACCCTCTCCAGCTGCAATGTCCGCCGTCCATTCCCGTGCTTCCCGGTTGACTTGTACTCTCCCGCCGCTATTCCTTAAGATCTTCCCCTTGTTAATCACTTGGAATGCTAAAGTTGAATGCGAGAGTAACAGCAATGTTTCATTACAATGCGATCTCGATTCCTTTGGGTCGTGCCACAAAAGCACATCCTGCACGAGAGAACGCAAAAAGGAATACAAGTTGTCGGACAATAAGTTGTAGCAGTCATCCGCCGATGATGCTGGAAGGAGGAACTCACAGTCACAGTAGTTAATGCAAAGAATTGAGCGAGAATTATTGCCAGTATAACGAGCAAAACAACGATCTGTAATTTAGATTTTGATAAGCAAAGTATTGTTGTTTTTCTTTTGTTTGAGAGAAACCAATGCGTTTTGACCCAAAAAAAAAAAAAAGAAGAAGAAGAAGAAGAGAGAAAGCAATGCCGGAGCGAGTGTTTCCCAGAAGAAGTTGCTCGGGCAAGAGTGCAAGACCGACCAATGCAAGGAAGCGGAAGGCCTCCATCTATGGGCTTGAAGCTATGGACTTGACGGCCTCTGTCTATGCCGTCACCGTCAAACCAATAGCTTCCAAGACTATAGAGAAGAACCACAGCCGGCCCAAAGAAGCCGAGACCGGAGCCTTTCCCTTCGTCGCAGTCCTAGTGATCCACCGGAAAAGTACAATCCCAACCCCATCGGTCAGACGGCTCCGGACGCCTCCAGAGTCCCGAGATCACGAGAAACGACGGAGAGCGAGTGAGAGACGAGGGTGTTTGGTCTTTGGGTTGGCTTTTATAGAGAAAGAGGGCGATACTGCGAGGAAGAGGAAGAAGAAGATGATGAGGTTCCTAGTAAAATCTACGATTTAGGTAATTATTAATATTGATCACTAGACTAGACTTGGGTGTGATAATGAAGGTAGATAGCGATTAACCGTCATTGATCAGAGTCCTTTCCATGTCTCTCCGATTTCCCAGAACAACCCCCTTGTATTGATAGGGAAAATCATCAAAAACGTATTGGATTTTATTACAATGAAAATCGATTTTATTACAATGAAACTCGTTTTTTTTTCTCCTTCTGAAAAGTACAAGTTGAAGGGATAGCTAAAAAATTTCTTTTATTTTCAATTGAGGGCATTTAATAAATCCCACCGTAAAATTTCTCTCTCTCTATAATCGATTCAAATTGCTCTTCGTTGGAAAGTCCAACAAAATCACTAGCAGGAAAATTTTAATTACTACCCTTTATATCAAATTTTTTTATTTAATAGTTCTTTTGGTCAAATATTCAATGAATTTTGGTTTGATGGGTTCCGTGTATTTCGTTAAGCACAGAGGGTGAATCCAAGTTCCAATCTCCGGCATGCTTTGTAAGACTGGCTCGCTTCGCTCCTCATGCTTTGAAAGAATGAAAAGCTGTTTTATAATCAATCATTGAAGGAAATTGAGCAATAAATCGTGCAGAACAGCAACAGACACTTGCCTAGGCAGAATGTTTTTTAAGGTTCCACCGTGCAGATTTAAGAAGGGAGTAGAATGTGTAGGTTTCCAATATTTTTCTCGAATAAGTTATACAACATTTAAAGAAGAAATAGAAAAAGTCGTGCGCAGCCGTGCATTTATTGCTCCAATTTCGGGTAGAATTGAAAACCGGCCAACTCCCAATTCCGATATTTTGAAATCCGAATACAGACCTACTGGATTATTTCTTGGTTTCAGGGAATCGATTACCTCTTCCTTAAAGACCTGCTATGCATTAGCATATTTTCCATTGAAAGGAGCATTGAAATTACCGGCATTCAACGAAATTGAGTACTTTGAATCGAAGATTTCGACCCCAAAAAAAAAAAATTCGAGAGATAAACAAGTAAACCTGTTTCGTTGCTCTAACGAGACAGTGATCGAGGGGTCGTAAATCCAGAAACGAATAATTTATTAGTTAAACATTCTTTTTACAGCTAGATCTTGTTTTCTTTTACTCGTTACGAACAAAATTTTCGGCTAGCAACAAATTCAACTTTCGTCATCCATTTTGGAAAAACTTCACACATTATCAAATCACGTTTTAAGTAAAGTAAACAATTATTTCATGATAATTATGTCGTCAGAAAGAAAAAGGACATAACCTCACATGTTTGTTAATAACATTTTTTCCCTTTAATTTTTTTATTTTTCCTTTTCCCAGTTTGCTCGGAGGTTTAAAAAAAAAAGGGGGGGCAGGCAAGAGGGACGCCTAGCGAGGAGTCAGCGATGGCCGACATGGTCGTAGGCACTTCGACAAGGGCCAGCGCTGCAATCCATCATGCCTGGACCTGGGCGAGGGCCGACACCATAGGGTTTAGAAAAACTGATTAGGATAAAGGTTTTAAGGTAAAAAAAAAAAATCCGCAAGAGGCGCCTCATGCATTTACCTTAAATGGCTTAAGTTTTGGGAGAGGAAATATAGTTAAACGAGAAATGTGGAGACCATGGATTTAGTTGGGGACACCCAGTTGATTTTTAAGACACAAATACTCTGTCTGAATAATGCCCAACTTAATAATGTTTTCAAACACCTTCAGGCTTTTGGTTTTGGGAACATGCTGTCCTAAGATCGCGTTGAGCGGCTTCGGCGGAGCAGCAGAAACTTCTCCTCCTCCGCCATCGCACCTCTACTTTCTTATTCTTTCAAAGTTAATTCTATTTATTTACGTGCATGAGCTCGTGGAAAGTACTAAATATCACGCGATGACCTTATTTTGGACAATATTAGCAGGGAGGGTACCATTCTTTTCTTTTCTTTTTTTCCTATTTTTTTCGCTTAGTGTAAAAATAAATGAGAAGAAAGATCAGTCAGCCACGGAATGTAAATGCGTATTCCACGAGGACATAACTTACAAGTATTTCACATCCAAATTGGGCTACGAGCACTAATGAAGTATTTCACATAAAAGACTTCTGTTAGAGATATTATAGGATCGTGATCTTCCTTGATTCATTCTGTTTATTTGTAATTATTAGTTACCTTAAATAATCTCTCTAGGAAAGCCTATACATAGGCCCTTTGTATTATCAGTTTAAGATACAGTGATATATACATAAAACTATCTTTTGTTCCATTCTCTTCGTGGTATCAGAGCATATCTTCTGCTCTTTGTACTTCCACAGATCTAGTCGCTCGAATTGCCGTCGGTCCTTGAAGCGCCCATCATCCTCGCCGACGATTGTCTCGCCATTCTTGCAATCTTCTCTGCCTCGCCGCTTTCTTCTTCCTCGACCTCAGACGCGGCGCCCGCCGGTTGCTTCGAGAGGAACGGACGCGCGTCGATTCCGAGGTCGGACGCCAGCACCACGACGAAGAAATCATCGAACGACGAGCTTGCCATCATTTTTCTCTCTCTAGATTCGCTCTTGTCCTTGTGAGTCGATCCCGTTGCTGAATCTGTCAGGCACCTTGGGTCGGCATCGACTTCCACGAAAACCCCCAAATTCAGTGGGGCACCTTGGGTGGGGAGTCGATCTTGTTGCTGTTATTGGCCCTTGTGATCCCCATCTTTCGTAAGTGAGAGTGCGGACGAGCGACGATTTCATTGGCCTGTTTCAACGCCGTTTGTTGTCAATATTTTGTGGTCCTTGTTCTACCCGAGATAGGCCTTAGACCAACTGTTGTTGCGCTCTTTGCTGCGGTTCAGATCAAGAAGTTGTGTTGTATTGTCAAGAAGTTGTGTTGTGCCAAGGAAGGGAGCTCTTGTCTGGTGTTGAAGATTGCTCCAGCTCGTCTGGTGTTGAAGATTGCTCCAGCTCTTGTCTGGTATTGAAGATCCAGAGCAAATTCGTGGGGTGCCTTTCTTTTGCAGGCTGAGTGGTGTCCAAATTGATCGATGCCTAACTCTCTTGTTAATTGTAGCAAGTCCCATCACTGTTCTCGGTGCGGTGCCTTTTTGCAGAATTTGAAAGATAATATTGCCAAATTAGCGATAAGCCACCTTAAGCTGAGGGGTCCAGCCGCTAATCCAATTTCGAACAGTTGATTCGCAAGCATTGGACTGTCTCTTGGTATTGTCAGATTGGTTCTTGAGGTATTTCAGCTCTGGCATTCTCAAGTTCGCATTGAAATCAACATAGAAGTCTACTGGACTTATACTGTTTACTTGTCATGGATAAAGTAGAAGTGTCAATACCTATTCAGACAATTTTGAATGGCACGAATTACATTTTATGGACTCAAGAAATATCGAGTTTTCTAAGAGGACGTAGGCTTTGGCGTTATGTCACTGGAGATATTCGTGAGCCTACCCAGACTGTTGGTGAAGCTGATGCTAAGTTTGCTGAACGTTTAGAGGAGTGGGATAGTAAGAATCATCAAATACTCACATGGATTCGAAATACTTCGATTCCATCTATCAGACTTCAGTTCGGACGCTTAAATACAGCCAAGGAAGCTTGGGAACTTCTTGCTAGTCGTTATTCCGCATCAGACATTGCTCATCAGTATCAACTGTTAGGAAATTTACATCGTATGCACCAAGAGACAGGTCAGTCTATTAATGATTTTTTATCATCAATGCATGCTATATGGGACCAGCTCGCTCTATCTGAACCGAAATGGAGTTCGAATATTGATGCTAGTAAGTTTATTGAATATCGCGATCGTATGCGTATTATGCAATTTCTGATGGCACTCAATGATGAGTTTGAATCGGTGCGAGCTTCACTTCTCCATAGAGACCCTTTACCTCATCTTGAGGCAGTTATATCTGAATTGTTAACTGAGGAGACTAGGCTCGCCACTTTAAAGGCGCAACGCACTACTCCAGTTTCCATGCCTACAGATGCAGTACTTGCTACTCCAGGGTCCTCTTCATGGCACAAACCTTATTGCACTCACTGTCGCAAAGTTGGTCATCGTGCTTCAAATTGTTATCAGCTACAACCTAAGCAACCTACAGGAGCAAACAACCGATCTCGGTTCAGAGGTCCACCTGCACGCCCGCTCACTGCTGCTGCTACTGCTGCTATTGAGGATTCCTCCAAAAGTTCATCCATTACTCTTTCGTTAGATGATCTTCGATCAACAGTCCGTTCCATTATTCAAGAATCTGGTACTTCTAGCTCTTCTGCTTTATCTGTAACTCCAGGTACTCCGGATTCGTGGTTCTTTGATTCTGCTTGTTGTAATCACATGACCTCCAATTCCAATTTATTTCAATCAAAATCATACAATTCACAAGCACCTATAATTCATACTGCCGATCACTCTCAAATGATAGTCAGTCATACGGGCAATATTTTGACATCAAAATTATCCTTACCTGATACATTTATGGTTCCCAAACTCTCCTTAAACTTGATATCTGTGGGACAATTATGTGACCTTGGTTTTGATATTCATTTCTCTTCGAATGGTTGTCATGTGCAGGATCCACGGACGGGACAGACAATTGGGACAGGCCGTAAAGTGGGACGCTTATTTGAGCTTGTGTCGTTGAGGCTTCCAAATTCGTTTGTTGGATGTGCTGCTGTTGACACCTGATTTTTGACCATATTTTATTTTAGTTTTTATTTCTAAAATTAATTAAAAATAGCAAAAAAGGTCAAAAAATTGCAAAATTAACTTTGGAAGCCTTAACCTAGCCTTAGGAACCAATTTTGAACAAAAAATATTTTTTGTATTTTTTAATATTTTTTGGAATTTATTTAATTATAAAAATACCCAAAAAATTAGAAAAAATACCATCCTTGGTCAGAAAATTACACAAAAATATTCATAAATTTTATTTTAATTCTCTCTTTAATATTTTCACTTTTTATTAGGGAAATTTGGCTTGGTTCATGGGGTTCCTTCACAAACCTAATCCCGAACCGGGCCTAAAAAATCCTTTTCGAGTCTTTTAATTTTCAATTCTCGGTTTTTATAAGCTATGACATTGGGCTCCAAAGTATTGAAATGCAATTGGGTCAATTTGCCCTCCAATTTGATCAATTTTAACCAAAAGGGCTTAATTGCATAAAAATCTTTCAATTTAGTCCCCGGTTTCACAATTTTTGAAATTAAATTTCACACGGGCACACCCATTAAAATTAAACACCTCTACCCAACAGTTTTCATCATGATGAATCCATTGGTGGGCTCAATTTTGGCTAATTCGATCGTTTAGGCCCTCGATTTGGCGAAATTGAATTTCGGATCCTAGGGACAATTTGGGGTTTTCACAGAATTTCAATAAATTGATTCACGAAAATACCCATATTTGATGGAAAACATGTCAAGGAATCCGATTTTGCCATCAATTTCATGAAAAGAGGTCATTTGGGGGGTCAATTTGACGATTTGGGCGATTTGGCCGAACCGGGTCGGTCGGGTCCGACCCGACCCGACCCGGTCCGACCCGGGTCGTGGACAGCATGCACAGAACAGAATGTGCAGCAAACAGAGCATGGGGGCGTGTGATTTTCGGGAAGAAAAAAAGCATCACGCGTGGGGGACAGGCAAGAGGCCGAGACTCGCATTGGGCAGAGGCGTTGGGCGTGCCGAGGCGCGCCGGTCGGCCACGAAAACCGGCGAGGGAGCTCGGATTTAAGCGAAGCTCGGCAAAGAGAGAGGGGGGATTTTTCGGACAAAAGCTCGGGCAAGGCGGGGGTTCCTCAAGCTTCAGGACATCCGAGGCACCACGGACGAAGCCTCGACAGTCGTCAGCAACCCTCGACTAGGTCGGTTTTCCTCTCCGACCTCCATTTTTTACATGCATTCCATGTGTTTGATGAAATGCCCGAATGGGCTTCGAATATTTTGGCTCTCGGTCGAGCTCGACCCGAGCTCTATTTGCGCGATCCTAGTCTTTAAACTATACTAGAACTATCCCTGAGCCTCGTTTGCCCTTTATTTTGCATCGAGCACCACCGAAAAAACGAGGGCCGGAGGTCGCCGAGCCATACCCGGACCGAGAGCTCACGCCGGCGAAGCCGGAGGCCGCCGACCATCGAGGGACCTCAGGTAAGTCCCTAAAACTCCTTTAGATGCCATGTGAATGCCTAGAATCGAGTTTAAACAAATAAAATTTTTTCGCGAATTCTTCGCCGGAGCCGGTCCGGTTCGCCGGTTTTTAGCGTATTCATGGCTGCGTTTTTTGTTGTATATTGATGCCGAGAGTCTAAGGAGTCGAATGCCGCAAGAACGGGCGAAAAATACCAAGTTTCGGGCCCGTTTCGCAATTTTCCGGCGAGGGTCGCCGGAATTTTTACTGTTCATCGTCTTCTCCGGCGACCCTCCGGCCGGTCAACGGTCAACGGCCGACGTGGCGTGCCACGTAGGCAGCCACGTCAGCCGGGTGGGGTCCGGTCCGGTTATTTTTAAATAAAACAAACGGACGGCCACGATCGCGACACGTGTCGCGATCCTGGAATTTTGCAAAATAAAATAAATGATTTTCGGATAATTAATTCAAATCAATCTGACGGCCGAGAATGTGCCAAGTGGCTTTCTGTGGATCGTCCGATCTTGTCCAAGATCGGACGCACCAGGAGTAGCCACGTGGCACAACGTGGAGCGTTCGATCCGAAGGTTTTTCTAAAAAAGGAAAATAATTGATTTTTGATCCGATGGCTACGATTTGGCCACGTGGCTCACTGAGGGACGTCCGATCTAGTGGAAGATCGGACGCATAGGATGAGGCCACGTGGCGCGATGAGAGCCGTCGGATCCGGGGAATTTTCGGATAATTAAATAAAATAGATAAAAAATCAAAAAAATTGTTAAAAATAGAAAAATGTTTAAAAATATAAAACGGTGTCGTTTTAGGCCGGTTTCGACCCTTAGGGTCGGGCCGGGCGCCCGAGAGGCGCGGGCCGGGTCTGACCCGGCCCGGAAAATATTTTTAAATAAATAAAAAATCAGAAAATAATAAAATAATCAATAAATCAATAAAAAATGATGAAAAATCATAAAAAAAATTCAAAAAATTCGAAAAATTCAGAAAAATTCTAAAAAATTCCAGAAATGGGAAATGGCCACAATCAACTGGCCATGGAATATTTTGGGTAATTCGGTATCCAAACCTTCCAAAAATGACAATTTTGCCCTTCAGGCTAATTGTCCCCGAATCTTCCCATTTTACCCCTAGCCCTAGATCACATCTTCCCTAAGCCCTTATGGCTATACTAGGAGGCCAATGATTGAAATTGATGTGCATTGACATGATTTATTTATGCACTTGACTTGCGCTTTCGTTAAATTGATTGTGATTGATATGACTAGTATTCCAATCTGCATGAAACCCTGACTCATACCTATCTCACCCAAATTGCGCCTGCATGAAATCTTAATCAGGAAAATCACTCGCGTTAGGTACCGAGAGGGCGTTGGTAATGACACCGACGTAACCAAGTCCCCGAACCCAAAATCTCTGGTTCCGCAGAACTGATCGATCTCTCCCAATCGGTCAGTAAGGTTTCCGGTCTACCCTCCAAGAAAGACCGGTGGCGACTCCAAATGCATGCACAAGTTGCACATGCCACCACGACCACACTAAGGTCGAAAGCGATCGACTCTTATCGTCGAATCCTTAAAGATATACCTCCGCCGCGATTTGGTATGGGCTTGGGAGGGCCCGCGCCGATCCAAGGCCCGCGATCCACATTTCAGAGTGGGGGCCCGCGATCGGTAATCCATTAGCCGCGTCCGTTTTTTCGGACGGGTCGCGACAGCTGCTGCCACAGGGGAATTTGTTCTAGAACACTTGGTTCTGGACCTCAGGTGGACTTAGGCCGTAATTAAAACGTTGAGTGATTTTTCTAACCCTGCAGGCGCTCTTGAAGGTGAGGTAAGTCCGCTCACGATAGGTGTTATATGTTTTTGCAGATTGGAGTGATAAGGGGTGTAGTCTGTGATTAACATTGTCTTATGCAGGATGGGCGCAGGAATGTATGTTATATGGATGATTTGAAGTGCTGATTGATATATAAATTGTTGCGCATGATTCACTGCATATTTGAGGATCACGACACTTTGCACAAAGCGCCCAAACCCAGGCCGCGAAATCACCTTTTCAGGTAGCCATAGATCAGGGATCGATATGCAACGCTCTAGCGTGGATTGCGCTGGGGTCGACCATATTCGATCCCACTCACTATCCAAGTCGAGACTTTTATCCATTTGTTGTGGATTGCGCTCATGGACGAATTTATCGACTCGGATAGAGGGAAGCCTCTAGGTTCCTCGCCTAAGCCATTTTGATTTCTAGAGTCAAGCCTCACTCGTCTCATGCGCATGTATATGGATGGTTGGTATACCTAAAACCAAAAATCATTGGGTACCTCTCATGGTAAGGTCCTGCCGTTTCTATTTTAATTCACTTGCAGCTTTTTTTTTTATTTTGCACAACATGCTGCATTCATCAAATCCGAGGGTTGAGTTCAATTCCGTTATAGAGTATGGATAGAGTAGAGATGATCTCTCCAAGTCGGTCCCACATCCCGAACGTATTCAAGTATGAACGACGTGCCATCCGCCATCGGACTGTCGGGACATTCAACGGAGTTTACCCTTTTCAAGTTGTCCAAGGAATGATCCAGTAACCATACCGGAAGTTGAAGGACAGGCGGTAACAGCAAATTCGAGACACCTACCGGACATTATCAGAAGGGCATCTGATGAAAATGAAGACCCGAAATAGCCGAACCGAAGACACCAAGCGTCGTCCCTTGAAGACCCGACTTGGGGCATCTCTTTAGGTTCTTAAGGGCTACATTCCAATTGTCCATTTTCTTTTATCAGGATCATCGAGTCTGTAAGGAGCACCCGTCTGTGGGTCTCCCATCTATCTTTTACACCTCGATTCCTAAGTCTTGTCCTAGTGTCTTGACATTGGAATGTGACACTGGAATTTCTCTCAACCATTCAGATTTTCCGATTCAATTGCGCGTCTCGCCCAGATGAAATTTTCGTTAGAACTCACACTTGGCATGTTTAACCCAAGTACGAGAATCTAACATTCATTTCATGGTACGCCGAACATGGAATTGAACCGGTCTATAGCATGCATCATTGGTAATCCTTGGTAATTAACTAAAGTCGTCCATGTTTCCTGAATTCAAGAGGAGACATGATATCCGAATTATCTTCGGGAAATCATTTCAATTTGGATGTCCTATCTCTAATCGAATTTAGGACACATTGGAATCGCATTTTTATCTTCTTGGAAATTCCACAGATTTTCTGGGGATTTACCAAAAGTGATAACCATGGATTACGCTCCTTTTAGTTTTATGTTTTCTCTTGAAAAACATCGATAAGAATTTTTCACATGAGGTTAAGGCTTGTGTAAAAGCCCTTATCTTCGTTAATCACAAGAAAGCATAAAATTGAAAGGATTTATGCTTTACTTCCCTTTCTGACATATTCCTGTCATTCGAACAGGTAATTTCCAGAATCAAAATCCGAGGGCTTGTGTGAAGAATCAGTCACAAGTTAAAATGGACCAGGATGGCATAGAAAAGCGCTTGACCACCCTGGGGAGTCAGTTGGCTCAGGTGCTCGCAATGATGACAGAAATGAAGGCACTCATCCTCACCACACAGGGGGTACCCCGACAGCCTTAAATTCTAACCTGACTGTCCGACCAGGGAATCATCAAGAAGAACAGTCAGCTGAAAAATGGCGTATTTCCTATCGCCATCTTTCAAGACGTGGAACAGCATGCAATCAAAGAAGCCACATGCGAAAGAGAATTAGCTGTAATCTAATCTCTTTAAATTTGAAAATTTGTTGATTGTGTTTTATTGATCCTCAGGAGTGGTCCTTCAAGAATATCGAAGCTAGTCGACAACTCGAGCCACTAGGATGGATGTTTGAAGACAGACAAAGGAGTCAACTTCTCACTAAGATGACATACTGGGGCAAAGCCCGCCAAGATGAAAAGAGACAGGAAGCACTGAACGGCAGATATCCCCTAATTGAAAAGGGAACCGTAAAAATTGTGAAAGGATCAAAGTAGTCGACTGGGGCATTTCCCACTCAACTAGGGCAAACGCCACCTAACCGGGGCAGCCGGGTCAAGTGTAAAGACGTGTCGTTCCTAATTGATTTTCAATCAGTTACCGGCATAATATTTCCTATCTTTTCCTCTCAGGTGAAAAACAGGTAGAGAAGGAAAATCCATTTGTGGAAAGACACGAGGGACATGTTTTACATGGCATACATTTGTCGAAAATGTCCTCATCCGATCACATGCAAGATGATCATGGAACGATGGTGAAACTGTAATCGTTCCAATAAGCCCTTCGAATGTTATACCTGACGAGAACCTTTATGTCTTTTGTCTACAGGATAAGATGGTCAAAGACAAACGAAGGAAAATTTGTCTTCCCCATAAGACGGAAAGAAATGTGCCTTTAGCAGATATCACCCATTGGGATTCCAATGACAAAATGAATCAAATTATGAAGAAAGAGCAATCTAATTAGGATCGACCCTCCCAAGCCGAAAAAGGGTGTATCTGTTCCAGATCAAACTAAGTTATTCATAAGTTGATACGGTTTCCCATTCTTGCAGGTGATGATAAAAATGAATGGGACCACTGAAGAATTTCCATCGTCTCGGATGCCCGAAGTGGAATGAAAGATTGTTAAAGCGTAAGGTGAATACGGCGGGATACGATGAAAGAAACTGTCGCCTGTGAAGTATCGCTTCAGGCTGTTGAAGTACTCGGTCACGAGTAAACCCACGCTGGCGGATGCCAAATAGCAGAACGCTCGAGGGACATCATGAAATGATAACAAGGCAAAAGATGCATGAAGAAATCGAAATGTATCGGCGAAGCTGAAAAGTGTCAAACATGGCGGCATATCTGTTGACACCTGATTTTTTACCATTTATTATTGTGATTTTTATTCTTTAAAATTAATTAAAAATATCAAAAAAGGTCATAAAATCACAAAATCAACTTTGGAAGCCTTGGTTTAGCCTTAGGAACCAATTTTGAACAAAAAATATTTTTCGGTATTTTTAATATTTTTCGAGTTTATTTAATTATAAAAATACCCAAAAAATCATAAAAATACCATTCGTGGTCAGAAAAATACCCAAAAATATTCGATAATTTTGTTTTAATTTCCTCTTCAAGTGTGTCACTTTAAATCTCAAAAATTCGGCTTGGGTCACTATGTTCCTTCACAAACATAAACCCGAACCGAGCCTAAAAAAAAAAAAAAATCATTTTCGAGTCTTTTAGTTTTCAATTCTCACTTTTTATAAGCTATGACATTGGATTCTAAAGTCTTAAAGTGTAATTAGGTCAATTTGCCCTCCAATTTAATCAATTTTTATCAAAAGGGCTTAATTGCACATTTTTCTTTCAATTAGTCCCCGGTTTCACGGATGTATACGTATGCTCTACGTATTTATACGTCATACGTATTTATACGTTATGCATATTTGTACTGTTTGGTAACCTCTTTAACTCTTGTAATAATAATAATGGTTATTATTTTTAACACCTTTGTTAGTGCATTTTTTTTTAGCATTTTTGTATTGTGAGTGCTATTGCTAGTGCTATTTTTAAATAGCATTTTTGTATTATAAATTGTGAGTGCTATTGTTAGTGCTATTTTTAAATGACATTTATTTATCATAAATTGTGAGTGCTATTGTTAGTGCTATTTTTAAATGGCATTTATTTATCATAAATTGTGAGTGCTATTATTAGATAGAATTTATAATTGTTAGTGCTATTTTTAAATAGCATTTTTGTATTATAAATTGTGAGTGCTATTGCTAGTGCTATTTTTAAATAGCATTTTTGTATTATAAATTATGAGTGCTATTGTTAGTGCTATTTTTAAATAGCATTTTTGTATTATAAATTGTGAGTGCTATTGTTAGTGCTATTTTTAAATGTCATTTATTTGTGAGTGCTATTTTTAGATAGAATTTATAATTGTTAGTGCTATTTTTAAATACAATTTATTGGAAGGTATTTTTGGCTATAAAAGGATGGCAAGAGTTTTGAGGTTGAAGGGAGAGACATTTTGTAGAGTGTGCAAATTTTTGAGAGCTTAGAGAGAATAACACAAACACTCTCTATATTCTCATCATCTTGAGTGAGCAAAATATACTAAGTTCGGAATATTGATTCCGCATATTGCTAGCACAATTGTTGTGGAGTTATTAGTCGTCTCCCCGTTCGTCAATTGGTGGTGCGTCCGAACTAGATGCCTAACACTTGTGGAGGCTGAGATCGAAGAACATCGAACCGACACCTCCGTTCAAGCACGCTACGAGAGGTAATCTATTTACTCCCTTTGAGGCTTTGTGATTTTTTTCGATTGAAATGCACGAAGTACGCCTCTGGAGATACATGTATGGGTTGTTATTTATTTCCGCTACGTGTTACGTGGATCCCAACAGTGGTATCAGAGCCGATCCTTAGGTGTTTTCGTGCATTTAATTGATTTTTTGCAATTTTTGCAATACTATGGCCAATATGTATTAACGAATTGTTCGTCTTACATGGCTAATGGAGGTTGATTATTTTATATGATAAATTAATCAACGTAGCAAAAATTGAGACTAAATCAATTTTGAATCGAAAATTTATGGCTATCTTATTTTACATAAAAATTCTGAATATGATTCAACGTAGAATTTTTATTGTGCCTTCCTAAGTTTTAAATTGTGAATTTATTACTTACGTGGAAGGGTGGTGATCATGGAAAAATCCCTAATCAATGTGATTGATGTATATATGAATGTATGATGATTATTTATATATTTGGGGTTGTAGTTATTAAATGGAGGCTGCGTACTCCTTTTATTTTTCATGTAATCTTTATTTTTAGCATAGTCGATTGTTGATGTAAATGCTACGAGGATTACGTGGGGGAGCCTTTTAAGTCGGCGAGCTCTTTGGGGCCCAATTCTTGAAGAGTTCAAGAAACCAAGAAGAAGCGAAGAGCGGCTCTCCGTTATTAAAATATTAAAATGATTAAATGTGGTCTCATTGGCTCGAGACCCATTAAATCATAATTCCATGATCACCACGTAGGATAGATGTTTATGTGATTGACATCTATTTATTTATTATGATTACGTGAGCATGTTAAACTGGTTAATGTACAAAGTCAGACTTACATCACCCAAAATTGCGCCTGCATGAAATCCTAGTTAGGAAAATCACTAGCGTTAGGTACCGAAAGGGCGTTGGTAACGACACCAGCGTAACCAAGTCCCCGAACCCAAAAACTCTGGTTCCGTAGAACTGATCGATCTCTCTCAATCGATCAGTAAGGTTTCCGGTCTACCCTCCAAGAAAGACCGGTGGCGACTCCAAATGCATGCACAAGTTGCACATGCCACTACGACCACACTAAGGTCGAAAGCGATCGACTCTTATCGTCGAATCCTTTAAAAAATACTCCCGCCGCGATTTGGTATGGGCCTGGGAGGGCCCGCGCCGATCCAAGACCCGCGATCGGTAATCCATTAGCCGCGTCCGCTTTCGGACTGGTCGCGACAGCTGGCGACTCCGCTGGGGACTTGTTCTAGAAACTATGGTTCTAGACCTCAAGTGGACTTAGGCCGTAATAAAAATTGAGTGATTTTTCTAACCCTACAGGCGCTCTTGAAGGTGAGGTAAGTCCGCTCACGATAGGTGTTATATGTTTTTGCAGATTGGAGTAATAAGGGGTGTAGTCTGTGATTAACTTTATTTTACGCAGGTGTGGCGTAGGAATGTATGTTGTGTGGATGATTTGAAGTGCTGATTGATAAATTGTTGTGCATGACTTGCATTGTGATGATCACGACACATGGACACACACAACCGCGCCTAAAACCCCAGGCGCCGCCTTTAGGAACACAATAGAAGGAATTGAAAATGGAATCTCCGTGAGGAAAAACACGGGGTAATCCACTTCTCAATTCCGCTCGCTTCGAACTATGGATTGAGTCCCAATGCAACGATAGTTGTGCAATGGAATCGGCTCTTTCTAGAACTCGAGGTGGGAACCTTAAACTTAGGTGCCAAACCCTCTGATTTTTAGAAGTTCACCATCACTTGTCTCATGCGCATGTCTTTGGGCGGTTGGTACACCTAAAATCGCACATAAGTCGACGAGTTGGGTTGGTAAGACTCTCTATCCCTCAAAACTATTACAGTTCATATAAATATAGGCATTTCATTCATTGCATTCTGGTGATTAGATTAAATGCCATTTCAAGGATAGATGCATGTGTTTTTCCCAAACGTCCTTGATAGAAGACGAGGAGGATGATATCCCATGGCGAACACCGAGTGAGCAACAAAGGAGCCTACTATGGACATTATTGAGATATCGTCCAATGAAGATGACGAGTTGGGGCAAGTGATCCGGAAGTCACAGATCGAACTTGGGGCATCCTTAAACGTTAGGATCACATTCCTTGGTTTCATTTTCCATTACTAGTCCTCTTGTATAGGGTTTATTTTTATCGAGGCTTTCTCTATCTCACCCCTTAGAGTGATTGTATTAGGGATCTATTGGTGTATACATTCAGATGGAACTCGGTTGTATTTCTTTTGACGGGTCATGGGAATGTGATAGTGGCATTTTCTCTAATCATCCGAATACTCCCAAGTCAAGTTTATAATTCCTTTAGAGGAAACTAAAGTTGAAAATCTTACACGACCTTTTTGGTCGTACAGGGTAATCCAACCCCAATTTCGCTAGAAGGAATTATACACTTGAATTGGTCCATGCATGTCATACGTCACTAAGTAATCCACGATAATTGATCAAGAGTATTGACGTTATTTCGAATTTAATGACGAGATAGATGTCCAAATTGCTCTCGTTCTTAACAAAACGGCCTTGATTTGGATGCCGTATCTTCAATTAAATTTAAAAACACGTCGTTATGCCTTGCATTTTTGACTAATTCGCTCTTCTGAATATTGGTCAAAAGCAATTATCGTGAATTACATTCCTTTCAATAGTATGCTTTCTTTCAAGGAATATTGATAAAAACTTTTCGCACAAGATTAAAACCCTTGTAAAAGTTCTTGTCATTATTAATTACGAGCAAGCATAAGATTGAAAGGGGTCTATGCTTTCTTTTTCAGATTATTCCTTTTGACTCGGTCTTTTCATTTGCAGGTGAAAAACAAGTAGCATAAAGAAATCTTTTCTTGGATAAGTCTGAGGCTATTCTTTCATCTGACCATGAGTGAGTTAGAAAATCAGAACACATCTACTCGACTTATTATGGATCGGCTCATCCAAGTCTAAAGATGTCCGGATGCTCGAAGAAATGGATCATATAAAAGCTAAAACAAACACAGGGGCTTTCATTCATTCTTGCCCAAACCAGATCATACAATTCATTGGGGTGGAAAAGTAAAGCAGAAGTGAGCCCTAATCAACGACACAAAGGAGCCCAGCTGGCCCTCCAGGTTATGGATGCTTTGTTTATACGCACCACTCCGCGTATCATGGTCCGCAAGCCTGAGGTGGAGGCGTTTGCGTTCATCATTGACTGCAACAACCTGAGTCTCGTGATCTTCGGCGACTGCTTCCAAGTCCCGAACAAGTCCATTCTCACGAGTTATATCCTCGTTTATGCCGTTGAGCCTTTCTTCCAGCCACTCGCTCCGATTCCTTAGCAGGGCATTACGTCGATCGCGCTCATAGGTAGCCAGAGATAGAGCTAAGTCCTCCACCAGATTCCTCCTCTCGCGTAGCAATGTCGAAACCCGCTCTTTGGCGAACTCAACAGCCTTTTTGTGACTATCGGCCAGGTAGTCAGCCAACGCTAGGCGGTCGGACTGATCCTCATAACGGGCTCGCAAGACACGAGCCACGGTAACTCCCCGATGAGCAGCGCGGTAGACCTCCAAGGAGTTCGTAAAGAGCGTTGGAAAAATATTGTATTCCCTCCCCAACGCGGTACCCTCGAGGGAGGTGATGTCCAGGTCCCCGAACATGACTCTGATCTCATCCTCGGTTTCGGGATGATCGGCTATGTGAGCGTAGCCTCGACCCAAGAGGTTATAGAACTCTTTCCATCGAGTCAAAGCTTCGGCTGAGAAAGTGTGAACTTGGGAAGAAGCCATTTTCGACGGAGATGTGTGTAGTGGAGCGATTAGAGGATGGAAGCAAATTATATGAGAGCGTTAATCTCCCAAACACCAACTCCGCATTTTATAGCGTCTCGAGAGTGGAGAAAAGTTGCAGCAATAATGCTTGTGGAGCCGGGTTAATTAATGTAAAGCGAGGGCTGCTCCTCCCGTGAATCATCAGACATGTCCTGATCCGCAATTTCAGGCCTGACAAATTCGGTCTCGCCATTATTAAAGCTGGGAGGGAGGCGAGCGCAACTATCGAAGAAGCCGCGAAAGGATTGTGTTGTTCCATCACGCATGAAGCTGGGCGGCGAGTGAACAGCTCTGCCACTTAAAAAGAGAAGACAGTGCTGAACAGGCATGACTATTGAGGAAAAGTGAAAGGCGAGCGCAACTATCGAAGAAGCCGCGAAAGGATTGTGTTGTTCCATCACGCATAAAGCTGGGCGGCGAGTGAACAGCTCTGCCACTTAAAAAGAGAAGACAGTGCTGAACAGGCATGACTATTGAGGAAAAGTGAAAGGCGAGCGCAACTATCGAAGAAGCCGCGAAAGGATTGTGTTGTTCCATCACGCATAAAGCTGGGCGGCGAGTGAACAGCTCTGCCACTTAAAAAGAGAAGACAGTGCTGAACAGGCATGACTATCGAGGAAAAGTGAAAGGCGAGCGCTACTATCGAAGAAGCCGTGGAAGGATTTGGTTACCCCTTCGTGTCGGAAAGCTGAGCAGGAGGTAAACAGTTCCGTCGTTTCAAAAACAGAACGCTGAACAGACCTAGCTTTCGAGGAAAAGGGGGCAACAAATCGAAAGAGCGAGTATACAAAAGAGAACAGAGAACCCCGAGTGACGAGTTCGTTGAAAGACCTCAAATTCTCTAGAATCAGATTCGACATCGAAGCCATGGAACTCAACATCGCCGGTGACGAACATCAAGATCGCAGTGGTGACGACGGCAGTGGCCACGACGCTCAACCCCGGAAAAGAAAAAGTCGCCAGCGCTACGCTCGGAAAGAAATCCAGGAGCTTGAAGCTTTCTTCGATGAATGCCCTTGCCCAAACGAGGAACAAAAGATTGAATTGGGCCAGAAGCTGGGAATGAATCCTATGAGAATCCATTTTTGGTTTCAAAATAGACGTTTCAGACTAGGTGTCCAACACAGGCGTAAGGAGATCACGGCCCTAAAAGAGCAGAACCAAAACCTTCAAATGGAAAACATGTGGTATGAGAAAATTCTCAGTACTATTACCTGCCCTGACTGCGGTGGCCCTACCACCCTCAGTAAATTGTTCCCCAGTAAGCCTTCTACGAAGATGGAAGGTGCTCATTTATCCCCATGCTCCCTTGAGCCATCTCCGGTACAATCAGATCCTGCTAATGGCGCGCATGAGCAGATCGATCCTACAGAAATTATACCAGTGTCTTCGGAGGAAGAAGATACGTGTCGTTATGATCGGAGTCACCTCATCGAAGCCCATGAATCTCCTCCACAACAGCTTCCGGTAAGATCAGATACGGTTCAAGAGGAGTTAGAGGTTAGTCGGCAGGCTATCTACGCCACTCTGGACGACGAGAAGAAGAAATTCACTTGGCCCCCGGAGCTTCATCTCAAGTTCTTGGACGCAGTTCGACAGATAGGACTCGACTTCATAGGTCCGACAAGCATACTTAGGGTCATGAACGTACCGGGACTTACCAAGCAATTAGTCGCGAATCACCTTGGTTGCTACAGAAGGGCGTTAGGACAGCGTTATGCAGAACTGAATCCGAGCAATAGACTCGGCTGCGAACCCAGCACCCTTATGACAAATGAGGCCCGGTCGAATCTGGACGACTATTGGGGATTTGATCAGGATATCCTCGCGAGTCATTTCAATATTCCTCAAGAACACGCATCACAAGTGCAACGAGTAAGCACTCCTCCGTCCGAGCAGCAGCTAGTCAGTGTTCATCCTGTCGCAGATCAGCCCACCACGCCCAGTGCTCAAGGGTTTGCCCAATCAGAGCATATGGCTTCAGATGATCTAATGGGAGAAAGCTTGGAGCACTCTTATTTCCCTAATCCCCAAGTGGGAGATGCTTGTGGTAGTCAATCGATCAAATCTCCTCTTATAATCCCAGACAAAGATGGAGGTTCCAGTTCGAAGAACCCGTCGGGCGATGCAGCTCAACCTACACATCAATCGTTCGAGGGGTCGGGTGATTTCTTCGATGAAGGACTTGATACCTGGTTCGATCAGTTGGAAGCTATTAAAGGTTGGCAACCATGATCTGCACTTGGTAATGGCACACCTAAGCTGAGGCCAGACTGGTTAGTCATTGGACATGCCCCAAGAAAGAAGGGGATGTACGCGAGAAGGATGTATCTCCTATTGTAAAGTTCTCATCGGTGCATGCGTTTGTTTCTTCAATAGCTAGAGTTGATTCTGCATAATGTTTTTCGCAAACGTCATCTCGTGTGTATACGGTAATTCCTTGTTATTAAGTTCAAGGTAAAATCAGCCCCGACGCGTGAAGGCAGAATTGATAGCATGAGTTACTAGCAGAATGTGATCGAGCTCGAAAGTGAAAGATTACTAGCGGCCCCAAACGCAATGACCGCAAAATCAGGGGCAATCTTTAAGTTTCGAGCAACTACAAATCTATTTCTCACGAGGCATTCAGGTCAATCAAATATAAAGCGTCGGGCTGTGAGAATGATGCGTAGTCAATCTGTTGACACAGGCGAAAAAGGAGTCGCGTAGATCCGAAAGCAAAAACCTTTCTTGGCTAGTCAACAATGCAGAATGAAAGAGCATATATAAACAAACTCGCATTTATTTCATTCAGCAGGAAAGTTTACAAGTGGATCACTGAGGGGGAGCAGTAAACCCAAAATGAGTTCTGACAAGCATCACAAAAAAGCTTAACTGACTCTCCATGCTATCCATGCCTTGCTTACAACCCACACTCCGGGAATCGAGGTCTACAAGCTTGAAGAAAAGGAGACGACATTTCTCCTTAAGTTCGTTCACCTTGGTGTCATAGTACTCGAACTCAAGCTCTAAGTCATGAGCCAGTACCCTCCCGCGAGCTATATCCATGCTCAGGTCTTCAAGCCTTTCCTCCAACCAGGCACACTGGAACCTCAGCACGAAGTTGTGCTGGTCTTGCTCAAAGGCGGTGTCAAAAAGAGCCAGACGCTCCACCAAGTTGTCCCTCTCACGGACCAGCATCGAAACCTGGGCGTGGGCGTATTCAACAGCCCTTTTATGGTTATCGGCCGTCAGCATGGCCAACATCAGGGACTCAGTTCGGTCCTGATAACGGGCTCGCACGATACCAGCCAAAGTGACCTCCCGGCTAGCAACTTCGTAAGCCTGCATGAAATTGTTAAAGAGAGTTGGGAAGATCACAAACTCCCTTTGCAGTTTCGTACCTTCAATACACGCAGTATCCAGGGCCGGAATCAGAGTACGAACTTCAACCTCAGCTTCAGGATGATTGTTTATGTAGCCATAACCCCTACCCAAGAGGTGGTAAAATCTCTCCCATTGGGTCGAAGCTTCAGGTAAGGCAACAGGCATAGAGGAGGAATCCATATGCGATGGAATGACGGAGAAGAGAGTGAGAATGTGAAGAGTGTTTGAGAGGCTGAGTCTGATAAGGCTAAAGTGTTAATCTTCTTGACATCAATCTATCACCTTATAAATGCTCGAGTACAGGGAGAAGTGGTAATAATATTTTATGTGCAGTAGAGCCAAGCGGGTTTCGTTAATGCATCCCCGATGAGTCACGAATCCACCACCGTCCTGTGATCTCGGGTTTTGCGAAACATAATGGCGCCGAAAGGTGGGCAGGCTTGTTACTCTAGAGACTGGGCCAGGGGGACAAGCGTAGTGCTCGACAAAGCGAAATCAACGCAAGAGATCTTCAGGCTCCGTTCACGTAGAAAGGAGCAAAAAAGGACAAAGTGGGAATTACGAAGCCTTGAGAAAAACGCTCGTCAAGTAGCCATCACAAAAGGACGAAGTGGGAATCTCGAAACATTGAGAAGAGCGCTCGTCGGGTAGCCATCACCTTTGATCGAAGAACGGTGATCCGGCTCCTTTAACCTCTCAGAATTTGCAGAGAAAGTGAAGATCCAAGGAGGAACAAAGAAAGCTGAGTTAACGGAAAATCAAACAGTGATATCCCGGTCAAAATGTTCAAGGGATTCTGTCATTTACTGGAAGCGCCAGACTTGGAGGTCTCCGAGCTTGAGCTGCTGGAAGAGTTTGAAGATCTCAGGACCGAACCTGACACGAGGGCCATGGAGACCGATCCTTCTAATGATGAAACCCGCGGCTTGGTTAACGAGAACAGTACCCGCGACGGTTATCAGCGTCAGAAAGGGGAATATCTCAAACGCAACACTTCAGGTCAAGTCCATAAACTCGAATTGTTTTTCAGGGAATACCCCTATCCGGACATGGAACAGAAAATCAAAATGGGCCAGGAGATAGGGTGGGAGCCTCGGAAGGTCAAGTGCTGGTTTGAAAACAAACGAACCCGGCTGAAGCAGCAACGCGATCGGCACGAGTTAGCGGTTGTAAGGGAGGAAAATGAAAAGCTTCGAATAAAAAACACTCAGTACAAAAAAGCTCTAAGCATCGCTATTTGCCTGGAGTGCGGTAACCCTGTTCCCACGGACGGAGTATTCACTGAAGAGCCAGATCTGGGGGTTTATAATGCTCATTTGTTGCAATGCCCTTCGCAACATCTTTCGGAACAGGCGGGTACCGCCGAGGATCTACAAGAGGAAACTAGTGCTATAAGGTCAAAGTCGACGCCCATTGTGGAAGGGAACATGCGTCATGACAAGTCGGGTCCGCTCGATGATGAACTCACCATCATGACCAGCCGATCTGAGACCACTAAATCCCCTCCAGAGCAACCTCCAACACGACCAGATTCCGAGAAGAGTAACCGCCAAGTTGCTGACACCACTTCGGCTAGCAAGAAAATAAGATTTCGTTGGACCCCGGAGTTTCATAGCAAATTTGTTGATGCAGTTCAACAGTTGGGGATCAGTTTTGCTTGCCCATTGCGCATACTCGAAATCATGAACGTGCCGGGACTGACTAAAAATATGGTCAAGAATCACCTTTGGCGCTACAAGAAACTACTGAGAGATGGACGAGCGTCGCTAGACCAAGATAGAGGCGGTTCAACACGACCAGATTCCACGAAGAGTAGCCGCCGAGTTGCCAACCCTACTTCGGCTAGCAAGAAAACAAGGTTTTATTGGACCTCGGAGCTTCATAGCAAATTTGTTGATGCAGTTCAACAGTTAGGGATCAGTTTGGCTCGCCCATCGCGCATACTCAAGATCATGAACATGCCGGAATTGGATAGAAATAAAGTCAGGAACCACCTTTGGTGCTACAAAAGACTACTGAGAGATGGACGAGTGGCGCTAGACCAAGAGAGAGGCAGTTCAAGTTTAAACGATGAGCATGGCTGTGATCGCAATCCTCATGAAGCAGGAAGCATCCAATCACCTCTTAACACCGATGGGACTGACAATTACACGGTCGATTGTTCAGGCATCAATCAGAGTACTCCCATGGGTTATCCCAGTACTCCTCAGGAGTATGTACCGCAATTTCAGCAAATCGGGACTCCCCAGTCTGAGCACCGACTGGCCGTTAATACTAGTCCTACAGCGGATCTAACACTGGCAGGAGATGCACATACAATCTTGCGAGACGATTACGGAGATTCCGGCTCGAAGAATCAGGTGGTCCATGACGAAAATGGCAAAAAGATTCCTTCTCCAGTAGTCGACAATACTCAACCTGAGTGTCAGTCGCTCGATGGTTCAGACGATCTCCTTGAAAACATCTATTCTTGGTTCGATCGGCTGAATTCCCCCCTGAGTTACCCTGGTACTCCCCAAGAGTATGTACAACAATTTCAGCAGGTATGGACTCCCCAATTTGAGCACCAACCGATCGTTAGTGTTATTCCTACGGCGAATCCAGCATCGGGTACAAACCTACTGGACAACGATGAAAATACCAACTCGAGAAGTGAGGTTGTTCATGTCGAAAGTAGTGTGAGGAACCCATCGCCAACGGTTGAGGATGCCCGACTTGGGCGTCAATGGCTTGAAATTTCAAGCGAGTCCCTCAGTGAGCAACTCGGCGTGTGGATCACGCATAAACCGAGAAACCAGGTTGTTCATGCCGAAAGTGGGAGAAGTCCGTCACCAGCAATTAAGGATGCTCAACTTGGACGACTCGAGCGGTCGGACGATCTCCTGAATGAGCAACTCAGCCTATGGGTCAAGCATTTTGGAACAAGTGCATCTTCGCAGTCGTGACCGGTACCGGCGACCGGACATCTGGTTCGAAGCTCGTGTGCTAAATCATTAGAAGGCTCAGGAGAGTGAGAGGTGAATACATCGAATGAATGTGTTACGGATTTCGTTGTAAAGTTCCCGCGGGAACATTGTAATTAACGCTGAAAACTAACCGCTCTGAGTGTCAACATTACCCTTTGAACGTCTTCGAGCCAAGGGCCATGGATTAATCACTTAATCCGTGGAGCAAATTCCATGAACGATGACTATCACCCGCGGAGCATAATGGGATCTACCCCCATTCAGCACGAAATACGTTTGGTCACGAAGCCTCCCATTTGGTAAAACGATGTATCGTTCCTAAACGATCTTCAACCGAATACCAAAGTAATGTCTCATTTCTTTCCCTTCTCAGGTGTTAAACGTGGATAAATCACCCAAGGAGCCATCTGTTCAAATAACAAAACAGACGTTGCCCAACCGGGGGCAGCTGAACCATTGATATTGCAAATATTCCAAGCATGGATAAGCGGATTTGATAGACGTGGTTCATATCAATACGCGACGTCAGAACGGGATGAGAACCAAGAGTAAAGTTGTATTGTCCCAATTTGTCTTCAATTTGGGAATATGAGTTAACACTTGCTATTTATCCTTGATAGGGACTCACCATCAAGGAGGACAAATTTTGACAACCTGTGTGCACTCGCAGGGGCACACGACCGAGGGTAAGATGTATCGTTCTAATTTTTTGAAAAATTCATGAACGAACAATAACATGTTTCTTCCGCATTTTCAGGGATCTCCAGCCGCGGGGGACAGGTAAGTATCCCTTTCCCCAATCCATTGAAAATGTTGAATAAAAAATAGAGAAGAAAAGAAAAGCTTTTAGAATCTGATGTCTAGAAAAGACATAGGATTCTAACTTCATTGGCATTCATGTTTTGAAACATGAGGTTATCTGAACATGCATTGGGCATCATAAAATCCCATTGACGGGTAAAATTTTTGGAGAAAACGAAAGAGATTTTTCCAATCAAAAGTTGTTCAAAACTTTCAAAAGGACGTTTTCTCAAAAGACGAGAGGCAAAGCCTAGTCCAAACACGTCCTATACACACTTAAGAGAGAAATGGAGCGGATAAGACAGCAGAATCTGGACCTACGGAAGTAGGGACCATTCGCAGCGATTACATGGGTTGGGACGACGGAGGCATTCGTTTCATATCCCCCAAACACTACAGGTGACCGTTGATAACCCCTTTGAACGGCGGTTTTCATTCTTAACCCTGTCAAGAACCACCCCACATCGGGGCAAAATGGAGGTGAGTCCAGCAGCATCAGGAGAAAATGGTTAGAAATTTTCTTGCTCGGACTAACATTAATCTTTGTGTGTTGTTTATATGGTAATCCAAGTGCCATAGGATGATGAGAAGCATTCATTTCTCTATCCCACACACCGAATCCTTTGCATAGCCAAGTTGAGCCTGCAGAATCATTTCATAAACCCGTTGGTGATCATTGCACATTCCAAGACGGATGCAGCATCACTTCAGAAACGAAGAAGTTCAAGACTTAGGGTTTGCAAAAGAATTCCTAAGTTAATGTTTAACCTTGTTAGACCTTTGATCATAGGTCTAACGCGATCCTATGAAGATGAGAAAAAGTGGGATTTCAAAAATGAATGAGAAAAATCCACGGCATCGAGAAAAAGCAAAGTGCCTGGTAAAAGCAAGGCCGATGCTCATGAAAGCTGTTTGCTTGATCCCCAGTGAAACTTGGATGAAAAAAAAAATTCTTAAAGGAGTCAAATAAAAAAAGCTGCTCCCCAAATGCTGCCAAGCACAGAACAAAGACATGGAGAGAGTCGGTCTCTGAATGCAACAAGGGACGCTCTCTAAAGAGCTGGTGCACACCTCAAAATCGGTTGTACACCTCAAAAACTAAAGATGCAGAAAGGAAAAGACAGGAGGTAAATCAGCAATGATCACCAATGTCAAACTCGTCATGAATTCTGGGCCAAAAACAAGCCTTTTTCGGTCCCCAATCCTACCAACATCATAACCCTGAAACAGTCTTCTCTGACTAAGACACTTGGGTTAACATACAACTCAGCTCGAAGAAGTACGAGCAAGACTATTTCTTTCTCATTTTGTAGGGTTCTTGACTTGTAAACCCGGAGCAGATGGTGAAAACTTTCATTCAATGACCTTGACTCAAAAGTGAGTCCCCCTTGAAGACCAATATCCAAGCCCAACATTACGGTCCCGTGGAAGACCTCCCGACCGATCAAAATGTATGCGCTGCGAATGAGCCTAAAACCTAGGCACGGGTTAGTAGGGAATCGAGTGTATCCCCTATAAAAAAACACGATCGCAAAACAGGTGAGAAGACCTCATTGTCGAGAAATATTCCAATTGATGTTTTGAACAAACTCTTTTTGGAATTTTCAAACTGTTGATCCAGATTTTCCGTGCAAGGGATTTGTGATCACATTTGCATGTTGCAAGAATGCTTTGGATAACCCCCAGCATCAAAATGCACATTTCACGATTAAAACTTAAATCATACGGTTTTGTCAAAAGGGACGGCCGTGGTCTTCCCAAAGATTACTAACGTTTTCTTGGTAAAGAAAAATCTTTCAGGCCTAAACTTCTGCAGGATACCTGGAGAACCCAGCTCCCAGAATGTCGCCTCAACAGAATCAAATGAAGCTTTGTCAAAATAAAATCTTTCTCTACTTCAAAACTGAATTCCCGACAAATTTCGGGATCTTTCAAAAGAATGGGTGAGGATGAGACCCCTTTTCAAAAATCAGACAGTCTCATCGGACGTGGAGAACCCTCGTCATGAGACCCCTTTTCATAATTTAGGCAGTCTCATCGGACGTGGAAAACCCTCGTCATGAGATCCCTTTTCAAAATTTAGGCAGTCTCATCGGACGTGGAGAACCCTCGTCATGAGACCCCTTTAAAAAAAATTTAGTCAGTCTCATCGGACGTGGAGAACCCTCGTCATGAGACCACTTCTCAAAAAATCAAGCGGTCCTAGCATGACGTGGAGAACCCTCGTCCCAGGACCCCCTTTTCAAAACTTAGGCAGTCTCATCGGACGTGGAGAACCCTCGTCATGAGACACCTTTTTCAAAATTCAGGAAGTCTCATCGGACGTGGAGAACCCTCGTCATGAGACCCCTTTTCAAAATTTGGGCAGTCTCACCGGACGTGGAGAACCCTCGTCATGAGACCCCTTTTCAAAATTCAGGAAATCTCATCGGACGTGGAGAACCCTCGTCATGAGACCCCTTTTCAAAATTCAAACAGTCTCATCGGACGTGGAGAACCCTCGTCATGAGACCCCCTTTTCAAAATTCAGGAAATCTCATCGGACGTGGAGAACTCTCGTCATGAGACCCCTTTTCAAAGTCAATCAAAGGTAGATACCGCCTGAAGGGTCAATCAAAGGTAGATACCGCCTGAAGGGTCAACACAAGGTAGATACCGCCTGAAGGGTCAACACATGGTAGATACCGCCTGAAGGGTCAGCACAAGGTAGATACCGCCTGAAGGGTCAAATCAAATTTGGTAGAAACCGCCTAAAGGGTCAACACATGGTAGAAACCGCCTGAAGGGTCAAACCAAGGTAGATACCGCCTGAAGGGTCAATCAAAGGTAGATACCGCCTGAAGGGTCAAATCAAATTTGGTAGAAACTGCCTGAAGGGTCAACACAAGGTAGATACCGCCTGAAGGGTCAACACATGGTAGATACCGCTTGAAGGGTCAACACAAGGTAGAAACCGCCTGAAGGGTCAAATCAAAGGTAGAAACCGCCTGAAGGGTCAACTCATTGTAGAAACCGCCTGAAGGGTCAAACCAAGGTAGAAACCTCCTGAAGGGTCAAACCAAGGTAGAAACCGCCTCAAGGGTCAACTTATTGGTAGATACCGCCTTAAGGGTCAACACGAGGTAGATACCGCCTTAAGGATCAACACGAAGGTCTGATCCACCATACGGATTAAAATCTCTAGCAAATCCCAAAGCGTGGGGATGCGCCTTCCTTAGGTTCCTACCAATTAGGAATCCCATAATGGTATGACCTACCATACAGGTCAGAGCTTAATCTCCCTAGGATTTTCTGTGACGAGTCCTAGGCATCTTCTTGAAAGTTGTCGCAACCGGCATCATCCGACAGGTGAGCTTCAGGTAAGCCTCTCTCACTACGGCCCATGTTCAAATTGTTAGAGTAAACCGGGGATTGATTTGAGCTTTTATCCATAGGCTTAAGGATCCGATGTCATAACATTTCTTCTCTCATTTTCCCAGTTGAGTCGGTTAGGAATCAGGTGCCACCTTATCTTTGAGAGAAACCTCTAACGAGATTCCTCTCAAAGAGGGGCAGCTGTTGACACCTGATTTTTTACCATTTATTATTGTGATTTTTATTCTTTAAAATTAATTAAAAATATCAAAAAGGTCATAAAATCACAAAATCAACTTTGGAAGCCTTGGTTTAGCCTTAGGAACCAATTTTGAACAAAAAATATTTTTCGGTATTTTTAATATTTTTCGAGTTTATTTAATTATAAAAATACCCAAAAAAATCAGAAAAATACCATTCGTGGTCAGAAAAATACCCAAAAATATTCGATAATTTTGTTTTAATTTCCTCTTCAAGTGTGTCACTTTAAATCTCAAAAATTCGGCTTGGGTCACTATGTTCCTTCACAAACATAAACCCGAACCGAGCCTAAAAAAAAAAAAAATCATTTTCGAGTCTTTTAGTTTTCAATTCTCACTTTTTATAAGCTATGACATTGGATTCTAAAGTCTTAAAGTGTAATTAGGTCAATTTGCCCTCCAATTTAATCAATTTTTATCAAAAGGGCTTAATTGCACATTTTTCTTTCAATTAGTCCCCGGTTTCACGGATGTATACGTATGCTCTACGTATTTATACGTCATACGTATTTATACGTTATGCATATTTGTACTGTTTGGTAACCTCTTTAACTCTTGTAATAATAATAATGGTTATTATTTTTAACACCTTTGTTAGTGCATTTTTTTTTAGCATTTTTGTATTGTGAGTGCTATTGCTAGTGCTATTTTTAAATAGCATTTTTGTATTATAAATTGTGAGTGCTATTGTTAGTGCTATTTTTAAATGACATTTATTTATCATAAATTGTGAGTGCTATTGTTAGTGCTATTTTTAAATGGCATTTATTTATCATAAATTGTGAGTGCTATTATTAGATAGAATTTATAATTGTTAGTGCTATTTTTAAATAGCATTTTTGTATTATAAATTGTGAGTGCTATTGCTAGTGCTATTTTTAAATAGCATTTTTGTATTATAAATTATGAGTGCTATTGTTAGTGCTATTTTTAAATAGCATTTTTGTATTATAAATTGTGAGTGCTATTGTTAGTGCTATTTTTAAATGTCATTTATTTGTGAGTGCTATTTTTAGATAGAATTTATAATTGTTAGTGCTATTTTTAAATACAATTTATTGGAAGGTATTTTTGGCTATAAAAGGATGGCAAGAGTTTTGAGGTTGAAGGGAGAGACATTTTGTAGAGTGTGCAAATTTTTGAGAGCTTAGAGAGAATAACACAAACACTCTCTATATTCTCATCATCTTGAGTGAGCAAAATATACTAAGTTCGGAATATTGATTCCGCATATTGCTAGCACAATTGTTGTGGAGTTATTAGTCGTCTCCCCGTTCGTCAATTGGTGGTGCGTCCGAACTAGATGCCTAACACTTGTGGAGGCTGAGATCGAAGAACATCGAACCGACACCTCCGTTCAAGCACGCTACGAGAGGTAATCTATTTACTCCCTTTGAGGCTTTGTGATTTTTTTCGATTGAAATGCACGAAGTACGCCTCTGGAGATACATGTATGGGTTGTTATTTATTTCCGCTACGTGTTACGTGGATCCCAACAGTGGTATCAGAGCCGATCCTTAGGTGTTTTCGTGCATTTAATTGATTTTTTGCAATTTTTGCAATACTATGGCCAATATGTATTAACGAATTGTTCGTCTTACATGGCTAATGGAGGTTGATTATTTTATATGATAAATTAATCAACGTAGCAAAAATTGAGACTAAATCAATTTTGAATCGAAAATTTATGGCTATCTTATTTTACATAAAAATTCTGAATATGATTCAACGTAGAATTTTTATTGTGCCTTCCTAAGTTTTAAATTGTGAATTTATTACTTACGTGGAAGGGTGGTGATCATGGAAAAATCCCTAATCAATGTGATTGATGTATATATGAATGTATGATGATTATTTATATATTTGGGGTTGTAGTTATTAAATGGAGGCTGCGTACTCCTTTTATTTTTCATGTAATCTTTATTTTTAGCATAGTCGATTGTTGATGTAAATGCTACGAGGATTACGTGGGGGAGCCTTTTAAGTCGGCGAGCTCTTTGGGGCCCAATTCTTGAAGAGTTCAAGAAACCAAGAAGAAGCGAAGAGCGGCTCTCCGTTATTAAAATATTAAAATGATTAAATGTGGTCTCATTGGCTCGAGACCCATTAAATCATAATTCCATGATCACCACGTAGGATAGATGTTTATGTGATTGACATCTATTTATTTATTATGATTACGTGAGCATGTTAAACTGGTTAATGTACAAAGTCAGACTTACATCACCCAAAATTGCGCCTGCATGAAATCCTAGTTAGGAAAATCACTAGCGTTAGGTACCGAAAGGGCGTTGGTAACGACACCAGCGTAACCAAGTCCCCGAACCCAAAAACTCTGGTTCCGTAGAACTGATCGATCTCTCCCAATCGATCAGTAAGGTTTCCGGTCTACCCTCCAAGAAAGACCGGTGGCGACTCCAAATGCATGCACAAGTTGCACATGCCACTACGACCACACTAAGGTCGAAAGCGATCGACTCTTATCGTCGAATCCTTTAAAAAATACTCCCGCCGCGATTTGGTATGGGCCTGGGAGGGCCCGCGCCGATCCAAGACCCGCGATCGGTAATCCATTAGCCGCGTCCGCTTTCGGACTGGTCGCGACAATATCAAACGCTGAGATCCTCGAAAGATCGTAGGATCATATCATCTGGCAGCATATCATCTGCTGAGATCTTTGAAAGGTGCGAAGTGCCAAAATCACCTGACACGGAGTGGATCGACTCCAACTGAGCATGAATACATCAACGCGGCGTGTTCAAACTGCCTGTGACTAAGTTAGCCACCCCAGACAACGCATCCAGTTGCTGGGGGCAAATCACTCTCTACCCAGAAAGGGTACCGAATGTAGGATATGCCGAATTCACCATGGGGATACGTAGGGGAAGTCCCTGAAGCAGTTATCACCCATGAATCATGATGAAGTGGAATAATCAATCAAAGACAAAACACATCAAACCCTTCTAAATGAGAAGGAGAACGATACGGAGCCATCGATTCTGGTAAAAGGACGTATCGTTCCAAAATGATTATTTTCTTGATATGAGAATAATGTTTCATTTCTTTTTCCTTTCAGGTTGGGAACAGAAGCAAAGGGCCCAAGAAGCAATGCCTTCAAATGACAAACAGGGAGTACCCCTTTTCATGGCATCTCAGACATGCACTTTGGCTAAATATTTTTAAGAGCATTCTAATAGCTCAATTTGTGAACAAAACCTTTGAGAAAACTTGAAGAAGTTTATCATCATTTAGAAATCTCTGTGAAAAGAACACTTGAAAAGAAACCTTCAAGTTTTACAGATTGACACATCTGATAAAAA
Source organism: Rhodomyrtus psidioides (assembly GCA_021437785.1). Classification (NCBI taxonomy): domain Eukaryota; kingdom Viridiplantae; phylum Streptophyta; class Magnoliopsida; order Myrtales; family Myrtaceae; genus Rhodomyrtus; species Rhodomyrtus psidioides. Next base: position 4,413,532 of record JAILYB010000055.1, read on the forward strand.
TGCTTTCTCTGAATAGAGTGAAAAGCACGAACTCATGTTTCGTTGCTGGCACACATAACATGCATTATGCATATCATGCACATATCCTGCATACAGAGAACCCAAAGGGAGAAATGCCGGTTCCCGCAGGATAAATTTCAAGGGTAAATTGTATCGACTCCAATAGTCAATTATACATGCCCTTTACTCATGAGATTTCTTCTTTTCAATAGGGGAACATCGAACATCTCAAATGGAGACTGTGATCGAGAGAATCACTAAACCGCCACATGACAAATCCCCAGAATGTCAGGCTGTCTAGTGATAGAGAAAAAATAATCGAAGAATCTGGCAATCGAGGTAGATGACCAGAATCGACAAAATTCATGAGAGCGGGCTCCCCCACCTGCTTCGAAGAGCCAAGCCGGGGGGAAATTCTCACGATCCCCCATAAAAGTGCATCGAACCAGGGTTATCAAACCCAGAGACGACAAACACCAAGACAAGCCTCACTGGGGCAAAATACTTGGAAAACACTGCTCCTTCAAGTATTGGAAGGACGAAGTCTCGAAGGGAGTACCTCCTTCCTGAAATTTCAAATGAAGCCAGATAAATCCCCACACCTGTCTCTTCATATGCAGGTGCATGAATGTCTTCAAATCAGATTGAAAATCGTCCAGGAGCATGGGAATGCCAAGGCACGCTGCCAAGATGAACACCGCCCAACTGGGGCAAAGCAGTTGTCGACGTGATTGAGGATCGTCTCGCGAACAACACCCACAAATACAGACGAGATGAAGCAGCATCCATCATCCACATCAAATGAGAAGCGTCAATAATCGACGAAGGAAAGGAATACGTCAGTAAGGCGTCATCAGGAATCCCAAGAGGGAAGACATCCCCAAAGAGGATGGAGATTATAGCAAAACGCAGGAATGAAGTTAGCTGGGGCAAGCATCGCCTAGCTACGACAAATCACACCCAACTGAGGCAAGTGAATCGTTTGTGCGCCGGACAAAGAAAGTTGTGTCTTCTCCGGCAAAGTCAATGGACGTAATTGCAGAGTCGTCCACATCAGAATTAAACCCTGGGATACCAACCGGGGTGAACGGTAATTTTGTATCGTTCCAATTTGATCTCCAAAGTTCCCACATTTAACATGAGTTTTTCCTCATTTAACAGGAAGTCGTTGGCCCCGAAAGCCTCAAAAGAAAAGAGCTCGCCGACAGGGAGGCGAATAGAATCGTTGGCCTTGGAAGTCAGGATTCCAGGAAATGGTCTTTGATTATAAGACTGAGTGGATGGTAAAAAGTATCGCTCCCACATTACATGCTTTGACATGCATTCTGATAAAAATTTCCTTTTTCCTTGAATAAAAGGAACTCTGAAGAATGGCGCTGGAATGCGTCCAAAATCACAAATGGATCTCCTCTAGGGCAAATCCTTGAGAAGGATTTATCGCCAACCAAACGGAGGGATCAAGGGCACAAGATAGAGGGCCAAATTCTGCAAGCCGCGCGTTTGTGTTCAAATGGAAACACAAAGCAAGAACAAGGCTGTATCGTTCCAATTTGCCTTGAATTTCGGAACGCAAACTGACACACAATTCCCGTCTTTGACAGGGGCTCGCCATCAAGGAGAAACAGGTTTTCACGTCCCATGTATTACCCATCGGAACACATGACCAAGGGTAAGATGTATCGTTCTAATTTTTTGAAAAATTCATGAACGTACAATAACATGTTTCTTCCGCATTTTCAGGGATCTCCAGCCGCGGGGGACAGGTAAGTATCCCTCTCCCCAATCCATTGAAGATGTTGAATAAAAAACAGAGAAGAAAAGAAAAGTTTTCAGAATCCAATGTCTAGAAAAGACATAGAATTCAAACTTCATTGACATTCATGTTATAAAACAGGAGGTTGTCTGAACATGAATAAGGACATGCATTGTGCATCATAAAACCCCCTTGACGGGTAAAATTTTTGGAGAAAATAAAAGAGATTTTTCCAATCAAAAGTTGTTCAAAAATTTCGAAAGGACGTTTTCTCAAAAGACGAGAGGCAAAACCTAAATCCAAACACGTCCTATACACACTTGAGAGAGGAGTGGAGCGGATCAGATAGCGGAATCTGGACCTACGGAAGTAGGGACCATTCGCAGCAATTACATGGATTGAGATGACGGAGGCATTCGTTTCATATCCCTAAACACTACAGGTGACCGTTGATAACCCTTTGAACAGCGGTTTTCATTCTTAACCCTGTCAGGAACCACCCCACATCGGGGCAAAATGGAAGTGAGTCCAGCAGCATCAGGAGAAATGGTTAGAAATTTTCTTGCTCGGACTAACATTAATCTTTGTGTGTTGTTTATATGGTAATCCAAGTGCCATAGAATGACGAGAAGCATTCATTTCTCTATCCCACACACCATATCCTTTGCACAGCCAAGTTGAGCCTGCAAATTCACTTCATAAACCCGTTGGTGGTCATTGCAAGTTCCAAGACAGAGGCAGCGCCAATTCAAAAGCGGAAGAGTTCAAACTTAGGGTTTGCAAAGAAATCTCTAAGTTAATGCTGAAGCTTGTTAGACCTTTGGTCACATGTCTAACACGATCTCTCGAAGATGAGAAAAAACGGGATTTCAAAAGAAAAATGAAAAGGAAAAGATGATGAGAAAGACCCCCAGCATCAAGAAAAAGCAAAGTGCCTGGTAAAAGCAAGGCCGATGCTTGGGTGAACAATTTGTATCAATCCCCCAGTGAAACCTGTTTGAAAAGGGGAGAAGAAAAACTCAGAAGGAGTCAGATTCCAAAAACTACTCCTCAAACGGTATCAAGCGCGGAGCAGAGACGCAGGTAGAGTTGTTAGTCTCTTAATGCAGCCAGAGGCGCTTTCACAAGAATTTGTGCACACCTCAAAAGCGGTCGTGCACCTCAAAAATTGAAGATACAAAACGAAAAGACAGGTGGCAAATTTGCAGTGATCACCAACGTCAATCCCCTCATGAATTCTGGGCCAAAAACGAGCCTTTTTCGGTCCCCAATCCTACCAACATCATAACCCTGAAACAGTCTTCTCTGACTAAGACACTTGGGTTAACATATGGCTTAGCTCGAAGAGGTACGAGCAAGACTATTTCTTTCTCATTTTGCAGGGTCCTTGACTTGTAAACCCGGAGCAGATGGTGAAGAATTTCATTCGATGACCTTGACCCAAAGTGGGTCCTCCTTGAAAACCATTATCCAGGCCCAACATTACGGTCCCGTGGAAGACCTCCCGACCGATCAAAATGTATGCGCTGCGAATGAGCCTAAAACCTAGGCACAGGTCAGTAGGGAATTGAGTGCATCCCCTATAAAAATCATTACCTCAAAACAGGTGAGAAGACCTCCTTGTCGAGAAATATTCCAATTGATGTTTTGAACAAACTCTTTTTGGAATTTTCAAACAGTTGATCCAGATTTTCCGTGCAAGGGATTTGTGATCACATTTGCATGCTGCAAGAATGCATTGGATAACCTCCAGCATCAAAATGCACATTTCATGATTAAAACTTAAATCATACGGTTTTTGTCAAATGGACAGCCGTAATCTTCCCAAAGATTACTAACGTTTTCTTGGTGAAGAAAAATCTTTCGGGCTCAACTTCTGCAGGATACCTGGATAACCCAGCTCCCAGAATGTCGCCTCAACAGACCCAAGTGAAACTTTGTCAAGATAAAATCTTTCACTGCTTCAAAATTGAATTCCCGACAGATTTTGGGATCTTTCAAAAGAAGGGATGATGATAGAACCCTTTTTCAAAAAAAAATCAAGCGGTCCTAGCATGACGTGGAGAACCCTCGTCCTAGGACCTTCTTTTCAAAAAATATCAAACAGTCCTAGCATGACGTGGAGAACCCTCGTCCTAGGACCCCTTTTCAAAAAAAAAAAAAAATCAAACAGTCCTAGCATGACGTGGAGAACCCTCGTCCTAGGACCCCTTTTCAAAAATATCAAACAGTCCTAGCATGACGTGGAGAACCCTCGTCCTAGGACCCCTTTTTCAAAAAAATCAAACAGTCCTAGCATGACGTGGAGAACCCTCGTCCTAGGACCCCTTTTCAAAAATGTCAAACAGTCTCATCGGACGTGGAGAACCCTCGTCATGAGACCCCTTTTTCAAAATTCAGGCAGTCTCATCGGACGTGGAGAACCCATGATCCCGGAAGGATGCCTTGCTCTCTCAAGAAGAGCTCATAGGGTCATGTTTTGCAGGATCCCTGGAGAACCCAGGTCCCAAACTGATACATTTTTAATGAAAAGTTTGCAGGTTTCAGCTTTCTGCAGGATAATTGGAGTCCCCATATCCCAGAAAGGTACCTCGCATGTCGAAAGGACAATTCAGCCTTCTGCAAGATTTCAGGTAACCCCTAAATCCCAGAATAGCCTTCAGGTGAACCTAAAGTTAGGTAAACCTTCCAAAAGAGACCTCAATGGGTCGTCTGTAGGTAAAGCCTTTTAATAGGCAAACCTTTTCCAAGACCGATTTACAGAACGATCGAGTCTTCGACTAGTCCCGACAAGAAGGGATATGTCATTCCATAGGCGAAGCCTTTTAATAGGCAAACCTTTTCCAAGACCGATCTACAGAACGATCGAGTCTTCGACTAGTCCCGACAAGAAGGAATATGTCATTCCATAGGCGAAGCCTTTTAGTAGGCAAACCTTTTCCAAGACCGATCTACAGAACGATCGAGTCTTCGACTAGTCCCGACCAGAAGGGATATGTCATTCCATAGGCGAAGCCTTTTAGTAGGCAAACCTTTTCCAAGACCGATCTACAGAACGTTCGAGTCTTCAACTAGTCCCGACAAGAAGGGATATGTCATTCCATAGGCGAAGCCTTTTAGTAGGCAAACCTTTTCCAAGACCGATCCACAGAACGATCGAGTCTTCGACTAGTCCCAACAAGACGGGATATGTCAATCTTTAGGCAAAGCCTTTTAGTAGGCAAACCTTTTCGAGACCGATCTACAGAACGATCGAGTCTCCGACAAACCCTACAGAACGGGCGCGTCATCTTGAGACTCCTATCAGTCTAGAGTCTCACCATGGTAGAAACCGCCATAAGGGTCAACTCAAGGTAGACACCGCCATAAGGGTCAAAACTAAACTCAACGGTAGATACCGCCTGAAGGTTCAAATATGGTAGAAACCGCCATAAGGGTCAACTCAAGGTAGATACCGCCATAAGGGTCAAAACTAAACTCAATGGTAGAAACCGCCATAAGGGTCAACTGAATGGTAGAAACCACCATAAGGGTCAATTGAATGATAGAAACCGCCATAAGGGTCAACTTGATGGTAGAAACCGCCATAAGGGTCAATTGAATTGTAGAAACCGCCATAAGGGTCAACTCAAGGTAGATACCGCCATAAGGGTCAAAACCAAACCAAAGGTAGAAACCGCCTAAAGGGTCAAATATGGTAGAAACCGCCATAAGGGTCAACTTGATGGTAGAAACCGCCATAAGGGTCAATTGAATGGTAGATACCGCCTGAAGGGTCAAATATGGTAGAAACCGCCATAAGGGTCAACTCATTGGTAGAAACCGCCATAAGGGTCAAACTCAACCAAAGGTAGAAACCGCCTGAAGGATCAATACAAAGGTCCGATCCACCATACGGATCAAAATCCTTGGCAGATCCCAAAACACGGGATGCGCCTTCCTTAGGTTCCTACCAGTCAGGAACCTCATAATGGTATGACCTACCATACAGGTCAGAGCTCAATCTCCCTAGGATATTCTGAACGAGTCCTAGGTATCTTCTTGAAAGTCGTCGCGACCGGCAGCATCTGACAGGTGAGCTTCGGGTAAGCCTCTCTCACTCCGGCCCATGTTCGAATTGCAAGAGTAAACCGGTGATTAATTTGAGCATCCATCAAAAGACTTAAGGGTCCGATGTCATAGCATTTCTTTTCCCTAGTCGAGTTGGTTAAGATTCAGGTGTCATTTTGTCTTTGAAAGCAACCTTTGACGAGCTCACTCTCAAAGAGGGGCAGCTGTTGACACCTGATTTTTGACCATATTTTATTTTAGTTTTTATTTCTAAAATTAATTAAAAATAGCAAAAAAGGTCAAAAAATTGCAAAATTAACTTTGGAAGCCTTAACCTAGCCTTAGGAACCAATTTTGAACAAAAAATATTTTTTGTATTTTTTAATATTTTTTGGAATTTATTTAATTATAAAAATACCCAAAAAATTAGAAAAAATACCATCCTTGGTCAGAAAATTACACAAAAATATTCATAAATTTTATTTTAATTCTCTCTTTAATATTTTCACTTTTTATTAGGGAAATTTGGCTTGGTTCATGGGGTTCCTTCACAAACCTAATCCCGAACCGGGCCTAAAAAATCCTTTTCGAGTCTTTTAATTTTCAATTCTCGGTTTTTATAAGCTATGACATTGGGCTCCAAAGTATTGAAATGCAATTGGGTCAATTTGCCCTCCAATTTGATCAATTTTAACCAAAAGGGCTTAATTGCATAAAAATCTTTCAATTTAGTCCCCGGTTTCACAATTTTTGAAATTAAATTTCACACGGGCACACCCATTAAAATTAAACACCTCTACCCAACAGTTTTCATCATGATGAATCCATTGGTGGGCTCAATTTTGGCTAATTCGATCGTTTAGGCCCTCGATTTGGCGAAATTGAATTTCGGATCCTAGGGACAATTTGGGGTTTTCACAGAATTTCAATAAATTGATTCACGAAAATACCCATATTTGATGGAAAACATGTCAAGGAATCCGATTTTGCCATCAATTTCATGAAAAGAGGTCATTTGGGGGGTCAATTTGACGATTTGGGCGATTTGGCCGAACCGGGTCGGTCGGGTCCGACCCGACCCGACCCGGTCCGACCCGGGTCGTGGACAGCATGCACAGAACAGAATGTGCAGCAAACAGAGCATGGGGGCGTGTGATTTTCGGGAAGAAAAAAAGCATCACGCGTGGGGGACAGGCAAGAGGCCGAGACTCGCATTGGGCAGAGGCGTTGGGCGTGCCGAGGCGCGCCGGTCGGCCACGAAAACCGGCGAGGGAGCTCGGATTTAAGCGAAGCTCGGCAAAGAGAGAGGGGGGATTTTTCGGACAAAAGCTCGGGCAAGGCGGGGGTTCCTCAAGCTTCAGGACATCCGAGGCACCACGGACGAAGCCTCGACAGTCGTCAGCAACCCTCGACTAGGTCGGTTTTCCTCTCCGACCTCCATTTTTTACATGCATTCCATGTGTTTGATGAAATGCCCGAATGGGCTTCGAATATTTTGGCTCTCGGTCGAGCTCGACCCGAGCTCTATTTGCGCGATCCTAGTCTTTAAACTATACTAGAACTATCCCTGAGCCTCGTTTGCCCTTTATTTTGCATCGAGCACCACCGAAAAAACGAGGGCCGGAGGTCGCCGAGCCATACCCGGACCGAGAGCTCACGCCGGCGAAGCCGGAGGCCGCCGACCATCGAGGGACCTCAGGTAAGTCCCTAAAACTCCTTTAGATGCCATGTGAATGCCTAGAATCGAGTTTAAACAAATAAAATTTTTTCGCGAATTCTTCGCCGGAGCCGGTCCGGTTCGCCGGTTTTTAGCGTATTCATGGCTGCGTTTTTTGTTGTATATTGATGCCGAGAGTCTAAGGAGTCGAATGCCGCAAGAACGGGCGAAAAATACCAAGTTTCGGGCCCGTTTCGCAATTTTCCGGCGAGGGTCGCCGGAATTTTTACTGTTCATCGTCTTCTCCGGCGACCCTCCGGCCGGTCAACGGTCAACGGCCGACGTGGCGTGCCACGTAGGCAGCCACGTCAGCCGGGTGGGGTCCGGTCCGGTTATTTTTAAATAAAACAAACGGACGGCCACGATCGCGACACGTGTCGCGATCCTGGAATTTTGCAAAATAAAATAAATGATTTTCGGATAATTAATTCAAATCAATCTGACGGCCGAGAATGTGCCAAGTGGCTTTCTGTGGATCGTCCGATCTTGTCCAAGATCGGACGCACCAGGAGTAGCCACGTGGCACAACGTGGAGCGTTCGATCCGAAGGTTTTTCTAAAAAAGGAAAATAATTGATTTTTGATCCGATGGCTACGATTTGGCCACGTGGCTCACTGAGGGACGTCCGATCTAGTGGAAGATCGGACGCATAGGATGAGGCCACGTGGCGCGATGAGAGCCGTCGGATCCGGGGAATTTTCGGATAATTAAATAAAATAGATAAAAAATCAAAAAAATTGTTAAAAATAGAAAAATGTTTAAAAATATAAAACGGTGTCGTTTTAGGCCGGTTTCGACCCTTAGGGTCGGGCCGGGCGCCCGAGAGGCGCGGGCCGGGTCTGACCCGGCCCGGAAAATATTTTTAAATAAATAAAAAATCAGAAAATAATAAAATAATCAATAAATCAATAAAAAATGATGAAAAATCATAAAAAAAATTCAAAAAATTCGAAAAATTCAGAAAAATTCTAAAAAATTCCAGAAAATAGGAAATGGCCACATTCAACTGGCCACGACCTGTTTCGGGTCTTTCGACCCCCGATCTTTTCAGAAATGACGATTTTGCCCTTCCGGCAAACCGTCTTCCAAAAAAATTCTAAAAATCCAGGAAAATCCCAAAAAATAGGAAATTGCCACAAACAACTGGCCAAGGCTCATTCCGGGTGTTTTGAACCCCGACCCTTCTTAAAATGACGATTTCGCCCTTTGGGCGAATCGTCTTCCAAAAATTGAAGAAAAATCAAGAAATTCCAAAAAATTCTCAAAAATGGGAAATGGCCACAATCAACTGGCCATGGAATATTTTGGGTAATTCGGTATTCAAACCTTCCAAAAATGACAATTTTGCCCTTCAGGCTAATTGTCCCCGAATCTTCCCATTTTACCCCTAGCCCTAGATCACATCTTCCCTAAGCCCTTATGGCTATACTAGGAGGCCAATGATTGAAATTGATGTGCATTGACATGATTTATTTATGCACTTGACTTGCGCTTTCGTTAAATTGATTGTGATTGATATGACTAGTATTCCAATCTGCATGAAACCCTGACTCATACCTATCTCACCCAAATTGCGCCTGCATGAAATCTTAATCAGGAAAATCACTCGCGTTAGGTACTGTCGCGACCCTCTTGAGGTTGTCGAGCTCTCGAGGGCTAATGGGCCGTCCTGTCTGGTCGGACGCGGGCCTCTCCCAAAGCCCATTACCCAAATCGCAACGGAGGTATGCGTGATCGACTTTCAGTGTAGTCTAGTGACATGTGCTAAGTGTGCATGCCATGGAGTCGCCACCAATCATTTTTTTAGGGTGTGATTGGACCACCCAATCGAATAGTTGGGAGTTTCTATTCAATTCTGCGAGAACCAGAGAAATGGTTTCGGGGACTTAGTTACACCAACTGTCAGAGTTGACGCCCTTTCGGTACCTAAGTTGACTGAATTTTCTAGCCTGAGATTCATGCGGATGAGTAAGGTATGAACCCTAAATCTAGAAATTCATGCAGATAGGAGTGATTATCCTAGCAATCACAATCAGTAATAAAATGCGCAACTCAAGGAATCTAGATATGCAAATAAATCACTTGGCATTCCTAGTAAGGCCCTATTTATCAATCACAGCTCAAGAATGATTTAGCTGTCCTAGCCATTCTACACACGATCTAACCTAAGAAAAGCATTAGGAAGCATCGAAGGAGTTCGAGAGTACTCACATGGGGTTCGCCGTGCCCTGGTTTGGTCTTGGACGAGCCGACCCGATTATATTTGGGGATCCACTCGGCGTTTTACACCATGAAATCATGTGAAACAAAAACGAAAATATTCAGCAAGGGGAATTTATTGTAGATGGTGGTCGATCTAATTGGACGTCAAGACTAAAAAATATGTAGAAATTTACAAATTAAAATACTCGAATGACATTTTTTTGCCAAATTCAACTCTATGCGTCCTGAAGAAACACATGCAATTGAACTTGAATTTTGACTATTTATGAGTTCAAAATGAAAAGGAAATTAAAATAAAAATATTGACTATTTTTCTATATTTTTACGACATCGAACGCTATTTTTCTTCATTTTTCATGTATTTTTCTATTTTTGGAAAATATTAAAAAATATGACAAATTATTTTTTTTTTATCAAAAATGGTTCCTTTAGCTTGGTCAAGGTTACCAAAGATGATTTTTTAATTTTTTTAACTTTTTATAGATTTTTTATGAATTTTTTAAAAATAAACTATGAAAGACTGATCAAAAATCAGGTGTCAACAGGTACCGAGAGGGCGTTGGTAATGACACCGACGTAACCAAGTCCCCGAACCCAAAATCTCTGGTTCCGCAGAACTGATCGATCTCTCCCAATCGGTCAGTAAGGTTTCCGGTCTACCCTCCAAGAAAGACCGGTGGCGACTCCAAATGCATGCACAAGTTGCACATGCCACCACGACCACACTAAGGTCGAAAGCGATCGACTCTTATCGTCGAATCCTTAAAGATATACCTCCGCCGCGATTTGGTATGGGCCTGGGAGGGCCCGCGCCGATCCAAGGCCCGCGATCCACATTTCAGAGTGGGGGCCCGCGATCGGTAATCCATTAGCCGCGTCCGTTTTTTCGGACGGGTCGCGACAGCTGCTGCCACAGTTTCATCTGAAACTTGGCACTCTCGATTGGGTCATCTTTCACTTTCTAGATTAAGTTCTTTGATTCTAAATGGTTATTTAGGTTCCGTTGACAATAAACTATTCGATTGCTTGTCTTGCAAGTTGGGAAAACATCATGCTTTACCATTAAATATTAGTGAATCTGTTTCTTCTGCTCCTTTTGATCTGATTCACTCTGATATTTGGGGACCATCTCCTACTCCTACTATGGGAGGATCTCGTTACTTTGTGATTTTCGTGGATGATTATTCCCGTTATACATGGCTTTTTCTTATGAAAAATCGATCTGATCTTACTGACATCTTTAGTAAATTTGTTGCCATGGTCCAAACACAATTTTCCCAGAACATCAAGATTTTTCGTACTGATAATGCCATGGAATATAGGGAAAATGAGTTCCTTCGAATTCTTTCAGAGAACGGTACCATTATTCATCGTTCTTGTCCGGGAACTTCCCAACAAAATGGTCGAGCAGAGCGCAAACACAGACATATCTTAGACACCGTGCGTACTCTTCTTATATCATCATCATGTCCAGAACAATTTTGGGGAGAAGCCTGTCATACTGCTGTATATACTATCAATCGCATTCCGACACCTCTTATAGGTAACATTTCTCCTTATCAGCGCTTGTATGGCAGTGTTCCAAATTACAACCTGCTTCGAGTCTTCGGTAGTGCATGTTTTGTGCATCTCCTTCCTAACGAACGCACAAAGGCAGACGGTACAGTGGAACGTTACAAAGCCAGACTAGTGGCCAAAGGCTTCACTCAGGAGTATGGCATTGACTATGATGAGACTTTTGCTCCAGTTGCACGTCTTACTTCTGTTCGTAGCCTCATTGCTATTGCTGCTATTAAAAGATGGTCTCTGTTCCAAATGGATGTTAAAAATGCATTCCTCAATGGCGATCTCATTGAAGAAGTTTATATGGAGCCTCCCCCTGGATATACTCAAATTCTGAATAAAGTGTGTCGACTACGCCGAGCATTATATGGTTTAAAACAGGCTCCCCGTGCATGGTATTCCAAGTTTAGTTCTACTATGGAACGTCTTGGATTTACTTCTAGTCCTTATGACACTGCACTCTTCATTCAACGAACATCTCGTGGGAATATTCTCCTACTCTTATATGTGGATGACATGATTATCACTGGTGATGATCATTATGGTATTGCAAAACTACAGCAGTATTTGAGTGAACATTTTGAAATGAAAGATCTTGGTCAACTCAACTATTTTCTAGGCTTAGAAGTTGCTTCCGATTCTTCTGGATATTACCTTTCTCAAGCAAAATATGCCACTGATCTTATTTCTCGAGCTGGACTTACAGATAACAAGATTGCTTCAACTCCTATCGAGACTAATGTCAAATTTGATGACAAAGATGGGACTCCTCTTTCGAATCCTACTCTTTATCGACAGCTAGTTGGGAGTCTTATTTACCTCACAGTTACCCGTCCTGATATTGCTTATGCTGTTCACATTGTAAGTCAATTCATGACCACGCCGCGGACGACTCACTTTGCTGCTGTTCTTCGCATTCTTCGCTACGTCAAGAGTACCTTATTTCATGGCCTTCACTTTTCTACTAATTCAACCTTAGAGTTGACGGCTTATTCAGATGCTGACTGGGCTGGTGACCCTCTTCATCGTCGCTCTACTACTGGCTACTGCCTCTTCTTAGGCAAATCCCTTATTTCCTGGCGAAGTAAGAAACGGACTACTGTTGCTCGATCTAGTACAGAGGCAGAATATCGAGCTCTGGCTGATACGGCATCCGAACTATTATGGTTGCGACGGTTATTAGAAGACATGGGAGTTCGTCATCATGGTGGAACAATCATTTATTGCGATAACCGGAGTGCTATTCAATGTCTTCCATGAGCGTACCAAGCACATTGAAATTGATTGTCATTTCGTACGATCTCACGTACTTCATGGTACTATTCGACTTATCCCCATTTCATCGACTGCTCAGACGGCTGATATCTTCACTAAGGCACATTCAAGTGGACGTTTCCAAGAGCTGTTCTCCAAACTCCAGTTGACCTCTTCAATGTCACCTTGAGTTTGAGGGGGGATGTTAGAGATATTATAGGATCGTGATCTTCCTTGATTCATTCTGTTTATTTGTAATTATTAGTTACCTTAAATAATCTCTCTAGGAAAGCCTATACATAGGCCCTTTGTATTATCAGTTTAAGATACGGTGATATATACATAAAACTATCTTTTGTTCCATTCTCTTCAACTTCATTTCAAGACAGAAACAGAAGCCACAAAACCAGACATCCGCAAAATCACAAAAAAACGATTCACATTTTAAGCCAAGCCCTGCTTAAACGCTGCCTTGGCCCGCCGATAAGACTCTAAGAGGATTCCCGCCTGTTCTCTCATCAAGATCGCATGTTGTGCCTTTAGGGCAGCTTGTTGTGTCTCTAAATACGCAGGTTTTGCTTTTAAGGCACCCTCGTTCAATCGAAATTCTCGCCAATCCTCCTTCAATTCGTCCAGCTTATCGGGATCCATCGCAAGCAATCCGATTTCTATTACCTCCCAATCTAGCCTCACTTCATTGACCTGCAATAAGGAAGACACGCTACTCCAATCCTCCGGCGGCTTCAATGGAGCAGCAGCAAGCGAGGCGGGCGCCTCTCCTTCGTCGCCGGGTTTACATGCCGGAAGAGGACGGCCTCTGCGTCCCGGTGCCATCAGGGGATGACGGAGTTCAGTGAGAGAGATGAGGGGGTTTTGGGCTTTCGGTTTTATAGAGACGGAGGGCCAGCATCACGAGGAAGTGGGAGAAGACGAGAGGAGCATAGAGCCTTTTGCTTTACTAGACTTGATTTGAACACCTTCTTGAGTTGTCGCCAGCCAAAAAAAAAAAAAGGAGCTGTCCGCGTTGGGAAACGAATGGATTGGTAGCAGAAGACTCGAATCCCCCGATATATTTTTCTTATGTTTTTCTTTTTTCATTTCATGAGTTGCTCTACAATTTACTTATTTAAATGATCTCTAGTCATTCATAATATGTTAATGTTGAGTCCTTTGTATTTTAGATTTTTATTTTCATTATAAAAAGAAGGCATGACAACACGCCAATGTCAATTATTGTCTCTTGGTTCGATGAAAACAAAATGACTTTAGAAGATCAATATGGATATTTAACATTTAATATTTTCTACGAGCTTATTAGCCGATTAGTTTTGCATTATTTAGGAGGAGCATTTCGAGATAGATAATTTTTGTTGCTTCTGAGTTAGCAGAAAATACAAAATATCGTGCCGTGAACTTATTTTGAACGTCTTAATAGGCCTTGGTGCAAATCTTTTTTTACATTACAAGTTAACTACAAAGCTTAATTGATAATAAGCGTAAAAGACTTTGAATTCGGATCGTCTGTCCTTTCTTTAAAAGCGCAGGCGCCTGCTCTTGGGATCCGGGTCGTCCGTTTTTAGACAGACAGCATAAATCTCCTATTTTTAGAGGATAACTTTTTGGATTTTTTATTTTTTATTTTTTTAATAATAATCTGGGCCGTTCATTCATAACACGGACGACTCGAATTTCAAGGGAAGGGCTTGCCCTTCTGAGAAAAGAGTCATTGCCCTTATGAGGAAAGGGTCCCTGCCCTTGGAATTCGGGCCGTCCGTGTTATGAATGGACGACCCAGATTATTACTAAAAAAATAAAAAAATAAAAAATTCAAAAAGTTGCCCCCTAAAAATAGGAGATCTAGTTCGTTCGTCTAAGAACTGATAGCCCGGATCCCAATAACAAGCGCTGCCCTTCTAAGGGAAGGGACGATCCGGATCCCTTCACAATGACTTTCGTTTCAAGACAGGTTCGGAAGCCACAAAATCAGCGAACTAAGCACGATCGTCCGCAAAATCACAAAAAAACGATTCCCCATTTTAACCCCGGAAATGAAGTAGTAGTCAAGCGTATTTAAACGCTGTCTTGGGCCTTGGCTCGCCTATAACACTCTAAAAAGATTACTGCCTGTTCTCTCATCAAGTTCGATCCTTCTGCAATTACGGCATCGTGTTTTGCCTTTAGGGTCAGCTCGTTCAATCGCAAATCTCGCCAAGACTCCTTCAATTCGTCCAGCTTCTCGGGATCCATCGCACGCATTCCGATTTCTATTACCTCCCGATCAAGCCCCGTTGCATTGACCCGCAATAAGGAAGACACGTTGTGCCAATACTCCGGCGGCTTCGACGGAGCAGCAGGAAGCGAGGCGGGCGCCTCTCCTTTGCATGCCGGAGGAGGACGGCCTCTGCGTCGCGGGACCATGAGGGATGACGGAGGAGTCAGTGGTAGAGATGAGGGGGTTTGGGCTTTCGGTTTTATAGAGAGTCGAGACGGAGGGCAGGATATCACGAGGAAGAGGGAGATGACGAGAGGAATACGGAGGGTCTTCAGGGTTGCACTGCCGGCTTTTGCTTTGTTACAGTTTATTTGAACATCTGTTCGCATTGGAAACGGAGGGGTTGGTAGGGAAAGAGTCGAATCCCACAATATATGTTTGTTCGTCTGTTTTTCTTTTTTTCATTTCATGTGTTGCTCCAAAATTTAATTATTTTAAATGATCTCTAGGTCATAGAATATTGAATTATTATTTTTTTCGGAAGTATGGTGATGTTGAGTCGTGAGCACTTTAAGGCTTTATTTTTATTATAAAGTGTTATATTTACTTATAAAGTATTAAAAATTATGATCGAACATAAAGTATTCATTTATTTACACAACTTGTGATGTCCCATGACCACTAAATGATGATAACAAACCTTTCATTAATGAAAACGCAGATTTTCTTATTTAATAATTCTTTTGGTCAAATATTCAATTAATTTGGCATTCCATGGAGTTAGTTCGTGTATTTTGTTCACCACAAACGGAGAGAAAACGTTCGGCTGGCTTCTGACTCATCATATCCTCAGGCACGCCAAAAGAGAAGGCATGTCAATTATTGTCTCTTGGTTCGATCAAAAAAAGAAAAAAAAATTGTTGTGTCTTGATCAGTCCAAACCGTCAAAACGAGAGAAGAAAAGAGATAGTGAAGCTGAAAAGAGATCAAATTTTCATAGAGATCTGATGGGGACGTCTGGACTTTTTCCATCACTGTCGTTGCAATTTGACTGTTGTAACTCTACAAAACTTTCATTTTCTTAAAGCATTTTCCTATTATTCAATATCAACAATAAGTTTCTTTTTGGTCTAATTTATCCGTTGGAGACTTGGAGTCCAAAAGAGGAAGAGCAAGAGTTCGGAGCTCTCTGCTTTATTTAATATTCCTGAGCATTCTTTCTCTTCCGAGAAGCATATGAAAGCCCTTTCAACTTCTCTTCTCCCCCATTAATATTTCTTTTTTCTTTTTCTTTTTTTTTGGGGGGGGGGGGGGGGGGGGTGGGGGGGTTTCAAATGTTTAATGAGAATTTCGTTAGATGGGATTGGTTTAAAACATCATTTGCCAAGTGCCAATGTTAGTTATATCTTCTTCTTCTTTTTTAACCTTATTGCTCTGCTCCGTGGTGCTTTTCACTTGTAAATTACATATAAGATGCGGTTTACATCTATTTCTGTCTAGTCTTGTTTAGAAGCAATAAAAAAGATCTATCCATTATTTATTTATATAGAACTCACTTAAAATAAAATAACTATGGAAGATCAATATGGATATTAAACATTTAATGTTTTCTACGAGCTTATTAGCCGATTAGTCTTGCATTATTTAGGAGGAGCATTTCGAGATAGATAATTTTCGTTACTTCTGAGTTAGAAGAAAATACGAAATATCGTACCTTGAACTTATTTTGAACGTCTTAGCATGGCCTTGGTGCAAATCTTCTTTTACATTACAACTGAACTACAAAGCTTGAATTGCGGAAAAGCGTAAAAGACTTTCATTTCAAGACAGATTCGGAAGCCACAAAATCAGCGAACTAACCACGATCGTCCGCAAAATCACAAAAAGCGATTCCCCATTTTAACCCCGGAAATGAAGTAATAGTCAAAGCGTATTTAAACGATGTCTTGGGTCTTGGCTCGCCTATAACACTCTAAAAAGATTTCTGCCTGTTCTCTCATCAAGTTCGATCCTTCTGCAATTACGGCATCGTGTTTTGCATTTACGGCCAACTCCTTCAATCGCAAATCTCGCCAAGACTTCTTCAACTCGTCCAGCTTCTCTGGATCCATGGCACGCAGTCCGATTTCTTTCACATCCCCATCAAGCCCCATTTCATTAAGCCGCAATAAGGAAGACACGCTCCTCCAGTCCTCGGACAGCTTCGACGGAGCAGCAGGAAACGAGACGGCCACCTCGTCTTCGTCGCCGGGTTTGCATGTCTGAGGAGGAGGATGGCCTCCGCGTCTTCGCTTGATCATTGAGAGATGGCAGGAGAAAATATTAGGTGCTCCCGAAGTATTGCCTACGTGTACTCCTTTATCATTCAAATTTTGACACATGTCATGTGGGGCCCGCTTTTCGGATTCCCAAAACATCTCTCCTCACGTCACTTTTCTTTTCCTTGAACACCCTTCCCCACCCCTCCCCCTTTCGACCAAAATTAAACAGAAAAAAACCCTCCCCTTCGATCCTCACGTCTTCAACAAAATCAGCGTAGCAGAGTCGGATTGAGCCGCGGGCTGAGCCGCCGAGATCGCGGGCGGCAAGGACGCGACGAGGAGGTGGCGGCAGCGGTCAAGATCTAGTTGAGGGGAAGGTGGATAGGGGTTTGCAGCGCGCCGGCCTGTCGTACTCCGCCACCGCGGGCGCCGAAAAGCCAGGCTCGGTCTTATCCGGTTCCCTGTTCTTCTCTTTCAAGTCTACTTAAAGCAAAATCAAACCAAGCATATCAGAGAGAGACTACAGACAGCTTTTTTCTGCAAATGGAGGCGGCGCCGTTTGGCTCAGCGTTCACATCCAAACCACTCTCGCCACCATCTTCATGCTCTTCTACTTCACAATCTCTCCTTTACTTTCGCTTCAACAAAGCCCGCCTCAAGTTCAAATCACCCAGATCCTTCTCTGTTCGCGCCTCCTCTCGGGGAGGAGATTCTGGTGGGCACTAACCATCTCTCTCTGAGTATTTCGTTCTCAGTGTTTTATGCCTGTGTTGGTGTTGTTGCAGTGGTGACTCTGCTTGATTATGGTGCTGGCAACGTCCGTAGCGTCCGGAATGCAATTCGCTATCTCGGCTTCGACATTAAAGATGTAATCTTGTTGTCTTCTACGGTTTG
Organism: Rhodomyrtus psidioides; assembly: GCA_021437785.1. Lineage (NCBI taxonomy): Eukaryota > Viridiplantae > Streptophyta > Magnoliopsida > Myrtales > Myrtaceae > Rhodomyrtus > Rhodomyrtus psidioides. The sequence goes on from JAILYB010000055.1 coordinate 4,431,459, forward strand.
GTCTTTTCATTTGATGGAGATTTCAAGTAAAGCCCCCTACCGCAATTGCTTGACGTAATTTGCTACAAGCAAAGTGAAACACATCATGATCAGTGGCCAAAGATTTAATCTTTTGCGTTCTCTTTAACCATTTTTCCTGTATAATGTCGGGCTGCATTGTTGGGGTTTTAGTTTTGCTGCTAATTTAAGTATCGCGCGACTGCTAAACTATGGCTTTCTTTTTTATTTAATCAATATTCTGAGACTTTCTTTGTATCTAGAACTTTCTTATCCTTTATACATGTATAGGTACAAACTCCAGAAGATATTTTGGGTGCGAATCGCCTCATCTTCCCAGGCGTTGGGGCATTTGCTTCTGCCATGGATGTGTTGAATAAGAAAGGGTATATTCCCATTTTATCTCCTAATAGTTATATATTGAAAATTTGAACGGCCACTATTCTTTTTTAGCATTTTGGAGGTATATCCCTGGTACCTTCTGTTCTTTGGAAGAGCATTTAAATATTAGAATACACTATAACCACTACTGCAATCTGTGAATTTATCTTTGGGATTGATCATTGATGGTTCGCAAAATTTTCTGTTATATGACGCAATAGACATAGTGAACTTTCGAAATTGAAAGACTTCTAGCAAGATTATCTTGACTATGGACCGTTTTGTGTATTCTATCTGGAGTTTTCTATCTTAATTGTTGTGCGAGTTGCATGAGTGTCTTCCCAAGTTTTACGCAATACAAATATTGAAGGTTAGCTTGTATTCATAATTCACGTAACTCGGGTGCTAGGACCAGAGAACATTTTTCACATCTGAGAAATTCAATTCCAGGATGGCTGAAGCTCTCAGTACTTATATTATGGAAGATCGCCCCTTTCTAGGCATATGTCTTGGACTGCAATTACTCTTTGAGTCAAGTGAGGAGAATGGCCCAGGTCAGAAGATCGTGCTTTTGTTATTTCTTTTCTCTTCCCTTATCTTTCGGACGGATTTTTTTCTTTTAGACAAATTTTAGTGGATTGTAGTCTCGTTATTAAAGGCAACACTTTAGACTTTGAGATTGAGAGCAGCATGGCTAAACACTAGAATACAGTGTCGTTCTAGAGTTGCATTGCATAAACCGTGATATATAAAGGCCATACCAGCTTATAGTTCATGGAACAGAGGTAAATGGTGAGGATGAAAATCGAACAGCTGTGGCAAATGTCTCAGAGAAATGAATTGGCTTATTTGAGTATTGATATGGTTAGTTTACTAGATCTGAAAGTTCATTTTTTTATTGTTATGGCATTATCAACGGCATAATCTGTCAGCACCCATCTTGATGATGGCTACTTTTACAACAGTCTGTGGTCTTGGAATAATCCCTGGGGTGGTTGGTCGCTTTGATGCATCCAGTGGTTTGAGAGAACCTCACATTGGCTGGAATGCCTTGAAATTTAGAGAAGGCTCTGAAATTTTGGATGATATTGGAAATCGTCATGTCTATTTTGTTCACTCCTATCGTGCCATACCGGTATGCTTCTCTTCGTTTTCTGATTTTTTCTGTGGTGTATATTGCTAATTTTAAAAGTTTATTGTGTCAGATTGCCTAACTTATTTCCCTTTCTCTGTGTTCTATTTTATGTTTTTGGTGGGTAGTCAAAAGACAACATGGATTGGGTTTCCTCTACCTGTAATTATGGTGACAATTTCATAGCTTCTGTAGGGAAGGGAAATGTGCATGCGGTACAATTTCACCCAGAGAAAAGTTGAGGTAAATTGTAATTGGTATTGAGTTGCTTCACTTTAATCTTTTAATTTATAGTGTGTGTATTTACTACGAGGGGATGTTCTAAGCTGCAATCTTTCTTCTAGGAATGGGTAGGACACTCAATATTAGGATTTTTACTTTTAGTTCATATTCTTCGACTGATTTATGTGCATGGATAGTACTAACAGCAAATAGAAAATCTCATTAATTTTTCATATCAAACCAGCCTTGACAAGTTTAGTCTTCATGATGCAAAAGTATGACATGGTAAAGGCAATCTCATATGGACTTACCCTATTCGTTTGATATGGAACATTCAGATGTGGGTCTAACGGTATTGAGAAGATTCTTGTCTCCAAAGTCACACATAACAAAGGTATATTTGTGCCTATGAAATCTGCTCATCTATTGTGTTGAGCTTTTGTCAAATTATCTAACAACTGAATAATTATGTGAAGACAGAAGCCTACGGAAGGGAATGCCTCAAAACTTGCAAAAAGGGTAACACTCTTTCACTTGGGGATTTCTGACTGGCTTTCCCTCTTTAAAAATGACCCTTGAACTATACTTTACAACTTGCTGTTGCCTTGTCTGTTGCAAATTGTGTGGGTATTGAGCATTGTATCTCTGTTATGATTGAGTCTCTAATCTGGGTTAGTGACGACTTTTCTCAGGTAATCGCTTGTCTTGATGTGAGGGCGAATGACAAGGGAGATCTTGTTGTTACCAAGGGTGACCAATACGATGTAAGAGAGCGTACGGAAGAGAATGAGGTGTGTAAAACTAATCAGCTCTCCTTTTCTCTGTATTTCCATAAGGATATTGAAAGTTACATTACACCTTCAAAGGGGGATATGGACTGCAAGGCAACCATATAATCTCCTGGGATTTAGCGGAAAGTCTCACTTTGCTGAATTATACATTCATGGTACTTTTGATGAAATTTTATGTTGTAGGAGGATCATAGTTTTGCTACTTTTAGGCATTCAAATTACATTTTCTTACAGGTGAGGAACCTCGGCAAGCCTGTGGACCTTGCTGGGCAGTATTACATGGATGGAGCAGATGAAGTATGATTTCTTAATTGACGAAGGATTTTGCTTATAGTCCACTGTTTTACTAGTAATTCCTTTTGAATATTGGTGGCAGGTCAGTTTTCTGAATATAACTGGTTTCCGCGACTTCCCCTTGGGCGACTTACCAATGCTGCAGGTTCATTTCTTTTGAATATGACTCGTGGTTGCAGTACTCATATGGAAGGCATGACAGATTTCTTGTTCCCCCCTCCCTTCTCTCTTGATGCTGTCATTTTATTCTTTGTTTTCACAATGGGCTTTAGGTATTGCGATACACATCGGAAAATGTTTTTGTACCGCTAACTGTTGGAGGTGGAATTAGAGATTTCACAGATGCAACTGGCAGGTAGGTATTTACTTGGAGGTGTTCCAAGATTAATGTACACTTTAAGTGTGTATCCATAACTATGCATCTATTCCATATATTCTGAATTTTGGGCCCCTGAGTCGGGCATGTTTCAGTTTTACTGCAGTTAAAAAAAAATATGAGAGGTTGAATGACATTTCAACAACTTCTCAGGTACTATTCCAGTCTAGAAGTAGCTTCAGAATATTTTAGATCTGGGGCGGATAAGGTTTCTATAGGCAGTGATGCGGTTTATGCAGCTGAAGAATATATAAGAACAGGAGTATGTGACATTTTCTAAGTTTTTTGGCCATGAGCATTCTTGGTAGATACTGATACATAATAAGCACGTTTCCTCCTCCGCTGATACTTTGTGGACCACCTTTCATAGATGAAGAGTGGAAAGAGCAGCTTAGAAGAGATATCTAGAGTCTATGGGAATCAGGTAATTTCTTTGTTTAATTAAGCACGTAGTTATGTTATTCTCTAAACGGTTTTGTATTTGGCCTTGGTTTGTGCACAAATGCTTGGTATCACTATTTGAACTCCAGGAGATTCTGTTTGTGATCATATATACGTGATCAATACTTAAGATTGATAAGCACCCAGCATTGGAATTGAATTAACTAAGGATTACTCAAGGTGCAGTGTTATGATCTCAATATGTATGACTCATGAATATGGAAACACTCATGTTGATGGCATGTTTTGGAAGTGCACTGGAAAGTCATTTGATAGGGCAATTGAACTGATTTTCCATTTTTTTCCTTTGAGCTCGTGTTGGGTTTCGTTTTTTGTGTTGAACTATCTATAGATGTGTTAACTCGTAACAGCTTCTTTTATTCATTGGTTAGTTACTAGCAGATTATCATCCAATTACCGACATCTGTTAGAAGAGATTCTTAAAAATCTTCTTCTGCTTCCTTAGATTGTTTCAATACAATCAAATAGGATGGTCTGATGGTGGATTCTATCGTTGTCTACCACTAAGTGCCTGCCCTTTTGTCCCATTTTTCATTTCAGTGTCGTTGCTAAGGGAGTACAAAAATTTGGCAATTGACAGTTTATTTATTTTTACATTTTTTTTTCCCTCGATTGTTTTTGCTTTATTTTTATGAATATTTGGAGTTCATCGACTGCCAATCCCAACTAGTTTGGTATAAAGATGTTGTTGATGTTGACAGTTTATTGAGCAATATAGCATTCGAGCGTCCACACGAATGTATTTGAAGTAATTTTTTGTCTGGTTCTCTTTTGCCAGGCAGTGGTAGTGAGCATTGATCCTCGTAGGATGTACATCAATAGTCCCGAAGATGTGGAGTTCAGATCTACAAGGGTAACAAATCCAGGTATATGCCTACTTCATAATGCACCCTATAGTTGACTTTTGAGTATGCAAATCATTTGGTTGCACGAAACCCTGTTCACTATTGCAGATATTTTGCTTGATAGTTGACTTTTGAATGTGGCCACCTTAGGCCTAGAGGGAGTAGGAATGTTCGTGTTCATGTTATGTTTCTTGTTACTTCGATATAAATTTCTTGGTACTTCATTGTTGTCTTAGGTCCAAATGGAGAAGAATATGCTTGGTACCAGTGTACGGTAAGCTTTTCTTTTGCTACTTTATTTTTCACTTATCAATATTTAGCTATCTAGTTTGAATTACATTTTTCGGTTTACTATGGTCATCATATGTTGAACTAGAACGATAAACTTTGAAGATTAAGTTGGAAAATGTGAACATTAATATAAGACGTGATGATCTAAGCAGCACTGGCAGGAAAGTGGTAGAAAAACATATGCCACGAAATATGGGTGAGCTTGGAACAAGAAAATTAGAATTCCTTTGATATTTGTGAACATCTTAAATAATTTAAGGCAAGTATCCTGCCGAGATTTATTAAGTGTCCCGCAATCCTACGAGTGATGTTTAAGGATGTTTGCTTTCCGTTCTTCTCTAGACTATAATCATAGGATCCATTGAGCAAGTTTTTATTGTTTTCCCAAAGGTCAATGGTGGACGAGAAGGTCGGCCAATTGGAGCTTATGAGCTTGCAAAGGCTGTTGAAGAGTTGGGTGCGGGAGAGATATTGCTTAACTGCATTGATTGTGATGGTGCGAAATCTTTGCTCTATTCCTTGTGTTATTTTGATTCTTTCAGAAGCTGGACTAATGAGTAGTACAAGCGTTTCCTTGTTCATCGGTCTACCTTGCAAATTTGTTCTAAGTGTCCCTTTGGTTAGTTTCTCCTGCAACGTTCTTTGTTTTGTTGTGCTCGTGATATAAATGCGTGATTTGCATCCTTCTCAGGTCAAGGAAAAGGATTCGATGTCGATTTAGTGAAGCTGATTTCTGACGCCGTGAGCATCCCCGTGATAGCAAGTAGCGGCGCAGGCTCTGTGGAGCACTTCTCGGAGGTATTCGAGAAGACCAATGCATCCGCCGCACTTGCTGCAGGAATATTCCACCGGAAGGAGGTATCCTCGCGAAAAATGTTCCCGTTTATCTATAATTGGGATGATAGTCGAGAAAACTTTTGGCATCTCCCTTTGATCTTCCGTTTTTCATGTCGTGGCCTTCCTCTGATGCTGTGATTTTAGGTGCCAATTCAGTCTGTGAAGGAGCACTTGCTAAAGGAAGGCATAGAAGTAAGAATCTAGAGGGAGAATCGCTGATCGGAGTTGCGAGAGGGCGGCTAGTTTTTTGCTCGGGCTGAGTCGTCGGACAAAAAACCATCTATGTTATCAGTATTACGTTACATCGGTTCTTTTGTATTCACGTTTGTTGTGGTTTTTTTTAAAACCAATTTAAAAAAAAAAAAACAAAAGGGATTTAAATGAATCAGCTCAAAGTTTCATAAAGAAAGCTAGCTGACTAGGAGAAATTCCTCTAGCTTGAGAGGCCATTGAGGCTGCTCAAGTCCCAACGGCGTTTATTAGTCTTTCAGTACGGGTTTTACTTAGAATCAAGTGATTATTTCCTTCACAATTCAATTTCATTTTCTCATGGCGTGGAAGCCGATCCTTCCTATTTCTCTTGTACGTACGGTGTATGACACTACATACGGTATCGTGATCATGATGCCGAAACTTGAGGAGGGTGATCGGAGCTTCACCCTATAATCTGCTTGGGATCCGTGACTACCACCATTTAATGTAATGACCGACGTAAGTTTTGTGCTGGTCGGGGGTTTTTACCGTGGAAAATCATAGAGTTATCTTGTGAGAGTTAGTCGCATCCACGAATGATAGTGGATCCTCATGAAAAAAGAGTTTATATCGAGTAAAATGTACACTTTGACTATTGACTAATCCTAAGGTAAAGGGTCGAGAAACTCAACGCTACTATTTCACTTAAACACAATGATTCGTTATTGGAGCAAATAGCAACAATCATTTCATCCGACATGCGTAAAAAATTATTGAATAAGGGGTCGAATCCCTCTCTCTCCTTTTGCTTGGTGAAAATATTTCTTTTTTTAATTTATGGAAGTCCTCTTTTTCGTTTCTAAATATTTCTTTTTTTAATTTATGGAAGTCCTCTTTTTCGTTTCTGAATGGCAAGGTAAAATCGAGCTCATAGGCTTATTATCCTAGATCGGAATATATCATCAATACATAGTGTTTTGATGTAAGATTTCAATTATGCCATGTTTCAGCAGTAGCAGCACAGCGAGTAGAAGAAAAGAAATCACACTCGTGATTAGACGACATACGCTTGAGCCCACCACTTATCCAGCTATGCGGACCCCGAATTGGGAGGCTATACTTCACTTTCCCGAGAAAAAAAAAATGCTAGATCTGCGCATGCACACACGACCAATTCCGCCAACATAATATCATGCACGTTACTCTAAGCGGTCTGCATAGACGAAACATATTGTTACTATGAAATGCATGTCTTGTACGACAATTTGCTGTAAAAAACTTATTGAGACATAGGAATCAAACTTAAGGTGCAAGAGGGTCCAAGGCACGCTTCTCACTGACCGCACTTGCCTTAACATTTTAAGTACTAACTAAGCAAAATACAGACTAGTCATTTGGAAAGACATTTTTTATTTTTTGGTTCTCGCTCTTTAAGGGTATCCACCACCACCAGCCCCAGCTCCTCCACCGGCACCATACCCTCCACCAGCACCAGCTCCTCCACCAAGCCCCCCGCCCCCGCCTCCTCCAAACCCTCCGCCACCTCCTACTCCAGCTCCACCACCTATTCCACCGCCAGCACCAGCCCCACCACCATATCCACCGCCGGCTCCCCCGCCATAGCCACCTCCTAATCCTCCACCGCCGCCTCCTCCAAGGCCACCTCCACCACCTCCCCCTAGACCGCCACCTCCCCCAAGTCCCCCACCGGCACCAGCTCCTCCACCAGCACCGGCACCGCCACCCAATCCTCCTCCGCCACCACCTCCAAGGCCGCCGCCCCCTCCACCACCCAGGCCGCCGCCGTATCCAGGACGGCGGTAGAAGTTTTTCTCCTCCTCAAAGGACGCCTTCTCACCCAAAAGCACCCTAGAGTAGCCAGAGGTGCAAACTAGAGCACCGAGGAGCACAAGAAGGAGCAACTTGGAAGTGATCATCTTCAATGTGAAGCTGTTTAATCAAATTCTCTGAGAGATCTTGATTTGTTTGGTGAGAAGTTGAGAGACGAGAGAGGGCTTTATATAGAAGTGAGCATGAGTCTAAAGATGGAGAGGAGTGGTCTTAAATTTGGCCCATCTTCTCAACTGAAAACGGTGTTTTTAAATGCACTCGCTAACAATTATGTCCCTTTGAAAAAGAAGTGAAGAACTCTTTCGTGCATGTCCCCACTGGCTTCTGACATGGAAGACTAAAGCTCGATTTGCATGGACTTTTGCATCCACGCTTCATGGATTCGAGCTGTGTTCATCTGCATCATCTCTCTCCCCCTTTATTTCAAGGCAGCTAGATAAAGAAAATTACACTAGTTCCCGGAAACAACTTAGGTGGCTATATGAAAATGAAGAAATATATGTCAGACCGCATTTATTTCTCGATCAATTTTTTCATGTCAAATGTACACTAAGAGTAGATCATATAACCTCCAGGTTTGGCGCATTTAGTTGGTGCGTTAAGGAAATTCCTGTTGATAAATTTGAGATTATCTATTTGAATTGGGAGCTGCTACCCTAACTGTCTGACGGTACTGTCATTATTTCTGTCCCCACAATTTTTCAATTAATGAGTGCTTTATACAAAACACGTGGTGATAATGTATGGATTTACAGTAAAAAATATTTCATCGACTGTTTGTAGTTCTAGTTGAGGACCACCTTCTGGACTTAAGGTTTGGGCTTAATAATTTTTTTTAGAAGCGACAGTTAAATATTCCTTCTTACCGCCGAGCAAAATAAGCAGCAAAACCCGCCCTAGTTCATAAATAAAAAGAATTTAAAAAAAAGGGGTTCGTGATTAATTTCTTAGATGTTGGCTAGTTGGCGAAAGAATCTAAATTTCTAAATTTCTTTATATAGAGTTTTAACAAACCCTAGGATAAGAAAATAAAGCACTTTCATAGCTTACACGACATGAAGATTATAACACATCTAGAAAGGAAAATCGTCCAAAAAGTACTAAACTTATTGTATTTTTGCCAATTCAGTCATATACTTTTTAATTGTGCTAATTGAGTCATGAGCCTTTTCAAGTTTTGTCAATTGAGTTGATCGAGCATATTATGGCCGAAAATCGCTGAAATGGAACATCGCCCATCCCACGTGGAATGGCCAACGCTAACATGGATAAATTTTATAAATATTTTAACATATTTTCTTTTTGAATTTTCCTTTTTTTTTGTCTATCCTTCTTTACTTTTTCTTTGATGTGACCGAGGAGGGTCGCTGGGCCATGCCCACGGCCATGATGCCCTCGCTTAGTTTGGCGAGGGCTCGATGACCTTGCCATCCATAGTAAAAGTTGAAGAAAAGAAGGAACGAGAAAAGAATAATAATAATAATAACAATAATAATAATTTTAAAAAAATCAAAATTAAAAAATTATCCACGTCAACGCGAGTCGTACCACGTAGAACGACCGTCATCTATATTAGGAAAAAAAAATGGCAGTATAGACTAAATTGGCAAAATGCGAAAAGATTTAGGACTCAATTGTTACAATTGAAGGGTTTAATAAGGAATTGGCAAAGTGCAATGGGTTTAGGACTTTTTGGATAATTTTGCATGTTGGGAAATATATAATCATCTTTAAAAAAAAAAAAACATGACAAATAAAAGAAATATATAATATCAGCTCCCGGGGGTTACATATGGCTTCATGAGCCAAGCAACCGAACATGAGGGCTTCATTAAGCATTGCAAACATAGGATATAGACAAAATGTATTGTGTATCCATTTATATGAGCGATATACGCAAGTATTTTTGTTGACCGACTAGTGGCATTTCCTGCAGATTCGCGTCTAAAATTCAACAACTAATCCGGGAGAAATAAATGAGATACCACTATTTGCCTATTTGCAGACTCAACATGTGTCCGTTGACCTCAATTGTTTTAGCTCCACAAATTGCAAGTTTCTTTTTTTCTTTTAATTTATGTACTAAGATTGCTTTGTAAGTCAAACAAATGGGGCCCCATCATTATCTCTTTCTTCAATTGGGAGCATCAATTTAATTTGTGGGACAAATTAAGACAGAGAGTGCTGTATTCTACAGCCCCCATTACTAGGGGGCTAGTAGAGATAAACTCATATTAATTTGTTCATGAACAACTATATATATATAACTTTACATATAAAATACACACAAAGATAAACATGGTACGATGAACTTCGGGACCATTGAGTCTCCCCCTTGACTGGAGGAGGTGTTTTGAAATGGAGTAGCACGCAGCGAACGGAGAGGATCGACCTCGTGACATGACGATACACGTCCAAACCCGTCGCTTATACGTTCTCACTAACCCGTTGAGTTGTGAGGATATATTTTACTTACAGTCTTACAAGCTAGATTTGTGTGTGAGAGAGAAAGAAATATGCATAGACGAAACTTATGATTACTACGAGATGCATGTCTTGTTCATTAATCTGTTGGTATTGATTGTATCATATTTTTTATGTATCTTTTTACTATAGGAAAAGATCGATTGATTGTATCATAGTTCTGTGTATCTTTTTATTATAGGAAAAGATCGATCAGTGGAGAATATCCATCAATTAGGAGATCAATTAGTTTAGTAGATTGATTAGCTGTATCAGTGGAGAAAATATCTCCATTAATTAGGAGCAAATCTCTATAGCATTTGTGTATATATACTCATCCAAGTTTTAATAAGAATCATCGGATTATACTTCTTCACATGGTATCAGAGCGTACTTTTTAATTCTCCGTTTTTCATCTCCATCATTTTTCTTAAACATGAGTTCTACCACTTCAACTCTTACATCCGATGTTTCAAGCTCTATTGTCTCTACCGACAGCCTTGCCAACCCTTTTTTCTTACATCCCTCAGATAATCCGGGGACGAATCTTGCTAGCCATCCTCTTACTGGTGACAATTACACCACTTGGTGCCGCACCATGATCATGGCTCTTTCCGCCAAGAACAAAATGGGATTTGTCGATGGCACTATTCCCAAACCGGCCACTACCGAATCAAGTTACGAAGCTTGGAACCGTGTTAACAACATGGTCCTATCTTGGCTTCTCAACTCCATCCATCGTGATCTCGCTGCTTCCGTCCTCTATGCTGATTCCGCTGCTGCCGTTTGGAAGGACCTTCATGATCGTTTCTCTCCTTCAAACGGCCCACGCATTTTTGCACTCGAGCGTGCCATGGCCACATTGCAACAAAACAACGACTCGGTCGCCAAATATTTCAATGCCTTGAAGGCTTGCTGGGATGAGCTAAGTACTTTGGTGTCTATACCTTCTTGTACCTGTGGTGCTTCTAATATTTTTTCCACTCATTACCAAAATCGCCAACTGATGCAATTCTTAATGGGCTTGAATGATGTCTATGCACCAATACGGAGTCAGATCCTGCTTCAGGATCCTCTTCCCTCTTTGAGTCGTGCTTATTATCTCATCCTTCAAGATGAATCACAGCGTCTTCTTCAATCACCCAATGCCATGATCGAAGGATCTGCCTTACTCACCATGCCCACCTTGGGTGACGCTTCTACTAGATCTATTAATGCTGCCACCAGACCACGTTCCACTGAGCAGCGTCAACGTTCTAAAGAACGATGCACTTATTGCCATATTGTTGGTCACACTCGAGATGTATGTTACAAACTCAATGGCTATCCTCCTCATTATCGAACTGCTCGACGTCCTCAACCACGTCAGGACACTGTAACCATGCCTGTATTGTCATCCGCCATGTCCCCGTCCACTCCTGTGGTGAACTCATTCACTACCGAACAGTATCAGCAACTTCTTCGCTTGATTAATGAGGTAAATGTGCAGCCAGCAGCTAACCTCACAGGTATTTCTCTCTGCCTTTCCTCTGCAGTACATGATTAATCTATTTGGATCCTTGACACGGGGGCGACTGATCATGTTACTTACCTTCCTCATTTACTTACCTATGTTCATGCCCCTCCTTCTACATCCATTAGTATCCCAGATGGTCGCACGGTTCCCATTACCATGGCGGGTTCTGTCCTTCTTCATCATCGTCTTACCCTCACTAATGTCTTATGTGCCCCATCTTTTAAGCATAATTTACTTTCGGTTCAACAACTTGCTCGTGAACTGAATGTATTTGTAACCTTTTATTCTTCTTATTGTATTCTCCAGGACCGCTTGACGGGCACGGAGATTGGACGGGGCCATGCTAGTGGTGGTATTTACTATCTACAAACAGCATCACAACCACAATCTTTTGCATCATCATCCCCTACTCGTGAGTTATGGCACAAATGACTTGGCCACCCATCTTATACCACTATCGCGGCATTACCACTACAAAAAAACAGCCATTTAGCGACGAAAATTTGCGACGAACCACATTCATCGCTAATTTACGACGAAATTAGCGACGCAATTCAAAATTGGTAGCAAATTGCTACGAAATTAGCGACGAAAACTGTCATAGCAAATTAGCGACCAAATTAGCGACGAAAAATTATTCGTAGCTAATTAGCGACGAAATTAGCGACGAAAACTTATTGCGTCGCAAATTAGCTACGAAATTTGTGACGAAATAATATTCGTAGCTAATTTGCGACGCAATTTGCGACGAACTTCCGTTTTCATCGCAAATTTGCGACGAACACAGCCATTCGTCGCAAAATAATTTAATTTTTATTTTTAAATTTTCTTTTTTGTTTCAACTTTGCGACGAAAGCATGCTTTCGTCGCAAAATTTGCGACGAACATATCCGTTCGTCGCAAAATAATTTAATTTTTACTTTTAAATTTTCTTTTTTGTTTCAATTTTGCGACGAAAGAATGTTTTCGTCGCAAAATTTGCGACGAACATATCCGTTCGTCGCAAAATAATTTAATTTTTATTTTTATATTTTTGTTTTTCATTCCAATTTTGCGACGAAGGCGCTTTTCGTCCCAAAATAATTTAATTTTTAATTTTTATTTCGATTATAGTCGCAATTTTGCGACGAAAGGTAAGTTTCGTAGCAAAAAAATTTTATTTTTCTTTTTAATTTTTTTATTCTAAATTTGCGACGAAATTTAGGTTTCATCGCAAAATTTGCGATGAAATATCCTTTTGTCACAAAATAATTTATTTTTTTCTTTTTCGTTCCAATTTTGCTACGAAAGAGCGCTTTCGTCGAAAATTTGCGACGAACATAACCTTTCGTCGCAAAATAATTTATTTTTTATTTTTAAATTTTCTTTTTATTCTAATTTTGCGACGAAAGGATGGTTTCATCGCAAATTTGTGACGAACATTACTATTCGTCGCAAAATAGTTAATTTTTATTTTTTTTATTTTTCTTTTTCATTTTGCGACGAATGGTTATGTTCGTCACAAATTTGCGATGAAACCATCCTTTCGTCGCAAAATAGTTAATTTTTATTCTTATTCTTTTTCTTTTTCTTTTTCATTTTGCGACGAAAGGTGTTTTCGTCGCAAATGTGTGACGAACATAACCATTCGTCGCAAAATAATTTAATTTTTATTTTTAAATTTTCATTTTTATTTCAATTTTGCGGGGAAATAGTGTTTCGGCGCAAAATTTGCGACGAACATATCCGTTCGTCGCAAAATAATTTAATTTTTATTTTTATATTTTTGTTTTTCATTCCAATTTTGCGACGGAAGAACTATTTCGTCGCAAATTTTGCGACGAAGGCGCTTTTCGTCCCAAAATAATTTAATTTTTAATTTTTATTTCGATTATAGTCGCAATGACGAAAGGTAAGTTTCGTAGCAAAAAAATTTTATTTTTCTTTTTAATTTTTTTATTCTAAATTTGCGACGAAATTTAGGTTTCATCGCAAAATTTGCGATGAAATATCCTTTTGTCACAAAATAATTTATTTTTTTCTTTTTCGTTCCAATTTTGCTACGAAAGAGCGCTTTCGTCGAAAATTTGCGACGAACATAACCTTTCGTCGCAAAATAATTTATTTTTTATTTTTAAATTTTCTTTTGTCACATTACTATTCGTCGCAAAATAGTTAATTTTTATTTTTTTATTTTTCTTTTTCATTTTGCGACGAATGGTTATGTTCGTCACAAATTTGCGATGAAACCATCCTTTCGTCGCAAAATAGTTAATTTTTATTCTTTTTCTTTTTCTTTTTCTTTTTCTTTTTCATTTTGCGACGAAAGGTGTTTTCGTCGCAAATGTGTGACGAACATAACCATTCGTCGCAAAATAATTTAATTTTTATTTTTAAATTTTCATTTTTATTTCAATTTTGCGGGGAAATAGTGTTTCGGCGCAAAATTTGCGACGAACATATCCGTTCGTCGCAAAATAATTTAATTTTTACTTTTAAATTTTCTTTTTTGTTTCAATTTTGCGACGAAAGAATGTTTTCGTCGCAAAATTTGCGACGAACATATCCGTTCGTCGCAAAATAATTTAATTTTTATTTTTATATTTTTGTTTTTCATTCCAATTTTGCGACAGAAGAACTATTTCGTCGCAAATTTTGCGACGAAGGCGCTTTTCGTCCCAAAATAATTTAATTTTTAATTTTTATTTCGATTATAGTCGTAATTTTGCGACGAAAGGTAAGTTTCGTAGCAAAAAAATTTTATTTTTATTTTTAATTTTTTTATTCTAAATTTGCGACGAAATTTATGTTTCATCGCAAAATTTGCGATGAAATATCCTTTTGTCACAAAATAATTTATTTTTTTCTTTTTCGTTCCAATTTTGCTACGAAAGAGCGCTTTCGTCGAAAATTTGCGACGAACATAACTATTCGTCGCAAAATAGTTAATTTTTATTTTTTTTATTTTTCTTTTTCATTTTGCGACGAATGGTTATGTTCGTCACAAATTTGCGATGAAACCATCCTTTCGTCGCAAAATAGTTAATTTTTATTCTTTTTCTTTTTCTTTTTCATTTTGCGACGAATGGTTATGTTCGTCACAAATTTGCGATGAAACCATCCTTTCGTCGCAAAATAGTTAATTTTTATTCTTTTTCTTTTTCTTTTTCTTTTTCTTTTTCATTTTGCGACGAAAGGTGTTTTCGTCGCAAATGTGTGACGAACATAACCATTCGTCGCAAAATAATTTAATTTTTATTTTTAAATTTTCATTTTTATTTCAATTTTGCGGGGAAATAGTGTTTCGGCGCAAAATTTGCGACGAACATATCCGTTCGTCGCAAAATAATTTAATTTTTACTTTTAAATTTTCTTTTTTGTTTCAATTTTGCGACGAAAGAATGTTTTCGTCGCAAAATTTGCGACGAACATATCCGTTCGTCGCAAAATAATTTAATTTTTATTTTTATATTTTTGTTTTTCATTCCAATTTTGCGACGGAAGAACTATTTCGTCGCAAATTTTGCGACGAAGGCGCTTTTCGTCCCAAAATAATTTAATTTTTAATTTTTATTTCGATTATAGTCGTAATTTTGCGACGAAAGGTAAGTTTCGTAGCAAAAAAATTTTATTTTTATTTTTAATTTTTTTATTCTAAATTTGCGACGAAATTTATGTTTCATCGCAAAATTTGCGATGAAATATCCTTTTGTCACAAAATAATTTATTTTTTTCTTTTTCGTTCCAATTTTGCTACGAAAGAGCGCTTTCGTCGAAAATTTGCGACGAACATAACCTTTCGTCGCAAAATAATTTATTTTTTATTTTTAAATTTTCTTTTTATTCTAATTTTGCGACGAAAGGATGGTTTCATCGCAAATTTGTGACAAACATTACTATTCGTCGCAAAATAGTTAATTTTTATTTTTTTTATTTTTCTTTTTCATTTTGCGACGAATGGTTATGTTCGTCACAAATTTGCGATGAAACCATCCTTTCGTCGCAAAATAGTTAATTTTTATTCTTTTTCTTTTTCTTTTTCATTTTGCGACGAATGGTTATGTTCGTCACAAATTTGCGATGAAACCATCCTTTCGTCGCAAAATAGTTAATTTTTATTCTTTTTCTTTTTCTTTTTCTTTTTCTTTTTCATTTTGCGACGAAAGGTGTTTTCGTCGCAAATGTGTGACGAACATAACCATTCGTCGCAAAATAATTTAATTTTTATTTTTAAATTTTCATTTTTATTTCAATTTTGCGGGGAAATAGTGTTTCGGCGCAAAATTTGCGACGAACATATCCGTTCGTCGCAAAATAATTTAATTTTTACTTTTAAATTTTCTTTTTTGTTTCAATTTTGCGACGAAAGAATGTTTTCGTCGCAAAATTTGCGACGAACATATCCGTTCGTCGCAAAATAATTTAATTTTTATTTTTATATTTTTGTTTTTCATTCCAATTTTGCGACGGAAGAACTATTTCGTCGCAAATTTTGCGACGAAGGCGCTTTTCGTCCCAAAATAATTTAATTTTTAATTTTTATTTCGATTATAGTCGTAATTTTGCGACGAAAGGTAAGTTTCGTAGCAAAAAAATTTTATTTTTATTTTTAATTTTTTTATTCTAAATTTGCGACGAAATTTATGTTTCATCGCAAAATTTGCGATGAAATATCCTTTTGTCACAAAATAATTTATTTTTTTCTTTTTCGTTCCAATTTTGCTACGAAAGAGCGCTTTCGTCGAAAATTTGCGACGAACATAACCTTTCGTCGCAAAATAATTTATTTTTTATTTTTAAATTTTCTTTTTATTCTAATTTTGCGACGAAAGGATGGTTTCATCGCAAATTTGTGACGAACATAACCATTCGTCGCAAAATGAAAAAGAAAAATAAAAAAAATAAAAATTAACTATTTTGCGATGAATAGTTATGTTCGTCACAAATTTGCGATGAAACCATCCTTTCGTCGCAAAATAGTTAATTTTTATTCTTTTTCTTTTTCTTTTTCATTTTGCGACGAATGGTTATGTTCGTCACAAATTTGCAATGAAACCATCCTTTCGTCGCAAAATAGTTAATTTTTATTCTTTTTCTTTTTCTTTTTCTTTTTCTTTTTCATTTTGCGACGAAAGGTGTTTTCGTCGCAAATGTGTGACGAACATAACCATTCGTCGCAAAATAATTTAATTTTTATTTTTAAATTTTCATTTTTATTTCAATTTTGCGGGGAAATAGTGTTTCGGCGCAAAATTTGCGACGAACATATCCGTTCGTCGCAAAATAATTTAATTTTTACTTTTAAATTTTCTTTTTTGTTTCAATTTTGCGACGAAAGAATGTTTTCATCGCAAAATTTGCGACGAACATATCCGTTCGTCGCAAAATAATTTAATTTTTATTTTTATATTTTTGTTTTTCATTCCAATTTTGCGACGAAGGCGCTTTTCGTCCCAAAATAATTTAATTTTTAATTTTTATTTCGATTATAGTCGCAATTTTGCGACGAAAGGTAAGTTTCGTAGCAAAAAAATTTTATTTTTCTTTTTAATTTTTTTATTCTAAATTTGCGACGAAATTTAGGTTTCAATGCAAAATTTGCGCTGAAATATCCTTTTGTCACAAAATAATTTATTTTTTTCTTTTTCGTTCCAATTTTGCTACGAAAGAGCGCTTTCGTCGAAAATTTGCGAAGAACATAACCTTTCGTCGCAAAATAATTTATTTTTTATTTTTAAATTTTCTTTTTATTCTAATTTTGCGACGAAAGGATGGTTTCATCGCAAATTTGTGACGAACATTACTATTCGTCGCAAAATAGTTAATTTTTATTTTTTTTATTTTTCTTTTTCATTTTGCGACGAATGGTTATGTTCGTCACAAATTTGCGATGAAACCATCCTTTCGTCGCAAAATAGTTAATTTTTATTCTTTTTCTTTTTCTTTTTCTTTTTCATTTTGCGACGAAAGGTGTTTTCGTCGCAAATGTGTGACGAACATAACCATTCGTCGCAAAATAATTTAATTTTTATTTTTAAATTTTCATTTTTATTTCAATTTTGCGGGGAAATAGTGTTTCGGCGCAAAATTTGCGACGAACATATCCGTTCGTCGCAAAATAATTTAATTTTTATTTTTATATTTTTGTTTTACATTCCAATTTTGCGACGGAAGAACTATTTCGTCGCAAATTTTGCGACGAAGGCGCTTTTCGTCCCAAAATAATTTAATTTTTAATTTTTATTTCGATTATAGTCGCAATGACGAAAGGTAAGTTTCGTAGCAAAAAAATTTTATTTTTCTTTTTAATTTTTTTATTCTAAATTTGCGACGAAATTTAGGTTTCATCGCAAAATTTGCGATGAAATATCCTTTTGTCACAAAATAATTTATTTTTTTCTTTTTCGTTCCAATTTTGCTACGAAAGAGCGCTTTCGTCGAAAATTTGCGACGAACATAACCTTTCGTCGCAAAATAATTTATTTTTTATTTTTAAATTTTCTTTTGTCACATTACTATTCGTCGCAAAATAGTTAATTTTTATTTTTTTTATTTTTCTTTTTCATTTTGCGACGAATGGTTATGTTCGTCACAAATTTGCGATGAAACCATCCTTTCGTCGCAAAATAGTTAATTTTTATTCTTTTTCTTTTTCTTTTTCTTTTTCTTTTTCATTTTGCGACGAAAGGTGTTTTCGTCGCAAATGTGTGACGAACATAACCATTCGTCGCAAAATAATTTAATTTTTATTTTTAAATTTTCATTTTTATTTCAATTTTGCGGGGAAATAGTGTTTCGGCGCAAAATTTGCGACGAACATATCCGTTCGTCGCAAAATAATTTAATTTTTACTTTTAAATTTTCTTTTTTGTTTCAATTTTGCGACGAAAGAATGTTTTCGTCGCAAAATTTGCGACGAACATATCCGTTCGTCGCAAAATAATTTAATTTTTATTTTTATATTTTTGTTTTTCATTCCAATTTTGCGACGGAAGAACTATTTCGTCGCAAATTTTGCGACGAAGGCGCTTTTCGTCCCAAAATAATTTAATTTTTAATTTTTATTTCGATTATAGTCGTAATTTTGCGACGAAAGGTAAGTTTCGTAGCAAAAAAAATTTATTTTTATTTTTAATTTTTTTATTCTAAATTTGCGACGAAATTTATGTTTCATCGCAAAATTTGCGATGAAATATCCTTTTGTCACAAAATAATTTATTTTTTTCTTTTTCGTTCCAATTTTGCTACGAAAGAGCGCTTTCGTCGAAAATTTGCGACGAACATAACCTTTCGTCGCAAAATAATTTATTTTTTATTTTTAAATTTTCTTTTTATTCTAATTTTGCGACGAAAGGATGGTTTCATCGCAAATTTGTGACGAACATTACTATTCGTCGCAAAATAGTTAATTTTTATTTTTTTTTATTTTTCTTTTTCATTTTGCGACGAATGGTTATGTTCGTCACAAATTTGCGATGAAACCATCCTTTCGTCGCAAAATAGTTAATTTTTATTCTTTTTCTTTTTCTTTTTCATTTTGCGACGAAAGGTGTTTTCGTCGCAAATTTGTGACGAACATAACCATTCGTCGCAAAATAATTTAATTTTTATTTTTAAATTTTCTTTTTTATTTCAATTTTGCGGGGAAATAGTGTTTCGGCGCAAAATTTGCGACGAACATATCCGTTCGTCACAAAATAATTTAATTTTTATTTTTTATTTTTTGTTTTTCATTCCGATTTTGCGACGGAATGACTCTTTCGTCGCAAATTTTGCGACGAAAAGCGCCTTCGTCGCAAAATAATTAATTTTTATTTTTAAAATTTTCTTTTTTATTCTAATTTTGCGACTAAATAATGGTTTCGTCGCAAATTTGGGACGAACATAACCTTTCGTCGCAAAAGAGTTAATTTTTATTTTTTCTTTTTCTTTTTCTTTTTCATTTTGCGACGAAACAGTCCTTCGTCGCAAAATAATATAATATAATTTTTTTATTTCAATTATAGTCGCAAAAAAATTAATTTTTCTTTTTAATTTTTAATTTTTTATTCCAAATTTGCGACGAAAGGATGGTTTTGTCGCAAATTTTGCAATGAACTTTACCTTTCTTGGCAAAATAATTTAATTTTAATTTTTTTATTTAAATTACTCTAATTAAATTTGCTTAAACCAAAAGCTTTCTATATATCTCTTAATTATTATAACTTATGAATGGAATCCTTTTTTTTTTATAAAAAAAATATTTAAGAGAAAAATGACATATAGACTTTGTTTATCCATTCTTAGTCTTATTGTGGACAGAGTAAGAGCCGGGTACGAGATGATAGATATTGTCAGAACTTGCATCATATCCTAATTTGTGACAAAACTGATTAGTAGGCTATATGTAAGAAACCAAAGCACGAAGAAAATATGATTTCATAATGCCTCATATTAGCAATTTTCCTAGAGAGGTTTACTAATTTAACCTCACACCTCGAACAAAATTCCAATGTAATCTTTTCAGTTAATTAAAATGTTTCGAATGAAACCAAAGTTTCATGTTCGATTTTGAATTACAGACGTCAAAAATGATGAATCGACGTCGACTATAGCATATAGCCTTCCAAGCTAACTATGCTAGTTCGATTCCCTGTATCCGCTATATTCTATACTCTCTATCTATACTACATTGACATGTATTTGAATATATATTTGAATTTGAATATTTTTCAAATTAATATATTTAACAGGATTATTTAATTATATTAATCCATCTTTGAATTGAATATGCAATTCCCAAAATTCTATTATCTTAATAATTTTTTCCTTTTTATCATAATTATTTTTATTAATATTGTCATCGTTCATTACATATGTAAAGTTGTGAACAAACAAAAATAGAAGTTAATTTCTTTTTATAAAGTATAACTTAGAAAAAAATTCGATTCTTTGGGATCCTTGTTTTCTTCAATCGGTAAGTGACTTAAATAAGAAATACTTATAATACGTCGTTTAGCTTAGCTTATTTATGTTCTTTCTTATATTCTATTTTATATTATTTACATGAATTATTTTTAATAAAAAATGAAAATAGAGCGAATATTCTTTAAATTGAAAAACCAAATATATTATTAATCAAGTAAACATTACATTAACAAGTATAAATGAAAAGCGATCAATTTATTTAATAACCATACATGTAATTTCTTGATGTTCAACTCTTGATATATTCGAAAAAAAAGCTCTTGATATAGGGAAATGAATTAATATCGATTGTAGATTCAATTTCATAGCAAGTGGATAAAAAATTTAAAATATGCTTAAAATTTTCCCCTAAAAAAATGTTACACGAGTTTGAATGTGCAGAATGTCTAAATAAATTTCAGTTGGATTTACGTTTATCACTACTCCAAATGCTTAAATTTTTTTTATAGTATGCGACATATGTTACTCTTGTTGCCTTTATTACTATTATTATGAATATTTTAATGATCAATATTATTGTTAATGTTGCGAAATTTAACGGCGACATTTGTCATATTTTTATAACCAAACTTCGCTGACTCAACTTTAAGATTAAGATGTCATTTTCCAGATGTAAGAGCAATATCTTTTTTCGACGAAGATTGTTTCGTCGCTAAATTTAGCGAATTCTTTTGAATTATACATGATAGAATTCATTGCTAATTTTAAGAAGATTCAGATTGTTTCCATTTTTTGTTGCTAATTTAGCGACAAAATTTCCAATAGCTCGGATAGAATTCCAAATCTGAATTCTTTCAATTCTATTTTTTAAAATAAAATTGAAAGAAAATATTTAATAATAAATAGAATAATTTAATTTTTAGAAAATATACGAAAATAGAACATGAATAAATTAAAAAAGAAAGTATTCAAATTTACGATGAAGGAGTTATCGTCTCTAATGGAATAAAAATAAAAAAAATTTATTCAAATTAGCGAGGAAGGTATGTTTCCGTCGCAAAAATCCATGGACACAAGCCATTTGTTTTTTGGTCAGAGAACACAAGCCATTTGCCGCGTTCCTTCTTTTCCTTTTCCCTCCCTTCTTTTCCTTTTCCCTCGTCTTTTTCCTTTTCCCTCCTAACCATTTCACCCCTCCCAATCGCCACTCTCTCTCTCTCTGCTTCCGCTTCTTCTTCTCCGCCTCCTCCTCTCGTGTCCGTCCACCCCCGTCGCCGGCCACGCCTCACCGCCTGCCGGCCTCGCGAGCCGCAACCATCTGAGTCGCTTCGCCCCAAGACCCTCCTCCACCTGGGCTCCACCGCCACCGAGCAACGCCACCCAGCCACCTCTGGCCACCTGAGCTCAATGTGCGAGCATCGAGGCCTCTGTTCCGGAGCCGGCACGACCGCCTCGCTTTCGCCGTCCACGCGATGTTCCTCGCCTCCGGCTACTCGCTCGCTGCCACCGAACCGACCGCTTATGCCGCCGACGCTCTCTCCTCTTCCTCCACCGGTGAGTCGAGTATCGTTCTGTTTTACACGCACGCGCAAGGGTGATCATTTCGTCCGAGGGTTTTCGAAGTGTATTTCTCTGACCGAACAGCTTCGAATTTGGTTTTGGTCGTTCAGAGGAGGTTGGGATCGAGCAGTGGAACGAGGCCGACGACGAGTATGCCTTTGTGTACATAAGCCCTGAGGACTCGAAGAAAGTGCTGGTGAAGTGTCTTGCGATGGACGACAAGCTGGTTTTGGATGCTTTGAAAGACGGGGCTGCTGAACCTGTTCATCTAGAGATTGAGTAGTATGCGGCTGGGTCCTTTTGATTTCCTACTTCTGCACCACACCATGGAGCATCTTCTATTTGATTCTTCATTTTTTTGGTTTCAATTTTTTGATTGTTCGATATTTTCATCACCGGCAGTGTTGCTGAGTTCATTGGGGAGGATGGAGCGGCGAGTTACTCTGGTCAGTTCAAAAATCTGGATAAGTTAGTGAAGAGTTTGGATACGGAGATATTGTCAAAATTGAATGGCTCATCAAGGCCCAGTTCGTCAACAACGAATGATGTCAGGTAATTTGGTTTGCTTTATATTTTATGTTGATAGCGCCATTTAGGTAATTTATTTTGCTTAGGGAGATGTTTCTTTCGATTGTGGAAGAGATTAATAAGCAAGGGGAAAGGATTCACCTTTGGATACGTGGATGATAAGATTTGGTTGCTGTGGAATTATATCAAATTCAAACTCAGAATTTGACGCTGTTGTGGCTTTAGAATGTAGCTCAAGATTTTATGGAGTGCTGTTGGGGGGTCTTGCAGTATATTTCCTATTTGTATATGCTTTTTATTTTTACCTTTCGATTATTTTCCGAGTTAGAAGGTGTATGAATTTATTTGAGGATGACTGAAATGCAGTCCCATACTTGACTGAGCCGGATCCTGGTGTTCGTATTTGTTTAAGAACGATAAATTTGTTCATGGTGTTTCTTACGTATTCTTGTAATGCAGTTGGAATTGCTCTATCATTAAATGTTGAGTTTTGTGCTTTTACAATGTGATGAAGGCGATAATTTATTTGGCTTTGATGCGACTGATGCCACAAAATCTTTGGAATATGCATTTTCCCCTGCCATGTCCTCAAGCATACCATGGGCCACCGTATTGGGAAACCATGACCAAGAGTCCACCTTGTCAAGAGAAGGGATTATGAAACACATAGTTAGCCTCAAGCACACTTTGTCTCAAGTCAATCCTACCAGGGTTGATGTTATTGATGGTTTTGGGAATTACAACTTGGAGGTGCATAGAGTTGAAGGCTCTG
The DNA here is from genome assembly GCA_021437785.1 of Rhodomyrtus psidioides. NCBI lineage: Eukaryota > Viridiplantae > Streptophyta > Magnoliopsida > Myrtales > Myrtaceae > Rhodomyrtus > Rhodomyrtus psidioides. The sequence goes on from JAILYB010000055.1 coordinate 4,454,855, forward strand.
GTTTTGAAAACAAATCAGTCCTCAATCTCTATTTCCTCGATAGTGGAGATTATTCAACAATACCCTCAATTCCTAGTTGTAATTGGATCAAACCCTCTCAGCAATTTTGGTTTCAACGTACGTCTATGAAGCTTCAAGTATGAATGGTGCCAGTTTCTTTCTCTTGTCTTTTGCTGTCCTTCTCCTTATAGACAATAGAGAGAACACCGATTCCAAATGGATAGCTATCAAGTGTAGCTCTGCAGAAGGAAAACGTAGAGGCGTTGACGTTCTTTATGAATATCTAGAGAAGGTTCTTATGTCTGTCGTGAAACAAAAAAATATTGGTCAGGAATTGCATTGACTTTAATTAGCCTGGGGTAGGAAATAAAGAGAAAATTTTTTTCTTCCTTAAATAAGAGGAGCTAGGGTACTTAGTCAATTTATTACCTTGGTTTATGTATATACAATGCAAACTCAAAATGAGAGACTAATCTTCATCGCTGTAACTGACCAACTGTTGCTACATTGCTGTGGGTCCATCCACTGCATGGTTTAGGGAACCATTGGTCATGCTTATTGTGAAGGATCATCTAAAAAAATCTCTTACTTGGAATCAATTAATTTTTAAGTCTTTATGTTTATTTGGCATTTCTTCATGAATAATCTTATTGATTGTTGGATGAATTTTAGAAATGTTCCATCCCTTTCTTCCATATATGCTCCCGACGAATGTAAACCAAGCCTTCGCTCAAGAAAGAGCATTCTTTTTTGGTCGAAACAAGAAAGAGCATTCATTTTGCTTCTGACGGAGCACTTTTTGTGCTTCGAAACAGTTAGTCAATTACCAAGACATCTCAATCAGATTATTGTGCTACTAAATTGTTTTTATTGGCAAGGAGCCATCAATGATTAGTCTTGAGAAAACTGTTTATGCTCATTTTTTTGGCAAATTTTTGCTTATATTTTAAGCCACCCTTGCTTATCTTTTCTATTTTGGTTTTGCAGAAAAATACAAGCGTTGCAAGTTCTCTCGAAACATACTTCCTGTCACAGATTTCATCGATCTTTTTGGACATGCTTAACGTTTATAGGTATATCTTTAAAGCTTGGAGTGAATAAAAGTTTGGCTTTATTTGCGGCATCCACTTTTGTTTTTTTTTTAAACTGATGCTTGGTACTCATCCATTGCTCACTGTTGCTACAAAATGTACAGTGAGCTTATATAGAGTACCATTGCAGGGGGAGGGCCCTTTGTTTCCAAATCATCATTTGTCAAACTTCTACGGTAAGGTCATCTACACACCAGTTTTAAGTTTCAAAGACATTTGGGGTTGGTTTGTTATATTGTGCTTCTGGAAATAGATCGATCAAGAGGGAAACTCTAAAGCTGATCGAGACATTTCTAGACAAGGCTGAGGATCAACCACAAATGTGAAAGCAGTTTGTCCCTTCAATGAACACAAGTTGTTCTTTAAGTTGCTACTGCACTTGTGTCGCGACCCGTCCGAAAGGCGGACGCGGCTAATGGATTACCGATCGCGGGCCTTGGATCGGCGCGAGCCCTCCCAGGCCCATACCAAATCGCGACGGGAGTATTTTTCTGAGGGATTCGACGATAAGAGTTGATCGCTTTCGACCTTCAGTGTGGTCGTGGTGGCATGTGCAACTTGTGCATGCATTTGGAGTCGCCACCGGTCTTTCTTGGAGGGTAGACCGAAAACCTTACTGACCGATTGGGAGAGGTCGATCAGTTCTACGGAACCAGAGATTTTGGGTTCGGGGACTTGGTTACATTGGTGTCATTACCAACGCCCTTTCGGTACCTAACGCGAGTGATTTTCCTAGCTAAGAGTTCATGCAGGCGCAATTTTAGGTGAGGTAGGCTTGATTCAAGATTTCATGCAGATTGGAAGACTATTCCTATCAATCATAATCAATTTAAAGGAAAGCGCAATCAAGTGCATAAATTAATCTCATCGATGCACATCAATTCAAGTCAATGGCTTCCTAGCATAGCCATAAGGGCTTAGGGAATGTGTGATTTCGGTCAGGGGTAAAATGAGAAGATTTGGAGGCGATTTAGCCCGAAGGGCAAAATCGTCAATTTTTGGAAGACTTGGATATCGAATTACCCAAAATATTCCATGGCCAGTTGATTGTGGCCACTTCCCATTTTTGAGAATTTTTTGGAATTTCTTGATTTTTCTTCAATTTTTGGAAGACAATTCGCCCAAGGGGCGAAATCGTCATTTTAAGAAGGGTCGGGGTTCAAAACACCCGGAATGAGTCTTGGCCAGTTGACTGTGGCCATTTCCTATTTTTGGGGATTTTCCTAGATTTTTTTAGAATTTTTTTTGGAAGACGGTTTACTGAAAGGGCAAAACCATCATTTCTGGAATGTCCGGGGGTCAAATGACCCGAAACAGGTCGTGGCCAGTTGAATGTGGCCATTTCCTATTTTCTGGAATTTTTTAGAATTTTTCTGAATTTTTCGAATTTTTTTGAATTTTTTTTATGATTTTCCATTTTTTATTGAATTTTTGAATTTATTATTATTATTATTTATTTGCTTTTTGTTTTGTACATTAACAACACTCCCACAATGTCAGACCCCAACGTGCATTCACTCTACGCATTCTCATCCTCCCCATTTTTTTATCATATTATTCTCTTTCTACATTTTTTTATTCTTTCTTTTGGGGGTCTTCTTCATGATGCTTACCTACAGAGCTTCCTGGACACACACGGTTCGACCAAACTACAACTTCCGGCGAACCACACCACGGCCATTTCTAGCGCGATTCAGTTCTAGCCCGCCGTATACCATTAACAATGATCGATGAAACTTACCTGCACGCCATGCGAGCTTGCAAGCGCTTGAAATAAGCTGGAGCTCGAGATCGGGATCGAGGGTCCGAAGTCAGCTCGGGAGTTTCGAGCCACGAACCATGCAAGATACACACATAGACGAGCTCAGAAGGAGTTTTAGAGCAGAACGAAAATATAAGCTTAAAAAAATAAAGATCGGATTGAACTTAGCCATGAGGTCGAGCTCGAGATGAACGAAACACTCACATATTCTCTTATTTTTAGTGCCGTCCGTGGGATCTCCTGTGCTCTCAAGAGGATAATGAAGACGGTGGCAGAGGTGTGTTAAGCGATGATGAGATCGGCGGAGGCAACGGGTGTATAGGTCCCAGACTGAGCTCGAGCTCGCGAGGAGCGACTTTGGTGGATCGGCGTGGCTAGATGGCGACGACTCGCTCGCGACTCAAACCGAAGCTGGTGGCGGTGGTCGGCTATCAAGAACTGCTAGTATGAGACCGATTCTCGATGAAGGTAGTAACAACATAGGGCATGCTCCAATGAAAACTGGACTTCATGTTGTTTCTTGGACTCTTAGGATTGTCGGACGCGTCTCCAGGGGTACAGAGAGGAAGAACACTCCAAGGATCCACCTTCATATTCCAAAACTTCCTCCTTCCCCTCAGCTTCTTCTCACAATTCTGTCTTATTTTTCCACTCCATGTGGCCTCGACGTGAATCACTTTAAATGGTGACCTGTTGTCGCGACCCGTCCGAAAGCGGACGCGGCTAATGGATTACCGATCACGGGTCTTGGATCGGCGCGAGCCCTCCCAGGCCCATACCAAATCGCGGCGGGAGTATTTTTCAGGAGGATTCGACGATAAGAGTCGATCGCTTTCGACCTTAGTGTGGTCGTGGTGGCATGTGCAACTTGTGCATACATTTGGAGTCGCCACCGGTCTTTCTCGGAGGGTAGACCGGAAACCTTACCAACCGATTGGGAGAGATCGATCAGTTCTACGGAACCAGAGATTTTGGGTTCGGGGACTTGGTTACGCTGGTGTCGTTACCAACGCCCTTTCGGTACCTAACGCGAGTGATTTTCCTAACTAGGATTTCATGCAGGCGCAATTTTGGGTGAGGTAAGTCTGACTTTGCACATTAACCAGTTTAACATGCTCAAGTAATCATAATAAATAAATAGATGCCAATCACATAAACATCTATCCTACGTGGTGATCATGGAATTATGATTTAATGGGTCTCGAGCCAATGAGACCACATTTAATCATTTTAATATTTTAATAATGGAGAGCCGCTCTTCGCTTCTTCTTGGTTTCTTGAACTCTTCAAGAATTGGGCCCCAAAGAGCTCGCCGACTTAAAAGGCTCCTCCACGTAATCCTCGTAGCATTTACATCAACAGTTGACTATGCTAAAAATAAAGATTACATGAAAAATAAAAGGAGTACGCAGCCTCCATTTAATAATTACAACCCCAAATATATAAATAATCATCATACATTCATATATACATCAATCACATTGATTAGGGATTTTTCCATGATCACCACCCTTTCACGTAAGTAATAAATTCACAATTTAAAACTTAGGAAGGCACAATAAAAATTCTACGTTGAATCATATTCATAATTTTTACGTAAAATAAGATAGCCATAAATTTTCGATTCAAAATTGATTTAGTCTCAATTTTTGCTACGTTGATTAATTTATCATATAAAATAATCAATCTCCATTAGCCATGTAAGACGAACAATTCGTTAATACATATTGGCCATAGTATTGCAAAAATTGCAAAAAATCAATTAAATGCACGAAAACACCTAAGGATTGGCTCTGATACCACTGTTGGGATCCACGTAACACGTAGCGGAAATAAATAACAACCCATACATGTATCTCCAGAGGCGTACTTCGTGTATTTCAATCGAAAAAAATCACAAAGTCTCAAAGGGAGTAAATAGATTACCTCTCGTAGCGTGCTTGAACGGAGGTGTCGGTTCGATGTTCTTCGATCTCAGCCTCCACAAGTGTTAGGCATCTAGTTCGGGCGCACTACCAATTGACGAACGGGGAGACGACTAATAACTCCACAACAATTGTGCTAGCAATATGCGGAATCAATATTCCGAACTTAGTATATTTTGCTCACTCAAGATTATGAGAATATAGAGAGTGTTTGTGTTCTTCTCTCTAAGCTCTCAAAAATTTGCACACTCTACAAAATGTCTCTCCTTCAACCTCAAAACTCTTGCCATCCTTTTATAGCAAAAAATACCTTCCAATAAATTGTATTTAAAAATAGCACTAACAATTATAAATTCTATCTAAAAATAGCACTCACAAATAAATGACATTTAAAAATAGCACTAACAATAGCACTCACAATTTATAATACAAAAATGCTATTTAAAAATAGCACTAACAATAGCACTCACAATTTATAATACAAAAATGCTATTTAAAAATAGCACTAACAATTATAAATTCTATCTAATAATAGCACTCACAATTTATGATAAATAAATGCCATTTAAAAATAGCACTAACAATAGCACTCACAATTTATGATAAATAAATGTCATTTAAAAATAGCACTAACAATAGCATTCACAATTTATAATACAAAAATGCTATTTAAAAATAGCACTAGCAATAGCACTCACAATACAAAAATGCTAAAAAAAAAGGCACTAACAAAGGTGTTAAAAATAATAACCATTATTATTATTACAAGAGTTAAAGAGGTTACCAAACAGTACAAATACGCATAATGTATAAATACGTATGACGTATAAATACGTAGAGCATATGTATACATCCGTGAAACCGGGGACTAATTGAAAGAAAAATGTGCAATTAAGCCCTTTTGGTAAAAATTGATTAAATTGGAGGGCAAATTGACCTAATTGCACTTTAAGACTTTAGAATCCAATGTCATAGCTTATAAAAAGTGAGAATTGAAAACTAAAAGACTCGAAAAGGATTTTTTTTTTTTTTTAGGCTCGGTTCGGGTTTATGTTTGTGAAGGAACATAGTGACCCGAGCCGAATTTTTGAGATTTAAAGTGACACACTTGAAGAGGAAATTAAAACAAAATTATCGAATATTTTTGGGTATTTTTCTGACCACGAATGGTATTTTTCTGATTTTTTGGGTATTTTATAATTAAATAAACTCGAAAAATATTAAAAATACCGAAAAATATTTTTTGTTCAAAATTGGTTCCTAAGGCTAAACCAAGGCTTCCAAAGTTGATTTTGTGATTTTATGACATTTTTTGATATTTTTAATTAATTTTAAAGAATAAAAATCACAATAATAAATGGTAAAAAATCAGGTGTCAACAGCTGCCCCTCTTTGAGAGGAATCTCGTTAGAGGTTTCTCTCAAAGATAAGGTGGCACCTGATTCCTAACCGACTCAACTGGGAAAATGAGAGAAGAAATGTTATGACATCGGATCCTTAAGGCTATTGATAAAAGCTCAAATCAATCCCCGGTTTGCTCTAACAATTTGAACATGGGCCGGAGTGAGAGAGGCTTACCTGAAGCTCACCTGTCGGATGCTGCCGGCTGCGACAACTTTCAAGAAGATACCTAGGACTCGTTTTAGAAAATCCTAGGGAGATTAAGTTCTAACCTGTATGGTAGGTCATACCATTATGGAATTCCTAACTGGTAGGAACCTAAGGAAGGCGCATCCCACACTTTAGGATTTGCCAAGGATTTTGATCCGTATGGTGGATCGGACATTTGTGTTGATTCTTACGGCGGTACTTACCAATGAGTTGACCCTTATGGCGGTTTCTACCATGAGTTGACCCTTATAGCGGTATCTACCATTAATTTGACCCTTCAGGCGGTTTCTACCTTGAGTTGACCCTTCAGGCGGTTTCTACCATGAGTTGACCCTTTAGGCGGTTTCTACCATGAGTTGACCCTTCAGGCGGTTTCTACCTTGAGTTGACCCTTCAGGCGGTTTCTACCTTTGGTTGACCCTTCAGGCGGTTTCTACCATTCATTTGACCCTTCAGGCGGTTTCTACCTTGAGTTGACCCTTCGGGCGGTATCTACCATTGATTTGACCCTTCAGGCGGTTTCTACCTTGTGTTGACCCTTCAGGCGGTTTCTACCATGGTTTTTCTTTGAAAAGGGGTCTCATGACGAGGGTTCTCCACGTCCGATGAGACTGCCTAAATTTTGAAAAGAGGTCTCATGACGAGGGTTCTCCACGTCCGATGAGACTGTCTGGCTTTTGAAAAGAGGTCTCATGACGAGGGTTCTCCACGTCCGATGAGACTGTCTGACTTTTGAAAAGGGGTCTCATGACGAGGGTTCTCCACGTCCGATGAGACTGTTTGATTTTTGAAAAGGGGTCTCACGACGAGGGTTCTCCACGTCCGATGAGACTGCTTGATTTTTGAAAAAGGGGTCTCATGACGAGGATTCTCCACGTCCGATGAGACTGCTTGATTTTTGAAAAGGGGGTCCCGGGACGAGGGTTCTCCACGTCTGCTGGGACTTTTTTCTTTTAAAAGGGTTTTTCTTCCCCTCTTTTTTAGAGATCCCGAAGTTTGTCGGGAATTCAGTTTTTGAAGCTGTGAAAGATTTCATTTTGACAAAGCTTCACTTGAGTCTGTTGAGGCGACATTCTGGGAGCTGGGTTCTCCAGGTATCCTGCAGAAGTTTGAGCCTGAAAGATTTTTCTTCACCAAGAAAACGTTAGTAATCTTTGGGAAGACCACGGCTGTCCATTTTGACAAAACCGTATGATTTAAGTTTTAATCATGAAATGTGCATTTTGATGCTGGAGGTTATCCAAAGCATTCTTGCAACATGCAAATGTGATCACAAATCCCTTGCACGGAAAATCTGGATCAACAGTTTGAAAATTCCAAAAAGAGTTTGTTCAAAACATCAATTGGAATATTTCTCGACAAGGAGGTCTTCTCACCTGTTTTGCGATAGTGGTTTTATAGGGGATGCACTCAATTCCCTATAACCTGTGCCTAGGTTTTAGGCTCATTCGCAGCGCATACATTTTGATCGGTCGGGAGGTCTTCCACGGGACCGTAATATTGGGCTTGGATATTGGTTTTCAAGGGGGACCCGCTTTGGAGTCGAGGCCATTGAGCGAAAGTTTTCACCATCTGCTCCGGGTTTACAAGTCAAGAACCCTGCAAAATGAGAAAGAAATAGTCCTGCTCGTACTTCTTCGAGCTAAGCTATATGTTAACCCAAGTGTCTTAGTCAGAGAAGACTGTTTCAGGGTCTTAACATCGGTAGGATTGGGGACCGAAAAAGGCTCGTTTTTGGCCCAGAATTCGTGACGGGTTTGACATTGGTGAACATTGCTGATTTGCCACCTGTCCTTTCTTTTCTGCATCTTTAGCCTTTGAGGCGCGCAACCTATCTTGCGATGTGCACCAGCTCTTTAAAGAGCGTCTCTTGTTGCATTCAGAGACTGACTCTTTCTGTGTCTTTGTTCTGTGCTTGATAGCATTTGGGGAGCAGTCCTTTTGGATTTGGCTCCTTCAGGGATTTCCCCTTTTCCCTTCCAGCTTCATTGCGGAACAACTTGCACGAGCATCGGCCTTGCTTTTACTAGGCACTTTGCTTTTTCTTGATGCCGGGGATTTTTTCTCATTTTCATTTTTGAAATCCCACTTTTTCTCATCTTCATGGGATCATGTTAGACATATAGTCTAAACATGCTTTAAATATCAGTCCGGGAATTCTCTTCGTAATCCCTGAGTCTTGAACTCTTCCATTTTTGAAGTGGTGCGGCATCCGTCTTGGAATGATCACCAATGGGTTCATGAAATGAATTCGCAGGCTCAACTTGGCTGTGCAAATGATACAGTGTGTGGGATAAAGAATGAATGCTTCTCGTCATCCTATGGCACTTGGATTACCATATAAACAACACACAAAGATTAATGTTAGTCCGAGCAAGAAAATTTCTAACCATTTTCTCCTGACGCTGCTGGACTTACTTCCTTTTTGCCCCGGTGTGGGGTGGTTCTTGACAGGGTTAAGAATGAGAACCGCCGTTCAAATGGGTTATCAACGGTCACCTGTAGTGTTTGGGGGATATGAAACGAATGCCTCCGTCGTTCCAACCCATGTAATCGCTGCAAATGGTCCTTACCCCCGTAGACCTAGATTTTGTTATCTGCTCACTCCACTCATCTCTCAAGTGTGTGTTGGACATGTTTGGATTAGGATTCGCCTCTCGTCTGAGAAAACACCCTTTTAAACGGTTTGAACAACTTTTATTGGAAAAATTCTTTTTTCTCCGAAAAATTTCCTCCCAATGGGGCTTTATGATGCACATGCATGTTTCATTCATGTTCAGACAACCTCCCAACTTCAACTGTGGATGTCTATGGGTTTAAAAATTCGATACCTCTTTTCAGACATAATGATTGAAAGAGTCCTAACACTTTTTTTATCTTCAACGACTTAGGGAAAAGGGATACTTACCTACCCGCCGCAGCTGAAGATCCCTGAAAATGCGGAAGAAACATGTTATTGTACGTTCATGAATTTTTCAAAAAATTAGAACGATACATCTTACCCTTAGTCATGTGTTCCAATGGGTAATGCATGGGATGTGAAAACCTGTTTCGCCTTGATGGCGAGCCCCTGTCAAAGACGGGAATTAGGTGTCAGTTTGCGTTCCAAAATTCAAGACAAATTGGAACGATACCGCCTTGTTCTTGTTTTGTGATTCCATTTGAACACAAACGCGCGGCTTGCATAATTTGGCCCTCTATCTTGTGTCCTTGATCTCCCATCTGGTTGGGCGACGAATCCTTCTCAAGAATTTGCCCCAGAGAAGATCCATTTGTGTTTTTGGTCGCACTCCAGCACCATTCTTCAAGGTTCCTTTTATTCAAGGAAAAAAAGAAGATTTTATCAAAATGCATGTCAAAGCATGAAGTGTGGAAGCGATACTTTTTACCCTCCACTCGATCTTGTAATCAAAGACCATTTCTTGGAGTGCTGACTCCCAAGGTCAATAATTTTATTCGCCTCCTCGTTGGCGAGTTCTTTTCTTTTGAGGCTTTCGGTGCCAACGACTTCCTGTTAAGTGAGTAAAAACTCATGTTAGGCATGTGGTCTTCGAAGACCAAATTGGAACGATACAATGTTACCGTTCACCCATATTCGTATCTTGGGGTTTGATTATGATGCGGACGACTCTGTTATTGCGTCCATTGACTTTGCCAGAGGAGAAACGTCATTCTTTGTCCGGCGCACAAATGATTCACTTGCCCCAGTTGGGTGTGATTTGTCGTAGCTAGGTGACGCTTGCCCCAGCTAACTTCATTCCTGCATTTTGTTGCAATCCCCATCCTCTTTGGGGGTGTCTTTTCTCTTGGGATTCATGATGACGTCTTACTGATGTATTCCCTTCTTTCGCCGATTATTGACGCTTCTCATTTGATAGAGGTCGTTTCAATATCGTATATTGATGTGGATGATGAGTATTGCTTCATCTCGTCTTAGCACTTTCCGTGTTTGTTGGCAATTTTCAATTCAATTTTGACAACGTCCATGCACTCCCATGGGTTTCGTCGATTCTGATCTTCTATCTCAATTGTCAGAATCTTCAATTATTTTTATCCGTCTCTAGGTGGCTTGACGGCCTTGGGATTTGTCGTGTGGCGGTTTTGTGATTCTCTCGATCATCGTCGCCATTTGAAGTATTTGATGTTTGCCTGTTGAAGAGAAGAGACCTCATGAGTAAAGGGCATGTATAATTGACTATTGGAGTCGATACAATTTACCCTTGAAAATTATCCTGCGGGAACCGGCATTTCTCCCTTTGGGTTCTCTGTATGCAGGATATGTGCATGATATACATGATGCATGTTAGGTATGCTTGCAACGAAAAATGAGTTCGTGCTTTTCACTCTATTCAGAGAAAGCATTTTTATCAGATGTGTCAATCTGCAAAACTTGAATTTTTCTTTTCAAGTGTTCTTTTCACGGAGATTTCTAAATGATGAGAAACTTATTCGGGTTTTCTCAAAGGTTTTGTTCACAAATTGAGCCATTAGAATGCTCTTGAAAATATTTAGCCACAGTGCATGTCTGAGATGCCATGAAAAGGGGTACTCCCTGTTTGTCATTGGAAAGCACTGCATCTTGAGTCCTCTGCTTTTGTTCATCATCTGAGAGGAAAAGGAAGGAAGCATTATTCCCATATAGAAAAAATAATCATTTTGGAACGATACGTCCTTTTACCAAATGGATGGCTCCGCTTTAATTGAAACGACTACGGATTTACTATCCCTGCTCTGGTCACTTCTGGCATCCAAGATGCTGGAAATTTTTCAGTGGTCCCATTCATTTTTGTCATCACCTGCAAGAATGGAAAACCATATCAACTCGTGAACCGGTCAATCCGATTTGGAACGGATACAACTTTTTCGACTTAGGGAGAGTCGATCCAAATTAAGTTGCCCCAGCTTCACGTTGTCTACTTAAGGCTCATCACAATAAATCCATCTTGTTTTTGCAAACCCAATGGGTGATGCCCGATGAAGGTGCACTCCTTTCCATCTTGTAGGGAAGGCAAGCTACCTTTTGTTGGTCTTTAACCATCTTATCCTGAGAGGAAGAGATATGAAATATTATGCCATTATCTGATTGAAAATCAATTAGGAATGACACGTCCTTATCCTTGATTCGGTTGCCCGGTCAAGAGGCATTTGCCCTCGTCAGTTGACTCTCCAAGGTGGTCCAGTGCTTTTCCATGCCATCCTGGTTCATTTCAACTCGCGACTGATTCTTCACACAAGTTTTTGGATTTTGATTCATAAGCGGCGCTGAATGACCTTTTGGTTTCGAGGTGTACCAATCATTCACATACATACGCATGAGACCAATGAGGTTTGACTCTAAGAATCAAGATAGGGTTTGGAACCTAAGGCCAAGGCTCCCACCTCGAGTTCTAGAAAGGGTAGATTCCATTGCACAACTATCGTTGCATTGGGACCCAATCCATAGTTCGAAATGAGCGGAATTGAAAAGTGGATTACCCCGTGTTTTTCCTCACGGAGATTCCATTTTCAATCCCTTCTATTGTTTTCCTATAGGCGGCGCCCGGGGTTTTAGGCGCGATTGTGTGCGTTCATGTGTTGTGAGTATCACAATGTAAGTCATGCACAACAGTTTATCAATCGGCACTTCAAATCATCCATACAACATACATTCCTACGCCAACCTGCATAAGACAATGTTAATCACGGACTACACCCCTTATCTCTCCAATCTGCAAAAACATATAACACCTACCATGAGCGGACTTACCTCACCTTCAAGAGCGCCTGCAGGGTTAGAAAAATCACTCAGCGTTTTAATTACGGCCTAAGTCCACTTGAGGTCTAGAACCATAGGTTCTAGAACAAGGTCCCCAGTGGAGTCGCCAGCTGTCGCGACCCGTCCGAAAGCGGACGCGGCTAATGGATTACCGATCACGGGTCTTGGATCGGCGCGAGCCCTCCCAGGCCCATACCAAATCGCGGCGGGAGTATTTTTCAGGAGGATTCGACGATAAGAGTCGATCGCTTTCGACCTTAGTGTGGTCGTGGTGGCATGTGCAACTTGTGCATACATTTGGAGTCGCCACCGGTCTTTCTCGGAGGGTAGACCGGAAACCTTACCAACCGATTGGGAGAGATCGATCAGTTCTACGGAACCAGAGATTTTGGGTTCGGGGACTTGGTTACGCTGGTGTCGTTACCAACGCCCTTTCGGTACCTAACGCGAGTGATTTTCCTAACTAGGATTTCATGCAGGCGCAATTTTGGGTGAGGTAAGTCTGACTTTGCACATTAACCAGTTTAACATGCTCAAGTAATCATAATAAATAAATAGATGCCAATCACATAAACATCTATCCTACGTGGTGATCATGGAATTATGATTTAATGGGTCTCGAGCCAATGAGACCACATTTAATCATTTTAATATTTTAATAATGGAGAGCCGCTCTTCGCTTCTTCTTGGTTTCTTGAACTCTTCAAGAATTGGGCCCCAAAGAGCTCGCCGACTTAAAAGGCTCCTCCACGTAATCCTCGTAGCATTTACATCAACAGTTGACTATGCTAAAAATAAAGATTACATGAAAAATAAAAGGAGTACGCAGCCTCCATTTAATAATTACAACCCCAAATATATAAATAATCATCATACATTCATATATACATCAATCACATTGATTAGGGATTTTTCCATGATCACCACCCTTTCACGTAAGTAATAAATTCACAATTTAAAACTTAGGAATGCACAATAAAAATTCTACGTTGAATCATATTCATAATTTTTACGTAAAATAAGATAGCCATAAATTTTCGATTCAAAATTGATTTAGTCTCAATTTTTGCTACGTTGATTAATTTATCATATAAAATAATCAATCTCCATTAGCCATGTAAGACGAACAATTCGTTAATACATATTGGCCATAGTATTGCAAAAATTGCAAAAAATCAATTAAATGCACGAAAACACCTAAGGATTGGCTCTGATACCACTGTTGGGATCCACGTAACACGTAGCGGAAATAAATAACAACCCATACATGTATCTCCAGAGGCGTACTTCGTGTATTTCAATCGAAAAAAATCACAAAGTCTCAAAGGGAGTAAATAGATTACCTCTCGTAGCGTGCTTGAACGGAGGTGTCGGTTCGATGTTCTTCGATCTCAGCCTCCACAAGTGTTAGGCATCTAGTTCGGGCGCACCACCAATTGACGAACGGGGAGACGACTAATAACTCCACAACAATTGTGCTAGCAATATGCGGAATCAATATTCCGAACATAGTATATTTTGCTCACTCAAGATTATGAGAATATAGAGAGTGTTTGTGTTCTTCTCTCTAAGCTCTCAAAAATTTGCACACTCTACAAAATGTCTCTCCTTCAACCTCAAAACTCTTGCCATCCTTTTATAGCAAAAAATACCTTCCAATAAATTGTATTTAAAAATAGCACTAACAATTATAAATTCTATCTAAAAATAGCACTCACAAATAAATGACATTTAAAAATAGCACTAACAATAGCACTCACAATTTATAATACAAAAATGCTATTTAAAAATAGCACTAACAATAGCACTCACAATTTATAATACAAAAATGCTATTTAAAAATAGCACTAACAATTATAAATTCTATCTAATAATAGCACTCACAATTTATGATAAATAAATGCCATTTAAAAATAGCACTAACAATAGCACTCACAATTTATGATAAATAAATGTCATTTAAAAATAGCACTAACAATAGCATTCACAATTTATAATACAAAAATGCTATTTAAAAATAGCACTAGCAATAGCACTCACAATACAAAAATGCTAAAAAAAAAGGCACTAACAAAGGTGTTAAAAATAATAACCATTATTATTATTACAAGAGTTAAAGAGGTTACCAAACAGTACAAATACGCATAATGTATAAATACGTATGACATATAAATACGTAGAGCATATGTATACATCCGTGAAACCGGGGACTAATTGAAAGAAAAATGTGCAATTAAGCCCTTTTGGTAAAAATTGATTAAATTGGAGGGCAAATTGACCTAATTGCACTTTAAGACTTTAGAATCCAATGTCATAGCTTATAAAAAGTGAGAATTGAAAACTAAAAGACTCGAAAAGGATTTTTTTTTTTTTTTTAGGCTCGGTTCGGGTTTATGTTTGTGAAGGAACATAGTGACCCGAGCCGAATTTTTGAGATTTAAAGTGACACACTTGAAGAGGAAATTAAAACAAAATTATCGAATATTTTTGGGTATTTTTCTGACCACGAATGGTATTTTTCTGATTTTTTGGGTATTTTATAATTAAATAAACTCGAAAAATATTAAAAATACCGAAAAATATTTTTTGTTCAAAATTGGTTCCTAAGGCTAAACCAAGGCTTCCAAAGTTGATTTTGTGATTTTATGACATTTTTTGATATTTTTAATTAATTTTAAAGAATAAAAATCACAATAATAAATGGTAAAAAATCAGGTGTCAACAGCTGCCCCTCTTTGAGAGGAATCTCGTTAGAGGTTTCTCTCAAAGATAAGGTGGCACCTGATTCCTAACCGACTCAACTGGGAAAATGAGAGAAGAAATGTTATGACATCGGATCCTTAAGGCTATTGATAAAAGCTCAAATCAATCCCCGGTTTGCTCTAACAATTTGAACATGGGCCGGAGTGAGAGAGGCTTACCTGAAGCTCACCTGTCGGATGCTGCCGGCTGCGACAACTTTCAAGAAGATACCTAGGACTCGTTTTAGAAAATCCTAGGGAGATTAAGTTCTAACCTGTATGGTAGGTCATACCATTATGGAATTCCTAACTGGTAGGAACCTAAGGAAGGCGCATCCCACACTTTAGGATTTGCCAAGGATTTTGATCCGTATGGTGGATCGGACATTTGTGTTGATTCTTACGGCGGTACTTACCAATGAGTTGACCCTTATGGCGGTTTCTACCATGAGTTGACCCTTATAGCGGTATCTACCATTAATTGACCCTTCAGGCGGTTTCTACCTTGAGTTGACCCTTCAGGCGGTTTCTACCATGAGTTGACCCTTTAGGCGGTTTCTACCATGAGTTGACCCTTCAGGCGGTTTCTACCTTGAGTTGACCCTTCAGGCGGTTTCTACCTTTGGTTGACCCTTCAGGCGGTTTCTACCATTCATTTGACCCTTCAGGCGGTTTCTACCTTGAGTTGACCCTTCGGGCGGTATCTACCATTGATTTGACCCTTCAGGCGGTTTCTACCTTGTGTTGACCCTTCAGGCGGTTTCTACCATGGTTTTTCTTTGAAAAGGGGTCTCATGACGAGGGTTCTCCACGTCCGATGAGACTGCCTAAATTTTGAAAAGAGGTCTCGTGACGAGGGTTCTCCACGTCCGATGAGACTGTCTGGCTTTTGAAAAGAGGTCTCATGACGAGGGTTCTCCACGTCCGATGAGACTGTCTGACTTTTGAAAAGGGGTCTCATGACGAGGGTTCTCCACGTCCGATGAGACTGTTTGATTTTTGAAAAGGGGTCTCACGACGAGGGTTCTCCACGTCCGATGAGACTGCTTGATTTTTGAAAAAGGGGTCTCATGACGAGGATTCTCCACGTCCGATGAGACTGCTTGATTTTTGAAAAGGGGGTCCCGGGACGAGGGTTCTCCACGTCTGCTGGGACTTTTTTCTTTTAAAAGGGTTTTTCTTCCCCTCTTTTTTAGAGATCCCGAAGTTTGTCGGGAATTCAGTTTTTGAAGCTGTGAAAGATTTCATTTTGACAAAGCTTCACTTGAGTCTGTTGAGGCGACATTCTGGGAGCTGGGTTCTCCAGGTATCCTGCAGAAGTTTGAGCCTGAAAGATTTTTCTTCACCAAGAAAACGTTAGTAATCTTTGGGAAGACCACGGCTGTCCATTTTGACAAAACCGTATGATTTAAGTTTTAATCATGAAATGTGCATTTTGATGCTGGAGGTTATCCAAAGCATTCTTGCAACATGCAAATGTGATCACAAATCCCTTGCACGGAAAATCTGGATCAACAGTTTGAAAATTCCAAAAAGAGTTTGTTCAAAACATCAATTGGAATATTTCTCGACAAGGAGGTCTTCTCACCTGTTTTGCGATAGTGGTTTTATAGGGGATGCACTCAATTCCCTATAACCTGTGCCTAGGTTTTAGGCTCATTCGCAGCGCATACATTTTGATCGGTCGGGAGGTCTTCCACGGGACCGTAATATTGGGCTTGGATATTGGTTTTCAAGGGGGACCCGCTTTGGAGTCGAGGCCATTGAGCGAAAGTTTTCACCATCTGCTCCGGGTTTACAAGTCAAGAACCCTGCAAAATGAGAAAGAAATAGTCCTGCTCGTACTTCTTCGAGCTAAGCTATATGTTAACCCAAGTGTCTTAGTCAGAGAAGACTGTTTCAGGGTCTTAACATCGGTAGGATTGGGGACCGAAAAAGGCTCGTTTTTGGCCCAGAATTCGTGACGGGTTTGACATTGGTGAACATTGCTGATTTGCCACCTGTCCTTTCTTTTCTGCATCTTTAGCCTTTGAGGCGCGCAACCTATCTTGCGATGTGCACCAGCTCTTTAAAGAGCGTCTCTTGTTGCATTCAGAGACTGACTCTTTCTGTGTCTTTGTTCTGTGCTTGATAGCATTTGGGGAGCAGTCCTTTTGGATTTGGCTCCTTCAGGGATTTCCCCTTTTCCCTTCCAGCTTCATTGCGGAACAACTTGCACGAGCATCGGCCTTGCTTTTACTAGGCACTTTGCTTTTTCTTGATGCCGGGGATTTTTTCTCATTTTCATTTTTGAAATCCCACTTTTTCTCATCTTCATGGGATCATGTTAGACATATAGTCTAAACATGCTTTAAATATCAGTCCGGGAATTCTCTTCGTAATCCCTGAGTCTTGAACTCTTCCATTTTTGAAGTGGTGCGGCATCCGTCTTGGAATGATCACCAATGGGTTCATGAAATGAATTCGCAGGCTTAACTTGGCTGTGCAAATGATACAGTGTGTGGGATAAAGAATGAATGCTTCTCGTCATCCTATGGCACTTGGATTACCATATAAACAACACACAAAGATTAATGTTAGTCCGAGCAAGAAAATTTCTAACCATTTTCTCCTGACGCTGCTGGACTTACTTCCTTTTTGCCCCGGTGTGGGGTGGTTCTTGACAGGGTTAAGAATGAGAACCGCCGTTCAAATGGGTTATCAACGGTCACCTGTAGTGTTTGGGGGATATGAAACGAATGCCTCCGTCGTTCCAACCCATGTAATCGCTGCAAATGGTCCTTACCCCCGTAGACCTAGATTTTGTTATCTGCTCACTCCACTCATCTCTCAAGTGTGTGTTGGACATGTTTGGATTAGGATTCGCCTCTCGTCTGAGAAAACACCCTTTTAAACGGTTTGAACAACTTTTATTGGAAAAATTCTTTTTTCTCCGAAAAATTTCCTCCCAATGGGGCTTTATGATGCACATGCATGTTTCATTCATGTTCAGACAACCTCCCAACTTCAACTGTGGATGTCTATGGGTTTAAAAATTCGATACCTCTTTTCAGACATAATGATTGAAAGAGTCCTAACACTTTTTTTATCTTCAACGACTTAGGGAAAAGGGATACTTACCTACCCGCCGCAGCTGAAGATCCCTGAAAATGCGGAAGAAACATGTTATTGTACGTTCATGAATTTTTCAAAAAATTAGAACGATACATCTTACCCTTAGTCATGTGTTCCAATGGGTAATGCATGGGATGTGAAAACCTGTTTCGCCTTGATGGCGAGCCCCTGTCAAAGACGGGAATTAGGTGTCAGTTTGCGTTCCAAAATTCAAGACAAATTGGAACGATACCGCCTTGTTCTTGTTTTGTGATTCCATTTGAACACAAACGCGCGGCTTGCATAATTTGGCCCTCTATCTTGTGTCCTTGATCTCCCATCTGGTTGGGCGACGAATCCTTCTCAAGAATTTGCCCCAGAGAAGATCCATTTGTGTTTTTGGTCGCACTCCAGCACCATTCTTCAAGGTTCCTTTTATTCAAGGAAAAAAAGAAGATTTTATCAAAATGCATGTCAAAGCATGAAGTGTGGAAGCGATACTTTTTACCCTCCACTCGATCTTGTAATCAAAGACCATTTCTTGGAGTGCTGACTCCCAAGGTCAATAATTTTATTCGCCTCCTCGTTGGCGAGTTCTTTTCTTTTGAGGCTTTCGGTGCCAACGACTTCCTGTTAAGTGAGTAAAAACTCATGTTAGGCATGTGGTCTTCGAAGACCAAATTGGAACGATACAATGTTACCGTTCACCCATATTCGTATCTTGGGGTTTGATTATGATGCGGACGACTCTGTTATTGCGTCCATTGACTTTGCCAGAGGAGAAACGTCATTCTTTGTCCGGCGCACAAATGATTCACTTGCCCCAGTTGGGTGTGATTTGTCGTAGCTAGGTGACGCTTGCCCCAGCTAACTTCATTCCTGCATTTTGTTGCAATCCCCATCCTCTTTGGGGGTGTCTTTTCTCTTGGGATTCATGATGACGTCTTACTGATGTATTCCCTTCTTTCGCCGATTATTGACGCTTCTCATTTGATAGAGGTCGTTTCAATATCGTATATTGATGTGGATGATGAGTATTGCTTCATCTCGTCTTAGCACTTTCCGTGTTTGTTGGCAATTTTCAATTCAATTTTGACAACGTCCATGCACTCCCATGGGTTTCGTCGATTCTGATCTTCTATCTCAATTGTCAGAATCTTCAATTATTTTTATCCGTCTCTAGGTGGCTTGACGGCCTTGGGATTTGTCGTGTGGCGGTTTTGTGATTCTCTCGATCATCGTCGCCATTTGAAGTATTTGATGTTTGCCTGTTGAAGAGAAGAGACCTCATGAGTAAAGGGCATGTATAATTGACTATTGGAGTCGATACAATTTACCCTTGAAAATTATCCTGCGGGAACCGGCATTTCTCCCTTTGGGTTCTCTGTATGCAGGATATGTGCATGATATACATGATGCATGTTAGGTATGCTTGCAACGAAAAATGAGTTCGTGCTTTTCACTCTATTCAGAGAAAGCATTTTTATCAGATGTGTCAATCTGCAAAACTTGAATTTTTCTTTTCAAGTGTTCTTTTCACGGAGATTTCTAAATGATGAGAAACTTATTCGGGTTTTCTCAAAGGTTTTGTTCACAAATTGAGCCATTAGAATGCTCTTGAAAATATTTAGCCACAGTGCATGTCTGAGATGCCATGAAAAGGGGTACTCCCTGTTTGTCATTGGAAAGCACTGCATCTTGAGTCCTCTGCTTTTGTTCATCATCTGAGAGGAAAAGGAAGGAAGCATTATTCCCATATAGAAAAAATAATCATTTTGGAACGATACGTCCTTTTACCAAATGGATGGCTCCGCTTTAATTGAAACGACTACGGATTTACTATCCCTGCTCTGGTCACTTCTGGCATCCAAGATGCTGGAAATTTTTCAGTGGTCCCATTCATTTTTGTCATCACCTGCAAGAATGGAAAACCATATCAACTCGTGAACCGGTCAATCCGATTTGGAACGGATACAACTTTTTCGACTTAGGGAGAGTCGATCCAAATTAAGTTGCCCCAGCTTCACGTTGTCTACTTAAGGCTCATCACAATAAATCCATCTTGTTTTTGCAAACCCAATGGGTGATGCCCGATGAAGGTGCACTCCTTTCCATCTTGTAGGGAAGGCAAGCTACCTTTTGTTGGTCTTTAACCATCTTATCCTGAGAGGAAGAGATATGAAATATTATGCCATTATCTGATTGAAAATCAATTAGGAATGACACGTCCTTATCCTTGATTCGGTTGCCCGGTCAAGAGGCATTTGCCCTCGTCAGTTGACTCTCCAAGGTGGTCCAGTGCTTTTCCATGCCATCCTGGTTCATTTCAACTCGCGACTGATTCTTCACACAAGTTTTTGGATTTTGATTCATAAGCGGCGCTGAATGACCTTTTGGTTTCGAGGTGTACCAATCATTCACATACATACGCATGAGACCAATGAGGTTTGACTCTAAGAATCAAGATAGGGTTTGGAACCTAAGGCCAAGGCTCCCACCTCGAGTTCTAGAAAGGGTAGATTCCATTGCACAACTATCGTTGCATTGGGACCCAATCCATAGTTCGAAATGAGCGGAATTGAAAAGTGGATTACCCCGTGTTTTTCCTCACGGAGATTCCATTTTCAATCCCTTCTATTGTTTTCCTATAGGCGGCGCCCGGGGTTTTAGGCGCGATTGTGTGCGTTCATGTGTTGTGAGTATCACAATGTAAGTCATGCACAACAGTTTATCAATCGGCACTTCAAATCATCCATACAACATACATTCCTACGCCAACCTGCATAAGACAATGTTAATCACGGACTACACCCCTTATCTCTCCAATCTGCAAAAACATATAACACCTACCATGAGCGGACTTACCTCACCTTCAAGAGCGCCTGCAGGGTTAGAAAAATCACTCAGCGTTTTAATTACGGCCTAAGTCCACTTGAGGTCTAGAACCATAGGTTCTAGAACAAGGTCCCCAGTGGAGTCGCCAGCTGTCGCGACCCGTCCGAAAGCGGACGCGGCTAATGGATTACCGATCACGGGTCTTGGATCGGCGCGAGCCCTCCCAGGCCCATACCAAATCGCGGCGGGAGTATTTTTCAGGAGGATTCGACGATAAGAGTCGATCGCTTTCGACCTTAGTGTGGTCGTGGTGGCATGTGCAACTTGTGCATACATTTGGAGTCGCCACCGGTCTTTCTCGGAGGGTAGACCGGAAACCTTACCAACCGATTGGGAGAGATCGATCAGTTCTACGGAACCAGAGATTTTGGGTTCGGGGACTTGGTTACGCTGGTGTCGTTACCAACGCCCTTTCGGTACCTAACGCGAGTGATTTTCCTAACTAGGATTTCATGCAGGCGCAATTTTGGGTGAGGTAAGTCTGACTTTGCACATTAACCAGTTTAACATGCTCAAGTAATCATAATAAATAAATAGATGCCAATCACATAAACATCTATCCTACGTGGTGATCATGGAATTATGATTTAATGGGTCTCGAGCCAATGAGACCACATTTAATCATTTTAATATTTTAATAATGGAGAGCCGCTCTTCGCTTCTTCTTGGTTTCTTGAACTCTTCAAGAATTGGGCCCCAAAGAGCTCGCCGACTTAAAAGGCTCCTCCACGTAATCCTCGTAGCATTTACATCAACAGTTGACTATGCTAAAAATAAAGATTACATGAAAAATAAAAGGAGTACGCAGCCTCCATTTAATAATTACAACCCCAAATATATAAATAATCATCATACATTCATATATACATCAATCACATTGATTAGGGATTTTTCCATGATCACCACCCTTTCACGTAAGTAATAAATTCACAATTTAAAACTTAGGAATGCACAATAAAAATTCTACGTTGAATCATATTCATAATTTTTACGTAAAATAAGATAGCCATAAATTTTCGATTCAAAATTGATTTAGTCTCAATTTTTGCTACGTTGATTAATTTATCATATAAAATAATCAATCTCCATTAGCCATGTAAGACGAACAATTCGTTAATACATATTGGCCATAGTATTGCAAAAATTGCAAAAAATCAATTAAATGCACGAAAACACCTAAGGATTGGCTCTGATACCACTGTTGGGATCCACGTAACACGTAGCGGAAATAAATAACAACCCATACATGTATCTCCAGAGGCGTACTTCGTGTATTTCTATCGAAAAAAATCACAAAGTCTCAAAGGGAGTAAATAGATTACCTCTCGTAGCGTGCTTGAACGGAGGTGTCGGTTCGATGTTCTTCGATCTCAGCCTCCACAAGTGTTAGGCATCTAGTTCGGGCGCACCACCAATTGACGAACGGGGAGACGACTAATAACTCCACAACAATTGTGCTAGCAATATGCGGAATCAATATTCCGAACTTAGTATATTTTGCTCACTCAAGATTATGAGAATATAGAGAGTGTTTGTGTTCTTCTCTCTAAGCTCTCAAAAATTTGCACACTCTACAAAATGTCTCTCCTTCAACCTCAAAACTCTTGCCATCCTTTTATAGCAAAAAATACCTTCCAATAAATTGTATTTAAAAATAGCACTAACAATTATAAATTCTATCTAAAAATAGCACTCACAAATAAATGACATTTAAAAATAGCACTAACAATAGCACTCACAATTTATAATACAAAAATGCTATTTAAAAATAGCACTAACAATAGCACTCACAATTTATAATACAAAAATGCTATTTAAAAATAGCACTAACAATTATAAATTCTATCTAATAATAGCACTCACAATTTATGATAAATAAATGCCATTTAAAAATAGCACTAACAATAGCACTCACAATTTATGATAAATAAATATCATTTAAAAATAGCACTAACAATAGCATTCACAATTTATAATACAAAAATGCTATTTAAAAATAGCACTAGCAATAGCACTCACAATACAAAAATGCTAAAAAAAAAGGCACTAACAAAGGTGTTAAAAATAATAACCATTATTATTATTACAAGAGTTAAAGAGGTTACCAAACAGTACAAATACGCATAATGTATAAATACGTATGACGTATAAATACGTAGAGCATATGTATACATCCGTGAAACCGGGGACTAATTGAAAGAAAAATGTGCAATTAAGCCCTTTTGGTAAAAATTGATTAAATTGGAGGGCAAATTGACCTAATTGCACTTTAAGACTTTAGAATCCAATGTCATAGCTTATAAAAAGTGAGAATTGAAAACTAAAAGACTCGAAAAGGATTTTTTTTTTTTTTTTAGGCTCGGTTCGGGTTTATGTTTGTGAAGGAACATAGTGACCCGAGCCGAATTTTTGAGATTTAAAGTGACACACTTGAAGAGGAAATTAAAACAAAATTATCGAATATTTTTGGGTATTTTTCTGACCACGAATGGTATTTTTCTGATTTTTTGGGTATTTTATAATTAAATAAACTCGAAAAATATTAAAAATACCGAAAAATATTTTTTGTTCAAAATTGGTTCCTAAGGCTAAACCAAGGCTTCCAAAGTTGATTTTGTGATTTTATGACATTTTTTGATATTTTTAATTAATTTTAAAGAATAAAAATCACAATAATAAATGGTAAAAAATCAGGTGTCAACAGCTGCCCCTCTTTGAGAGGAATCTCGTTAGAGGTTTCTCTCAAAGATAAGGTGGCACCTGATTCCTAACCGACTCAACTGGGAAAATGAGAGAAGAAATGTTATGACATCGGATCCTTAAGGCTATTGATAAAAGCTCAAATCAATCCCCGGTTTGCTCTAACAATTTGAACATGGGCCGGAGTGAGAGAGGCTTACCTGAAGCTCACCTGTCGGATGCTGCCGGCTGCGACAACTTTCAAGAAGATACCTAGGACTCGTTTTAGAAAATCCTAGGGAGATTAAGTTCTAACCTGTATGGTAGGTCATACCATTATGGAATTCCTAACTGGTAGGAACCTAAGGAAGGCGCATCCCACACTTTAGGATTTGCCAAGGATTTTGATCCGTATGGTGGATCGGACATTTGTGTTGATTCTTACGGCGGTACTTACCAATGAGTTGACCCTTATGGCGGTTTCTACCATGAGTTGACCCTTATAGCGGTATCTACCATTAATTTGACCCTTCAGGCGGTTTCTACCATGAGTTGACCCTTTAGGCGGTTTCTACCATGAGTTGACCCTTCAGGCGGTTTCTACCTTGAGTTGACCCTTCAGGCGGTTTCTACCTTTGGTTGACCCTTCAGGCGGTTTCTACCATTCATTTGACCCTTCAGGCGGTTTCTACCTTGAGTTGACCCTTCGGGCGGTATCTACCATTGATTTGACCCTTCAGACGGTTTCTACCTTGTGTTGACCCTTCAGGCGGTTTCTACCATGGTTTTTCTTTGAAAAGGGGTCTCATGACGAGGGTTCTCCACGTCCGATGAGACTGCCTAAATTTTGAAAAGAGGTCTCATGACGAGGGTTCTCCACGTCCGATGAGACTGTCTGGCTTTTGAAAAGAGGTCTCATGACGAGGGTTCTCCACGTCCGATGAGACTGTCTGACTTTTGAAAAGGGGTCTCATGACGAGGGTTCTCCACGTCCGATGAGACTGTTTGATTTTTGAAAAGGGGTCTCACGACGAGGGTTCTCCACGTCCGATGAGACTGCTTGATTTTTGAAAAAGGGGTCTCATGACGAGGATTCTCCACGTCCGATGAGACTGCTTGATTTTTGAAAAAGGGGTCCCGGGACGAGGGTTCTCCACGTCTGCTGGGACTTTTTTCTTTTAAAAGGGTTTTTCTTCCCCTCTTTTTTAGAGATCCCGAAGTTTGTCGGGAATTCAGTTTTTGAAGCTGTGAAAGATTTCATTTTGACAAAGCTTCACTTGAGTCTGTTGAGGCGACATTCTGGGAGCTGGGTTCTCCAGGTATCCTGCAGAAGTTTGAGCCTGAAAGATTTTTCTTCACCAAGAAAACGTTAGTAATCTTTGGGAAGACCACGGCTGTCCATTTTGACAAAACCGTATGATTTAAGTTTTAATCATGAAATGTGCATTTTGATGCTGGAGGTTATCCAAAGCATTCTTGCAACATGCAAATGTGATCACAAATCCCTTGCACGGAAAATCTGGATCAACAGTTTGAAAATTCCAAAAAGAGTTTGTTCAAAACATCAATTGGAATATTTCTCGACAAGGAGGTCTTCTCACCTGTTTTGCGATAGTGGTTTTATAGGGGATGCACTCAATTCCCTATAACCTGTGCCTAGGTTTTAGGCTCATTCGCAGCGCATACATTTTGATCGGTCGGGAGGTCTTCCACGGGACCGTAATATTGGGCTTGGATATTGGTTTTCAAGGGGGACCCGCTTTGGAGTCGAGGCCATTGAGCGAAAGTTTTCACCATCTGCTCCGGGTTTACAAGTCAAGAACCCTGCAAAATGAGAAAGAAATAGTCCTGCTCGTACTTCTTCGAGCTAAGCTATATGTTAACCCAAGTGTCTTAGTCAGAGAAGACTGTTTCAGGGTCTTAACATCGGTAGGATTGGGGACCGAAAAAGGCTCGTTTTTGGCCCAGAATTCGTGACGGGTTTGACATTGGTGAACATTGCTGATTTGCCACCTGTCCTTTCTTTTCTGCATCTTTAGCCTTTGAGGCGCGCAACCTATCTTGCGATGTGCACCAGCTCTTTAAAGAGCGTCTCTTGTTGCATTCAGAGACTGACTCTTTCTATGTCTTTGTTCTGTGCTTGATAGCATTTGGGGAGCAGTCCTTTTGGATTTGGCTCCTTCAGGGATTTCCCCTTTTCCCTTCCAGCTTCATTGCGGAACAACTTGCACGAGCATCGGCCTTGCTTTTACTAGGCACTTTGCTTTTTCTTGATGCCGGGGATTTTTTCTCATTTTCATTTTTGAAATCCCACTTTTTCTCATCTTCATGGGATCATGTTAGACATATAGTCTAAACATGCTTTAAATATCAGTCCGGGAATTCTCTTCGTAATCCCTGAGTCTTGAACTCTTCCATTTTTGAAGTGGTGCGGCATCCGTCTTGGAATGATCACCAATGGGTTCATGAAATGAATTCGCAGGCTTAACTTGGCTGTGCAAATGATACAGTGTGTGGGATAAAGAATGAATGCTTCTCGTCATCCTATGGCACTTGGATTACCATATAAACAACACACAAAGATTAATGTTAGTCCGAGCAAGAAAATTTCTAACCATTTTCTCCTGACGCTGCTGGACTTACTTCCTTTTTGCCCCGGTGTGGGGTGGTTCTTGACAGGGTTAAGAATGAGAACCGCCGTTCAAATGGGTTATCAACGGTCACCTGTAGTGTTTGGGGGATATGAAACGAATGCCTCCGTCGTTCCAACCCATGTAATCGCTGCAAATGGTCCTTACCCCCGTAGACCTAGATTTTGTTATCTGCTCACTCCACTCATCTCTCAAGTGTGTGTTGGACATGTTTGGATTAGGATTCGCCTCTCGTCTGAGAAAACACCCTTTTAAACGGTTTGAACAACTTTTATTGGAAAAATTCTTTTTTCTCCGAAAAATTTCCTCCCAATGGGGCTTTATGATGCACATGCATGTTTCATTCATGTTCAGACAACCTCCCAACTTCAACTGTGGATGTCTATGGGTTTAAAAATTCGATACCTCTTTTCAGACATAATGATTGAAAGAGTCCTAACACTTTTTTTATCTTCAACGACTTAGGGAAAAGGGATACTTACCTACCCGCCGCAGCTGAAGATCCCTGAAAATGCGGAAGAAACATGTTATTGTACGTTCATGAATTTTTCAAAAAATTAGAACGATACATCTTACCCTTAGTCATGTGTTCCAATGGGTAATGCATGGGATGTGAAAACCTGTTTCGCCTTGATGGCGAGCCCCTGTCAAAGACGGGAATTAGGTGTCAGTTTGCGTTCCAAAATTCAAGACAAATTGGAACGATACCGCCTTGTTCTTGTTTTGTGATTCCATTTGAACACAAACGCGCGGCTTGCATAATTTGGCCCTCTATCTTGTGTCCTTGATCTCCCATCTGGTTGGGCGACGAATCCTTCTCAAGAATTTGCCCCAGAGAAGATCCATTTGTGTTTTTGGTCGCACTCCAGCACCATTCTTCAAGGTTCCTTTTATTCAAGGAAAAAAAGAAGATTTTATCAAAATGCATGTCAAAGCATGAAGTGTGGAAGCGATACTTTTTACCCTCCACTCGATCTTGTAATCAAAGACCATTTCTTGGAGTGCTGACTCCCAAGGTCAATAATTTTATTCGCCTCCTCGTTGGCGAGTTCTTTTCTTTTGAGGCTTTCGGTGCCAACGACTTCCTGTTAAGTGAGTAAAAACTCATGTTAGGCATGTGGTCTTCGAAGACCAAATTGGAACGATACAATGTTACCGTTCACCCATATTCGTATCTTGGGGTTTGATTATGATGCGGACGACTCTGTTATTGCGTCCATTGACTTTGCCAGAGGAGAAACGTCATTCTTTGTCCGGCGCACAAATGATTCACTTGCCCCAGTTGGGTGTGATTTGTCGTAGCTAGGTGACGCTTGCCCCAGCTAACTTCATTCCTGCATTTTGTTGCAATCCCCATCCTCTTTGGGGGTGTCTTTTCTCTTGGGATTCATGATGACGTCTTACTGATGTATTCCCTTCTTTCGCCGATTATTGACGCTTCTCATTTGATAGAGGTCGTTTCAATATCGTATATTGATGTGGATGATGAGTATTGCTTCATCTCGTCTTAGCACTTTCCGTGTTTGTTGGCAATTTTCAATTCAATTTTGACAACGTCCATGCACTCCCATGGGTTTCGTCGATTCTGATCTTCTATCTCAATTGTCAGAATCTTCAATTATTTTTATCCGTCTCTAGGTGGCTTGACGGCCTTGGGATTTGTCGTGTGGCGGTTTTGTGATTCTCTCGATCATCGTCGCCATTTGAAGTATTTGATGTTTGCCTGTTGAAGAGAAGAGACCTCATGAGTAAAGGGCATGTATAATTGACTATTGGAGTCGATACAATTTACCCTTGAAAATTATCCTGCGGGAACCGGCATTTCTCCCTTTGGGTTCTCTGTATGCAGGATATGTGCATGATATACATGATGCATGTTAGGTATGCTTGCAACGAAAAATGAGTTCGTGCTTTTCACTCTATTCAGAGAAAGCATTTTTATCAGATGTGTCAATCTGCAAAACTTGAATTTTTCTTTTCAAGTGTTCTTTTCACGGAGATTTCTAAATGATGAGAAACTTATTCGGGTTTTCTCAAAGGTTTTGTTCACAAATTGAGCCATTAGAATGCTCTTGAAAATATTTAGCCACAGTGCATGTCTGAGATGCCATGAAAAGGGGTACTCCCTGTTTGTCATTGGAAAGCACTGCATCTTGAGTCCTCTGCTTTTGTTCATCATCTGAGAGGAAAAGGAAGGAAGCATTATTCCCATATAGAAAAAATAATCATTTTGGAACGATACGTCCTTTTACCAAATGGATGGCTCCGCTTTAATTGAAACGACTACGGATTTACTATCCCTGCTCTGGTCACTTCTGGCATCCAAGATGCTGGAAATTTTTCAGTGGTCCCATTCATTTTTGTCATCACCTGCAAGAATGGAAAACCATATCAACTCGTGAACCGGTCAATCCGATTTGGAACGGATACAACTTTTTCGACTTAGGGAGAGTCGATCCAAATTAAGTTGCCCCAGCTTCACGTTGTCTACTTAAGGCTCATCACAATAAATCCATCTTGTTTTTGCAAACCCAATGGGTGATGCCCGATGAAGGTGCACTCCTTTCCATCTTGTAGGGAAGGCAAGCTACCTTTTGTTGGTCTTTAACCATCTTATCCTGAGAGGAAGAGATATGAAATATTATGCCATTATCTGATTGAAAATCAATTAGGAATGACACGTCCTTATCCTTGATTCGGTTGCCCGGTCAAGAGGCATTTGCCCTCGTCAGTTGACTCTCCAAGGTGGTCCAGTGCTTTTCCATGCCATCCTGGTTCATTTCAACTCGCGACTGATTCTTCACACAAGTTTTTGGATTTTGATTCATAAGCGGCGCTGAATGACCTTTTGGTTTCGAGGTGTACCAATCATTCACATACATACGCATGAGACCAATGAGGTTTGACTCTAAGAATCAAGATAGGGTTTGGAACCTAAGGCCAAGGCTCCCACCTCGAGTTCTAGAAAGGGTAGATTCCATTGCACAACTATCGTTGCATTGGGACCCAATCCATAGTTCGAAATGAGCGGAATTGAAAAGTGGATTACCCCGTGTTTTTCCTCACGGAGATTCCATTTTCAATCCCTTCTATTGTTTTCCTATAGGCGGCGCCCGGGGTTTTAGGCGCGATTGTGTGCGTTCATGTGTTGTGAGTATCACAATGTAAGTCATGCACAACAGTTTATCAATCGGCACTTCAAATCATCCATACAACATACATTCCTACGCCAACCTGCATAAGACAATGTTAATCACGGACTACACCCCTTATCTCTCCAATCTGCAAAAACATATAACACCTACCATGAGCGGACTTACCTCACCTTCAAGAGCGCCTGCAGGGTTAGAAAAATCACTCAGCGTTTTAATTACGGCCTAAGTCCACTTGAGGTCTAGAACCATAGGTTCTAGAACAAGGTCCCCAGTGGAGTCGCCAGCTGTCGCGACCCGTCCGAAAGCGGACGCGGCTAATGGATTACCGATCACGGGTCTTGGATCGGCGCGAGCCCTCCCAGGCCCATACCAAATCGCGGCGGGAGTATTTTTCAGGAGGATTCGACGATAAGAGTCGATCGCTTTCGACCTTAGTGTGGTCGTGGTGGCATGTGCAACTTGTGCATACATTTGGAGTCGCCACCGGTCTTTCTCGGAGGGTAGACCGGAAACCTTACCAACCGATTGGGAGAGATCGATCAGTTCTACGGAACCAGAGATTTTGGGTTCGGGGACTTGGTTACGCTGGTGTCGTTACCAACGCCCTTTCGGTACCTAACGCGAGTGATTTTCCTAACTAGGATTTCATGCAGGCGCAATTTTGGGTGAGGTAAGTCTGACTTTGCACATTAACCAGTTTAACATGCTCAAGTAATCATAATAAATAAATAGATGCCAATCACATAAACATCTATCCTACGTGGTGATCATGGAATTATGATTTAATGGGTCTCGAGCCAATGAGACCACATTTAATCATTTTAATATTTTAATAATGGAGAGCCGCTCTTCGCTTCTTCTTGGTTTCTTGAACTCTTCAAGAATTGGGCCCCAAAGAGCTCGCCGACTTAAAAGGCTCCTCCACGTAATCCTCGTAGCATTTACATCAACAGTTGACTATGCTAAAAATAAAGATTACATGAAAAATAAAAGGAGTACGCAGCCTCCATTTAATAATTACAACCCCAAATATATAAATAATCATCATACATTCATATATACATCAATCACATTGATTAGGGATTTTTCCATGATCACCACCCTTTCACGTAAGTAATAAATTCACAATTTAAAACTTAGGAATGCACAATAAAAATTCTACGTTGAATCATATTCATAATTTTTACGTAAAATAAGATAGCCATAAATTTTCGATTCAAAATTGATTTAGTCTCAATTTTTGCTACGTTGATTAATTTATCATATAAAATAATCAATCTCCATTAGCCATGTAAGACGAACAATTCGTTAATACATATTGGCCATAGTATTGCAAAAATTGCAAAAAATCAATTAAATGCACGAAAACACCTAAGGATTGGCTCTGATACCACTGTTGGGATCCACGTAACACGTAGCGGAAATAAATAACAACCCATACATGTATCTCCAGAGGCGTACTTCGTGTATTTCAATCGAAAAAAATCACAAAGTCTCAAAGGGAGTAAATAGATTACCTCTCGTAGCGTGCTTGAACGGAGGTGTCGGTTCGATGTTCTTCGATCTCAGCCTCCACAAGTGTTAGGCATCTAGTTCGGGCGCACCACCAATTGACGAACGGGGAGACGACTAATAACTCCACAACAATTGTGCTAGCAATATGCGGAATCAATATTCCGAACTTAGTATATTTTGCTCACTCAAGATTATGAGAATATAGAGAGTGTTTGTGTTCTTCTCTCTAAGCTCTCAAAAATTTGCACACTCTACAAAATGTCTCTCCTTCAACCTCAAAACTCTTGCCATCCTTTTATAGCAAAAAATACCTTCCAATAAATTGTATTTAAAAATAGCACTAACAATTATAAATTCTATCTAAAAATAGCACTCACAAATAAATGACATTTAAAAATAGCACTAACAATAGCACTCACAATTTATAATACAAAAATGCTATTTAAAAATAGCACTAACAATAGCACTCACAATTTATAATACAAAAATGCTATTTAAAAATAGCACTAACAATTATAAATTCTATCTAATAATAGCACTCACAATTTATGATAAATAAATGCCATTTAAAAATAGCACTAACAATAGCACTCACAATTTATGATAAATAAATGTCATTTAAAAATAGCACTAACAATAGCATTCACAATTTATAATACAAAAATGCTATTTAAAAATAGCACTAGCAATAGCACTCACAATACAAAAATGCTAAAAAAAAAGGCACTAACAAAGGTGTTAAAAATAATAACCATTATTATTATTACAAGAGTTAAAGAGGTTACCAAACAGTACAAATACGCATAATGTATAAATACGTATGACGTATAAATACGTAGAGCATATGTATACATCCGTGAAACCGGGGACTAATTGAAAGAAAAATGTGCAATTAAGCCCTTTTGGTAAAAATTGATTAAATTGGAGGGCAAATTGACCTAATTGCACTTTAAGACTTTAGAATCCAATGTCATAGCTTATAAAAAGTGAGAATTGAAAACTAAAAGACTCGAAAAGGATTTTTTTTTTTTTTTTAGGCTCGGTTCGGGTTTATGTTTGTGAAGGAACATAGTGACCCGAGCCGAATTTTTGAGATTTAAAGTGACACACTTGAAGAGGAAATTAAAACAAAATTATCGAATATTTTTGGGTATTTTTCTGACCACGAATGGTATTTTTCTGATTTTTTGGGTATTTTATAATTAAATAAACTCGAAAAATATTAAAAATACCGAAAAATATTTTTTGTTCAAAATTGGTTCCTAAGGCTAAACCAAGGCTTCCAAAGTTGATTTTGTGATTTTATGACATTTTTTGATATTTTTAATTAATTTTAAAGAATAAAAATCACAATAATAAATGGTAAAAAATCAGGTGTCAACACCTGTGAGGATTGACCAAAAAGGAATCTCACACTGTGAGTGTTCATAGGATTTAATAAGCATGAAGGCATATTATCGCCGAAAGAAAAATCAGAGATGAGAACACTCCCCTTTTGATCCCCATCTCCACGACTTGCCCTTTCTTTCTTCAAGAATCTTTATGGTCTCCTCCATGTGGCCCTGCCATCAATTATCGTCCCCTCTCATTCTCTTTCATCTCCTTTGGTGGTGGAGACAATGATGAGGATGAATTCTCCTTTCTCAAAGTTGGCATCCGCTCATCCTTTTTTATGGTAAGTGATGTCCACTTTTGTTTCTTTTTCTTTGTGGCATGCTTTCTTTTGCTTTCAGTGGGATTTTTCATTGCGTCGAAAAGGAGGAGTCTCCAGCTTGACATTAGCGGAATGGGTCTTGCCTCAATTTGCTGATCAGTTTAAGCTCGTCCTTGCACCATCGGTTTCATGCAAACGTAATATATTCTTAGAGATGACTATGCTAGATGATGATTTTTTTTTTTTTAGAACTAAGATTAGTTCTAATTTTTTTCTGGAAAGTAATTAAAAATGGTTAGTCAAAATTTAGGTGTCAACAGCTGCCCCTCTTTGAGTGGAAGCTCGTAGAGGTTACTTTCAAAGATGAGATGACACCTGAATCCTAACCGACTCTACTAGGAAAAGGGAAAAAAATGCCATGAGATCGGATCCTTAAGACTTTTGACAAAAGGTCAAATTAATCCCCGGTTTACTCTAACAATTTGAACATAGGCCGGAGTGAGAGAAGCTTACCTGAAGCTCCCCTGTCGGATGCTGCCGGTTGCGACAACTTTCAAGAAGATACCTAGGACTCGTCATCAGAATGTCCTAGGGAGATTAAGCTCTGACCTGTATGGTAGGTCATACCATTATGGGATTTCTAACTGGTAGGAACCTAAGGAAGGCGTATCCCACGCTTTGGGATTTGCCAAGGATTTTGATCCGTATGGTGGATCAGACCATAAGCGGTTCACCTACAGTAAGGCTTACCTAGGAGAATAACTTCTCCGACATTTATAATTAGTCAAAGTTTTGATCCGTATGGTGGATCGGACCATGGGATTGATCCTTATGGCGGTTTCTACCTTTGGTTGACCCTTCAGGCGGTGTCTACCTTAAGTTGACCCTTCAAGCGGTTTCTACCTTTGGTTGACCCTTCAGGCGGTGTCTACCTTAAGTTGACCCTTCAGGCGATTTCTACCTTTGGTTGACCCTTCAGGCGGTGTCTACCTTAAGTTGACCCTTCAGGCGGTTTCTACCTTAAGTTGACCCTTCAGGCGGTTTCTACCTTTGGTTGACCCTTCAGGCGGTGTCTACCTTAAGTTGACCCTTCAGGCGGTTTCTACCTTTGTTTTGACCCTTTAGGCGGTTTCTACCTTTGTTTGACCCTTCAGGCGGTATCTACCTTTGTTTTGCTTTGAAAATGGGTCTCATGACGAGGGTTCTCCACGTCCGATGAGGCTACCTAAATTTTGAAAAGGGGTCTCATGACGAGGGTTCTCCACGTCCGATGAGACTGCCTAAATTTTGAAAAGGGGTCTCATGACGAGGGTTCTCCACGTCCGATGAGATTGCCTGAATTTTGAAAATGGGTCTCATGACGAGGGTTCTCCACGTCCGATGAGACTGTTTGATATTTTTTGAAAAGTGAGTCCTGGGACGAGGGTTCTCCATGTCTGATAGGACTGTTTGATATTTTTGAAAAGTGAGTCCTGGGACGAGGGTTCTCCACGTCTGATAGGACTGTTTGATATTTTTGAAAAGTGAGTCCTGGGATGAGAGTTCTCCAGGTATCCTGTAGAAGTTTGGGCCTGAAAGATTCTTTTTCACCAAGCAAACGTTAGTAATCCTTGGGAAGACCGCGGCTGTCCATTTTGACAAAATCGTATGTTTTAAGTTTTTTAATCATGAGATGAGCATTTTAATGCTGGAGGTTATCCAAAGCATTCTTGCAACATGCAAATGTGATCACAAATCCCTTGCACGGAAAATCTGGATCAACAGTTTGAAGATTCCAAAAAGAGTTTGTTCAAAACATCAATTGGAATATTTCTCGACAATGAGGTCTTCTCACCTGTTTTGCGATAGTGGTTTTTTATAGGGGATGCACTCGATTCCCTACTGACCTGTGCCTAGGTTTTAGGCTCATTTGCAGCACATACATTTTGATCGGTCGGGAGGTCTTCCACGGGACCATAATGTTGGGCTTGGATATTGGTTTTCAAGGGGGACCCGCTTTGGAGTCGAGGCTATTGAATGAAAATCTTCACCATCTGCTCCGGGTTTACAAGTCAAGAACCCTGCAAAATGAGAAAGAAATAGTCTTGCTCGTACTTCTTCGAGCTAAGCTATATGTTAACCCAAGTGTCTTAGTCAGAGAAGACTGTTTCAGGGTTGTAACATTGGTAGAATTGGGGACCGAAAAAAGCTTGTTTTTTGCCCAGAATTCATGAGGGGTTTGACATTGGTGATCATTGCAAATTTACCATCTGCCCTTTCCTCTCTGTATCTTCGATTTTTGAGGCGGGCAACAGCTTTTGAGGTGTGCACGAATTCTTTAGAGAGCGTCTCTGGCTGCATTAAGGGATTGACAACTCTACCTGCGTCTTTCTTCCACGCTTGACATCATTTGGGAGGAGCGGTCTTTTTGATCTGACTACTTTAGAAATTTTCTCTTCCCAACTAGGTTTCATTGGGGATCACTCAAACAGTTTATGTGAGCATCGGCCTTGCTTTTACCAGGCACTTTGCTTTTTCTTTTCTGATGCTGGGATTTTTTCTCATTCATTTTTGAAATCCCACTTTTTTTCTCATCTTCATGGGATTGTGTTAGACCTACGATCAAAGGTCTAACAAGGTTAAGCATTAACTTAGGAATTTTTTTTTGCAAACCCTAAGTCTTGAACTCCTTCGTTTCTGAAGTGATGCTGCATCCGTCTTGGAATGTGCAATGATCACCAACGGGCTTATGAAATGATTTTGCAGGCTCAACTTGGCTATGCAAAGGATTCAGTGTGTGGGATAGAGAAATGAATGCTTCTCATCATCCTATGGCACTTGGATTACCATATAAACAACACACAAAGATTAATGTTAGTCCGAGCAAGAAAATTTCTAACCATTTTCTTCTGATGTTGCTGGACTCACCTCCATTTTTCCCCGGTGTGGGGTGGCTCTTGATAGGGTTAAGAATGAAAACCGCCGTTCAAAGGGGTTATCAACGGTCACCTGTAGTGTTTGAGGGATATGAAACGAATGCCTCCGTCGTCCCAACCCATGTAATCACTGCGAATGGTCCCTACTTCCGTAGGTCCAGATTTTGCTGTCTTATCCGCTCCACTTCTCTCTCAAGTGTGTATAAGACGTGTTTGGATTAGGCTTTGCCTCTCGTCTTTTGAGAAAACGTCCTTTTGAAAGTTTTGAACTTTTGATTGGAAAAAATCTCTTTCATTTTCTCCAAAAATTTTACCCGTCAAGGGGATTTTATGATGCACCATGCATGTTCTTATTCATGTTCAGATAACCTCCTGTTTTAAGACATGAATGCCAATGAAGTTTGAATTCTATGTCTTTTCTAGACATTAGATTCTGAAAGCTTTTCTTTTTTTTTCTATATTTTTTTATTCCACATCTTTAATGGATTAGGGAGAGGGATACTTATCTGTCCCCCGCGGCTGGAGATCCCTGAAAATGCGGAAGAAACATGTTATTGTACGTTCACGAATTTTTCAAAAAATTAGAACGATACATCTTACCCTTGGTCGTGTGCCCCTGCGAGTGCACACAGGTTGTGAAAATCTGTCCTCCTTGATGGCGAGTCCCTATCAAGGATAAATAACAAGTGTTAACTCATATTCCCAAATTGAAGACAAATTTGGACGATACAACTTTACTCTCGGTTCTCATCCCATTCTGACGTTGCGTATTGATATGAATCGTGTCTATCAAATCCGCCTATCCATGCTTGGAACATTTGCAACATCAATGGTTCAGCTGCCCCCGGTTGGGCAACGTCTGTTTTGTTATTGGAATAGATGGCTCCTTGAGTGATTTACCCACGTTTATCACCTGAGAAGGGAAAGAAAGGAGATATTACTTTGGTATTCGGTTGAAGGTCGTTTAGGAACGATACATCGTTTTACCAAATGGGAGGCTTCGTGACCAAACGTATTTCGTGCTGAATGGGGTAGATCCCACTATGCTCCGCGGGTGATAGTCATCATTCATGGAACTTGCTCCACAGATTAAGTGATTAATCCACGGCCTTTGGCTCGAAGATGTTCAAAGGGTGACACTCAGAGCGGTTAGTTTTAAGCGTTAATTAAAATGTTCCCGCGGGAACTTTACAACGAGATTCGTAACACATTCCTTCGACGTATTCGCCTTTCACTCTCCTGAGCCTTCTAATGATTTTGCACACGAGCTTAGAACCAGACGTCTGGTCGCCGGTACCGGTCACGACTGCGAAGATGCACTTGTTCCAAAATGCTTGACCCATAGGCTGAGTTGCTCATTCAGGAGATCGTCTGACTGCTCGAGTCGTTCAAGTTGAGCATCCTTAATTGCGGGTGACGGACTTCTCTCATTTTCGGCATGAACAACCCGGTTCATCGGTTTATGCGTGATCCACACGCCGAGTTGCTCACTGAGGGACTCACTTGAAATTTCCAGCCATTGACGCCCAAGTCGGGCGTCCTCAACCGTTGGCGATGGATTCCTCACACTACTTTCGGCATGAACAACCTCACTTCTCGAGTTGGTACTTTCATTGTTGTCCAGTAGGTTTGTATCCAATGCTGGATTCGCCGTAGGAATAACACTAACGATCGGTTGGTGCTCAAATTGGGGAGTCCATACCTGCTGAAATTGTTGTACATACTCTTGAGGAGTACCGGGGTAACTCAGGGGGGAATTCAGCCGATCGAACCAAGAATAGATGTTTTCAAGGAGATCGTCTGAACCATCGAGCGACTGACACTCAGGTTGAGTATTGTCGACTACTGGAGAAGGAATCTTTTCGCCATTTTCGTCATGGACCACCTGATTCTTCGAGCCAGAATCTCCGTAATTGTCTCGCAAGATTGTATGTGCATCTCCTGCCAATGTTTGATCCGCTGTAGGACTAGCATTAACGGCCAGTCGGTGCTCAGACTGGGGAGTCCCGATTTGCTGAAATTGCGGTATATACTCATGAGGAGTACTAGGATAACCCAGGGGAGTGCTCTGATTGATGCCTGAACAATCGACCGTGTAATTGCCAGTCCCATCGGTGTTAAGAGGTGATTGGATGCCTCCTACTTCATGAGGATTGCGATCACAGCCATGCTCATCGTTTAAACTTGAACTGCCTCTATCTTGGTCTAGTGCCACTCGTCCATCTCTCAGTAGTCTTTTGTAGCACCAAAGGTGGTTCCTGACTTTATTTCTATCCAGTTCCGGCATGTTCATGATCTTGAGTATGCGCGATGGGCGAGCCAAACTGATCCCTAACTGTTGAACTGCATCAACAAATTTACTATGAAGCTCCGAGGTCCAATAAAACCTTGTTTTCTTGCTAGCCGAAGTAGGGTTGGCAACTCGGCGGCTACTCTTCGCAGAATCTGGTCGTGTTGAACCGCCTCTATCTTGATCTAGCGACGCTCGTCCATCTCTCAGTAGTTTCTTGTAGCGCCAAAGGTGATTCTTGACCATATTTTTAGTCAGTCCCGGCACGTTCATGATTTCGAGTATGCGCAATGGGCAAGCAAAACTGATCCCTAACTGTTGAACTGCATCAACAAATTTGCTATGAAACTCCGGGGTCCAACGAAATCTTATTTTCTTGCTAGCCGAAGTGGTGTCAGCAACTTGGCGGTTACTCTTCTCGGAATCTGGTCGTGTTGGAGGTTGCTCTGGAGGGGATTTAGTGGTCTCAGATCGGCTGGTCATGATGGTGAGTTCATCATTGAGCGGACCCGACTTGTCATGACGCATGTTCCCTTCCACAATGGGCGTCGACTTTGACCTTATAGCACTAGTTTCCTCTTGTAGATCCTCGGCGGTACCCGCCTGTTCCGAAAGATGTTGCGAAGGGCATTGCAACAAATGAGCATTATAAACCCCCAGATCTGGCTCTTCAGTGAATACTCCGTCCGTGGGAACAGGGTTACCGCACTCAAGGCAAATAGCGATGCTTAGAGCTTTTTTGTACTGAATGTTTTTTATTCGAAGCTTTTCATTTTCCTCCCTTACAATCGCTAACTCGTGCCGATCGCGTTGCTGCTTCAGCCGGGTTCGTTTGTTTTCAAACCAGCACTTGACCTTCCGAGGCTCCCACCCTATCTCCTGGCCCATTTTGATTTTCTGTTCCATGTCCGGATAGGGGTATTCCCTGAAAAACAATTCGAGTTTATGGACTTGACCTGAAGTGTTGCGTTGGAGATATTCCCCTTTCTGACGCTGATCACCGTCGCGGGTACTGTTCTCGTTAACCAAGCCGCGGGTTTCATCATTAGAAGGATCGGTCTCCATGGCCCTCGTGTCAGGTTCGGTCCTGAGATCTTCAAACTCTTCCAGCAGCTCAAGCTCGGAGACCTCCA
The DNA here is from genome assembly GCA_021437785.1 of Rhodomyrtus psidioides. Lineage (NCBI taxonomy): Eukaryota > Viridiplantae > Streptophyta > Magnoliopsida > Myrtales > Myrtaceae > Rhodomyrtus > Rhodomyrtus psidioides. Next base: position 4,493,720 of record JAILYB010000055.1, read on the forward strand.
AGTCTGGCGCTTCCAGTAAATGACAGAATCCCTTGAACATTTTGACTGGAATATCACTGTTTGATTTTCCGTTAACTCAGCTTTCTTTGTTCCTCCTTGGATCTTCACTTTCTCTGCAAATTCTGAGAGGTTAAAGGAGCCGGATCACCGTTCTTCGATCAAAGGTGATGGCTACCCGACGAGCGCTCTTCTCAATGTTTCGAGATTCCCACTTCGTCCTTTTGTGATGGCTACCTGACGAGCGCTCTTCTCAAGGCTTCGTAATTCCCACTTTGTCCTTTTTTTGCTCTTTTCTACGTGAACGGAGCCTGAAGATCTCTTGCGTTGATTTCGCTTTGTCGAGCATTACGCTTGTCCCCCTGGCCCAGTCTCTAGAGTAACAAGCCTGCCCACCTTTCGGCGCCATTATGTTTCGTAAAACCCGAGATCACAGGACGGTGGTGGATTCGTGACTCATCGGGGATGCATTAACGAAACCCGCTTGGCTCTACTGCACATAAAATATTATTACCACTTCTCCCTGTTTACTCGAGCATTTATAAGGTGATAGATTGATGTCAAGAAGATTAACACTTTAGCCTTATCAGACTCAGCCTCCCAAACACTCTTCACATTCTCACTCTCCTCTCCGTCATTCCATCGCATATGGATTCCTCCTCTGTGCCTGCTGCCTTAGCTGAAACTTCGACCCAATGGGAGAGATTTTACCATCTCTTGGGTAGAGGTTATGGCTACATAAACAATCATCCTGAAGCTGCGGTTGAAGTTCGTACTCTGATTCCGGCCCTGGATACTGTGTGTATTGAAGGTACGAAACTGCAAAGGGAGTTTGTGATCTTCCCAACTCTCTTCAACAATTTCCTGCAGGCTTATGAAGTTGCTAGCCGGGAGGTCACTTTGGCTGGTATCGTGCGAGCCCGTTATCAGGACCGAGCTGAGTCCCTGATGTTGGCCATGCTGACGACCGATAACCATAAAAGGGCCGTTGAATACGCCCACGCCCAGGTTTCGATGCTGGTCCGTGAGAGGGACAACTTGGTGGAGCGTCTGGCTCTTTTTGACACCGCCTTTGAGCAAGACAAGCACAACTTCGTGCTGAGGTTCCAGTGTGCCTGGTTGGAGGAAAGGCTTGAAGACCTGAGCATGGATATAGCTCGCGGGAGGGTGCTGGCTCATGACTTAGAGCTTGAGTTCGAGTACTATGACACCAAGGTGAACGAACTTAAGGAGAAATGTCGTCTCCTTTTCTTCAAGCTTGTAGACCTCGATTCCCGGAGTGTGGGTTGTAAGCAAGGCATGGATAGCATGGAGAGTCAGTTAAGCTTTTTTGTGATGCTTGTCAGAACTCATTTTGGGTTTACTGCTCCCCCTCAGTGATCCACTTGTAAACTTTCCTGCTGAATGAAATAAATGCGAGTTTGTTTATATATGCTCTTTCATTCTGCATTGTTGACTAGCCGAGAAAGGTTTTTGCTTTCGGATCTACGCGACTCCTTTTTCGCCTGTGTCAACAGATTGACTACGCATCATTCTCACAGCCCGACGCTTTATATTTGATTGACTTGAATGCCTCGTGAGAAATAGATTTGTAGTTGCTCGAAACTTAAAGATTGCCCCTGATTTTGCGGTCATTGCGTTTGGGGCCGCTAGTAATCTTTCACTTTCGAGCTCGATCACATTCTGCTAGTAACTCATGCTATCAATTCTGCCTTCACGCGTCGGGGCTGATTTTACCTTGAACTTAATAACAAGGAATTACCGTATACACACGAGATGACGTTTGCGAAAAACATTATGCAAAATCAACTCTAGCTATTGAAGAAACAAACGCATGCACCGATGAGAACTTTACAATAGGAGATACATCCTTCTCGCGTACATCCCCTTCTTTCTTTGGGCATGTCCAATGACTAACCAGTCTGGCCTCAGCTTAGGTGTGCCATTACCAACTGCAGATCATGGTTGCCAACCTTTAATAGCTTCCAACTGATCGAACCAGGTATCAAGTCCTTCATTGAAGAAATCACCCGACCCCTCGAACGATTGATGTGTAGGTTGAGCTGCATCGCCCGACGGGTTCTTCGAACTGGAACCTCCATCTTTGTCTGGGATTATAAGAGGAGATTTGATCGATTGACTACCACAAGCATCTCCCACTTGGGGATTAGGGAAATAAGAATGCTCCAAGCATTCTCCCATTAGATCATCTGAAGCCATACGCTCTGATTGGGCAAACCCTTGAGCACTGGGCATGGTGGGCTGATCTGCGACAGGATGAACACTGACTAGCTGCTGCTCGGACGGAGGAGTGCTTACTCGTTGCACTTGTGATGCGTGTTCTTGAGGAATATTGAAATGACTCGCGAGGATATCCTGATCAAATCCCCAATAGTCGTCCAGATTCGACCGGGCCTCATTTGTCATAAGGGTGCTGGGTTCGCAGCCGAGTCTATTGCTCGGATTCAGTTCTGCATAACGCTGTCCTAACGCCCTTCTGTAGCAACCAAGGTGATTCGCGACTAATTGCTTGGTAAGTCCCGGTACGTTCATGACCCTAAGTATGCTTGTCGGACCTATGAAGTCGAGTCCTATCTGTCGAACTGCGTCCAAGAACTTGAGATGAAGCTCCGGGGGCCAAGTGAATTTCTTCTTCTCGTCGTCCAGAGTGGCGTAGATAGCCTGCCGACTAACCTCTAACTCCTCTTAAACCGTATCTGATCTTACCGGAAGCTGTTGTGGAGGAGATTCATGGGCTTCGATGAGGTGACTCCGATCATAACGACACGTATCTTCTTCCTCCGAAGACACTGGTATAATTTCTGTAGGATCGATCTGCTCATGCGCGCCATTAGCAGGATCTGATTGTACCGGAGATGGCTCAAGGGAGCAGGGGGATAAATGAGCACCTTCCATCTTCGTAGAAGGCTTACCGGGGAACAATTTACTGAGGGAGGTAGGGCCACCGCAGTCAGGGCAGGTAATAGTACTGAGGATTTTCTCATACCACATGTTTTCCATTTGAAGGTTTTGGTTCTGCTCTTTTAGGGCCGTGATCTCCTTACGCCTGTGTTGGACACCTAGTCTGAAACGCCTATTCTGAAACCAAAAATGGATTCTCATAGGATTCATTCCCAGCTTCCGGCCCAATTCAATCTTTTGTTCCTCGCCTGGGCAAGGGCATTCATCAAAGAAAGCTTCAAGCTCCTGGATTTCTTTCCGAGCGTAGCGCTGACGACTTTTTCTTTTCCGGGGTTGAGCGTCGTGGCCACTGCCGTCGTCACCACTGCGATCCTGATGTTCGTCACGGGCAATGTTGAGTTCCATGGCTTTGATGTCGAATTTGATTCTAGAGAATTTGAGGTCTTTCAACGAACTCGTCACTCGGGGTTCTCTGTTCTCTTTTGTATACTCGCTCTTTCGATTTGTTGCCTCCTTTTCCTCGAAAGCTAGGTTTGTTCAGCGTTCTGTTTTTGAAACGACGGAACTGTTTGCCTCTTGCTCAGCTTTCCGACACGAAAGGGTAACCAAATCCTTCCGCGGCTTCTTCGATAGTAGCGCTCGCCTTTCACTTTTCCTCAATAGTCATGCCTGTTCAGCACTGTCTTCTCTTTTTAAGTGACAGAGCTGTTCACTCGCCGCCCAGCTTTATGCGTGATGGAACAACACAATCCTTTTGCGGCTTCTTCGATAGTTGCGCTCGCCTTTCACTTTTCCTCAATAGTCATGCCTGTTCAGCACTGTCTTCTCTTTTTAAGTGGCAGAGCTGTTCACTCGCCGCCCAGCTTTATGCGTGATGGAACAACACAATCCTTTTGCGGCTTCTTCGATAGTTGCGCTCGCCTTTCACTTTTCCTCAATAGTCATGCCTGTTCAGCACTGTCTTCTCTTTTTAAGTGGCAGAGCTGTTCACTCGCCGCCCAGCTTTATGCGTGATGGAACAACACAATCCTTTCGCGGCTTCTTCGATAGCTGCGCTCGCCTCCCTCCCAGCTTTAATAATGGCGAGACCGAATTTGTCAGGCCTGAAATTGCGGACCAGGACATGTCTGATGATTCACGGGAGGAGCAGCCCTCGCTTTACATTAACCCGGCTCCACAAGCATTATTGCTGCAACTTTTCTCCACTCTCGAGACGCTATAAAATGCGGAGTTGGTGTTTGGGGGATTAATGCTCTCATATAATTTGCTTCCATCTTCAAATCGCTCCATTACGCACCTCTCCGTCGAAAATGGCCTCTTCCCATGTTCCCACTTTCCCAGCCGAAGCTTTGGCTCGATGGGAAGAGTTCTATAACCTCTTGGGTCGAGGCTACGCTCACATAGCTGATCATCCCGAAACCGAGGATGAAATCCGAGTCATGTTCGGGGACCTGGACATCACCTCCCTCGAGGGTACTGCGCTGGGGAGGGAATACAGAATTTTTCCAACGCTCTTTACAAACTCTTTGGAGGTCTACCGCGCTGCTCACCGGGGACTTACCGTGGCTCGTGTCCTGCGAGCCCGTTATGAGGATCAGTCTGACCGCCTAGCGTTGGCTGACTACCTGACCGATAGTCACAAAAAGGCTGTTGAGTTCGCCAAAGAGCGGGTTTCGACATTGCTACGCGATAGGAGGAATCTGGTGGAGGACTTAGCCTTATCTCTGGCTACCTATGAGCGCGATCGACGTAACGCCCTGCTAAGGAACCGAAGCGAGTGGCTGGAAGAAAGGTTCAACGGCATAAATGAGGATATAACTCGTGAGAATGGACTTGTTCGGGACTTGGAAGCAGTCGCCGAAGATCACGAGACTCAGGTTGTTGCAGTCAATGATGAACGCAAACGCCTTCACCTCAGGCTTGCGGACCATGATACGCGGAGTGGTGCGTATAAACAAAGCATCCATAACCTGGAGGGCCAGCTGGGCTCCTTTGTGTCGTTGATTAGGGCTCACTTCTGCTTTACTTTTCCACCCCAATGAATTGTATGATCTGGTTTGGGCAAGAATGAATGAAAGCCGCCGTGTTTGTTTTAGCTTTTATATGATCCATTTCTTCGAGCATCCGTACATCTTAGACTTGGATGAGCTGATCCATAATAAGTCGAGTAGATGTGTTCTGATTTTCTAACTCGCTCATGATCAGATGATAGAATAGCCTCAGACTTATCCAGGAAAAGATTTCTCTTTATTACCTATTTTTTACCTGCAAGTGAAACGACCGAATCAGAAGGAATAATTTGAAAAAGAAAGCATAAACCCCTTTCAATCTTATGCTTGCTCGTGATTAACAAAGACAAAAACTTTTACAAGGTGTGCGAAAAGTTTTTGTCAATATTCCTCGAAGGAAAGCATACTATTGAAAGGAATGTAATTCACGATAATCGCTTTTGACCAACGACGCGTTTTAAATTTAATTGGAGATACGGCATCCAAATCAAAGCCGTTTTGTTAAGAACGAGGGCAATTTGGACATCTATCTCGTCATTAAATTCGAAACAATGCCGGTACTCTTGATCAATTATCGTGGATTACCAGTGGCGTAACACATGCATGAACCGATTCAAGTGTATAATTCCTTCTAGCGAAATTGGGGTTGGATTACCCTATACGACCAAAAGGTCGTGCAAGACTTCCAATTTTAATTTCCTCTAAAGGAATTATAAACTTGACTTGGGAGTATTCGGATGATTAGAGAAAATGCAACTATCACATTCCCATGACCCGTCAAAAGAAATACAACCAAGCTCCATCTGAATATATACACCAATAGATCCCTAATACAATCACTCTAAGGGGTGAGATAGAGAAAACTTCGATAAAAATAAACCCTATACAAGAGGACTAGTAATGGAAAATGAAACAAAGGAATGTGATCCTAACATTTAAGGATGCCCCAAGTTCGATCTGTGACTTCCGGATCACTTGCCCCAACTCGTCATCTTCATTGGACGATATCTCAATAATGTCCATAGTAGGCTCCTTTGTTGCTCACTCGGTGCTTGTCATGGGATATCATCCTCTTCGTCTTCTATCAAGGACGTTTGGGAAAAACACACACATCTATCCTTGAAATGGCATTTAATCTAATCACCAGAATGCAATGAATGAAATGCCTATATTTATATGGACTGTAATAGATTTGAGGGATAGAGAGTCTTACCAACCAAACTCGTCGACTTATGTGCGGTTTTAGGTGTACCAACCGCCCAAAGACATGCGCATGAGACAAGTGATGGTGAACTTCTAAAAATCAGAGGGTTTGGCACCTAAGGTTAAGGTTCCCACTTCGAGTTCTAGAAAGAGCCGATTCCATTGCACAGCTATCGTTGCATTGGGACTCGATCCATAGTTCGAAGCGAGCGGAATTGAAAAGTGGATTACCCCGCGTTTTTCCTCACGGAGATTCCATTTTCAATTCCTTCTATTGTGTTCTTAAAGGCGGCGCCCGGGGTTTTAGGCGCGGTTGTGTGTGTCCACGTGTTGTGATCATCACAATGCAATTCATGCACAACAGTTTATCAATCAGCACTTCAAATCATCCACACAATATACATTCCTACGCCCAACCTGCATAAGACAATGTTAATCACGGACTACACCCCTTATTTCTCCAATCTGCAAAAACATATAACACCTACCATAAGCGGACTTACCTCACCTTCAAGAGCGCCTGCAGGGTTAGAAAAATCACTCAGCGTTTTAATTACGGCCTAAGTCCACTTGAGGCCTAGAATCATATGTTCTAGAGCAAGGTCCCCAGCGGAGTCGCCAGCTGTCGCGACCCGTCCGAAAGGCGGACGCGGCTAATGGATTACCGATCGCGGGCCTTGGATCGGCGCGAGCCCTCCCAGGCCCATACCAAATCGCGGCGGGAGTATTTTTCTGAGGGATTCGACGATAAGAGTCGACCGCTTTCGACCTTCAGTGTGGTCGTGGTGGCATGTGCAACTTGTGCATGCATTTGGAGTCGCCACCGGTCTTTCTTGGAGGGTAGACCGAAAACCTTACTGACCGATTGGGAGAGGTCGATCAGTTCTACGGAACCAGAGATTTTGGGTTCGGGGACTTGGTTACATTGGTGTCATTACCAACGCCCTTTCGGTACCTAACGCGAGTGATTTTCCTAGCTAAGAGTTCATGCAGGCGCAATTTTAGGTGAGGTAGGCTTGATTCAAGATTTCATGCAGATTGGAAGACTATTCCTATCAATCATAATCAATTTAAAGGAAAGCGCAATCAAGTGCATAAATTAATCTCATCGATGCACATCAATTCAAGTCAATGGCTTCCTAGCATAGCCATAAGGGCTTAGGGAATGTGTGATTTCGGTCAGGGGTAAAATGAGAAGATTTGGAGGCGATTTAGCCCGAAGGGCAAAATCGTCAATTTTTGGAAGACTTGGATATCGAATTACCCAAAATATTCCATGGCCAGTTGATTGTGGCCACTTCCCATTTTTGAGAATTTTTTGGAATTTCTTGATTTTTCTTCAATTTTTGGAAGACAATTCGCCCAAGGGGCGAAATCGTCATTTTAAGAAGGGTCGGGGTTCAAAACACCCGGAATGAGTCTTGGCCAGTTGACTGTGGCCATTTCCTATTTTTGGGGATTTTCCTAGATTTTTTTAGAATTTTTTTTGGAAGACGGTTTGCTGAAAGGGCAAAACCGTCATTTCTGGAATGTCCGGGGGTCAAATGACCCGAAACAGGTCGTGGCCAGTTGAATGTGGCCATTTCCTATTTTCTGGAATTTTTTAGAATTTTTCTGAATTTTTCGAATTTTTTTGAATTTGTTTTATGATTTTCCATTTTTTATTGAATTTTTGAATTTATTATTATTATTATTTATTTGCTTTTTGTTTTGTACATTAACAACACTCCCACAATGTCAGACCCCAACGTGCATTCACTCTACGCATTCTCATCCTCCCCATTTTTTTATCATATTATTCTCTTTCTACATTTTTTTATTCTTTCTTTTGGGGGTCTTCTTCATGATGCTTACCTACAGAGCTTCCTGGACACACACGGTTCGACCAAACTACAACTTCCGGCGAACCACACCACGGCCATTTCTAGCGCGATTCAGTTCTAGCCCGCCGTATACCATTAACAATGATCGATGAAACTTACCTGCACGCCATGCGAGCTTGCAAGCGCTTGAAATAAGCTGGAGCTCGAGATCGGGATCGAGGGTCCGAAGTCAGCTCGGGAGTTTCGAGCCACGAACCATGCAAGATACACACATAGACGAGCTCAGAAGGAGTTTTAGAGCAGAACGAAAATATAAGCTTAAAAAAATAAAGATCGGATTGAACTTAGCCATGAGGTCGAGCTCGAGATGAACGAAACACTCACATATTCTCTTATTTTTAGTGCCGTCCGTGGGATCTTCTGTGCTCTCAAGAGGATAATGAAGACGGTGGCAGAGGTGTGTTAAGAGATGATGAGATCGGCGGAGGCTACGGGTGTATAGGTCCCAGACTGAGCTCGAGCTCGCGAGGAGCGACTTTGGTGGATCGGCGTGGCTAGATGGCGACGACTCGCTCGCGACTCAAACCGAAGCTGGTGGCGGTGGTCGGCTATCAAGAACTGCTAGTATGAGACCGATTCTCGATGAAGGTAGTAACAACATAGGGCATGCTCCAATGAAAACTGGACTTCATGTTGTTTCTTGGACTCTTAGGATTGTCGGACGCGTCTCCAGGGGTACAGAGAGGAAGAACACTCCAAGGATCCACCTTCATATTCCAAAACTTCCTCCTTCCCCTCAGCTTCTTCTCACAATTCTGTCTTATTTTTCCACTCCATGTGGCCTCGACGTGAATCACTTTAAATGGTGACCTGTGAGGATTGACCAAAAAGGAATCTCACACTGTGAGTGGTCATAGGATTTAATAAGCATGAAGGCATATTATCGCCGAAAGAAAAATCAGAGATGAGAACACTCCCCTTTTGATCCCCCATCTCCACGACTTGCCCTTTCTTTCTTCAAGAATCTTTATGGTCTCCTCCATGTGGCCCTGCCATCAATTATCGTCCCCTCTCATTCTCCTTCATCTCCTTTGGTGGTGGAGACAATGATGAGGATGAATTCTCCTTTCTCAAAGTTGGCATCCGCTCATCCTTTTTTATGGTAAGTGATGTCCACTTTTGTTTCTTTTTCTTTGTGGCATGCTTTCTTTTGCTTTCAGTGGGATTTTTCATTGCGTCGAAAAGGAGGAGTCTCCAGCTTGACATTAGCGGAATGGGTCTTGCCTCAATTTGCTGATCAGTTTAAGCTCGTCCTTGCACCATCGGTTTCATGCAAACGTAATATATTCTTAGAGATGACTATGCTAGATGATGATTTTTTTTTTTTTTAGAACTAAGATTAGTTCTAATTTTTTTCTGGAAAGTAATTAAAAATGGTTAGTCAAAATTTAGGTGTCAACAGCTTGAAGTGAGGTGTACTAACTAGTAATTCTTACCGAAGCAATATTGAATTCCATTCTATAGATAAGTTGGCTATCACTGAATTCTGATAGATTTGATACTGTTTATGTTTTTTCTTTCAGCAAATTTGTCACTGCCATGCGGTTCATTGTTCATTCTTCTGACCACCAATTTTTGGTCCTGTATGTTGTGGCAGATCAAAAACTTACAAGCCAAGTCCATGAAATTGTTGGAAGCATTAATGGAAGATTTGGAACATTGACGGCTGTCCCTATACATCACCTGGTCTGTTGTCTTCTAACTTGACATTGGCTCTATGATAATTAACTTTGATTGTAGGATGTCTATTCTTCGACCTGACTCAGTTGCAAGGCTGCTGCTAAAAGTGGATTGCGTTTGGCTGGATATACAATATATGAAATAGTAGTCTTTATTCAACAATCCAATGCACAAAGCATTTGGAAGTACTTTTCCTTTGACACTTAAGACTGTCATTCTTTACACCGCTGGCGAAGATATTAATAGAATATCTTATAAATTTTTCTGATTGATATGCATACTTGTATGAGCTCTGTCATTTAACTTTTGGAATTTTCCTGTTCTTTGTAGGTCAAGTTGACGATTATGATCTAGTATCCGAGGGATGTTGAGCGAAGGAGACTTTTTGGGATCGAAGACCCTGATGCCCCTACCTTTTGCTTTTTGCCTCGTCAAGACTCCTTTTGAGTTATCACAATGCACTTGTATGGTTAGAGCATTAGGAGATCTCTCAGTTTTCTGTAATTGAAACGGATGAATGTATTTTATTTTATATTATTATAATATTTAGATTTTATTGCTTGCTTAATTTATGGTAACTATAAATTTTAAAAGTTAATTTTGCTTTTAGATTTTTAAAATCGAAAAATAATTTTTTTTTAAAAAATCGTCATGAAATAGCGACGAAAATTCTATTTTGTAGCTAAATTTGGCGACGAAATATCATTTTCGTCGCAAATGTTGCGACGCCAGATTAGCTATGAAAAATCAATTTTGTCGCTAAATTCGTCGCAAATTTGCTACGAATGAGATTCGTCGCAAATTTGCGACCAATCACACTTTCCTAGCAAATTTGCTACGAATTCGGATTTCGTCGTAAATTTGCTACGAAAGTGTGATTCGTCGCAAATTTGCTACTAATGAGATTCGTCGCAAATTTGCTACGAATCAATATTCGTCGCAAAATTCGTCGCAAATTTTGCGACGAATTGACGAAATTTCGTCGCAAACGTTGCGACGCAGAGTTAGCTACGAATTTTGCTTGCATCGCAAAATTCGTCGCAAAACCCATTAGCGACGAAATTTGAGGAAATTTTCGTCGCAAATTTCGTAGCTAAAAGGCTGTTTTTTTGTAGTGTACGGGATACATTGTCTTTCTCGCCCCATACTCCCACCCCGCTTTGTGATAATTGTCCTCTTGCTAAACATCATCGATTGTCTTTTCCTCGTAGTTTTATTACTATCATTGAACCTTTTGAATTAATTCATTGCGATATTTGGGGACCTTATTCCCCCACTTTATCTGGTGCTCGTTATTTTCTCACGATAGTTGACGATTTTTCTCGTTGTACTTGGACATTTCTTATGAAATTCAAAAGTGAGACATATAACATTCTTCGTTTTTTCTGGGCATATGTTGCTACTCAATATACTCGTTCCATTAAAATTTTACGCACCGATAATGGTTCCGAATTTTTTTCACGCCCCATGCAATCTTTTTTGGCCGCTAATGGTGTTGTTCACCAACATAGCATGGTTGCCACCCCTCAGCAAAATGGCATCGTTGAACGCAAACATGGCCATCTTCTTACTGTGGCTCGTGCTTTGCGTTTTCAAGCTTCACTTCCTCTTCATTTTTGGGGCAATTGTATTCTCACAGCCACTTATTTAATTAACAAATTACCCACCCCTTTATTGGACGGTAACACCCCTTTTCAAAGGCTATTGAACACCCCGCCAACGTATGATAATATTAAAGTTTTCGGTTGTCTTTGTTATGCTTCTTGTAGTCATTTACATCATGATAAATTTGGTGTTCGGGCCATCCGTTGTATTTTTCTTGGCTATCCAAGAGGACAAAAGGGTTATCGTCTTTTCGATCTCGACAATCACAAATATTTTACGAGTCGTGACGTTGTTTTTCACGAAACCGTATTCCCGTATGCCACCACTCCTTCCTCCATTCCTCCTGACCCTTCAAATGTGGTTCTCCCCATTCCCATTCCGGATCATACAGTCAATGACGGTCTTACTTCACCGTCTATTAAGACTTTACCTTCATCGACTACGGAACCACCGGTTCCTTCTACTAATCCATCCACATCGGATCCATACATTCCCACAACCACGCCTTCACATATCCCTTCTCCTACCCCGACCAACCTTGTTGACACATCCAAACCGCCACGACATCCTGCTAGGGATCGGCATCCACCCCTCAAACTGCGAGATTATTACTGCGGGCGTGTTTCTCGTCCAACTCCCGAGCCGCGCAAGCGTGTTTCTCCAGGTTTGCCTTACCCCTTAAGCTCTTCTATTTCATATTCTCGTTTTAGCCCTGCCCATCGTATTTTTTTATCTTCTTTAACCCATGATCAAGAGCCTACCACTTTCACAATGGAAAACAAGGATCCCAAATGGAAAGAAGCAATGGCTGCTGAGGTAAAGGCTTTAGAATTCAATAAAACATGGTACATTACTGATCTTCCTCCAGGAAAGGTACCCATTGGCTGCAAATGGGTTTATAAGATCAAGAGCCGATCTGACGGTTCTATAGAACGGTACAAAGCTCGCCTCGTCGCCAAAGGTTATACCCAAACTGAAGGTATTGACTTTAATGAAACCTTTGCTCCTGTGGCCAAACTGGTAACTGTACGATGCCTTCTTGCAATTGCTGCTGTACGTGGATGGACTTTACATCAAATGGACGTTAACAACGCCTTTCTTCATGGGGATTTGGCTGAAGAGGTTTACATGAAAATTCCACCGGGATTTGCCAAACAGGGGGAGCATCGGGTTTGTCGCCTTCGCAAATCACTTTATGGTTTGAAACAGGCTTCACGAAATTGGTTTTCTAAGCTATCAACTTCTCTCATAGCTGCTGGTTTCTCTCAATCGAAAGCTGATTACTCCTTATTTATATCTCGTCGACCCTCATCTTTCACAGCTGTACTTGTATATGTCGATGACATTGTCATCACTGGAGACGACCTAGCCGCCATATATCTTTTGAAGAGGTACCTTAACTCGCAATTTCAGATGAAGGATTTGGGCAACTTAAAATATTTCCTTGGCATCGAAGTAGCTCGCGCCAAAGACGGTATCTACCTCTCTCAACGGAAATATACATTGGACATCATCAAAGATGTGGGTCTCCTAGGTAGCCGCCCCATTGATTTTCCCATGGAAACCAATGTCAAACTTGTTGCAGATAGTGGAACTCCCCTCTCGGATCCATCGATCTATCGTCGCCTAGTAGGGCGTCTATTATATCTCACTATCACTCGACCCGACATTACTTTTGCAGTTAACATCTTGAGTCAACACATGAGCTCTCCCCGCGAGCCTCATTGGCAGGCTGCTCTACGGGTCGTTCGCTACATCAAGAAGGCACCGGGAACTGGAATTCTTTTATCCTCCTCTAGTGCATTACAATTAAGGGCTTATTGTGATGCCGATTGGGGTGCTTGTCCCACCACTCGACGTTCCATTACCGGTTATATTATGTTTCTTGGCGACAGCCCCCTCTCTTGGAAAACTAAGAAACAACACACGGTTTCTCGCTCTTCCGCCGAAGCTGAATATCGTGCCATGGCGTCCGCCACTTGTGAGGTAACTTGGTTACAAGCGCTGCTAAAAGATCTTCGTGTATCTACACATCCAGCCACTCTTTACTGTGATAATCAAGCAGCGCTTCACATTGCTTCTAATCCTGTATTTCACGAGCGCACCAAACATATAGAAATTGATTGTCATCTCATCCGGGATAAAATTCAAATGGGTACATTGAAGACAGCTTACGTTTCCTCTAAGCTCCAATTGGCTGATGTTCTGACGAAAGCTTTGGGTAAAGAAAATTTTCTTCACTTGATTTGCAAGCTCGTTCGTGATCTCCACGCTCCATCTTGAGGGGGGGTATTGATTGTATCATATTTTTTTATGTATCTTTTTACTATAGGAAAAGATCGATTGATTGTATCATAGTTCTGTGTATCTTTTTATTATAGGAAAAGATCGATCAGTGGAGAATATCCATCAATTAGGAGATCAATTAGTTTAGTAGATTGATTAGCTGTATCAGTGGAGAAAATCTCTCCATTAATTAGGAGCAAATCTCTATAGCATTTGTGTATATATACTCATCCAAATTTTAATAAGAATCATCGGATTATACTTCTTCACAGTTGGAAAATAGCTTATTGAGACATAAAAATCAAACTTAAGGTGCAAAAGAGACCAAAAGACTTCTCGCTGGCCGCACTTGCCTTAACATTTCAAGCGCTTTTAGCGTAAGACATAGTGTAATCATTTGGAAGAAACATCCTTATATTTGGTTCTCACCCTTCAAGGGTATCCACCAATAATTGATTGATGCACTACTCTTGGCTCTTTGTACAAAATTTACTGATTAGGTTCGTGTTGGTAAGCTCCTCTACATTTGTCAATTATTGTACCAAGACTATAGAAAATAAACTTATAGAATGCTCAAATTGATAGCTTATTCGATTGTATTAAAAAGCATTTATTGTTTACCTTGCAAAATTTGAAATCAAGTCGATGATATAAGCTTCGAAAAACGATGGAAAATTGTATTCTAATAGGATTTCGTATGTTTTAGATGTTTGATAAGAAAAAATCTTAAATTGCGAGAGCTACAAGGAACATTGCTAATTTCTGCTAATATATGTAATGAAGTGAGCAAACTTTTCTCATATAATATAGCTACACTAAGGTAAACAAAATCGATATTGCGGTCAGAGGTCATTTCCAACGGTCCAGCCAGTTCCAAGTGTCACGCATTGGAGGTTCCGTGAGCAAATCAATCAATGATATCGCCGGGTGAAGCGCGAGGTTTGAAGTGTCATGGCCTCTAGGGCTTTTTTTTTTAGTCCTCTACAATATTCTTAGGGGCATGCAATATTGTAAATGTACCACATTTTAGAATTCTCCTATATAATGTCTTATTAGATTGATAGTTTATTCCAAACCATTAGATCTAGAATCGATCAACGGTAGTAATTGAGAGGCTTTTTGTATAGGGAAGCTCTCTCCCTTATTCGTGTCATCCAACACTTGAGCAATTCAAAGTATTATCTCTCAAGAGCTTTTCTCTCTAAACTCTTTCTCTCTACGATTGAAATATTTAGCTTAGGCATTCCAACAATCCAAGGAAACCTAAGTCGCAGCATACAGTTTGATTCTTTTGGCCCGTGACACAAGCACCTTTGGTCTGATCCTCGTGCTTGAAATTGGGAATTGGCATCACCCGTCCGTTCCGCGGTTAATCAGGAGATCGGACTAGCCTGGGCCATGTTCACTCCTAATATATACATGTGGCCTAAGGGCCCGAGTATAATGAGGAAGTTTCATTAGTTAACTGCGCTCTTTGTTGGGTAATATGAGCAACAAGGTTAGGGAGAGGCATCAAGCGTAGGACGAAATTGTGGTGGGCGAGTTAGATGGATCAGTCCTTACTATTCTAGATGATCCCTCGAACACGGAAATAGCTTGGATGTCCACAAAAATCATTTGGGGAATCCATGCAGCTGCCAGAAGGTGAAGAAACATTCCTCACCATAACATAGATGAACAACTATCTCTATTCGGGATGGCTCCTTTGCATCCATGGCTTGTGATTCTGCTGCAATCATGAACTACAGCTTCAACCAGAGACTATAAATGCTATACTCGAAACAGGACAACATGCTCCTCCATCGGCTACACTCATGGCTCCACTTAAAACTCACGATTGTCATTTACGTAATTAATCATCAACCATCATTGTTAGTAGTAGACTCTATACAAGTTTAAAATCCAACAGCCACAAAAAAAAGTATAAATGAATTAACTCAAAGTTTCATAAAGAGAGCTGGTGGACTACTAGAAATTCCTCTAGCTTCAGAAGCTATTAAAGCCTCTCAAGTCCGAACGTTGTTTATTAGTCTTTAGTACGTATATGTTACATGGAATTAATAGATTATTTCCATCAAACTTAAATTTCATTTGCTTATGGTGTGAAACCCGATCCCATTTTTCTTGTATGTACGATGTACGATAATCATACGATATTGCGATTATGATACCAAATCATGGCGAGGGTTATCCAAGCTTCGCTCGATAATGTCCTCGGCATGCGTGAATACCCTATAAGGCCACGACCGATGCAAGTCTACAAGGAATTGTGTAGCACGCAGCGAGTAGAAGAAATCGAACTCGTGACATCATGACATAGCCTCGAGCGCATTGCTTATCCAGCTATGCGGACCGTCAAGTTGGGTTGCTATATCTCACTCTCATGAAAAAAAAAAAAAGAAGAAGAAGAAAAATGCTAGATTTTCGCATGCATGTGACCAAGTCTGCCAACGTGATTTAATGCACGTTACTCTATGCAATCTGCATAGACGAAACACATGAATACTATGAAATGCATGTCTTGTCCATTAATTTGCTGTAAAAAGCTTATTGAGACATAGGAATCAAACTTAAGGTGCAACAGAGACCAAGGCACACTTCTCTCTCGCCGCACTTGCCTTAACATTTTAAGCACTAATTAAGCAAAAATATAGAGTAGTCATTTGGAAAGACATTCATATATTTGGTTCTCGCTTTTTAAGGGTATCCACCACCAGCACCAGCTCCTCCACCAGCACCATATGTTAGAATATTCCGTTTTAATATTCAATTGTGGGCTTTATTAATTGTTACTGTAATTATTATTTGGTCTAATAAGAAAGAAATATATTATTTCCTAATTCAAGTAGGATATGGTGCTGGATAGTATGGGCCGAGATATCCTTATCCTTGATGAGGGGGTAGGGTTCATTCTCTATAAATAGTGCTTAAGTCCCTCCTCTAAACTCTAATGTCCACATAACCTCACATATAGAAATCGTCAGAAACGACAGTGAGGGGCCGTCTCATTGAAACCAGTGATCAAGGGGGTTCATAGAGAAGAAGCTCTTAAGCGTCGGATTCTCGCAATTCCGCATCAAGAACGATGAATCCAAAACAAGGTGCGTTAACTCTTTGACTCTATGGATGGAACAGGGATTTGTGTATTTGTACGTGTGTATCTTGGGTCGCTGCATACAGGATTAAATACGCAGCCTAATGTGGTATCAGAGCCTGCACGTATTAGGTCACGAATCACGTTCCTGGTGTTTTTTCGGAATTTTATTTTTATCAAAATTCAAAGAAAATTATATATTCGGAAAGGGCTCGACGAGACGAGCAAAACCATATAAAGATCGCCGCCAGAAGACACCGAACGCGCCGCCACGCGCCGCCACTCGCCGGTGGCTATCGGGCGCGTGGCGGCCACACGCCCTACGCGCCATCACGCGCAGACCCAGGCCCGCACGTGTGTGACACGTGCGGGATGGCGTCATCTGACTTCGTTCGGCCGGGTGCAGACCCGACCAGACCCGGAACCCGACCCGATCCGTTGCCCCGACCCGGAATGGTTGACCGTTGACTCGGACCTTCCGGTCGGACCGGTCGTTGACCGGTTCGACCGGATCGCCTCGACCGAGTTCGCCAAACCGGTTCATGGTAGCGGTCGGACCGGTCGAGCCGGTCGGACCGGTTTCAGAACCGGCTGAACATACAGAACACGTGCGCGGCACGTGTCTGCGCGTGAGCCTCACGCGCCGAAGCTT
Source organism: Rhodomyrtus psidioides (assembly GCA_021437785.1). Taxonomy (NCBI): domain Eukaryota; kingdom Viridiplantae; phylum Streptophyta; class Magnoliopsida; order Myrtales; family Myrtaceae; genus Rhodomyrtus; species Rhodomyrtus psidioides. Next base: position 4,511,051 of record JAILYB010000055.1, read on the forward strand.
TAGGCGGCGCGTGAAGGTGCGTGCGGGCTCCGATGGAGGTGTTCCAAGTACCGGCGTACTCGTATGCTCATGCTCTACAGGATGGTACATTTATTTTTCATGTTTGGTATTTTCATGGATGGAAATACGTACGGAACGCCAAATACGAGAGTATTTTGGGGTATTTTTGAGGTATTTTCTAGTATTTCTGTAAGGATTTGTGAAGTACAGGTATAGGCTTACATGAAAGTATCACGTGGAATTATGTGGAAATTTATTGATCAATTTCATGTTTATGGTTTGACATGAATTATTGAGGTATCGATGTAAATTAGCGGCGTGTAATTTTGTGGATGATTGCTCCTAATTTCTGAAATTACATGCATACGGCAAATGTGAAATATAAAGTTATATCCCAATTTCAGGTAAATTCAGTTGGGTTGTGACCGCCAAAGCGGCACACTTAGTTGAGTTTAATAAAGCACATTTTACATAGTATTGGGATGTCTCATGTTTTAATGCGTAGTTATACTCCCAAAGGAGGTAATTACGTATTTTTGCATGGAGGGTTACATCTACAGCATATGGTTGAGGATTGATTAGTCTAAGTGATGTCATACACCCAAAGGTGGTGATTAACGAAGATTGAAATAAGTTCTCATGGCCGCTGTAATGTAGGGAATATACAACTGCATGTCATGTTTTCTGCCCAAAGGTGATTATGTGATGATGTATGTATCTCTCAAGGTGAAATTTCACATTATGCTAATTAAAAATATTGATTATTTTTAGTCACCATTTCTGTGAACGGCAACTCTGTTAGAATTAAGACTTATTGAGAACTGAATGAGGATTATCTGTTTACAAAGAACTAGCAAATACTTATATTACTCTTGTCAAGAAAGACCCGTAGTTCTCACCTTCATTGGTGAGAACTTTCAAGAGCATTATGTGCTTATTGGGTAAAGAGTGATCGGATTCGCTTATTTGATATGAAGCGGTCCACTAAAGAACACTTGAAAAATGTTTTCTACCAGTTAACTGCACTGCTAAGTAAGTAAATGAAGCCTTGAAGGCTTTAGAATTATATCTCATTTATTATTAAGAGTGGTAAATATCTGCAATGACTCCTCAACATCAAGTGTAATGGTTCTATTAAGATTAAGGATTACGTCTTAAAATTGATGAAATTATATTTTGAACAGTTCTAAAATCATACTCATAAAGTATTATATTAAATCACCGGTCATTCTGATGATTTGGATCCATGAAAAGCATCCTTTGAAAAGGATGGTGATTGCTACTTCTTTTATAAGAAGAAAGATCACATAAAGAAAGACTACAGTTAATACAAAGACTTGGTTATCTAAGTATGAGCATAAAGTAATGATTTTTTGGTATTGATTTGTGAATTCATTCTATCTTAGGCCTCATCTGGTTATGTGATGGCTAGATAGTGGTGCAGCATATTGTGTTGCATTTACCATATAGGAATTCATAAACTGAAAGGTATCAAATTCAGGTTGAATCAAGCTCATTATGGAAACAATTATAAAGTTGACGCTAAATTGATGGGAATGTCATTCCGGATTCTGGTTTTATTGTGACATTATGAAACATATTTTATGTACTCTTCTTAAAGACGGAATTTATTTTCTGTATCAAGTATGGACATGTGTAGTTACTCCTTTTTTGAGATTTCAAATAAAATAATTACTATTTCTTTTAAAATAAAGTTGGTTACTACTCCATGTCCAATGGATTGTACAGATTATGTTTATCTCCCAATGAATTATACGTAACTTATACAGCTGAAAAGTTGTTTACAAAATTTATCTGCCTAAGGAACAATCATGCGTATTATGGAATAAATTTCTTGGCCACATCAGTAAAGAAAGAGTGAAAAGACAGATAAAGACAAGCATTCTACTCACTCTTAAAAATGACCTAGACACATGCGTAGATTGAAGCAGATATAAGATAACCAAGATAAATGGTGAAACTGTAGTCGATAGTTATGACCTATTGAAGGTCATTTATACTAGTATAGGTGGATCTTATATGGTAATATTGTGTAGAGTTTTTATCACATTTAAATGATGATTTTTCTCTATATGTTTTTCATACTTGGTTAAAGAAAATGTTTATTTCCGTGACAAGTTCAACATATTTTTGACTATAGTCGATAAATTTATTATAAAAAAAATGTCATTTTTGACTAAGGTGGTGAGTATCATGGTTGACATGGCAATGCTGGATAGCTTAAAGAGCCATTTGCCAAATATTTGAGAGGATTCTGGGTTGTGATTTTATGCCCGATACTCCTCAATAGAAAGGTGTGACTGAAAGGCAAGATCACACCATACGGATATGATGACGAGTATGATATGTAAAATCAATTTATATATTTTTTCTGTGGGGTAAAACTTTAAAAATAACCCATTATGTTTTTATCAAAATATTTCATTGACTTCTTTTGAGTCATGGACTGGACGTTAATATAGTTTGAACCATATTAAAGTTTGAGGTGTTCATACAGAAATAAAGTTACATAATCCAACATTAGATAAGTTGGACTCCAGAACCACTCGGTTTTACTTCGTGCCTTACCCATATCATCTTAAGGGGTATTGATTTATCATCCCAAAAGAGGAACAAGAATTGTGGAATTACAGATAGCTAAATTGCTGGAGCTTGATATAGCCGAATAATGGTAGTTGCTCACAGACTATTAAAGGTAACAGTATGGTAGGGACAATTGTATCTTTTTTCTCTGTCTATACAGATGATCATGGAGCATTCTACATTATAGTATGATTCTGTTGGGGTTCAGGTTCTTGTTATTAAGATAATACCTGATGAAGTTTATCAAACCCTACAAGCGCAGAATAAAGGTTAAAGTAGCTCTACCTAAAAGATCTATCAGGCAGAGACGATCAGTTGTATCAAGTCACATTGTATAGTCTATCCGGAAGAGCATGACTACAAAATCGACTATGTAAATAATCTAGTAATTTATACAGTTGCTATTTCTTGTTTTTAATTATAATTGTGATTGGGTGCATGGTAGATGAGATATAGACTATAAAACATGCGGTGTTTGAAAGCTTATTAATATGCCTCAAGGTCACAAGTCCATCTGCTGCAATTGGGTGTGCATAACTTAAGGGACTCCAGATGAAAGTTTTTTGTCTACTTTATTATATCAAATTATATTTTGATCAATGTTTTTATTTAAGAAGTTTAAAGACAGATTGGTAGCGAAATTTTTCACTCATAAAGAATGAGCAGACTTAAAATAATTTTTATTCAGTCTCTCATAAAGAGTTTTTCAGAGTGATTAAGGAATTAATAGCTCATATTGTAAGGAGCTTTATCATACAGATATTAAAACTTCTTTTTTATTGGAGTTCTTAATATAAGAATTTTTTTTTATGTAACCCGAAAGTTATACAGCAGATGATTCAGATAAACTTGTGCGTAAAGAGAGAGGAATATCATATAAATATCATGGAATAAAGTTTGATCATATTTATGGAGATTCTAGACTGAAAAGTCTATTTTATGGGATCAAGTAAGCTTTTAGACAATTGTGACTTGAAGTTTCATAGTATTGTAGCTTTATCATGTTTTGTCAAGAACAAAGTAAATTAGTATATATACTACAAGATCAGTGGGAGGAATTTATTTTCCTTCTGTTCTATGCAGACGATATCTTGCTTGAAAGGATTTTTCTTGAATTATTGCATAAGATGAAGCAGATATTGTCGAAGCATTTTTTACGTGATTGATCTTGATATAGAGTGTTTTGTCCTAGTCGTTGAGATTCGTATGGATCATTCTTGTAATGTATTGGTTAAATCCAGGACACATTCACTAGGTGATTACTAAGAAAGTTTTGAGGTACTTAAAGAGGACAAAATACTGTATGCTAATTTACAGACATATTCAGGACCTGCAGCTAATAAGGCATTCGGATTTTAGCTTTGTTAGTTGTCAGGATGATGTGAAGTTGACAACTACAGACATTTATATGCCTACAGAAAAGTGCAGTATTACAAAAAAAAAAAACGTAAATAGAAATCTATGTAATCCTCAATCAAGAAAGCGGAGTTTGTAGTATGCTTGTCAGCTGCTATTCAGGTTATTTGGCTCTGGAATCTCATTAAAGAGTTGACCGTATTTACTTTGTGGATAGACCCATACAGTTGTATTGTGACTATAATTCTGCAGTGTTGTTCATTAACAACAGCATGAGTCGCAAGGGGTCTAAACATCTAGCGGTCAAGTTTTTGACCATAAAGGTAACAGATGAAATGGTGACACTACAGTAGAGCTTATTACACAGATGATAAGGCTGCAGACTCACTAACTTAAAGTCTCTTCCCATACACATTTAGATGACATGTCGCAAATATAAAAGCATCGTAGGATGCTATGATGTGTTAATTGATGGGTTGAGTAAGCATCATGAGATGCTGTTGTTCAGTGGGAGCTGCATTCGATATTTGCTCTAATAAAGTTTACATTCGTGTTTGTTACATTTTGTAACATCTAGATATGCATCAACTCCATTGCATGCAATAAAGTTATAACGATTAAGAGGAGTTGAATACATATATCAGTTGAAAATCTCAAGGCGTTGTGTAAACCTTGAGTGATGGCTGGGGCATTTATTTTAGCCAAAAGACATATGTCTTGTTACACGTAAAACATAGTTAACTGTAAAGGTAAGACATATGTTGGTTCGTTAGAACCGTAAAGATGTTCTCTCGTGACACATCCGGTTTCGTGACACATAAAGTGAGAGAATGGTGACTGACGAGGAGGATAACATATAATGTGTCTCTATTGTTTGAGATGTTATCCGATTGCCATACTACCATATCAAATCTATATCAGTAAAGTTAAGAGTATTTGTGATCGTGGATGGCTCTGTGTCTTCTGATGCAGTTACTGGCATGGTCCGGTGCTTAAGACTTTATGGGATCGGATTGACTGTTGGGAATTATCTCTAGACCAATATAAAGATGCGCATATACAGTACAGTTTCAATTAATTTAGCCCAAGTGGGAGAATGTTAGAATATTCCGTTTTAATATTCAATTGTGGGCTTTATTAATTGTTACTGTAATTATTATTTGGTCTAATAAGAAAGAAATATATTATTTCCTAATTCAAGTAGGATATGGTGCTGGATAGTATGAGCCGAGATATCCTTATCCTTGATGAGGGGGTAGGGTTCATTCTCTATAAATAGTGCTTAAGTCCCTCCTCTAAACCCTAATGTCCACATAACCTCACATATAGAAATCGTCAGAAACGACAGTGAGGGGCCGTCTCATTGAAGCCAGTGATCAAGGGGGTTCATAGAGGAGAAGCTCTTAAGCGTCGGATTCTCGCAATTCCGCATCAAGAACGATGAATTCAAAACAATGTGCGTTAACTCTTTGACTCTATGGATGGAACAGGGATTTGTGTATCTGTACGTGTGTATCTTGGGTCGCTGCATACAAGATTAAATACGCAGCCTACACCATACCCTCCACCAGCACCAGCTCCTCCACCAAGCCCCCCGCCACCGCCGCCTCCAAGTCCTCCGCCACCGCCTCCTCCAGCTCCACCACCTATCCCACCGCCAGAGCCAGCCCCACCACCATATCCTCCACCGGCTCCCCCTCCATAGCCACCACCTAATCCTCCACCGCCGCCTCCTCCAAAACCGCCACCGCCCCCTCCGCCTAGGCCGCCGCCTTTTCCGAGTCCCCCACCGGCACCGGCACCGGCTCCTCCACCATAGCCAGCTCCTCCACCATAGCCAGCTCCCCCACCAGCACCAGCACCACCACCCAACCCTCCTCCACCACCACCTCCAGAGCCACCACCGAGGCCACCACCGTATCCAGGACGGTGGTAGAAGGTTTTCTCCTCCTCGAAGGATGCCTTCTCACCCAAATGCGCCCTAGAGTAGCCAGAGGTGCAAACTAGAGCACCAAGGAGGACAAGGAGAAGCAACTTGGAAGTGATCATCTTCAATGTGAAATTCTCTGGAAGATCTTGATTTGTTTGGTGAGAAGTGGAGGGACGAGAGAGAGGCTTATATAGAAGTGAGCGTGAGTCTAAAGATTAAGAGGACGGATCTTAAATTTGGCCCATCTTCTCAACCGAAAACCGTGTTAAGGCATTTAAATGCGCTCTCCAACAACCCTTTGAAAAAGGTCAATGGATCTTCCGTGCATGTCCCCGCCAGCTTCTGACATGGAAGACTAACGCGCAATTTGCATGGACTTTTGCTTCGACGCTGCATGGATTCGAGCAGGATTCATCTGCATCATCTCTTTCCCCCTTTATTTCAAGGCAGCTAGATAAAGAAAATTGCTCTAGTTCCCAGAAACAACTTAGGAGGCCATATGAAAATGAGGAAATATATCTAAGAACGTATTTATTTCTCTGATCAATATTTTCATGTCAAATGTACACTAAGAGTAGATCATATAACCTTCAGGTTTGGCGTGGTTAGTTGGTGCATTGAGGAATTTCCTATCGAGAAATTTGAGGTCATCTATTCGAATTTCACCGACCGTGTGCAGACTGTTCTAGTTGAGGACCACCAAGGGTTTGGGCTTAATATTTTGTTTAGAAGCGACATTTAAATATTCCCTCTCACTGTACGAGCAAAACAAGCAGCAACCCCGCGTAAGTTCATAAATAAAAAGAATTAACAAAGAAGGATGCGTGATTAATTTCCGTTGGCTAGTTTGCGAATGAATCTTAATTTCTAAATTTCTTTATATAGAGGTTTAACAAACCCTGGGACAAGAAAATAAAGCACTTTCATAACTTACGTGACCTGAATATTATAACATGTCTAGAAAGGGAAATTGTCCAAAAAGTGGCTTTTTTGTCAATTCAGTCATCAACATTTTAATTGTTCTAATTGAGTCCCAAATCTTTTCAAATTTTTCCATTTGAGTCCATACAACAGATTTTGGCCAAAAATCGCTGAAGTGAACGTCGATCGTCCTACATGGTACGACGAGTGCTGATGTGGATAATTTTTATAAATATTTTAAATATTTTTTTTCCCGAACGTTCTGTTTCTTTCTTGTCTTTCCTTCTTCACTTTTCTTTGATGTGACCGGCAAGGATTGTTCGGCCCTTGCCTAGGCTTGCCCACGACCATGATGTCCTCACTCGGTTTGGGTGAGGTTCTGGGGACCCTCGCCGTCCATAGTAAAAGAAAAGAAGGAAAAATAAAAGACAAAATAACAAAATAATCATAAAAAAATTGAAAAAAAAAATTAAAATTAAAAATTTATCCACGTCAGCGCGAGTCATATCATGTAAAAACAACAGGCATCCATAACAGGAATTTCTGGCCAAAATTTGGTAGTATATAATCAATTGAAAAAATATGAAAAGATTTAGAACTCAATTAGCACAATTGAAAGATTTAATACTGGATCGGAAAAGTGCAATAGGTTTATGAATTTTTGGATAATTTTTCCCATTGAGAAAGATATAACTCTATCTATAAAAAAAAATAGATATGACAAATAAAAGAAATATAAAATATCAGCTCCCGGAGGTTACATATGGCTTCATGAGCCAAGCAACCGAAAATGAGGGCTTCATTAAGCATTGCAAACATAGGATATAGGCAAAATGTATTTGCGTGTCCATACATGGTACTCACACAGATATATATATATATATATATATATATATATATAACGCAAGTATTTTTGTTGATTTTTTTTTTGGTCGGAAGTATTTTTGTTGACTGACAAGTGGCATTTCTTGCAGACTCACGTCTAAAGTTCATTAATTAATCCGGAAGAAATAAATGAGATGCCCCTAGCTATTTGCAGACACAACATGTGTCCGTTGACCTCGCTTGTTTTAGCTCCACAAATTGCAAGTTTCCTTTTTCTCTTCAATGTAATAAAGATTGCTTTGTAATAAGTCAAATAAATGGGACCATCTCATTATCTCTTTCTTCAGTTGGGAGCATTAATTTAATTTAAGGAGGGATAGAGACAGAGTGCGGTATTCTGCCGCCCCCCATGACGGCACGGTGAACTTCAGGGCCATTGAGTCTCCGCCTTGTCACGGAGGTGGTAGGAGGCGTTTTGATTAATTTTGGATGCATTTATTAAAATATATTTTCTTAAAAGTAATTGCTCTATTGCTTAGAATAATTAGTAAATAAAAAACATTTCTCTTGTAAATAAAAGTCTGTGCGTACATTTATTTTTGTACGTGATACAAGAGATTGTTTTCAGAATAATTATTCAAATATTGATTTTTTTTTCTTAAGGGCTTTCCATTAGGAGAAAATTTTCAGGCTCCAACGAAGTAATGAACAAGTAACTGAGAAAATGAAGAAGAGTGAATGAAGTATCTCCTTTTTGTGAATTGCAAAAAGAGTTCTGTCTCAATCTTTCGCACATCAATTTTTTTTGCAAAGAGTTGGTTCTGTTAATTTCACGAAAAATAAATAATTTAAAAAATATTTTTTTAAAACATGATCGCTTGTTTAGTTTATAAAAATACACAAATCGAAAAATATTTTCATCATTCACAAGAATATTTAGACATAAAATACTTTCGATAATGAAAATATTTTTTATCAACTGATTATTTCAAACTACACGAGCTATTATTTTTAGAAATATAATTTTCAAATCATTTATTTTCCACGAAATAAATGAAACTTTAATACTGTCTCTTCTTTCAACCATGAAAATAGGCAAGAATGAGAACGATAATTTCACTCTTCTTCTCCTCTAGTCAATGCACTACTGTTCCGCAGATACATAGAAATTTTGCAATGCCTGTATAAGCATGGCGTTCTCTATTTTGGTGCCAGTAATTGTTTCGAGAAATTTTTTTGAAGTGTACTTGCTCGAGAGTTCGAACAAAAAAGTGTCTCATGTTGGCAGGGAACTTCTTCGAATTTGTAATTTACTAGTACGTTGATAAAGTTGGCTCGAATTCTTCTAGCTGTTATCTTTGCAATCAAATTCTTTTTAGGGATATGAGCATGGAAAGTCCTAAAACTTATTATGATAATGCAATTGACTTCTAAAATTTATAAAAGCACAATTAAATCTTAAAACTTGTCTAATTAGTGCAATCGAGTTCTTCCATTAACTTCATACATTTAGACTAACGAAAAAAGTTGACGTAGCTTTGTTTTTGAATTTTCACCATGTGGCGAAGATGTATCTAAAAAATGAAATATAAAGCTAAAACAACATTGTTTTGTCCTAAGTTGTGATTTTTTAACCAAAATCTTAATAAAATTAAATTAAATTAAATTATTACAAGTAATTGAACGCTACTCCATAAAGCAAGCTTGATTTGTAGCTTGGAGGCTTATCAGTGATTCAGCGCCGTGTAATTAAGGGGATGAAAAACGAATTTAGGTGGCTTTATTACATCTTGGCAGGCTAATAATATACTGAATATTACTTGGTCTAAGGATCATCTATAATTGTCCTAAGCTATAATATGGTTAGATTTTTTTGGGGCTTCCATGGATTCAATATCTTAGAAGCGACATTGGAAATTTCCTCTTATATGCATGAGCATGATCTGCAGAGAACCCCACGCGAGTTCATTAGTGAGCAGGATCAAAAAGCCGTTCGGGATTTAATTTATTAATCGTTGGCTAGTTTGTGAAAGATCTTCCAATATAGAGGTTTAATAATCCCTAAGATAATAAAAGGGAAAATTACCAAAAAAGAGAGTCATATATGTATTGCGTTTGTATTAATTCAATCATAAATATTTTAATTGTGCCAATTGAGTAATACACATTTTCACATTTTATCTATTGAGTTCATATCGCCAATTTTAACCGAAAATCGCTTACGTGACGTGGACACCGAATAGCAAACTGTATTTCCAATTTTGAGTTTTTCACGATAGCCTTAGACCACTTTTCCATGCGTGATGTAATTCGTTGCTTGTGTTTTCAATTTTTTATTTTGTAAATTTTTATTTTTGGTCGAAGCTTGTGGTTATTTCATGCACCAATGAAATGCACGTTACCTACGTTGCGAATAGCGATTCGCACTTCCTCCCTAGATTCTCTTTATGTTCGCCTGTTCGGTGGGGATGAATATGTACCTTTTTTTTTTGGTAAAAGGTAAGAGATGTATTGAACCAAGAAAGTGCTAATTACAGAACAAAACCTTCGCCACTCACCACCGAAGTGTCGCTAAAAGCGTAAGGGCAGCTCGGGTTGGACAATAAATAAAAACAAAACAAACTGCCAGAACAAATGGCCATACGCACATAGCCGTGAGGCTTAGTAAGTCAAGCAAAATAAAGGATAACCTGTACAAACTAGACAGGGAGAGGACCAAACAAAACGGCCAGAAAACAAAAGGAGGTCAGTACCTCAACTAATAGTCAATCAAAAATTGTCGCTGAAATGCCCCAACTCGCTTGCATCCTGCGGCTTCTAGGAGAATCATCAACCCGAGAGAAAGTTAGGGCCTTTTCTTTGACAAGTTTCTGGAGATGTGTACTTTAGCTCCATCAGTTTCACGAAAAATAAATAATTTGAAAATAAAAGATCCCTCGTATAGTTTGAAACAATTATTCAAGGAAAAATGTATTCATTATCAACAACAATTCGTGCCTAAACAACGATGATAAAAATATTTTTCGTTTATTCATTTATATAAAATCTACCTGATCAATGTCCAAGGACGCCGTAGAAGTAGCAGGAATGTCCAAAAAAGGAAGTGTACGTTGAATATGCTAAGGATGTCAATATCGATATTCAGACATCCTTTCTCTAATCGCTACTCCAAAGGTGATCTCCTTTCCTTCTTGTTCGTTAGCGGTGACTTTTGTGTTGCCAAAATGAAAGTAGAAACATAATAAATTCAGATACTCGTTCACCTCGTTTGGTTCACCACAATGCCAATGAAATTTGAAATACCTAGAATTAATATAAATAGAGAATAAATCACAAAAAAACTCAAGCTATAGTAACCGCGACACATTTATTGTGACTTGAAAAACCCCAAGCTAGAATAAAAAAAAAAATCTTGTGATATAAAGAAAAAAACCCTCAAACTTTTACATATGTGACATTCACCTAACATCAAGGTTTCGTTAAATGTTTTATCAGCCAAAACATTGTCTTTTTTATTTCACTAAAATCATGTGAGCATCATGTCAACATTGTTTGTGTCATGCCTCGATCCCCTGGCCCGCAACAACCCTTCCAAATCGTCTCAGGTCATAAAAGGACGACGCCCCAGGCACGTCATCGACCCATTATTTTTATCTTTTAATTAGCGCATGCGGAACGTGCTACTCCCAGACAATTATAAAATCTACAGGGATAGAAAAGCAGGATAATACAATAGTCACATCAATCAACATCAGTAAGAATCATTTTAATTATTTATTATTAATCCTAGGAAGTATGGATACACAAGCCCTACCTCAGGGCCACTTCCTATGATCATCAAAATACTATATCAGGTTTGAGTTAATGCTACTCCCAGAATTACTCCAATAAGATTCACGTCCACTTCCATTTCTTCACAGCTATAGGCCTGAAAAATGGTAACCCACGACGGGGTGAGATATAAAATCTCAGTGAAGTCAATGCCTAAGTCCAAGCAGGATAACAACTCGCCCAAGGCATCCTATACATGCAAGGCAATATCGATGGCAGATCAATAGCAAGCAATTCATGTCACAGTAACTATCACAGAGTAAGGTCAGCATTTTAACGAATCATCAATCACATGCCTACTTACCCCACCTTGGTCCACACATAAATAGTTTATGTACATGCAATCAATTGCATACAGCCAAGGCATATAACCAGAACACTCATCACATTTAGCATGCGCAATGCATCACACGTGTTCCAGTTATTAACGACCCATCCCGGTCTAACAAAACCATGCTCTCCCGGCAGAACCGGGCTTCGTCCCATTACTTCGGCGACGGCAACCGACAAGCCATGTGATTCCAAGTACCCTCGACATGGACTAACAGTCAGGCATTCTTGTAGGGAGCATCGGTCCACAACTTGCCGCGACCGGCATCCAATAAGTCATGTGGTTCCAAGTACCCTCGACATGAACTTACCAGGCTCGACCCTCGTACCCGAGGGTCGACTTCGTCCTCACGTACCCGAGAAGACGGTACCCGTTATATGATCACACAACCACGACAGTCAAACAACCAATTTATCTCTTTGCATTTAATCCAATGCAACCACAAGCAGCCGTGCTCAAAAATTGGCTCAAGGCTATTTTTATGCTAAAAAATTTAGTTTACATGTGGTCACATATGCACATATATCTTCCACCAAACCATGCATTTATATCAATCATCAAATGCACATCAATCCTGACATTCCACAGTCATCAGATAATCATCCAATAATAAACGGCAATTTCAAGATAACAACAGTCTAATAATTAATTATTTATTTATTCATGCCATTTTCAATTAATCCGACCCGATTAATAATCCATATTTCAATTCACATAATTAAAACATTTAGCGAGCACAAATAAATAAATAATTCGATTAGAATTAAAATAACATCCGAAGCCCGCTAATTATTCTAGTTCCAATCAATTTCAGATAAACTAATCCTCGAACGCAGTCAATGCCCTATTCAGAGTTTAGGGGTTAACTCACAGTCAATTACGCCAAACGGGAACGGCAACGGTCCACAGGAATTTCGGTTCGGGCACGGACTAGGTCACGAGTCAAGACATGGCACGGGCACAGCCCAGTCACACGGGCACAACTTCTCGGCCACTCGGCCCAAGTCCTCGGCCCACGGGTCGTCCCACGGGCTCGGCCATGGCCTATTATATCGGCCAAGATTATCGGCCACGGCTAGGTCATGGCCCCGTCAGACTGGCACACGGCCCAGGCCAAGAACAGGCCACGGCCGAGGAGCTGGAAATGTCGCGGCCCTTCTTCGGCTCATTTGGCTTGGCGTCGGGACAGTAATCAAAGGCGCCGGGAAGGCTGAACGGCTTAGAGTGACATCGGATGGAGTGCCAGAGGTTCAGGATAGGGGCCTCGCGGTACTGTTCGTGGCATGAGGAGACGTCGGGGACGCCGAACGGTACGAACCAGTGAAGACCAAGAGGTGGAGGCGACTGAGGGTGGTCGGGTGGCTGTTCCGCGACCGAACACTAGCTGGGACCGACTCCGGAAGCTGAACGATACACTGAAGAGGCTGAACAGGGCGTCGGGACAGCGAACGGACGGCTGGGCAGCAGCTACCTTGAGGCGTCGGGGCTGCTTCTCACGAGAACAGGAGAGCAAAAGAAGAAGACACTGGTTGGTATCGGACAGAGCTGGAGGGGGAGTCGAACGGCCGTCGGGTCTAGTGCAAGCACGGCGGCGCGGCTGGAGGTGATCGGAGACGGAGCTCGGCGACGCGAGCCACGTTGGCTTCCTGCTCGTGAACTGTGGGTGGCACGACGGTAAGTCAGGAAGGTCGGGTGAGGCGTGGTGGTGTCGGGATGGAAGCTGGGGAGCGGCTCGGGTGTCGACGGTTTGGTTGAGCCGTGCGACTTCATGCTGGAGAAGCAGTTGCAGAAGGTATACGAAGAAGAAAGAGGAGGAAGAAGCGTGAGAGTGGAAAAGGGTTTCATCGTCTACAGGAGCAACGAAAAAGGAATGGAGAGAGAAGGTCGGAACTTTTGGGAAGAATGGTTTCTCATTCAGTTCGCTGCTCACCAGAAAGGAGAAGGAGAAGGAATAAAAAGCCACGTGAAACAAAAGAAGAAAAATGTGTGTGGCAGATTGGACTTGTGGTGGAGCCCACAACAATCTTTTCAATTATCACTTCCCTTGCGGCGAGAGGGAGATGAGGAAGCATTTCGGCTGAGGTACATCCACATGGGCTCCACCAACTAAATAAACTAATTAATAACATTGTCTTAAGTAAATAAAATCGAAGGACAAAAAGGTAATTTCTCAAATGGACATCGGATGGTCATTTGGCTCGATCGACTGAGGATAAATTTGGAATTTCGCATTTAGGGTTGGCTAAAGGTTAAATTTATGCACGACGAGTTTCGATTCTACGAGTCAAAGTTTGACTATTCAAACTTGACTTTTCTGACAAACGCTCCGAAATAGCTAATTGACGACTTCTAAATCTTTGAAAACCAAATTTCACTTTCCATGCTGGAATTTATAATTTTCCTTAAAGGCGTCGAAATTCCAGGGCGTTACCTTGGAACCTGAAACCTACCCGCTAGTATAAGTTCCTCATTTTTTGGAACCTGAAACCTATCGGCGATACCTTGGAACCTGAAACCTACCCTGTCACAGGTTCCGAATCCGGTTCCAAGATACCCTAGAACCTATCGTACAACGGCCCGACGACGGTCTTGACGGTAGCCTCGATGGTTTGGACGCTCGGCCTAAGTGGGCCGAAGTTCCCATTAGCGAATCCAATCACCATGTAAATTGCGGCCACATGGACAAAGGTACTTGAGCCTCCTCTCATCGTACTCAACCTAATATAAGACCGAAAACAAAAGGAATTCATTCACCACTTGGTTAGAAGTTTCTTCCGTCCTTTCGTGTTCAACAAAATTATCGTTCGACTCTTCGCCTCCACTCCACTCGAGTGGATTCTTTTGAGAGATGCATTTGAATTGCTCTGCGCATCGAAATTGGAAAAGGACACTGATGATGATATTGTAAGTGCTTCTCAGGCAGTCGATCATCGTGGCTGGCTTGGGAAAACGTTTAATGTCACGCTCGAAATTCACGATGCACTTGGGCATGGTCAATGTGGTCTTGATCCTTTCATTCAGATCTCCTTCTTGGATCTTTTGCACATGTGAGGGGTCTGTGATTGCAGGCAACGTTGGGGATGCGAAAGAGGCCTACGGAGAATAGCTTGGCAAAAAGAACCTCGTGATAAGAGAATTTTTATTTAGGATCGCAAGAATAAATTTAGTTGCAGCTATGGAAATGTATCTGAGTTTCTCAAATTTGGGTGCACTGGAGAGGTGGTGCATCTTTATCATGAATGCTTGCTTTGTCCTGGAGTGTGATCGAGAATGATATATAGCATCGAATGGATTGTGGGCTGAATTTTGTTGGGGAAAGACGTGAGAAATGAGCATAAAAAGTGGAAACATTGATTCACTAAAATAGAAAGTAGGAATTAAAAAATTAGGATTAAAACAAAACGATTCCGGTTCCGGGTAGGTTCCATAGGGAACCGAGAACCGGCGGTTCTTCAAAATCCGGAACCGAGAATCGAACCCCGACACATCGGAACCCGAAATCGGCCGTTCGGTTCTCCGGTTCTTGGTTCTACCCTGGAATCATGCTCACCCCTATTTAGTATCACAATTCTCGTTCTTTGAGAAATCTGATTTCAAGACAAACCAAACAAAAAGTCTTACGTACCTTACCAAAAACAAAAACAAAACAAAAAGTCTTACGTGCTCGTGAATAGTTTCTTTCTACTTTCAAGTTACTAATAATTGTGTGTCAAATTGCTAATTCTAGCGAGAACGGCCACGTGATATTGACCAGACAAAGTTTCTTATGGAGTTTCTGATTCTACGTTTAAGTAAGAGATTGTTCGGTTATGTCTAATTTTGTCTATAATAAGAGAATCGTTTCAAGAGTTTCCAGTTTATTTACATGATCGAGTTTTATTAGAAGAGTAACAACATAACATTGCGAAGAAGCCCACCTTAAAAGTCCTATCGGAATTGAGTTTGACCCAATTAGAAGAAAGGACGTAAAAATATTCTAATTATTAAAAAAATAACAAACACGGCCGATTTTATTTTATCAAAAGGTTTTTTTATTTAAACCAGCGGGGCTCCTTTAAAAACTCAGCGGGAAGGCATTACCATCATGTTTAAACGAGCGCAATCATTCTCATCAATCTCTCTCGCTCGAGGTCAATTCTGCATTGCAAGAGCTCATCAATGGTGGAAGTGGACGAGACTGAAGCCCTACCTCAGGTCGGTCAATTTCTTTTTATCTCGTCACTTTACTTCCTGTTTGTCAATTGTAATGGAGTAGAAGAAGAGAGAAAAAAGCTCCATAGGTAGTCCCATCATGTCGCTCGAAAACCTAGAACGGATTAAGAGCAAGAGCTGAGTTTCTCTGTAGTTCTCTGATCCGAGTAGCTACATATGTTGAGAAAACATTCCCTCTGAATATTTGGTTCTGACAAAACTATCCTGATCAGATAGAATCTGTGTGACACTTATAAAGTTTTATTGCAGAATGAACAAGTGTAGAGAAGCTTATACTAATCCGATTCTGGCATTCAGACTCAAGTAGGAAGTCATTATATATTTGTTTCTAAAGTCTTTTAGATGGAGTACATTATTGCCTCTAAAGGCTTATTCGTCTTAAGATTTATATGATATGTTAGAAGGAGTCCATTAAAGCTCAATGTCACGGTTTAAAGTAGTTTGTTCAAAATTCAGAGGGTCTCTACTTCCGAAGACTGCTTCTAAATATTGTTCAGATTCTGCGAGTTCTATCAGACATATTATGAAAACCCACGAATGGCAAGTTTTCGATAATGGTGGTATCTTTTATGAAAGTTTGTAATGTTTGATTAATAAGATATTTTTTCAATAAAGATCAAGAGGGAATCTACGATTGGATATTACCTTCTAAAAATAAGTTTTGTGGTTTATTTGAATCTACTCTACTTTTGGAAACTGAAGATTTAGTTGTATGGGTGATTGAATCTGAAGAGTTTAGATTCTTCTCAAATGTTATCATATCTTCTCAAGCTACAATTTCGTTCAATCACGATTGATGACGTCTAATCAACAATTGAAGAGAGATCCACTGAAGGTCTGTCCAACGGCTAGTTTGGAAGCAAATGAGTATATAATAAAATTCAAGTGACCAGTCGAGGGAGTCGAGAACATATAATTTCAAAGTGCTTGAGTTGTTCAGATTCATATATTTGTTCCAGAGAGTTTAAAATTTCTTGATTGTGAGGTTTAGTAAGAGCGATTGAGTGTGCTATCTCTTGCAACCTCCATTGATTTATTCTAGTGGAATCCAGTCGATCGACTGTCATCGTGAGAGAGTGAACATAGGCCTAACAGTTGAACCACTATAAACTCAGTGTACAATCTTTTCTTCTCTAAACTCTTATTAATTTGTTTAGATCCTTACACGTTATTTTACTGTTCTTATTCTGATTCTGAAGTGAAACTGTTAATTTCGCAATAAGTTTCATTTTAGTTCAGAATCACCTATTCACCCACATCTAAGTGATGTTGCTAGATACAACAATAAAGTCGCGGAATCGCCATTGGCTCGAGAAAATGTTATGTCTATCGGTAACTTGGTTTCTCTTTGTTTACGCCCAGTCAATTAGGATCGTCTCAGGTCACTTTGTTCATTTGACTGCAATCTCCATTGCTCGATCTTCTGAGAGACATAGAAAACAATGAACATGAAAATTGTGGTCCAATTACATTCTTCTTGTTGTTTTGACACAGTGAAGAGCTTATAGTCTCACCAGGACAAAAAGATATGGTGTAGAACTCTGTAAATACGGTGTGGAGTTTGGATCATGATTGCTTGCAATTCTTGCTAATTTCTGTTGGAACTTTGATTTCAAAGTCCCATATGAAGTTGAATGAGAAATGAAGAGTTGTTTTGGTTCGTAATAGAAATGAAGAGTTGTTTTGGTTCGTAATAGAAATGAAGAGTTGTTTCGTTTCGTCAAATCCTTTCGACGAAATCATGCCTTTTCATCGACGAAGCCGTATGTCTTCGTAACTCTTCGCTTTACTCTCTATAAATATAAAGCATTGATCATCACATTAGTAACTAGGATAAGACACGAGCATTAAATACAATTATTATGTTCGTCATTCATTCATCATCGTCATCACTTTTGTGCGACTATTCCGCAAACTTGCGTTCGAATGAGTCCTGTGAAGACATTCCACTTCAGAGGAACGCGATCCATTCTATCCTGGGAGACAATTGTCCAAGAACCTTGGGTACTGATTGAGGGGGCAAATTTATCTTAATGACACAACGTTATTTTGTTGGGCTCGGATCATTCATCTTTATTCAGATTACTTGTTTACGATTGATTTCAGGTTTGTCTATCAACCTATTTTTCATATGCAAATTACAAGTCATGTTTATATGCGACAACAATCTTAATAAATGAACCACTACCCTCTTAGTGGACAACAATTTCTACGTAGTGCATTGATGTTTTATCGAACTTGATATGCTGTGTTTTCATGTTGGCATGGATTTCGGCACATTGCGTACATCTTTGTCCCTTTGTACCCCTTGATGTAATTGTGCGGTATTTGAGTTCGACTTCAGAAAAAAGAAGTGATTGTTGTGTTTAGTTCCATGAAACCTTCTACTATGTTATCATGTTGTGTTCAGTTTTATGAAGCTCCTACTGTTTTCTCATGTTGTGTTCAGTTCTATGAAGCCCTCTATTGTATTCTCATCTTGTGCTGCATTTGTGTTAGCTTCCATAATACAAAATTGGGATTGGGATACCACCTCTGTTGTTGAGCGAGTCCTCAAAATCTCCATGGAATAATAAAAACTCATAACTGATTATTGCGATCTAGGTAATATAAGACATGGTAAGGCAGAGGCACTGAGCGTGGGATGTAGTTATTGTCAAAGGGATTCATGCCTCTGTCCTCACTATGGGTAACAATTCTGGAGAGAAGGCCATGGCTTGGAGAATCTTAAGGATCATTTGGGAGGAAATCCAAATAATCTATCCAAAATTTGCACCTCGATTCCTCTAGGTGAAATAAATCATCTATGCTCACTATTCGGGCTCGTTGATTTACAACTTCTACCACTAGTAAGGGGACTGCAGCTTCCACCCCCTCCACTAGGCGCAGGACTAGAGCTTCAATCATTGATGTATCTTCCACTTGGAGTAGGACAAGTTGTTGCTACACACGTCGTAGCTTTATTCGGAGAAGAAGCGGGACATTTAAGCATAATACCAGATAGATTAGGTCCAAGGCAACACTCCTTAGATCCTGGTCCTTCACAAACTTTTAGAGTTCCACTATGAGCAAAATTAAAGCTTCAACAACTGGTGTATACTCCACTTGCAACATCACAAATTGCTTCTACATAGCTAGGAGCTTTATTCGGAGCATAAGTTGGAGATTTAAGTCTAATACCAGACAGCTCAGATCAAGGACAACACTCTTTAGATCTTGGCCCTTCACTTGAAACAAGAAAATAATTCGAATCTCTCCTTTCACACGGAGAAAAAACACATCAAATAGATGTTTTAATTGGAGAAACGAGCTCACAACATCAATATGCGTTCCCACCTTGGCCAATCATCGATACCGAAGCGCAAGAAACAAAAGGTATGGAATATGTCCATTTTATCAATATTGTTAAATAATAGTATTGGTAGCTTATAATTGGATATCAAATTGATTGGTTCAAAGGTGCACAAGCTTTTGCATCATTAATGGAAAGTAGAGTAAAAGGAGTCATCAAGAATGCCCAACGAACAATCACTCAGATTCCTTATTGCAATAGCTTATTGATGAACACCAGAATGTATATTTGGCAAAGGAATGAGGAGCATATCTTTTCATAGAGAAAGCGGTAATATTTGAAGGGTTGATGCAAGAAGATACACTGACTTTTGGGCTTCAAAATGGTGGCAAATTTTGTAGTACGTCGAGTAAGCTTCGTGTAGACAGTAAGATGGCGTTAATCAGGGTTCATATGAGCAAGTTAAGGAAGTTCTCGCAACTTGGGCAGGAAAATCAGGGTTTTGGAGATTTTGGTATCATAGGGACAGATTTTGGTGTAGTTTAGAATAGGAAAAAAAAACTTAAGGGTGTTGCGGAGGTAATAGTTTTGACGGTTTGTGAATCGGGTTTACGATTTGTCTGAATGAAATTTTTGAAATTTGACGCGCGGGTTGTCCAAAGCGGCAATATTTGAAGGGTTGATGCAAGAAGATACACTAGCTTTTGGGCTTCAAAATGGTGGCAAATTTTGTAGTACGTCGAGTAAGCTTCGTGTAGACAGTAAGATGGCGTTAATCGGGGTTCATATGAGCAAGTTAAGGAAGTTCTCGCAACTTGGGCAGGAAAATCAGGGTTTTGGAGATTTTGGTGTCATAGGGACAGATTTTGGTGTCGTTTAGAATAGGAAAAAAAAAACTTAAGGGTGTTGCGGAGCTAATAGTTTTGACGGTTTGTGAATCGGGTTTACGATTTGTCTGAACGAAATTTTTGAAATTTGACACGCGGGCTGTCCAAAGCGGCAATATTTGAAGGGTTGATGCAAGAAGATACACTGGCTTTTGGGCTTCAAAATGGTGGCAAATTTTGTAGTACGTCGAGTAAGATTCGTGTAGACAGTAAGATGGCGTTAATCGGGGTTCATATGAGCAAGTTAAGGAAGTTCTCGCAACTTGGGCAGGAAAATCAGGGTTTTGGAGATTTTGGTGTCATAGGGACAGATTTTGGTGTCGTTTAGAATAGGAAAAAAAAACTTAAGGGTGTTGCGGAGCTAATAGTTTTGACGGTTTGTGAATCGGGTTTACGATTTGTCTGAACGAAATTTTTGAAATTTGACGCGCGGGCTGTCCAATGCGCGACAACGGCCTTTTTGTTCTTTATGTGTCGGGTTATCGACGTTATACATCGTTTAGTCCAGTTGTTCGCTAGTTTAGTAATTTTCTAGTTTTTGATATTATTTTCAATTATTTATTTTAGGATTTCAAAGTCTGCGGTTCGGGTAACTACCATAATTTGGTATTCGAATTTTAAAGATAAGTTGTACTTTCTTTTCTAAGAGTTTATAAAACTCATGTCTTTAAGATGAGTAGAATGCTACCATCACCTCCTAACCGCACTATACACATGCGACGGCTAATGTATGTATGTGGCCCTTGAGTCGATCTTACCTCCGTTGCCCGCCCATGCGAAGCAAAAACACATCAAATAGATGTTTTAATTGGAGAAACGAGCTCACAGCATCAATATGCTTTCCCACCTTGGCTAGACATCGATACCGAAGCGCAAGAAACGCAAGGTATGGAATATGTCAATTTTATCAATATTGTTGAATAATAGTATTGGTAGCTTGACCAATATATTTGCAGAGTCCAACATAACTCTTCTTCTCTTTCAAGTCTACTCGAAGCAAAATCAAACCAAGCATATCAAAGCGAGAGACTACAGACAGCTTTTTTCTGCAAATGGAGGCGGCGCCGTTTGGCTCAGCGTTCACATCCAAATCACTCTCGCCACCATCTTCATGCTCTTCTACTCCACAATCTCTCCTTTACTTTCGCTTCAACAAAGCCCGCCTCAAGTTCAAATCACCCAGATCCTTCTCTGTTCGCGCCTCCTCTCGGGGAGGAGATTCTGGTGGGCACTAACCATCTCTCTCTCTGTGACTATTTCGTTCTCAATGTTTTATGCCTGTGTTGGTGTTGTTGCAGTGGTGACTCTGCTTGATTATGGTGCTGGCAACGTCCGTAGCGTCCGGAATGCAATTCGCTATCTCGGCTTCGACATTAAAGATGTAATCTTGTTGTCTTCTCCGGTTTGGTCTTTTCATTTGATGGAGATTTCAAGTAAAGCGCTCGACCGCAATTGCTTGACGTAATTTGCTACAAGCAAAGTGAAACACATCATGATCAGTGGCCAAAGATTTAATCTTTTGCGTTCTCTTTAACCGTTTTTCCCGTATAATGTCGGGCTGCAATGTTGGGGTTTTAGTTTTGCTGCTAATTTAAGTATCGTGCGACTGCTAAACTATGGCTTTCTTTTTTATTTAATCAATATTATGAGACTTTCTTTGTATCTAGAACTTTCTTATCCTTTATACATGTATAGGTACAAACTCCAGAAGATATTTTGGGTGCGAATCGCCTCATCTTCCCGGGCGTTGGGGCATTTGCTTCTGCCATGGATGTGGTGAATAAGAAAGGGTATATTCCCACTTTATCTCCTAATAGTTATATATTGAAAATTTGAAGGGCCTCTATTCTTTTTTAGCATTTTGGAGGTATATTCCTGGTACCTTCTGTTCTTTGGAAGAGCATTTAAATATTAGAATACACTATAACCACTACTGCAATCTGTGAGTTTATCTTTAGGATTGATCGACGATGGTTCGCAAAATTTTCTTTTATATGACGCAACAAACTTTCGAAATTGAAAGACTTCTAGCAAGATTATCTTGACTATGGAACGTTTCGTGTATTCTATCTGGAGTTTTCTATCTTAATTGTTGTGCGAGTTGCATGAGTGTCTTCCCAAGTTTTACGCAATACAAATATTGAAGGTTAGCTTGTATTCATAATTCACGTAACTCGGGTGCTAGGACCAGAGCACATTTTTAACATCTGAGAAATTCAATTCCAGGATGGCTGAAGCTCTCAGTACTTATATTATGGAAGATCGCCCCTTCCTAGGCATATGTCTTGGACTGCAACTACTCTTTGAGTCAAGTGAGGAGAATGGCCCGGGTCAGAAGATCGTGCTTTTGTTATTTCTTTTCTCTTCCCTTATCTTTCGGACCGATTTTTTTTTCTTTTAGACAAATTTTAGTGGATTGTAGTCTCGTTATTAAAGGCAACACTTTAGACTTTGAGAGTGAGAGCAGCATAGCTAAACACTAGAATACAGTGTCGCTCTAGAGTTGCATTGCATAAACCGTGATATATAAAGACCATACCAGCTTATAGTTCATGGAAAAGAGGTAAATGGTGAGGATGAAAATCGAACAGCTGTGGCAAATGTCTCAGAGAAATGAATTGGCTTATTTGAGTATTGATATGGTTAGTTTACTAGATCTGAAAGTTCATTTTTTTTTTATTGTTATGGCATTATCAACGGCATAATCTGGCAGCACCCATCTTGATGATGGCTACTTTTACAACAGTCTGTGGTCTTGGAATAATCCCTGGAGTGGTTGGTCGCTTTGATGCATCCAGTGGTTTGAGAGTACCTCACATTGGCTGAAATGCCTTGAAATTTAGAGAAGGCTCTGAAATTTTGGATGATATTGGAAATCGTCATGTCTATTTTGTTCACTCCTATCGTGCCATACCGGTATGCTTCTCTTCGTTTTTTGATTTTTTCTATGGTGTATATTGCTAATTTTAAAAGTTTATTGTGTCAGATTGCCTAACTTATTTCCCTTTCTCTGTGTTCTATTTTATGTTTTTGATGGGTAGTCAAAAGACAACATGGATTGGGTTTCCTCTACCTGCAATTATGGTGACAATTTCATAGCTTCTGTAGGGAAGGGAAATGTGCATGCGGTACAATTTCACCCAGAGAAAAGTGGAGGTAAATTGTAATTGGTATTGAGTTGCTTCACTTTAATCTTTTAATTTATAGTGTGCATATTTACTACGAGGGGATGTTCTAAGCTGCAATCTTTCTTCTAGGAATGGGTAGGACACTCAATATTAGGATTTTTACTTTTAGTTCTTATTCTTGGACTGATTTATGTGCATGGATAGTACTAACAGCAAATAGAAAATCTCATTAATTTTTCATATCAAACCAGCCTTGACAAGTTTAGTCTTCATGATGCAAAAATATGACATGGTAAAGGCAATCTCATATGGACTTACCCTATTCGTTTGATATGGAACATTCAGATGTGGGTCTGATGGTATTGAGAAGATTCTTGTCTCCAAAGTCACACATAACAAAGGTATATTTGTGCCTATGAAATCTGCTCATCTATTGTGTTGAGCTTTTGTCAAATTATCTAACAACTGAATAATTATGTGAAGACAGAAGCTTATAGAAGGGAATGCCTCAAAACTTGCAAAAAGGGTAACACTCTTTGACTTGGGGATTTCTGACTAGCTTTTCCCTCTTTAAAAATGACCCTTGAATTATACTTTGCAAATTGCTGTTGCCTTGTCTGTTGCAAATTGTGTGGGTATTGAGCATTGTATCTCTGTTATGATTGAGTCTCTAATCTGGTGTATACTCCACGTGCAACATCACAAATTGCTTCTACATAGCTAGGAGCTTTATTTGGAGCAGAAGTTGGAGATTTAAGTCTAATACCAGACAGCTCAGATCAAGGACAACACTCTTTAGATCCTGGTCCTTCACTTGAAACAAGAAAATAATTCGAATCTCTCCTTTCACACGGAGCAAAAACACATCAAATAGATGTTTTAATTGGAGAAACGAGCTCACAACATCAATATGCGTTCCCACCTTGGCTAATCATCAATACCGAAGCGCAAGAAACACAAGGTATAGAATATGTCCATTTTTATCAAATTGGATATCCAACAGTAGGAGCTTATATATGTCCATTTCAGATAACCCGACACATAAAGAACAAAAAGGCCGTTGTCGCGCATTGGACAACCGCGCGTCAAATTTCAAAAATTTTGTTCAGACAAATCGTAAACCCGATTCACAAACCGTCAAAACTATTAGCTCCGCAACACCCTTAAGTTTTTTTTTCCTATTCTAAACGACACCAAAATCAGTCCCTATGACACCAAAATCTCCAAAACCCTGATTTTCCCGCCTAAGTTGCGAGAACTTCCTTAACTTGCTCATATGAACCCCGATTAACACCATCTTACTGTCTACACGAAGCTTACTCGACGTACTACAAAATTTTCCACCATTTTGAAGCCCAAAAGCCAGTGTATCTTCTTACATCAACCCTTCAAATATTGCCGCTTTCTCTATGAAAAGATATGCTCCTCATTCCTTTGCCAAATATACATTCTGGTGTTCATCAATAAGCTATTGCAATAAGGAATCTGAGTGATTCTTCTTCTGTTGGGCATTCTTGATGACTCATTTTACTCCACTTTCCATTAATGATGCAAAAGCTTGTGCACCTTTGAACCAATCAATTTGATATCCAATATGCGTTCCCACCTTGGCTAATCATCGATACCAATAGTATTGGTAGCTTATAATTGGATATCAAATTGATTGGTTCAAAGGTGCACAAGCTTTTGCATCATTAATGGAAAGTAGACTAAAAGGAGTCATCAAGAATGCCCAACAGAAGAAGAATCATTCAGATTCCTTATTGCAATAGCTTATTGATGAACACCAGAATGTATATTTGGCAAAGGAATGAGGAGCATATCTTTTCATAGAGAAAGCGGCAATATTTGAAGGGTTGATGCAAGAAGATACACTGGCTTTTGGGCTTCAAAATGGTGGCAAATTTTGTAGTACGTCGAGTAAGCTTCGTGTAGACAGTAAGATGTCGTTAATCGGGGTTCATATGAGCAAGTTAAGGAAGTTATCGCAACTTGGGCAGGAAAATCAGGGTTTTGGAGATTTTGGTGTCATAGGGACTGATTTTGGTGTCGTTTAGAATAGGAAAAAAAAACTTAAGGGTGTTGCGGAGCTAATAGTTTTGACGGTTTGTGAATCGGGTTTACGATTTATCTGAACGAAATTTTTGAAATTTGACGCGCGGTTGTCCAATGCGCGACAACGGCCTTTTTGTTCTTTATGTGTCGGGTTATCGACGTTATACATCGTTATTGGTCACTTCTCTTGCCTCAATTTTAAAGGAATAGAAGAAGAGAGAAAAAAGTCGTACAAAAAATGGCCCGGCTAGATACTGACCAGGCTAGCCGTGAAAAGAAAAAGAAAAGCTCTTTCGGAAGAAGACCATGTACATATTTCATGTGTCTCTCACTGATGGTTTTAAAAAACCTATCCGAGTGTTTTCGCGGCCGAATCCATTTTGAATTTGATAAATGCATTGCTTGTGGAGTATGTGTTTGTGTATGTTCTATAAATCTACATGTTGTTGATTGGAAAAGCCAAAATAAATTATTTAAGCCCTTCTAAAAAGAAAACTGATTCTTGAATCCCTTTCACGCTCATGTCACGTCGAGGTACTACAGAAGACAATAATACCTACAGCTTCTCCCTGTGCTTGTTTGGAGAGATCATTTAAAGTGTGGCGTTCACGAAGCATAAAATATTCAGCGAGAGCTGCTCTTGTATAAGGAGCGAGGTATTGTAACGTATTCAAAGAATCTCCGTTCCATAACCATACATGAGATTTTCATCTCATACGGCTCCTTCCACCCCATTGTCAGAAGAAAGATATCGTATGTATCAATATCCAAATATTTGGATTTGGTACATGAAGATACGATCAGCGTAGGTAGTCCGATATTGTATCTTGAAAACCTAGAACAGATTAAGTGCTGAGTTTCGTTGTATTTCTCTAATCCGAGTAGCTTCAAACTCGCGGATTCTTACTTTCAATCGATGATTTCTCTCGCCATTGGTACGAGAAGATGTTCAGTCTATTGGTTGGCTTTGATTTTTCTCTGTTTATGGAAAATATTCTCCGAGCAATTAGGATAGTCTTCCGTCACTTCATTCATTTCACTGCAGTATTCGTTGCTTGATCTTCCGAGAGATATGAAAATCAACGAGCATGAAGATGGTTATCTGATTACATTCTTCCAGTTGTTTTGGTGAAGCTTATAGGCTCAACAGGATAGGGGATGTTGTGCTTTAGAAAGCTGTAAATACGCTGCCAAGTTCAAATCATGATTGCTTCCAATTCTTGCTGATGTTTGCGTATTTCATTGATGTTTACCAAATGTGATTTGTTCATGTTGGCGTAGATTTCGGCACATTGTAGACATCTCTGTCCCTCTGTACCTCTTGATGTAATTGTGCGGTATTTTAGTTCAACTCCATAAAAAGGAAGTGACTATTGTGTTTAGCTGTAACATCCCTCCCCCCTAGTCCCACATTGCTTAGGGGGGAGACCTTGGGCTAGTATATAAGCTTGGGCCACCCTTAAACTTGCAAGACGCGTTTTCCAGGCTGAGTGCTCGGAAAGCAAAACCGTGCGGGTTGCAAAACCCAAAGCGGACAATATCTTGCAAAAGTGGCGCAGCGGTGCGCGGTAGGCCCAGGCCATTACAAATGGTATCAGAACCGACTCCCGACCGCATGTGTGGACTAAACCCTGAGGGCGGGCAGTATCGGGCGACTTTGCAAAGCCCAAAGCGGACAATATCTTGCAAAGTGGCGCAGCGGTGCGCGGTGGGCCCAGGCCATTACATTAGCTCTATGAAGCACCTACTTTGTAGTGACGACTTTTCTCGGGTAATTGCTTGTATTGATGTGAGGACCAATAATAGGGGAGATCTTGTCGTTACCAAAGGCGACCAATACGATGTAAGAAAGCATATGGAAGAGAGTCAGAAAGTCTTCATTTTGATGTTCTACATTTCCATGCAGATATTAAAAGTTGCATTACAACATCAAAGGACTGCAAGGCAATTTGATGTTCTATAAAATCTCCTGGGATTTTAGCAGAAAGTCTCTCTTTGATGAATTATACATTTATGGTACTTTTGACGGGATTTTATGTGGTAGAAATATCCCAATTTGTTTCTTTTAGGCATTCATTTTGCATTCTCTTACGGGTGAGGAACTTCGCAAGCCTGTGGACCTAGTAGGCAGTATTACAAGAATGGAGCAAACGAAGTATGATTTATTAACTAAAGATGCATTTTGATGCTTATAGTCCACCGGATGACTAGTAATCCCGCTTGAATATTGGTGGCAGGTCAATTTTCTTAATATAACTAGTTTCCGCAACTTTCCCTTGGGCAACTTACCAATGCTGCAGGTTCATTTCTTTCGAATATGACTCGCGGTATTCATATGGAATGTGTGGCAGGTTTCTTATTTTCCCCCTCTGATGTTATCATTCTCTTCTTTGTTTTCACAATGGGCTTTAGGTGTTGAGATACACGTTAGGAACTTTTTTTGTGCCACTAACGGTTGGAGGTGGAATTAGAGATTTCACAGACGCAAATGGCAAGTAGGTATTTACTTGGAGGTGCACCAAGAGTAATATACACATTAATTCTGTACGCATAACTGGGCATGTCTTCCATATCTTCTGAATTTTGGGCCCCTGATCCGGGCATGTTTCAGTTCTACTGCAGCTAGGAAAAATAAGACAGGTTATATGACATTTCAACAACTTCTCAGGTGCTATTCCAGTCTAGAAGTGGCTTCAGAATAAGTTAGATTTGGGGCAGATCAGGTTTCATTAGGCAGTGAATGAAACTTATGCTGCTGAAGAATATTTAAGTTTCTTGGCCATGAGCATTTGTGATAGATACTGATACATAAGCATGTTTCCTCCTCTGATGATACTTTGTGGGCTGACTTTCACAGGTAAAGAGTGGAAAGAGCAGCTTAGAATAGATGTCTAGAGTCTATGGGAATCAGGTAATTGTCTTTGCTTAATTACGCATTCTCAAAAAGGTTTTGTATTTTGGCCTTGGTTTGTGTACAAATGCTTGGGATCACTACTATGAACTCCTGGAGATTCTGTTTGTGTACAAATGCTTGACTATTCTTAAGAATTGTTTTATTTTCTGCATTGTCGGAGTGTGCGCGCGCAGGAAAAGAGAGATTTTTGACAGATATCCGTGTGAATTGGTATGGGCATCGACGCAAGATGAATAAATTATGGTTTTGGGGTGATCCTGAATTTGCTATGAACGACGGCTGTGGTGGGTTGATAGTTGTTGGGCTGATTTAGTGTAGTGAAAGATGGAAATCGAAGCTCTTGGAATTGCATGCGGCTCGTTTCGTTGCTTAATGCGATTGGAGTGGGTCTTCAATGGTGAAACGGAGCTCTTTATGATGGGTTATCCACGACCCACTAATCACATTAAAGAAACAGAGACTCTGCCTTCATCTATCTATAAGTTATGAGATTCAATATGGTTACAATAAGACCTGACTTGATAGCAGAGTAGGGTAACATGTCAAAAGACTAATGGAACAGACCTGTGGAGGATGACCATGAGTATGTAGACCTTGCAAAGACATGGTTTAACGCAGGCGCAATAGCATGAAAGAATTTATGCCGTTGATCCAAGTCGGCGAGAAAGCTCTTTAAAATGCAGAGCACTTTGAATTATCTTAGGTGTCTGTGAGCATTTGGTTTCATGTCATGGAACAAGGAACGAGTTTCGAGACATGGCTACTTTTTTGTTGTTTTGGTTTGTGAATTTTGTTATTGTTGCACACATGCAGGTATGGCTGATACATCTTTGTTTTTTGTTACGTTCCGCAGAAACGTTTGTATCTTGCACATGGCTTCTTGTTGGAATTTCTTGTCTTACAATTGTGGTCTATCGAGGATTGGCTTGTGGTTTTGGTGTCGATTTATGATCCTTTAACTCTAAAAAAAATTTCAAAATTTATCTTTTGGTTGGAATTTTTGGAGGGCGAGAATCTCCCATCGTCATGACTGCCACGGAGCATGACGTTGGCTCGAACTCCTTCATCTTGT
The DNA here is from genome assembly GCA_021437785.1 of Rhodomyrtus psidioides. Taxonomy (NCBI): domain Eukaryota; kingdom Viridiplantae; phylum Streptophyta; class Magnoliopsida; order Myrtales; family Myrtaceae; genus Rhodomyrtus; species Rhodomyrtus psidioides. Next base: position 4,540,409 of record JAILYB010000055.1, read on the forward strand.
CGATTATAAAAGTCTGTCTGTTACTCCTGTTGCTACGAACGATCATAGACTCCTAGAGTGTCGGGTTTAAGAAATTGCTTGCTAGCTTATTTTCAATGATATCGGTGTTTTTCAACCAGGACGGAGTTAGTCATTGGTTCTCGTGAGTGTTGGTGGGCGATCCTGAATCCGATGTTTCATCTTGTTTGATCGTGATCTTGGTTATTAATTTGCAATCCTGGGGAAGGTCCAATATTTGTTTCGTCCTAACTAAAAGCTCCTTCTTGTTTTTCCTCTTACAGTGTTTGAGATATGGGAACTAAACCAAATCCGGTCACCGTGACTTCTTTGGGTTGCTTCCTCTCATTCCCTGTGGTGCTTTCTGCATCTGACGATGGATTTCTTCGAATTGGACTCAAAAGGAGGAGATTTGATAAGAACCACTGGATTGCTGCCAGGCTTGATCTTAATGAAGGGGAGCTATCAATGAGGCCTTCTGCTGGGAAGCATTGTCTCAATGGGAGCCTCAGAGACTCGGGGGATTCTGGTGTTGTGGCCTAAAAAATTGCATGTATGCTCAATATTTTGCTGAGATTGGTTTAGGTACTCTCCCACAGAACGTCATGGTGATTTTTGACACAGGCAGTTCAAATTTGTGGGTGCCCTCTTCAAAATGCCATTTCTCTGTGAGTTTTGCCTTTTGGAGTTCCATTGTTCACTCCAATCAATCAACCTTACAAATTATCTTAATTACCATTAGTTTTGATGTCGTATTATTTTACCTGAATTTGGTGCAGAGTGCTTGCTATATGCATCCAAGATACAAGTTGAGCCGGTCAAGTAGTTACAAGAAAAATGGTATGTTCTGCCTCTTATTCACCTCTCAGTGGGGAATACAATGCCTCCTTTGTGCGCCACCGCTAAATGCATATCTCTAGATGTTCATTGTTGAAATGTGTTGTAAACTTCACTGGCAGAGGAATGCTGAACCTTCTACTTTCTGTTCTAGGTATAACGATGGTCAATCAAGGGATTGTCAAAGACCCAGTTTTCTCATTTTTTTGGTTTAATCGTAATGCTGAGGAGGAAGAGGGAGGTAATATTGTGTTTGGTGAGGTGGATCCCAATCACTATGAAGGGGAGCACACATGTTCCTGCGACCCGAAAAGGGTATTGGCAAGTAGTAAGCTGGAGCATTGCTCTAATTAATGTCACAACTAGCATGAGACATGGTCTTTCTTTTATTTATAAGATTGTCTTACTGTTTGTTTGCACTGTCGGTTTGATATGGTCGATGTCCTGATTGATGGTAAAAAAACTGGTGAGTGTAACATCACTACTGCATTCCGAGTATTTCTGTTGAATGAATAACTTCTTATGGAATTGCGATATTTACTTTCTGACATGAATTTTCAGGATTTTGTGCTGGTGGCTATTCAGCAATTGCAGATTCAGGGACCTCTCTGATGGCCGATCCAACGGTGTGTATCATGTTTTATTTTACGGTGTCTCTGGTTTCTGTATTAGATAATTTACCTACCAATCGCTTGGAGATGACACCTAATGGTCCTTTCCTCCTTTCTCTATCTTGAGCATCCTTTATTCTATATCTGGAAAGAGGGAAAAGTGGGGAATGAAAGTTTGGGTCAAAAATGGAAAAAGAGATCAAAGTTTTTGTGAGAAGGGAGAGAAGGGAAAATTTAGTATTTGGCATTTTCTAGGCAAATTTTCATCTGACCCCTCTTCTCACGAAGATAGTAATTAGTGCTTCTCTGAATTGACTACTAAACAACATAAAAGGCAGAGAGAAGTTACATGTGGATGTGGTTCAGTTCCTTTTGGGTAGTCTGTCTACTAGGTCGTTGGCCAATTTATATGGTTATCTGTTCATTGAATTCAGTTGCTGTAAATTTGTACTTTACGACTTGCTGTAAATTTGTAATTTTCAGCATGGGCATTGAGAGTGTTGTGGATGCAAAAGATAAGAAAGTCTCTGTCGCGACCTAAAAAATCGGGTTTTCCAATCTTAGGTCAATGGATTACCAGGTTAATTAATTAAATTAACTAACCTAACTCGAGTTCTCCCAAACTCTACCAATTCGTAACTTAAGGTTCAAATAATTAACGTGCAAAGATTTTCAATTTGGAGTCGCCACTAATCATTTTAGGTAGGTTGATTAGAAACCTAAATAAAATAGTGGGAGAAACTATTTTATTTCTACGAACCAGAGATTTTGAGTACGGGGACTTGATTACGCTAGATTACTCTAACGCCCTTTCGGTACCATTTTATTTCATGAAAAAAAAATTTGATCAAGCAGCTTTAATTGATTTTAACCTAAGTCACTAGCATAGGTTATCATGCGGGTGCGCAATCAATTAAGTAAACATCCAAAACTCAAGATAAATATGCAAGGAGCATGTGCCAAGCAATCTTCTCTTCTTCTTTTTTTTTTCATTTTTATTTTTAAGTGAAACCTAAACTATATGTAATGCATAAATTCTAATATAAATGCAATGACATAGATAAATGAAAACTAACCTAAGAATGCATATGAATTTAATTAAATTACATGACTATTCTAAGTAATATGCGATTAAAATCAATTGTAATATGCAATCTACATGATGAATTAATTAATTAACCTAAACATGCACCTCTAAATGACCTAGCAAATGTGACACGTAATGTATGATTACATGACAAAAACGAATTTTCTTATTTTCGGATTTAATTATGGCTCTAAAATAAACTATGCCTAAATGATAGTTATCTTACATATTTTAGGATTTAAATTGATCTAAAGCCTAAACCACTAAAGATAATCAATTTTAGGCATAATCATCTATCTAAACATGCATATTCTAACCTAGAATGGAATCTAATCTAATTTATTCTAGCAATCAATTAAACATGCAATCCTATCTATATGATTTTATCCTAGAATGTAATTTCATTTAAACATGGCAGTTTTATCTAGCATGATGTGTAAATCTAATCTACATGCTGCATTTATCTATATGCAATATTTTTCAGAGATTTTTAACATGCATTCAAATATTGCAAAAGAGGTAGCAATCCAATCAATTCAATTCAAATATAGAAAGCGAATAAATCATCTTGAAAATTTCGCAATTTCTTTCGAATCAAATTTCGATCTAAAGCCTGATAGATCGACCCTAAAAATTCGAAATACCCGCTATATCATTAATTCCATCTAAAGCCTTATAGATAGAATTAATTCCATGCGTGCGGTTGCGAATTAGGAAAAGATTTTCCTAATTAATCACCTGCGGCTCAAAAAGATTTCGTTAGAAAATGATTTATCCGAAATAGGCAATAACAGAATGAAATCAAATTGGAAAAAGATTTTACCTATTCCAATGATAGCTTTCCACATTTGAATGGGACCAAGCTTGCAGATCCCTCTAAGCCATTTGACTGACTCTGGTTGGTGTTGTAAGAGGTTTCTTCGATCAAACTTTCCACTTGGCTATCCTCAACACCTCCATGTGTATTAACCATGAAACCTGGAGGAACAATCAAGGTGAAGTGGCGACAAATAAAGCGCAAACCATAGCACTCAAGCACATGACAAATAATTAAAGGAAAGAATGAACTTTTGTGCTTTTCCCCTCCTTCCTTCGTCAAAGTAGTATCCTGTCAGAGAAGTTGGACAAATTTGTGCACAAGTATTCTTTGATAGTAGTGAAGGATGAAAACAAAGATAGAGACTCCCTGCAAAATAGGCATTTCAAGATCGTGGGGAGCTATCACAGTTCAATGAGGCCCTCGGTTTAGGCAAGCACATTTGCGGTGGCGCAGATTGGTGGATGGCTACGAGCTCGAAGGCAATTTCACCGAATCTGGTAGTCTTGGATTGGGATACGATTGGTGAGGCTTGATCAACGGGGCTGAGCTGTGGCTCATGGGAAGTCGACGGTGGACTTGTGGCTTGCTCGTAACTCTAGCGGAACAACAACTCCGGGGTTCGTCAGACAAAACGAGGGACTCGTGAGATGAAAACGAGCGCTGTTATTGTCAGACTTGTGTCGTCGAGGTTGGGGCATTGAGAAGTGCTGGATAATCGCCATCAGAATTACAAAGACGTTGGAACCCTGCAAATTGTTTGTCAACAATACTACTAGGTCTAGTGATGCTGATGGGGATGTTCATTGGACTAAGTTGCGGTCAAAAGCTCAAAGAAAAATGCTACAAGAACCGATGATGGCGTCACACCACCATGAATCGACGAAGCTGGCAGAGGACTTTTCCTCTCCTTCAATCTTCTGATCATGCGGCTCCTCTTCTGATCACATCACCTTTTTCCTTTGAACTTCTCGTCTGATCATGCGGTTCCTCTCTCGATACATGGATAAAGCTTCCCACGGCACATCTCTCCTCTACCGTCTAGATTTTTTTTTTTTCACCTCAAAGATGGCCGTGTGTGTGTCGAAAAAATTTTGTCGTTCCCCCTGCGAAGTCCCGCGCCTTGCTGGTCGGAACAGGCGACTAATACCATTCAAGGTTTGTTGCTGAGCTTGTGAACGTCCAATATGCTTGAAGGATCCGAAAGCTCTCCACATGTGATGCCGAAGGAACCTTTAAATGGTAATCTTCATCTTTTAGCTGTGAATCAGTGAATGAATGGCCTCAACGTGAATCACTTTGAATGGTGACCTGTGAGGATTAAAAAAAAGGAGTCTCACACTATGAGGGGTAGTGAGATTTAATAAGCATGAAGGCATATTATCACCGAAAAAAAAATCAGAGACGAGAACACTCCCTTTTGATCCCCAATCTCCACGACTTGCACTTTCTTTCTTGAAGAATCTTTTTGGTCTCCTCACTCTTCTTCTTTATTTAATGTGCTGTCCCCCCGCTCCTATTTCTTCATGTGCCTAGAAAAAAAATAGCGATCTGCATCCACCCCCCTAAAAGAAGACCCCGCTCTCCCTCTTTTTGTCCTCTCAAAACTCTGATGGCGTCCATTCCAAAGTGTGGCCTCCTCTCCCTTTTCTTTTCTTTTTTCTAATGCTTTGCAGCCCCTCCCACTTTTCATTGTCCTTTCTCTCTTTAATCGAAAGTTTGTCTCTTAAAGAGCATAGACGCAAATGGGACATGCTACCTCATTTTTTAGAAACTTGGCATCATTTTCGTTGCACAAAAGGTGACTACATGTGATGAAAACAGCTCAGCCTTCCTTTTCTCATTTTTCTTGCCCGATCCTTTCTCTCTCGTCCACACATTAGAATGCTTTTTGGATATCATTGATGGATGGTCCTCCTTAATATTTTATTCCTTATCCAGCAAAGCACATACGAATCCATACAAATTGCTTTCTTTGTCTTGCAATCGAAACATAATGAGCCCGAGCCAATTTTCATCGCCATGGGCTTATATGCCATTAGCTCAATTAAGCTCAAGGCGATTCGTCTGCCCCGGTTCTAATTAGATGTAAACGTAAATGCGATGCAACTAAAATTAAATTACTCTAAATGAAAATTGATGATTTTTTTTTTTTGCTAGGGACTATGATTAGTCCCCAATTTTATGCAATGAATAATAATAAGAGGTCAGAATTTAGGTGTCACAGTCTTTGGTGGTCTGAGTGTTGAAATGTGCCCTACATGTGGGATGATTGTTGTGTGGATGCAGAACCAACTTCGGCTGAATGGAACACAGGATCCAGTGCTCAGCTATGTGAATGACGTGATATGACTTAATTTCCCATTTTTATCCGTGATTTTATCTCTTCTTTTCATTTTTTCCTACTTTTTGTTTGTGCAACTTTGCAGTAGATTGCCTTGTCCAATGGGAGAATCTGCTGTTGATTGTGCTGGCTTGTCTTCCATGCTCAATGTCTCATTTACAATTGGAGGAAGAGTATTTTGATCTCTCCCCTGAGCAGGTATAGTGCAACCTGTTGATAGTTCTTGGTCTTTCTTTGTCACCAACCCTACGTGTTTTGTGGTTTTTATTTTACGTTGCATAGGTGATTCTCCTCAATTTCTTCTTTGATTATATAATTAGAGATCGTGGACCATTCTGCATTTCATTATTCCTAGCTCCTTTTCAGAATAGCTGAATTTCCAATTTCGAGAAAGTCAATGCGAGGGCAAATTTCAGGTAGATGCTATATAGTGGTGATGTGTTACTTTATAGTTGACACATATCCTTGGGAATGCTTCCCTGGAAAAACCAGGCAGAGGCTGGTATATCAACTTGATATAGGGCTCATTTGATGTATGGTTTTCTGAAAAACAACACATAGCCGATATATGAAATGGAAAATGCACAATCATCATTGAGAGACCTAAGTGGAAGTCAGGACGGAACTTCCCAGATGTTTGCACTTTGATGTTAGGTTGTCCGGAGTATGATTGTCTACTTATTGAACAATGGATCATTGGAGAATTAGAGACCATGGGAAAAAAGGCAGAAGCATTACCTAAATATATAACTGTTTGCTCATACACACACATAAAAGTATGCTTGTTTGTTGTTGTTACAGGGGTGACTCTGCTTGATTATGGTGCTCTGGCAACCTCCGTAGTGCCCGGAATGCAATTCACTACCTCAGCTTCGACATTAAAGATGTTATCTTGTTGTCTTCTCCGTTTTGGTCTTTTCATTTTATGGAGATTGGGTGCTTCCAATCTTTCAAGTAGCGCGCCCGCAATTACTTGATGTAATGTGCTACGACTAAAGTGAAAAACATCATGATGAATGGCCAAAGATTTAACCTTTTTGGTTCAGATTTTCTTCAGCCGTCTTTCCTTTATAATGTCGGGCTGCGTTGTTGGGATTTTAGTTTTGCTGCTAAATTAAGGACGGCGCGACTGCTAAACTGTGGCTTTCGTTTTGATTAAATCCGTATTTTGACACTTTCCTTGTGTCAAATACTTTCTTATCTTTTGCACATGTACAGGTACAAACTCCTGAAAATATTTGAGTGTTAATCCTTTACGTCAGAAGATTATAACATGAAAAAAAGGGGGAAAATTATGAAAAAGAATTGTAATATCATTGGACAAATATTCACGCCAGCTCTGGCAGGGTATTGTAAAACTCCAGCGTCCAGGTTAACAGTTTGCAGTCAAAATTCAATTAAAGCTAGCACCATGCGCTCAGCGTTGAGTGAAATAACCACTAGTCTGCTCCAAAACCAAGAGCACCTCCCACAATAGATTATAATTTAAGCCTATCATCTAACTCGAACCCATATCAATTCTTTACATGATTCAATCAAGTGGGGGTGAGAGAAATAGAAAGGGAAATGTTTAACGAGGTAGAAATGAGGCATAATACAAACCGAGAAATCCAGAAACAAGACATGGCTATCATAGATAGGAAAAGAAGGCATAAATTAAGCATATGTCATCACAAGGTTCAGAGGTGAAAAGTTTGATGTCCACACTGCCGCCGTCAGAAGACAATTCATCCTCGCCGGCATCCTCTCCGGCTTCATCCATCTGGGGAGCAGAAAATATTAAGTTCTGTTAGTCACTTGCAAAGTGGACACAGAAGACCAGAAAGCAGTTGAGAAAGGGAGTGGCCTTTCTCGTACTCATACCAAATATAATTTGGGTACTACATACATATTGTGCTTGCATATTGAGAGAGCTAAGAAAAACTTTGAACTCTGGCCGATTCGCTTGTTGACAACCACGCCGATCTTATTTCTGTCCAATATTTGTGATTCCAAAAGATCAGCCCTCATAGATTTCGCAAGGTTCCAAGAGAAAGCTAACACCTCATTGATTTTTCTCTTCCAAAGAAGATTTAATGGAATTGGAGACTTCTTTGACTAATGAAACCTAATCAAACCGACGAGAGAATGCAAACAATCAAAAGAAATTAGAGACTTCTCCGGCCAACCAAAGTTATAACCAGAAAGAAATTCAATACATGCGAATATGCAATTGGAAAATACAAAGTCCACGAAAAGTATTAATGAAGATTAGTGATCGATTTAAAAATTTAAAAAAAAAAGGACTTGGAAGAGATAATAAAAGTAAGGGATGAGGTCAAACAGAAAAGGAACCAAAAAGAAAATGTAAAAAGCATTTAACATGCTCTCTCAAACTATCCCAACCTATAAAGTTGAACTTCCTAATCAAATTTTACTTTTACTAGGCTTTAGCATCTTTCCAACAAGGGTATCATGATCAACTTCAATTCTTTTGCACGAGAATCTGCAGCCACAGATCATTTGGCCAATACAAAACCTCATTATTTAAAAGAGAGGGATTTGTATATCAGCATATGCAAAAATTTTGTATACTCAGAATGGCTTTTTTTGGGAAAGTTGGTGTGAGAAACATCTTTTAAATGTACAAAGAGTACCTTGGCCAAAAAAACAAAAAAAAACAAAACAGAAAAGAGAAAGGACTATAACCATTGTTATTCATTCAAGGTTAAGTGAGTATTTTTCTCTTTGTAATTTTTGAACATCGCCAAAAAAACCAAGGTTTAATAATAACATGACCATTATGCCACACTTTCAAGCTGTAATAGAATTCATTTATCAGTGTGTAGTACATAACTAATAGCTAGTTTCTGAGCAGTTATGTGGGGGTAACACTTGCTACAAAAGTTAAGGTAAAAAAAAAAGAACTTCCCATACCGCGGGCGAATTGATCCTTAGAAGGGAACAAGGGAGATGGAAAGGGTAAAAGAAGAAGTAGAATCTGCAGGTGGACTTACCAAGAAACTTGACCAAGTGTTCAAGTGAAGAACAGGCAAGGGGATGATCCCACGTCTGCCGATTTATCCGAATCTCTTGAAGGGAAGGGAGTCCATTGTCCAGCAGGGACAGCTGAAGAGGGATATTTTGGTGAGATTGGTGTAGGTACTCCCCCACAGAACTTCACGGTGATATTCGACACAGGCAGTTCAAATTTGTGGGTTCCCTCTTCAAAGTGCCATTTTTCTGTGAGTTTTGCCTTTTGAGTTCCATTTCTTTACTTCAATCCAATCAACCTTATTGCTTATCTTAATTATGATTTTTTTAACATGTATTATTTTACCTGAATTTGGTGCAGATTGCTTGCTATATGCATCCAAGATACAAGTCGAGCCGATCAAGCACATATAAGAAAAATGGTTTGTTCTGACTCTTCTTCACTTCCCACTGTTCTCTCCATTGTAATTTAGAAGTTTTAGGGTATCAGAAAGGACGATCATAGGAAAACTTCAGATGTCAGACTTGTTTGTCTATTTATGGTACATGGAAACTTCAGATGTCGTACTTGTTTGTCTATTTATGGTACATGCAATTTAAACTAAGTTTCACCCACCATCTTTGATAATTTTCTCTGCATAAATGGTACATTTGCTCAAAGAGCAGTGCACCACTTCAGTGGATTGGCCGGATACTGTTGGCAGCTCCTTCATCAAAATGATCAGTATCATCATGATATGTTCAGGCGACTTTTTCTCATTACTCCTCATCCAGCCTGGCCAAAGAGTTGACAATGTTTATTTGAGTGTATGATGACCGGAAAATGATCAATATTTGCATTGTTGTGCCTTTAGCTTTACATGATTCCTAGCATATAAATCCGTCATTCCTCATGTTACTTATATGTGGTGGAACTGATAATAGAAAGAATATCCTTGAAGCAGCATTTTCACATTATTGCTTCGCTATTGTCCATCGTGTAGGGAAATCAGCTGATATACATTATGGCAGTGGATCCATTTCTGGTTTCTTTAGTCAAGATCATGCGAAAGTTGGTGATCTTATAGTGGAGGATCAGGTATCTAATGTCTCTGTGCTTCAATTTAATCATGGCGACTCCCTCCTTGTTACTGGATTTGTTCAAATCAGTTGGTCTTCTCTTATCTAGGCATTTATTGAGGCAACCAAGGAACCTGGCTTGACTTTCTTGGTGGCCAAGTTCGATGACATCCTTGGTCTTGGGTTCCAAGAAATCTCAGTGGGGAATGCAGTGCCTCTTTGGTGCGACATCGCTGAATGCATCTAGATATTCATTGTTGAAACGTGTTGTAAACTGCACTGGCAGAAGAATGCTGAACCTTGTACTTTCTGTTCTAGGTATAACATGGTCAATCAAGGGCTTGTCAAAGACCCAGTATTCTCATTTTGGTTTAATCGTAATGCTGAGGAGGAAGAGGGAGGTGAAATTGTGTTTGGTGGGATGGATCCCAATCACTATGAAGGGGAGCACACATTTATTCCTGTGACCCGAAAAGGGTATTGGCAGGTCAGTACACGGGAGCATTGCTGTAATTAATGGGACTACTAGCATGAGGCATATCTTTCTTTTATTTTGAAGATTGTCTTAATGTTTGTTTGCACTGGCAGTTTGATATGGGCGATGTTCTGATTGACGGTAAAACAACTGGTGAGTGTAACATTACTACTGCATTCTCAGTATTTTTGTTGAATGAGTAGCGTCTTACGAAACTACCAAATTTACTTTCTGACGTGAAATTTTCAGGATTTTGTGCTGGTGGCTGTTCAGCAATTGCAGATTCAGGGACCTCTCTGATGGCCGGTCCAACGGTGTGTATCAGGTTTTATGTGTTTGATGTCTCTGGTGTCTGTTGATTGCCTTTTATTTCAAAATAATTTACCTACCAATTGCATGGAGATGAAACCTAATAATCCTTTCCTCCTTTGTCTATCTTGAGCATCCTTTATGCTATCTTTGGAAAGAGGGGGGGGGGGGGGGGGGGGGGATAATAGTTTGGGTGAAAAATGGAAAAGAGGGATCAAAGTTTTTGTGAGAAGGGAGACGAGGGAAAACTTAATATTTGGGCATTTTCTACGCAAATTTTCATCTGACCCCTCTTGTCGCCAACATAGCAATTAGTGCTTCTTTGAATTGACTACTAAACAACATAAAGGGCAGAGCGAAGTTACATGTGGTTTAGTTCCTTTTGGGTAGTCTGTCTTCTTCGGCGTTGGCCAATTTCTATGGTTATCTGTTCATTGAATTCGGTTGCTGTAAATTTTTACTTTTGCAACTTGAGGGTATGTCTTCTAACCTAGTTTGTGACTTTCCTTGCTTTCAACCCATTATTCATGTGCTTTTACATGTAGACTATCATCACTGAAGTCAACCACGCTATTGGAGCCGCGGGTGTTGTCAGTGAAGAATGCAAGGCTGGAGTTGCACAGTATGGGCAGACCATTATTCAGATGCTTTTAGCAAAGGTTTATGCAGAGTTTCTATGCCAATTCTTTGAATGATATCTAGAAAAAATTTATATGATTCTGGATCCTCTTGTTGAGCTTCTGACACATAGCTTCATATCGTGGCATGAAGAACCCCATAAAATATGCTCAGAGATTGAATTATGTACGTTTGATGGTACTCGAGGGGTTAGGTTAGTTTGGACACCTTTTTCTTTTCAACAACACCTTTTTCTTTTATTATTTTATTATTTTTTAAATAACTCGCAATCAGTTATGCTAATTCCTTCCAGTATGTTTGTTCTGATTTATATTGCTTGATTATTGTTTCATTAATGTGGAAAATTTCAGCATGGGCATCGAGAGTGTTGTGGATGCAAAAGATAAGAAAGTATCTGCTCGTCTGACTGATGAAATGTGCTCTGCATGTGAGATGACTGTTGTGTGGATGCAGAACCAACTTCGGCTGAATGAAACGCAGGATCGAATACTCAGCTATGTGAATGAGGTGATATGACTTAATTTTCCATTTTCTATCCGTGATTTATCTCTTCTTTTCATTTATTTCTTTTTTTATTTATGCAGCTTTGCAGTAGATTGCCTAGTCCAATGGAAGAATCTGCTGTCGATTGTGCTGGCTTGTCTACCATGCCCAGTGTCTCATTTACAATTGGAGGAAGGGTATTTGATCTCTCCCCTGAGCAGGTATAGTGTAATCTGTTGATTGTTCTTGGTTTTTCTTTGTCACCAACCCTATGCGTTTTGTGGTTTTTATTTTACGTTGCATAGGTGGTTTTCTTCAATTTCTTCTTTGATTATATAATTAGAGATCGTGGACCATCATGCATTTCATTATTTCTAGTTCCTTTTCCGAATAGCTATGGGCAGGTTAATTCCTCTTTTCGAGAAAGTTAATGCGAGGGCAAATTTCAGGCAGATGCTATACTGTGGTGGGTGTTACTTTATAATCGATACCCTTGGGAATGCTTCCCTGGCAAAACCATGCACAGGCTGGTATATCAACTTGATATGGGGCTCGTTCGATGTATGTTTTTGTGAAAACACACATATTTGACGTATGAAATGGGAAAAATGTGCAACGATCTTTGAGAGACCTAAGTGGCAGTGAGGAGGGAATTTCCCAGATGTTTGCACTTAGATATTTGGTTGTCCAGTGTATGATTGTCTGTCTACTGAACAATGGGCCATTGGAGTGTTAGAGACCATGGAAGAAAAGCGGAAGCATTGCATAAAGACAACTGTTTGCTCATAGAAAATGCAGTAACAGCCTTGAAGTATGTAAATGTTTCCTCCCTGCACCTTTAGTAGCTTCCTCAGGTCATGCTCATTTTGTCTTGGCTTGGTCAAGTTGAGTTTATACTCACTCAGCAGGGAACACAAAATTGTTTTCTCTTGCGTGCTCCTTTCTCCTTTTACTCTGGTTCATGTTTCTAACTTAAGCTTTCGGGTGATCAGTATGTTTTGAAGGTTGGGGACGGAGACTCGGCTCAATGCATAAGTGGATTTACAGCTTTGGATGTTCCTCCTCCAAGAGGGCCTCTCTGGTGCGTGTGGTTTCTGACTAATAGTTTGGGATGACAATGGACCGGGTAAATCTTAGGTGCTCTTTAATAAATTTTTCCTCACCAACTAGTTACATTTGATGCAGGATATTGGGCGACGTTTTCATGGGTCAGTATCATACTGTCTTTGACTATGGCAACCTGAGAGTTGGATTTGCCAAAGCTGCATAAGGATTTGGTTTTCTTTCTGGGTACTTTTAACCTGATGCTCCAAATAAGTGATGTACATATTTGACGTTGTGGGTATGCTATCTCGGATTTCACTCCTTGCAGGGGACGATTTCCGTCTGTAATTTCTTTTTCTTTCCTGATGGTGTTGAGTTGGAATCGGATTGACAATGCCATAATCATTTGCAACGGACCAAGGGAGATTGAACTGGTGCTATAGTCGGAGCACCTATTGAATCTCCATCCAGTTTAAGAAGGGAGAAAGATGTCGATACACAATGCCTAATTTTTTTCGTTTTTAATTCTTTTTAGGGCTTGCAATTTACCCAAACTAATATGTTTATACAAAATCATGTTGCAAACTCAAACGTGACATGAATTGATCCGAAACTTTAACATGCATAAATATAACTTTTTCAATGACAGATTTGATGTGATCATTATAATTGTTGTGAAATAGGACACCTTGATCGGTGTCGCAGCGGAATCGGATCGATGAGCGTTTGCAAAGTCGACAGAGAGATAAAAGAAATAATAACAAATGACACGAGATTTACGTGGTTCGGTCCGAATGTCGGAACCTACGTCCACGGGGAGAGCAGCACAGAATCCACTATAGAAAGCGATACAACGAGATCAATCACTCGAGCACTCAAACACACTCTTGGTGTTTCCCAAACCCCAATTACACCTCAAACTCACACAGTGTTTAGCCCCTCACAATTCCTAGTGAAACCTCACTCAAGGAATTATACAAATTCTACTCACAAGAATTTATCTGGCAAAAACACTCAGGTGTAATTACGACAAGCAAAACCCTCACGAGAAGAACTCTCTCTTCTCTCGGCCACCGAACGACTTGGTTTCGGTGCACTTCTTCAATTGCATCTTCTTCTCCTTATATAGCCATATGGAAGGAGGAAGCATGCCAAATTGTGCCCAACTTATGCCTAATTTCCAAGTCAAAAGAAAGAGGTGCCAAACTTGCCAAACTCTTGTCTTTCATACTTGCCAAACTCTTGTCTTTCATACTTGCCAAACTTGCCAAACTCTTAACTCCCGAGTCAATGCCAACTTGTGCCTAACTCCCGAGTCAATGCCAATGTGCCTAACTCCCGAGTCAATGCCAACTTGTGCCTAACTCCCGAGTTTCGGGACTCAAATTCGAGACATATTTTCAACAATCTCCACCTTGGCTCGACATTTGAGCCAAGTCACAATCGCTTCAATGAATTCGCCTGCTACTCTCCCACAGCCCTCTTGGGCTCAATCTGCACAAAGATATTTCAAGTTCAAGCCACGCTTGAACTTTGCCATAATCATAGGCCTCAGGACATCAGCTCCACCTGTACAGTTAGCTACTCCATAAGGATTTTCTAACATAACTTTCTGTATCACAGATAAAGCAAAATCATTATTGTATCCATATCTGACAGAAAGTCCAACATGCTCCTTATCAAATTCAGTAGCTATAGTAATCGTTGGCTTTGCCGGCTCCACCTTAATCCAAATATCATATGTGTCGATTACTTCGCTAGTATCCGCTACCTCAGGAGTTTCTGGTTGCAACTCCACCTCAAGCTGAACACCGTCCAGATCCGTATAAACACTGCCACAAACACTCCTAGCTAGAAGTACTGGAGACTCGTCAAAGGTAACTTCTCTGCTGCAAACAGGTGAATCTATATTCGGGCACCACAACTGATCGCCACACTCACCTTGTGCATAACCATGGAATATGCACCTTGCCTCCACATCGAGCTTACCATCACTTACTCGATAATAACACGGGCAACTAAACATTCTAAAATTAGAATCATCAGCAACATTACCTGACCATACTTCTTTGGGAGTCTGATATCCAATCACAGTCGATGGGGATCTATTCACCAGGTAGCTCGCCATACTAAGCGCATCCGCTGGAATTTTCCCAGCCATACCAGCACTAGAGATCTTTTCACGGGCCGTCTCTAGTAACTCTCTGCTCATCAATTCTGCAACCTGCTGTGGTTTACTAGCACTAGTGCGATGTTTCACTATGCCCTTTTCCATGCAGAATTTATTTACCAGCTTCGAGCAGGACTCCATGCCACTGTCAGTTCGCACATGCTTGATCAACTTACCAGTCTCCATTCCGATCAAAGCTCTCGACTGCGTATTCCTGACAACAACATCAAACATGTGCTTTCGCACAAACACCCAGGCCTTCCTCGAGTAGCCGTTAGACTCTCGAACAGATGTCGACGTCTCATGAGCAAAATTTATCAATGTCTTACCTTGAAGTTCATACAGGCCACCATGTTTGATTCCCTTCATTATCACCAGAGCACCTCGAACAATTTTTAGGACTCCACCTTGTGAGGAATACCTGCATCCAGCTGAATCTAGAGCACCCAATGAAATTAAGTTCTTTTTCAATTCTGGAACATGTCTTACCCAGTCAATGTCCTCACAATACCATCATGCATTCTGATTTTAATATCACCAACACCCACAACATCGCATTCAGCGTTGTTCCCAACTGCACTTTACTACTATCCATGCATTGATAAGAAGTAAACCAGTTCCTGTTTGGTGTAGCATGAAAAGAACAACCAGAATCCATAATCCAACCGTCAAATGACGAATTCTCAGTGACAGACAAGACACAATCGACATCATCAGAATTTTCAGCTACAACTGCAACATCATCTGCTGATTCAACTCCAATTTCCTTAGCTCTTTCATTTGTCAGCTTAAAACAATTTCTTCTAAGATGCCCTCTCTTGCCACAATTCCAACAGACATCACCGCCAGTCCTAGACTGACTGCATCTATTCATGTTCATACTACTTCTGCTAACACGTGTACTAGCTCTTCCTCTTTCACCTACTAAAGCAGTAGATACAGATTCGCCAGATTCTCTTCTACGAATATCCTCACTCAGAATTAAATCTCGAATCCCATCAAACGTCAAACTAGTTGACCCAGAAGAATTGCTAACAGCAGTAACAGTAGTATTCCAACTATCAGGCAATGAGGATAATAGAATCAAAGCACGTACCTCATCTTCAAAGTCAATCTCAACTGAACTCAATTGACTAACTATCACATTGAATTCATTGATATGATTAGCAACAGATGTACCTTCGCTCATCTTCAAGTTAAACAGACGTCGCATCAAATAGACCTTGTTGATCGCAGAGGGCTTCTCGTACATGTCCGACAGGGCTTTCATCAAACCCGCAGTGGTTTTCTCCTTGACAATATTAAATGCGACGTTACGAGCCAACGTCAGCCGAATAACACACATCGCTTGTCTATCCAGCAATTCCCAATCGGGTTGCTTCATCGTTTCTGGCTTTTGCCCAGACAGGGGCTCATGCAGCTTCATCTGATATAAGTAGTCTTCTATCTGTATCTTCCAGAAACCAAAGTCCTTCCCCTCAAATCTGTCGATTTTCACTTTAGCTTCTGTCGCCATCGATTTGCTTCAACTCAAGCAAGCCTAGCTCTAATACCAATTGTTGTGAAATAGGACACCTTGATCGGTGTCGCAGCGGAATCGGATCGATGAGCGTTTGCAAAGTCGACAGAGAGATAAAAGAAATAATAACAAATGACACGAGATTTACGTGGTTCGGTCCGAATGTCGGAACCTACGTCCACGGGGAGAGCAGCACAGAATCCACTATAGAAAGCGATACAACGAGATCAATCACTCGAGCACTCAAACACACTCTTGGTGTTTCCCAAACCCCAATTACACCTCAAACTCACACAGTGTTTAGCCCCTCACAATTCCTAGTGAAACCTCACTCAAGGAATTATACAAATTCTACTCACAAGAATTTATCTGGCAAAAACACTCAGGTGTAATTACGACAAGCAAAACCCTCACGAGAAGAACTCTCTCTTCTCTCGGCCACCGAACGACTTGGTTTCGGTGCACTTCTTCAATTGCATCTTCTTCTCCTTATATAGCCATATGGAAGGAGGAAGCATGCCAAATTGTGCCCAACTTATGCCTAATTTCCAAGTCAAAAGAAAGAGGTGCCAAACTTGCCAAACTCTTGTCTTTCATACTTGCCAAACTCTTGTCTTTCATACTTGCCAAACTTGCCAAACTCTTAACTCCCGAGTCAATGCCAACTTGTGCCTAACTCCCGAGTCAATGCCAATGTGCCTAACTCCCGAGTCAATGCCAACTTGTGCCTAACTCCCGAGTTTCGGGACTCAAATTCGAGACATATTTTCAACAATAATACACAAGCTTGAATTGCCCATCCTAGTTCTTTTACTTCGTTACCAAGAAGAAAATTTGACGCAAAATTGCCACATTTGAATAAAGAACGACATAAGTACGCATCATTACTAATAAAGACTTACATGCATTCGAATAAAGACTTACATGCATTCGTGCAAAGACTCATTCAAAGTTTTCTCTTATCAAGAGATTTTATGAAGACTGGTATTCGTACATATACAGGTCACTGGTCACTATCATTTAAGTCTTATTTAGAATGTGTCAAAACCAACTTATAATTATACTAACAAATGACATGAGGATTCATATTGTCACAAAAACGTAGTAGATGGACCAAATTTGAACATGAAAAAGACTCCAAGGATTAAGAATGCAATTTTTACTTAGAATTTTGTACACATAAGATTATCGTGCCAGTGGTCGGTATTGATTCAGAAATTTTCGTTAAGTTCAAATGAAACTTTGATGAAATCATTTAGATAGTCACTGGGAAAATAGTACAAGAAACAGAATTTTGTTCAGACAGAGAAAAAAGTGAACTCTCTCCCACGAAGTTATAAGAGGAAAAATGTACCATTTCCTATGATGAACTTAAGACTTTTCTCTGATGGGAGACGCGAGGAGCAAAAGTATACGGTGTCCTTCGGACCAATATATTTGCAGAGTCCATTGCGGCTTCGTTCTCGCAGGGGGTGGGGAAGGGTGTTCAAGGAAAAGAAAAGTGACGTGAGGAGAGATGTTTTGGGAATCCGAAAAGCGGGCCCCACATGACATGTGTCAAAATTTGAATGATAAAGGAGTACACGCAGGCAATACTTCGGGAGCACCTAATATTTTCTCCTGCCATCTCTCAATGATCAAGCGAAGACGCGGAGGCCATCCTCCTCCTCAGACATGCAAACCCGGCGACGAAGACGAGGTGGCCGTCTCGTTTCCTGCTGCTCCGTCGAAGCTGTCCGAGGACTGGAGGAGCGTGTCTTCCTTATTGCGGCTTAATGAAATGGGGCTTGATGGGGATGTGAAAGAAATCGGACTGCGTGCCATGGATCCAGAGAAGCTGGACGAGTTGAAGAAGTCTTGGCGAGATTTGCGATTGAAGGAGTTGGCCGTAAATGCAAAACACGATGCCGTAATTGCAGAAGGATCGAACTTGATGAGAGAACAGGCAGAAATCTTTTTAGAGTGTTATAGGCGAGCCAAGACCCAAGACATCGTTTAAATACGCTTTGACTATTACTTCATTTCCGGGGTTAAAATGGGGAATCGCTTTTTGTGATTTTGCGGACGATCGTGGTTAGTTAGCTGATTTTGTGGCTTCCGAACCTGTCTTGAAATGAAAAGTCTTTGCGAAGGGATCCGGATCTTCCCTTCCGTTATAAGGGCGGCGCCTGTCTTTGGGATACGGGCAGTTCATTTTTTGATGAATGACCTAGATCTTTTATTTTTAAGGGGTAACTTTTTGAGTTTTTTATTTTTTATTTTTTAAGTAATAGTCTGGGCCGTCCATTCATAACACGGACGGCCCGAATTTCAAGGGCAGGGACCCTTTCCTCAGAAAGGCAAGCTCTTCATTTGAAATTCGGGCCGTCCGTGTTATGAATGGACGACTCAAATTATTACTAAAAAAATAAAAAATAAAAAATCCAAAAAGTTACTTCCTAAAAATATGAGATTTGAGCCGTCCGTCTAAAAACGGACGATCCGAATCCCAAGGGCAGGCACTTGCGCTTTTAAAGGAAGGGCAGACGATCCAGATTCAAAGTTTTTTACGCTTATTAGCAATTCAAGCTTTGCAGTTGACTTGTAATGTAAAAAAAGATTTGCACCAAGGCCTGCTAAGACGTTCAAAATAAGTTAACGGCATGATACTTTGTATTTTAAGCAACAAAAATTATCTATCTCGAAATGCTCCTCCTAAATAATGCAAAATTAATCGGCTAATAAGCTCGTAGACAACATTAAATATTAAATATCCATATTGATCTTCCAAAGTCATTTTGTTTTTATCGAACCAAGAGACAATAATTGACATTGGCGTGTTGTCATGCCTTCTGTTTTGGTGTGCCTGAGGACAGCCTTAGGAAGCATGCTAAAGGTTGGAACTTGAACACCATTCATTTTTTTCGGTATGTGCTGAACAAAATACACGATCTAACCCCGTCAAATACCAAATTAATTGAATATTTGACCAAAAGAATTATTATATAAGAAATCTGTTTTTTTGTTTTATCTATGGAAGGTTTGTTATTATCATTTAGTGGTGGTGGCACGTCACAAGTTGTGTAAATAATTAAATACCTTGTGTTCGATCATTAAAAAAAATTGTATACTTTTATAAGTAAATTGAATGCTTTATAATGAAAATAAAAAACTAAAATACTAAGGACTCAACATTAACATACTATGAATGATAGAGATCATTTAAATAAGTAAGTTGTAGAGCAACTCATGAAATGAAAAAAGAAAAACATAAGAAAAATATATCGGGGGATTCGACTCTTCTGCTACCAATCCATTCGTTTCCCAATGCGGACAGCTCCTTTTTGTTTTTTTTCTTGTTTTTTTCGCTGGCGACAAAGGGGGGCAGCACCATTGAAAAGAAAAAGAAGAGATGATGGGCAAAAGGAGAAGGAAGAGGACAGACGCGAGCAAAAAAAAAAAAAAAAAAGGAGACGGAAGAAAGGAGTCTGAAAAGTCTCCAACATCATGAATGGCCAGGGGGGACTAATTTTTTTTTTTAGAGGGGGGGTCTTACTTTTTGGTCCCGCTTGCACTATTTTTCTTTTACGGGCTTCGAAGCTCCATGGTCATTTCTCATCGCGGCTGTGCCCCCCATATATTCAAAGATGGAGCATATTCCGCATCTCAGGGAAAACATGCTACTCGAGGTTCATAAAAGAAGAACCCACAGAACAACAACTCCATCTCTTTTGCCATATTTTATTACAAACGGAAAGCATGATGGCTCTCTTTTTCGATAAAGGGGTCCCTCTCTCTAGCTGTCTTCATGTGCTTCACGAGTGTAGTTAGCCTTCCTTTCCTTCCTTACATAATGGTGTCCACCGAAAAGATAATGGGAGGGGGGCAGCACATTAAAGAAAGAAGAAGAGTCCATGATGGGGAAATATATATATAAAAAAAAAAAAAAGAGGCCGTTCATCAAAGGGGGGCAGCACCATTGAAAAGAAAAAGAAGAGATGATGGGCAAAAGGAGAAGGAAGAGGACAGACGCGAGCAAAAAAAAAAAAAAAGGAGACGGAAGAAAGGAGTCTGAAAAGTCTCCAACATCATGAATGGCCAGGGGGGACTAATTTTTTTTTTAGAGGGGGGGTCTTACTTTTTGGTCCCGCTTGCACTATTTTTCTTTTTCGGGCTTCGAAGCTCCATGGTCATTTCTCATCGCGGCTGTGCCCCCCACAACAAGTCCCCATATATTCATAGACAAAATTCTTATTCGGGGTGGCTTCCCGACGAGCTCATCCACCGAAAGGACCAACGCCTCCGAATCGACAATGATCAAGGCTTTGGTCCTTCAACTAGAACGAATCCAGAATAGGGAAACTCAGGAAGTCTCTTCTTTTTAGTTGTGCTGTCTTCTCTCGGCGTGTAGTTCAATAATCAAGTAAGGGCAACAAGAAAAAGAAAGAAGAAAATTGTTTATTTTGTTATTTTGCAAGCCGCTCCTGATCCACCATCTTTGTTTTGTTGACTAGAGGGCTATGATTGGACCACGAGGAAAGGCGCTGTCGAAACTCCATCGCTCTGGGACTGTGAAAAGTTGTTTGATCTCTTTTTGAGTTCCATCCTGTGGTTGAATGCCGAGCTGTTTCTGTTTTGCAGGTTGTCCCGAGCCACCACAAGCCAAATGAGCTTCGGCGAACCGTCGTCTCCAAATGTTACCTCCTGCAATTCCAGTTAAACTCAATAGGCTTACGGCCCAGATTAGGATCCATTTTGTATTATGTCTTATTTGTAGTATATTTAATTTGTCATCACATTTCATGTCACGTAATTATAATTTGCATTATGTAATAAATTATGTTAAAATGATATAAAATATGAATTATGTAATTTACGTAATTTTAAATAATTTATTATTTAATTGAAACTTTTATAAAAAATATAAATTAAAAGTAAATTTTAATGGTGGAAAATGAATTATGCAGTGTTTGTTTTTTTTCCCACGTAATTTATGTAATTTTAACATAATTTATTATTTAATTGAAACTTTTATACAAAATATAAATTAAAAGTAAATTTTAATGGTGGTATATGAATTATGTGGTGCTTGTCTTTTTTTCCTCAAAGCTACGTAATTTCAATAAAATTTATTATGTAATTGATAATATACAAAATATAAATTAAAAGTATATTTTAATGGTGAAATATGAATTATGTAGTGATTGTTCTTTTTTTTTCTCAAATTTTATATCATTTTAATATAATTTATTATTTAATTGTAGCTTTTATAAAAAAAATATAAATTAAAAGTAAATTTTAATGGTGGAATATGAATTATTGAGTGCTTGTTTTTTTTTCCCATGTAATTTACGTAATTTTAAATAATTTATTATTTAATTGAAACTTTTATGAAAAAAATATAAATTAAAAGTAAATTTTAATGGTGGAATATGAATTATGTAGTGTTTATTTTTTTTTCCCATGTAATTTACGTAATTTTAATATAATTTATTATTTAATAATTACTTTTATAAAAAAGATAATATAAATTAAATAATTAAAATTTAAAAAAAATTGGCTTGGGGCCCCAATCGGCGGTTGGGCCGCCGATTGCGGCCCAATTTGGTATTTACTTTTATTTTACTATTATTCTGGTAATTTTTTTAAAAAAAACATTAATTAGAAAAATTGCCCTTTTTCCTTCTTTTTGTCTAATTCCCTACGGCCTAGAGACGTTAAATGAATGCGTCCGTTCGGATTTGGATTGGATGGATTATAATTTTACTCATATTCATTAATTTAATCTGTTTTGACATATTTTCAAAACGGTCCATGCCATGGAAAGTTGGAAACGGCTGGCTGGAGATGAAACGTAGGTTCCCCATACGGCTTCGAGGAATGGAAACGACCGGCCGCTGCAGCCTGCACTATCTTCTTCTGCATGAACAATTTAAGTGGATTTTCTTTTCCGAGGAGTGCGAGTGTGACCCTTGCTTCTTCTTCTTTTTCTCTAATGCCCTGCGGTTCAGAGATGTTAAATGAATAGGTGGGATGTGGACCGAATGGAATATGATTTTACTCATATTCATCATTTAACCTATTTTAACACATTTTTATATGGTATAAATCTAACTATTCATACCCGACCAAACTCACACTCAATTCATCACGTACCCGATCCGAATTACTTAAATGCTAATTTTACTAAACCATGAAATATTATTTCTTATAATTTTTTTTTAAAATATTTTTTAACAAGAAATTATTATCTTTCTTAAAAATGTAATTTTTATTTTATTCTCTCCGACAGCGAGGGCATGATTCCGCCTCTTGAATTTATATTTTTTAATTTTATTTTTCTTTTCTAAAATTTAAGGATATGGGAAATAAATTGCCGGAGGAGGAGGACCTCTGCATCGCGGTGCCATCAGGGAATGACAGAGGAGTCAGTGGTAGAGATGAGGGGGTTTGGGCTTTCGGTTCTATAGATAATCGAGACGGAGGGCAGGATATCACGAGGAAGAGAGAGGGAGATGATAAGGAATACAGAGGTTTTTCGGGGTTGCACTGCAGGCTTTTGCTTTGCTAGAGTTGATTTGAACATCATCTACAGTTGCCACCAGCGGAAAAAAAGAAAAAAAAGAGCTGTCCGCATTGGGAAACGAAGGAATTGGTAGGGAAAGAGTCCAATCCCACGATTTTTTTTTTCTGTGTTTCTTTTTTCATTTCATGAGTTGCTCCAAAATTTACTTGTCTCAATGATGTTGCGTCGTTAGTACTTTAGCTTTTTATTTTCATTATAAAGTGTTCAATTTTTTTGTTCTTATCGAACATAAAGTATTCAATTATTTACACAGCATGTGGCGTGCCGCCACCGATAAATGATGATAACAAATCTTCTATAGATGAAAAAATAGATTTTCGTATTTAATAATTCTTTTGGTCAAATATTCAATATATTTTGTATTGATGGGGTTCGTTTGTGTATTTTGTTCAGCACAGACAGAAAGAATGAATGATGTTCAAGTTCGAACCTTTGGCATT
Source organism: Rhodomyrtus psidioides (assembly GCA_021437785.1). Lineage (NCBI taxonomy): Eukaryota > Viridiplantae > Streptophyta > Magnoliopsida > Myrtales > Myrtaceae > Rhodomyrtus > Rhodomyrtus psidioides. Next base: position 4,563,778 of record JAILYB010000055.1, read on the forward strand.
CTTCCTAAGGCTGGCTGGATCCTGACCCATCACTTCTTCGGGCAGGCAAAAAGAGAAGGCATGTCAAGGATTCGGATCGCATGACATACTCAAAGTATGTCATGCGTGACTGGCTTTGAATCTGTAAGAAAAGAAAACGCTTAAGACATCAAATACAAAGTTGAGAGATCGAGAGATCGAGAGAGAGAGACCCTTTTTGCCAGGAAGTGTCTTACCGTCCTTGATGTAAAACTCGCGAATGTCGACGACGACTTTACCATTCCAGTTCTTGACGCTGATTCTCCTGTTCTTAGATAGCTGCACATACAAAACAAAATAAAACAAAAAACCCTAATAAAAACCCTAGCATCGTACAAGCCCACAACATGGAAACCTCACAGGCGACAATGTAGTCGGAATCATCGGAATCCTACCTCGGAGCCTTCGTGGGAGGAGCCTGAGCGTCGGAGTCGCCGTCGAAGGCGTAAGCGTCGTCCTTCCTCTTCCCTTTCTGCGACATCCTTCTTCACTTTCACTTCGCCAACGCCAGAGAGAGAGAGAGAGAGAGAGAGAGAGAGAGAGAGAGAGAGAGAATTTAACGTCAATCACCAAACTAAAGAACCATTCAGGAGAAATTAACAGCTTCGTTCGGAGATCGACTTCTTTGATCAAAAGAATTTAAAATTAAAAGCTCGTTACCTATTCCCTGATTGTCTGCTTTTAATTCGAACCGCACTCCATCAACTCATCCGCCTCCACATTGTCGCCTGGCATCAGCTGCGAATCTGCGGAGGCTCGCGTCGGAGAGGTCCGTCACCGGAACGAAACGAGAAGGAGGATCGAGGAAGGGAGAAATGCCCTAGCGTCGGCGGCGGATTTGCGGAGGCTCGCATCGGAGAGGTCCGTCGCCGGAGCGAAACGAGGAGGAGAAGTGAGGAAGGGAGAAATGCCATGGCGTCGGCGGCGGATCCGCGGAGACTGGCATCGGCGGCGGGTCTGCGAAGGCTGGCGTCGGAGAGGTGGAGGAGGAGTGAGGAAGCGAGAAATGTGCGGGAAAGGAAAGGCAAGTGGAAAACACGACTAAGGTCCGGTCCTCCCGAGGTTCGCCAAGACGAGAGGGGAGAGAGAAAAGATGGAATAAAAAAATCTGCAGATGAGTGTTTCGCGCTCAAAATTTCGAATCCCCCAAGGCTGAGATGACGTGGCTTCATCTGAGCCGTTCATTTGGAATGAACGGCTCAGATTCAAAGCCAGTCACGCATGACATACTTTGAGTATGTCATGCGATCCGGATCCGTCAATTATTGTCTCTTGGTTTGATAAAAATAGAAAAGAAAATTATTGTCTCTTGGTCAGTCCCAACCGTGAAAATGAGGGCTTTTTTTTAATTTAATACAAAAAAATATTTATCGAATAAGTTAGAAAAAAAATTGAATTTAGGTCTCGCGCCATGAATGAGCCGCCTCGTGAAACCTACGCGGTGGTGCGACTACCTCCTGCGGCACTTAGACCGTCGCAGGGGGTGGACCCTGCTCTCCAACCGTAGTTAGACTTCCGCGGGAGTGCTTGCGGGCGGGGGCCCCCACTCCCGCGACAGTCAGATTGTTGCGGGAGTGGCAGGCCTCCACGCTTCACGGGCGCCTTGCATCTTTGGGATCACTTTTTTAAGTGAGGCTGAAGACGCTCACTCTCTCAGTCTCTCATTTTTTAATTATCCATCGCTCACTCCCTCCCCCGTCCCCTCGAATCTCTCTCGCTCCCTCAAGGTCGAAGACGTCCGCTCCCTGGATTTTCGAGATGCACTTTCTAAGCTCCCTCACACTCATGGGTAGCTAAGCATAGATAGTGGAATGTGGAACGATCGTGCCGAATATATAGTTAATGGTCAACTTGATACGCAGCAACTTCATTTTTGTTCATGATATATGGAGTGGTTCCCTAGACATGCATATAAGTGGATTTCAATTACAAGAGCCGCAATGGGTTCATCGGTTCGTGCAAACACTTTTAATTTAATTCATTTATTATTATTTAGTAACGTAAGTTATTTACATTTGATAACTTTTGTTAATTTTAATATCATTACCAAGGTGATGGCGTCGAACAAAACTTACATATTGCTATGCTACTACCGCCCCTCCATCTCGTCGGACATAGGCAGAATTGGAGAGAATAGCTAGGGTAACACTATATGCCCAAAATGCGGAGATGCGGATAACAATGATGCCACCACTCCAACCTGCAACTACTGCAGCCCCCGTTGGACCACACGAAGATGACCCACCTAAGATTGTTCAGTCGACCTGGAGAACCCCTCGAGCTCCACTAGTGTGGTGATGTTGTCCCCTACTCATTGGAGTATCATACAACAGATTTCGCTTCGGATTTCACTCTAGGGTTTGGCTAGGCATATTTCGATGAACGGTTCACCTAGTTTCTCGACCCATTTCACGGGGGATTCGCCTTTTCATTTTTTGAACATCCACAGTTGTAGACTCCAGCCAGTTCTCCTACTACATATAGATCCGATTTCTCTGCTTTATATCCAGGCCCTCCTATAGTAGAATATGTAAAATCTGGGCGTGACATATTTTCTCACTATAATGATGCATCACCAATACAAGATATGCCTTCGTCATCTATACATCCTACTTATCCGAGTCCTCGCCCTAGTCGGTACAATACTAGACCCGCCTGTTGACACCTGATTTTTGACCATTTATTATTGTGATTTTTACTCTTTAAAATTAAATTAAAAATATCAAAAAAGGTCATAAAATCACAAAATCAACTTTGGAAGCCTTGGCTTAGCCTTAGGAACCAATTTTGAGCAAAAAATATTTTTTGGTATTTTTAAATATTTTTCGAATTTATTTAATTATTAAAAATACCCAAAAAATCATAAAAATACCATTCGTGGTCAGAAAAATACACAAAAATGTTCAATAATTTTTTTTAATTTCCTCTTCAAGTGTGTCACTTTAAATCTCAAAAATTCGGCTCGGGTCACTATGTTCCTTAACAAACATAAACCCGAACCGAGCCCAAAAATTCCTTTTCGAGTCTTTTAATTTTCAATTTCCACTTTTTATAAACTATGACATTAGATTCTAAAGTCTTGAAGTGCAATTAGGTCAATTTTCCCTCCAATTTGATCAATTTTAATCAAAATGGCTTAATTGCATAAAAATCTTTCAATTTAGTCCCCGGTTTCACAATTTTTGAAATTAAATTTCATACGGGCATACCCATTCAAATTAAACACCCCTACCCTATAGTTTTCATCATGCTGAATCCATCGGCGGCCCCAATTTGGGCTAATTCGATCATTTGGACTTTCGATTAAGCGAAAATCATTTTCGGATCCTAGGGACAATTTGGGGTTTTCACTAAATTTCAATCAATTGATTCACGAAAATACCCCTATTCGATAGAAAACATGTCAAGGAATTCGATTTTGCCATCAATTTCATGAAAATAGGTCGATTTGGTGGCCAATTGGAGAGAATTGGTTGAATCGGGCCGGTCGGGTCAGACCCGACCCGACCCGGTCCGACCGGGTCTGCAACTTTGTTGCAGACCCACGTTGCCGAAAGCAGAGCGAAACAGGGGCATGGGGGGACCGGCTTTTTCGAGTAAAAAATGGCGACACCGAACGTGGGGGACAAGAGGACGGAGGGCCATGCTCGTCTTTGAGACCGAGGAGCGCCGGTCGGCCACGAAAAAAAGGCGAGATTCTCGGTTTAAACCGAGGGTGACCAAGGGAGTTCGGAGAGCGAGAGTGGGGATTTTTTGAGCGACCGGCACTGGAGGAGCTACCCAGGGACCTTCCACAGACTTCACCGATCATCACCGAGGTCGTAGTTGACATCGACATCCTCGGACAGGTTGGTTTTTGGTCTCTGACCACCGTTACTTAAGTGCACATCAAGTGTTCGATGAAATGCCTAAACGGAGATTGTATTTTTTGGCTCCCGGTCGTGCACTTCCCGACGCCTTCTTGTGTGTGTTTCATCTCTAAACTTTACTAGAATCAACTCTAAGCCTCTGTATGTGTTTATTTCGCATCGAAAACGCGCCGACGACCTGAGCCGGAGCTTCGTCGGCCGCGGTTCGAAAAGGGAGCTCGACGGGGAACTTCGAGCTGTCGCCGAGGATTGGGCGACCTCAGGTAAGTTTCCCGACCCTTCATGGATGTTCCCTGATTGATCAGAATCGAGTTTAAAGCTAGAAAAATTTTCTGCAAATGCATCGCCGGAGCCGGCTCGGCCGCCGCGCCATTGGGGTGTTTTCCGACGTTGTTTCGTGCCATGCTTTGATTGTATGTTAATGTGGGAGATGAGGGGAGTCGAATGGCGAAAGAATGGTAAAAAAATACCCAGATTTGATTCGGTTCGCGTTTCCTCCGGCGAGAATTCCGGCATATTTGCCGGAATTATCACTGTTCCGTCGTCTTCTCCGATTGGTCCCTCCGGCAGTCAACGGTCAAAGCTGACGTGGCGTGCCACGTAGGCAGCCACGTCAGCGGTGGTGCCGGTTCGTTTTAATAAAACAGATCGTACGGCCGTGGTGATGCCACGTGTCGCGATCTCGGCTTTTTAAGATTTATTAAATAATTTTTCGAATAATAAATAAAAAATGATCCGACGGTCCCGGATGCGCCACGTGGCTCGATCTGGGACGTTCTTTCCCTATTCACGAAACGGCGCCGTTTTGGTCGGGGCGGGCCGGGCCTGGGTCGCGGGTCCGGTTCGTGGGCCGGGTCCAACCCGGCCCGGAAAATATTTTAAATATTAAATAAAATAATAATAAAAATAAAATAAAAACTTAAAAATTCAATAAAAAAATAGAAAATCATAAAAAAATTCAAAAAAAAATTCGGAAAATTCAGAAAAATTCTAAAAAATTCAAGAAAATAGAAAATGGCCACATTCAACTGGCCATGACCTGTTCTGGGTCTTTCGACCCCCAATCTTTCTAGAAATGACGGTTTTGCCCTTCCGACAAACCGTCTTCCAAACAAATTCTAAAAAAATCCAAGAAAATCTCCAAAAATAGGAAATGGCCACAATCAACTGGCCAAGGCTCATTCTGGGTGTTTTGAACCCCGACCCTTCTTAAAATGACGATTTCGCCCTTTGGGCGAATCGTCTTCCAAAAAAAATTCGAAAAAATCAAAAAATTCCAAAAAATTCTCAAAAATGGGAAATGGCCACAATCAACTGGCCATGGAATATTTTGGGTAATTCGGCATTCAAACCTTCCAAAAATGACGATTTTGCCCTTCGGGCTAATCGTCCCCAAATCTTCCCATTTTACCCCTGGTTCGAAATCACATCTTCCTTAAGCCCTTATTGCTATATTAGGAAGCCTTTGATTTGAATGGACGTGCATCGACGTGATTTATTTATATACTTGATTGTGATTTCATTTAAATTGATTGTGATTGATAGGAACAGTCTTCCAATTTGCATGAACTCTTAGTCAGGAAAATCGCTCGCGTTAGGTACCGAAAGGGCGTTGGTAATGACACCAGCGTAACCAAGTCCCCGAACCCAAAATCTCTGGTTCCGCAGAACTGATCGATCTCTCCCAATCGGTCAATAAGGTTTCCGGTCTACCCTCCAAGAAAGACCGGTGGCGACTCCAAATGCATGCACAATTTGCACATGCCACCACGACCACACTGAAGGTCGAAAGCGATCGACTCTTATCGTCGAAGAGTACTCGCGCCGCGATTTGGTATGGGCCTGGGAGGGCTCGCGCCGATCCAAGACCCGCGATCGGTAATCCATTAGCCGCGTCCGCTTTCGGACGGGTCGCGACAGCTGGCGACTCCACTGGGGACTGTTGCTCTAGAACATATGATTCTAGACCTCATGTGGACTTAGGCCGTAATTAAAACCCTGAGTGATTTTTCTAACCATGCAGGCGCTCTTGAAGGTGAGGTAAGTCCGCTTATGGTAGGTGTTATATGTTTGTACAGATTGGAGAAATAAGGGGTGTAGTCCGTGATTAACATTGTCTTATGCAGGTTGGGCGTAGGAATGTATGTTGTGTGGATGATTTGAAGTGCTGATTGATAAACTGTTGTGCATGACTTGCATTGTGATGATCACGACACGTGGACACACACAACCGCGCCTAAAACCCCGGGCGCCGCCTTTAGGAACACAATAGAAGGAATTGAAAATGGAATCTCCGTGAGGAAAAACACGGGGTAATCCACTTTTCAATTCCGCTCACTTCGAACTATGGATCGAGTCCCAATGCAACGATAGCTGTGCAATGGAATCGACTCTTTCTAGAACTCGAGGTGGGAACCTTAACCTTAGGTGCCAAACCCTCTGATTTTTAGAAGTTTACCATCACTTGTTTCATGCGCATGTCTTTGGGCGGTTGGTACACCTAAAACCGCACATAAGTTGACGAGTTGGGTTGGTAAGACTCTCTATCCCCCCAAATCTATCACTGTTCATATAAATATAGGCATTTCATTCATTGCATTCTGGTGATTAGATTAAATGCCATTTCGAGGATAGATATGTGCGTTTGTCCCTAACGTCCTTGATAGAAAACGAGGAGGGTGATATCCCACGACGAACACCGAGTGTGCGATAAGGAGCATACTATGGACATTATTGAGGTATCATCCAATGAAGATGACGAGTTGGGGCAAGTGATCCTGAAGGCACAGATCAAAACTGGGGCATCCTTAAACGTTAGGATCACATTCCTTTATGTCATTTTCCATTACTAGTCCTCTTGTATAGGGTTTATTTTTACTGAGGTTTTCTCTATCTCACCCCTTAGAGCGATTGTATTAGGGATCTATTGGTGTATACATTCAGATGGAACTTGGTTGTATTTCTTTTAACGGGTCATTGGAATGTGATAGTGGCATTTTTTCTAATCATCCGAATACTCCAAAGTCAAGTTTATAATTCCTTTAGAGGAAATTAAAATTGGAAGTCTTGCACGACCTTTTGGTCGTGTGAGGTAATCCAACCCCAATTTCGCTAGAAGGAACTACACACTTGAATTGGTTCATGCATGTTGTACACCACTGGTAATTCACGATAATTGATCAAGAATATCAGCGTAGTTTCAAATTTAATGACGAGATAGATGTCCAAACTACTTTCGTTCTTAGCGAACGACCTTAATTTGGATGCCATATCTTCAATTGAATTTAAAACACGTTATTATGTCTTGCACTTTTGAGTAATTCATTCCTTTCAAAATTAATCAAAAGCGATTATCGTGAATTACATTCCTTTCAATAGTATGCTTTCTTTCGAAGAATATCGATAAAAACTTTTCGCACAAGATTAAAACCCTTATAAAAGTTCTTGTCCTTATTAATCACGAGCAAGCATAAGATTGAAAGGGGTCTATGCTTTCTTTTTCAGATTATTCCTTCTGACTCGGTCTTTTCATTTGCAGGTGAAAAACAAGTAGTATAGAGAAATCTTTTCTTGGACAAATCTGCAGCTATTCTTCCATCTGATCATGAGCGAGTTATAAAATCAGGACGTATTTGCTCGGCTTATTGATATTATGGTTCGGCTCACCCAAGTTGAAGATGTTTGGATGCTCGAAGAAATGAACCATACAGAAGTTAAAACACACACACGAGAACTTTCATTTATTTTGCTCAGCAGAGGGTTTTCAGAAGCAGGTCATACAATTCGGGGTGGAAAAGTAAAGCCAAAGTGAGCCCTAATTAACGACACAAAGGATCACAACTGACCCTCCATGTTATTAATGCTCTGCTCATACTCCCAACTCCGCATGTTGTGGTCGGCAAGCCTGAGGAGAAGACTTCTGCATTCTCCCTTAACTTCGGCGACCTTGGCCTCGTGTTCTTCGGTGACTATTTCCAGGTCCCGAACCAGTCCATTCCCGCGAGCTATGTCCGCGGTTATCTTGTCGAGCCGTTCTTCCTGCCAGTCGCTCTGAAGACAGTGGGCATGAGAGAGGGGGTGGGGAGTAGTGCAGACAGTGGGCATGTAGTATGTCCAGGAGAAAACTTTCATAAGGAAATCTTAGTAAGAGCCAAAAATTTCAACATCAATAGCTACCTCCTATATTTTAAAAAATGTAGGAGATATGTAAGGCAACAACCCTTGGTCAAAGAGAAGAAGACTGTTGTCTTGAAGAATTGATCATGTACCTGAGGAATGGCACAAAACCGGAATATAGAAGGATCCCTCAAAGCAGACATGTATGTCAAACAGTCTTCAACATGTGTCAAAGCATTTGTGACCATATCATTCAAACATTGCACTGCCTTCTCTGAGTTCTCCTCATACTTCAGTTCCTACATAAATGGGGTCAATCATAGAATAGATAAAACAAGGGCAGAAGTACAGCAGAAGTGCCAATATTTGTGTACGGAGATCACTTTAGTACCCAATATTTTCTTTTTTTATCACTTAAGTGCCACATCGGAGAAAAAATGATCACCGAAGTGCCAATTCTGGCCAAAGATGATTAGTGCCAATTCCGGCCAAACAATGGACCGGTATTTTTTTATTAATTTTTTAATATTACGTGTCAATTTTTTTAAAAAAAATCAACACAAGTGGATGCCACGTGGACGTTTCAACATTAAAATAGTTATTTTTTTTCAGAAAAAGTAAAATTAAACTAGAAAATAGCCTAAACATAGAAAAAATGAAAAATAAATAAATAAATAAAGTAGCGTGAGAGGCACGCTGCCCCCACCATCGCTGCCAATGGCCGGCGAGGGGTAAGGGATGACCCATGGGGGTCACCGGGGTCGGGCGACCCCACTGCGGGCTCGCCAGGGTCGGCGAGGCCCAGCCGCAGTTGGGCTCAGCACCCAAGGCGAGGCCAACCTCGCCCAGATCTAAGCGAGGTCAAGCCTTGCCGTGGTGGGGCCCTGCCGACCTCGCCCAACGACGGCAAGGTGAAGATGCCGGAGGCGACGATGAGCGCTCGGGAGGTCGGCGCATTGCCTGCAAAAACATAAACGAACATCGAAGGCTCGATTAGGGGAAATTCGGCAGGGAAAGCAAAATCGACGTCGAAGAATTCAAATGTGCGACTGGCCAAACGAAGAGAAATTGATGAAACATAGAGAGAGAGAGAGAGAGAGAGAGAGAGAGAGAGAGAGAGAGAGAGATGCGTACTTAAACCAGAAGGACCCACGTTCATCATCTCAGGTGTAGTGGAGGAGAGGGAGAGATGAAGAAGCTCACACCAAAGCTTCGTTCTCGTTGAATGTGTATCGCGTCTTCTTCCTTATGTTCCTGTGTTTGAATACTTTCTCTCTCCTCTTCTGGTTCTGGGTCATTCGTACAGCCGTCGCTGGGCAAGGTCGACCAAGCCGTGGCCTAGCCTTGCCGACCCTGGCGAGCCCGCTACGGGGGTCGGCCGACCCCCGCGACCCTCTGAACCCCCCTCGTCGGCGATGGCCGGCGAGGGGTGGGGCGGCGACAGCGAGGGCTCTGCAACAGAGGGTTCCATCCCTATTTTTTTTTCCTTTTATTTAACTGTTTTTTTTTCAGTTTGTAGCTTATTAGGTGGAATTTTTTTATTTATTTTGGCTTTTTGCTATTACCAATTAGAATCTCCGACGAGCCACGTGTACGCCACGCATGATTTCCGGCAAGCCACATCGGACATGGCACTTAAATAACTGTTTTTTTTTTTAAATTAGCACTGAAGTGATCCAAAAAATATATATATATATATATATAAAACAAGGATGTGCATGCGACATGTTATTCAGCACTATAGGTGAATAATATGTTAACAATTCATCTACAATCTAGGTGATGGAAAATCGATTTCATATGGCAAAAGGATCGAGCAATCTATGTAAGCACTTAATAGTCAAATCATGTTGAAGAGGTATACCTCGAGTTTGTTTACATATTTACTCCAAATTTGACGAGGCCAAAACATGCGTGACTTTGGAATCTCATTGATATCCTCTAAATAATCTCGAATAATGTTTGTTTTCTGATATTCACATTCAAAAACAAGATCAGAAATCCACAAAATAAAAAGGTGGTAATGCACATGAAACTTGTCTTTTTTATTACCTGTAGAAACAAACCCATTGAATTGGATAGAGAATCTGGTGCCAGATCTTCAGCTCCAGAAGCATGGAAAAGCTTTGACAAACCTAGACCAACAAGTCCTGCCACATAATGGCAATATTCATCGTAATCATCTACTGTTTCCACCTGCAATGAGGAAGAAGTTAGTGGAACTCTTTATTGGATAAGTAAATGAATGACATATTGAAGGAAAAAATCTGTATTTCCTTACATAACTTGAGTAATTACAAGGTGGATATATATACAAGAAAAGAAGACCCGAATTAGGCAAGAAGCCTAATTTAGGTATTGACTTTACCTAAGTTAGGCAAGAGGCCTAATTTAGGTATAGACTCACGAGTTAGGCAAGAAGCCTAATTTAGGTATTGACTTTACCTAAGTTAGGCAAGAGGCCTAATTTAGGTATAGACTCACCTAAGTTAGGTAAACCTACTTTAGGTATTAAAATACAGAATTCAAACATATTCCTACTAAAAAACATGATAATTCAACACTCCCCCTCAAGCTGAGGAATAGATGTCTTCCATTCCCAGCTTGGAAGTTATTTCGTAAAAGATTCCACCATTAAGTCCCTTGGTCAGCACATCTGCAAGTTGATTTCCAGAAGGTATGTAGGACATGCAGATCGACCCCTCTTCTAGCTTTTCTTTGATGAAGTGTCTGTCAATTTCAACATGCTTTGTCCTATCGTGCTGTACAGGATTATGAGCAATGTTGATTGCTGATTTATTGTCACAGTACAGCTTCATAGGACCCTCCCACTTGATTTTCAGATCTGTTAGGATGATTTTGAGCCATAATAGCTCGCATACTCCTTGGGCCATTGCCCGAAATTCTGATTCAGCACTTGATCTTGCGACTACGTTTTGTTTTTTACTTCTCCAAGACACTAAATTTCCACCAAGAAATATACAATAACCAGATGTTGACCTTCTATCCACCAACGATCCTGCATAGTCAGCATCGGTATAAGCTTCTAGCACAAGTTTTTGATTTCTTCTGAAGATAACTCCTCTTCCAGGACTTCCTTTCAAGTATTGTAGCACTCGATTGACGGCTTGTAAGTGTGATTCTCTTGGGTCATGCATAAACTGACTAATCACGCTTACTGAGTAGGCAATATCGGGCCTAGTATGAGCCAAATAGATGAGTTTCCCAACCAATCTTTGGTACATTTCTCGATCTACAGCAGGTTCTTCCTTTGCCTCCCCAAGGTTTTTATTAGGCTCAATAGGTGTGGCTACTGGTTTACACCCAAGCTTTCCTGTTTCCTTTAAGAGATCGGTCACGTACTTTTGTTGAGAAAGAAAAATCCCTTGTCTAGAGTGAGCAACTTCAATCCCAAGGAAGTATTTGAGTCTTCCTAGCTCTTTTATTTCAAATTCTTTAATCAAACAACGTTTTAGCTCTTGTTTCTCCTCATCATCATCACCTGTGACAATAATATCATCAACGTACACTAGAAGTGCCGTCACTCTCCCTGTTGTCGAGTGCTTAATGAAGAGAGTATGATCGCCTTGGCTCTGTTTGTACCCCGAACCTTTCATAACTCTGGAAAATCTCCCAAACCAAGCTCTAGGCGATTGCTTGAGCCCATATAGTGCTTTCTGTAATCTACATGCTTTGTTTGTTGTCATCTTCCCTTCAAAACTCGGTGGAATACTCATGTAGATCTCCTTTTCTAGGTCTCCATGTAAGAATGCATTTTTCACATCATACTGTTGAAGTTGCCAATTGAAGTGGGCAGCTATAGAAAGTAAAATTCTCACAGTGTTCATCTTTGCCACAGGAGCAAATGTCTCGTGATAATCTACTCCATAAGCCTGAGTATATCCCTTTGCCACCAATCTTGCTTTATATCTCTCAAGAGAACCATCAGCTTTATATTTCAAGGAAAAAACCCATTTGCAGCCCACAAGATTTTTTTCCTTTGGTTTTTCGACAATCTCCCAGGTCTTGTTTTTTTCCAGTGCATCCATTTCTTCTCTCATTGCATTCCTCCATTCTTCTTTAGAAAATGCCTCAGATAAAGTATTTGGAATAGCAATGGTATTTAAACTCATAATGAAATTTCTATGAGATGGTGATAGGCGTTCAAGTGACACATAGTGAGATAGTGGATATAAAGGTCGCCTTGTGCACTCTCTTGTACCTTTTCTAACAGCAATGGGAAGGTAGGAGTCATCTTCTGGCATATTTTCTAGCATATCTATTGATTCTGCATGCAAAGGAAAGTCGGAACTTACCGGGAATTCATTTGCAGAATTCAGATGAGAATCTTGAACTTGTGTTTGGTTTGGAACAGCTTCCTGTCTTGAGTACACCTGAGGAAATCTCATAGAGTCATAAATACGGGTAGATGCAGGAGTGGAGAGTTGTTCTGGAATAGATTCGGATGTAGGGAGTGAGTCCGAATTTGAAGTAGTAGGAACTGATTCATCAAAAGGAGCTGATTGATCAGGAACAAGGTGATTAGAAGTGGAAGTTTGAGTTGGAAGATTATCTGGAGGTAAATCAAGATTAAGGTCTTCAAAGTCTTTATCTTCCACTAATGATTTCTCCCCCTGAAGATAAGACTCCGGAAAGTATGGTTTGTTTTCCACAAATGTAACATCGACTGATATATAGGTCTTCCTAGAGGGAGGATGATAACATTTGTATCCCTTTTGTGTAGATGAATAACCAAGAAAGACACATTTGATTGCTCTGGGATCTAGTTTTCCCCTGTGTTGATTATGAACATGTACGAACGAGGTGCAACCGAAGACTCTAGGTATGAGATTATTTGTTGTCCTGAAATGGGGATAAAAGCTAGAAAGAATAGACATGGGAGTTTTGAAATCTAATACTCTTGATGGTAGTCTATTAATCATGTATGCAGATGTAAGGACAGCCTCCCCCCAATATGACTTAGGGACATTCTCATGAAACAACAATGCTCTAGTAGTGTTAAGCAAATGACCATTTTTCCTTTCAGCAACCCCATTTTGTTGTGGTGTGCTTACACAAGATGACTCATGAATGATCCCTTCCTTTTGGAAATAGGTTGACAAGATCTGATTAAAGTAGTCTCGAGCATTATCTGACCTAAAGCATTTAATTTTGACTCCAAATTGGTTTTGAACCATGGAATGGAAGTTAGGAATAACACTACTTACATCGGATTTGTTTTTGAGTAAGAATATCCATGTGACCCTAGTGCAATCATCGATTAGAGAAACAAACCGACGAGCCCCTGAGATATTTGGAATTGTGGAAGGTCCCCAAATGTCACTGTGAATCAAATCAAAAGGAAGAGAACTTCTTTTGTTGTTAATAGGAAAAGATACACGAGTGTGCTTAGCAAATTCACATGTATCACACTGAAATTCAGTCATATCTAATCCTTTAAACAAAGAAGGAAACATGATTTTTAAGACTCGAAAAGATGGATGACCAAAACGAAAATGATGAAGCCAAATGACATCTTTGTTTGAAGCACTAAGAAATGACAAAGATGAATTATTCATGACTTTCTTCAAAGCCCTCGGCGTCTCAAGATAGTACAACCCATTCCTTTCCTTAGCAAGTCCAATCTTCCTCTCCAAATCCTGCTCAAGGAAAACACAGTATGTAGGGTAAAAGATTGCATAACAATTGAGATCTTTGGTGAGCTTTTGTATGGAGACAAGATTGGCTGATAGTTTCGGCACATGGAGAACACCTTTGAGAGTGAGATTGGGCGTAATATGGATATCACCAACTCCTGCAACAGTGGCTAGGGAACCATTTGCCACCACTACCTTTCTATTGCTTGGACATGGAGTATAGGTACTAAAGAAATGTGAAGTGTGAGTCATGTGATCAGTAGCACCTGAGTCTATTATCCAAGCTTCACTAGAAAGAGTTTCTAAGGCATTTTTACCAACGGAAAATAGAGGATTACCTGAGAGTCCTAAAGAACATGCACCAGAGGGCTTTTCAAGAGACGCTAAAAGGTCTCTAATTCTTTCTATCTCCTCAATGTTGAAGGATTCATTGTCCTGCCATTCATTATTACTGATCTGCTGGCTGGTTTGTTCAATTAGACGAGCTTTGGGCCTTGACCGTCCTCCTCTATTTCCCCACTCTCGTCTTGAGCTCGTTGGTTTGCCATTTAGTTTCCAGCAACGCTCTTTTGTATGCCTTGGCCTCTTACAGTGGGTACACCACATACTATCTCGGTTATCCCTCCATGTAGGCTTTGAAGCATCCATTCTTCCTCTTCACTTTAAAGGAACAACAAAACAGAAGCAACGAAGGCTTCAAGTGACTTGAAAATGCAGCAATGAAGGCTGCGAAAAACAGAACCAGCAATGAAGGCACGGCTGTGAAAATAATCCAGCAATGAAGGCTGTGATTGAAGGATTATTGCAGCAATGAAGGCTGCAAAAACAGAACCAGCAATGAAGGCTGGATAAGTCAGCAGTATAGCTGAGAATGCAGCAATGAAGGCTGCGAAAAACAGAACCAGCAATGAAGGCACGGCTGTGAAAATAATCCAGCAATGAAGGCTGTGATTGGAAGATTATTGCAGCGATGAAGGTTGCACTGCAACACTATCCCAGAAAAATGAGCCTAAAGCTCTGATACCATGAAGGAAAAAATCTGTATTTCCTTACATAACTTGAGTAATTACAAGGTGGATATATATACAAGAAAAGAAGACCCGAATTAGGCAAGAAGCCTAATTTAGGTATTGACTTTACCTAAGTTAGGCAAGAGGCCTAATTTAGGTATAGACTCACGAGTTAGGCAAGAAGCCTAATTTAGGTATTGACTTTACCTAAGTTAGGCAAGAGGCCTAATTTAGGTATAGACTCACCTAAGTTAGGTAAACCTACTTTAGGTATTAAAATACAGAATTCAAACATATTCCTACTAAAAAACATGATAATTCAACACATATCAAACAGATTAATCTCCACTACAAGCAACTCTTCCAGAAGGTGCAAGACTACAACTAGCCTTGAAGTGCTTTGTGCAAAAGAACATTGGCAGCTCTTTTTGATAAAACTCTTTTCAATCCAACAGATTAATGAATGACATATCAAACAGATTAATCTCCACTACAAGCAACTCTTCCAGAAGGTGCAAGACTACAACTAGCCTTGAAGTGCTTTGTGCAAAAGAACATTGGCAGCTCTTTTTGATAAAACTCTTTTCAATCCAACCCGATCAGTTACCATAAACCAGGTGAATAGTAGAGTCAATAGTCAGTTCATAAGCCAGTGGGCGTTGAAAGATGGAAGAATGGTCATTTATGCAAAATGTTAAAATTCTAGAGGCACATTTTTTTTTTAAGTGAACCCTTCAAGGAGTTGTCCAAAGAGCTAAGGTCAAATCCTTACTCCAGCACAGTCAATGCTCAACAGCAGGATAGCCTACACATTGCATGCCAGCCACCCAACAAAGAAAAGATTACACTGCTCCTAAACGATACCCAACAAATTCTACCAATTTATTTTCTTCCACTGGAGAAGGATTCTCCTCATGTAAAGCATACGCATTTGCTCAATATTGAACTAGTCCAAGCAAAACCAAGTTCTGTAATCTTTGTAAGAGTTCCTTGAGCTTGGCTACTTGTAAAGATAAGGTCTTGGAAAATATCAGAAGTGTCGCATGGCATATATCACAAACCTCTTTACAAATAAATTTTGCCATTCCTGCTCCCATCCTTTTTGTAATATCCTCAATTGCCTCTTGGTACCTGCAAGTACAGTCAAAAGCCACAGTTTATAAAGGAAAAGTAGTCAACTATCAACCAGCAGAAACAGTTCGTCAAGGTTGTGTTAATTGCAGGAAAATTCTAGTTTTGAGTTTGCATTCCCATTGACACAGAAAATAAAAAGGTTAGGAAACATTTGGTAGAAAATGATATTATCAAGAATCAGTTGCGACACTATGATGGTTAGATAGGTTGATAAAGGAAACACACATCATTCATTGAGGGGCTGAAGATCAGGTAGAAGAAGAGCATATCCTGATCTCACAAAAGGCGTTCACATCAAGATTACAAAGAAGAATCGTAAGCCTGTAACCTTTTCCCCAGCTCCAGGAAAGCCGTGGAAACATGATGAAATTGGTCCATTAGAACCTTGTATTCCTTTGTACCACCTTAATACGACAATAGAAAACTCAAGTCAGTGAACTCACTAATGTTCTGGGCCAATGATCCAACTTCTTCTCAAATAAGGTAACACAGGCCAGTGGATAAGCACCATCTACAGATTGTCATATACTAAAACTGCAAAAGACTATAACTTATAGTAATAAGAATTTCAAGGTAACAACAGTCGCAACTTAAGACATCTTTGTTAACCAAGTTCTGCATGTCCCAAAAGTTGCTAGTTTAATTAATTAGTGGCGTGATGGAATTTAAATAGTTTAGAAACACCTTACTTCCCAACTTGAAATCAGATAGAATTTGGAAACCTTTTACCCTACGCAGGGTCCCCATATGCTAGAAATATTGCAAGAACTTCGTACTTTACTACTGGTTCTTAAAAAGTTAGTAAAAGGAAGCACAAAAAAAGGAAAAGTAGATGATACTTTTTGTAGAGGTTCTCATGTAGAATCATGACGTAGAGGCAAGATGTTGTTGATATATCTTGTTCTACGAATAGCATTGTTAAGGAAAATGATTTCAGTCAATTTGAAATCAATTCAAATAAATGTCACAGACGGAGCTATTCCTCTGTGAAGAACAATGTGCCAAAGATGCCTAATTGCTACAAGATATTTCTAAATATAGAATCTCCATGTAGCTTCAAAGACCATCTTAAAGCAAAATGGGGAGCACACTAATTATTAACACATAGATACACACATACAAGGAAACCGTTAAGAGATACGAGTTAAACAAAATTTGAATACATGCAACTCACATTTCCTGAATTTTTTTGTTAGTTCAGCAAAGGACAACAATACTGAACCAAGCATTGAAATATATGAAGACCAGTCTTAGATCACCAAAAAAACTGGCAAGAAAGAGGTAATTGAATAGCATGATTACTCACATGAAAAATGCCACTCCTTATCATACACGTGCTGGTGAAAAGCTTTCAGGATAGGCACTTTGACGTCAGCAGGTATGCTTGTATCATCCTCTGGAAAGAGTACGTTAGAAGAAATATGATTCCAGCACCAAATCACATACTAATGCCATTATGCAGTGGTAAATAAAATGAAGTCAATGTGAAGAACTCGCTCTGACCTACACAATAAGATTTCCATGAATGTTATCAGCACAAAAGGAAAACTCCAAATGCATTCACGTTATGGTTAGTCTTTGACAGAAAAAGGACAGCAGGCTCAGAATCAAAAGTGCTAAAGATGAGTGTTGCAACTTCCCATAGCTTTTAGACCCCCAAAAAAAAAAAAAAATTCTCATAGCTAAAAGAATGCACAAGATTATCGAGATTTGAAGAGGCATAGATTTTCTCCTTTAAAAACACAGACAAGGAAATGTAGCCTCGAAACCTCCACTTCCTTTTTCTATTATGCAGAAGCTTGAAGGGAAAAGTAGAGCTACCAACTGGATAGATACATTTGAAATCAATTTGATAGATGGCCGCTCAGGTTTACCGTCCCCAAAATGGAATGACAGTAATTTAGGACAGACGCGCTATATTTAATTAAGAGCATAATTTCTTGCAAATGCAAGACAAAGAAAATTAATACAGGGTTATGGGACGAACCAACTGTATCAAGTGCTCGCAGGACCAAATAGAATATGCACACCTGCAAAAATGCAAAAGAAAGAGATGAAAACACATTGCAAGAAACTAATCTAACAATTCCATTGGAACTTGCATTGGCTACTAGTAGCATTTGCATTAGCTGACCTAACAGTTCATAGTTTTGCATTTGGATTAGCAGACAGAAGTCAATAGGAGAAACTTAAAAAGAAAGCAAGAAGTAACCACATGAATCTATGGATGAGGACAGCATTGGCATCAACACTAATATCACGCAATTCCAGTCCAGATCATACTTAGATGTGGTTCATGTCGTAAAAGCCTGAAGCACTTTCTATGACTTTTGAATTTAAACAGTTGCATAAGATAAACTAACTAGCTCCCAATGACAATTTAAAATTGGCTAGATAATAATATGTACTTTCACAGCTGATATTCTGATTTCTAGGAAAAGACAAAAATCAGTTCCTGGAGCTGGTTCACTAATACGTGTGTCATCTTCTATGACTAAACTATTATTATATCCAGTTCATCAGAATTTGTTGGATCCCCAGGTGTGACGTGTGCCAAGTGCATGCTATCAAACAGTCTCAGTAAAGCCAGTCCAGCCGAGAAACATTCCAAACATCAACACATAATATATCCTCCCTGCAAATCTATCTCGAGAAAGAAGGATAGAGAAATACAGATATTTGATTTTGCTAGGAATGCGGAACCAACAATACTAAGAAAGTAGAACCTTTGGAGAAGGAGGAGGATGGACTCGAGGAACCTCCTCCGATCAACTAAATGCCAAAATCATGGAAACCTTGGGCTTATGCTTCCTATTGACATGTTTTATGGACTACTTATGGGGACTCACATATATAAGAGAGAAAAGTGTATGCTTGAAATACTCCTTCTAACGTCATTGTCTTGCATCAAGATCATGCATTGACCCTTTACTAGAATGCCTCAATAAACTGTGTCAGGGCTTTTCAGTCACACCATTCAAGCCACAACATACGGAGGATTGTACCCAAATTCATCTTTGCAGAATATTTGTCGATAATTGACTCTATCTAAGCCGTTGTGCCTGTGGTCTTTGGCAGGTAGTCTAGAATTAGCAATTTTGTTCCTGATTCTTTCATATTTCCTCCCTTTATGATATGACAAATTTCCTCATCACATGAACTGTTCAATAAGCCATAGAAAGAATTTTCTCTTGGCCCCAACAGATGAAAAGAAGAAACAGAAAACAATTTCGTTCCATTCCATTTAACAGCAACAGGCAGAGCCAATGCATCCAAAGTCATCATGGCGTTGCTTAAACACCAGGAACAGAAAAATTCAGCGATCACGAGTCCACAAAAGCACAAAAAAATACTCAATCCAAAACAAAAACCAACGCAGCAGAAAACTCAATCCCCTGATCCGCAATCCTATTCACAAGTCATCCACATATCCCCCACGAACAAACCGTAATTCACGTCTCGATCGTTCGATCGTCCAAATTTAGCCAAAAAAAAAACAGAAACAGAAACAGACGGAACGTCGAGAATCGGAAGCTGAGCTCACCGCATCGCGAAGCTCCGTGCCGAGCTGTTGGATGACGAGGGCAAAACTCCGGGAGACCTTGTGGAGCATGGAGTAGCAGAATCCCCAGTGAGGCTGCGGAGGGATCTGCTTCTCGGCATTACTCGCCGCCATCCTCAGCTTCATCAGCGGGTAGAAATCGCTCGGGTGCTTCAGAATCGCTCCCAAACTCCCCATTTCTCTCTCTCTCTCTCTCTCTCTCTCTCTCTGTTTCTCTCCCTCTCTCGCCGAATTCGAGAGATCGGAGAAAACAGATTGAATGTGGATGTGGGGGGAGTCACAAATCAAATGTTGAGCAAACCACATAATTCCTCCGAGAATGACTCGCGCCTCTTTCGGTTACTACCACCGAAATCTCCAATACCGTCATCGTGACGTCACTATTAATGTCCCACCAATATCTCCTAAACTTCTATGTATAATCGGCAAATTTCGAATTTTGTACCAATGTGACATAAATACCCTCTCACGTGGTTCGCCTGACTAATGATCCACAGTAGCTCTGTTTGTTCATTTTGTCCACACGAGTCACGACATGGAATTTTAAATCGATTTCTTCGGCTTTTTGCTAGGAAATCAGAAGTCTCGGGGAGTGAAGGTCAATAAGTCACTTATTTATCATTCAAGACCAAACTTCTTTTCAGGAAGATAGATAAGGCGATTCAGATGAGAAGGCTGAAATGTCAACAGATATTTAGTATTATTGAATTCACCCGAAGGCTATCTTGAATGAGATTATAACGGAAACTTTTTTATATTTTTTTTTTGTTGCCAGTGTAAATTCGCGATTGGGGGGGAATGGGTGCGTGCATATGTTTAACCTATGGCAAATGTCCAAAAGGTCGCACGAGTTCCACTTTCGCGAAAAAAAAAGAATTATTTATATAAAATTCTTCAATATTGCCTCCCACCAAACCTGCAAGCATTCTATTTGTCAGCTTGTTCGAGAACCCGCAAGAGTATGGCGTTGACTTCATTCAACAACTTAAAGCACCTTAGCTTTTTGAAGCTGACCAAAACAAGTCAAAGTTGACCAAAGGAAGCAGTTGACTATTTATGCGGAGTTAGGACCATATTCACAATGGAATTTAATGCACTTTTAAAGAGGGGTTGGTCAAAGCCAATGCATAGCTTGCTATAGCTTGATTCGACTTAAATGAGGGGTCTTTGCATTAAAAGGATAAATTTCGAAAAATAGGCTCAAAGTGTCTCGATTTTCTCAAATAAAAATCTGAAATGGATATTATTTCAAATAAGGACATGAAGTGCCCTCTTTATTTTTTTTTTTTTTTAAAGGCCTGATCATGGGTGTTTTTGTCTTTTTACATTTTTTGACTTTTTTCTTTTTCTTTTTTTTTCTCTTCCTCCCCGTTGGTTGCCATCACCGTCTTCCTCTTTTCTTCATCTTCTTCTTTTCTTGAACCTTCAGACTTCTCTAAACTTTGTCACTCCATTCTACCTGTTGCGCGGACGCAACAAGCGATCGATTGAAAAATAGACAGAACGAGCAAAGTAAAACGGACAGCAGATGTACGTGGTTCGGTCGTAAAGACCTACGTTCACGGGGAGAGTAGCAACGAATTCCACTATAGAATGAGCGATACACGGAAATTACAGATCACACTTGAGTTACACAAACACACTCTTAGTGTTTCCCAACCCCAATTACATCCAAGAACGCACACAGTGTTTAGCCCACAATTCCTAGCGAAATAATCTCTCAATCTCGCAAATGAATTAAAACACAAATCTAACATCGAGATTTAATCGACTTCGACACTTGAACTCATGATGTAATTCCGCGAACAAACGAAGACCCAATACCACGCACTCGACGAACGGCGCTTCCAAGATCCTTACTCAAGCACTCAAACGGCACTTCAAGGTTTCTTGATAATCCACGATCAAGCACTCATCAACATCGACGCTTCTTAGATTCACGATCAACAGCGGCTTGTCTTCATGAGAATAAACCAACGGCGCACAACTCATAAAGAGTTCTCGGCACACCTATAGACCTCAAAACCACAAGCATATATATATGTATGTGTTGTCAGATTCCCTAGTCGGCACAGCATAAAGAAGAAAACACCATGCAACCAATCCAAAGACTCAGGTCAACTCAAAAGAAATGTCAAAGCTGGACTTCTCTGTTTTGATTTTTCTATTATTTTATTTCTCATCCTTTCCTTGGCAGATTTGATATCAAAACAAATCTGTATAACTTTCAATTCCATCGTAGGCTTGAACGTCCAATAGATATCGGTAGGTTTCAATCTTTATCCAATCTTGTCAAAAAAATATTCAGAGCAACATATTATATTTTGCTCGATTTCGGATATCCGTAAAATATTCGATTCGGAATATTCACAATTTTGCTTCATGCTCAAACTCGAGACATATTTTCAACATACCCTCGCTCCTATTTACAAACAAGACTATGCCGGCCCGCCCCTTCGCCAGAAGCCATCGCATTACGGTCGTGCCCCGACTGAGTGGGCACCGGTGAGCACTATCTTCGCGGTGGCTCTGAACAGCAGTTCGAGCTCACGAAGCCGTCCACCAAGCGCAGGTAGGTGCTGAGGTCGTCCAACTAGTTTCCGTCGCTTCAACGACACATGGCGCAAAAGCTTTTGGGGGTTCAGTACCTCGAGCTACCCGGTGATGGAATGACGAATGAGTGAAGCCATTGTAAAGGCACTTACAATTGGTCAAAAGCAGAGTTGATTTCCTAGTTAAGCTCTTTTTTTCCCTTGTTCATACATGTATCCCGCTGAGGTACAACGAGTCCCTGCTGCTGAGCCTCAGCTCCCTCCCCACTGTGTGTCCGCTGCGCGCCTCCGGATCCAGCTCGACAAGCCCAGCAACCGGATGTCCTGGTCGCTCGGGACACCGTTGCCAATGTCGGCTTGGTCAATGACGGACCTGGGCACTTTGCTTATCACGTCGTCCGAGTTGACGATGCATAGGACCTTGATCCCTTGCTCCTCGAGGCGCCATCGGAAGCTCCGATTGCCCACCCGCGGGCAGCCAAAGGAGATGACAGCGATGAGTGGGGCCGCACTCCTCGAAGGCCGTCTTCACATTGTACGCGGTGATCGTCGCCAGGGCCGCACCCAGGCTGTGGCCGGTGATGGTCAGGTAGATTGGCTCGTCGTCGTAGGACTACAGGAGCGGCGAGATCTCCTCGCGCACCATCTCATCTCCTGTAGTCTCGATCAATTCGGGCGCGCAGTGTGCACAGGTTTTGGAACACGCTCTCCACCATGGACGTGTCCCGAAGAGCATGTATGTAAGAGAGCCGCTGCGTCGGAGGTGTGCCTGCCGAAATTCGATGATCTCCGGCAAAGGGGCGGGCCGGCGATGGTCGTGTTTGCAAAGAGGAGCGAGGGGTAGAATTGAGTGACAGAGTTCAAAGAAGTTTGAATGTTCAAGAAAAGAGAAGACAGAAAAAAAGAAGAAGACGACGGCAACCATGGGGAGGAAGGGAAAAAAATAAGAAAATGTAAAAAAGACGAAAACACCCATGATGAGGTCCTTTTTCGAAACAAAGAAGACACTTTAAACCCTCATTTGAAACAAATTTCATTTGAGACTCTTAAATGAGAAAATCAAGGCACTTGGAGCTATTTTTTGAAATTTTCCCGCATTAGAATGATATGGGGTAACTATTGTGGTAAAAATATAAATTCACTGGATGGGTCATATATCCACAATTTTAGATGCCCCAAAAGCCCATGATAATCAAAAGTCATATGTTCGTGTCCAACCGACATCAGAGTCCTAGAAAACATTTCGGGTCCGATTAACGTCGAGCCTAAAGTCCGAGAACAAATTTAACGAAATTCCTTCTAAAGAATATTGAAGTTGGAAGCTTGAATATTATGGAGGCAAAGCTACGATGGAATGGAGGGATATCAACTTGTTCTCTTATGTGCCAAGACCAAGTGAGAGTTGAAACATTTGCAATCTCTAAGGTGCTGCATGATAACTCACCAAAAGTAGAATTTCCTTGCCAGAAGTCAATCTGACAGGGAAATTCATTTGGTAAAAAAATTGACGTATAATAGGATTTTTAATTTATGATCGGATTTAAACTTTTGATTGGATTTTTGGCTAACTTTGAGAAATTAAAGAATTTTAATTCTTAGCTTCAGAATTATTTCTTCGATCACACGAGCCTCGGTTGACCATCGTCATCACC
Source organism: Rhodomyrtus psidioides (assembly GCA_021437785.1). Taxonomy (NCBI): domain Eukaryota; kingdom Viridiplantae; phylum Streptophyta; class Magnoliopsida; order Myrtales; family Myrtaceae; genus Rhodomyrtus; species Rhodomyrtus psidioides. Next base: position 4,587,348 of record JAILYB010000055.1, read on the forward strand.
CGCCGCCACCCACCCTCCGCCGCAGTAAAATTTTTTGTTAATAATGTTTCAAAAATAAAAATTTTCAACCATTACCAAACGAATTTCTTTGATCAGAAGTTAATTTGGAGTAAAAGTAGAAAAATCAACTTTTGCTTTTGAGGAGACCTAAAGAAATCAATTTCTGGTCAGAAGTTGATAAGTTTACCAGAAGTGTTACCACACGGAGGCTAAATATGACTTTGGCAGGTCAAAAGTAGTGGTTCAGAGATTGACTTCTATGAATAGAAAAATGAGAGCACAAATTAGGAAAATCTATCATAACTAACTTTCTCGTCTTTTCCAAATATAGAAATCGTCCCACCTACATACTCTCTGTCTCCTCTTTTTTGAACCATTACTAATCGAATCATCCGAGGATCCGGCGGAGGAAAATCCCGAGAGGCATTCTCGTTGGTGGGTAGAGCCGATTTTGAAGAAGATCGAGCTCGTTTGAAGGTCATCGGGAAGTAAATCAATGTATAAAGGATGCCTTGCGGGCATGATCCTAGCGAAAGGCAAGAAACTCAACGGGCACAAGGATGGCAAAACAGTAAAAAAAGTTTGAAAAAAGATCACAGGGGAGGGGTAGCTGAGGACAAGAAATGATGCGACGTGGTAAGAAAAAACTGTCCAAGCAACATACGATGGTTTTTTAGGGATTGCATGATAACTATTATGATTCTCTGATCATGTATTACAATTTTATTTGGTAATGTAAGTGATTCCGACTCTGATTATATTAGAGAATCAGAATAAGTTTTAGAGCAAAAATAAGAACAAAAAAGTTGGTTCTGAAAAAAAAAAGAATCGCTTTTAAGAATCACAAAACAGAATGAAGTCATTTTTTCCTCAATCTAAAGCAGAACAACGTGGTCTTATTTTAAAAAAATAATAAGATAAAAAAAAATAACAAAATTCGAAAAAAAAAATTGGAAAATTTCTAAAAAATTGCAAAAAAATTGGAAAATTCTTAAAAAAAAAAACTTAGATTAGGCTACTTTGATCTTATTTTCATAAATTTGGGCATAAATTTCCTAAATTTCATATATATATATATATATTTAGAAAAATCATAAGTACCTTTGAAATTAAACACAAGCCATATTTTTCCAAGCCCTTAGAGCTTTGTTAGGGTTTTATGATGCGATTCATTAATGTCATGATTCATTAATGTACACTTGATTTCATTGATTGTGATTTGCGTAGGCTTATGTACTTTGGACTTAGTCTAGTTTTAGAAAATTCTGGAAAAAAGATAAAATAACCAACATGAACACCTAACAAGCTCTCGTTAAATTGTGGATGAATTAAGACTAAGATTTGATTTCCTTGAACCAAAAATGCCCCTTGCAGAAACGAGGGTGTTGCTCGTATTGGTTATCTGCTCGCTTAAAAGAATTGGATGAAACCTCACAATAAATTACTAAAATGACTTGTAATGATTCTTGATACTTATTTTTACATTTCAATATGGAATATATTATATAAGAGAATTAATATGAATTTTTTATTAGTTCGAAATATAGGATGAAATTTCATAAAGTAACTATGTAATTATTTGACTTAAATGACAAAAATTGAGAAGAACAATTGTTCTCGAAAATAGAAATTATGTGCATTTATCAAATACATTTTTGTTCCAGGAACAAAAATTTTATGCATTTATCAAATGCATTCTGATTTTCTAAAACTCATTCAGAGAATGGAATTAGAAAAAATCATTTTAATCAGAATAACTTTTCCGGATCAGAATGATTGTCATGCATGATCTTAGAGGTTATTGCTTATTATGTATATCCGTCCAAACCCTGTGCCTAATATGAGATGAGCGAATTTGGACAAAGATCTTGTCCCGATTACCTGTTGCTCGACCCGACCTGTCTTTGCAACGAAGTTCGGCTTCATAATGTCCCCGACCTTACTCAAGTCTACTCCATCATCACCTCTATTTAGTATGCAACAATCATTCAATTACACTAGGAATGACGCTTGAATAATTTCTCTGCTAAACCGTGAAGCAAATATACAAATGACCACATACATCAAAACTGCAACAAGCTTATGAAAATTTTAAGTGTTTAAAAATTAAACAATTTTTTTTCTCATCTACAAAATATGTCGGGCTATTTTCCCATAATTTTCCTCCCGTTTTATAAGTCTTTCAATATTTAATTTGGCCATTGTCTGATGGGAAATAAATCACGCGAGGAGGAGGTGACATACACTTGTGCCGATTTTCGAATATTAGACTACTTTGAAGAGAATTGAGCCTTTTTTCTCAACTATGTCGATCATTTAATGAAAAAAAAATTCGTTGAATGAAGCTTTTTTAGAATCTTACATAAATATGGAGGGAAAATCGAATCTTTCTCCATAAGTTCGTATTTTACTAATGAATGTCCCAACAAATCAATTAAAGAAATCTGCGATTTTTAATGTATCATTTGTTGGACAATTTTCCAAAATAATTTTTTTAAATATTTACCAAAATAATATAATAAAAAAATATTTGGGCAATTGGGCCACCGATCGGCACCCAATTCGCTCCCAATCGGCAATTGGGCCGTTAATTGGGGCCGAAATGGGCAATTTGGGCAAAGATTGGGACTCCCAATTGCCCATTTCTCCCAATTGCCCATTTCGGCCCCAATCGGCGGTCCAATTGCCGATTGGGGCCCCAAAACATTTTTTTTTAATTATAATTATTTAATTTATATTTTCTTTTTATAAAAATAATTATTAAATAATAAATTATATTAAAATTACGTAAACTATGAGGAAAAAAAGACACGCACTACATAATTCATATTCCACCGTTAAAATTTACTTTTAATTTATATTTTTTATAAAAGTAATTACTAAATAATAAATTATATTGGAATTATGTAAATTTTGAGGAAAAAAAGACAAGAACTACACAATTCATATTCCACCATTAAAATTTAAATTTAAATTATAATTTTTATATTATCAATTACATAATAAATTATATTGGAATTAAGTAAACTTTGAGGAAAAAAAACACTGCATAATTCATATTCCATCATTAAAATTTACTTTTAATTTATATATATATTTTTTATAAAAGTAATTATTAAATAATAAATTATATTGGAATTACGTAAATTTTGAGGAAAAAAAAGACAAACACTACATAATTCATATTCCACCATTAAAATTTAAATTTAATTTATATTATCAATTACATAATAAATTATATTGGAATTACGTAAACTTTGAGGAAAAAAACAAGCACTGCATAATTCATATTCCATCATTAAAATTTACTTTTAATTTATATATTTTTTTTTATAAAAGTAATTATTAAATAATAAATTATATTGAAATTACTTAAACTTTGAGAAAAAAAAGACAAGCACTGTATAATTCATATTCCTCAAAGTTTACGTAATTCCAATATAATTTATTATGTAATTGATAATATAAAAATTATAAATTAAAATTAAATTTTAATGGTGGAATATGAATTGCGTAGTTCTTGTCTTTTTTTTCCTCAAAGTTTACGTAATTTCAATATAATTTATTATTTAGTAATTACTTTTATAAAAATTATAAATTAAAAGTAAATTTTAATGGTGGAATATGAAATATGTAGTGCTTGTCTTTTTTTCCTCAAAATTTACATAATTTTAATATAATTTATTATTTAATAATTACTTTTATAAAAATAAAATAAAAATAAAATAATTATAATTAAAAAAATTATTTTGGGGCCCCAATCGGCAGTTGGGACTCAAATTGGGAGCGAATTGGGTGCCGATCGGCGGCCCAATTGCCGATTGGCACCCAATTAAGTACATATTTTTTATTATATTATTTTGGTAAATATTTTTAAAAAAAAAATTATTTTGAAAAATTACCCTCATTTGTTCGAACTAATAACATTGCAATTAATTATTGCGAATAAATTCATTTAACTAGTGTCATAAATAACTATTATGAAATTTATTTAAAATTTCAATCAGGTGTCTTCCCACTTCCCCGCCTAAAACAGCCTCTCAATCTGATGACTTCCCTTCTGACCAAAAAAGAAAAAAAAAGAAAAAAAGAAAAAAAAATCTGATCCCTCCCTCCCTTTCTTAGCACAGACAACAACTCAGAAGGAGCAGCTGCCGCTTCAATGGCCGCCGCTGCCGCCGGAGAGCCGCCGCCTTTGACGGACAACGACATAATCCGCATGGCGCAGAACCTCCAGCGCCTCCAGCGCCTCCAGCAAACACCATCCTCCTCTCCTCTCCCTCCGCAACTCTCTTCTCCGCGCTTCCACTCGGCCCTCGTTTCTCACCTCAAATCACGTGCCACTGACTCTCCGAACCCCTCGCTCGCCGTCTCCGAATACACGCTCTCTCTCCTCTCCCTCATTTCCCTATCCCCGCAAAGCCCTAGTCTCTCTCCCCTCCTCTCCTCGTTGCTCCTCTCCTACATCGACTTGTTTGTTTCTTGCCGATTCCCGCACGACGCGAACTCGCTCAAGACTCTCCAGTTCTTCGGTACTCTCCTCAATGTCTTAGAAATCAACGACGTCCAATCCGTGGTGGAATCGGTCCTCTCCAGTTTTCCGAAATTGGTCTCGTTGGACGATGCACAGGTGCTCGATCTTTTGCCCAGGTGCATTGACCTCATTCGCAATTCGAATGAAGTCGAGCGAGGGGGGGATTTTGTGAACTCTGTGATTGATCAAGTAGTGGACTCTGTTTGGTCTAAAGGGTTGTTGTTGAAATTGGTTTCATTAGTCAGGGAGTTTGTCTTTCTGGATAAGGGGAGAGGGAGAGAGTTTTTGGAGAAGGTGTTCGAAGGAATGGAGGACTTGGACTTGCAGGATCTGCCCTCACTGGTCTATCACTTGTTGGTTTTGGCATCAAAAGGGTTTTGCAAAAGGGAGGTGGTTGAAGGGTTGGTGACTTTTTTCGGGTGGGAAATGGAGCAAAAGAAGGGGGCTTCAATATTTAGGCAAGTTGAAGGGACCGTGTTGCTTCACATGAATTTTGCTGTGAAGCAGGATTTTTCCCTTGGAAAAGAGGTTATGGGGCTAATTAAATCTGATAGTCAGGCTCTTAATCATTTTTCTGTGGCTGTCATGCTATCCCTTGCTAGAATCAAGAGGTTCAGAGAGAGTGCTCTGGAGATCCTTAAAAAGGCAATTCTCACTTCATATGGGGATTACAAGTTCGCAGTGTAAGGCCTCGCTGAACTTTTGCAGCTGTCTAGATTCTGTTGCAGAGGGTTACATGTTGTGAAAGCATAGGCTAGAGAGATCTGATCTTTCCGGTCCTTGAATGCATTGTCTAGCAATGACAACATGTATAAGTATCCAAAATGTGGTTAATGGCTGATAGCATGAGTGGAAATTCTACTTAGTTTTCATATCCTATTTTTCTTTATTCTTTAGTTTTCAATGGTTAATTAGACATAGGACGTTAATCTCGTTGATTTAATTATGAAGCTAAACCATTTGAGGCTGCTAGAGGGATGCCTGTATCTTGTGCATCCACTTTATTTGTCTTCTTCACTTGCAGCAACTGAAGTTGTTTTCTAGCAATGAGGACAACTATGTGTAAGTATCTAAAATCAGATTAATGGCTCTAAACATGACTGGAAGTCTGGTGATAATTTGTATCCTATTTTTGGTTACTCTTTAGTTTTCAAGGTAAAATTACAGATAGGATGTTAATCTTACTGATATAGTTATGAAGCTAAACTGTTAGAGGCTGCCAGAGGACGCCTATACATTGTGCATCCACTGTATTTGTTTTCTTCAATTGCGGCAACTGCAGTTGCCTTTTGTGTCTCCCATAAAAGTGATTATTGCTATTTCTCTTGATAAGATATTCAAAGGCCATCTAGTTCCCCCTGTGTGGTCGCTTGGAGTGCTGCACAACTAGCACTCTTCCTTTTAGTAAGTTCTATTCCACTCTCATTTTAAATTTCGAATCTATTCATTTTCAGAGATTGCAAATGGCTCCAGCATGAGATGGGAGAGGAATTTTTGCAAGGGTTCAAATTAGTGGAGAAGGCTGTTATCAGAGCAGTAATTTCTTCTCCTCTTGTTATATCTTAATTCAGTTTATAGTGGCCATGGTGCTTATTACTTTTTCATGGAAGCATCACACAATTTACCTTTGTCATCAAGGTAAACGAGACTAAATATGGGGGGGAGCATAGGGTGCCGAGCTTTTTGCAACTTGCTTTCCTTTTACTAGAGTCAGTGCAACCAGGAAATCAAAAGAAATTTTGCTGCTCTGATGGTCCATCATGCATTGAGGAGCTTGCTATACAAATGCTGAAAAACTTATTTGAAGCTCATGACATGGCCAGGAACGAGGTTGGTTTAATCATATAAATTGATCACCTTAAAGATTTCGAAATATCATGGATGATAAAACAATGTGTGGTGGTAGGTATACTAAGACTAGGATACTAAATTGATATGCCTCATGATTTGGCAGATTGCATATTGGCCTTTAAACAAGTGGCCAGTACTTAACATTCATTAGAAGTTTGCCATAATAATTTGTTTATCAATTGAGCATATCAGGCTTAGCGTCCTAGCATTACTCTAAAGGTAAAGTGTGCACATTGATTTGTAATAGCATATTGTAGGTGAATATATACCTATATTTTTTGCATTGTTAGTCCATTGGAAGTTCTTAAACTGGACTTGTGCAGTTTTGCTGTGTTTGTCAGCCTAATATGGTTTATGGCATGAGAACCTCTTCGGGATTTGGATGGAATTTGTGTTGTGCGAACTAGTGTCACAAATCATTCTGGAAACTTTGGCTCTATGATTGAGGTAAAATAGTGAGACGATGTAAAATCTTATTGATTGATGCATCTCCCTCTCACCCCGTCCCCACATATGTCTATCTATCTATATGTGCAGGATTTTTAGCATGTGCACCCAGGGCTCTCTCTCTCTCTCTCTCTCTCTCTCTCAAATGCACACTCTCCCTCTCCATATATCTCCATCTATCTACTCGTATAGGACTTTTAGTAAGTGCCCTTAGGAAACTTGTTAAATTACATTGAGTTGCTTTGAAAATATAGATAGTATGTTTGTTGTTGTTGCTAGATGTCTACTCTTGTTGGAAACTATTGCACTTTATTGGTCTTCAATGTCCCGAAACAACTGTATATGTGTAGCTTAACCAGTGCCTTTAGGACTCTGTTTCAGACTGATAAATATAGAAGTATCGGGGTATGACTTTTACTTTTAACATTTGGCTTTTTCTTGAACTTGTAGAGTTTGAAAACTGTTCCCTTTTCAAATGTTGAACACCTCCATTCTTGAATCATATGAACTACATTATTTAAGTCATCTTACATCCTTTCATCATTTTTTAAAATTTAAGTTAGCTTTCTTCTTTTGGCTAGAAATTCAAAGCCGCACCTATCGCTAACAGCACTTTTCATGATCTTTAAGCTGAGGAAAGTACAGTAATATCATGCATCAAAAGAAATTAAACCAGTCGTTTTGGCATTTGAATATTAAAATAAGCATTCATCTAATAGCTTAAGCTTTTAGATCAAGTTGGCATTGGTTCCACAAAATTTTATGCACTATCATTGTAAGAGAAGTTCTGTGTTGAAATCTATCTAGGCCCCTCACTTGCCTTAATAACATAACCACATTGCAAGGCTAAATACTCATGGGTCATCAACAATGAAGTGGTACCATGTGGGACAGGTGAAAAGAAATCCCGTCAGGGTGTGAAAAATGGAGCATGACACAGGTAAGCTCCCAAGAAGTTGGACGAAACTACTACGGCTGGACCACTTGCTTGTAGAAAGAATGAGCCGGCGGCTCATAGGTAGTGGCTTGGTCAAGGTAACATCTTGGCACTGTAGTGAAACGGAGTCTTTAGCGTTAGTATTAGGTAGAATCCCAACCTAAGTCTGTGTGGGAATGTTATGGTATTTAAATGAAAAAAGATACCTTTATCTAGCTTTTTAAGTTTCCAGATCAAGTTGGTAGTACTCAACAAAAGGTTACACATGCAAAACTTACCTTTTTACGTATTCAATGCACAGTAAATGTAGCTTGATGCTTAGGCATCTGTATCTTTCTCCATGTGCATAGGTCTACTATGGAAGAAGGCTTTGTAATAAGCGGATAATTGTGGACGTAGAGGTATTATGTATACCTAGTGTTGATTTCGAAGAAGAACAATAGTTTCTTCTATTTCTTCAATAATAAAAGTTACAGAGAACATTACACATAAATAGCTAGGACAACAATGCTAAAGAAAGGAAATGAAAATAGAAAAGGGAAAAAAATTTCTACTTCCTAAACTTGAGGATCCAGAATAAGGAAATAAAATAAATGGAAACAAACGGAATCACATCCCAGGATGTTCTCTTGATTTTTCGAGATCCCTGATTTTTCGAGATCTTCTCCTGATCCTTCGACACCTAATTTAGTAAATGCTGATTTGTCTCTTTACTGCAGCACTTGAATTTCGTTTAGTCTGATGGAGGCTATTGGTTCTATGTGGCATGCAAGAAAACACATGGATTGACTTGCCTAATTTTTTTTTTGTATTAGCAGACAATAGTTACGCAAGAATAATATCCTCAGTTGTGCAGCCAGGAGATATTTTGAGTTTTTAATCTTATGTGGATGGTGCAGATGATTTCCGTTACATAGTCCTAAATTCTATCTATGATTTCAACCGAAAGTAGGTCCTGCAAGAATATTATGGAGCACATTAGAGAACTGCCCCTTCTCCTTTCCCGATTTGTTTGTTCTTCCCCTTGTGTCAATTTGTAATATCTGTACTCTTTGACAGTTGTTTTCCTACTCTTGTGTGTTGGGCCTGTTGGCACATTGCAATATGCATAGATTTGCCTGAGGTTGTCCTTATAATTTCATGAAGCAGAGGTACTGTCATCATTGTTCCCTCCAACATCTATAATCTACTGATGTTGGTTAGGTACTAATTGCCGTTGAGCTATACTCTTTTAGGTGCTTGTTAGATCCAAGAGCAATGGATTTACATTTGCTTGAGCATTTTTTTGGGATGCACAAAGCTTAGCAAATTGTTCATAGTCCAAGAAACGAGGACTGTCTGTCTCATTATGTTTAATTGTCATGTAGTGCAATTGATGTTAAATTTATTTTAATCTTGTATAGATTGTTTTTATACTTGATTTGTTTGATGCAGTCTCCCGTCACATGTGCTGAATGAGTACAGGTGCACTTGCTTGTGACTGAATATTTTCTGTATCGTCATAATGATCTTCATGGCGCCGCATATTTTGATACTATTATGCCTAAAATTAATCGAAACCAATTCGTTTATTTATTAGATAATTGAGCAAAGCAAAGTCCGGATACTTTCCATGAAGCCTGAGCAGAGCATGTCAATTGTTAGGTAACAGCCACAAAATAGTGATAGCTATTTGTAAATTTTCCGGAGTGGTGATTAAGTTTTCATTTTCAGACTGCTTGGTCATCTGATTCGGAATTATCCGTATGCTATCAAGGAGCATGTGTCTCGGCTGAAGGAGTTGTTAGATTATTTTACTTATATGGATGGCAAGGTTGCATCTTGTCTTGTTGCTTCACTGTTGCCACTGATCAAAATCAGCAGAGATATTCTGGTATGTGGTACTTCCATGTTTCTCTTTGGAAAATAGTGTGCTTTCGTTGTCTTGAGAAAGCAGGAGATTTTTCATGAAATTTGGTTTGTGTCATAAATATGGGATCAAAAGGACCTTAAGAACTGACACCATTGTTAGGCTTACCTGAGCAATGGTTGATGATCATACTGTGTTCTCTACATTAATTCGTATATTCGCAATATATTGAGCAACTCATTGCTATACAACGCACGAGTAGGTCTCATTGCAAATTTATAATTTTTCTTCGATAAGCTAGGCATTGTTTTCCAATAATGATAATAAGTGCTGAAAATATATGCTTCTCTGTTGCAGGATTATATGATTTTAGTTATTCGCAAAGCCATGTTTAGACGAGAAGATACAATCCTTCTTGCAGCAACAAACGCCATTTTTGATCTCATCTTGGTAGATAAACATTCTAATGAGAGTCTTCCCTTTCAAGATTCATCAAGCCAAGCCAGTTGCAGCCAGCAAGCGGAGGTGTTCAGCTGTATGGGTGGAACTCTCTACCAAGAGCTGATTGGTTTGCTCCAGAGATGCCTTTATCAGCAGGTGATGGCTTTTGGAATAATCCTCTATGGTTTTTCGAGAGTTAGTACTTTCTTTTCCAGTTCATTTGTCCCTTGACTACACTTTAACTAAAGTTGGATTTCTGTGCTCAGGCAAAAGTAAAAAGAGTCATGTACTCTGGACTTGTAAAGCTTGTCCTAGTGGACCCATCAATTGCTAGGCCGGTCCTTGATCTTCTCTTGCCTCATTTCCTACGTTTTTATAAAGAGGTATCAGTATCTCATTTTTCTTGGGATGTGAAATTACAATTTCTTAAATTACTGGCCTGAATATAGTGCTGCAAGTCTCAGAGTCAATCCTGTTCAATTGACCCACTTTATTGAGTTTCATGATTCTTTTCAACCTTTAGCCTGCATAATCTGTTGAAAATGTGCTGATGCATGTCCTACCTAGAAGCAGCTCCTTGGTTTGCATGAATTTGTAAAGTTGCGTAAAGAAATTTTCTAGGAGTTCAGCTATATATTTCCTTGAGCAAATTATACAGCTGAAGTGGCATCAAGCTTAGTTATGTGGCCTTTCCTGTGAAGCTTGATTTTGCCTTTTGTGGTGGACTGATCCTGTAGCTGGTAAAATTTCGCCTATTAGTTTTGGTAACAAATGGTGCATAGCACAATTTGTGGAGTTCCTATCTAATTGGAACCTGTACCTACTCGAACCTTGATTTTTATTATGGTGCTTATGACTGTTCCGTGTTCTTCGTAATATAGCTTAAGATGCTGTTGGCAGAGGCATTTCCAGCAATCCTTTATTCTCTAAATGGATGATTTTTCAGAATCTATCATGTATGATATGGAAATCTTTCTAACTGTAGCTGGACTTTAAAAGCTTTATTCAACTTTTGAAAAGCATTGTTTCTTTTTCCAATAGAATGCGTCTATTCTAGTTCAAATTCTTTTGCTGTTATCCTCACTATGCAATGTTCCTAATCCTTGTTGAGCTGCCATCTTTTTTACGTCAGATTCTTGCTAATCTGTCATAATGCTCTCTCTCTCTCTCTCTCTCATATACTAAACTCTTTTTGCAGGATGCTGATGGTCAACTTGAATTAACCTCTTGTGTTGGCTTGGAGAATGGCAAAGTTGTCATTGAAGAGCCTCTGGATAGTCTACTATCTTGTGTATCATGGATTCTTCTCCTTCAACCGCTTGGTCAATCTGAAAATTCTTCAGATACTTCATGGACATGTTTTGGGTTTTCCCTTTCGCAAGATGAGGTATTTTTACTGATGAATGGAGCTGCTAAGAGTATGACAGCAATGTCAACAATGGAGATGTTAATTAATGAAGTTACTGCAGGTTGGAAGAAGATTGTCGTGGGATTCATTCTCCACTGCATTACTGAAGATCCGGAAGCTTTTAAGAGCTGAAAAATTGCAAGGTTGGTAAGCTCTTTACTGTTGGACTGTTTCGATGTTTGGAGCTTGCATGAAGCAAGGTAGATCTCGTAAAACTTTTAATACACATCATAGGAGGATTTGAGGAGCCTTTGATTGGAGGTGGCAAATGGATGGTTTAGAGCAGGAAGTGCAGGTTGCATGCAGGGTTCACCTAAATAACCTTTACGATTCATATTTTTTGCTTCATGAGAAATGGATCATACATGATCCATAGTCAATCGACCTTAAACTAAACCCTGCCAAATCACATGATACACTGGCACTGCACTACCTCCACTTCCATGTGCACTACCATGGTTGTTATTGCACCAACTCATCCAGTACTCTTGAGTAATAATTATCATTACAACCACCATTAGCATCTCCATCTCTTCATGGTCATTGCAACAACTACTGTTACTCCACTTTAAGTTCTACCATCACGACCTCTCGTACTCTTATCTGTCTCCTACCGCATCAACACGCCAGCATTGCCACCATTGGCACTGGTACCACCTCAGCTACTCTATTGTTGGTATGTCTGCTGTTGGTTTGACATTTCCATGCTATCGTCACGGACCACAAATTTACCATGACCTCTAGATAACAGTGTGGTGGTGTGGTTGAGGCAATGATGTTGGTCATGGTGATGTTCTGGTAATGGTCATCGTGATGGATCTTTGTTTTGCCATGCATGTTGTGATTGAGTTGGATTGATGGAGAGAGACTAGTAATGGAGTTTGTGGGATGGCAGTATTCATGGTGTATTAATGGTAGCTAGCTGACAATTGCAGGGGTAGTGCAGTGATAGTATTGGAAATTGCAATGGATCCAGACAACATTGTGATGGTTGGGGATAATGTTCCATGTGTTGGAGTCCAGGGCGGAGTTGAAAAAATGGCAGTGATGGAGGAGAATGTGATGGTGCAAACTAGCAATCTTGGTGCTAGTGTTGTTGGAGTAGGATGGAGTCTTGTAGTAGTGGAGTTGCGACGACGTTTGCAGTTTGGTGTGGTTGGAATATATAAATATTAAACCACGCTTTCTTCTAATAGTTTAAGCTTTTAGAGCAGTTGCAAGTGGTCCCACCAAAATCTAACATGATATCAGAGGAGGAGGTTCTGAATTCAAATCTTTCCAGGCCCCTATTTGCCTCCCCAATGAATTTGTCCACGCTTAGTACTAGGTAAAAGATCAGACCAAGCGTTAGAGGGAGTGGTAGAATATATAAATATTTAACCACGCATTTTTTTAATAGCTTAAGCTTTTAGAGCAGTTGGCAAGTGGTCCCACCAAAATCTAACAGAGTTGATGAAGGTTATGATATTGGAATAATGTGAGCGTTGGATGTGAGGATGTTCTTGTGTTAATGGACCTATTGCTGGTAGAGTGAGAGTGTAGCCACTGATGAAATTTAGTGGTCACTTTTTGGGGTTGCTAAAGATCTACTCAATTTGCCACATTGATGTAAAGGCAAGCTTTGCATGTAGGTCCCGGTTATTGGTAGAAGTGTGGTTTATTCTCACTTTTAAATTTGGAATCCTAACTGGGACAAAATGTTCGGAGGACTCGCGAGATTGGAGACTGAGAGGGTGGTATCCTCGCTATGTAATTATGCTTTCGGGAGCTTTTTATTCCAGTTTGCTGCTTAGTGGCTTCAGCTACTTAGCAAATATGGAGGAGCTTGCGTCCTTAAATGAGCCTTTGCTTAAGAGACCTATATGCTTAAAAGAGACCTATATGCTTTCTAATTTTGGAACAAACCCAACTGTATCATTTAAGATCTCAGATATACTATTGTCAACCTTAGTGGTTATTGTTCTACTCAAATTGTGAGATGTCTTTGTTTATTTGCTTGTCCTTGGGCTTCTAGTGGGAGGAGCCCTTCACATTCATACTGATGTTAAAGACAGCTTATGGTGTTTATGACACGGTCCGGGTGAAAGAGGATCGTCCAGGAGGGTTTTGGCACGAAGATCATGGGCTCATTCGAAGAAGAACCTGGCGAGTTCTTGAGGAATCTAGAGTCTTCCAAGGGCAGGGCGATATGGGAATTTCTCGTGTTTGTTTTTATCGCGGGTAGTTGGTAGATGTAATCTCCACCGTCAAATCAAGGAGGGATCTATGGTTTGTAAACCTCGAGTCTTTGTATATAAGGGGACCTCCTCCCCCACATTGTATCATCTCATTGTCACGAGTAATACAAATCAGAGCTTCTCTCTCTAGTTTCTTTCTCTAGAGTGTGGTGAGTTTGAGTGGGAAAGGCTAACTTAGGGAGCAGAGTTCCTAAGTGCCGCACGAGTCTGATCGAGGGTCAAGTCTTGAATCGATCGGCCCGTGACAAGTGGTATCAGAGCAGAGTTCCCGCCAGCGTAGCCAGGTGTTCATTCAAAGAGACGTGATGGATCCCTTAACTATTTCTCGTGTCCAAGGCGAGGAGGTCGTGGACGAGATAGGGGGGAAGGCTGCCGAGGTCGTGGAAAAGCCGAAGAAAGGTTGTCCCAGTTCGAAGGAGTTGATGGGGAACTTGGAATCCCGCATCGCAAGAATGGAGATTGAGCTTGCGAAAGGTCAAGGCACGGTTGGGCATATGGTCAACGATTCTGATGAAGACGAGCCAGACAAGGTGGTGCTCAAGGCCGAAGTCCAAGAGCTGAAGTCCGGCATGGGAGAGCTTCGAGGAGAATTGTTGGGAACCCCGTTCCCAACAATTCTTCTCGAAGCTCTCCCATGCCGGACTTCAGCTCTTGGACTTCGGCCTTGAGCACCACCTTGTCTGGCTCGTCTTCATCAGAATCGTTGACCATATGCCCAACCGTGCCTTGAACTTCCGCAAGCGCAATCTCCATTCGCTCGATACGGGACTCCAAGTTCCCCATCAACTCCTTCGAACTGGGACGACCTTTCTTCGGCTTTTCCACGACATCGGCAACCTTCCCCCCTATCTCGTCCACGACCTCCTCGCCTTGGACATGAGCAATAATTGAGGGATCCATCACGTCTCTTTGGATGAACACCTGGCTACGCTGGCTGGAACTCGGCTCTGATACCACTTGTCACGGGCCGATCGATTCAAGACTCGATCCTTGATCAGACTCATGCGACACTTAAGAACTCCGCTCCCTAAGTCAGCCTTTCCCACTCAAACTCACCACACTCTAGAGAGAGAAATTAGAGAGAGAAGCTCTGATTTGTATTACTCGTGAGAATGAGATGATACAATGAGGGGGAAGAGGTCCCCTTATATACAAAGACTCGTGGATTACAGACCGTAGATCCCTCCTTGATCTGACGGTGGAGATTACATCTACCAACTACCCGCGATAAATACAGAACGAGAAATTCTCATATTGCCCGCCTTTGGAAGACTCTAGATTCCTCAAGAACTCGCCAGGTTCTTCTTTTTCGAACGAGCCATGATATTCGTGCCAAAACCCTCGTGGACGATCCTCTTTTGCACGTTGGGCTTGTAGCAGGTCTAGTCCTCCTACATTTTGAAGTCTGGTGAATGAAGGTCCCTTACCAAAAATGGAATTCAATCACTTAATGTCAGTACAGTTGTACTGAACTTGAGATTCTATCATTTCAATAACTTAGTGGCACTACAGCTGTACTGATCATGAGACTGTCAGCTTGTGGTGATCTTGAGATCAATAAGAACCAGAATGCCATAAAGTTTCTAGCGAATTGATTCCCTGGTCAAGAGTGAATTTGTTTATTAGGTTTAATGGTGCAGGAACATTGAGTAAGTTTAGTTTTAATAAGGTTAATCAATTGTTAGTTGTTATGGGTTTGTCTTATCCGACTTTTCTATTTCTTTGTTTAATTTCGGTATTTGATTTGTCTTCTAGAGCTCAAGAGGTCGTGATTTACGTGTGACTGTTTAGTAACGCTCAATTAATGAGATGAAGGGCGTGCATGAATGTCTTTCTCTTCCATGGCTCTATTTCTGGCAAGAAATAGATTTTTCCATTTCTATTTCCTAGAGGAGTTTCTCAACCAAAAAACGCGTTCGATAACTGTTAGATTTTGTGGGACCACAACCAACTGCTCTAAAAGCTTAAGCTGTTAGATGAAGGCGTGGTTTAATATTTAATTATTCTAACATTCCCCCTCACGCTTAGTCTGGTTTTCTTGCCTAGTACTAAGCGTGGACATATTTGATTGGGCGATATAATTTTTCTATTTTCGAAATAGAAATTCGTTTGATAATAGCATAAAATTTATCTTCTCTAACCCTATTTCTGGTGGAGGTCGCCGGCGACCGACGGCGGTGGCCGGCAACCGATGGGCGGCGGTGGCGGCCGGTGATCGACGAGCGGCGGCAGACAATCGGCGAGCGGCGGCTTCCGGCGGCGGCTGCCGGCGACCTGCGGGAGGCGGCGGCGGTAGCCGGCGACCGGCGGGGATGAGTGAGAAAGAAGGAGCAAATTGTTTCAAGTTTTTGTTTCTGAAACAAAAAAGTAGCTTTTTTTAACTTCTCATTTCTCATCCAAATCTATTTCTTAGCTAAAAATCTTGCCTGAAAATAAAAAAATTACATTGCGTTGTCAAACGCATTTCTCTTTCAAACCTATTCCTAGGAACAAAAAAATAGAAAAACTGAGAAATAGAATGACATTCATGTGCGCCCTAAGGGGCGAGATTCTGGGTTTCTTTGAGTCATTATAAATAGTTCTTAAAACCAATTTTTGTTTGGTCATAATCTTAACCTTTTGTAAGCTGTCCTTTCTTACTTTCGTATGCTTCCAATTTCTCTTGGTTTCCTAAATCCTAGAGATTGATTTATCTCTGGTCCAGCTTTATATGGTATGTTCTCCCCCATCCTTTGTAACACCCTTATTTCAGTTCATCATTAAAGTTCATGAATATTTTTTAATACTACGACCCTGATGTGAAATCTCCACAAGGGGTTACTTGTACTTCTAGAGTCTAGGTAATATATTTCGTCTCCTATCCATATTGCCACATAAACCTCTTGCACGAGTCTTCGGATTGAGAAAATTTGCATTTTCATAACTATGTGTTCATTTCCTTGTCAGATCAGTCATTCTTGGTCAGAAAGCTGACTCATTGTCAGGGTCTTCTGAGAAAGAGAGAACCAAAAGCTGTGCCATAATCTTACTGGGCATAACAGGGGTGGTGCTCAACACCATAGCCGCTGAATTGGAGAAAGCAATGGGTGATAAGAGGGTAGAACTTGAAAAGGAGCTAATTGACTTCGTTAAATTCTATTACTTGGTGGAGAAACATACAGGCAAACCAAGGCATAGTAATGGACTAAAAAAGGCAAACGTGCGAACTACTACAAACGATATTCCGGAACATACTGATTCTGGCTGCACCACCTTGACTCAAGAGCAGATACCTCTCTTGGCAACTTCAACAATTAATCAATTACTGCAAACAGCAATTGGGTTATACAATGCTGGATTTTCTAATGCTAGCGCAGCCTCCCAAAGTCTTGGCCAACCATCTTTCAGCAAGAACACAGGCTCCTCAAACATCATATCTTTTGTCTTGAATATTCTGCTTTGTCATCTCAGGTCGTGCCCTGTTTTAGTGAGGGACGATCCCTTAAAGACTTTTATCTACGGTGACATTAAAGTTCTGGGACCCCAACTGCTGAAGCTGATGCTTCTGCTTAAGTCGGTCCAATCGAGTGCTCCAAATGAAAAGAACAGAAGTAGGATTGAAGGTCAAAGAGATAATTTCCATCAAGCACTTATCTGCCTTAAGGATATGTTAATGATTTATTCACAGGGCCCTCATTTTGCCCAGCTGCTTGAAGATTTGGTGTCAGCCTGCACAACTGAGTATGGTGTTGATGGTGAAAATGTAACCTACGTGATTAATGATCCAAAAATAAAAAACATTGAGATATTCATTGTGAAGATTCTGAAGCCTCTGTTGTCCGAGCTTCTTGCAATTTCATCCTTTCGTGAGGCTGAGGTAAAAAGGAAATTCTCTTTCATAGGTCTTTTGCTGATTTCATGTGCTGTTTTCTTAAGCTATGCAAGTGTGTTCTTTTCAGGTCCTTTGTGATATTATGTTGATGATTACTAAGAAGTTGCCCTGCCAACTGAGAAACTGTCATGGATCCTGGGGTACACAGATCTGCAAAAGCAATGGAATCAAAGACTCCAAGGTTGCTAGGAGTCTGGTATTACTAGCTGTCCAACTAAGTTCTCCTCCTGATGATTTGATCTTTGCCCAAGATGTGGCTATAGAGTTGTGCAAAGTTACAGGGGCTGCAAGTGATGATCCCGTGGAGATGTCTGAATCATATCCTGTCGTCAATAAATACACCAGCATTGCAGTAATCATGTGCATTCTGCAATCAGTTGAAGCAGTCATATGTGATGTTGATTGGGCCATTAGAAAATTGAAGGACCTTTCTCTCTCCTCTCAAAATAGGAATAAAACAAATGAAGGAGAACTTGCCCTTGATGTTAAATTGGTACTGGAGGAGAATCTGTTCTCTAGGTCTGAAGCTGTAGTGAGAGTACTGTCATCATTTGCTTTGATGACCTTGAAGGGTAAAATCGCACTTCATTAATTGGGGGGGTGGGGGTGAAAGTTGTACCGAGTTTGCCATTTAACTTTGTTCCTTTGCATGATAAATGTGTGCAGACCCTCAAGCAGATCATTTTCTCAGACTGGTTACAAGATTGTACAAGCAATTGGCTCAGATAACAAAACTTCAGATTGCCCCTAGAAGATCCAAGCAACTTCTGCCAAGCACCAGATTTCAGAAACTTGTTGAATTAACTTGCAAGCATCTCACTTGTCAACTCTATAATTTTGTGGCAGAAATGCAGAAGGTGAGTACTTATGTTTTGCCACCCTCTCCATCTTCAGGTTTCAGCCATCATTTGCTTTCTTTTTCTTTTCTTTTTGAATGTCTTCCTTTGTGTTCAAGTGATTTATGTAATGACTTGAAATGCAGGAACAGCAAGAAAACTCTAATAGAAGGAGAATGGTGGGAAAGATCAAGAGGGAAAATCGCTGCATCCCCGAGCTGATCTTTCATATAGAAGATTATGAGAAGTATTTAATCCGACTTAGCAAGGTTACTAAAGTGAACTTGCTGAGGCATGCTAAGCGCAGCACTTCCCGGGATTTCAAAATTATAGAGGCCACCAGTATAGTCCTTGAAGAAGACAATCCTGGCCATGAACCTGGCTGTTCTCGTTCTGCAGTACACGAACACGAATCATGCAATGCTTCTGATGAAGATGGAGGAGAGGAAAATGTGACGTCTCTGGAGTCGGGCTCTCGTTTGTCTGCGGATGGATCTGGTTCTGATGGTGAGAAAGGTAATTCTCTTCCCCCAGTCAAGAGGATGAGGAATAATGGAGTTATTCAGGACTCTGATGATGAAGATTAGCTGTGCTGTGTCAAAAAAAGTACTGGGTATAGAATGGCACATATTTGGTGGAGCATTTTGTATAGAGTAGCTGATAGAGAGAGAAACGGAAGGCAAGTTGATAATTTCTTGATACTTAAACAAGTCAAGCTCTGATAATTTCTTGATACTTAAACAAGTCAAGCTCGAGCTCTGTTGGAGATGATCAAATTTTGCTTCTGTATGGTGTCTGGCTGGCTTTTCTACCATGCTCAGCTTTAGGTTTTTATTAATTCTTTCATAGATATAGACAGATAAGATACATATGATGCTTATCCTTCACATGTGGCATAATACTAACAGGTTAACCATGCTTGTCACGGGTGGAATCTTCTTTATCCGTGGATTGAGATCAAAGATTAATTTGTTAATTTGTTTGGAAATGGTTGGATACATATGAACTTTTGGGACGTTTTTCTTCAACTATTAATTATTTACACTGTTTAGACATCACATGGAGGAGTGAATAGTTTCGTAAACCTAATCAAAATTCTAGTATTTTTTAAATAAATATATTATTAGCAAAAGAAATAGAGGCAAACTTCTCCCGAATAACATAATATAATAGCGCCGGGCTGAATGCAACCTTTTTTTTTTAGCTTATATCTTAATTATTATCTTATGCCAACATTTTTTTTTTAATTTTAGACTTTTTTTGTTTTAAAATTTAATTGCTCATATTAATAAAGTTAATTTATTAATTTCATGGGAACTTTTTTTTTGTGTTAGTGCTGAAATTTAGGTTTGCTAACGAGTAGTTTTCTGTTTGATATTTAATTTTGTACGTTAAGTATTTGATAAATTTATTCAAAATTTTAAACTATAATTGAGTAAATGATTTTTGATTAGCCACATTTTGAATTGAATACACCCTAGGCATTAAATTGGTAACCTTACTTTCAGCATGGTTGTCTCCGTATGAGGCGCTTCTATCCACATTATGCTAGTGAAATTGATTACTATCATTGTGGCTATAGAAGAAAATTTACGAGCCGAAAAGATAATTTACGATTTTTACGATAGTTTTTGTGTTTACCAATATTCACATATAGGGAACTTATTTTATAAACGATTTTTTTTCTCGACACATTAAGGAATGTTATTAAAATTCGATTTTGTATTCAATTTACTAATATTAAGATAATAACATACGTGACTATTACCTTTCACCCGGTTTACTAATAATAACATACACGTTATTTCCTATAAGGTAAACAACCTCCTCTTAGGTTACGTTACTACTTTGAAGGTATATTTTTCTTCTTGTGATATGGATTACTACCGGTAATTGTGGCAATCTTATTACAGCGATAGCTAGTAATTTCACGTTTATGAATGGCTTTTTCCCCAAGGAGTTCGTAACATGACATTCTGGCTTAAAGGTCCTCTACCAACCAACCGACATTGAGTAAGTGCATCTACCACCATACAAAGATGTATCCTCAAGACTCTCGATGAATCTAGAAGGCTCGAGAACGTACCTAGAGCTTCAGAGGCTAAGTCGGTCCACGCTAAATACCAACTCATCGAGAAAGCAGCCCACGTGCTTGGCTTCGAGTGGCGTGGGGCATCATGGACGGAACCTCTTCATGAACATCTACGGACTACCCTCTATTCAAAGTCATACGTGTTCATCCATGACACATGCTTCCAAGATGTCCATTTTCCCATTGTCGATACTACAACAGACATTATCTAAAGCATCTAAGGACAAACTGTAATCTTCTGTACGTGATCTTAGGAAAAGATCATCTAATATTCGTCTCCTATTCTCTTACCATTCAACTTGCAAGTATACAAGAAATTAACCACTGTGCGTAACTGCTTGAACATTCCTATACGTTATTGATTTAGATACATCACGAATTTTCTCAAACTCTACTAGGTTGATTGTAGTGCGAACATATAATTAAACTTACATGGTTTGTGGTTCTTACAGAATCTAATAACACCAGCCATGCATCAAATCATCACATAGAACACAAAATAAGGATAATAATGACGAATATGTAGTCCAAATTCCTCAGAATTCATCTCGCAATTATAAGGTGATGTCCAGAAAGAAGTTCTAACTTAACGGTGACTTTGGTCATGGCAAACACATCACAAAAAAGAGCAGTTGCTTGTCTCCCATCGTCTTTCTCTAAGGATGGAGAGAGTGAGAGATTTCACATTGATCATTCTTCCCCATTTGGCATTTTGCTCTTTCTTTTCTTCTTTTTGGATTTCTTGCAATCCTCTCCGCTCGGAACTTGCTCAACTTCAACAGCAGAACCCCTATACATCACAGAGAAGAGAATCCCAAATTTAGAGAAGGTACATCAAGCACGATCTCCTCATTACAAGGATTGGTTAGCCACTTACATGAGCGTCGACCTAATACAAATTGGTTGGCAAATGCAAGCAGAAAGGTCATTGGTCAACAATTATTAATATTCTTAGGGTATTCATGCATAACTATCCATAATGACAAGCCATACCAATTAGAGTTCCAAGATCGGTTCTATTTAATTCGAGAAAAAGGAAAACAGGCCAAGGGAAAATACGTCTGATGAGTACTAGATATTTAAGAATATAGCAATTGTGTACGAAACGGTCTTTATAAAGAATCCAGGGGTCTTTCCCCATTACTCAAAAGGAAAAATTATGAACTTCTTTTGAGAGCTTTAACAGCAAAATCATACTCTGCGCGCGCGCGCGTATATATATATATACGCATGGAGTCATTGAGGGAAATAAAAGGTAGGAAGGGACCTCCTACGAACGGAGGTTTTCCTAGGACACCCATCTATTTGGTCAATGCATTCAACCCAGTACTATCACATAGGTGAGTTTTGATTATGAAAGATCAATACGAGAACATAAAGGTACTCACTTCTGAGTTGGATCATTGGCTTTTGGTTCTTTTTCTTCCCGCCAAGCTTGATTTTGCATCTCCTCCTCCATGAATTGCAATTTCCTCTTTGCACTACTGATTCCAATGTATCAAGATGTTAGATCAAATCATATGCTTCCACAAGCATGTAAACATTTTTTTTTCTATGGGAAGGCCTTTACTTTTGTTGAGTAACAAAAACATAAATTCCATGTCCTACTATAGTCAAGAGTCCAGTCCTTAAACCACTTATTTTTGGTTATCTGAGAATGTACACGACCTATTCAAACTGAGGTACGTGCGAAGCATTTCCAGCATATAAATAACTTCTCTTCTCATAGAAAAAGTAAAATAGGCAACAAATTGTTAAGCCTACAATTCAGTCGATTACCATCCAGGTTCACCGGTAACAACAGAAGGGGACAAACTTTCAGATGATTTCACGGCGGTGCTTCCATCTTGCTTTTGCTTCTTCTTGACAACATCTAGTGGTGTTTCCATGACTACATGTGGGATCTTTATCTCCAAGTCCTTCCCAGAAGACTGTTTCTTAAGTAGAGAAGATACAAAAAAATCTTCACCATAGGATTCTGACGACCGGGCCTCAGGATTCTGATGTGCCAAGCTATCATCCTTCCTTTTCTTCTTTTTGGACTTCTTGCACTCTTCTCTGCTTGGAACTTGCTCAACTTCAACAGCAGAACTCCTATTCATCACAGATAAGAAAATCCCATGTAAAGTTCAATCAAAAGGACTATTTAACCACTTTTGCTAGTGTCCAGCCAACCGACCGGTGCTTGGCATGAGACTTGATACAAATCGTTCGCGAATGCAAGAAGAAAGCAATCGCTCAACATATACTCTTGCAGTATTCATGCTTAGCTATCTGCCCTAACAAGCCATAACAGTAAGAGTTCCAGACAAAAAATTCTGAAGTTTGCTTGAAGGCTTCAAGCACAGTCATTTTATGAAAATTCTGGTACTTCAATCTTTCATCATATATATTGGAGTCACCGACATGAATAAAAAGTGGGGTCCAACTCTTGCTGCTACATTGTGTCAAAGTTTACATGTGGAATGAAACCTAGGACACTAGCTATAGGATCAATGCATTCAACCAAGCACCATTATCTGTAAGTTTGAATAATAAGAGGTCAACAAGAAGGTGAAGACATAAACATACTCACTTCTTACTCGGATCATTGGCTTTTGGTTCTTTATCTTCCTGCCATGCTTGATTCTGCATCTCTCCCTCCACGATATGCAATTTTCTCTTCATTTTTGTTGCAGTGCTGAATCCAATGTATCAAGATGTTAGATGAAATCATATGCATCCACGTATCTGATTTTATAATGTCCATAGGGAGGCCTTCTGCTTTAGGCAACCAAAACATAAGTTCCATGTCTCACAATAGTCAAGAGTCCATTCCTTAACCACTTATATTTAGTTAGACAATACACAATCTATTCAAACTTAGATAAGGGAGAAAACAAAGCATTTGTGCCAAGTCAATGAATTCTCTTCTCATGGAAAAAGTACAAAAGGTAACATATTGTTAAGTCTCCAATTTAGTCAATTACCTTCCAGGTTCACTGGCAACAACAGTAGGAGACAAACTTTCAGATGATTTCATGGTGGTGCTTCCATCTTGCTTCCGCTTGTTTTTGACAACATCTAGTGGTGTTTCCAAGACTACATCTGGGACCTTTATTCCTGAGTCCTTCGCAGAAGACTTTTTCTTAAGTAGAGAGGATACGAAGGAATCTTCCTCATCGGATTCTAACAACAGGGCCTCAATATTCTGTTGTGACAAGCTATTGACCTTATCAGATTCACTTTTTCCATGTTTTTTCCTAAGTCGACGATGATGGTCTTTTCCCTTCCTTGCTTTCTTGTGGTTTGGTTTCTCCTTCTCTGTTGTTGAAAATTCGCAATGTAAATGCATCATATAAACATTCTCCTAAACTGAAGATCCGAAACTGAGCAGAGTAAGAGTGACCAACACATCTGTAATTGTTCATGTATACCATCACATCACTATAAGAAGGAAAATCAACTTAGAATTCCAAAGTGAAGACTGCTATCTATAAAAGATTATCTGGCATGGCGCGAGATCCTGCAACATTAATAAATCCATAGCAAACAGAATCATACAACATAAAAACTCCATCACGGTGAGGGCCAAAAGAAAAAAGCACCAATGACCATCACACGAACACAAGAAGGAGAAGCTATTTTACGTTTCAAAGTGAAGAATGATATCAGTTGTAAAATATAATCCGGAAAGAATGAAAATAAAAGCAGAATCCTCCAACATCATATTCTTTCTCTACAGTCGCATAATCACACAAATTGCTCAAATATCATATTCTTTCTCTATAGTTACACAACTAGTAAATTTTGATTGTGGAGACTGATACCACATCATTGATAAAGTCATCCAAATAAAAAACATGCTCACGGAGAAGTTTCCAAAGGTCAGTTTCTTTATGCTTCATCATTGATAATCTTTCTTTCTAAAGAAAAACAGCAACAATCTATTGGATATTGCCTTCGCCACCAAAAACAAGAGTTACTAGAGGTTTCTCACTAGTGCTACTTCGATGCAGGACACAAGCAACATATCAGAAGATTTGGCGCAACAATCTTTAGCAATAAAAATAGGCTAGACTCAGTGCCTGAGCTTCACATTTCATTTTACAAACGCATGGCTGGACTACTGGTACTTACCGACCCAAAATGCAAATTATTCAAAGATTTAAATTTCATTCAATCTGAAAAAGGTGATATTAGTAATACATGTTGTTGTAATTGCTTGTAGGTTTTACTGATATCAAGCAAAAAGAGTTTAAGCAATGTCAAGAATTGAACAAAGCATAAACCAACTCTAAGGACTTTAGATGTGTAAATTCATCAAAACAAAGTGGACTATTGCATTGTTGTGACATGGACATCTAATCACAGTAGATTCCAAATTGTTTGGTTTTATTAAGAATCTAATTGAGTGCCAAAATAAAAAAAATATATCTTTTTCTTTAGAAATGAAGACCGAAGAGCTGTGCATACATGATTTTCCAAGTAGAAGCTCATCAACAAGTGTATCATGAGAAATAAGAAAAGAACATCGACGAATACCTGATATATTCGGCATAGGAGAAGGTGGAAGAAATTCAACATCACTATCATTGATAAAGCTATCTTCGTACTCGTCGTCGTCCTCAGAAATATCCATCTCTGTGTCTGCAATATCTTCTCCGTAGGACTCTCTAATAATCACTATTAAGGCATGGCACTCCAGAATGAAACCCATCATCTTATACGGTTGAAAAAAACAAACATACGAGAAATGAGCCTGAACAAGCACAGAAAAAATAATGTAAACGTAACTTAACCAAGGATACGAGTCATCATCAAATTCTCGACTCTTTCCCAGGTAGAAACCGGTGAGGTGAACACTGCGAACCCCAAGAACAGAGAAAATGACAGGTTGGGCTTCCTCAAATTCCAAATTTATCTGAGCGGACTCTTCTCTTCCTGGAAACAAGGAGCATATAAATACAGGAGCTGCATCGCCCACATTGCACTGGACCGTGCTCTTGTTGGTGGCAACACCGATCCCGAGTGTCGCCTGCCCAAAATTATGCATATCGAGTTAAAAGGATAACCAATAACATCCTGACGAAATCTGGACTTGCCGATGTTGCAGCGAAGAAAAATCAGAGAACTTAAGAAGGGTTTTACCTGGGAGATGTGAAGCCTCAACCCATTTGGCTTCTGAGTAAAAGGCTTGCCAGGTTTCACTTCAACCCCTACTCAACCAGCGGAAAAA
Source organism: Rhodomyrtus psidioides (assembly GCA_021437785.1). Classification (NCBI taxonomy): domain Eukaryota; kingdom Viridiplantae; phylum Streptophyta; class Magnoliopsida; order Myrtales; family Myrtaceae; genus Rhodomyrtus; species Rhodomyrtus psidioides. The sequence goes on from JAILYB010000055.1 coordinate 4,613,069, forward strand.
AAACAGAGCAAACGATATCATCACTCTCGAAATAAAATCACAAACAAGAACAACCGATCAAAAACTATAACAGGTAAAAAAATGAGCAAAAGAGAATCAGAATTGACCCCAAAAAGCCATTTTTTTTTTGTTTGGGTCACGAGAACGAAGAGGAAAAGCCTCAGAACGGATTGTGAATGGGTTATTGAATGGGTTTTAAGAGAGGAACAGAGAGAGAGAGAGAGAGAGAGAGAGAGAGAGAGAGGAACGGACGATTACAAGAAAAAGTCACAAATTCCAACCCGTGCGTGCGAGGATCATCTCCTTGAGAAGCCAAAGCATCACTCTTGAAAATGGCAGAGCATTCATCTCCGCCGCATCCCGACTCAGTTCGCGCTTTTTTCGTTGAACGAGAAGGAGCGCCATTTAGAATCGACTAATTTAGAAAAATTACATGTTGGCCCCCCGTATTGATCACAAATCCCCCATAAGTCCCTCTGTAATATTTTCCCCGTCGCAAATAGCCTCCCTCAGAAGAAGCAGGACGTTGAGCAGAGGCACGTGGTCCTCACGCGCATCTGCTATCTCCATTAACGAGAAGGAATTTGGTGATATAATGTGGCGGAGACATAACACGACGAAATGCTAAAACAAAGCTTTTTGCCAAGAAACGGGCCATGTCGTGATCAGGAATCTTAATATTGAATTTTTTTTTACTTTAACTACTTGTCGGCTAAAATCAAGTGTCAACAGTACGGTACCTAATGCTGCATAGTCACCATGGATCGTAGCTGAGGTTCATGGCTGAGGATATTTTCACGTGATCCTTTTGATACTTTGTCAATTATTTCTCGTCCGATTAAATCTATTCTTCTTCCTAAATTTTATTTGTGTAATGAAATAGCTCTTCCATTGGTTTTCCCACCTCCCAACTAAACATGGATCGCGTACCTAATGCTGCATCATCTTCATGGGTCATAGTCGTGGTTGTGCCCTAGGATATGTTTATATGGTCCGTTCAATACTCTATCGATTATTTCTAGTCCGATTGAATCCATTTTTTTTTTTTTGCATGAGAGCATTGAATCTGCTCCTCAATTCTAGGCTTACCATCTATGCCCGCATATTTGAAAGAGGGAAGCTCGATTAAATTCTCTCATACGACGACGAACTCACCAGTGAAAGAGTAAGGAGGAAATAGAATCATAGTTGCAACTTGCAATCCATAGTTTAACATCGTTGACACCTAAATTTTGAAAATTTATTTAGTCATGAATTTTGCATAAAAAAATCAAGGGCTAACCTTAGTCCCTAACAAAAATATTGTCATATAGTTTTCTTGTACTTTGCCAAGAAACGGGCCATGTCGTGATCAGGAATCTTAATATTGCATTTTTTTTTTATCTGGTTATGCTGGCATGGTGCTAGAATCTACAGTTTTAGCATATTTCTGTTAAATGAAGGGTTTTCTTTTGTGCATCTCTTGGGCAGCCCGCGCTAAGAGCCTTCTGAGTATTAATTACGGGGCTCGCAGTCAAGATGTTGGTTTGCTGGTGGTGGTTCTTTGCAAAGTGTACTTCCAAGTATCAAAGTGAACGATGAAGAATGTCATTTTGGAGATCCTGTTGCTCTCTTTGAATCCTAAGCGTCATGGATTAGTCTATGCTTTGGAAATACTTTGGACCTTTTTGTTGAACTTTGTGAACATTAAGTGCAAGATGGTTGTTCCTTACCAAAAAAGAAAAGAAAAAGAAATAAAGTGCAAGATGGTTGTTGGTTGCTGGTTGCTCTTTTAAGTCCTATGTTTATCCCTAGTGCATGGTTCTCCTCGCTCTCTCTCTCTCTCTCTCTCAAAACCCATTCAATCCGTTCTTTTCCTCTTCATTCTCGTGACCAAAAAAAAAAAAAAGGTTTTCTGGGGTCGGTTCTGATTCTCCTTTGTACATTCTTTTACCTGTGAATTTGATACGATCCTTGAAGTTTTTTTGATCGGTTGTTCTAGTTTGTGATTTTATTTTATGAAAGTGATGATATCGTTTGCTTTGTTTTTTCCACTGGTTGAGTAGGGGTTGAAGTGAAACCTGGCAAGCCTTTTACTCAAGAAGCCAAATAGGTTGAGGCTTCACATCTCCCAGGTAAAACCCTCTTTAAGTTCTCTGATTTTGCTTCATTGCAACATCGGCAATTCCAGATTTCCTCAGGATGTTATTGGTTTTCCTTTTAATTCGATATGCATAATTTTGGGAAGGCGACACTTGGGATCGGTGTTGCCACCAACAAGAGCACGGTCCAGTGCAATGTGGGCGACGCGACTCCTGTATTTATATGCTCCTTGTTTCCAGGAAGAGAAGAGTCCGCTCAGATAAATTTGGAATTTGAGGAAGCCCAACCTGTCATTTTCTCTGTTCTTGGGGTTCGCAGTGTTCACCTCACCGGTTTCTACCTGGGAAAGAGTCGAGAATTTGATGATGACTCGTATCCTTGGTTAAGTTACGTTTACATTATTTTTTCTGTGCTTGCTCAGGCTCATTTCTCGTATGTTTGTTTTTTTTAACTGCATAAGATGATGGGTTTCATTCTGGAGTTCCATGCCTTAATAGTGATTATTAGAGAGTCCTACGGAGAAGATATTGCAGACACAGAGATGGACATCAGGTACTCGTCGATGTTCTTTTCTTATTTCTCATGATACACTTGTCGATGAGGCTCTACTTGGAAAATCATGTATGCACAGTTTTTCGGTCTTCATTTCTAAAGGAAAAGATACGCATTTTTTTCTTTTGGCAGTCAATTAGATTCTTAATAAAACCAAACAATTTGGAATCTACTGTGATTAGATGTCCATGTCACAACAATGCAACAGTCCACTTTGTTTTGATGAATTTACACATCTAAAGTCCTTAGAGTTGGTTTATGCTTTGTTCAATTCTCGACATTGCTTAAACTCTTTTTGCTTGATACCAGTAAAACCTACAAGCAATTACAACAACATATATTACTAATCCCTCTGTTTTTTCAGATTGAATGAAATTTATATCGTTGAATAATTTGCATTTTGGGTCAGTAAGTACCAGTGGTCCAGCCATGCGTTTGTAAAATGAAATGTGAAGCTCAGGCACAGAGTCTAGTCTATTTTTATTGCTAAAGATTGTTGCGCCAAATCTTCTGATATGTTTGGTTCTTGTGTCCTTCATCGAAGTAGCACTAGTGAGAAACCTCTAGTAATTATTGTTTTTGGTGGGGAGGGCAATATCCAATAGATTGTTGCTGTTTTTCTTTAGAAAGATTGTCAATGATTCAATACTGTGTTAGGGAGGCAAACCGTATAGCCCACTGGTTATGTCATGCCCATAGACGGCACGAGTTGCCTAGTAACTGGGCCTCCTTTCCTCCTTTTAAAAAGAGAGGCAGGGAAGAAAAATGTTATCATGCGCGCTCTAAGTGATAAACGGTTATCTCATCCTTGTCTTTTAACTTTTTTTTCTTTTTTATTGGTCATTATTTTCATCGTGATAACCTTCTAACTTCCACTTCTTGGACATTAGAAAGATTCTGAAAAGTTAAATTTTCACTGAACTGATATCTGAACCCTTTCACGCGATAATTATAGTTTAATCCACAATTAAAAGAAAGATTAGTTTTTATACCCGCGCTTTGCACGGGCTACATTTTAATTTTTTTACATAAAAAAGAGGTTGCATTTGAATAAAAAAAAGTCTACTCTACAGACTCCACTTATTATAATTGTCACAAAGTAAGATTAAAATTTCTACTATTGAATCCTCATATATTTATTATCCTACTATTGAATCCTCATATATTTATTATCTTGCTGGTTTACCAATATTGTTTCTCTACCTTTTCGTTATTATTATTTTTTTAAACTTGGCAAACATTTCAAATATGGTGCGCACAAAGCGCGCCATATGATTAAGAGAGAGCTCTATATGTCAATGGCAAAAGACCCACTTTTTGTAATTTTAGTAAGAAGTTAATTGTTTAAGGAATCTGACTAACAATTGCGATCTATGTATTTAAAAAAAGAAGCTTAAGTAAACAAACATAAAGAAAGAACAAATATGACTAACAAATCAAGGCTCGCGCTATTTTCACCTTTCAAATAAATTTAGACACACTCTAAATTTTAATTGATCCAAAATAGTCCTCATGAGACCCTATTAATAGCAAGATTGATGAAAGAGGAAAGGTATCACTTTAATATAGATTGATCAATCTAAAAATGTTTATCAACCTTTCCTACATAGTTTTTTCTTCTTCTTTTGTGTTCAAAATGGAGAAGCTTGTGTGTTTGTTGTTTTTTTAAAATCATCTAAGATTAGAGTATACCGATAAATCCAATTATCGAGATTCAAACTTGAAAGGATATTAATAGTTTTTTTTTGTATGAAAAAGGGCTAAAGCCGAATATGAAAATTGATGTCGGGAATTTCCTAGCCCTAATTTATCCCATAATAAAACATGAAATAGCTCTCGAGCAAGCAGCTAAAAGAACTAGGATCCAAACGCTTGTGGATTCTAATATTATCATATTTACTAAATAAATCATTGCAATATACAATTCTCTAATTTAAGTTTTTTAGGGGTATTCTTTAGTTAAAGCTAAGAAGCCCTGAGGATTACAGCTTATGTTTATTAATATGCTTATCAACAAAGATCACCAAAAAGGTGCAAACTCATTACAAAAAAAAAAAAAAATCCTTTATAGAATGCAACTTGAGTACATTACTCAGCAGAAGAAAGGAAATGAAGTCTATATAAAAACGAGTGGAAATAACATAAAATGGTGGAATAAAACATCATTGTCGTCATTAATAAGAACATTCTTTATGTTTTTATCACTATCTGCTACAATGAAGAAGATTGGCGGGTAATCAATTAATGCCTTACTTTTTAAATTTGAATACAATATAATTGCGTAGTTTTTAACATATCACTCATCTTTTCTTACAACAATTAAAATATTGATAGAAGGGGTTAAAATCTCTATATACTAACAATTATCCATGAAAAATTTACCAAAAAGTCCTAAACATATTGCAATTGAGCCAATTCAGTTCTAATTTTTTTTTGCCTATCCGGTCCTAAACCTTTTATTATTATGCCAATTCAATCTATTTGGCCGGGAGTGATAACGTGGCATCGCCAGCACTAACATGACAATTTTTTAATAATTTTTAAATTTTTACATCATTTTGTAGTAATTTTTTTTGTCTATTTTGTCGTTTACATTTTTTTTTGTTTGGGCTGACAAGAATTTAGGACTGAAATGGCACAATCACAGTAGGTCTAGTATTTTTTTGGTAATTTTTACCAATATCCATATTGTCGCCTATACGAAAGAAATTGACATTTCCAAGTTTCAAAAAACAAAGATATTTTTTGCATGTGGTAAACATGACATGCAGCAAAAATACGATCTTGCTATGCTTCTTGCCATGATTCAATCTACTTAGCTTTTAACTTATCATTTTTTTTTAGTGTTCAACATTAAATCTGCAAACTTTTATCAAATTATATACTCTTCTAATAGCTAAAAATAAATTTGAAATTCTTTTACATGCTAACTTCATTAGAAATATTAATATAGAGAGTTAATACTACGAAAAAACCAAACTAGTACATCTATGACAAATTTACCCTAAACTTTTTTTTTTTATCATAAAAAAATCCAAACTGGTAAAATTTATCCTAAATTATTTTTTTGATACCAAAATCCCTAAACTGGTATAACTGCGATAAATTTACCACCAAACCATTTTTTTATCACATAAAATCCCAAATTGGAAAATTTATGACAAATTTACATTATGCTAGTTTCCGTTAAATTGAGTTAATACCACGAAAAATTTCAAATTAATGCACTTTTAGTAAACATATTGTAACGTATACACTCGACTATTGCCACGTGTCATCCAACTCAGCAATTTGATGGTAAAATTTAACGAAAACTAATGGAGGGTAAATTTGTCACATTCGTACTAGTTTGAGGTAAATTTATGATAGATGAATTAGTTTGAGGTTTTTCATAGTCAAAAAAATAGTTTGGGGTAAATTTGTTACAGGTGTATCAGTTTGGGGTTTTAACCCTGATATAAAAAACCCCAAGAATTATATAGTCAAGTCTACTATAAAAGTTATATGCAACATGAAACAGTTTATTCAAAGTGTTAAATCTATCACATATAGTTATTAAAAAATTTATCCATCGTACTTATGTATCATAGACATAAGAATGATGCAATTTCTGCAAGTGCATTTCACCGATTTATCCTTACAATAAACAAGTTGATTTTTCTTTTTAATACTAATTTTTTTCATGGATTATCAAATTAATCTTGGATAAGCTTTAGAGAAACTGTTGAAAAGTGACCAACCGATGCATAAAAAGATTCAGTATACTATCTGGAACAATTTATGATTCTTCGTTCTAGCGTGGATACAACTCTTCAATGTTGTTCTTCTTTTTCTTGCTTCTCAATAGTAAAGATTCTAAAAAAATATAGTAAATATTTTGTGTGGACTTGTAGAAGACGGTCTCATATGTCGGCATTTAGTTTGAGTTCATCCTCTTGCTCCCAATAGAGGTAAACAAGGAGTCGCCCATAAGCACGACGTGGATTGACTTGTCGAATTTAATTTTGTTTGTGTCAGTTGAGGGTGTGAGGATTAGCCATGTATTGGAACGTTGTGTAATCGAGGGCTGAGGATTACCCATGTATCGGAACGTTATATAATCTTTGCATGTATTTCTTTTTCATTCTGGTGATGTCGGACATGGAAGATTGTTGCGATCTCCGATTGCGCTTAGACGGAAGCTTTTCCACGTTCAATCTAGAGAAGGCAGTGTGCAACCATGGATTCTTCATGATGGCTCCAAACCGGTGGATTCCTTCCACCAAGACGTTGCAGCGGCCTCTCCGTCTTGCGGATCTGTCATCCTCTGTTGAGGTGTCTATCTCGCAACCTTCTGGTCCTAGTAGTGGATTGTTGCTCATTCGAGTTCATCGCACGATATGCCTCTCCTCCCAAGACCAGCAAGCTATTTTTGTACATACTCTCTCTCTCTCTCTCTCTCTCTCTCTCTCTCTCTCTCTCTCTCTCTCTCTCTCTCTCTCTCGTGCACGAGCGAAGTACATACTGAATGTGTATTGTTACAGGAACAAGTGACTCGGATGCTACGGTTGTCGGAAAGGGACGAGCGGAACATGGAAGAGTTCCATAAAGTGCATCCGGAAGCGAAGAATAGAGGATTTGGTCGAGTTTTTCGTTCTCCTTCGCTCTTTGAAGATATCGTCAAAACTATACTCCTTTGCAATTGCCAGTTAAGTGCTGAACTCTAGTTCTCTTCATGTGCAAAATTTATGACTAACCACCAAGCTATAATTGAGTACATATCTTACTGTATTTTGCTCCATCGCTTTCTCTTTAGGCTTGATATCGAGTTTCTGTGTTCATAAGCTCTCGACATATAGATAGTGGTCTTTTCTGAATTCATCATTAGATATTGAATTCGCATATGCTACTGTAAGAGGTTCACATTGTTTTCGGGCCTTGTTCTTCGTCATTATCATGTTCGATATTTCATGATCATATCAAAGAAAATCTTCCTTTGCCGCGCTTACAGTTTGTAACATTGCTTAATATATCGCTTTAAGGATTGACTATGCTGATTGGGTCATTCATAAAATTTTCATAGGTGGAGAAGGACCTTAGAGATGGCCCGAGCTTTATGTGCACTTCAACTGGAGCTAAGCACTCGAGGTAAGAATACAATTTAGCATGACTTTCTTCTCAGTATGTTTATGACAACTGGAATATGAGGATGATCATGATTGAAGGCCCTAAGACAAAGAAACAAAGACGAGAGAAGGATGGAGCACACTCGGTTCCCGCGGAGATGGAAGGCAAAGAAGTTGGCCTTGGGAACTTTCCGAGCCCCAGGGAGCTCGCTAACCTCGAGGAGGACTATTTACAGAGCAAGTGCAATGTTGGGTACCGGAGCAAATTCATTATCAAGCTTGCCAAGGAAATAGAGGGGGGGAAGCTCAAGATTGACGAATGCGAGAGAGTGCAGGATGCTGCATCATGTAGCATATTGATCCAACGAATAAGCGGGGTTGGACTTTTCGCACGGGCTAGCATTTTGATGTGCCTCAGCTTTTACGATGAGGTTCCGTACGATAGAGAAACAATCAAGTTGTTAAAACAGGTATGAAAGTGGCTTTCAAATAATGTAGTAGCCACCCTCCCCATAAATTTGATGATGATGCGTTCTATTTCTTTGGCAAAAAGGTACATGCAAAGGAAGAATGCACCAAAAATACTGTTAAAAATGACGTAAAGGAGATCTATGATAAATATGCGCCATTCCAATGTTTGGCTTATTGGTAAGTCATTTATCTAGTCAATTTTTGGTCAATATAACCATATATGTTCTTATCATATGTTTTGTGAAAATTTTCAGGTTGGAGATGTTGGAGTTTTACGAGAGGAAGTTTGGGAAGTTGAGCGAATTATCGCACACTATGTATCATACAGTTGCTAGTAGTACTCAAACAAGAGAATCCAACAACAATCAAAGGATTGGAACTTAAATAATTGTTTCCTGAGGGATTTGTTTGTGATTAGTTGGAGATAATTCCGTACGTGCAACGGAATTGATGGTTCTCCCACATTATACTCTCGTGTATTTTCTTTGGGAATTTCAAAAGTTTTTACATTTTATTTTCTAAAGCAAATCAATCCCATTTAAATTCCTCGAGATGATTTAACGGATTGCGAAGCAGGCACGGATGGTTCCTCTCACGAGATAGAGCTGGCGCTTGGCTCAAGATCTCTCAAACCTACCGATTGGCATTTGCTTCTTCGTTGGAAGCATATTATAGGCCAAGTAAAGTCAAAAATTTTCTACGTTAAAAATTCTAATGCCTTAAATTGGCACATTTTTTCTATTTTACATGAAATTATCACATGCAATCTTTCTCGTTATTTTTATTATTTTTAACTCATGTAAATATGAGTGGTCGTGGAATATGCTCCCACGACAACAAAATTTAATGAGCAAAAAATAAAGCATAGTATAATGACACGAAAACAAGTAAAGAAGAAGAAGAAAAAAAAAACGAGCCCCATGGGGTGACATTAAACGTTGTTTCAATATGGAGGTTCATAACATGGCCCTGGTGAAGTCGCGATCTTCCCAAAGGTGAACTAGGGAAAGTTAATGGACCAATCTACGAGAGCAAAGTTTCTCTCCTTTCAAATCCTACTTTCCTACCTTTCAGAGTCGTGTCGAATCAGTTAGGATAGATTAGACACTCAAGTAAGTACCGCAAACTTTACTTTCGAAAACCAGGGATTCAATAAATTGCGGATTTAATTAGGTTGGATTAATCTAATGTCTTTGCAGTACATTTCCTCTTTATTATAAAAAATATTTTACAAGAACTCTTAGTTGATTTTAAGCCTAAGCCACTAACATGCAGGTGCAATCTATAATTTAACACTGCTGACATCTAAATTTTGACTCTTTTTTTTAGTCATGAATTTTGCATAAAAATTTAAAGGCTAACCTTAGTCCCTAGCAAAAATATTTTCATAATCATTTGCATTTGTTCGGATCGGCGGCGGTAAATGAAGCTAAATTGACACTCAGAAGAGCCATTTAAAAATTTCAGCCAGCAAGGAGGTCTCATGTGCCGAAAATTTTGATTAAGGATGTCTTAATTGTCTTAATCTGGACTGAGTTTAGCCAATTTGAAGCTTATTTTAGGAAAGGCTCTACGACCTAATTCAAGCCCATGACGGAAAGTGCTTAATTAAAATGCCAAGTTAGAAAATTGATTTATTAAAAGAAAACACGGGCCATAGTTCAGAAAATTATAACCATAAATCTCCTTATTAATGTCTACGTGAGGGTTCATTCAAGGGAGATGCCACATACATATCACATTCACGGCCAACCTGAGAGGAGATACGAAAAGTGAGAGACGGCAGAGAGAATTTGGAGAAAGAAGGAGAAGGGAAAAGCCAAAGAAAAAGACAAAAAATGTGTTTCTTTTCTTTCTTTCCGATGGATTGACACGAAAAAGGCAAAGGAGAGAAGCTTCTGGGTCATACATGGGCAGCTTGTTCTTTCCTAGGGACCTATGCAGGGGATCCGGACGTCTTTCCTAGAGGACCCATAATGTAACCCACTATTTCAAAGCCCTCCACATTTTAACTCTCTCCTTCCTCTCTTCTGAAGGGACAGAAGCCTACAGGATGACACGGCCTATGGCATCAATTTCTTTACCTCGATCACCACCTCCACCGTCTTCGCCTAGCTCCGTCACCATCCGCCCTACTTTGTGGTCTATATCTCTTTCGGCATGGCCAACCTCCACCCTCCTCGCAGTTCTCCGAGCTTGCCCATGGCCTTGCCCTTGCCGGCCAGCCTTTCTTTTGGATTGTTTGATTGTCTACGGAGCACGAGCTGTTGGGAAAAACAGACAGCGGATATAACTTTCCATCTTTGACTAAACCTATGAGAAATCGATTCGAGCACAACCAATGGAAATAAGTGAATTGAAAGAAAAACAACACCCGAATTTTAACGTGGAAAACCCCTTTCAATGTGAAGGATAAAAACCACGAGACCGATCACAGAGTCTACCCGAATCTCCACTATATATTAATCGTTTGGGTACACAAACTCACTGAATACAACGATAATAAAATCCCAAAGCTATAAGTGGAGATCAAGCAGCAACAACACATTAAACGAGAGAACCGGATGAAAATCACCCCCAAAATATGCAGTCTCGAAATACCCACGAACAGCTACAGTAAATACCTTCAAATCACGGTCAACCGCACAGAATCAAGAACAACAAGTCTTGAAGCTGCTGTCAAAATTCCAGCCCAACTGGACCACGGATTGATCTCCGATCGTCGAGTTGATCACTGCCTAACACGCAGAAAAACTGCTGCGTTTTTCTCTCAATTGCTACTGTTCTTGCTGCGTTTTTACTCTCGTGTGCTGCTACACCACACTTTTCTCTCATGGTGGCTGCTGAGTTATGCACTAGGTTTAGCACATGGGTTGGATTGGGCCCAAAGCCCAACAAATCTCCCCCTCCAGCCCATTAAGGGAGATCCCGACACAAAAGAATTCATCAGAGATCCATGCCGGCCTGACACCGACAAAATTCATACTTCTCTCTAGTAAGAGCATTCGTCATCATATCTGAAGCATTATCTTCTGTGTGTACTTTCTCAAGTTTTAACCCTTTGGATTCCAGAGTTTCTCGTATCTAGTGATACCTCACATCAATATGCTTTGACCTAGCATAAAAAGTGGAATTCTTTGCAAGATGTATAGCACTTTGATTATCACAAAGTAAAACATACATCTCTTGAGTGAAACCAAGTTCCTGTGTGAACTCTTTCATCCAAAGTAATTCCTTACATGCTTCGGTTGCTGCAATGAACTCTGCCTCTGTCGTCGACAAGGCAACACATTTTTACAACCTTGACTACCAAGCCACATCTCCCCCTAAGAAAGTAATCAGATAACCCGAAGTAGATTTCCTTGTGTCAATATCATTTGCCATGTCAGAATCAATATATCCAACAAGAATCGGCTTATCACTCCCAAATGAAAGTCTCAAACTAGAAGTGCCTCAGAGATATTTCAATAACCACTTCAATGCATTCCAGTGCTCTCTACCTAGATTTGACATCGGCTAACCACTCTAACTGCATGAGCTATATCTGGTCTTGTGCAAACCATTACATACATCAGACTACCCACTGCAGAAGCATAAGGAACTTTTTCCATCTCTTTCAGATTTTTCTCAGTTGACGGACATTGTTTATGGCTAAGCTAAAAGTGTGTAGCAAGAGGTGTACTTACAACTTTAGTTTTGTCCATTTTGGACCTTTGAAGGACTTTCTCTATGTACTTCTCTTGAGATAACCATAATCTCTTCACCCGTCTGTCGCGAGTGATCCTCATACCAAGAATCTGCTTAGCCGGCTCCAAGTCTTTCATTAAAAAAGATTTGCTCAAATCTTGCTTTAACCTATCAATCCTTGAAGCATTCTGTCCAATAATCAACATGTCATCAACATAGAGCAATAAGATAATAAAATCACATTCAGAGAATTTCTACACAAATACACAATGATCAGAAGTAGTTTTCTTATAGGATTGCTCCCCCATAAAAGACTCAAATTTTCTATACCATTGCCTCGGCGCCTGCTTTAAGCCATACAAGCTTTTCTTCAGTTTGCAAACATAATTCTCTTTACCTTTTATATGAAAACCTTCAGACTGCTCCATGTATATGTCTTCCTTCAAGTCACCGTGAAGGAAAGCGGTCTTCACGTCTATCTGCTCAACCTCGAGATCAAGGCTAGTTGCTAAACTCAAAACAACTTGAATTGAAGACATTTTTACAACTGGTGAGAAGATCTCATCATAGTCAATTCCATTTTTCTGATTGAAGCCTTTAACAACCAATCTGGCTTTATATCGAGGACGCGAAGTCGTCTCATTTTGCTTCAATCTGTAAACCCATCGGTTCTTCAAAGCTCTTTTACCCTTAGGTAATGCCACCAACTCAAAAGTGTGATTGTCATGCAATGACTTCATCTCATCATGCATTGCATCAAACCATTCCTTCCTGTTCTTATCTTCTACTGCTTCTTCAAAAGTTTCAGGTTCACCTGCATCTGTCAACAAAACATACTCATTAGAGGAATATCTAGTAGATGAGGTGCGGTCTCTGGTAGACGTTCTCAAAGCAGTAGTTGGTGGAGCTAATGGTGCAATCTCTTGAGCATCAATGTCATCTGAATGATGCTGATCATTCTGAGCCAGATCTTCAACCGGCTGATCATTCTGAGTCTGACCCTGAACCTGCTGATCTATAGTCTGACCTTGAACACCGTCTTCAACTTGATCATGCAACTGTTCCTGCAACTCAAAAGGTGAGATTGAGCTAGTATCAACTAACATATCAGAATCACGGGAATATGTCTTCTTCATCTTCTCAATATCACAAATGGTCTCATTCTCAACGAATACTACATCTCGACTTCTGATAATTTTCTTCGCAACTGGATCATAAAGCCTATAGCCAAATTCATCGGAACCATAACCAAGAAAGATGCACTCTTTTGTCTTGACATCTAATTTGGACCTCTCATCCTTTAGAACATGAACAAAAACTTTACAGCCAAACACCTTTAGATGATCATATGAAATTTCCTTTCCAAACCAAACTATGTCTGGAACATCACCATCTAAAGCAACAATGAGAGAAATATTAAGAACATGTACCAATGTACTCAAAACCTCTCCCCAAAAAGATTTTGGTAATTTTGCATCTGAAATCAAACATCTGACTCTCTCAATCAGTGTTTAGTTCATTTTTTCCGCTACGCCATTTAACTTAGGCGTTTTAGGAGGTGTCTTCTGATGTCGAATTCCTTGTTGCCTGCAATATTCATCAAATGGTCCGATGTACTCACCACCATTATCTGAACGAATGCATTTCAACTTCTTTCAAGTCTGTCTTTCAACTGAAACTTAAAACTACTTGAATGTATCTAACACTTGATCCTTCATTTTCAAGAAATAAACCCATAATTTTCTTGAATGGTCATCAATGAAGGTCACAAAGTATGTTGCGCCACCAAGTGTTAGTGGTTTAATTGGACCACAAACATCTGAATGCACTAGTTCTAGCAACTCTGATTTTCTCGAAGGCGGATGACTCTTGAAAGAAACTCTTCGTTGTTTTCTTGCTAAACAATGTGCACACTTCTCAAGTCTTGCACTCTTTACTCCAGAGAGTAAACCTTTTTTAGCTAATAAGCCAAGTCCTTTCTCACTAATGTGACTAAGCCTCTTGTGCCATAATGCAGTTGCATTCTCATCTTCCACAACATTACACATGTCCTTGGAAATCTTAGCCTGAAATAAATATAAGGAAGATTGTTTCATACCTCTAGCCATAGTTAATGAGCCTCTGGTGAGTTTCCACTGACCATTGTCAAAAGTACTGTAGAATCCTGCATCATCAAGCTTTCCAGTTGAAATCAGATTCAGACGAATATCAGGAACATGTCTAACATCTTTCAAAATTAGTTTTGCTCCGGTACTAGTCTCCAAGCACACATCTCATATGTCAACAACAGCAGCCAAACCGTCATTACCCATCCTTAAGGTACCAAAATTTCCTGACATGTAGGATGTAAAGAACTCTTTCCTAGAGGTAATATGAAGAGAAGCTCCACTATCAATAACCCAGTTTGAATCATCACATGCAAAATTAACATTATCATCATAGCAAACAATAACAAGTTCATCAATAGCAGTTGCCACCCGATCATCACCACCATTATTTCTTCTCTCGTTATTTTCATTGTCATTTTCCTTCTCATTCCTCATCTCATTTTTCAGCTGGAAGTAATTTTTCTTCATATGACCCATCTTACCATAGTGATGACACTCAATAGTCTTCTTCCATGATCTTGACTTGCTTCGGCTCTTGTATCTACCTTCGGACCCCTACTCTGACTTCTGCCCATGTTTTCAACAACTAGAGCTTCCGAATGAGAGGAAGAACCATGTGTTTTTCTTCTCATCTCTTCATTCAGAACACCATTTTTTGCAAAATCCATGGTAACAATACCATCAGGTGTAACATTAATTAAAGACATACGAAAAGTCTTCCAAGATTCCGGCAAGGTACATAGCAACCAAAGTCCTTGCACTTCATCATCAAATTTAATATTCATGGCAGAAAGTTGATTTATCACTCCTTGAAACTCATTCAAGTGATCTGATATAGATTGACCATCTCTATAATGCAACTCCATAAATTATTTAATCAAACATATTTTGTTGTTGCCAGTCTTCCGTGCATATAATGACTCTAGCTTATTCCACAATGTCCTAGCATGCGATTCTTTGCTGATGTAATTCAAAACATTATCATCGACAAATTGTCAAATAAATCCACACACAATTTTGTGCTCAAGATTCCAATCGGCATCGCTCATATTATCAGGTTTAGTATCAGTAAACACTGGTAAATGCCACCGTTTCACATATAGTAGATCTTCCAACTTTTCTCTCCATACATGATAATTCTTTCCATTCAAACTAACCATTCTGCTCACGTTCGGTTCCATCGTTCAGTAAAAAACAATGCTCTGATACCACTATGTTGGGAAAAACAAACAGCGGATATAACTTTCCCTCTTTGACTAAACTTGTGAGAAACCGATTCGAACACAACCAATGGAAATATGCAAATTGAAAGAAAAACAATACCAGAATTTTAACGTGGAAAACCCCTTCAATGCGAAGGATAAAAACCACGAGACCGATCACGGAGTCTACCCGAATCTCTACTATATATTAATCGTTTGGGTACACAAACTCGCTGAATACAACGACAATAAAATCCCAAAGCTATAAGTGGAGATCAAGCAGTAACAACACATTAAACGAGAGAACCGGATGAAAATCACCCCCAAAATATGCAGTCTCAAAATACCCACGAACAGCTACAGTAAATACCTTCAAATCACGATCAACCACACAGAATCAAGAACAACGAGTCTTGAAGCTGCTGTCAAAATTCCAGCCCAATCGGACCATGGATTGACCTCCGATCGTCGAGTTGATCACTCCCTAACACGCAGAAAAAACTGCTGCGTTTTTCTCTCAATCGCTACTGTTCTTGCTGCGTTTTTACTCTCGTGTGCTGCTACACCACACTTTTCTCTCACGGTGTCTGCTGAGTTATACACTAGGTTTAGCACATGGGCTGGACTGGGCCCAAAGCCCAACACGAGCACCCTCAGGATCTCATGGACTCGATCCCCTCCAAAGAAGCCATCGGGGCTGAGGTAGTCGCCATTGGGGTCGGCGTCATTAGGGCTGAGGTAGCCGCCGTTGTCGGGATCCCAAAACCCTAGCATTTTAAACAGATAGGATTTTCATTTTATTTTGCAGAATTTTATTGTTTTTAATTCATTTATTATTGGTGACTTGTTTGGCCTTTTTTATATGTTTTAAAAGAAAAGAAAAAAGAAAAAATCCCTTTAAAAAATTAAAAATTATTAAATTTGTATTCCATAAGAATTTTTAGCAATATTATTTTTTTTTATCAAGTAACAAGTATTAAATGATTTGATTAAATATATAAACGTTTAAGGAATATGGGTCGAGTATTGATCGTTAAATTTGTACTGCAGGAAAATAGGTTAAAACGGATTAAATGGATCAGTATGAGTCGAAACACATTCGAACCGAACCCAATCCAACTTACCCATTTGACAAATCTAGAATAGTTATTCAATTACACCATGAATGATGCTTGAATAATTTCTCTATTAGGGCGTGAAGCAGATATACAAATGGTACATACATCAAAACTACAACAAGCTTACGATAGTTTTAAGAGTCGAAAATTAAGCAAAAAGAAACGTTTCATAAATCTTTCAATAACTAATTTGGCCATTGTTTCGTGGGAAACAAATCACGCAAGCAGGAGGTAACGTACAATTCTGCCAATTTTCGAATATTACACTACTTTGAAGAGAATTGAGCCATTTTTCTCAACTACGTCGATCATTTAATGGAAAAAATGCGTTGAATGAAAGCTTTTTTTAGGATTCTTACATAAATATAAGGGGAAAAATTGAAGTTTTCCCTAAAGACTCGTATTTTATTAACGAATGCGCCAACAAATCAATTAAAGAAATTTGTAGTGTTCAATGTATCGATTATTCATGTTATTTACAATTAATAACTTGCAATTAATTATTGCTCATAAAATTCATTAACTAGGGACAAATTTCAAATAAGGATCCCAACCGCTCTTAATTTCTTAAATAAGGGCTTGAAGTTGACCTTATTTCAAAGGACACTCTAGAGTATTTTCATTATCTCAAATAAGAACCTGAAGTGGTCATTGATGTTTTAAATAAGGGTCTGACCTCATCAGCCGGTCGGCCAACCAAATACTTCGGCCAATCAAGGGCTTTTTCATTGATTTAGAATTTTAATTTAATTTTTAATTAAATTAAATAAAAAAATAAAAAACTCAAAGTAAAAAAAAAAAGAAACGTATCCAGGAGAGAGGGGGGCTGCCTCCCACCGGTGGACGCCACCCCACTGTCGGTGGGGCGGCGGGGACGGCTAGCTGGGTTGTTGGCGCCTTGGCGAGGGCTGGCTAGCCCTCGCTAGAGTAGGGAGAGGATCGCGACCCTCTCCTAGGTTCGAGGGGAGGGCCATCGCCCTCTGTTGGACCAGGGCGACAGTCATCACCCTTGGCTCTCCCCATACCTAGGTGAGATATGGGAGGATGCCGCGGCCCTCTCCCTGCTCTAGTGAGCCCTCGCCTTTGGTCGACGGGGTTGCCGACCCTCGCCCAGACACCAGCAACCTCCAGGGTCATCGCTGCCACCCCACTAGTGTTAGGGCAGTGGCCATAGGTGGGAGGGTTACCCTCCAACCTGGTTTTCTCTCTTTTTATTTTTTTGAATTTTTTTGAATTTTTAGATTAGAAAAAAAGGAAAAAAAAGAACTAAATTATGAAAATGCCCCTAGCAATCGGTGAGCTTAAGCCCTTTTTAAAGATTATATGGCCACTTCAAACCCTTATTTTAAACAATATTCACTGTAGGCCCTTATTTGAGACAATAAGGACACTTCATACTATTTTTTGAAACGAAGTAAACTTTATATCTTTATTTGAGGCACATCGGGCCCTTTTTAAAATTTTTCCTTTAACTTGTATCATAAGTAACTATTATAAAATTTATTTAAAAATTTCTATTTAGGTGGGTTCCCACTTTCCCGCCTAAAATTGCCTCTCAAGCTGATCACTTCCCTCCCTCCCATTCTTAAGCACAGACAACAACTTAGAAGGAGCAACTGCCACTTCAATGGCCGCTGCCGCTAGAGAGCCGTCGCCGTTGACGGACAACGACATAATCTGCATGGCGCAAAACCTCCATTACCTCCAACAAACATCCTCCTCCTCTCTTTTCCGTCCGCAACTCTCTTCTTCGCGCTTCCACTTGACTCTCATTTCTCACCTCAAATCACGCGTCACTGGCTCTCTGAACCCCTCGCTTGTCGTCTCCGAATACACGCTCTCTTTCCTCTCCCTTATTTCTCTCTCCCCGCAAAGCCCTAGCCTCTCGCCTCTCCTCTTCTATGTCGACTTAATTGTTTCTTGCCAATTCCCGCACGACACGAACTCGCTCAAGACTCTCCAGTTCTTCGGTACTCTCCTCAATGTCTTAGAAATGAGCGACGTCCAATCATGGTGGAATAGATCCTCGTTTTCAATAATCGGTCTCATTGGACGATGCACATGTGCTTGATCTTTTTCCCAAGTGCATTGACCTGGTTCGCAATTTGAATGAAGTCGAGCAAGTGGGGATTTTGTGAACTGTGTGATTGATCGAGTTGTGGACTCTGTTTGGTGTAAAGGGTTGTTGTTGAAATTGGTCTCATTAGTCTGGGAGTTTGTCTTTCTGGATAAGGGGAGAAGGAGGGAGTTTTTGGAGAAGGTGTTTGAAGGAATAGAGGACTTGGTGTTAAAGTTATGTCTCGAATTTGAGCCCAAAAGATCGAACTCGATCTGAATTGTTTTGCAGACAAGCATAGAACCGAAAGTGCGAACGTACGAAAAAAAAAGGGAATATTTTGGATTGTCATTAAGTCCAACTTTGACTTTAAACATACACGTGAACAGGATTCGTCTAAGATTGCTTTCTTTATGTGCAGAAGAGAAAACTCCTCCAAAAGCATGTGGGACGCTTTTGCATCCACTTTATTTTCGTGGGTCTTCATGCAGCGCAAGTCAATGAAAAAGGAATGTGAGATGGGGATGATATTTGATAGAATCTTTCCTTTTGTTCTTCTGTTTTCACGAGAAGTTGTCCTTTACGTATGTATATATAGTGGGCGTTGCAAGACGAAGATAGGGTGTGCGGAGAATTCTTTAGAGCAAAAAGGGGCACCGTTTTTTCTCGAGTTGGGAGCAGCAGGGGTCTTCATACGTTCATGTTAGTAGGAAGCGAAGACGTGAAGACCGTTATCAATTGAAGCGTCGCATATGTGAGTGCTTGAACGTGGGTCTTGAAGCGTCGTTTTACGAGCGAGTGCTTGACATTGGGTCTTCGTTTGTTCACGAAATTACATCAAGAATTCAAGTGTCGAAGCCGATTAAATCTTGAGTTTAGATTTGTGTTTTAATTCCTTTGCGAGATTGAGAGATTATTTTGCTAGGAATTTGGGGCTAAACACTATGTGCGTTTTTGGATGTAATTGGGGCTGGGAAACATCAAGAGTATGTTTGTGTTACTCGAGTGTGGTTTGTAATCTCCATGTATCGTTCGTTCTATAGTGGAATTCGTTGCTACTCTCCCTGTGGACGTAGGTCTTTGCGATCGAACCGCGTACATCTGGTGTTCGATTTACTTTGCTCGTTCTGTCTATTTTATTGTTCGATCGCTTGTTCCATGCACAATTGGTGTCAGAGCTAGGCTTGCTCGAGTTGCAGCGAATCGATGGCGACAGAGGAAGCTAAAGTGAAAATCGACAAATTTGATGGGAAGGACTTTGGTTTCTAGAAGATGCAGATAGAAGATTATTTATTTCAAATGAAGCTACACTAGCCTCTGTCTGGGAAGAAACTAGAAATGATGAAGCAACCCGATTGGAAATTGCTGGATAGACGAGTTATGGGTGTTATTCGGCTAACGTTGGCTCGTAACGTCGAGTTTGATATCGTCAAGGAGAAAATCACTACGGGTTTGATGAAAGCCTTGTCGGACATGTACGAGAAGCCCTCCGCGATCAACAAGGTCTATTTGATGCGACGTCTGTTTAATTTGAAGATGAGCGAAGGTGTGTCAGTTACTAATCATATCAATGAATTCAATGTGATCGTTAGTCAATTGAGTTCAGTTGAGATTGACTTTGAAGATGAGGTACGTGCTTTAATTCTATTATCCTCATTGCCTGATAGTTGGGATACTACTGTTACTGCTGTTAGTAATTCTTCTAGGTCAACTAGTTTGACGTTTGATGGGATTCGAGATTTAATTCTAAGTGAGGATATCCGTAGAAGAGAATTTGGCGAATCTATATCTGCAGCTTTAGTAGGTGAAAGAGGAAGAGCTAGTACTCGTGTTAGCAGAAGTAGTATGAACATGAATAGACGCAGTCAGTCTAGGACTGGCGGTGATGTTTGTTGGAACTGTGGCAAGAGAGGGTATCTTAGAAGAAATTGTTTTAAGCTGAAAAACGAAAGGGCTAAGGGAATTAAAGTTGAATCTACGAATGATGTTGCAGCTGTAGCTGAAAATTCTGATGGTGTCGGTTGTGTCTTATCTGTCACTGAGAATTCGTCGTTTGACAGATGGATTATGTATTCTGGTTGTTCTTTTCATGCTACACCAAACAGGAACTGGTTTACTTCTCATCAATGCATGGATAGTAGTAAAGTACAGTTGAGAAACAACGCTGAATGCGATGTTGTGGGTATTGGTGATGTTAAAATCAGAATGCATGATGGTATTGTGAGGGTATTGACTGGGGTAAGACATGTTCCAAAATTGAAAAATAACTTAATTTCCTTGGGTGCTCCAG
Source organism: Rhodomyrtus psidioides (assembly GCA_021437785.1). NCBI lineage: Eukaryota > Viridiplantae > Streptophyta > Magnoliopsida > Myrtales > Myrtaceae > Rhodomyrtus > Rhodomyrtus psidioides. The sequence goes on from JAILYB010000055.1 coordinate 4,633,740, forward strand.
ATTCAGCTGGATGCAGGTATTCTTCACGAGGAGGAGCCCTGAAGATTATTCGAGGTGCTCTGATGATAATGAAACGAATTAAGCATGGCAGCCTGCATGAACTTCAAGGTAAGACATTGATAAGTTTCGCTCCTGAGACGTCGACATCTGTTTGAGAGTCTAATGGCTACTCGAGGAAGGCTTGAGTGTTTGTGCGAAAGCACAATTTTGATGCTGTTGTCAGGAATACGCAGTCGAGAGCTTTGAGACGTCGACCTCTGGTAAGTTGATCAAGCATGTGCGAACTGACAGTAGCATGGAGTGTGGCATCCCCTCTTTACTAGATTCATAATGATCAGAAATGGTCAAATGAGTTTTGAAGCTGGCTCTTGGCGCGAGGATTTGGGAATTGGAAGGGTTCGCTAAGAGGCGTGCGAGATGAGGATTCGATTTAATTAGTATATAGGCAAACAATGGAGTATTGATCGAGGATTCTATTTTAAGGAACGACGATGCATTGGATAAAATTTGAAAAATCAAGATGACCATCGGATGGATCGGCTACCTATGAAAATATGAAAATTCTTGTACATAGGGTCATCTATTCGAAATTCTCCTAAGATAGGTGAATAAGAGAGGACGGCCGCTAAAGGCAATGCTAAGTGGTGCCCATGGTCTTATTGCATGAAAAACTATTGGTTAATTTCACCTAGGGAAATGGCAAGGGATAGGATTTTTATCATTGGTTGCCAATCCCACCAATTTTCCTAAGGCATGTTCGGCCACTAAGAATTAGAACAAGTGGCGGCACTACTCCTTGGCGCATGAAAAACCATTGGCCATTGGGGACCTAGGAATTGGCGTTAGAAGCAAGGCCATTTATTGGTCTAATGTTCCATAAAAAATCTACCCTAGATAATAAGCCATTGGAAGGCTAGACAAGTGGCGCCTTCATTCTCTCTTGCATGAAACACCATTGGTCGACCACTTCTTGGGAAAATGCAAGAGAGATCATTGGTGAGAAGCTCCATCATGATTGATCACCAATGAGGGTAAGGCAAAGTGGCGTGTGATCATTTGGGGGAAGAGTATGAATGACAAGTGTCACCTTAGGAGCTCCCCAAGACATGCAACAAAAAGGGCTCTTCATCTTTCCCCTACATCATTTTCGACCAAAGCTAGAGAAAGGAGAGAGAGAGAGTTCGAGAGTGAGCGAGAGAGGCCGAGAGCTAGAGAGGAAGAAGAAGGAAGGGGCAGCTCGGCATTGTCGAAGAAATCGAGAAGAAAAAAAAAGCAAGGCTCGAGCAAGAACAAGCTACCAAAGGCAAGAATCCCTTCAATCTTGCCATAGGATAGCTGTATCTTGAATAAATGCTAGCTTAGTTAGTGCATGTCGAGTAGTAATCATGTAGTTCGGTTTGTGAGTTGGTAGAGGGTAGTGCGGTTTATATTATGTTCTTTTGTGTAAACAGTGTTAGGTTCGAGCCATACAGCGAGTTCTAGAGTCAATCAATGGAGAATTTGTGAGTTGGTAGAGGGTAGTGCGGTTTATATTCTGTTCTTTTGTGTAAACAGTGTTAGGTTCGAGCCATACGGCGAGTTCTAGAGTCAATCAATGGAGAATGGACCTAAGATGTTGTGAAGGAAGAAATGACTGGTCGGTTTATTTAGGCTAGGCACTAATCTGGAAATTTTGAGATCGAAACTGCACCAAGAATGAGACCAGTTTGCTATATTCTGTTTGAGGCAATATCCGTGATTGAAACAGGCTATATTGCATGATTTTAAGCTAAAGAGTTGTCGAGCAAAGTTGGGGAAAAGGAGTAGTAGAATGACCAAAAGGAACTAAGAGGATTTGGGGACTAAATTTACAGGTTTAGGACCGAACTTAAGTTCGGTTCTTGGTGCAGTGCCTGTTTTGATTTTAATACTGATTAGGGTATAAGAATCGAGTTATAATGCGATGGATTGCCTTAATTCTTTTATGTCTATGTTGATACATTATAGTAGTACGAGTGATTAGTTAAATTAGAAAGGAATCAGGTCTATTTAAGGGCAAAAGCCAATTCTGATTCAACTTAGGATAGATTTTCGGACATATAAATTAGCGGAAGAAAGTGGCTATTCTAAGTTGTTTTGCATGTGACGAATATGATTTAATCATGGAATGTTTTCTTAGTGATCATGAGGTTAAGTCTTGATAGCCTTACATGCCAGAATTACAAGTCGACTGGATAAGCTTGGAGTTGCCCGAAGACAATGACAGTTTTCTTGACCCTGAGATTGGTTCATGATGCTTTGCTTGATTGAACAGTTCATTGTCATTTCTCATGTACATATCCTTGTGAAGATGCATGCGTGTTTGTCGGCCTGACATTGTTGCATCATATGTAGAACTGTTATTGAGAGTTTTATGATACATGGCCGAGCATGCATTGGTACATATATCTAATGAGATATGTGGAGTACTTGCTCTTCAGTGCACTGAATCGAGTTGACGCCCTTAGGCTGTGTGCGGGGATTTGTACGTACTTGATGACCATGAGCTGTGTGCGGGGTAGAGTCGTTCCATGTGTCGAGGACACCCTGGAGTAGGGGTCGTAAGCCATTGGGCTTGGTGATGGTTGTATGAGCGAAGAGCATGTCATACTCATGATATTCTGGCATTTCTGCATTACGTGATCCTTGTTTGATTTTTGAAATGCTACTGTATTATACTGTTATAGAATTGTTCTATAGTTTGTCCTAGGGAGTCATAGGACCCCTATGGTGAGATTGAATGTCTTCTTGCTAGCCGTCGCGCTAACCCACGTTTGTGGATATATTTTCATATTAGTATCCATGGCGGCAGTTCACAGACGTTTTGGAGTTCCATATGACTACGATTCTTATTATCGTGATATGATACATCTTGATGTACCGCATCTGAAACTTGTTGTGCATGTTCATACTATGTGGGTCGATGAGGGAGAGCCCGCTTTGACCATATATCGTTGGTATGCTATCTATATACGAGTAGGTAATAGATTGGTAGGTCATTTTTCCGTAAGTACTTTCGATGCACCCCCAGCTCCTGTCGAGCCCATAGCTCCCGTGCCTTCTGTAGTCGTGCCTCCTCCACCTGCTGCTGTTGCTGCTGCTGCTGCTACAGCACCCATCCCTCCTCCTCCAGAGCCTGCTATGCCAGAGGTGTACGTTCCGCCACCGGAGCCACTTGAGGAGTCTGAGGACGAGGAGATGTTCCCTCCTGATCAGTCCGAGGAGGATAGAGGACTGGAGTCAGTCTTGGTGACTTTTTGCATAGGTGACTACGTAGGTTGATGGAGTAGTTTTTTTTTTTGCCATCCCAGTATGCCTATGGATCGACGACCTGAGTCCTTGTTTGTTTATATATATATGAACTCCTATATGGTCGTGTGTTATGTTTTATAAATAAAGTTTTAGTTTTTATGTTATGAATGCCTCATATTGCTTCCTAAGTTATATATATATATATATATATGTAGTGTTTGTGGCCTGTGGATCATAGACCTTAGTCTATTGATTGTTATAAGATTAATCTCTAATTATCGTTATTAGAGACCTATGACCGTAGGGTGGCGGTCTGGGACGCCACATGGAGTCCTGCTCAAAGCTGGTAAATAAATTTTGCATAAAAAAGGGCATAGTGAAACACTGCACTAGTGCCAGTAAACCATAACAGTTTGCAGAATTGATGAGCAGAGAGTTACTAGAGATGGCCCGTAAAAGGATCTCTAGTGCTGGTATGGCTGAGAGAATTCTAGCGGATGCGTTTAGTATGGCGAGCTATCTGGTGAATAGATCCACATCGACTGCGATTGGATATCGGACTCCGGAAGAAGTGTGGTTAGGTAACGTTGTTGATTATTCTAATTTTAGAATGATTAATTGCCTGTGTTATTATTGAGTAAGTGATGGTAAGCTCGATGTGGAGACAAGGTGTATATTTCATGGCTAAGCACGGGTGAGTGTGGCGATCAGTTGTGGTGCCCGATTATAAATTCACCTGTTTGCAGTAGAGAAGTTACCTTTGACGAGTTCCAGTACTTTTGGCTAGAAGTGATTGTGGTAGTGTTCATACGGATCTGGACGGTGTTCAGCTTGAGGTGGAGTTGCAACCAGAAACTCCTGAGGTGGCAAATACTAGTGTGGTAATCAACACAAATGGTGCTTGTAGCGAGGTGGAGCATGTAGTTCCAACAGTTGCTGTAACTGCTTATATGAACAAGGTACGTATTCGATTTCCTGACAGATATGGATGCAACGGTGGTTTTGCTTTATCTGTGGTTGAGAAGCTTGTATCAGATAGTTCTTGTGGAGCAGTTAAAGTTGCATGTTCAATTGGTGTTCTGATGAGATCCTCGGTTATGGCGAAGTTCAAGCGCGGCTTGGATTTGGATGATATCTGTGGCGATTAAGTCCATTGGGGCTGTTGGGAGAGTAGTAGGTGAAGTTTAGATTATCAGCGAAGCGATTGTGATTTGGCTCAAACGTCGAGTCAAGGTGGATATTGTTAAAGTTATGTCTTGAATTTGAGCCCAAAAGATCAAACTCGATCTGAATTGTTTTGCGGACACGCATAGAACCGAAAGTGCGAACGTGCAAAAAAAAGGGAATATTTTGGATTGTCATTAAGTCCAACTTGGACTTTAAACATACACGTGAACATGATTCGTCCAAGATTGTTTTCTTTATGTGCAGAAGAGAAAACTCCTCCAAAAGCATGTGGGAACCTTTTGCATCCACTTTATTTTCGTGGGTCTTCATGCAGCGCAAGTCAATGAAAAGGAATGTGAGATGGTGATGATATTTGACATAATCTTTCCTTTTGTTCTTCTGTTTTCACGTGAAGTTGTCCTTTACGTGTGTATATATATTGGGCGTTGCAAGACGAAGATATGGTGTGCAGAGAATTCTTAAGAGCAAAAAGGGGCACCGTTTTTTTCTCGAGTTGGGAGCAGCGGGGGTCTTCATACGTTCATGTTGGTTGTGGCATCAAAAGGGTTTTGTAAAAGGGAGGTGGTTGAAGGGTTGGTGACTTTTTTTGGGTCGGAAATGGAGCAAAAGAAGGGTGCTTCAATATTTAGGCAAGTTAAAGGGACCGTGTTGCTTCACATGATTTTTTTTTGTGAAGCAGATTTTTCCCTTGGAAAAGAGGTTATGGGGCTAATTAAATCTGATAGTCAGGCTCTTAATCATTTTTCTGTGGCTGTCTTGCTATCCCTTGCTAGAATCAAGAGGCAAGAGTGCTTTGGAGATCCTTAAAAAGGCAATTCTCACTTGGTATGGGGACTACAAGTTCGCAGTATAAGGCCCAGCTAAACTTTTGCAGCTGTCTTGATTCTGTTGCAGAGGTTTACATGTTGTGAAAGCATAGGCTAGAGACATCTAATCTTTCAGGTCCTTGAATGCATTGTCTAGCAATGACAACTTGTATAAGTGTCCAAAATGAGGTTAATGGCTGATAGCATGAGTGGAAATGCCACTTAGTTTTCATATCCTATTTTTCTTTGTTCTTTTGTTTTCAATGGCTAATTAGACATGGGATGTTAATCTTCTTGATTTAATTATGAAGCTAAATCATTAGAGGCTGCTAGAGGGATGTCTATATATAGTGCATCCACTGTATTTGTCTTCTTCACTTGCTGCAACTGTAGTTGCTTTCTAGCAATGACAACAACTATGTCTAAGTATCTAAAATCATATTAATGGCTCTAAACATGACTGGAAGTTTGGTTAGAATTTGTATCCTATTTTTCGTTACTCTTGAGTTTTCTAGGTAAAATTACAGATAGGATATTATTCTTGCTGATATATTATGAAACTAAACTGTCCGCCACACGCCTCGAGATCCAGCTCGACAAGCCCAGCAACCAGATGTCCTGGTCCCTCAGGACACCGTTGCCAATGTCGGTCTGGTTGATGATGAACCTGGGCACTTTGGTTATCAGGTCGTCCTAGTTGACGATGCGCAGGACCTTGATCCCTTGCTCCTCGAGGCGCCAGCGGAAGCTCTGGTTGCCCACCCGTGGGCCGCCGAAGGAGATGACAGTGACGAGTGGCGCCGCGCTCCTCGAAGGTCGTCTTCACATTGTACGCGGTGATCGTTGCTAGGGCAGCACCCAGGCTATGGCCAGTGTTGGTCTGGTAGATTGGCTCATCGTCGTAGGACTACCGGAGCGGCGAGATCTCCTCGCGCACCATCTCATGTCTTGTAGGCTCGATCAATTTGGGGCGCGCGGTGTGCACAGGCTTTGGAACCCGCTCTCCACCATGGACGCGTCTCGAAGAGCATGTATATAAGAGAGCCGCCGTGTCGAAGGTGTGCCTGTCGAAATTCGACGACCTCCGGCAAAGGGGCGGGCCAGCAATGGTCGTGTTTTTAAAGAGGAGCGAGGGGTAGAATTGAGTGACATAGTTCAAAGAAGTTTGAATGTTCAAGAAAAGAGAAGACAGAAAAAAAAAGACGACGGCAACCATGGGGAGGAAGGGAAAAAATAAGAAAATGTAAAAAAGACGAAACCACCCATGATGAGGCCCTTTTTTGAAACAAAGAAGCACTTTAGGCCATCATTTGAAACAAGTTTCATTTGAGACCCTTATATGAGAAAATCAAGGCACTTCGGGCTATTTTTGAAATTTTCTCGCATTAGAATGATATGGGACAACTATTGTGGTAAAAATATAAATTCACTGGATGGGTCACATATCCACAATTTTAGATGCCCCAAAAGCCCATGATAATCAAAAGTCATATGTCCGTGTCCAACCGACATCGGAGTCCTAGAAAACATTTCGGGTCCGATTAACCTCCAGCCTAAAGTCTGAGAACAAATTTAACGGAATTCCTTCTAAAGAATATTGAAGTTGGAAGCTTGAATATTATCGAGGCAAAGCTATGATGAAATGGAGGGATAGCAACTTGTTCTCTTATGTGCCAACACCAAATGAGAGTTGAAATATTTGCAATCTCTAAGGTGCTGCATGATAACCCACCAAAAGTAGAATTTCCCTGCCAGAAGTCAATCTGGCAGGGAAATTCGTTTGGTAAAATCACTTCTGAAGAAGAAATGTGTTTGGTAAAAAAATTGACTTATGATAGGATTTTTAATTTATGATCGGATTTTCTACTTCTGGTTGGATTTTTGGCTAACTTTGAGAAGTTAAATATTTTTACTTCTCAGCTCCAGAATCACTTCTTTGATTACACGAGCTTCGGCCGACCGTCGTCGCCACCCGTTGCCGGACGCCGCCACCCACCCTTCGTCGCTGGTCGCCGATCGCCATCGTCAAAGATTTTGTTAATAATATTTCAAAAATAGAAATTTTCAATTGTTACCAAACGAATTTCTTTGATTAGAAGTTAATCTGGAGTAAAAGTAGAAAAATCAACTTATGCTTTTAAGGAGAAGTAGAGAAATCAATTTCTGGTCAGAAGTTGAGAAGTAGGCCAGAAGTGTTACCATGCGGATGCTAAATATGACTTTGGCAGGTCAAAAGTAGTGGTTCAGAGATTGACTTCTATGAATAGAAAAATGAGAGCACAAATTAGGAAAATCTATCATAACTAACTTTCTCGTCTTTTCCAAATATAGAAATCTTCCCACCTAAATATTCTCTGTCTCTCCTTTTTTTGAACCATTACTCATCGAAGCATCCGAGGATCCGGCGGAGGAAAATCCCCAGAGGCATTCTCGTTTTTGGTGGGTAGAGCCGATTTTGAAGAAGATCGAGCTCGTTTGAAGGTCATCGTGGATGCGTGCATCATCGAGAAGTAAATCAATGTATCCTAGCGAAAGACAAGTAACTCAACGGGCAAAAGGATGGCAAAACAGTAAAAAAAAAAGGTTGAAAAAAGATCACAGGGGAAGGGTAGCTGAGGACAAGAAATGATGTGACGTGATAAGAAAAAGCTGTCCAAGCAACATACGATGGTTATTTAGGGCTTGCATGACAAATATTCTGGTTCTCTGATCCTGTTTCTAGAAAATAAAAAAGATGAGAACCTTATTTGGCAATGTAAATGATTTTGATTCTGGTTATATTAGAGAATCAGAATCAGTTTTAGAGCAAAAACAAGAACAAAAAAATTGGTTCTGAAAAAAAGAATCACTTTTGAGAATCACAAAACAGAATGAAGTCGCTTTTTCCTCAATCTAAAACAGAACAACGTGGTCTTATTTAAAAAATAATAATAAGATTAAAAAAATGAAAATAAAATCGAAAAAATTGGAAAATTTCTAAAAAATTGCAAAAAATTTAAAAAATTCTTAAAAATAGAAAAAACTTAGATTAGGCTAGTTTGATCTCATTTTCATAAATTTAGGGATAAATTTCCTAAATTTCATAGATTTTTTTTTTGTATAGAAATATCATAAGCACCTTTGAAATTAAAGGCGAACCATATTGATGAATTTCAGACAATCAATGAAAATAACACAAAAGAATTAATGAGGTTCGGCTGTAAGCCTACGTCCTCGGACAAATCTCTCACAGTGTTTTTCTTGTCGTGAGTTTAGCCTTTGTATCATTCTCTTTTATATACAAAATTAGGTCGCTACATGTCGCGACCTAAAAAAAATTAGGTTTTTTAGGTTAATGGATTATCAGGTTAATTTTAATGATTAACCTAATACGGACTCTCCCAAGCCCTACCAAATCGCAACTTAAATTGATTAGAAAAGATTTAGAATTTGGAGTCGCCACTAATCATTTTTGATAGGTTGATTAGAAACCTAAGTAAAACAGCGGGAGAACCATTTTACTTCTATGAACCAGAGATTGTGGATTCGGGGACTTGATTACACTAGTTAATTAAAACTAATGCCCTTTCGGTACCTTAATTCCATGAGATGTCCTAAGTTGACGACTTGGATTGAATCAATTTAAAGCTCAGATAAAGTAGAGTTCCTTTTTTTTTGGATTTTCTTTTTTTTTAAATGCAATGCATGAATGATGTGGATACCATAACATGAAACTACCTAAATGACGGATGATATGCAAAGCATGCAAATTTAAGGTCGAATTGCCTTATATGCAAGAATTAGCTAATTAATTAAAGCATGCGAGATGACATAACTTAGAACGAAATGAATGATGACATGGCAAGCTGTGATGCGTAATTATGCAAGCATGAAGTGTGTGAATGAACATAATATGCAAGACATGAATTTGAACTGAATCTATATGAAGTGCAGCGTGTGGCTTTCGAAAGAATGGGTGAATGAAGGACTAATGATACTCGAAAATATGAACGACATGGATAAGAACAAGGCAACAAATGAGCAGATTTTTTTGTCTTATCTTTTATATTTTCGGCAATGAAGATGCATGGAGTAAGCTATGACTTAAAGACATGCAATGGAATATTTTGAAAATATGGAATGCGATGGATGATACTCAAAAGCATGATATGCAAGATAGATACAAAATTCGTGAATATGCACGGAATATGCGGAGATATGTTATCCTAATTTGGGTAAGATGTGACAAGATATGCATGAATGTAATCTGTCTTCTTCTATTCAATTTTTTTGAAAATGTGAGATATCATGGGGATTTCATTATCTTGATTTATTTGCTTAAAGTTTTATGGGATAAGGTTTCTAGGAAAACTTATCTTCCTAAAAATTCGATTAGATGGGATTTCTAGGAAACCACATCTTTCTAAATCTTCAGGAAATTTTTAGGGTATATCAAACATCAATCAAGATAGAAATTCATCAACAACATCCACGGCAAGATAGGAAAGAAATCGTCAAGATCACTGCATTATTCCTTTTTCGAATTTTCTAGAAATTTCTGCATCTTGAATTAAAAAAAAATGGCTTTTTCGGAGATAGCAAATCGGACCTAAACGGTGATAGGTCAGATGGACTAAATCCGAGATTTTTGTCAAAAAATTATGTTTTAAATTCTAGACCAAAAAGTGGTATCTCGAATTTCCGAAAAAAGTGTTTGCACTTCGCTCAATGTCAGCATCCAAAATCATGCAAAAATAATCGCTAGAACATTCAAAGGTTCTTAAGGCATGCAAAAACATGATACTTCGAATGAAGACAACATGCAAATCATGCAAGGACAGCAGTGAAATCATTCAGAAACATGCTTGAATTAATCCTCCAAGGGTAAGAATATTACCTTGATTCGTCAGATGAAACTCGAAGCCATTGAAAGTGGAAAAACCTGCTTATTGACAAGATTGATTTTCCAAATCGAGCTTGGCACTCCTAGGAGCTTCATCAAAGGCGATTTGTGTGCTTTCGTAAGGGCAATTTTGAGCACAAATGCACCTACAATCCAGCACCGAATAGCAAACTTTTTGCATGAAACAACGAAGTAATTATCTCCAAACAGTGAGACAAAAATCTGCACAAAACAGCAAATAAATTGGGCAAAATAGCTGCTGTTTTTGGGATGGATAGCAGTTAGAATGGCAACGAACAGCTTCGAAATCAACTCCGGATTGCAGTAAACTCATATGTTTGTTATTCACAGTGACTGGCTTCCAATGGACTTCAATTAGTCGCAAAAACTAGCCCCAAATATTGCCCGAACAGCCTTGAAATTATGCCCCAATTTGGTGTCGAACAGTGACTGCATAGCAAAAGATTTGTTAGCAACAATTTCTCATGTGAAACCTGCAAAGGAGGACAACCATAGGAAGAGAAAACTTGAGAAAATCAGCCAGCTTTGACTTAAACTCGTTGGACTAGAATCATTGGAATTTGTAGGATCGCTAATCCAAGATAGGACTTCTTGGTAGATGACAACTTCAGGACGTCAGAGGGAATTCGAGAGATATTGCACAGTAAGTTGTGCAAAGGCAATCCGTCAGAACCTTTTGTACTTATTCTCCTCCTCTTCCTTCTGTGCTTGTGGACCTAACTCCAGAATCTGCAAAAGAAAATCAACACTTTCTCTCTTGTCTCCATGGGAAAGAAGCCGGTCCTCTCTCTAGTGCAGCGATTTTTGTCCTCCAGTGCAATAGGTGGGTGCGGTTTGTATGAGAAAAAAACTTTTCTGAGCTAAAAATCTCTGCACATGCGCAAGCTGGAATATTTGTCAAAGAATGCGGCTTTCGGAGCTCGATTGATCGCCAAAGTTTTCCAGGGAGTCTAGCACAATAAAAAAAAAGATTAGAGCTTCAAATAATGCCGAGATAGGGGCTGATCAACCTTGGTTTGCTGCTGCACATGGGCGATTTACAGCTGATCGTCGATGCTAAGTTGGTCGGGATTAGCTTGAGCGTTCGCCGAACGGGGCTCGAGTAACCTCGAAGGACGAAGACAAATCTTTGCTTGTCTGTTCGTGCATCATGGACTGGAGCATGATTCATCCACAAAGTCAACGTTGGATCAATCTTGGGTGGTGAGTCCTTGGCTGGTCTTCAAGCTTTGGCCAACCAAATTCTCGTTGGTGTTGTCTTGGAGCCTTCGGTGCCCACAGAAGAAGACCAGAAGAAGACCACAACGAAACCTCCTCTTTTTGCGTGAATTCTGAATGTGTTGAGTGCTCTCTAATAAAGATCAAGCCTCCACGATCTCTCTTCTCTAATGGCCGTGTATTATGATTGTGTGGCCTCCCTAGACTTGTGAGCATAAAATATATTTATAGAGCAGAGCTAGGGTTCGCTACTTCCTAAAGAGATATATTCTTTATTATCAATATAAAATCTTTTGATATCTCTTATATTCTGTGATAATATCTAGCTTAATTGCTCACCAATTTTCAATATAAATTGATATTCTATCTTGGCATGCAATTTTCGACCCTACTGATATTCATATAGGTTTTGGTCGAATTTCCATTCACCGCGGGCTTAGTCCAATCGATTAAATTGGGCTCAGAATCATCACTTTAAGTTCATTCGCTGTCGGTCCGAAAAAATGCAAATGCGAATGCATGATAAAAATATAAAAATGATTTATTTTTGTGAGAACTAAAACTAGTTCACATTTTCTTTATGCAAGATAAATGATTTAAGAAAAAAAATCAAAATTTAGGTGTCAACAGCTGCCCCTCTTTGAGTGGAAGCTCGCAGAGGTTTCGCTCAAAGACTAAAATTGAAACCTAAATTTTGCAAATGCAAATGATGACGAAATTTTTGGCGGGAGTTTTTTAAATCCCATTTTTTGATGCAAGTGGAATGATGCATGAAATGCAATGCCATAATAACATGTGCTAAAACTCCTCTTATCCCACATCAAAGAAGTCTGCACATGGATCGCCTATGAAAATACATGTTTTATCAAATACCTCATAAGCTAATGATTCCCTTAACCTCCAGACCTCTAGTGGATGTCAGGATGCTAAGGTACTGGCCCATCTGTTGCTAGAAGTTTCCTTCTAACGCGAAACGGCGCGAGATCTGTGTAGAGTTTGAAAATATGCTCGAGTTATGGTTCGAGCTGGCCATTTATTTTTCGAAATCACAAGAGCGCATACATTGTGAAATCAAGAAAACAAACTAAGATCACATGTAGATCTTAGATTTTGGGGGCCTTATCCATTACCAAAGGTTTCCCTTTGATGCGGGACAGCGCATGATCTGTGTAGGGTTTGAAAATGTGCTCGAGTTATGGTCTGAGCTGGCCATTTGTCTCTTGGGACCTCCTCAACGGGTTACCATGAGTCGGTAAAAATAATCTCTCGCGACCTTCTCAAGAAGGTCTCATCGTATCAAGACGAGAGATGCCTCTTGGGACCTCCTCAACGGGTCACTATGAGACGGTAAAATGTCTCTTGCGACCTCCTCAACGGGTCAGCATGAGTCGGTAAGGTGTCTCTTGTGACCTCCTCAATGGGTCAGCATGAGTCGGTAAAATAATCTCTCGCGACTTTTTTTTTCGAAAGTCTCACCGTATCAAGACGAGAGTTGTCTCTTGGGACCTCCTCAATGGATCACCATGAGACGGTAGAATGTCTCTTGCGACCTCCTCAACGGGTCAGCATGAGTTGGTAAAGTATCTCTTGCGACCTCCTCAACGGGTCAGCATGAGTCGGTAAAATAATCTCTCGCGACTTTCTTTCGAAAGTCTCACCGTATCAAGATGAGAGTTGCCTCTTAGGACTTCCTCAACGGGTCACCATGAGCTGGTAAAAATAATCTCTTGCGACCTTCTCAAGCATGTCTCATCGTATCAAGACAAGAGATGATGTACCATCTGAATTGGATCGGCATGAATACACAGTGGTATGATGCCTGAAAAATCCTCAGTGCAATCATAATAGGGGTTACGGCTAAGGCCGATTTAAAAAGGGGTTCAAAAAACTTACCTGGATTTCCTAAGTGATGAATGAATGATGGCTAGGCTGACTACATCATACTTGTCCATTCGCTTGAAAAACATGATGATATGCATAAACTGTTGCAAATGGAATGTTATATGCCAGAAAAATTTTGTGAGCTTTTGCTAGCATTATAAAGCTTCATTGGGGAATTTTATCAATAAGAAAGTCTGTCGGATCTTTTCGACAAAATTTGATCGACTTGAATGAGGAATCTTCAGTCAGAAAGGACTTTCCTCACTCTCTTATAGAGGTTTTGGTTGAAGATATACTTACCTGAGGATTTGGAAGACTACTTGGTCGTCCTTTGCCAGTAAGGTTTGCTCATTTAATGGTCTTTGGATGAATTTCGAGACTTTGAGAAGTAACTCGACTATTAGGAATTGCTACCTGTCAGACAATATCATAGGTGACATGTGCAAACATAATTGCTGAAATTTATCATGCAGACAATATCAGAGGTGACATGTGCAAACAATATCAGAGGTGACATGTGCAAACATATGTCGAGTTTGCAATGATTTAGAAATAACATGTGTGCAATGACTCATAAGGTGGTTCATGCATAACCATTCTGTCAAGTTTGCATTACCAATTTTGTTCACGGAGGTTATCACATTGTGAACACTTCGAATGGGGATTTCAGTCCGAAAGGGCTTTCTCTCACTCTCAAGGAAAGTTGTTTATCCTGATTGCATGATTCAAGAGAATTCACTCAATCTTACCATCATCACATTCGACAAGGGTTTGAGTAATCTCGCAATCGGTACGACCGAGCCGATCTGGAGGTCTTGATAAGGACCATAATGAAGGTCGAGTCAAGGGTTTTCAAATGAGACCCTAGTCGAGTCAAGGCTTATGAAATGAAATTCTTCATCATTTGCTTCAGGTTTACAAGCCAAGAGCCCTGCAAAAATGAGAGAGAAATAATCTTGCTCGAACTTCTTCGAGCGATGCTTAAAATCATTTAACTCTACGTTAACTCAAGTGCCTTAATCAGAAGAGACTTTGAAGGGTTGTAACGTAGGTTAGGATAAGGGACTGAAGAACGAAAAGGCTTGTTTTGGCTCAGAATATATGTATGAGAAGGGTTTGATGTTGGTGATCATTGCTGCTTTGTCACTGATCTTAGCCTTCTGAAAATGTCTTCAAAGAATACCATCGTTGGTTGAGAGATGGTAGCCTTTTGCTGGGAATTGCACTTTGCAAATTGACTGGAGAGTGTTCTTTATAATTGGACTCCGTTGAGGATTTACAAGAAAATGCAGACACATGGAATTTACAAAATGACATTGAAAATTTAGAAGTATTGTTCAATAATTCGAATGGGCATTGGCCTTGCTTTTGATAGGCACTTTGCTCTTTCCATGCCCCAAATTTTCTTTGAGTTCAGCCATTGCTTTTTTTACTCCCGACTCCCATTTTCATTCTTTTTCCGAGAGGAAGCATGTGTTGTTTTTTTTTTTCGATATAATGTTTTTTTTTTCGAAGAGAGCTTTTCGACATCCCTCTTCTTTTTTTTTCCTTCTTTTTTCTAGGCAGTGGGTCCCTTTTTTTTTTCAAGCTGAATTTGTTTATTTTATTTTTTTACAATTGTTGACACCTAAATTTTGATCAACTTTATTTATTTATTTATTTTTATTTTATTTTTTTGAAAATTCATAGAAAATCCATAAAAAGTTGAAAAATTGAAAAATCAATTTTGGTGACCTTAGCCAAGCTAAATGAACCATTTTGACCAAAAAAATAATTTTCATAATTTTCATTTTTTTAATATATTTTCGAAAAAATACAAAAAAAAAGAAAAAGAAAATCAAGAAAAATAATATTTGAGGTCACAAAAGTTATATAAAAATAGTCGATATTTTCATTTTTATTTTATCTATTTTCTGACCTCATAAAACAGTAAAATTCAGGTTCGAGTTTAGGTGTTCTCTGATCACCATAAAATTGAATTTGACAAAAATATTAGTAATAATTAAAAAGAAAAGGATTAAAAACATCATCATTTAAAAGAAAAAGTTTTGTCTTCACTTTTGATTATCTTATTATTATTATTATTATTTTCTAATATTTTATTTTATTAATATTTTATTATTATTATTATTATTATTATTTTCTTTTCTTTTTTCTTTCTCTCTCCCCCACTCCCTCTTTTCTTTCCCTTTCTTTTTTTTTTTTTCTCTCTCTCTCTCTCTCTCGCTTTTTTGAATGCACTCAAGTGCACTTGAGTGCACTCAATTGAGAGAGAGGGAGGAGAGATCCCTCCTCCTTCATCCGCCTCCCCCCTTTTTCTTCCTCTTCATCCGGCTCCCCCTCGTTCTTCTGGGGCAACCTCATTCTTCTTCTTGTTCTTTTTTTTTTTTTTTTTTTTTTGTGAACCTCCCCATCTCATCGTACATCACTACCCGCCACCACACGTCCGGCCGCCTTCGTCGAGCCAGCTACCACCATGGCCGTGGGCCGAGTGGCCGTGCGCCTCGGCCATGGCCGTGGGCCGAGTGGCCGTATTCCTCGGCCATGGCCGTGGGCCGGTGGCCGTGAGCCTCGGCCATGGCCGTGGGCCGGTGGCCGTGCGCCTCGGCCATGGCCGTGGGCCGAGCGGCCGAGGTCGTGGGCCGAGTGGCCGTATTCCTCGGCCATGGCCGTGGGCCGGTGGCCGTGCGCCTCGGCCATGGCCGTGGGCCGAGCGGCCGAGGCCGTGGGCCGAATGGCCGAGGCCGTGCATCTGGGCCATGGCCGAGTCCCTGGGCCGAGTAACGTGGGCCGATGGCCGTGAGCTTGGGCCATGGCCGAGAGAGTTGGCCCGTATCCGGGCCCAGATTTTTTTTTTAAATTATTATTATTATTTATTGCCGGTTTTAAAACTTATAAAATTAATTGTTGACATTTTGATGTGGTGATCGACAGGTGATGTGCACGGAGATGGTCGCAGGCTGGGGCTGGGCGATTGAAGGCCGGTGTCCAATCCGGTATGTTTTACGTACCCGATCCGTATATCAGGGTTATTTTTCTAGAATGTCGCCATTATAGATTTGGTTTGCATGTATTTATCACAGTTCAGTAGTTAACTTATTTATCTGGTTGAGTGTTGTCTATTGCCAATGATATGCTTTTTGTTAAAATATTTTCTGAAAATATAAAAAATATTAATAAATCAGAAAATGCTAAAAAAATAAAAAACTAAATAAAAATTCAAAAAAATTGAGAAAATTTGCAGAAAATTCCTAAAAAAATTCTAAAAATTTTCCAAGGCTGAAAATGACAAAAAATTGATTTGTTTTCATTTTTGGGATTTTCTCCCATTTAATCCAAAATGACGATTTCACCCCTCAAAGGGTAAATCGTCTTTGATATTCTGATGAATTGTGGAAATTGCTTAGAATTTGGTGATGGGCCAGATGGGTGGTTAAACCTTATGTCTAAGATTTCCACATTTCATTTCCATTTTTAGAAAATGACGATTTACCCTTCGAATGGTAAATCGGTTTCTAAAATTCCCGAAAATCACGAAAATTGCCAAAAAAAATAGGAAAATGGGTCAATTGAGTGACCAAACCTGTTTTTGACTCCGGATTCATTCCAAAAGGATGATTTTGTCCTCTTTGGGCAAATTGTCCCATTTGTCTCAAAATTACGATTTTGCCCCTGATGGGCAAAATCATGTCTAAATCATTCCTAAGCCTGATTGATGCTTCTCTAGGCTAATATGGCCTTATTAGGAATGCCATGTGATTTATTTGTACATTTGAATTCATTGATTTGTGCACTTTATTATTGATTGTGATTGCTAGGATAGTCATTCCTATCTGCATGAACTCCTAGATTTAGGACTCGTACCCCACTCATCTGCATGAAATCTTAAGTCATAAAACTCAGTCAACTTAGGTACCGAAAGGGCGTCAACTCTGATAGTTGACGTAACTAAGTCCCCGAACCCATTTCCCTGGTTATCGCAGAATTGAATAGAAACTCCCGACTATTCAATAGGGTGGTCCAATCATACCCTCCAAAAAATGATTGGTGGCGACTCCCTGGCATGCACACTTAGCACATGTCACTAGACCACACTGAAGGTCGACTACGCATACCTCCGTTGCGATTTGGGTAATGGGCCTTGGGAGAGGCCCGCGTCCGACCAGACTGGACGGCCCATTAGCCCTCGAGAGCACACGGCGAACCTCGAGAGGGTCGCGACAGACTGGCGACTCCGCTGGGGACTTTGTTCTAGAACCTATCGTTCTAGACCTCAAGTGGACTTAGGCCGTAATTAAAACGATGAGTGATTTTTCTAACCATGCAGGCGCTCTTGAAGGTGAGGTAAGTCCGCTTACGATATGTGTTATATGTTTTTGCAGATTGGAGAAATAAGGGGTGTAGTCCGTGATTAACATTGTCTTATGCAGGTTGGGCGTAGGAATGTATGTTGTGTGGATGATTTGAAGTGCTGATTGATAAACTGTTGTGCGTGACTTGCATTGTGATGATCACGACACGTGGACACACACAACCGCGCCTAAAACCCCGGGCGCCGCCTTTAGGAACACAATAGAAGGAATTGAAAATGGAATCTCCGTGAGGAAAAACACGGGGTAATCAACTTTTCAATTCCGCTCACTTCGAACTATGGATCGAGTCCCAATGCAACGATAGCTGTGCAATGGAATCGGCTCTTTCTAGAACTCGAGGTGGGAACCTTAACCTTAGGTGCCAAACCCTCTGATTTTTAGAAGTTTACCATCACCTGTTTCATGCGCATGTCTCTGGGCGGTTGGTACACCTAAAACCGCACAATAAGTCGACGTGTTGGGTTGGTAAGACTCTCTATCCCCCCAAATCTATCACTGTTCATATAGATATAGGCATTTCATTTATTGCATTCTGGTGATTAGATTAAATGCCATTTCGAGGATAGATATGTGCGTTTGTCCCTAACGTCCTTGATAGAAGACGAGGAGGGTGATATCCCACGACGAACACCGAGTGTGTGATAAGGAGCATACTATGGACATTATTGAGGTATCATCCAATGAAGATGACGAGTTGGGGCAAGTGATCCTGAAGGCACAGATCAAAACTGGGGCATCCTTAAACGTTAGGATCACATTCCTTTATTTCATTTTCCATTACTAGTCCTCTTGTATAGGGTTTATTTTTACTGAGGTTTTCTCTATCTCACCCCTTAGAGTGATTGTATTAGGGATCTATTGGTGTATACATTCAGATGGAACTTGGTTGTATTTCTTTTAACGGGTCATTGGAATGTGATAGTGGCATTTTTTCTAATCATCCGAATACTCCCAAGTCAAGTTTATAATTCCTTTAGAGGAAATTAAAATTGGAAGTCTTGCACGACCTTTTGGTCATGTAAGGTAATCCAACCCCAATTTCGCTAGAAGGAACTACACACTTGAATTGGTTCATGCATGTTGTACACCACTGGTAATTCACGATAATTGATCAAGAATATCAGCGTAGTTTCAAATTTAATGACGAAATAGATGTCCAAACTACTTTCGTTCTTAGCGAACGACCTTAATTTGGATGCCATATCTTCAATTGAATTTAAAACGCGTTATTATGTCTTGCACTTTTGAGTAAGTCATTCCTCTCGAAATTAATCAAAAGCGATTATCGTGAATTACGTTCCTTTCAATAGTATGCTTTCTTTCGAGGAATATTGATAAAAACTTTTCGCACAAGATTAAAACCCTTGTAAAAGTTCTTGTCCTTATTAATCACAAGCAAGCATAAGATTGAAAGGGGTCTATGCTTTCTTTTTCAAATTATTCCTTCTGATTCTGTCTTTTTATTTGCAGGTGAAAAACAAGTAGTATAGAGAAATCTTTTCTTGGACAAATCTGCAACTATTCTTCCATCTGATCATGAGCGAGTTATAAAATCAGGACGTATTTGCTCGGCTTATTGCTATTATGGTTCGGCTTACTCAAGTTGAAGATGTTTGGATGCTCGAAGAAATGAACCATACAGAAGTTAAAACACACACACGAGAACTTTCATTTATTTTGCTCAGCGGAGGGTTTTCAGAAGCAGGTCATACAAGTCGGGGTGGAAAAGTAAAGCCAAAGTGAGCCCTAATTAACGACACAAAGGATCCCAACTGACCCTCCATGTTATTAATGCTCTGCTCATACTCCCAGCTCCGCATGTTGTGGTCGGCAAGCCTGAGGAGAAGACTTCTGCATTCTCCCTTAACTTCGACGACCTTGGCCTCGTGTTCTTCGGTGACTACTTCCAGGTCCCGAACCAGTCCATTCCCGCGAGCTATGTCCTCGGTTATCTTGTCGAGCCGTTCTTCCTGCCAGTCGCTCTGAAGCCTCAACAGGACGTTGCGGCGGTCATGCTCGCCGGTGGTCAGGGATATGGCCAATTGATCCACCAGATTTCTCCTCTCGCGAAGCAACGTCGCGACCCGCTCATTAGCAAACTCGACGGCCTTTTTGTAACTATCAACCAGATAGTTGGTCAGCACCAAATGATCAGATCGATCCTCATAACGAGCCCGCAAGACGCGAGCCACGAGAACCTCCCGATTAGCAACACGATAGGCCTCTAAGGAGTGTGCAAAGAGAGTCGGGAAAGTTCTATATTCCCTCCCCAGTGTAGTACCTTCGAGAGAAGTGGTATCAAGGTCCTCGAGCAGGACACAGATTGCATCCTCGGTTGCAGAATGATCGGTTATGTGCGCGTAACCGCGACCCAGTAGGTTGTAAAGCTTTTCCCACTGGGCCAAGACATCAGTTGAAAAAGTGCGTACGGGAGAGGAGGCCATTTGCGTTGGGTTGGCTTGAGAATAAGACGAGTTTAACAGAGAGATTAGAAGGAAGAAGCTGATTATGCGAGAACGTTAACCTTCCATACATTAATTCCTCATTTTATAGCAACTCGAGGATGATGAAGGGTCTCAGTAATAATGCTGGTGGAGCCCAGTTAGGGGGGTAAAGCAGGAGGTCCCCTCACGAGAACCATTGGATTCGTTTCGGTCCGCGATTTCCGGCTCATCAATTAAAAGATGTAAAAGATTTGTCGGGATCATCATTATTGGAGTTAGGTGGGAGGTAAGCGCAACTATCGAAGAGAGCCCTAACAGGATTTGGCAGTCCCATCACGTTGAAAAGCTAAGCGAGAAATTCAAAGTCTTGAGGGGGAACGTTTGCCTAATGATGCTTGAAGAGCGTCTCCTAAACATACGAAGTCACTCGAAGAAAACTTTATAGGGAGTGAGCATACATGAGAGAGTGGAGAACTCTGAGTGGGCAAGAACCAATCAAACATTTCTCAATCCAACACATTTAAGAGGTTATTGTCAGCTGCTAGAGGCGACTGACTCAAAAATCTCAGAAATTGAACTACAGAGGGATCTCGAAGATTCCAAGATCAAGTCTAACGCCAAAACCATGGAGCCCAACACTTCTGGCAACGGAAATCAAGATCACGGCGACGACGACAACGACATCCACGATGTTCAACTCGGGAAAAGAAGACGTCCTCACCAATACTCTCAGGAGGAAACCCAAATGCTGGAAACCCTTTTCAGTAAAAGCCATTACATGAAAAAGAAGTGGAGAATTGAATTGAGCCGGGAGTTGGGGATTAATCAGTCGAGGATCCAGTTTTGGTTTCAAAATAGGAGATCCAAATCGAAGGCTCAACGCAAACGTCAGGTGGTCGAGATTTTAAAGGAAGAAAACCAAAAGCTGCGAACAGAAAACATGAGGTATGAAAAAGCTCTCAATATTACCGTTTGCCCTCATTGCGATAACCTCGTCGCCCTCGGTAAGATATTCCCCGATAAGCCTCACGCGATGATTGAAGACGTTCATTTACCACCTTACTCCCTCGGGGCATCTCCTGCTCAACCAGATTTTGCCGGAGTCACGCATGAGCAGGATGATCCTACGAAGATGATACAAATGCCTCCTGGGGGATGGGATTTGCATCGCTTTGATTGGAGTTATAGTTTCAAGGAGCTGGATGTTACCGCCGACCAGCTCAAAGCATATCAGCCTCATGCACAACAATTTTCGATAGGGTCGGGTCCTGCTGGAGATGAGTTAATCAGTCGTCAAGCCATCGATGCAATTTTGGGCCACGATAAGAGGAGGTTCGCTTGGCCCCCTGAACTGCATTCCAGATTCCTAGACGTGGTTCACCAAATGGGGATCGACTCAGCAACTCCGACGCGCATATTTAAGGCCATGAATGTACCGGGGCTTAGTAAGGAGCTGGTCAGGAATCACCTTGCTGCCTATAGAAAGCTATTAAAACAACGTCGAGCGGAGCTAAACCGGGAGGAATCCGTCTCGAGCTCAAAAGCTAGGGGCGACCGCCATTGTAATGCTCAGGCATCAAGAGATACCCGGCCAAATCTAAGCATCAATCAAGCTAGCAACCCGACCACCGGCAAACTGAAAGCTGATCAGAATGTCCTCCCAGGCCATTTCAACACTTCTCAAGAGCGCGTGTCACAAGTACAGCGAGTGCGCACTCCTCCATTCGAGCAACAGTCGGCTGGTGCTCTGCCTGCCGCTGGTCAACCCACGACAGACGATTTCTTCGATGAGGGGCTCGATGCCTTGTTCAATCAGTGGGAAGCTGGCATGCTTGGACAGCCATGATCTAGCACCTGGCTCGGGGCACGATGGGTCGGTCACTACGAACACCCATAGGAAGAAGAACATGTTCACGAGTAGATCACTCATTTTATCCGTTGTAAAGTTCCTACGGGAACATTTTTCTTTAATGACTATAGTTAATTCTATATTAAAACCAACGCTATCGACGAACATCATCATGCTCAGTTGTGATGATCCCTTGTTAGATTAAGTCTGAAACCAGAGACGGTCTTTAAAATTTTGAGTGGCCACGAACTCATTCCTCACCAAGCGCCCGGGATGCTGAAATGAAGAGTAACAGCATGCACAGGGAAAATGTCACTTTCGTTTGAACGATGAAAAGGGGTTGAGAGAAGATCATAGCGTTAATTCCCATGGAGCTAAATGAATTAAACGGAGTCATTAATTGCGGGTCCACCGCTGCTCCCCACGTTCTCGGGCCTAGCAAATCATAAAAGGCGCCGAAAGATTGTAGACCCACCACTTTGAAAACTGAACTAGGGGACGAGCGCAATACTCGATGAAACCGAATCAATGCAAGAGAGTTTGTGATCCTATCACGAGGAAAAAGAAAGGGGAATACAGACGATGAGTAATTGCAGAATCTCGGGAGGAGCGCTTGCTTGCTGGTCTTCATATGCAGCCTGAAGGATGGTTCCAGGACACGCACAATCACTTGAGAAAATTTCTAGAGTGAGCAAACACGTAAGAGCGAATTGAGAAAGCTGAGTGAACTAGATCAGCCCGAGATACCCCGATCCATCATGTTTAAAACTTATTCCCATCTGCTAGAAACGCCCGACCTGGACATTTCTGAGCACGAACTGCTGGGAGACTTTGAAGATCCTGGAGCTGAATCCTGCCCGAAGGCCATAGAGACTGACTCCTCCAGCGATGAAATTCTAGGTTTCAGCTACGAAGAAGGAGTATACAATGATGACCGGAGCCGGAAAAGGAAGCAACTACAACGCCACACTCCAGGCCAAATCCGAGAGCTCGAAGCTTTCTTCAATGAATGCCCTACTCCAAGCAGACAACAGAAAATGGAGTTGAGCCGAAAGATAGGATTGGAGCTTTCGAAGGTCAAGTTTTGGTTCGCTAACAAACGAACCCGGGTGAAACAGCAATACGCAGACCATGAGTTACTGGTCCTGAAGGAGGAGAATGAGAAGCTTCAAGCTGAAAGCGCGAGATATAAGGAAGCTCTGACCAAGGCCACCTGCCTTAATTGTGGTAATCCTGTTGTCCTCGGCGAGGTGTTCCTCGATGAACCATCCCTGTTGACGAATAACGCTCAGCTGTTACCGTATTCTCCACAGCATTTTCCGACACAGCCAGATACCGCCGGAGATCTGCATGAGCAAGTCAACACCATAGGATCAACACCAACATCCTCTGAGAAATGGGATATGAATCATCACAGGGGGAATTCTCTCAATGACGAACTCGCTGTCGCAGCCAGCCAATCCAAAGTCGGTGAGTCCCTCCCTGGACAACTTTTGAAACGACTAGATCCCGTAGAGAATAGCTACCGAAGTATTGACGATATTTTGGGTGATAAGAGAACAAGGTTTTACTGGACCTATGAGCTTCACACCAAATTTGTTGATGCAATTCGAGAACTGGGAGTTGATTCGGCTAGCCCACTGCGCATACTCGAGATTATGAATGTGCCGGGGCTCTCTAGAATTAACGTTGAGTCTCACCTCAAGTACTATAGGAGATTGCTAAGGGATGGAAGGATAGCGTTAAACCATCATAAAGCCGGTTGGAGCTCAAGTGCTGGGCAGAGTTACAACCATGATGATTGGAGAGCCAAGAGCACCCAACCGTGT